>OY776289.1:31004821-32483687 GCA_963675345.1 Trididemnum clinides | reverse complement strand
GTAGGTCACGTGTCTGCTAAATAAAATAGGAGGCGCCCAGTTAAGTGCCTTGCCCAAGGACACAGCAAGCAAGCTTGCCGGCTTGATCTCCACACTATCCTTATGTGCTGAGCGTTAAGCAGGGAAGCTGTGAATACCATTTTTTAAAGTCTCTTGGTATGACTAGACTTAGGGAATGAACCCCAGGTCTACTGACAGCGAAGCGGACGCTCTAACCGCTAAACCACCGCGCCGGTTTCATGTTCTCGTGTACATCGTTTCAGAATGCCCCAGTGATATTTTTACGCGTGATGACAATTATTTCCTGTTATCGAACAATGTGGCGACATTTATTGAAGCTGAAAACAGCTGCAAAAGCAGTGGAGGAAGCATTGTACAAATCTCAAACAGTAGTAGAAGTTTACTGTTTCATCGTTTAATAAACAAGTATATACCAGGTAAAATTTGATTATTACTGTATGAATATGAATTAGAAATGCGAAAAGTTTGTACAACGTTGATATGAGGCAATATAAAGTTCTAGAGATTGAACTAGAGCACTGACAGGTGCACGCAAAAGTGTCAACCACAAATTTGATGACAACACAGCATCTACCTATAAAAAGTGTTTTTTGGCCGAGTATTTTGGATGCAACTTTGTGCAATAGTACACTCTTTGAGATCTCCTGTTCTCATTTTAAAGCAACTTTTAGCAACTACTAATTAAAAGTCAGGAAAACCACTTTTAGAGACTAGTTGCTAATGTATCAATTCTTAAAATAGTGTCACCTGGGGTGGATCGCTCTTTCCCTTGTGGCATCTCGGGTCATGAAAAATTTAATACTAAGAAAAGTTATTTTTATGTATTTGGTTTTTATTTAAAGCTCATATTCATTGTTCAAAACAACAATATTGAACAATAAATTTGAGCGTTGGTTTGTAAAATCGAAATTATAGCACTAGAGAACGCTGTTCCCACACTCAATTAATTTAAGTATAGTTACATTGTCACAAACGAATGATTTTAATATGCATGATTAAATTGAAAAAATCGAAACTATTTTTCTCTTGTTGGGGATTTACCCAAAGCTGCGATTGTGATAATCACCATTGCGCACTCGATTTTTATCAAAATCTTTGATGGAGTTCACATAGGTTTAGTAAGTCCAAGTTGGGCGTATTGAATACACCAAGATCAAGTTTGACAAAAATTATGGTAAGTTTTTTCCGGAGTCAAGTTGAATACTTTTCTTCTTATGTTAAGTGAAAAATTATGGCGATTACGTTATATTTGTCAACGAACTTAAAACTTTAGAATAGAGATGTACGTAGAATAAGTCAATGATATGTGCTTAAAGTTTTGTTAAAACATATTGGTTTCACTACCAAAGTAGCATCACCAGTGTTCTAAAAAGTGACCGCAATAATTGATAAAACATAGAATACTTTCATGAAATCACGCGGACATGCCGACAAAACTGAGTTCTATATATATATAAAGTAATTGAACAAGGACAGTCTACTGACTAAAAGCTCATGTATATACCGTATATACTTATGTATACGTCGATTTCATGTATAGGTCGATGTGTATTTTAAGATAAAAAATCACATCATTATAAGTATTACTCGAGTATAAGTCGACTCCGCATTACAACACGTTTTGATGGACTTGCAGTATTGAGGAGTAGATTGAGCTGTTTGGGGATAGCAATACCGATGCTGAGAATTGCTTTGAAGGATTGAAATAAACTTTTTATTAGACTACTATTACAGTAATGTTGACTGTTTGTTGGATTTAAATGTTTGTATATTTGGATAATTACCGGTATTTATAGATCAAGGTCTATTTAAAGGTATATGCATTAGACTTTGTTGAAATTTACAGAAATAAAATTTCGTTTAATGGATTCCCAAATATATTAATTTGTTAAATTCAAAACCGACAAATGGCAATACAGCACAATGGCGGCTCCCAGGTTATGATTGAGCATGCCGTCGTAAGCTTGTTTACTAATAATATATACCGTATATTTTAAGCTAATTCGACACCTCTACAATAAGTTTCACCAATGTAAATGCCGTTCTTGAATGTAAATGCGTTCTTGGAAAACTCTACGCCACCTGTAAAGTCTACATATTTAACGCCTTTGCCCACAATCATTCAAATTACCCTGCCTGCAAATAAAACGCGTCTCCTCTTTGTCTATTGTGTAATCAGCACTGCCGTTACAATTCGCTTTGGTGTCCTTTGGTTCAGATTAGCTTTTAGTTTCTTAAGTTCAGCAGTGTTGATTTCAGAGTGTCACATTAGTTGTAGCCTTGAATTCAATGATGATCTTTTTACCGTGGTTTTGCTTGTTCATTTAGGTCAATAGTTATTAGCGCTAACTGTAATACAAAAATTTGTCGAATCAAATCAATCAAAGTGACTGCCGGAATTGCCGGTAAGTGAATATTGCGTTTATCTCAGATCGTTTCATAATGCTGTCAATTATTATGCTTAAATGCCTAATGTTCATTATAATGTTTAAATCCTCACCTCAGTTTCGATTCGCCACATCAATAGTGTTTATCATTTATAATATTGTATCATATTTAATACGCCGAAATCTGTATTTTGTTTTAGAAAACGGTACAAGTTTCTGCCAACAATAAATAGAACACCAATCAAATCCGTGTGAGGCTCCACAGGTCACTCAAAATCCTATAGCCGCCACAATAACTAAACGGCGGCTGTACCAATATTTGATAAGTTTGTGAAGTAACGTTAACATTTATAAGGTGAAGCACCATATTATCAGCATTTGTGTAGGCTTCATACGCGGTGTGTATATTGCATGTATAATAACGGAGTTTTCTTTTCATATTTACATTCTATACCACTCGACAGCAACATTTTCATAAACATTACTCTTGTATTAGTCGACCCCAAAAATTTCACCATAAAATCGTCTCCCAGAAATTCGACTTATGCATGAGTACATACGGTTCATTAAATTTAGCATAAAACCGTGAAAACCGGTATTTTAAAAAAGATACTATCGTCCTTATGGAACTCCCAAGTAACTGAAACAGTAATAGTTTGCTAACGAAATGTATACTGATAATAATGGGGGGGGGGGGGGGGGCAAGGCAACACCAACAGTCGGATTATGTTACACTGTGATAAAGAAATATCAAGTACGGTGCAAAAGTTTCTACAAATAAAAAAATTTAATGCAGTGATTTCCAACGTTTTAAAGCATTCCTCCCTTGCATTGTTTTGGAGCCTTTTATTCCTCCCATCTAAAACATAATAAAATAAGACAAGACTTTGTTTTTGTTATGTTTTGTGCTTCTTGATACTGTACCAACCCAATGTATCTCGGTATAAGACTGCATTGGACCAAACCTACAATTGTCATCATACCAGTACAAGCAATATGTTGTTAGCACCAGAGGATAAATTAATGCAAGAAAGAGGAGAACATCTCGAAAACACTTACAAAAATAAAGTGAGATTCCAAACCATCTCTTCTAAACGACCAGGCCTCACCCTGTACAATTCGACAACGGAATATGGATTCTTAGAGTAAAAAAATCTTTCCATGCCAAAAAACTCGTCTCAGTCCTTAATACCACCTGCTGCTTTATCACTGGCTACCTCAAACCTACCAATTCCAAAACTTTCATGGCCAACATTGCTCCACAAAAGATCAGAAGGAAATCGCCAGCCGTGTGTAATGTTGGAGGCAAACCAGCAATCAGCGGTGGATTTAAGATTTTATGGTCCTGAGGCAAGATTTCATCAGGGCCCCCTATTGTCAACTACTCGTCAAAGATTTATGTTTTTTTCAAGACTGCTTCTATTTCAAAGGTCAGGCATAGATAAATTTGTTGTAAAGTAGGGTTTCAGACCCAAACGTTTAAATGAAAACTTTTTTTCTTTTTTGGTGATCCTCTCTATTTTGTTGGGCCTAAAAGCAATTTTAAGGACTTGCTATAAAAAGAGGTTCCGATATTCTCCATCAGGGAATTCTAAAAAGGCGAGTCCAAGGCAGCTGCCTAACTTGCCTTACCCTCAATCCACCACTGCTAGCGATGAAAAATATCTTCTGTATAGACAATGAGCATTGGGACAAAAACTAAAACCGAGAAAGAAATTTCTCTGTCATACCAACCACCTAAAATAAACCACACAACAAATAACTGCTGGAGCTTCGGAGAGAAACCCTCGAGCGCGATCCTTCCAACCAAAACATAAGAATCCTTCCATCTCATTCCTTCCCACAAGATTATAGAGTTTGATGTTGATCTACTAAAATGCTTAAATTGCCTCCAAGGCAGAGTAGGTTTCACTAAAGTAGCCTTGGAAAATAGAAATATTTCATGTAATCTCAAATACTTGGAAGTGTGGCACTACATCTAAGGGAATCCAATATCTTCTTATTGGCCCTAAATTACTAACATCATGCTCAACTAAAGATCTGACTCTCTCAATACACCTGCACAACAATACGTGAACAGTGGACAAAAACATCACAACATGACTAAACTATTAGGAGAAGATTTTATGATTCTTGATAAACAACTGCTCAAAATAAACTACACTCGATCCTCGTTTTTCCGGACCTTGTTAATCCAAATTTTGGTTTATCGGGGCTGTGAGTTCAAACGGCCAACAAATAAATTCAAACAACGCGCGCCTCGCGTACTGCCAGATAGGTGGCTACCGACGCCTGTATAGTGTAAACCCCATGTTTTGTCGAGTATCTGTGGACATTTCTGCCGTTGCGTACAAAAACACAGCGTGAGTGAACGGAAAATTAAATCATTTTGTAAACATAGATGATATGTTTATTATATGTACTGTATATATACTCCTATTTGCATTACATAAATACATTTGTGTTATCCAGACTTTTTTATTATCGAAAAAGGTTCCTGCACCACCTAGTCCGGAAAAACGAGGGTCGAGTGTAATTGTACAGCCTCATCTCGCCATCCACTGTCACTTGTTGTAGAATCGAAAACCAGTACTACTGTTTCCTCAGTGAGTTTCCGTGATTAATGCATTGCAAATGATACTTGACTTTGCTCTTTCCAACTCGCATTTGCAAATTTTTAGGCTCATAAAAGTTTGTCTTCTAAAATAACGGGAGCAGCAGATGCCAAAATTTCCTAGCCTTATACTTTTCATCAAGGCGATCTTGAGTGAGTTTGCCAATCAATGCAAGGTTATCTTTTTGATTAAATTACTAGTTAGCAGTGTTGGGGGAGACTCAAACTAATAACTCAACTCGAGGCGACTCGATTCGGTGTAAAAAACACTCGACTTGACTCGAGTCATTTGCAGGAAATGACTCGACTCGACTCAGGATTCGACACCAATGACTCAAGACTCGAGTCCAGACTCGACTAGTCTGCTAATAATAAAATTACTTGCATAAAAAAATGTTTTACCTTGGAAATTTTGACTTCTTGAAAATGTTATTTTAAAAACTTGTGTATTTAAAAACAGTTTTTTACCAGTGACCTATGGAGGGGGTTCCTATACACGCGCCCCTTCAGAAAAACGTTAAATAATATTTTTAGTCATTATGCTTGTAACGGTAAAAAACAAAAAATATCTTCCGCAGAGACCGAATTACTTTAAATGTCCAAGGGTTGGGAAAAAATTATTTGTTTTGAAAAGCATTATTTGTAAAGCTAAGGTAAATAAAAAATTGCTTAAAAGCATTTACAACATCATGCTGTACCACACAACAATCAATTACAAAATGTCCAGCGAGTTATATACACGTTGTAATAGATTGCTGTATGGTATAGTATCATGTTGGTGATTATTTTTGAGCAATTTATCTTGGTGTGATGCTGAAGGCAGATTCCTCTTAATTAAATAAGAAATTGCCTCAAAGTTGCTAGCTGGCGACTAGCACTATCTATGCTTTGTGTGATGCTATTCGTAATTCTTTTTGATAAGTCACTCAGCGTTTACTGACAAAAATAGAACCTTACTTAACTTTACCTGATTAATACAACTTTAGTTGAGAGGTAAAGCATCTTAAAATCCACACTGTTGTTAAAGCAAGCAACTCTACTAAATCAAAAGTCAGTTTAATTTGTAAAGCATCTTAAAATTCGAACGTTCACGACTTTCATAAACCCCTTTTTAAGAATCGAATTTGTAAATGTGTCGTAATAAATTAAAATAATCAAAAATAATTTTAAATAATACACAATATGAAGATATAGTACTTCTAACGACTGTAATGATGTAGCCAATTTCAAAATAAATAATATATAGGAGAGATCGGATGCAAAAACCTTTAAGCACATTAAAATTAGGATTGCTGTCTTACAGAAATGATAAAATCTTCAAAACTATGCGAAAAGTCCAATATGGAATGTGGTGTTACAATTACGTGAAATAAGTAAAGTTGTTGTAAAAATTTTGTTGATATATGTTTAGCAAAAACAAAGCTTCGCTTGCAAAGTATTGTTTACTAAGGTTAGGGCTATGACGTTTTATAAGCAAAGCTTTATGAATTTTTGTAATGTAATTGTAATTCAGATTATGAAACAATATAGATCAGGCCTAATCCATATCAGGTGGCGGTTCAAGTCCTGGAAAGTTTGTTTGTGAGAGCAATGTAGTGGTTCCAGTTGGCCTAGCAATAGTTGCATCGCTTTACAGGCTTGCTTGATACAGGACGGGCAAATTGGTGTGGGGTAATAAGCGAGGGTTAATGTTGAGACCTTGAAAACTTTTCTAAGACATTCCTGTCAGGTAAACAACAATCCGAATCGACACTGACGAACAAAAATTCCGCGTTGACACTTGTATTCCAGGGGATACAAGGAAAGCTAGCAGCATCCTTTGGGTTGTAAAGAAGGACAAGATTGTTGGTACTCGCCCAGCCAACCAGACATTCTCCATCTGCGCTGTTGACATCATAATACCAATCGACATGCTGGCAATTAAAGTCGCCAGCATAGAGACAGGAATGTAGGAATACTTGAAGATTGTATACTTGCAAATGAATCGGTGGAGATTTATAAACGTTGACTATCTTGTATACATCAGCGCCGACGCGCAGTCACTCAGTCTCCGATGTAGGTGGAGATTGTTCGAAAAGGGTTCACTTCAATTGTTTATGGATAAACACGGTAAGGCCGTGCTACCTGCTAAAGGAGAACCTAGCTAGTTGGTAGTCCGGTAGAAATAATCTTTCTGCAGAAGTGCAGTGGGCCTCCTGGAGTAGCATGACGAGTGCTTCACATTATGCAGCAAGATCGTAAAGAACGCTCAGTTTGCTTGCAGCGAGGCCTTGATTTTTAAGCTAAAAGATAGCATGCCTTTGGAACTTGTTGACCATGCGTTTTGATGCATCGCCCCACCCTAAAACAGCCATTTGCCACTTACAAGGCCTTGCCAAAACATTGGTAACAGTAGGTACCTTACCGTTAGGGCAGATTTGGTTTCGGTTTGTCATAGAAGTTGCAAGGACAAGAGTACTCACGGACCAGGCAACGAGAAAGCATTTGCCGTCCACTTTGCGCAGTGTCACTGAATGCCTACGTCCCACTCTAACGGACAATCTTTTAGTACTCTCAGGCATCCAACCAACTAAGCTTTGCCGCCAAGAAGCAACACTCTCCTTGGCTAATCGCAGTTCTTTAGACCCTGATCACATTTTGTATGTCCAGCTGACTGAGTCGCAGGCTGCTAGCAAGAAGAGACTGAAATCTAGACACCCGTTTGTTCCTGCCACGCGGAAATTATTGCACAACTTATCTGCATTAGGTATCCGCGATGCCCAAAGGACCAACTTGACATGGAATACGGAGTACTCTGAGAGTACGTCAGCGCTCTATGTCTATATTCCTAAGGTCAGCACAAAGCCCATTGAAATGGGTTTGACCAGAACAGCTTTGGTGAAACTCACTGTATGAAGAAACAAGTTGCTGGTTCAACTCCATCTTTTCCAGCATCTGATCTGGGCAACAAAGCAGGCTGGTGTGATAAAAGTATAAACCCTCGGCCCCGGTCTTTTTCTTGTGTCTGATCTGGATCATGGATGCTCAGCCATACGACAAAAAAGAGAATCACTCGAGACTCGTACTTAAGCGACACATTCCCAACACTACTAGTTAGTCATCCATTACTCTTTTACTAATTTGTAAGCTCTTGCTTGACCAAGCGCGACGTGATATGTATATATCTTGGTGAATTGAATTCATTTATATTTCCCCTACCAGAGGCCGATGCTGGAACTTGCGGGACTCGATTAGAAAACTGATGGCGGGCCTCTGCTCCACAAAAGTAAAAATTCATGCAAGCTTATATTTTGCGTAGTATGTTAAATAAATAACATATGCGAAGAGCTCAAGATGTATCAAGTGGGCAGAGAAAAGGAATGTTACTGTTTAACAAGAATAACTCAGTCACTAAGCTTTGCATACTAATTAAATTCCGTACATGTAATGAGCAGCTACTTTTGGTGAAGTGGTGAAATTTTCAACCAAAAATCTTTATAAACACAGGAATAATGAGGAAATACAACGTTCAGGTCCAAATATATAATGCCAGACGTTGACTTAAAATTACTTATCACGGCTTTAATCGAGAAGATAGTCAACATGGCCTCCATTCTAAAAATCAATCAATGAAAGTCTCTTTCCAGGATGATATGGACTTGCGAATTTCAGCAACTGATATTTCATGCCGTGGCAACCGGTGTCCAAAAAAGTCTTTACACGTTAACTACTGCGAAGAAATATTTCCATTGCAAAAAAGTTTAACTGTGCATTTTTGCCAATTGATTCACGTGGTCATGGGTTCGACGCCCTGCAAGGAGACAAACTTCTTTTATTCATAGTATAATCGTATTTTCAGCGACCATTTAAGGTTGAGCAAAACGAGTAACTCATCCAAAAAACAACGTCTGTCGTTGCATATTTTGGCCTGAATTTTGTATTTCCACATAATTTCTGTGTTCATAAATATTTTTGGCTGAACATTTGACCGCTTGACCAAAACTAGCTGCTCATTACATGTACCGTATTTAATTGTAATGCAAAGCTTAGTTTTTGAGTTATTTTTGATCAAGCATAATTATTTCTCTTTTTTTGCACTTCCGAGTGTAATCCTTGTAAAAATTTGAATATCCTGGCTTGATGAAGATTGCATTCTTCTTGGCAAGATTTTTTTTTGGTTTTACCGACAATACGGTCTGTACATTTCACAACTGGAGACTGTAAAAACGTCATTGTTATATCTCAGAGATGCTGGTTAATCAGAGGTGACTGGGTGCGTTCCCCAGAAGTAAAAATTATCTTGTATGAGTATCCATGGAGATGGAACACAAAAAATAATTAATTTATTCAGAATCAACTTTTACATCCACCAGCCATTTTTGATGCATTGTTTACATTCATGACAGCTGACCGCAAGCCAGACATATGTCATGTATAACCATTTCCATGGGTGATTGCGCACTGTTTTCATTTGGTCTTTCTCTATGATATCCCTAACACTCCCAAGCACTGACATATTGTGATCATCTAATTCTCTTAATCATGACTGGTAATGCTCACAAAGAATCTTGTCACAAATTGCCGTTAGTACTTGTGAGACAGAAGGGATTGAAACACAGTTAAAGCTGATGGTAGCGGCGAAACAACGGAATTACTGAAATAAACTATTTAGTGGTTGGCCTATTTTGCGATGCGGTACCACCCCTATCCTATTTATATTTATATTTGTGGTATTAAGTTCTTTGGTTGTGCTGTTGGTCTTTTTTTTGGGCGTGGCGATAAAAGCGGCTATGGCTTTCCCAAAATCATTCACCATATTTTAGTAGGTGCAAGTCAGGCCGAGTTATTTTCAAACAAATGTTTTTTTAATACAGTTCAACAATATGTTAAGGTTATGGTTTTATGCTGACTTTTTCTTAAACTTGGGATTTTATTGCAATACTTTATAGTATATACGACGGCGTTGCCCGCAGAGCCCTCATCAGTAATATCGGGATTGAGAATATCGGTTCAGCCGGCCAAGCTGGCTTCACCTGTCAGGCTTTTGTGTGAACAATGACCAAAAGTTTATGTGCTTTCTTCAGATAATATTTTCACTTTTTGTGTTCCTTTTTCTAATAAAATTTACCATTTCAAGATCCTGGCTATGCCTTGGATCTATGTCCTCTGTTCATTGCTGACACGAACCCAATGGGGCTTTGCGTTTCCTTTATATTTGGAAGTAGGGAACACATTTATGATATTTATTTTTAAGCAAAATGGCAAAAATTTGTTTCGTGTGGTGCAATTTGACACAGTGACGCTGTTTTCGTTTGATTTCCTCTTAAACTTTTCCAGTTATCGCTGACTACACATCATGTAGCATGTTCTTTTTTCTCTGCTTGACGTGCCATGGGAAGTTAAAAGAGTCTTTGCTTGTCTCCAAATGTTTGGTTTGATCCGGTAGCTCTGTAAAGCTATGACTAAGCAAAATACCCATAACATATTCCACGTGGTGCGATTTAACACAGTGACGTTGTTAATTTTGATTTCCCTTCAAACTTTCTCAAGTCCCTGGTGGCTGCGCATCGTGATTCGTATTCGTTTTTCCTCGCCTAGGTATGCTCAGAGAAGTTAAACGCGTTCTTGCTTTTTCTCAAATCTTTTGGGCTTGATCCCGATATCTCTATTAAGCTATTATCAAGCAAAATAGAACACATGTTTCTTCTAAGTATGGTGCGATTTTACCCCGGCAGGGCATGCCATCACCTGTGCCGATTTGAAAGGTATCAATTAATGCAGCTGCGTCAGCTTCACCGTACAAACATTTGTGAGAGCAACAACAAAATGTCTTAACAAATACGCTCGTATAAGCCATAGTACCTGTACACGTAATGGTGATCATGTTGGTCTAACAATCAAGACTGGAAGTATTCAAAAAGAAAGATTGGTGTCACAAACTAATTTTTAAAAGTGCAATTTTAAAAGTGTAATTCGTAATTTTTAAAAGTGTAAATGGTAGAGGTAAAACGTAGCCAAAGTTAATGGCGTAGCCCAAATAGTGTTCGTTTTGATAATTAAAAAAATGAGCTATTTAGTGGTAGGCCTATTTGACGATTTGGTGCGACCGCTTTCATATCAATATTTGTGACATAAAGATTTTTGGTTGAGCTCTTTGCTTTAATTCGACCATAGCGCGAAAAGGGGCCATGTCTTACCCCTTTTTGATATAACGTAGTGCAATAGGCGCCTATTAGGCTTTTTTCAAACAAAAGCATGCTCTCTTAATCCAGTGTTACAAATTGATGCTATTATTGTTTAATTTTGATCTTATCCTATATTTGGGATTTAGTACATTAAACTTTGTCCCTAATTCAGACCTACCTACTTTTAAAATGAAGACTAGTGCTTTGCACCGACACAAATATCCTTGCAATTACAAATATCAGTAATGGGCATTACCATTTATGTTTGCTATCAAAATGATAATGGATAATTTTGTTGCCTGCTGATGTTCTCACTATATGGTGGAAACATTGAGATGTCATTTAACATTATGAACTAACAGTCCGTTTTAAGCCATTAAATAATAGGATCGCTACTTACCACTTTTTCGTTACTGTGGACAAATTATTATGAACTAGCGTCTCTGACTGCGTGCATACTCCTTGGCCCTGGAATAAATGCCGCCATGCAAAAAGCAAACTAATTCGAAATGAAGCACTCGGAGTCTAGTTATAGCAATAGCGGATAACCAATTAATAAGGTCGAGATTAAAAATATCAAATCACCTGGCTGCGCCAGTCTCATCCAATTGCAAAGAAAATTGCTACGACATTTAAATCATATATAGCTCGGCACAAACATTTTGTTGCAAACGATAAGACAGGACCATTTTTACCCCATTGTCTCTTCTTGGGTGATGCTATCGAGAATGAATAAACAAAATGCACTAAAGTACTTAGTATTTCTACAAATTGCACTTTGTGAAGTGCAAGCACCAAAATTTTGTGTGCGTTTAACCGGCAAAATTCATTTCATAAACATTTAAAGACTTCACTTTTTGATGGATGGTTTTGAAAACGTTGACAGATAATGCCAATAAACCATGCTTGTGAGGAAAACTAGTCAAAATGTACTGAAGAACTAACTTTGGTCCAACAATTGCAAGTTTGTTGCAGTAGGTCAAGTAGAATAATTGTTCAAATAAAATTAAAACATGATGCATGGCAACCAATTTTTGATCAGCCATTATAAACTAATCCTTAGTCTTAAGTAATTGAAGACACATAGCTGGAAAGCAAATTTACTAAGCTTTCAAAGAACAGTAATTGTTAATACCTTATTCTAACATTTATGCATTAAATTTACCTGATTTTACTTAGCTTACCACTTTTTGAGTAGGTAAAAAGTTACAGCACAGGTCTTAAAGTTCAGTTTTTTCAGTATAAAAATAAACATTAATCGCACATATTATACACTATTGAAATTGCCTTGAAGTATTCTTTAATTTGTTGAAGAAATTTGGAAAATCAGTTGAGAAATGAGGTCACAAATCAGTTTTTAAATACATGTAAACTGATTTTGCAAAAAGGGTGCAATTTTTGAAAAGATTTTTATATTATGATCTGCGATAGCGAAAGACTTGTGTTAATCGTACCAGACATATCATGACATCATAGAGTCAGTCATGAGAAAAAACAAAAAACAGAGTGTGCAATGAACTGTTGATTGTGACGTCATTTTATACCCCAAAGAAATGAAAGTTTTTGTAATGTAGTAAGTGGAGAGCTGGTTTTTGCTTGAGCAAAAACCGGTTGTTCTCTGTCAAGTAATGCAAATTAAAAAATAATTTTTAATAATGACATCATGATGGCGTCACGAACCCTTTTATGACACTCACCACAAAAGGATGATCAATCGTGCCAAGTTTGATGCCGGTATCTCTAGCAATTTTAGAAGACCTAAAACAGATAGAATTGCGCTCTATGTATTAGATATCCTTGGATCACGATTGATAATCAATATTTTCTGAACTAGCTTATCATTTGCCTACCATTATTTTGTCTTTCGGACACGCCCAGCACAATATTTATATTGATGTACGTCATTTTTATGGCTAATTGGCCCACTTTTTATGTTGCCTTTTTTCTATGTATTGGTGTTTTGTAAAATTATGTTCTTCCGGCACAATATATCTTAAGAGCAATATACAGACGACTGACGTGAAGAAAACAAAGTTTTCACCCATAATACAAAGTTTTCACCCATAATAATAAAGTTTTCACCCAACACTAATTTATAAGTAAGAGAAAACGCATTTTTATTTTAAGCTAAACTAAATATAGGCGAAAGCATACTTTTGGTACTCTTTTGGTTAAATGGCATACATTTTCGGTTGTTGATAGTGATAGAAGTGACTTAACAACAATTTTGTATTAATATAGCATTCACAATAAATCTATAAAGTAAATAAAAGAATTTCTCATTATTTAACTCACGGTTTCGGTTGTGGTCTATTTCTCTCGGAATACAGGAGAATCTTTAAACAGCAACTC
Source organism: Trididemnum clinides (assembly GCA_963675345.1). Lineage (NCBI taxonomy): Eukaryota > Metazoa > Chordata > Ascidiacea > Aplousobranchia > Didemnidae > Trididemnum > Trididemnum clinides. The sequence goes on along the minus strand of OY776289.1, from coordinate 32,470,149 downwards.
TGTCGCCCCTTGCGCGGAGCCCCCTTAAATTAGGTGGCCCAATTTGATAACATTGGCCGAAAAGATTCAAGATCGGCCCTGTTCTCAACATACTTTTATAAATGATGTAAGCAGCATTGCTAGTGAATAATCATTGACTCTTAATCTATTTGCAGTTGCAGCAATTTCTGCATATCCCATGGTATTTCAAGGTGCAAGCAGTTTGGTTTGAAACTCGAACTTTTGATAGATTTTCTCAAGAACTGCTTCTGAACGGTCAGAATCACTTTTCGCACTGGGATGGGAAGGAGACGCTGATGACATTTTGTCACTGCTGCAGCACTAGAAATCATCTATGTCAGTACTTAGCCAACTAACATTTCTTCGCATATTGAATATCGCAGATACTCTTCAGAACACTGATAATGCTACTTTGGTATTGAAAATGATATGTTTTAATGTAACTTTAAGCACATGTTATTGACTATTCCCAGATACATCTCTGCCCTAAAGTTTTGAGTTGTTGGTAATAAGATCTTCAAATATATAACCACACGTTTTATTATTGATTACTTACAAAATTGATGTGTTATTTTATGATATTTGAAAGCCTAATTATATTTAAAAGCCTAATATACACTGCTATCTAAAGTAATTACGCATGAGATACAAGACCTTCAAATGTTGATAATTTACTTCTTATGATAAACAGTGTATACTAATTAGAAAACTTAAAGCAAGTATGGATTTTCATAAACACGGCAAGGAATAGAAATTGGACTATTTTTCAAGAGGATTCTATGCCAGAATATTCATCATATAAAACTCCGGATAAAGAACAATTGAAGAGCATCAGATTATTCAGGTAAGAATTAAAAGAACTAATACGTTATTTTTTGTAGTTCTTTACCCCAAGATTAGATTTGCTCTTGCAATAGACGATGTCAGGGCACATTTCATTCCTAACATAGAGGCTGTCGTTTAAATGCAGTTAGCAGCAACGCTAATAAAATTGCTTTTCATTATTAACAAAGGCTTTCTCTGATCACTTTTAAACGCAGTTTTTATTGGCAACGTTTTTTTCTGGTATAAATGCCTAGAATACTTCAATTGAAATAAAACCGAAATAAATCCAATTAAAAGTTCAACTCAAAAGTTCTCATCCAAAAATGCAATTGCAGAGCGTAAATCTGTCTACTTGCCTAATTCGTAATTTTAGGAACTTAATTTGTATACTTCTTCCAGTTTTTTTGCTGTATGTAAAAAAGTTAATTCAAATTATATTTCGTTGCCACGGTTTTTGTCTAATCTGATTTATCATGTTAACATTTTACTAACAAAAAATTGAATATTATAAAATTTGTGGCTTCAAAAGCAATAAATGCTCATCTTATTTATTTTAAAAGTGGTATTACGTAATTGACGAAAAAATGACAACATGTAACCATCTCCTTAAGATGCTAGCGTTTGGGCGCATGGTGTTTTAACCCTTGCTAGAATAACTAAAATTACATACGTTATGGTATTTCTGCTTGCATATTGTAAACAATCTCACAACCAAAAGTTTCCTTTTGTATATGGTGCGAATATTGTAAAGAAATTGAGTATTTTAACAAAAAGCAACACCAAACAAATATTGACAAAAAAAATCTGCTCACAGCTGAGACACAATGTCCACACTTTCAGGTTTTGATCAGCTTCCTATGCCTTGGGCATACCCCTCTACCACAGTTATCGCATCGTGAGCATGTAAGTTTTCTACACTTTATACGTCTCATTATGCAACTTGTTTTGACAGTATTTGGTGATTCTGCAAGAACACTAGGTGCAAGAAATCCCACTAGAACACCAGCGCTTCTTACACTGTGTTTTTGATTGAAAAGACTCGGACGTATTCCTATAGCAAGTTTTGCCGAGTCAAAAGTCAATTTTTTCAAAAACGCTTTTTTTGATAGCTTGTATTCTCCAGCTTTTCTCAATAAAATGTACGCATTGTTTGCTGCAGCATCAATAACATTGTAAAAAAAAGAAGTGGCCATTTAACTCTTTTTCTTGGGCATAAAAATTCTTCCAAATTCTCATTAAACATGTCCACTCTTCTTGTTCTTTCGTTATAGTCCAGATCATTACTGTTTTTTTTGTTTCATTAGTAGCTACCAAATTATCTGCATGACTGGAGCAAAGTAACATGACAGGATTTTTGTTTTTCTTTGCTTGGTAAGCAACCAGGCATATACCTTACACAGGGTTGAATAAAAATTTGCTAGAATAAATTTGCATTTTTCTGTTAAATGACCTAGGTACTTCTCGACGATGCCTTCTTATCGTTCCCAATAACATCAGAGTAACGTCTTATCGTTTCCAATGACTGCAGAAGCAGTTTGGCGAGGCTGTCACTTGTAAAGAAGTTGTCTGTGCACACATTCCTGCTCGTTCCAAAATAGGGTTCTTGCAATGGCATTAAAAAATCTTGGGTCAAATTGCGATAAACTTGGTCACCTTCTTTGCCACCGTTTGGAATGCCATTGAAGGCATATCCAGAACTGGAGTCACAGGCTTAAAACATTTTTAGTTTATGTTTTTGTAGTTTTGATGGAATATAGGTTCTACCTGGAATTCTACCACCATACCCCACCAGTTCTTCACTCACTGTTATGCAGTCATCTCAAATATAGGCACGCCTCATATTGATAAGAAAAATGTCCCAATTTCTACTACGGCAGCAAATTTATTGTGAACTTTTCTTTCTTCCCGAGTATGCCAATTGTCAAATTGGAGACATCTAAGGAGGAATTTGAAACGGACCAAGGACATGACAGCTCGGTAAAACGGTTTGCTAGCTTCCGGTTTCCATAAGTTATCAAGCTCCGTAAAGATGTCTCTGCTGCTTCCGGCTTGTAAAATTATTGCTAATCTTGTTTCAACTCATCCATGGAGAATGTTTTGAAGAACTGCAGTTTGCTTAAAGCTCTGCGTATCTCCTTTGTTCTCCTGTTTGTATGCATCAAAACAATTTGTAGAATATCTTTGCTCAAAAACAGTTCAAAACTCTCTATTTCACTCCGAGAATTAGCAATGACTTTAGAAGACTGGTTAGCATATTTCGCATTTGTCGTCTGGCTGAAATTGGACGGGTGGAGTATTCAATTCCACTTCGACTGAGAACACATTCTTCATCCTCATGGTTGGTATCGCTGCTATCAGCATTCACCGTTTCCTCATCCTTCTCATCTTTATATTCTCTTCAAATATTTTTACATTACCTTCATCATCAACGACAGGTACTGTTTCCTCATCTTCTTCGCTTATTTGCAATACATTCTTCATCTGCACGATTGCTGTTATTACTATACAGATTATTTTCAGCGTCACTGTCATCATTGTATAGATTGTCTTCTGTAATGCCAAGTTGCAAGCTAGCATCCCAAAAAGTCATTTGTCTACTCATATTTATTGAATTGAAATTATGGGCCTACAAAACAAATGTGTTGCACAAGCGTTGCACCTGTTAATCCTACAGTTTTTATACCGAGCTGCATAAGCAACAGAGTGTAGTGTAAATGAAAGAAACTACTGTAACCATTATAGTTACACTCATTGCTATTTGTAGGAAATAAGTCTCAACAATGTTTAACTAGGCCTAGAAATCACCCTGAACACTCATTGTACCAGTGCATGCACGTAGCCTGCCCAATGCTCCCCATAAATCTTACTCGTAATCGTACTTCTAACCGGACCCAAAATCTAAAGCCACTGCATGAAGCGTACCCTAATTCTAACCCTAAATCTAGCTCAAATTCAAATTCTTGCCAATGAAACCTGGATATACATTGAACAGTTGAAAAGGCCTTCACTGGCCAATTAGCATTGGTATTGTACTTGCGTCTAAAAAGTAGTTTTCCTGCTTCTGTAAAGTATTCAATCCAAATCAGTTTTTTATACAGCAAACCTTCTATAGACCTACTTTACACTGATGCAGCTGACACGTCGTTCTTGGTTTGTCAAAATACCGGTATTTCGAATCTAGATAATTCAATCAGACCTAGTTCGCATGGCGCTGAATACAGCTGACAAAAGAGATGAAAGCCGGTTCACACGCTCCTTTGGTTTGTAATCTCATTTCTTTTTTATGTTCCATTGTCTGTATTAGTAACGCAACAATGTATCAGCTAATCATGCGTATAAACTAGAGAAATGCGGCAAAAGAGACTGTTTACAAAATGTAAACAGAAACACGTCAACGCAACTTTTTTACATAAAAGTAAAACTTGCGACCGCGATTAAGTTTCTTTTAAACTCAACAATCTAACCCCAATACCCTTGATCATAGTTTACTGGAGGCTTTCAAGATTACACATGATGAAAGTTATACTACGACAAATTTCTTGTGTTTACAAAATGTATACAGTTATACTGCTAACGGTTAACGAAATTTTTGTAAAATACGTTGAGCAGGAAAATCGACTTGAGCGGGGTGTAGTTCGTCAGCGCGAGACCGACGAATGGATCGCCGCAGTGGCGCGAGCTGAGCAGAGATAAATTTTGGCAGCTGTGAAAAACCAATGCTTTTACCCCACTCAAAAACGAGAGTTGGATGCCTCCCCCTATCCACCCGTTTTTACCGGTTATGTGGGTTCAATCTAAGGGGAGTCTTTAGGGGTTCGGCCACTCTGGGTTAGTGGCGTACAGCAGCAAGACTTCCCCACGCAGAGCTTTGGCCGGTTTGGCGGGCGAAACAGTGCACGATACCCCTCTTAATTGGTCCCTAGCATGAGCAGTAAACTCAAAGCACTAGTAGAGCGGCTGTTAGTATTTAAGTAGAAATGAACGTTCAGTTTTAAGATAAAAAATTAAAAAAAGCACAGTTATTCTGTGATGATTTGATCTTTGGGTGGAATTTTTGAAAGACGTTTGAACTTGTTTTCGTTGACAAAGGTATTAAGCCACATTGACTGCTCATCATTTCTTCTTTCAAAATAGTGATGAAGTCGGTAGACACCATTTTGTCTTACTTGCCCGTCATGCAAACAGAGCTATTGAATGTTATGTTACAATTATTTAAATTGTAACCCGTATTATATTAGGTAATCGTATTATATTAGGTAATTAGGTAATTGCAACATGACATTCCATATTGGATTTTCGCATAATTTTAGAAATCTTGCCATTTCTGTGAGGCTTTAATCCTGGTTTTAATGAGCAGAAAGGTTTTTGCATCCGATCTCTCCCAGCTATTATTTATTTTAAAGTTGGCTACGTTTTTACATCCGTTAGAAATACTATATCTTCATAATGTGTATTATTTGAAATTATCGTTGATTATTTTAATTTATTACGTCACAATTACTGATTTAATTCTTGAAAAGGGCTTCATGAATGTCGAAGACGTTCGAATTTTAAGATGTTATACGAATTAAAATGACTTTTAATTTATTAAAGTTACTTGCTTTAACAACAGAGTGAATTTTAAAATGCTTTACCTCTCTGCCAAAATTATTAGCGAATAGATTAAACTTAAATACCAGAAAAAATTTTGAAAAAACATTAAATTTTGGTCAAAACATGCTATTTTGAAAAAAGCGGGGCACTGTTGGGCTCTTTCCCTTTCTAGGATTCTCATTTAATCGAATCTGACATTCATTACAAGTAGTTTAATCCATAATCACTGAGTCTAAATAGCAGCCAGCATTGACTGTACGGCAATGTTGTAACAAAAATAAATGCAGTAATGCCTAATGATGAAAACTGACTAAAAAACTCATGTAGAATCTTTATAATAAGTAATCGTATTGTATCAGGTAAATAATTCATTTTTATGGAACGACCTCACTGAAAAACACTTCAAAAGTCGCATGGACCACCGGTGGGAATCACGGCTTATAGTAATGATATAAAATGACTAACCCAATTTGTCAATTGCGGAATCATATTTAGCTGCTGATCTTGATGTATAATAGTCTATGATATTTAAAATGGTAAACTGGCGGAGTAGCTAAAGTATGGACCTCTTCTCTCAACAATTCAACAATAACTCACAAAGAGATCACTAGAAATAAAAATGGAAGAGAAGTTTAGCCTGCTGCGCCACATTTATCCAAGAAGCATTTGTGGAAGCGGTAATAAATAGTTGATGATTTTTTGACCTAGTAATTTTTTTGTTGACAAATCACGTGCGCTTTAAAAGGAGATTAAATTAAAACCTCTATGTGAGGGATAAGCATTACCCCTGTTACCCTCACCCAAACCCAATACTATTTAAAGATTGGTAATGATTTTTCTTAGCCGTACCCCTATCAAATAATTCTCTAGTATATTTAACATGGTACGGGTATAACACAGAAAGAAATATGCATGATACTATACTTGAAACTAGTAGACTAGTAGCTAATTGGGTTACTGCTCAATGCTAAATAGGGAATATTTACGAAAATGTGCGGAATTAAACAAATATTTATTCTTAAATGTGAAAGAATTTTGGTCATTAATTTACATTATGCTTTTCAAAATTATTAAAGGTACCACTTAGAGTAAAAATTATGATAACATGTGGGTGCCTAGCAAGCAGCCTACTTCAGAAGAGACTATGCTACCCAATATTTTAGTTCTTAGGATTAGGAGTTAAAAAGTTTAGAATAGCCTGCTTTTAGCAATTAGAGGGAGTCTAGACAATAACGTAGTGTAAGGGGTGAAATTAACAAATCAGTAATTTAGAGCCTAACAAAAGGCCTGCATCATAAATTCATAAGCATTTACCTTTGCGAGTCCGTAACTGCAGTTTTTGAAGAACAGCTTGGATTTTTCATTTTTGATATCGGTTTGAGTCTTAACAACTATTTTGCTATGACTACAACATAGACAAATTAGTTTTAAACAACCCTACCATAACTTGACAGCCCTAAAACTATAGTCTATGCAGAAACTGATTTTTGACTTCACTATGGTCCAATTGCAACTTTATTTGTGACCAAAAAATATTGAACTCAAACTGCCACATAAGTTATAATTGACATAGTAAAACAATGCAGACATAGTAAATTACGGAAGTAGCCAACTTGCTAAAATTACACAATCTTAATAATTCTACATTTTGTGTTTTCTATCTCCACATTGGCTCGAATATGATTTTAAAAAAGCAATAAAAAATATAACTGCACATTTAGAATATTTCCAATTATTTTTTTAAAGATTTTAATATTAAATTCTCTACATGGCTTTATTTAACCAGAAAACCTACAAACTTGTTGCCAAAATGACAAGATATAATACTGTACGTTAATTGAGGTATACTCAGCACGCAACCAAAGTTTCTGATGGCAGCTAAAGAGCTAAGGTCCACACTGTGTTTTTGCATTCTAACACTGTTTCTTACACCATTTGGCCAGCTCCAGCACGTCTTTTCCTTATTCTGCAGCATCTTTTCCGTGGTTGGGCATTGGAATTATCATTGTGATTGTTCCTATTAACGATCCTGCCAACCGTAAATTAGGATATACCTAACTCCTTACCGATGTCTTCCATGGACTTCTTAGCGTTTTTACGTAAATCCACAATTGGGGCTCACTATCTTTGGAGTCAAATCCATGTTTAGCAGAAGTGAATTATCCAAACAACAAAATCCAAAAGATGGTGTTTTCGGGCTAGAGCGTCGGAAATTAAGCTAAAATATTCTAAGTGAATGATCGCATCTGCTAGAAAAAAATTTAGAGGGTTCTAGTGGCTAGTTAGCAATTTTGTGGCAAATCTTCTATTTGAAAGGATCTGCCTCCAGCATCACATTAAGGTAAAACAGAAAACTTACTTAAAAGTAATCACCAACATCGTACAGTACAACTATCTATTACCGCAAGTCAATAACCCGCGAGAGGTTTTTGACTGTAGGAATCTATACTATAAAGCGAAATTCTGTCTGTCTGTGTGTCTGTCTGTTTTAACTCCTCTGAAACTGCTAGAGATACAAGCATCAAGCTTGGCACGATTGATCATCATTCCGTGGTGATTGTCATAAGGGTATTGGTGACGTCATAATCAAAAATAATTTTTTTAAAATTTGCATTACTTGACAGACAACAACCGCTTTTTGTTCAAATGAAAACCAACTTCCGGCTTACTATATTACAAGAATTTTCATTTGTTTGGGGTCAAAAATGACGTCACAATCAACGATTCATTGCACAGTCTGTTTTTTGTTCTATCTCAAAAACCACTGATCGCAGAAACGCGATTAAACGCTATTTCAGAAAGTATTGATAAGGTGCTTTCGATAAAAACAACTTTACAACAACTAAAGCTTATTCAGTGTTGCCAGATTTTCTTGAAGTTTCCCGCGGAAATGGTACCTAAGAACTACCCCAAACTAGCCCAACGCTTGCCTGTTGAAAAATAACCAAAAATTTGCAAAAATTTCAAAGTTAGTCCATACAGGGCCGTTGGGAAAACAGTCCAGGCCCGGTTTCAGCACAGTATTTGGTCTTCCCTCGATTGCCATAGACAAGTCATCCTATGCTTCTGCATGATTTCCAAAAAAAAGGCCAACGCTGCTGTTGCCGTGATCGTTTTGGTAATTTTTCCTTCGGGGAGACGGTGATCTCCAGAAAAAAATGGTCCTTACCTACCAGGCTGTGTCAAATCATTCTAGTTTTTGGAAAATATAGCAATGTAGTGCCAGTTGAGCCTATTTTTGAGATGCTTTTCTTACGAATATATGCCGGTGACGGTAACAACCTCCATATCACACACAGTTGTCTTGAGCTTTTACACTTGTTGTTACTCCAAAAACTAGCCCAAAATAGCGGAACTGGATGGCAAAAATAGCCCAAAATACCGTAACCCGCGACTGCAACCGCAACGCTTCTTCAAAACTAGCCCAATGCCGCGGGAAAAATCACGGAACTGGCAACACTGAGCTTATTTGACAATGCTACAAGCAATTCTTTATTTAAGCATTTATTTAACCCTTCTAACCATTTTTTTTCTCTTTTTCGCTTGCACACTCGAAACCGGCGCTATGATGTCATAACATGTCTGGTACGATTAAAAACAAATTTTTCGCTATTCCAGATCATAATATGAAAATCTTTTCAAAAATTGCACCCTTTTTGCAAAATCAGTTTACATGTATTTAAAAACTGATTTGTGACCTCATTTCTCAACTGATTTTCCAAATTTCTTCAACAAATTAAAGAATACTTCAAGGCAATTTCAATAGTGTATAATATGTGCGATTAATGTTTATTTTTATACTGAAAAAACTGAACTTTAAGACCTGTGCTGTAACTTTTTACCTACTCAAAAAGTGGTAAGCTAAGTAAAATCAGGTAAATTTAATGCATAAATGTTAGAATAAGGTATTAACAATTACTGTTCTTTGAAAGCTTAGTAAATTTGCTTTCCAGCTATGTGTCTTCAATTACTTAAGACTAAGGATTAGTTTATAATGGCTGATCAAAAATTGGTTGCCATGCATCATGTTTTAATTTTATTTGAACAATTATTCTACTTGACCTACTGCAACAAACTTGCAATTGTTGGACCAAAGTTAGTTCTTCAGTACATTTTGACTAGTTTTCCTCACAAGCATAGTTTATTGGCATTATCTGCCGATGTTTTCCAAAATGACTTCACTAAGCGTTTATAAAATAAATTTTACCGGTTAAACGCACACAAAACTTTGGTGCCTGCATTTCATAAAATTGCAATTTGTAGAAACACAAAGCACTTTGATACGTTTTGTTTATTCATTTTCGATAGTATGAATCTTTGGCATTATCCATCAAAATATTCAAAAAGATTCATTGACAAATGAAGTTTACAAATTTTAATATGTAACCTACTCCAAGTAAAACACTCGGTGATCGCACAAAAAAGGTCCTGTCTTATCATTTGCAACAAAATGTTAGTTTCGAGCTACATATGATCTAAATGCTGATACAACTTTCTTTGAAATTGGGTGAGGCTGGCGCAACCACGTGATTTGATATTCTTAACCTCTACGTTATTAATTGGGGCACCCGCTATTGCCAAAACTAATCTCTGAGTACTTCATTTCGAATTAGTTTGCTCTTTGCATGGCAGCGTTTATGCCAGGACCAAGGAACATGCACGCAGTCAGAGACGTTAGAAAAGAAAAAGTGGTAAGTAGCGATCCTATTATTTAATGGCTCAAAACGGACTGTTAAGTCATAATGTTAAATGACATCTCGATGTTTCCACTATACAGTAAAAACAGCAGCAGGTAGCAAAATTATCCATTATCATTTTGATAGCAAACATAAATGCCCATTACTAATACTTGTAATTGCAAGGATATTGGTACAAAGCACTAATCTTCATTTTGAAAGTAGATAGGTCTGAATTAGGGACAAAGTTTAATGTAATAAATCCCAAATATAGGATAAGATCATAATTAAACAATAATAACATCAATTCGCGATACTAGATTAAGAGAGCATGCTTTTGTTTGAAAAAAGCCTAATAGGCGCCTATTGCACTACGTTATATCAAAAAGGGGTAAGACATGGCCCCTTTTCGCGCTATGGTCGAATTAAAGCAAAGAGCTCAACCAAAAATCTTTATGTCACAAATATTGATATGAAAGCGGTCGCACCAAATCGTCAAATAGGCCTACCACTAAACAGCTCATTTTTTTAATTATCAAAACGAACACTATTTGGGCGACGCCATTAATTTTGGCTACGTTTTACCTCTACCATTTACACTTTTAAAAATTACGAATGGTAGTTTGTGACACCAATCTTTCTTTTTGAATACTTCCAGTCTTGATTGTTAGACCAACATGATCACCATTACGTGTACAGGTACTATGGCTTATATTTGTTAAGACATTTTTATTGAAGCTGGCGCAGCTGCATTAATTGATACCTTTCAAATCGGCACAGGTGATGGCATGCCCTGCCGGGGTAAAATCGCACCATACTTAGAAGAAACATGTGTTCTATTTTGCTTGATAATAGCTTAATAGAGATATCGGGATCAAGCCCAAAAGATTTGAGAAAAAGCAAGAACGCGTTTAACTTCTCTGAGCATACCTAGGCGAGGAAAAACGAATACGAATCACGATGCGCAGCCACCAGGGACTTGAGAAAGTTTGAAGGGAAATCAAAATTAACAACGTCACTGTGTTAAATCGCATCATGTGGAATATGTTATGGGTATTTTGCTTAGTCATATCTTTATAGAGCTACCGGGTCAAATCAAACATTTGGGGATAAGCAAAGACTCTTTTAACTTCCCATGGCACGTCAAGCAGAGAGAAAAGAACATGCTACACAATGTGTAACCGGCGATAACTGGAGAAAGTTTAAGGGGAAACCAAAAGAAAACAGCGTCACTTATCAGAAATGTATTCCCCACTTTTGAAGCATAGAAAAACCAAGGCTACCTTGGGTTCGTGTGAGCAATGAACAGAGGACATAGACCCAAGGCATAGCCAGGATCTTGAAATGGTAAATTTTATTAGGAAAAGGAGCACAAAAAGTCGTGAAAATCTTGTTTGAAGGAAACACATAAACGCTTGGTAACTGTTCACACAAAAGCCTGATAGGTGAAGCCAGCTTGGCCGGCTGAACCAACATTCTCAATGCCGACGTTACTGATGGGGGCTCTGCGGGCAACGCCATTGTATATGCCATAAAGCAAGGATGTTTTTTTGCTGATATGCTGCCTGTTAAGATGTTTGTGTTTATACTATACAGCTTTGTAATAGAACCCCAAATTTAAGAAAAAATCAGCATAAAACCATAACCACAACAATTTGTAAAATTGTATTTAGAGAGAACATTTGTTTGAAAATAACTCGGCCTGATGTGCGCCTACTAAAATATGGTGAATAATTTTGGGAAATCCATAGCCGCGTTTGTCACTGTGCCGGAAACAAGACAAATAGCGCAGCCAAAGAACTTAATACCACAAATATAAATATAGATAGCTGGCCGATATATATAGGAAAAAGGCAGCACCGCATCGCAAAATAGGCTTACTACCACAAAATAGTTTATTTCTGTAATTGTAAAAGCCACCACCATTTCGCCGCTACCAACAGTTTTGACTTTGGTTCAGTCCTTTCTCTCTCACAAGTACTAACGATAATTTGTGGCAAGATTCTTTGTGAGCATTGCAATTCATGATTAAGAAATATGATGATCACGATTTTGTGTGGAGGAATTGTGAAAGTGCATAAAATTCAATAACTTTTTGCTACTGCTCACACATGAGCCCAATGCGGAAACCGGCTGAACCGAAATTGGACTCTGCTTATTTGTCCCACCATTCAAATCTGTTATTGCTCTTAAGGAGACGGGCTTGATTGTTGAAGCGCTTAATCATCTCAGTTACATTTTGCTTATCCCGTGGTAATTGTGAAGAGCTGGCATTGCACGTATCCGAAGTGGCTAGTATCTCATCAGTAATATCAACCCCGCATGCAGGAGTAGATACATTTTCAGTTTCTGATAATGAGCCTCGACATTCTACTTCAGTCTTGTGAACTGCCTCCTGCAACTTTTGCAAGTGCCTCCACAATCCTGCCAATAGGCGAGTGCAACTGTTTTCTAAGAATATTTTAGAAGTACCTGATGCCTTAGATCAACATAAATTGCAGCCAAAAAAGCAGCGTTGGATAACAAAGTAGTTTTTCTACTTTCCATGACATGAAGCACAGCCAATGCCAAAGAACAAGCATTGTTCACTCTTGAACTACAGTTGGACATTACATTTCAGCCACTCACTGAATAACTCAACAGCAATTAATTTTTTCAGCTGAATTGCGGTGGTCGTGTCATAAACTGGTTTTAAACATTCAGTAAGCACCAATACGGCAAGCCGATAAACGTCTGGCAAAAGGAGGGATTCATTTGCCTAAGCGATTTGGCCCAGTAAATCCCTGACAAGCAACACTTTCATGCATTGAAATCGTCGAACCCGAACGATTCTCACAATTCAGTCTAGGAAGAGGTTTGTTGTTGTTGTGCTTGAACAATTCTTTAATATTCTCTTTGTTGGTCTTTTTGGCGACATTTTTCACTTTTGACACCACTTCTTTTGCGCTGGAATTAGCTTTAGAGAAATCATGCACTCTCAGTTGTAATGTGTGAATAGCACACTTGACGGTAATAACTTCATCTTCAGCAGTTATTACGTCTTCACAAAGTTCACTGTCGGAAGCTTCATTGACATCACATTCATCCTCGTGATTCTGGTCAGCAAAATTTTGGGGCAGAACAAAACCACTTCTCATGATATCCCCAACTTTTAAAACGTTGGATCCGTAATCTGTCATGAGTTTGTAAATTTTCTTCTCCAAGATACCAAGTTTGGCCAAGCACCTTGCAATGTGTTTACGTATTGCACCAGCTGTTGCTAATTTGTCCACAGCTGCAGTGATAACTCTCAAATTACCAGCCACTACTGCTAGCAAATACATTCCAATAAAATAACGCTTTCTTCGCGTACGCAAGACCACCTTGTCCGAAATCTTTTTACTACCAAATATCTGTTTGGTTGCTATTGTCTTTCTCTAATAAGCATCAATGGTTCATGCTCGTACGTTGGAAGCTCTAAGTTCTAGGTTCAGTTGATCTAGCATCGAAGCAAGATTCCTTGCAATGCTAGATTTTTCAAAGGCGCAAAGAGGAAGACCATTGGTGGCGACAGCTTCAACTGCCATTGGCTTCAGCTTCAACTGCCATTGGCTTCAACTTCAACTGCCATTGATACTTTGGCTTATAATTAAAAATTTAACCATAGTTGCAGGTTGTTTTCCAACAGTCGCACTGCTTTTTCCAAGCAATCGCGATTCAAAATAAGTTATATTTGACGCATTAGGCCAGTGTTTTCCAAACTGTGTACCGCGGAAGATTTGCAGGTGTGCCGCGAGTCGTTCTGAGTGCTTTTTGTTGTTACAAATTTTCTGCCAAAATTGAGAAAGTGCTGCCATTACAGGTCACGGCTAAAAAAGTAATGACCTTTTTTTGGAAATCAGCACCATTTGGGACTGTATCACGCGATTTCCAGAGGTCGTTCCCCAGAAAAGTGGTGATTTCCAATAGAAGTTCATCACCATTCTCGCTATCGCCTGTGATGCCACTTGACATCAATTGGAATAGATTCCAGTACCTGGTGTGCCGCGTATTTGTTCAACTGATTTCCTGTTCCGGCACACAAAAAAGTTTGAGAACCACTGCGTTAGGCTTTTTTCTTTTCTTCTTCGATGGCTTCGAAATAGAGATTTGGATGTTTTCTTCTCAAGTAATCAACTAAAGACGTAGCATGGACGTCTGAGCCGCTTTTTGGCTTAAATTCCTATTGACAGCCTTTTACTGTAAAGTAGCCGTATTTACTTCATAACGAAAGTATTTCTTGCCAATAAAATTCCTTGCTCGATCCATTTAAACAACTTTTAGTGCAGGTTTACAATAATTCACAGTCGCAACGGCTTTATTTAAAAAAAAATTATACTTCTCACCTAAACAAAGTTGAAATACAAATCAGGCAAACGTGAGAAAGAAAAAACAATAAAATTTCTACTTCTTATGTAAAACGCAGCAGGCGTGAAGCGAAGCCAAACTGGAATTCTTGGAATGATAGTTTCAATTACATGTAATAGTTGCTAGAACTCTTTTGTTTCTACTTTAACGTTTAGAAACGTTCACTCTTCACTAAGGTGAACAAAATAATACAAATACACTAAGAAAGCCTTTAATTACTTCTGAACGAGAACAATATATTCCACAAATGCAGTACATGCCTTGCCGATAAATCCACGGCAATAAACCCAATGCAATATTCCATTAATAACCACCAATATTATTCTCTTCCAGAAATCCATTGGAAATACAACTAAACTTACTAACTCCCAATATCGCAAACTCACTGATTGGAATCACACTCCCATAATATTTTCCAGTAAACTTAGTACCGCACTGAGTATTTCTGAGTTCTGAACATAGTTAATCACTCACCCTTAGGATATCTAAATCCCCTCGAATAAACATATTCTATTAGCACTATCCCAGAGTCCCACTGGAATCTCACTCGAAACTAGAATCTACTATCTAAAATAATACCTCTCTTCTTGGAATAACACAATCTCACAGATCTACAATCTAAAATCTAGAACAATTGATAATCGTAACAACGCTCTGTATATACAAGCGTGAAGTTCTAGAAGGTTCAACTGGTAATTCTAGCAGTTTCTAATAAAACAAACAAGACTTTGACGTGATTACTATACCAGGACTACTTATTTTGCGGACCGCGGTCCGAATCCGGACCTTTTGTGTATTGAAACTAGACCTCAAGCTCCAGAATGAGAAACAGCATGTGCAGCCGCGGGTTGCGCAAAAGCCCACGCCCATTTTACTAAACTTTGTTCACTTGTTCTCAGTACTAAGTTATTTTCAAACAAAATAGCAAAAGTTCTCTCGCCTTCCGCACAAATGCACATTCTTAGCATTGACTAACGGCACTTTTAAAAGAACTAACGAACAACACGATCAGCATAAAAACAGGAGAAAACCTATTTCCTATTGCTCAAGTTCTGTTATCTATGCCTCTCTCATCCGCTAGATTTGCCTCTGCAATTAAACTGATCAAGTGTGGTAAAGCTCAAAGCACTAACAATATCCAGCCAGATACATTCTGAAGCACTGCGGCCCCAAACGTCTAGCATAGCTTCAAGAATTCTTCACAGCCTGCGTGACCTACCAAAGAGTCCCCTCTATATGGCAACTGGCCACAGTTGCCTTGGTACCAAAACCTGGCAAAGCGGCTGATGACTGAAAGAGCTTCCAGCTCTTATCGTTGCAAAGCGTTTCTTACATGCTTTTCGAGCGGTTACTCTTGAGGCGCTTAGAACCTGTTTTTGACCCCTAACTTTCTGACAAACAAGCTGGCTTCAGACATAGTCAATGCATAACCCACACGTGTCAAACTCAGGCCCGCTGGCCAAATTTGGCCCGCAGTGTAAATATAATTGGCCCGCGAGATCATATTAAATGTGCATTCGAACTAGCCCGCCGCTTGTACCACCAATACTACAAATCCCTCTATGCTTTGATAGTATGTTAGCGCGCAGTCGAAGCTGGCAAGCGCTTCTTTTTTCTGTTGACAGTCATCAGCAACCATGCTACGGTCACATCGGCCAAATTAATTTCACCCTCCTCAAAAATGGCCAATCGAAAGATGGACAATAGGAGCTTTTAAGACAGAGGGGACAGATTTTCTATGCACGAATATAAAGGACATACCTATTTGTCCTTTGTGCGGAGCTAACGTAGCTGTGACGAAAGAATATAACATAAAAAGACATTATGAAACAAAACATTATGAGAAGTACAAGGACCTGGACGTAAAGCAGAAGGCTGCAAAAGGTGCAGGAGATGAAAAGAAGACTGGTTTCGCAGTAAACTATGTTCATGAAAGCAAAATCAAAAAGTGTAGCTGCTGTAAAAGCCAGCTTTATTGTGTCAGCAGAGATTGCAAAATCAGCCCTGCCCTATAATGAGGGAGAGTTTGTCAAAAAGTGCATGGTCAAAGTTGCGACATTGTGAGCCCAGATAAAAAGCAAGAGCCTGAGCCAAAACACCGTAGCTGAGCTCGTTTGTGAGCTTTCCGCTAATCTACACAAACAACTAATAAAAAAAGGGAAAGATTTTATTGCATATTTTCTTGCTGTGGTGAGAGCAGCAACTCCTCTGATACTGCCCAGCTGTCAATCTTCATCCGTGAAGTAGACTCGAGCCTGTGCGTCACAGAGGAACTTCTAAGATTAAAATCAATGCATGGCACAACCACAGGAAAAGATATCTTTGAAGACGTATCCAAATGAATAACTAAAACGAGCCTTCCTTGGGATAAACTTGTGGGATTGACGGCAGATGGTGCGCCCGCGATTTGCGGTCAAAAGAGTGGATTGGTTGGCGGGCTTGAGGAGAAGATGCGGGAGGAAGATGAAGGTGAGCTTACAGTTTATTACTGTATCATCCATCACTAAGCGCTCTGTGGCAAAGCTCTGCAAATAAAACATGTTATGAGCTCCATAACACAGTAGTCAACTTCATAAGAGCCAAAGGTTTAAATCAGCGGCAGTTCAAGTCTTTTCTGGAGGAGTTTAATTCGGAATACAGAGAAGTGCCCTATAACACAGAGGTAAGATAGTTAAGCAGAGGAAAATTATTGTACAGATGTTTTGAGCTACCTGAAGAAATCTGTCAGTTTAAGGAAAACAAAAGGAAAGACCCAATTGAGCTGAAGGATAAAAAGTTCCTGTGTGAGCTAGCATTTCTGTCTGACATTGTGAGCCATCTCAATGTGCTTAACCTGCAGCTTCAGGGGCAGGGCCACATTATCACAGGCATGTACGCAGCATTGAGGGTCTTTAAAACTAAGTTGTATCGGTGGAAGACTCAGATGCTGCAAGGAAACTTGGGTCATTGTCCGTGCAGCCAAATCATGGCAGAGCAAATTTTTTTCTGCCATGCTGCCTAGCGCACAGTTTGCTGAAAAAATCAACACCCTCAGCGCCGAGTTTTCCCGGCGTTTTGCCGACTTTGAGGCTCAGAAAGAGAGATTTTAACAGCTCAGTAAACCGTTTGCGATCGACGTGGAAAGCGCACCAACCAGCCTCCAAATGGAGCTAATTGAACTCCAATGTAATGACATGCTCAAATCAAAATATGGCTCTGTCGGTGCTGCGCAGTTTCCATATTTACTCCATGACACCATGCAACATTTACGAACCCAAGCTGCTCAAATGCTTTCAATGTTCGGCAGCACTTATCTGTGTGAGCAACTTTTCTCTGTGACGAAGATGAACAAAACACCTCATAGAAGATGACTCACTGACGAAGACCTTCACTCCGTCCAGAGAATTTTCTCAGCTCAGAGCCTGTCCCCAGACACTGATGAACTTGCATCTAAGAAAAGACGCCAGGTATGTGGCTTATACCAATGTGCAGAGTAAATTAGAGTGTAGCAAACGTAGCTTGAATATATGTTTCTTATGCACTTTTTCTAATGCATAGCATGGTCCGTTAATAGTTGAAATGTTGGATTTTTATTGAATGAAATTATTATTTTTGATACATTTGTTGTTGGTTTTGAAAAAGATTTACTTTAAAAAGGAAATTGAAAAGGTACAGGGAAAGACATACTTTTTTCAAATAAGATATGAATACCACTGATGTGTCTTTTATTTCAAATTAAATTTCTTATGTACTTGAAAGATCAAGCTTTGGCTATTTCAGATTCTGTGTTTAAGCAAAACTAAAGTGTGTTTTCATATTAAGAGGATAAACACTACATATGAGTTGCAGTTAATTTTTCAATAAATATTGAGTTTGGTCCGTCACTTTACTTCACTGCTTAATTTTGGCCCACTGTGAATTTGAGTTTTGCACTCCTGGCATAACTGATCAAGAGTTTAAGCTAACCTATGAACTTGAACACCGCTTTGAAGAAAACAATAAATTAGGGATTGTATTAGCAGATCTTACTGCCATACACGACAGCCTACTGTATGGTACGAGGGCTAAACACCTCACCATCGCCATTGATTTGCTATTACTTCTACCGACCGAGTTTTAAGAACTCACGAAAAATAAAGCATGCGAATTCACAAAATTAGCAGAATAAAGTACAATAAGCTCATTTTATATTTGCTTTAGGTGATTAGTGTAGAGTGTGTAGATTAAGAGAAAATCTAAGTACTTTTCTGTATTTACTGATAATGATAGTTCATTTTTGTCATTGCAAGTCCAAAATTTTACTGGACGTCTGGAAATACTGAACTTATTCAACTGGACCTCGTTAAAATTAGATGAGTAGCTCTATACTATACTATCGCAAAATACAACTGCTACATCACAGAACGAATCTCCTAGAAAATTCTGCAGAGTTATCGCACTTTAAAACACGTTTGTTACGTCGTAAGATGCAAGAGTTCAAGAAAATTCTTGGTAAATAAACTCAAGTAAGGTCAAACTTGTTGCAATTAATTGCATTTTACGTTGTAATAATGTTGATAGAGCTGATCACTTCGCGCCGAAGAAGTTATACCAGCAACTCTTCAGCTTACAAAATGAAATTGTGAGAAGCTTAGGTGCTTTTTGCTGTGAAACCCAACCTAGGTCATCATTGTTCAATAATGTTGTGACTTTTTATCATTTATACAAAAAAGAAGTGGTTAGATTTTAATGTGGCAGATTGACACAAATGTGCATATACTGTAATTAGGTGAAACTCATGTAGGAATTGGGCTGGTTGTAAATAAATATAAACGTTGCTGAAAAAGCTACTTCAAACATATTTAATACAAGATCACTTTTTACTAACATCAACATTGTCTGTAATTTCGTCATTTTATGCTCCATAAAATTACACGCACATGGTGAAAACAAAAACATGCTGAACTCACAGACGTGTTGCCATTTAATTTTGTATTTTATTCTACTATTTTTGAAGCAATTAAAAAGTGACGTTGTTTTATTGTTTTATTATTATGACGTTATAATGTTAGTGACATCACCACAAAAATAATTGCATGTAATCAAACTAGCTAAATATTTTCATAACTAGTAACTTGCCCTATGACTAAATCAATGCTGCAAGGCTACAAAATGTTAAACTTTCAGGTCCGATGTTCAAGGTTGAAACGGATCTTGAACATGCATTCAAGTATAAATTTTACCTCATGCATCCCATAGTTGATAACAATCATTTGTCGCAATGTCAACAACGCACAAATAGTTATAAAAGTAGTTTTTTAACGCTTCCAATGAAGTTTTCAAACGCGTTTCTGCGGTCAGTATTTTTAAAAAAAAATAGAAACAACAATTTTGCAAAAGAAGCGTTTATTATGACGTCAACGTATTCATTAAACGAAAGCAGTTTTACACATATTCATGTGTTCGGTGTTGGCTTTGCTTAAACCATACACAATTTTCTACGGTCAAGAAATGCTGCAATTTGCAATTGCGACTTCTTCAAGCTGTCAACATTCTCCATTTGACACTCACTTCTCACTATATTTTGTAATTAATCACACCAAATTCTATGTTTGTACGTTTATTATTTTCCGAAAAGTTTGAGCAAGACAGACAGAATTCTGCTACATATACATGGTGTTAAAAAAGTAACGCAAAATTTAATCTTTAGAAGTTTTATTTATTTTATAAATCACATTGAGCAAAGAGATGAGGATAATGAAAACTGAAGAAGATGTTCAAAGTGTCCTCCTTTGTTTGAACGCACTTTGCCATTCTGTCTCGCACACACCTACACTTGCATAGACCTACACATTTTTCTGCAAAGGCTTACGTCAATTGTTTGCAACTGTTGAGAAATAAGCAACCTCAGCTGGTCGAGAGTTATGGGGTTGTGTGAGTAAACATTGTCCTTCAATACACCCCAGAGGAAAAAGTCTGCAGATGTTAAATCGAGCAACCTGGCTGGCCACTCGCTTGGTCCTCTTTGACCAATCCATCTTTCAGGAAATTTCTCGTCAAGAAAATCTCGAACAATAGAAGCGAAATGCGGCGGGGCGGGGTAATGGCGGCGCGCTTGCAAAGTGAAGTGAACGGGCATGAACAAAAATCAATTTAGAAACAAATATCTATGGTAACCAGGCGTGAAAGAGAAGATTCTAAAATTGAGTGTGTTGAAAGTGAAGTATGATAAATTAGCTTTCTATGTTAAGAGTTTAATTGGAATCGCTATCTGTGATATGATTTGTTGCAATGACGAAAAATTTTGCGTTACTTTTTTAACACTCTGTAGAACCTTGTTTTATGTATACCGTATCTCTTGCTAAGATGTAGTTCTAAAATGACAAATGCGAAAGCGCTAATCACACAAGAGCTAGGACTATATCGCGATTATAAATTGAAGAGCTCAGTTCAAAAGAACTAACGATATTGAAAAGCTAGTGTTTGTAACAGGAAGTAAAAGCTAGTTGCAATAGATCCAACAATGAATTTTGACTTTTTAAAGACATAAAATAATTTTATGGGTCTGCCTCAACAAACATTAATTATAATCCGCACCGAGTAGTACCTGTTGTGAAGAGCAATCAAAACCTTATTTTCAATCTTGCCAACAAGAAATACCGTTAATAAAATGAAAATTGCGATCATAAACCATCACCCACCTCCACCCTTCATTTTCAACATTTCCAAAAATCTTGTGGAGGCAAAAACGCGTTGCTCCCCATAAGAAAAGCTCAGTCTGCTAGAATCTAACATAAAGGAAGAAAACTTGAAGTGGATTATCAATCAGAACCTCAGGCAGTTACCGGCTTCAAAATTTTTGTAAGATACAAAACTGTTGAGCACGCCTCTGAGGACGTTTGCCTTGTGAAGCATGTTTGCTTAGGAAGCAACTCTGATTAGAAAAGATTGGGGTTCTTTGTTACTTCCTGGCCTATGTTCTGCATGCTCACTTACACGTTTTCTTGGTACAGCGATGCTAAACATTTAGCGAGTGTTGTAATACAAGAAAATGGATGCCATATTAAAGAACTGGAATTTGAAAATATGAGGCAATCAATCAAAATAACTAATTGTTCTTGTTTTACAATGACCTAGCAAACAGTGAAGACAGCAAAGATCTTCTTAGAATTATTATTTTTCTAGCCATCCCACGTTGAACGAGCTGAAGAATGCAGCAACGCGGATTCTCCATAGAATAATTGAAAAAGCACCATCTATGCTTTTCCACCTTTATACTAATCATGCATTTAGATGTGTGTTGTATTTTTTCTATATACACTCTGCTTCAGGCTAAACGGCAGCGACACACGCTTTTAGGATTTTCACATACTAAAAACACCTCCGCAAAAACATGGTTTCAGAATACCTGTCATTCACTGTGCAAAAAAATATTACACAGTTCATCTATAACATACAAAACGCAATTTTGTCTGTAGGTGTGTTCGTACGTTTTGACTACTCCAAAAATACTGGAAGTAAAAACATCAAATTTGGAACGATTGATCACCTCTCGGGGTGATTGTCATAAGGGTATTCATGACGTCTTCATGACGTCATAATCAAAGATAATTTTTTTTAATTTACATTCTTGACAGTGCAAAACCATTTTGTGCGCAAACGAATGCTAATATCCAACCTATCACTTTACAAAATATTTCATCCTTTTGGGACAACTAACGTTTGATTGCGCAATGCGTTAGCTGTATTTTCTCATACACTACTGGTCATAGAAACGCGAATAAACACATTTTCAGAACATATTGCCAAGGGAATTTTGATAAAATCAACGCTACAACAATGTAAGCTCATATGGCAAAACAACAATAGATTCTTTACTTAAGCTTTCTAAGCATCTTTCTCTGTTTTGCTTGCACGCCTACAACTCGCTCTATGATGTCATAATGCCCCCTTGTACAATTGACGCAGGCTTTTGCTAACAGAAATCGTAATAGTGTAGAGCAGAGGAGTCGAACTTGCGGCCCTCGGACGATTCTAAAATTCTTAATGAATTTCGGCAGTATTGCAACGTTTCATCTTCGAAGAAACGTTTGAACCCCTTAACACAGGCGATACTTGAGGGATGCAGACTTTTTCTATTTGAAGATTAAATCCACTTCTTGCCACAGAACTTGATTTCTAATTAACGATGCCTGAAGAAGGGTGATAGTGTGGAGATACTGGAGAAGTAATGACCTTTTTTTTTTGAAGATTGACCTCTTCAATTTATAATCGCGATATAGTCCTAGCTCTTTTACATTACAGAGACAGCTGCCCGGACAAGCGATGATCTTCAAATCAAAAACATCATGCGGCCCTCGGCATGATTGCCACCATGCAATGTGGCCCTCAGAAGCCCACGAGTTTGATACACTTGGTGTAGCGAATAGGCAACTTATTTGTTCAATTTGTGATAAAAGCATGAAAATTTACATGTATATTCCACTTAGACCAAAGTTTAGTTTTAGACGTGGAGACATCGAATTTTAGACCTGGGTAGCCCCTGGGGCCCTTTTTATGGTCCCCTCTAAAATTGGGTGTAATCGTCAGACCCTTAAACTTTGAGGAGCCATATCTCCACTTTCAGCTGCCCAATTTTCATAAATTTGGTATCAAATTGTTCAGAAAAAAAAGGCCCTTTAAAAAAAAAAAGGAAACACAAAATTATTGAGACAAAATACTGTAGTATAACATTTGACCATGCACGCTTAAAATTAGCAAATTCAATTTGGCTATTTTTTACATAACATAATCTCATTTATAGCCCAAAATCAGCATATAAACTAAAAACAAAAGTGTGATCTTATAAAAACAAAATGCATAGTCATCTATACATAGGGAAAGAAGATGGGGTTGCTGGGGGTACAGTCGCATTCTCAAAGAGAAAATTGTATTGGTTTTTTGGAGAAAAAAAACATAAATTAGGGGAAAAGTTGAGATATTATAAACCTTTTCAACAACAAAATGGGGCAGACAAGACCTTTTAGCTTAGCATGAATTAATTTAGAACATTCTGGCAACACAATAATTCTAGCCACACAAGCATCTCATTTGCATTAATTAATGGTTGAAATATTAGGGGAAGGTAGGAAACAAAGGGACATAAAGTGCAGTTTTGCTCTACACTGCAAAAATTACAAATGCAGCTAAGCTAGTACCTGTTTACTGGTAAAACGCTCTAACCTGAAATTGCTTATCTATGTCCCTTTGTGCAAATATTCCCCTATAAATATCGTAATTATAGCCACCGATTTGCTGACGTCAAAATTGTCGCGTACATGACAATATTCCAACTTTGAACCTTCTAATTGCTACGGTTTCCGAGCAGAAACATAATGCAGTGCACTTCAATCCGGCTTTCACACATTTGCAACGGCTAATGCAGCATTGTTTGCACTTGCAGCAAGCAAATACAGGTAAGTTCATAATATGGTTTAGCAGCCTCAGCAAGTGTTGTCCAGATAGGGTGCCATTTTCCTACCTTTCTGATCCATTCCCAGTCAGAAGGGCTTGGCAACTGAGAATTCTGAACCAAGGCCTGATTCCAGCAACGTGCTTGGTAACTTGCACGCTTTATATGCTGCTCCAGTGCTGCTTTTGTTGGTGAAATGTTATCCAGTGTTCTGGACTTTTGTATGAATAGCTTCTTTCATTTTCATTCATCTCCAAGCATTCACTGTTTCTGTCATGCATCAGAACAACGAAGCGTTCCTACTGTATCATGCATGAGTCACTTATTTCTTAAAGAATGTTTGTCATCTCCAAGAATGCATCACTGACTTAAGGAAATACCTTCCATGTTTCCTAGGCTGTTTTTTTTCCGCCAAAGGAAGGCACAGTGTCGCAGCCTGTGAAAGCATGGAATGCCAGCAGGCTAAAAGTTTTTGGAGTTAACAAAAAAACAATTTCAATTAATGGCTACAAAACGAAAGTTCTTTCCAGTGCTGAATGCTATGTCCCTTTGTGCCAAATGCTATGTCCACATCTCGTCGGGCTTCATCTGACTAAAGAAAGTTGCAGCTAATACCAAGGCATCCGGATCTACTATGCGAACAGATACCCTTCTGTTGCCCTCTGCCACTGCATTAGCCTCACGCAGTATGAGGCGTGTATCAGCCTCCTCCTGCGAGCATGTGGTGAGATTGCTAAGTTTTGCATGGCATGTCGAGCGCAAAACATCTTGCGCAGAGGTTGCGTACACTATCTTGCCTTCGTCAACTGTTAGATATGTGACATGTTGGGCAAGGAATTTGAAATGCTCTGTCTTATTGTTCTCAACACGGATAAAATCTTTCCAGCTCTTGGGTATCGCAGTAGAAGGGGACACACATCTTCTGACACCCTTTTCACTCTTTTGTTTGGTAGTCACTTTGAAGACTGTCTGGTAGATACACATCCCAGATTACAATAACCGGGCAAGTTTTGTCAATCTGAGAGAATATATATGGTCCAAACACAAAATGTGCATACTCTTGGAATGGTTTCGCTGTACCAGGATGTAGCATATGAACAACAACAGCACCATCGAGAATTATTACATCCACTTTAGGAATACTTTGCGGCTTTGATGCCACGCAAAAGTCAAAGCAGTGTAATAAATCAGCCTTAGTCCCAATTCATTGTTTGGATCTCATGAGAAAAAAACTGATCCAGATCCCCACCCCTTTTTTGGCATGCAATATGGAATCTTATGAAAAGGTTATGACTTTTCTTAATGCTGCAAGTTCACTCATAGTTCATTCTTGCCAGGGTGAACTGAGCAGTTATCTAACTGCAAAAGTGCTTTTGGTTCCTGTCCTAATTGAGCTAATTTTTTCTTGACGTCAGGTACCAAAAACAGTTTTGAAACCAGGCGTTGAATATGACTATATCAACTCAAGCATATTTCTGGTATCAACACACAACAGGCAGTGTCGATTTGTCAATTTCACGAACGTAACGGGGATTCTTTGCCTTGACAATAAGCAATGGCAGCTTAATAGAACTGCTTACATTAGAACACTGGCTCTCAACCGGTGGGCCACAGCACGTAAGTCGGGTGAGCCACAGACGTTTGCTTAGTTCAATAATAGGTTTGCTAGTCGAATGAGGTTGAGTAATAGCGGTGCATATGAACCGCCATACGAACCAGCACCCATGAATTGGAGGTGCAGTAACCTTATTTTCCTTTACAAATCAACTCCGATCCCGACCCCGGATTGACCATTCTCGGCACTGGGGAGGCAATGACCTTTTTTTTCTTTTGGAGATCATCTCCGCTGCCATGCGTTCTGACAATAATCCCAGCAACTTTGTCATCATCACATTTCAAACGTAATCAAAGTGGGCCACAAAAATCTGCGGCTCCTTAAAGTGGCCCATGGCACACAGAAAAGGTTGGCCACGGCAAAAAACTGGGCCACAAGGATTTGTGGCTCCTCAGAATGTGCCACGACAATACCGTGTTTTAGCTTTTTTAGTGGGATTTGGCGTAAAGTTTTCCGGAAACTATTCCTGCAACATCTGGTTAAAAGCGATCTAATTTTGAAATGTTGTAGAAAAATAGAGCAACCGGATAATTGAATGCCGGTTAAACTAGGTACGGATAATCGAGGAAGCACCGTATGATGATTTCTTCAATATTGTAACAATTTTACAAACTCAGTTTATATATAAACTGATTTGTGACGTCAATTCTGAACCGATTTTCCAACTTTTTGCACCAAATTGAAGTTAGTTTTAAGGCAATTTCAATAGTGTGAAACATGTGTCTTTAGTGCTACATTTTGTACTAAAAAACTGAACTTTATTACTAGTAGTATAACTTTTTACTTCTCTCAAAAAGTGGTTGGCTGAGTAAAAACTGCTGAGTTTAATGCAAAAAATTGTAATAAGGTACTTAGAATTACTGTGCTTTAAAAATTTAGATAATTTACTTCCCAGCAATATGCGACGCTAATAAGCTAAAGCTAACAATTAGTTCATAATGGCTTTTCAAAAATCGGTTTCCGTACATCATGTTCTATTTTTAGTTGAAGAATTTTTGTACTTGACTCAATAAACTTAAAGTGGTCAGTCGAAGTTGGTTTTTCGGTACATTTTGACTACTTTTTCTCACAAATATAGTTTTTTAGCATCATCTGTTTACCTTTTCAAAAACATTCACCAAAAAACGAAGTTTCTAAGCGCAAATGAAATGTAGTCTACCGGTTAAAATCACTAAAAATTATGTTCCCTTTATTTCATAAACTTGCAATTTTTACAAAACCAAAGTCGTTTGCTACATTCAGCTATTCTTTCGTGATTGTGTTCAAATTGTATTTTACGGCATATTTAGCATTATTAGGTTCATGGCATAAATTTAGGAAAGATATATGTAATAGACTCTTTTGCGGTCCTTGCACCACCATATGACAAGATGATATGGCTTAACTTCTGCCCTTGCAACTAGCCAGCTTAAATTGGCGTAAGCAAACTGCGAAACAGACCATAAAACCTGCCTAACCGATCAATGACAGATTACAAACGATGAGAAGATTTTTCTGGCCACGATAACAAGTATCATTTCCACTAGATTATTTTGTTGTCAATCAATGTGATTGACAGTCATGCAACCACGAAGCTTAACAAACACGCTTTTGCAATCCCAGTTTTGATATCTTTGCACCAAATAATTTTGGAAACCTCTGCTTTAACTCATACGCAACCAACCATATCATCAAACGAAAATTGACAATAATACAAATATATAACAAAACAACAACTTAGATTGTAATTGTTTGTTTTTTCATTTCAGATCACCGATGTCGAATAGAAGTAGCATATCGTTTTGCGAGTATGGCTCTGGCGCTAGTAAAAGAGCTTCCATACGACATAATTGTAATCAGGGTTGGAATGAAATTACTAAATTGTACGGATTAAATGATACCATCTCAATGAACACCATCAAAGTCAATCACTTTTATTATCAACCTAATGATGCAACGAGCAGACTAAGTTTGAATGAAAATTACAACGTCTCAAATTATACGTTATCTAATCAAATTCCACATATATATTTGCCAGGTATAAAAATTGTAACACTATGCTTGGTTTCTCTATTCTACTTAACCCTAGAAATACCGGATATTTTTTCTTCAAGAACTACCAAAGGGGTCAATTGACCCTAGCACTTAATATTGCTTGAAAACAATTTCCTGTACACTTTGTTTTTGAAATAATCCTGATTTAATGGTATCTGAAATCTGTTTGTAACAAAGGAATTCAATTGCGTGATAAAACGGTATTTAATTAGCCCTTTAGACGGAATTGCTAGTTGACATCTTATTGAAAAAAAAGTTATTAAAAGAAGGTTTGTAAGCCGTGCTTTTGGCTATAGGTCGTACTCAGGAAAAGAATTACTGAAAAACAGAATAAGATGCTTGCAATTACCTGCTGGAAGTGCTACAGATTGATTCTCAGATAAGACAATTGATTCTCAGATAAAACAGGAAAGATAGCATTCAGGGTTGTCACAAAGTAGTAAACTCGCATCGACCATGTCAAAAGCTATTGTGTAGCATTGTGGCAGTATTCATTCATTTTAGGTTAGACCATGTTGGTAGAGATAGGCGTATAAGCTAAACAATAACCTTTGTAAAAATTGGCATAAAGAATAACCTAGTCTAATTTGAACATAAATTGATATTCCTTTAGCTTTTAGAAACTGTTGCAGCACAACCAAGGCCAGCATGTCGAATATATTTCAAGTTGGCAAAACTTATGACCCTAGAGAAGTTTTGACATTGCTTGCAGCAGATGTTGATTCTGACGAAGAAGATTTTGATGAAAGCAACTTTATTATAACAGAACAGGAGAACAGCTCTCAAGATGATGAGGATGAGTGTGCTGAAAATGAATCTCTGGAAAACGAAAATCTTCACCCACCAAACAGTAACAGCGAAAGTATATTGAGCAGGGACGGAACTATTTGGGAAAATCGACCGCCGAATGCCAATGGCAGAACCAGCAGGCGTAACATTATTCGAACCAGACCAGGAACAAAACAATTTATTCTTGATAGAGTTGATACGGCGCTGGATGTTTTCAAAGAACTGTGGGGTCACCAAAACTTTGAATGCATTTTACGGTTCACAAAGGCTGAAGCTCTTAGGCAGGGAAATACTACATTTTCTATCTCCAAGCAAGAATTAGATGCATTTTTTGGGCTTTGTCTTCTTCGTGGGGTATTCAAAGGAAGAAACGAGCCACTATCAAGCTTTTGGGAATCAGATCATGGACGACCCATCTTTCGTGAAACAATGTCAAGAAATAAGTTTCAATCTATTCTTAGATACATTCGATTTGATGATAAAAATTCCAGACCAATTCGCCGAAGAATAGACAAGTTTGCTGCAATTCGAGAATTATGGAATTCAGTGATGGATAATTGCCAGAAGTCGTATTTTCCTCATGCTGATGTAACAGTAGATGAGCAACTTTTTCCATGTCGATCGAGGTTAGTCCGTATTTTTGATAAACAATATTTATTATTATTATTATTATCATCTCCGCATAGTCATTCATTTTAATTTATTGACAAAAACAACTTGAAATATCCAGTGACAATCTTTATACAAATGTCTTTTTTATATACGAAAACAATTTTTATGATGCTATTTGATTTTTAGGTGTCCGTTTATTCAGTATATACCCCAAAAACCAGCAAAATTTGGGATAAAATTCTGGATGCTCTGTGATGCCACAACGTACTACGTTTTACGAGCTTTCCCTTACGTCGGCAAAGAAGAAGATCGAGCTTCGACTGGGCTTGGTGAATTTGTGACATTGTCGTTATTGGAGCCTTACCAAAATGCAGGTCTGAATGTAACTTGTGACAATTTTTTTACATCCTTGTCTCTTGCAAAAAAACTTTTGCAACAACATACAACAATAGTGGGTACCATCAGAGGACATCGAAGAGAAATTCCGAATGAAATCCGCTTTGAAAAAGATGCTGCTCTTTATTCATCCAATTTTTTCTTTACATTGCCACCAGAGAGCATCATGATACTCAGCTACAAAGCAAAGAAAAACAAGGTAGTATTCTTGCTTTCCTCTGAACATAAGACAGTAGAAGTTCATAAGGGGGAGAAGAGAAAGCCAAAAGCAATTTTGGACTACAACAAAAACAAAGGTGGAGTTGACACTGCAGATGAAATGCTTCGGTCATATTCTAGTAAAGCTTCATCTAGGAGATGGCCTTTGGCAGCATTTTTCAATCTGCTGGATATTGTGTCACTAAATACGTACTTGATATGTAAGAATATTACCTTGTCTGCCCAAAACCGACGTCAATTTTTAATCAAGTTGGGAGAAGAGCTTTGTGCTTCAGAACGGAGTCGCCGGCATGAAATGCCCCATTTGCTTCGATTCAAACGAATTCGCGATAGAGCAGATGAAGATTTACCACCGACTAAAAGAACGAAGTGCAGTATTTGCAATTCTAACAAAACTCGCACGAAGTGTGGAAACTGCTCTCGCTATGTTTGCGGCACATGCTCAACACCAATGTGCAAAGACTGCATCAATCTGGAACAAGAATAAACTTTTTGGGAGTTTTGTGCAAGAAAGTAGCCGTGAGGGTCAATTGACCCCTTTGGTAGTTGGCGTAAAACTGGATATAAATGCACTGTTTTTTCGTCGAATTTTTGTGTTATTCAATTGGAGTGTGTAATAACCCAAATAAAGAAAAGTCAAAAAATCTCAACCTCCTATGTTATCTATGTTTTGTTTATTTTAGAAAAAATAAAGCAAAAAGGGTCAATGGACCCCTTTGGGAGTTCTAGGGTTAAATATTGATTAACATTTATTTAATCGCAAAAAATATATTAAGTAATATTCTTTTGCTTGCCCCGGTGTTGTTGTTAATCGTGCCAATTTTCATTACTGTGCTCATGGTGAATTTAGAAAAGTGAAAACTTGTGTATGTACACTCGAAGGAAAATTCTGCCTTGGAAAAACAATGCCTCGTACATCACTGACCACAACAAAAAACTTTACCGGTAATCCTCTCACAGTAAAAAGCATAAAGCAATATTGCCCAACAATTAAACGTTAAAAGATTCAAGTTAAAAAACTGAAAAAATGTAATTTTGGAGCAAATTGGGAGGTTTTACTTAAATATTTTAACCAAAACAATAGGCCCAGTACTAACTGAAAAATTATTTTTCAAACAAACCAGACGACAGTTGAAATATTAACTTTGTTGTTTTATGAAAATTCCTAGTTAATGCACACAGATATCAGCATTTTCATTGGAGCTCGATCTGGCAAAGGACAATCTAATTGGACATGGCATAACGGATCTGAAACAAACAATCATGATTTTCCAACTTCAAATTCTTCTGTTTGTGAAGAAATGACATGGCCTTTGACTTATACCGATGAAATCAACTTATATCCAAAGCAATGTGATACTGGAAAATCTCATTATATTTGCCAATACAAATGTGAGTAATTACCCTTGGATTTTTCTACAGTATATTTTTTAAATTAATGGTGATAATAAAAGCCAGTTACTACTTTCAAATAGCAAGCTAAGCTGAGCATATGAGATTCTTTCGTATATTACATGTCAGCTTAGATGGAATGGCCTATGATTTTTCACAAAATTAAAATTAACCCCAAAAAGCTCAAGGTATTTTTTTGGTTAGTCTGCTCAACGTTCTACTGCAGCGGTACAACAAATTTTAAACGCTTATATCTCGCATATCACTAAAGATTTCATAAAAATTTTTTCGCAACTGTAAAGCAAAATTATACATAAACATGATATACTTTTTTGTTGTGCCATGCGAATTTATTTAAACTTGAAAAATTGGATTTTTTATGAAGGTATACAAAATTTTATGTTTTCTGTTTGTTTTTCGACGCTAATCCGTAATAATCAGATTACAAGCCACGTCGCAACTGCTGAAAAAATGACGCAAACTGTAACGTAAGGACTTTGGCAAACAGCAAACACTTAATGTTGATTTATCGCAGCTGCAAAGTCAAATAACATTTAAATGCTTTGTTTTTTATAGAAAAAGCTTGTTTTTATGATTTATAACTTATCATATTCGAAAATTGCACAACGCTTGCATCAGAGCAAAAATTTGTGTACTAATGATTAATTTTCAATTATTTTTATAAATCTGGTTTACAACATCATGTTGGCACCTGTTTTAGACATTGTCATGTTTTGTAATCTAACCTCATTTGAAATATGGTTTCCTAAACTATTGTTTGCGACTTGCTTACCAATATTGTCAGAATGATTTTTATATATTTACTAGAGAACTTTTTCTTTTTTTTTATGAGTGCGCATGGTATAACTTATAAAAAGAAGTTTGTTTATTGTCCATCAACCTTATAAACAGGATGTATTCCAAATCATCCGGAGCTACAACTAATATTTTAAAGCAAACAATTTACCCATAGCCAATAATAGAACTTTATATGATGTATTAAAAAAATATTGTGTATTTCTTAGTAAGCATAAACCAATTCAGGTTTCAGCTTATATGCTTGACAGTGTATTTAAGAATAAAAACCGAGTGAAAAAAGCTAAGGACAATGAATTTTTCTTCTTATGGGGCATTGTGGTTCTGTCATAGCCTACTGTCTACAGCAGATATTTTCTGAATACCGGAAATCTGAGTTTAGAAACTACTTGATTTTCAATAAAGATTTTTTTCATGATATATTATGTTATTGCAATGGACCGTGCCAATTTACAAAACGAAAAAAAACAAAATCCATAGGTAACGTTGGATAATGCACAATTTTGTTTATAAATAATGAAACGACTCTATCACTCCAGAGCCGATGCCACAAAAATGCTTTAGCGGGAAGAGTCGACAACATTTGTCAGCACGGACAAACATATATGTAAAATTAGCGCATATCTAGAGATTTTTTGAGAAAATGTAGCATGAAGAAACTTTTGTAGATGAGTTTGCAGTAAGAGCTGCCGCTCTTAGAAAGTATTGCAATTTCAGAGATCAAAATAATCATTTATTAGTACGATTACACGTCTACGCTTACCCAACTGTTTATAATTATTTTTTGGCGTACGACAATACAACCAATGCACCTCATATTCATAATATCTGGCTGAAATGAACTATCTGTGTTTCGATTGTGACTGAAAATCTATTTTAATTCTAATGAATTATGGCAGAATCATCACAAAATTGGTGAGCCAAAGTCACAAAAATAGTGCGATTGCCCCTTTCTGCAACTTATATTGGGGTCGGCACTGTTGAATTGGCTTGCACTTTACCGAAGTATCTAAAGAATAGCTTCATCCAAGCTCATCCCCGCAATTGTGACCCAATCAACAGAGCAGTTTATGCAGAAAACATTGCAGCGGTGTCAAACGTTTGGCAATTTTGCCTTTGATTTTACCGGCTCTAGAATTAAGTCAGACCACCCATCCAGAAGGAAGTACCGATAATTCCTACACAAAGTGGTTTATCGAGAATCAAGATACAGCCTATAGGTTAGGAAAATTGCACAAAATGGTTATATATTGTTTGCTTACTAACAAAATTTCAATGTTTTTTCCTAATGCTAGATTACTTCCTAATACAGTGGTTCCCAACCGGGGAGGAATTCCTCCCCAGGGAGGAATTTTACCTTTATAGGGGAGGAATTTCCACATTTTGGACTTTCAAAGATTTTAATTTTGTTGCACTTTGGTCAATATTCGTGTTTCAGAATAATCCATGCATTTTATTAAATTAGTTCAATTGTTCCGAACCAGGGAGGTATTCTTTCCCGGAAGGATTTCTACCCATTTAGGGAAAAAAGTTCCACATTTTTAAGTTTTTTTGATTTCAATTTGGTTGCATTTAGTCCACCATTTGAGTTTTAGGAATATTCCATAAATTTCCATAACCTAGTTGTTTTGCAATGAGATGCCATGAATGTATTCTCACACAGTGTTCTCACAGGAGTGTTGAAAAACGTATTTTGAAAATGTATTGTATTAAAAAAATTGTGTTTAAATTAAAAAAAATTGTATTCTCACAGGAGTGTTAAAAAATTCCGAGGAGAGTGGACAAACTTTGCTGAAAAAAACATTTTTTATTTTTTCACTGGCATTTTTACTTCATATCGACACCACTTTTAGAAACTATACAAGAGGCTACTTTACAAGTATATCTCCAAAAAAGTAGATCGTTATCCCAAATGAAGGGAAAAATGAACCTTCCATGCAAGGTAACCTCCAGAAGAAAGGTCTTTATCCCATTACAAACAAAACCGACCCCACTAAATTTTATTTCAATGGGATTCAGAAATTTCTGTAATTCACAAAATTTAAAAGAAATCACTTTAAAAATTTATCATTTTTACGAGAGCACTTCTGCCCTCTTCGTTTCGTAATCCTCGCATGTACATCATGATCACTCAAAAATCAAAGGTCTTATACATCTTGTTTTGTTTTGGTCAGTTGCTTATCAAGATGCATACAATTTTATTTTTTCTCCATTGAGACGTCACATGATGTTTACCCACTGTTTTGTAGACTGTACAGTGCTATATTTTTAGTTGAGCATGATGTTAGCAATTTAAGGAAAATAAGAAGATGCTGGACGTCCTCGAAGGCAGAATCACACTCGCAGGTGATTGAAGTTGTGGAAAAGCCCTACTATTTCATAGCTACTGTTGGCACAGCCAGCTCTGCAGAGGAAGCAATTCAAGTATTTCTATTTGGCCCAGATTGCATTTTGGAGTGGTGGAAAAATTTAAGATGGAGGGATTCTCATGTCATGGCTACGAGAATCTTGCTCAAGTGTCTCTCTCCAAAGCATGTCATTCTTCGGAGGTAATATATACAAGACGGTGGTGTGATTTAGAAAATTCTTCCTCGATTTAAATGGTGTCTCGCTGCATGTCGTCCATACAGTCCGTACGATTTGTCATCGCTGGCTTGCCTTTGACATTCCACTGGGCTGACAACTTTCTTTTCGATCTCGATTAGGGTAATGCTGGCTAACATTTGATTTTTGGTATTGGTAAAGTTGAGGTTATTAGTTATGAGATGCGAGTGTAGTTGAGGACTGATTAGAGTTTTGCGGCGTGGCGACATGTTTACCATACTGGTCAGATATATTCCGCTGCTGAGTACCACAAGGTGGGGGCATAGACGTTGCTAGCAGTTGGCTACAGAAGCCATGGATCCCTCGAAGTTTTTGACTTTTATCATGAAATGTAGGCACTTTTGGCTAAAAATAGGTAAAGAAATTGGTGAAAAAAGTTGATTTCCAAAACAATAGGATTTCGTCTTCATAATGGCCAAAAATAGAAAAATAAACGCTTTTAAAAAGTTGGTCTCCGACAAGAAAATTACCCAACAAACTTCTATTTCTAGTCTACCCAAAATAGGCTCAGCTACTGGGCGAGAGCTGTCGGTTTGAATAGATATGGCTAGGCATCCAACTTCATCGAGGTAAGTTTTCTCCACAGGTGATTTTTTTGCACCAACCTTGGCTATGGCGTTGACAACTGTCGTTTCAAATAAAAGGCTGCGATCCAGTGTTACACTAAGGTATCCTGGATTGGAAAAGTATAAAAAAGCATAACACGAAGGCAAAAAGCCCCGCATTTTAAATTTTATTTTGAAAGGGGAGGAATTTAAGGTTTCAAAAAAGTGAAAGGAGGAATGTATCAAAAAAGGTTGGGAACCACTGTCCTAATAGTTTTTTAGAAAGAGTGGCATCTTTTCTTCGGGAAATGATTTAAAATCTATCAAAATACAGTGCATTGTATGGTTTACTTATCTTATTTTTAACCAAATTTTTGCATTTAGAGCAATCTATACAACTTAAAGCTGGCAACAGTCATGATTTTTGAAAGTGTAGCAATTCTTTTTTAGAGGAACTGAATGAGGATAAGGAAATATTCAGTTCGTAACTTGGAATCTCAAAGAATTTTGCAGGACTAAGAGAATCGCATCCGAAATCTGAATATAGGAGTTTTACCGCTTCATTGTTCTCAAAAAATAATTATGCAAACAGTGCCTTTACGATAAATGCGAGGTAAATTCGGTGAAATCAAGCAATAATTTGCATAAAAAGTAACACTTTCTCCCAGTTCTGTTTTATTGCAGCTAAAGTTCCAGCTCTGTTGGTTAGAGTGTTGCTTGATTAACTCAGAGTTTTTCGGCTCCCACCACGATAGTCGAGTTAGGATTGAAAAATGCATAATGTTCATTTTCCTGGTTTGTTAGTTTCTTGCTAGCTTTGGGTTGAGCAATTTATATTTGGCACTGTGGCTCTGCCTTACCGAAGAAACTGCAACCGGATCCTCCACAGCGAACGCCGGGTTGGAGTGTTAGATATAAATGTTGAAGTGTGGGCATAGCTCCATCATACAATAAAAGATGGCATTTTATTTCAAGATTAGAGATTCATGGTTAGTCCTGAAGAATTTTTCGAAACAAACCTTGCTAAAACCTAACAAATTCAGTTGCACATGCAATAGTGCATTTTCTTGACTCAGATATTTTTAACCAAATGCAACTTCAAATTGTTTGCATGTACATCAGCTCCAAATATTTGTGAGCAATTAATTTTATCAGACGACACTCTTTTCTAGATGAACCTGTAAGTTTGAGTTCGAGGCTACTTGATGTACTTTAAATTTCAAATATATTTTGGTTCTCTTGTTTTATGATGGCTGGAAATTGGCGCTTGAAAAGATTACAGTTTCCACGCGCAATAAAACAATAATAAGTAACAATAAAGCACAAAAATATTGTATCTTTTATCAGAAACAGACAAGTACCCAGTTGATGAAAAATACTTTTAATGACTTTGCAGTTAAAAAAAGTCAAAGACTAAAATTTAACGTTGATTTTGTGGCGTCGGGGTCGAATTAAAAAAAAGGCTTTAGAGTTGGCTTCGAAGTGGTTTCGATATTATTATAATTCCCCATATTTGCTGTCACCTATAATTTTTAATGCAGTTAACAATCTTTGGTGCTTGTTGATAAGTGGCTACAAAAGAATTTGGTTTGCAAAAGGGTTGCCATTAAGCTTTATGCTATAAACGACAATAGAATAAGCAGCGAAGTAAAAGATAAAAATACTCTTGTGAATTTCTTAGCTGTGACAACTTACACCATTGCATACCCATCTGAACATGTAGCTAGTAAACAGGTTGGACATTAATCTCTACTTTTGGACATATTTTGCACTCTTTTACGGCTTAGTAATTTCGTTTACACATGCTTGCATCTGGATAATTTAGCACATATTTGGGTGTATTTCTTCTTGTAATCTTTCTCTTTTAGAAGCCCTGATTTGTTGGAATGGATTTGTTTCGACTTCTTCCCCAGGAAGAAAAGACTACATTTTTTACGTTTATCAAAGACCAGTTAAAGTCATCGTCGGATTGGCGGATGAATGAATGAAAAAGCAAAGTTTATACCAAAATTATATAAATCTTGCTTGCATAGATCAATCCTATGTTGAAAGCAAAAGCAGTGCCGGCATTGATACGGTGCACATTCAATATGTAACAAAATGGTGTTAAAGTCCAAGGATTTGATTTGGCTTTGCAAGTATACCTAGGCACCAATTCGATATTCCATCACATCGATGCCATCTTTAGTAAAATCATATAGTAGTTTGCATATAGCGGGTTTGTTTTTAACATTATCAATTTTTAATCCAAAAATAAGCTGTACAGTTGAGAGGAGCAAAACGTTGTGCTGGCCAGAGCTCTTAGCAGGAAACACATAAGAATGAAATACTAGCTTGTTTTCCGACGACTCCCAAAAGCATTGACAAGAAAACCGTTCTCTCTCTGCAACGTTTTTGACTTCAATAGGTATATCCCTTCTATTTGATTGAAGAGTACCCACAAATGTTATGTTGTGCGAGATAGAAGACATTGCACCGGAGATATACTAGTGTACAAGCGGTCAAAGGAAATATTGCGCTCTTGCAAATCACCATAATTCTGAAGATACCTTACTGTCTCTTACACTCCTTTGACATAGTATGCTGTTACTCCTTCGTTAGGTTTTCCGCAATATGAAATTGTAAAGTGCATGAAAGCGTAAGCGACTGCATTCGTAGACTTAAAAAGTAAATTATATTTATCAGGCTTACTCGAATTTTACTGCTTGAAACTAATTTCATTTCTTGTGGGATACAAGATTTTGTCAATCTACAAGTACTTTTCAGGAACAACTCAAGTTGAGCAATTTTTATTGAAGCATTCAAAAAATTCTCGAATAGCTGCGAAACGATCATGCTTCTACCGCTGTTCCCTTGTTTCATAATCATCAAATGATATGCAGGTGTAAAAAATTTGCAACCTATTTAACTCACTGTAGATCCAAAGGTTGTAGATCCTATGATCGGATCATGTAGAGAGCAACATTATGATTGTTCACGCCAGCAAAAAACCATGTATGTATATCAGCCTTACAAATGCACGAATTTTGATGTCAGTATTTCTTGTGAATGACAAAAGAGAAGCTTATACCTTTTGAATTGCTCGGCATGACATTTCACTTCGTTTATTAATATATCATACAACACGATTTATCCTTATGTACAGAATATAATTGGGAAATATTTCAGTTTGTTTATTATCTGTAGTTATTTTTTTGGCCGAATTGTTTCTGTCAGCTTTATCTTAGTAGTTGGTAGTAGGGCCTACTGCAGAAAACTTCATAACACTTCCAGTTTATATTTCAAAGCATTTTTGCTCCTTCTTATTAAAAAAGTGTAAGCAATATCATAATCATAATATCAGCAGTTTTTCTGATATTATGATTTTGCAAGTACTTCTTAAAACTGCAGAAAACTTGTAAGCAAGTACTTCTTAGTAGGGCCCACTGCAGAAAACTTCATTACACTTCCGGTTTATATCTCAAAGCATTTTTGTTGCTTCTTATTAAAAGATTTTTATTCTGAAATCAATGTTACTGAATCAGTTTCATAAAGCGAACTCTGCTAAAAAGAAATGGAAATTTTGAAAAGATTTATGAAAAGTGTGAAACCGTTGTTGGAAGATTGCATTTGAACAAAGCAATGTGCTTGATGTAAACATTATTTACTTTGCACAATTTAGTGAATGCAACGAAAGAATCAAGAAGTTAGTAATTAGAGTTTGTTTACCTACTACGATCTGATTTCGGTCTTGCCACTACGTAAGAAAGAGACGCACACCTTCTAAACAGAGAACTGGCAGTAAAACAAACAACGCGACGTCACACGTAATCGGATTAACTTGCATCATTGCTGCTTCTTGGCAAAAATTTATGAGTACATGACAAAAAATGCTTTCTTATTCAAAATATGCTGAAGGTACAATAATAATTTTGGGTTCATATCAAAGTATAATAAAAAGTAGGAAAAGTCAGGAAATTTCAAATTATTTTGAAAACAGTATCGTGTATAATTTAACGTTTGAAAATTTGTTGGGTCGCTGCAGACCAACGTTGAGCTGATTAGGGTTAAACAATGCCGCTGTGATTTCGCTTTAATTAAAGAGTTTTTGAAAAGCAGTTGTGCGTTTGGTCTCTATGGGCCAGATGGCCAACGAATTTAATAAAAATCCGATGAAGCAGTGAGGAACACAAAGATTTTCTGGAAAAAGTTACTTCCTGACAGCTCACAAACTTAGTACGAGTGAAACTTGATAATGACATTGAAGCATCAGTCAGTCTGTTTATACTTTCAGTTAATGTGTCAAAGAATTAAAATCTTTAAGAATCTTAAAGAATTGCTCTTGCTATCTGGATATATAGCAAGTGCAATGAATATAGAGCTCACAGTTCCAACTAGCTCTGCAACATTTAACCAAAATGTGCTTTAAGGTCGAAGCCATATCGATTGGCTCAACAGAGTTTAGATATTGCTATCTTCTCAACTGCTGCATTTTTACTTTCAACTAGCTATTTTTCTGATTTGATGCTTTTTTTACCCTCGAAGACCCAAGGCATGGTATCACACGAAAAAAAGAACAAAACCTTTCATGTTAGCTAGAAGTATAGTGATAGTGATTTAAAAACTAAAAATTTTGAGAAAAATCTAACTCCAACTCTCCATTTTAGAGAGGGAAAAATATACAACTTACTCTGTTCTTTTTTTATCAAATCGTTGCTCTGCTAAAACAAACTAAAACAAAAAATCTTACAAAAGAAAAAAGCATGGCACAGCAAATTATAGTGGAAATTTTGTGGTTAAAATAAAAAGAGCGGACATCATCACATTATTTAATGAACAAATATAGTCAAGCTTTCAGTCAACCAAACAAAGAACAAAAACAAGTTTATTGAACAGAAATGACATAGCGTCAGAATTGTGCTTCTGATTAGCTTCGCTACATAAGAGCCAAAACGCGTTTTTTTATCTTTCGTTGCTGGTAAGCAGCCGCAATTCGTATCATTTCACTTTTATTAATGAATGGCAAAAACACAGCCAAAAACGGGTTATATAGCTCAAATGATTCATACTCGAAAAACAAACATAGAAAACGATTTTAAACAAGTTTTTGCCGAATTCCAAAGTTGAAATATTTTGATTAATATAAATGTTTTAGCAAATTAGATTTGCAGAATTTGGTGCTGCGCTGCTCATATTTAGCGACAAAATAGCCAACGCGGGTGGTAACTATACTAGCTGCTTTTAAAAACACACGCACACACACACAAATGAACAAATTGCAAGCAAGCCGGCTAAAAGCGAACACAAAACAGTGAAATTTAAGCCTCTCATTCTTGCGCTCGGGTAACCAGTTCGATTCCAGGAGTAGATGCAACAAATATAGCCAACAAATATCACCAAAGCTTATCGTCCTTCACAGCTGCTTCATCAAGTTAATATAAGTGGAAACAAGATCATCGAAAAATAATTTTGGTTGTTAATTGCACAGCAAGATTGATCTGATGAATTGTACCATTTTGAACCCGCATCTCTTAACCCATTAATGCCCGAAATTCAAAAATTCAAAATTTTTTTTCACATTTGATAAATTTGCTAAAGTCAATCTTCTTATCACATTACTAGCACTTTTTTTCGAATAAATTGTTTTTAAGTTGTATTTTTTAAGCGTATGATAAATCATACGCTGGGCAGTTACGTGTAGTGAGTTGCATTTTATCTTCTACGAGAATTGTTTAGTTTGTCGTGTATAGCTAAGCGCTGCCATGTTTAACCTGAACCTATTCGTAGTCAATTTCGTCAATTGTAGTGTGAAACAAGATCAGAACCGATACATTTTAGCAGGTTTATGGAAATAACTATTAGCATAAAAAAACACCAAAAGCAGTCCAAAAACAGTTAAATGACAAAAAAGTGTTACTGGTGAAATTTAACGAAACATCCATCTGGATGGAGGCCAACATTACATTTCAAACAAATGAACTTGACACATGAACCGCAGGCAGCACATCGACGCTGGGTCTTGATTTTGTCAACAAGATGTCCTTTACCATCCAGTCTCGTGGCATCCAGGATTCGCTTTTTAGTTTTGGGTGCAATACCTCTCTTCTTTTCCACGTTCGATGAAGCAAGCAATGCAATGACCACTTGCCTGGTGAACTCTAGCAGTGACATTTTGCTGTCTACGTGCCTATACAAAAGCCACAGGTTGATCATGCTTCCATTTAGGCAAAATATAAAGAGCGGCCAATACCATTTTCGTGAACGGATTTTGATTCGATAATGACCTCTAAGTTTATCAAACAAGTCAACTCCACCCATGTTTTTATTATAGAGCTTCACAATATTGGGTTGAGGAACACTAATCTGTTTTCTCTCAGATCGCTTCCATCGTTTGCAAGAGCCAACATCAAAAACTTTATCCTTTGTCATGTTGCTGATAAGGGTAACTTGGCTGTTGTCATTCCATCGAACTAATGATATTTCACTTTTGCTCTCTGTGACTGAGCAAAATGAGCCTCGGTCTGATTTTTTGAGATCTTGCAGAGGAGCCTTTTCGATCCTATCATTCCTGATAGTACCAATTGCATACAGGTTTTCTTGTGACAAAATTTCCATCAAAGGTAATGATGTAAAATAATTGTCTGTGTATATGCAGGAACCTTGTGAAATAGTCCCAATGCACAAATTCTCTGTGACACTGGCACCCACAGGTTTTCCTGGAGTTTTATCACTACCAGTGTAGGGTTGAAACTTGACCAAATATCCTTGGGGACTTGTCAGACACCATAATTTAAATCCATATCTAATAGGCTTTCCTCTTATGAACTGTTTCATAGAGTGATGGCCATAATATGGTTCCATAGCTTCATCAAGAGAATACTTTTGTCCAAAAGGTTGGAAAAATTGACCAAAGCAGGCATTTAAATGATCAATTATGGGCCTAATTTTGTAAACTCTATCATTGTAGTCAATGATCATATTATCATTGAAATGCAAATATTGGTGAATTTTTTCAAATCTGTTTTGGCTCATGGATTGGCTAACTAAAAAGTTGTTTGCATCAGGTCTGGTTTCCCAGTACATTCTTCTGAATGGCATTTTTTTGTAGCCAGACAAGAGAAGAATGCCAAAATATCTATACAGTTCTTCCACAGTGACTACAAACTGAGATTCACCTTTTTGAGAAGCATATTTTACAGTCTCATGGCATATGTAATTCATGATTTCATCATCAAAACACAGCTTGAACAAGTCTACTGGGTTCATGTCTTCCTTTTTTATGGTATCAACAACAGCTGGGGCTTCATTGTCATCTTCAAATTTATAGGATGAGGCTGTTTTTCAGTTTCTTAGGTAACCATTTTTGAACTGTCTTTTGTTTTTTGCTTCGTTTTTTGGAACTACAAGGTAGATCTTCAGGTGTTTCAGATTCAATATCCAAATCTCTTTTTCCATCTTTATTAATAATTTTAATTTCAGCACTTTGCGACAAAATTCCTCTCCCAATATCTTTGAAATTTGCACATGCTTCCTCATTATCACTTGGTGCATCATCTTTGTCGGAATCTGCACAATCATTTGGTGGTTGGAACACAATTTGTAACTCTTCGGCATCTTCTATTTTTTCAGCAATTGCAGTTGTATGTTTTTCCGAAAATAAAATGTTGAAAAGTTCTTCAGCATCTTTTTGTACGGACAATAACTTTCTTTTAGATATTACACTTTTAAGGCAAAATGGACTTAAACTTTAGATATTTTTAGTGATGATCTACACGTACAATAACATATATTTGAACATATAAAACTGTATATAATCCAATGTAACTATAGAAATAAAACATAACGCAATGGTTTTTGAAAATACTGTATAATACAATGGCATTTCAATGGTTTAGGTAAAGTTATATACTAATTGTTGCATGTAACATACACAACAAAACATATATACTCATGTAAATTAACAGTTAATTACCTAAAGCTGTATCAAATTTTAGTATTTTCCTAGTTAATTTTTAATACCACTGTCTGATAAAACAACTTATATG
Source organism: Trididemnum clinides (assembly GCA_963675345.1). Classification (NCBI taxonomy): domain Eukaryota; kingdom Metazoa; phylum Chordata; class Ascidiacea; order Aplousobranchia; family Didemnidae; genus Trididemnum; species Trididemnum clinides. The sequence continues at coordinate 32,427,214 of OY776289.1, read as the reverse complement.
CATTATATAACATATACTTTTAATTTAGGAGTGTAAGATATATATCGCATAAGTACATGCTACTTCCCAGCGTATGATATATCATACGCAGAGTTGTAAGTATTTTTGCTGAAACCATAGACAAAATTTTTATGAAATTAGAATGGCTGCATCTTAGTTGAAGAATGCTTTACAAAAGACGCCTAAAAAAATCCTAAATGTTTATGTCTATCTTGTGAAAAATAGCAAGAGTTTACTTACACCTCTATAAATCTAATTATCGTAACTTTGCGCCAAAAAGAAGTTTTCTTTTCACACCTTTGCTGATGATGCAAATATTTCTCATTTTGACACATGTAAACATGATGACCAGCAATACGAAATGTAAAAAAAAGAAAAGAAAACAGTTTCTAAAAAATTTTTTTTACACAATTATAAAGTACACTCTAGCGTATGGTATATCATACGCTGGGCATTAATGGGTTAATGAAATACGTGCAGCAGCGACTTCACTCTACACAAGACACTTAGTTTTACATTTGAAGAAGCCTTTAAACGTGTGGTTACTCACGTATTAAATTAGATACGCGAGAGCAAAGTTGTTTCTAAACGTGTTTTGTAGTGACTTGCGGTGTTCACAAAACCAGGGATGTGGAAACGGAAGCGGTGGAAGTGGTCCTTTTTCTGTGGAAGCGGAAGCGCGAAAATTCTACCGCTTCCGCTTCCACATAGGTTATTTGACTTGAAGGGTAACTTGGCGAAAAAGTTTTGTCCATTTCCCTATGTGGATTAAACGGTGAAGTTGCACTAAAAGTCTGAACAAACGTGCGATATCAGTAGCGCAAGAGAACAAGAAAAAGTATAACCAGGATGACATTTTATATTGCTAGCTCCAAGTGGTTACCATCGAGAGAGAGCGTCTTATAAGCGAGAAACAAAACAATAAAGCGAGTGCTGAAGGCGCGAGGCTTCCGAAGGAACCAATGCTATTGAGAGATATTTTAAAATTTTCAAAGCCATCCTGGACGCGTTTTACACTTTTGGACTCACCAGCAGGGCTCGCCAAGGGCCAAGAGATTCCCTATAATAGCATTAAGGTTACTTTTATAAAACAAACTAACACAACGCACAACACTTACGTGCCGTTTACTTTTGAACGAGGTTCTTTTGCCGTACTGCTAGCCGCTCAACTATGGACTAAACTGATATCCTTATGTAAAGCTGATCACACAAGCAGTGATTAGGCATAAAAAGGTCTTCCAAAGGTTACAAACTAATTGCGGTGCTTTAAGGCATGGCTGGCAGCACCTGGTGCGTGGCAGCGAAACCCGGCCCGCGAGGGGGCCAGTTTCAAAGACGCGGGTTCGAATCCCACAGATGCGTTGCATCAACGTTGACGTTTAAGAGGCGCTTAACTGATTTCGGTGGGTCCCAAATGGCTGCACCGCGGCTTATGTAATGCACGGCCACCAAGAGGTCAACCACTTCGCCTATTCCACTCCGAGCATAGTTACCGATTCCGACAACTAGCACACCGCACGGGTGATGACCAGTGTGTTACATAGCGCGACCCGATAGGCGACGTAACCAGCGCCAGATACCACGTAACAATTACACACGGAGATTCCCCCACACTGTTCTTCGGCAGAGTTTGCGCGATCACAGTGCTCGAGCTACTAACAGGGCCCCCGCATCACAAGAGCACACCGGAACCGGCGTTTTACCGAACGATGAACTTGTTAACATGAACGGTCCCAATGCTCCGGGTTGGGACCGTTCATGGGAGATTTTTAAGCTTGGGAGATGCATACTTAGCGAGCGATATTATTACGGGAAGGAAAAAGATAGTTTGGACAATGAAACGTAGCTAATAAAATGATGATTTGATTAAACTTAACCAACCTTGGTTAGGGGGTTGAAAATGTTGAAAAAGAAAATACTCACGACGGAAACAACTTGATCATTCCTCATCAGTGCTTTTCAACAGGGGTTTTGCAATACAGGCAGTTGTGTTCCGTGAAGAGACCGCGAAGGTTCTTCGTTTATTACTAGTATTTATTTTTTATTTCAGTATATTGATTTTTTATATGTAGTGGTGTTCCGTGTATATAAATAGCAATGGAATCTTGTGATAGCAAGTTGCAGATTGTGATGTAACTCTGTTTACAACGTTAAGAACGTCTAAATTTGCGAACTCTCTTTGTTACGAAATAGTGCATCTGTAATTTCAGTTTTGCTGTTGTTGTTATTACCCGACCCCTTCCGAGGGATGGGGGCATGGCAGAAAACTATGAGGCCCCAGAAGCAGGACAACTCCCCAAGGTCTGGACCAGAGGTCGTAAAGAGACAGAAAGTCGCCAAAGAGTAAGCGGCGCAAACAGTCCGTAGCTGGACAGTGCAGAATGAGATGAGATGTGTCCTGGGACGAGTGTCCGCAGGCGCTGCAGGAAGGATTCTCAATTCTGCCAATTCTAGAGAGATAGGAGCTTAACAGAAGACTGTGTTCGTTGCAGCGTAGATGAGAAAGAACACACCGAGCATGACGTAGAAGCACAAGTTCCTCGGTGGAAATCGAGGAAACCTGTGTGTCAAAGAACTTCGATGAGACAGTATGCCTCCAGTCCGAGAAAAAAGAAGAGTGGATACAAGAGCTCATCAGCCGCATCGTTCTTCGGGAGAAACGAGTGTCCGGGGACCCATTGAAGCCTGATAGAACAGGAGGAGAGAGAAGACAATTCCTGCTAGTGATTAAGGTAAAAGGAAAGATGAAGGAGAGGACAGAGTGGCGCGGATAGAGCGAAAATCAGATAAGAGGAGAAAAGAAGCGGAAGATTTGTTGGTGCTGCCGAGACAAGCAAAGAGCGTGCAGAATGGTGCAGACTTCAGTGGAAAAACTTAGGCATACTGGGCCTGTTGAAAAGAAAGGGGTGGCTTCAGTGCAACAGAGAGAGCAGTTAGCAAGTACGCCAGAGCCGTTTTTGTCAAAAAGAAAAGGAACAGAGCCGTCTTTCCAAAGCACCAGATTGTAAAGAGGGCATTTAGTGTCAGAGAACTAAAGAAAACAGCAGCAAGGAAAGAAAAAGGGACGAGTATTCCTCTACAGGAGAATAGTGACAGTCAAAGTAAAAAGCAAAGTCATCCCATCAAGCTTTCTGAAAAGTTAAGGAAGGGAGACGTTCGTTGGGGCAAAAGATCGGAGAAAGAGGGACGGTTAGTAGAACTGATAGGTGATCAGAACCGAGGTCCTGAAGCACCTCCCAGGAGCAAGATGGGTGAGAGAGAAAAGAGAGAGCAAAGGAAATGTGAGGGGAGGAGCGACTACCAGAGAAGCGATGGGGAAGAGTGGGTATTTCAAAATTATTGAGAGGAAGCAGGTGAGAGGAGATGACCCAATCGAATGCTTTTCCCCCACAGGGGTCTGAAGTACTTCTTGAGTCCTAGAGAGGGCGATGGCAACTGAAGTCTCCCAGAAAAAAGAGATTTCTGGCGGAGGGGAAGAATGGAGGGAGAAAAGAAATTGGTTTTGCTATTCTTCGGAGAAGAACAAATAGGGGGAACATAAACGTTAAGGAATGAAAGCGAGGAGGAGTCGTTTAGAGAGATGTTGACTTCTACATAATCAGAGTAGGAGTCAAGAGAAGCGAGAAACAGGAGGTAGAATGCTCAGAGAAGGATAAGCTCTGCCTGACGAAAATGATGACGCCGCCGCTAGCGTGTGTGACATCAGTAGAAAAAATATCAGATCGGGAGTGGCTGCGATCAGATCGCAGAGCAGAGAATCCAGGGATCCGAAAAGAGGAAAATGAATTAAGGTTAGATTTATGGATACAAATAAGGTCAACGGGATGAGACAAAATATAGTGAAGCAGTTCAGTGCTCCTGGCTCGGAGATCGCCTGCATTGCATTAAACAACTCTGAGGGAGTCAGGGAGGAGCAGAAGAAGAAGCAGTAGGTAAAGAGAAACAGCTAAGAGCATAAGGCGGTCGTGAGGGTGCAGAGGGAGAAGATACGAAGTGGGCGCAAAAAGAATAAGAGATCTGAAGGCGAGGATGGGGTGCAAGTGCTGCATTAGCAGAAGAGGGCCAGATTAAGCAGTGGAGGTATACCAACTAGAGAAGTCCGAGAAGGAAGTCACAGTGCTGGTAGGAGTGGGATCTCCAAAAAAAGCAGAGACGCAGCAGGGAGGGAAGCTCCAGGAGTGAGAGCTACCAAGAGTTCTGAATCTAGTGAAGGAGAGTAGTGAGCACTCTAAATGAACTCAATTGGAGCATGTGCAGCATAGCACTGACCTACCCCGCCAGGTCACATTTCCAGCTCACACTGAACAAGGAAAGATGGGACAAAGGTTAGGATGAACGTTGCCGCTCATCAGAAGGAGAAGAATGAGAAGACGGGCGAAAGAAAGGCAGGAGAAGAGAGAAGACAGGCCAGTCTTAAAGAGACTGCGCACTACCCCTCTGCGGTCGTTCAGAGCGCTGCACGGCAATAAAATGGTTTGTGTGAGGGAGTGCCCAGGGTAACTAAAACACTTAATGAGACCAACAGCCATTTTAATTCAGCTCAAACGGGATTGGGACTGCACCACCACCTTGAGGCGGCTGTTGATTCGTGCAGTTCAATTTTGCTCGCTTTACATGTACCGGTATATACTATATATACGACAGAAATTCCGCACTCACTATTCAAAAAGATCGCAGTTAATACGTGTTTTGGGGACGGACAGAAAGTCCGTCATGATGATTAGAGTTAAAGTTAACTCAAAGTCAGAGTTAGTTGAGAATAGAGAGGGAAAATCAGCGCTATACCGTGTAATTTGTTGTGACGATAGGCTATTGTCAGGAGCTGTAATATGTGGTCATACGGTTTAGATCTGAGAAACATTAGGTTAACTGTTGTAAAAGTGGTTGTAAGAAGTGAAGGAACTCGTAATAACTGCCTGCTTGCTGAACTGTTTAATTATTTTTTGAATTGTAGTAACAAATATTTGATTTTCTTTTAAGCAATTTGTGATTTCTAACTTTTTGTTAGTCGAGGTTCCGTGACAAACGCGAAAGTACATTAGGGGTTCCGCGATGACAAAAAGATTGAAAAGTACTGTTCTACATTCAACACGAATTCTGATATCTAAGAAAAACAAACACAGAGTAGTTGGGAACAATAAGCTCAAGCGAAGTAGGTAAAGTAATAGCAATAAATGAAGGTTTTTGTTTCCTCAAAATAATAAAGTGTAGGAGAAGGCAGGCTACAGACCCACAAAAGTTAAAAGAATTGTCAACGGTCGTTTTTTCGTTTTTTATTAGCGAAGGCGGAAGCAGAAGCAATAGGAGGGGAAGCAGTTGAAAAATAACCGCTTCCACATCCCTGCACACAACGCCGTTTGTCGGTCTTGCTGTACATTTACATCAAAAGTTATTTTGAGATTATTGTGTTTCAATTTATTTTGATGTGATAAAGTACTCATGAGGGATCGAAAAGCTTTGGCCTTTTTTGTTAGCTCTTTTTATTTTAGTTATGATCATGAAACTTTTGCTTCTAACCTTCATTTTGTTGTCTAAACGTTAAAAGAAAAGTTTTTGCTTTTTGATATCAAATACAGTCAAACTAAAACAAAAAATAATCATAAAACAATCTTTATGAATATACAACCTATATTTTCCAGTGAGTAATACTGACATAATTCAATTAAATACAGATATTGCCGGCGCTTTTATTAAGCCAAATTTGTTGTTCTAATGAGGCAAAATTTACTCTAAAATAATAGTGAATTTAAGGAAGTCCCAAAAAAGCTGAAGCCCAAGATGCCGTAAAATTGAATAACTTTTTCCTTAAAGCTACTTCTATGAAGTTGTATCGCAAGAGGCGTGGCGTGCTATACCGTGAGCCTACTGACCTACACTTAATTACTTAAGTTTACGGGAGTTCTTTGACATCGAATTATATCCTTAAGTTTTCAGTTGGCACAAATTTTTTTGTTTTGTTTGTTAAACCTTTTACCAAAAATTATCATACAATTTCAAAATTTACCAGCATCTTCAATCCAAAAGTTAATTCTGTTTTTTTATCCAAAGACTAAGGGATATTTATATCTCAAAACAAAAATGAAAAAGGCACAAGGAATAATATTTCATGGGGTGAAGACTAAGTGATGCATGAGTCACGTTTCTACGAAAAATAAAACGAAGCACTAGGGAGTAATATTAGGAAACACGAAGGAATGCATGACTCACATTTTTATGGAAACATAACGAAACGCGAGAAAACAATATTTGAAACAGATGCGCACAGGTGAGGTGAGGGCAAAGGTAACATAATCACTATAGAAAGGAAGGAATGCATGACTCACGCTTCTACGAAAATGAAAAAAAACACGATGTAGCAATATTCGAAAACAAACACGCACGGGGTAGGACTAAGGGCAAGGTTACATGATCGCTACAAAGTGTACTCCACTTTTCTACTTTTTTAGAATTAGAATAGAGTTTTATCTATTACAGAAATGTAACAAATAAGAAAATGGGGCAATTGACTATAAAAATGTTGGTTTCATCTTTGAAAATAATGTTGGTATCGTAATTAAAAGGCAGTGGCTATTTCGCCGTCGACGGCAATTTGCCCTTGGAATCTATTTTGCCCGTGATCATTCACGTGTGTTTATATAGCCAAATTTGCTAAAATCGCACCAGTGACCCTGTGGTGTAGTGGATAGAGCGCTGGTTTTGAGATACCATGGTATCGGGTTCGAATCTCAGCTGGCCAGGGCTGTAAAAGAAAGGCAGTGTACACTGAAGGGGCAGGCCCGGTATGTAAATGTATGGGGCAGTGTACACTGCAAGGGAGTGTACAGGGTGGGGGATAGAGACCTGGGGGTGCAAAAGTTTTTAAATTGGTTTTTAAAATTGACCAATCAGAGACGACCAAAAGTCACATGTTTAGTACGTTGTAGGAAATATATTCCTTCGAGCAATAACGTGCTGACTGAATCCCAATTGCTGGGAACTATATGGCAGTCACAAGGAAGAAAGCACTACAGCAATATTTTATTCCATCAATTCGCGCAAGCTGTGGCAGATAATCAAAAATCACGTCCTTCTGCCACGACGATCAACAACGTACGAGAAACATGACAGACAACCAGAACACATCCGTCCGCCACGGCGATCGACGAAGAAAGAGAGCACAATATCTCCGACCACATGGTCGGTAACAAAATCTGCACGCGACACCAGGAATTAGGTCGCTGCACACGTCTATGTAAACAGCACACTGCACACGTCACATTAACAAAAAATAACGGATAAACAACCTAATGGCGGGAAAGGCAAGCCGATCACCGAGCTACCAAGAGAAGGTAAAAATAAACATAATCTAGCCCTAATAAAAAGAAAAATAAATGCGTGTGATTTTAGACGCATACAATAACAATAAACAATACGCGTTGCAATATCACGGCTAGGTTGCCGGAAAGCCATGCAGGCTAGATTCCTGGCGTGAGGTTACATCGCCAGGCGTGCGAACTATAGGAGCACGATGTACTTTAAACGGAGATAGCCGAGCGGCTACAAACCTGACGGTATGTACTTCGTCAGTTAATATTACAGTAAAATCATAGGGTAAAACAGCAAAGGTGCGCGAGCTGGGCGTCAAACTGGGGACGCACAAAGTTGCAAATTAGCAAACACAGCTCTTACAGTAAACAACTAGAATCACACACATCAGTGGGAGCAAGGTGCTAAGCCACTGAAAGCAAACTAATAAAAAAAATGTAAAAAAAAGACAAAAAGATGTTTGGCATGGCAGCTCGATGAAGTGCGAGGCGCGACACGCTACACAACTCCCCCCCTCAAGCACGCGCAGCCAGCGGAGACGTGCGAAAGGATGAAAGAAGAAAACGTTGTCGATCTCGGGCTTGCCTTCCAGGCGTCCAAACGATGAAAAGCAGCAGCACAGGATAACTGTACGGTAAGCTGGAAACAAAATACAAACACGCATCAATGCGGCACATAGACGTTGTATTCATGTGTTTACAAAATGGTAAGGCATGGCAGTGATCAAGCATATGTTAAAATTATAATTGAAGATAGCTTCTGACTAGGGCTAATAAAAAACTTCTCCCAAAAATGAAGCATAAAACATAACTGCAGAACTAAAACAAAAGAAATAAAAGGGTGTACCTGCACAAGCAAAAAAGTGGGTTCAGTTTTACGTCATGCCCAGGACAAAAAATGGGATGCAGTTTTACGTCATGCTTAGGACGAAAAAACGGGAAGCAGTTTTATATCATGCCCAGAACGAAAAAGGGGGTGCAGTTTTACGTCGTGCTTAGGACGAAGGTCGGATGCAGTTTTATGTCATGCCCAGGACGAAAAAGGGGGTGCAGTTTTACGTCGTGCTGAGGACGAAGGTCGGATGCAGTTTTACGTCATGCCCAGGACGAAAATAAATTTAAACCTCCGTCGATCTCCTGTCATGAACCAGGAGTATTATGGTTTTACCTCGGCACATTACACTTAGTATGGTTACGTGGAAACTATACAAAAAAAACACTGGAGAAAAGTACTTAACTTTAAATTCTTGCAACGATTTGTAAGTTTTCTTCTGCAAATTTGGCGGTTGAATTGATTCCTTTTTTATTTTTGCTGTTTTCTTTCTTCCTTCCTTCAATCACGTCGGGGTCACCAATGTAGGACTTCGTCAGTTAATATTACAGTAAAATCATAGGGTAAAACAGCAAAGGTGCGCGAGCTGGGCGTCAAACTGGGGACGCACGAAGTTGCAAATTAGCAAACACAGCTCTTACAGTAAACAACTAGAATCACACACATCAGTGGGAGCAAGGTGCTAAGCCACTGAAAGCAAACTAATAAAAAAAATGTAAAAAAAAGACAAAAAGATGTTTGGCATGGCAGCTCGATGAAGTGCGAGGCGCGACACGCTACAACGTCATTTAGATTGACCAATCACAAATAACTCACGGCAAAATAGTCTCTGAGGGGAAATTGCGGTCGACGGCAAAATAGCCACTGCTTAATTAAAAAAGTCTTTTTTTTGCTCAATCGATTGCAAAAAACGTGTTTGGCCCCTTATTGCATGCTGTTGTTTTTAAACAATATTACACTAATGGCTATTTTAAAGCACCGAAAAAAGCCTTTATCAGGTTTTGAACCTGTTGTAGCTTCATTTACCTGAAAAAAAAATTTTTAATTAAAAGTTATAGCGTTTGTAAAAGCAAAGTTTTTGCAGCGCTCGTGAAAAAATTGTAAGGCTGTGAGTAAAGAATGCAAACCTTTTTTGTTAGTAAATGAACGACCTTTTCGGAACAGAAAAATTGATATCAGAGTTGTAGATTCGTATAAATGATATCAAGTTTTTTTTAACTGCTTTTGCATATTTTAAAGATTGTGCTTTTAAATGAATCGCAAGAATTTTTATGGTCCAAAGCGACCTAGTAGCTGATAGGGTATGCATTGATATCAACCAGGAAACACACAACCCAGTTGACAACATTTATAAAGATATACCTGAAAATGACTTGTTGAGTCTGTCTTGAGTTTTCTAATGATGAGGATGAAGATCCAAGAAGCAACAGCACTAGTTGCAGTGAAGAGCAGGTAAATTTAGATAAATCTTTAGCATGCTGTTTAGGTTTTTTGATCAACCATTGTTGATCTAATTATTGCATTTAATAGAATAAGCTTTTGTAGAATCAAAAGCTAAAACTATTACCTGGGTTAATGCATGCAAAAATTTTTTTTCATGTATAAAGTAACACATTGCTGAAAGGTCTACAATCCACCACATACTGGCATGATAAATCAAAAAAACTCCTAACGCTGGAGCAAACAACATATATCTTAAATAAAATAGCTTTTACTAATGAAGAAAAAACAGAGAGCACTATTTGTATTTTTGTGTTGGTTTGAAATGTGAAACTATGATTTATACATTTTAAAGCATTTTACAAAGTAGTCATTCCTTTGTATTTCAGCAAATTATAAGATAATTGAACACCATTACATCTTGGATTTTTTTCATATCTGTATATGTAATAGCTATTTGAAAATGATATCCAAAAAATGTGGAATTTTTAAAAAATCTCTTACAGTTTTAGAGATATCACTCTTTAAAGTTTTGCATTTTTGCTTGATTTGTTCTTGACGAGCTTTCAGTGGTCAGCTTTCTTTTAATGGTTCCACCAAGTCCATCACAAGGTGATTTTCCATGGCTAGTAGCGAAGAAATTCCACACAGCATCAAATCCAAAATTCTGTTTATGAAATGTCAAGTTTAAGAAATTTTTGTAGTCTTTGTATTGAGCCGAACAACCATCAGAGAAATACTAAATACAAATATCAGAGTATGATAATCAAATGTAATTGCATAGCAGTTTTTGTAAAGGCAGTGGCTATTTCACCGTCGACGGCAATTTGCCCTTGGAATCTATTTTGCCGAGATCATTCACGTGTGTTTATATAGCCAAATTTGCTATAATTGCACCAGTGACTGTGGTGTAGTGGATAGAGCGTTGGTCTTGAGATACCATGGTATCGGGTTCGAATCTCAGCTGGCCAGGGCTGTAAAAGAAAGGCAGTGTACACTGAAGGGGCAGGCCCAGTATGTAAATGTATGGGGCAGTGTACACTGCAAGGGAGTGTACAGGGTGGGGGATAGAGACCTGGGGGTGCAAAAGTTTTTAAATTGGTTTTTAAAATTGACCAATCAGAGACGACCAAAAGTCACATGTTTAGTACGTCATTTAGATTGACCAATCACAAATAACTCACGGCAAAATAGTCTCTGAGGGGAAAATGCCGTCGACGGCAAAATAGCCACTGCCTTTTGTAAATAATACACAAATCCAGTGTCATGTTCCAAATCATTTGAAAAAAAACATTGACTGAACTGCTAACTTTTCTTGTGCAGTTTTACAATATAATACTAATGGATGTATGGTGCATTTTTGCTTAGTTCAGTGCCATCCTTGAACTGCATCCTGAACCACCATAGAATAATTTTCAGCAAAATCTGCCAACACTATGCAGGTTGATGATAAAAGGTTTTCTTTTAGCGCTGACAGATACCTTGCTTGTAATTTGGCGATGTACAAGTGTGCTGTTAATAGATCAATTTTTTTGGCCAAAAACTCTATAAATTCAAATTATTCCATCACCATATTGACAATAGTTGTTCTATCAGTAGATTCCTATTCTTGAAAATCTATTTCATCCTCTGCATTACCTAAAATAATTTGATAAAGATATCCAATAAGGTTATCCTTTCCAAGGCAATTTGGACAACGATGAACCATACACAACTTTATTACTGCAAACCACTTTGTTAATGAGATCTTTGTAATCTAAATTTTAGTGCATAACAGACAAGATTATTATTCTGATGATGGTGCAAACACATACAGAATTTCTTCCAGAGGAACCAATCGTCTTGCACCACTTTGAACAAAGAACACAAAATTCTGAAAATCCAACTTTACAATTGTAAAATTTCTCCCAAAAAGTAGCATAGAGTTCTGTCATGTTGCATAATAATAACCTTATCTGTTTATGCTGTTTGTAACCAATGCTCATATATTCTTTTGCTCCAGGCATCTCTCTTGAAAACTCGTCATCTAAACAGAATGAAATCTCATTGTTTATAGTCTCTTCATCAATCCCTTTTCTTGCTAATCTTTTAGGTTTTGATGACACACCTTCATCTTTATTATGAGTCATTGTTGTTCTGACTTGGTAAGTAGTAGCATTAAAAAACTTCACAGTTTAATCTATTGTCCAAGATTGTGCCTTAAGTGTCAGAATTTGAATTTTTTTCATCCAGAGAAGTTGTTTTCAAAAATTTAGTCTTTAACTTGAGCATAAGCAGGTTGATTTGGGGGAACACTGCGTGCCTCTTTTTCAAACACTCGCTTGGTTTATGTTAGATGTATTTTCTCGTAACCCTAAAACATAAAATAACAAATAATGTGCTCATTAAGTAATTAATAAACTAATTACTTACAAAAGTGGCGAGCCGAAAATAGATTTCAGAGACAGGATAGATTACAAACATAAGTAATGGTTACACAAGTCTAGGTCAAATAAAAATGTTGTTAATTAAACAAATTCTAACTAAAGCTATATGCTATCCAAAAACTAAAATAATTCTAACAGGTGTCCAGCTTCCTTAACAAAGAACAAACTACTACTGCTACTGCAACAAAGGAGATTTAAAATAGATTGTAGTGCGAGATGCGCAAGGCAAACTACGCAAACTGGATTAATTACTTATTTTAGATACGGGCAAGCACGCAAAATCATTAAAAAAAAGATTAAACAAAAAGGGCACGAGTAAACCAAATCACAGGTCAAAATCTTTTTCATCATTGGTTGTTGTAGCTGGTGGTGGGGAACAGGCAGCTATATTTACTCCTTTTGTATAAAAAGCCTTTTCAAGTTTTTGTGATACTTTTTATATTTTTTCTTTGCATGAAAAAGCTTTTGGTGCTTTGATTTTCCTGAGTTTTTAAAAGGTGATACTCCACATGCAGCTAGTGAGTCATCTAACAAAGTTTATTAATTATCAGCAGATGGTGATTCAGAGGATTCTGCGGCATCTCCAGATACACTTGAGGAAGTAGGGGAATTGTGACCATGCAAAATATTTTTTGTGTTTATCCAACATTCTCTACACAGTTTTTCTCCTGGTATTAAATAAAACTTTCCTTCCAATTGTTGAGCAGTTTTTAAGCTCACTGAATGTGTTCTATGCCTTTGTTTTCTTTTTCTTGACTTTGGATGAATGTCAAAAAAATTGTTGCAAATTTTTTGTTTTTTATCAAAGCAAGTCAAGTACACACAATAGTGATGAAAGCAAACTTTGGTGAGATTATTAATAACTAAGGATCCATCTTCCAAATAAGATTTACATCCTGCTCTTCAAAACAAAGTTAAAATGTCATCAATAGAAAGCTCATAATGCTGTTTATATCCCCTTTCTTTCTTGTACCATGTTTTATGACAAGAACCTTCAGACATTAGCTTTCCGATTTCACAAACACCTTCAAGCTCCTCCATAATTGTAATCTCTCACAAAATCAATATCTAATTACCAGTTTTCAAAATTAAAATAGATCAAACTAGAAATAAATTTTAGGCAAAGGGTTTCCAACAATATCTAAATCCAGTAAATTTGGTCATGATACTTGAAAAATAAGCGATAGCTCTCTTTAATTTTGCACATTTGCCATGAACCCAGTTTCCACATTTTGTGCACAGCACTGAATTGGCCATGACTTTCCTCCCACAAACTCCCCATAAATCTATCTTGCTGTTGAATAGTTTGCCTTCTGACCCGCTTACCATCAATTTTGTTTTTCTGGTGTTGACCTTTAAACCTTTACTTTCCAGTGCATCCTTCCAATTCCAAAACCTTTCCTTCAAGTCTTCCATGTCTTCACTCATGATAACAAGGTCATCTGCATATAGCAATTCATTAACCACACCCCTTCTTGCATTTTCTGTAATAACGTCCACCACTATTGCAAACAATAGTGGCGACAGCACAGATCCTTGATGTACACCAACTTTTACTTCAAATTCCTCTGAATATGCAGATCCTACCCTCACTCTTGTCTTTGCACCATCAAACAGGCTCATAACTGCTCGAACTATTACTTCTGATAGATCCTTTTTTCTTATGGCCCACTCCATCACATTTCTTGGTACTCTATCAAAAGCTTTTTCCATGTCAACAAAACACATCTATAACTTCTTGTCCTTCTTTTGATATTCCTCTTGCATTCTTCTCACAATGAATATTGCATTTACTGTTCCTTTTCCTGGCATAAATCCAAACTGCATTTCATTCAAATTGACTAGTGTTTGTAATTGCCTCTCTAGTACCCTTTTAACAATTTTCATGGCATGTTCTAGCAGTTTCACTCCTCTGTATGATCCACAGCTCATCACATCACCCTTTCCTTTAAAGATAGGTACAATCACACTTGTTTTCCACTCATCAGGCATTCCCCTACCATCCAATACACGCTGGCACAGTTCCATCATCACTTTAACCCCGATTTCACCACTTGCAACGATCATCTCCACACTTACTTCAGATGGTCCAGTTGCGTTTCCTGATTTCATACTTTGAATTACTTCCACAATTTCATTACAAGCCACTTTTTCCACTGGTCCTTCTACTAAATCAGTTTCGACCATGCGGTCCCATTCGTTCTCTTCATTCATCTTTTCCATGTGTTCCTTCCAAATTTTTGCCCTATCTTCTTCAATAAAACCCAATTGTCCGTCTTCTCCTCTCAAGCACCTTCCTCCTTCCACATTCTTTCCTTCCTTTTTCATTCTTGTAAGATAGTAGAAAACACTATTAGAATTCTGATATACATTATTCAATTCCTGATTAGCTTCCATTCTCATAGCTTTAGCATCAATTTTTCTCGTTTGATTTCTTATACATTTGTATTGAGTCTTGTTTTCTTCTGATGGGAACCTTCACAGCTCTTTAAATGCTGCCTTCTTTCTTGTTATGGTATCCTTGACCTCTTCATTCCACCACCACATGTCTCCTTGATCTCTTCTAGACTTCTTCTTTCCACACAGTTCGTCACATGCCTTTAGAACACCATCCTTGAAAGTTTTCCACAAATCAGGTGCATCTGTGCTCACTAGTTCTTTTACTCTTTTTTCAAATCTCACTCTTGTTTGGTTTTCTTTCAACTTCCAAATCTTTCTTCTTATGATTCGTTCCTTTCTCACAACCTTTTTTAGAACCTTTTTATCTAGATTTATGACCACCAGCCTGTGCTGAAGTTTCCATGGAATCACTTTTACATCCCTTATATACTTTCTGTGTCCCCCCCCCCCAAGCACAAAATCAATTTCTGTTCCACATCCACCAGCACTATAAGTGATTTTCCTTTTGTCTGTCTTTTTAAACCAAGTATTTCCCACACTCAGCTCTCTTTCATCACAAAACTCCAGAAATCTTATATCTGCATTTCTTTTCCCAACACCATCCCCCCCCCTCCATGTACACCTTCAAAGCCATCAGCACATTTCCCCACATGTTCATTAAAACCCCTTAAAGAAACAACTATTTCACTAGAACTTCCCAAGTCCCACACACTCTCCCATTTCATCATAAAAATGAACTTTCTCTGTGTTTGGTCTTCCGCTTTGTGGCTTATACGCACATATTATGCAAATCACTTCTCTACCTAAAGTTAGCACAATTGCCATTACTCTGTCACTTTTTCTTCTAACTTCCACAACGTTTCCAGATATTTCCTCTTTCACCAAAATTCCAACTCCTCCAAATCCTGCATCATTTCCTGACCACCACAGTTTATACCTTTGTCCCGAAGTATCCACAAAACAAGCTCCTTGGCCTTTTCATCTTACTTCCTGGATGCAGCACACATCAACTCTTCCCAACCCCAGTTCTTCACACACTTCTGTTTTCCTTCCACAAAGACTTCCCACATTTAATGTACCAAATCTTATCCCATGATATTCAGATTAAACTCTTGAGATTCTTTGCACCCCCTGCCCAATTAGGAGCTGCCGGGGACTGGGGGCCACTTGTATATTTTTTCTGGTCATGGGGATTTCTTGGAGCAAAATTCTTCTACAGGTAGCATGCTCTTGCTTACCCCGAACCTCAGTTTTCTGACATGAGTGGTCCAACTAAGCAATTAAGCTGGCAACCCCACCTTTAACAGTCAGACTGCAATTGGTAGGTACCCAATAGTCGCCTCTTACGACATGCTGGGTAAACAGCTTCACTATTTTTTAAACTGGTGAAGCACGGCACACTGGTTGGGGGTAAGCAAGGGCATGGATTTTATGGAAATCATTTTCAAATAGCTATTACAACACAGATATGAAAAAATGCAAGAGGTTATGGTGTTCAGTTATCTTAAAATTTGCTGAAATATAGTGCAATTACCCAAAGCTGAACAGTATGATAACAGAATAGCTAAGGCAGTATATGTAAATGTATATATTAAAATACTATAAAAACATCAAGCACCCTCTGATGATAGGAATTCCTTCTCAGTCATTGTGTTACATATGTAGAAAGTTTGATGGTGTTCCAAATTAATGATGTATGTTTTATATCTTTGCAGGTAACATCACAATTGACACTGATGCTCAATCACCAAGTTATTGTAGACGCTGCTGGTGTTTTTTGCCACGACTCAGTCAACAAGCTCTAATATATTTGATGCCAGTGATTACAAACAAGGAACCTCAAATAAAGAAAATTGCTGCTAGAGAAAAAGACAACTTTTGTCCATTGATAGTGGGTTTTATGGGTCAACACCAGTTATTTCTACTGAAGAAATGACCCCTCTGCAACATTTAAAACGTTTTTTGATGACAACTTGCTTGGTTACACTTCTGAGCTGTCAAATATGTACTGTGTGCAGGAAAAGGTGAAACAGAACCTCAAATGTAAACTGTCAACACAGACAAAAATGAATTTGAGCCACTAGTTGGTGTGTTTTTGTTCATGAGAATCAATCAGTTACCACAGCAGTGTATGTATTGGAGCCCTAGTTTTAGATTCCCGCAAATTACAGAGGCATTGAAAGGTGGAGTGAAAGGATTTGAAGAGCTGAAGAGATTTCTTCATTTTAGTGATAACTCCAACATGCGTAAACCAAATTTACCTTTTTAAAGTTAGGCCAATTGTAGAATCAATAGTGAAAAAGTGTCAGCAATTGGGTCCTGAAGAATATAATTCAGTGGATGAGCAGATAAATCTCACAAAATTGTTGAAACAATGTTTGCCAAAGAAACCTAATAAATGGGGGTGTAAAATTTTTACTCGTTGTGGAGTGACAGGCATGCTCTATAATTCTGAAATATATTGTGGGAGAAATGCAAATGGCTCATTACCATCTCATTTAGGTGTGACAGGAGATTAGGTCATGAGACTATGAAAAAACTTGCCTTATAAACAACAATATATGGTATTTTTGACAACTATTTTACTTCAGTTCTTTTGGTGGAGCTTCTTGAGAATAGAATACTTGCTTTAGGCACTATCGTCTAAACAGGATGTTAGGTGCTCAAAAACTATTTCAGAGTGACAAGGAGTTAAAAAAGAAAAGGAGAGGTTCTAGTGATTGGATGGCAGATGCTTCGTCAAATGTTGCTGTAAAGTGGATGGATAACAGTATTGTTTATTCGACCTCTACATTTATCGACAACAGTTTAAGGGAACAAGTTTGAAGGTGGTCTGCCAAAGAGAGTTTGCACATTTAAATCAATTATCTTGAAGTGGATAATGAATATTATAAGTTTACGGAGGGGTAGATTTAAATATGTGCTCTCCATTTACTAAATCAAGGTGAGAAGCAAGAAATGTACGTGCCCATATTTTTTTATTTAATATAAGTTGCTCTGACCAATAGATGGCTTCTTTATCAACAGCTATAACCCCCTAGTACATCGCATATTTTATTACTAGAATTTCAGTCACAAGTTGCCACTGGATTGACTTCGGCAGGTAAACTACCTACACAATTCATGTCAAAACGAGGACTGCCATCTGCATCTCCTGTGGACCCAAAGAAAGCAAAAACAAACGCTGCAGTACCCATTCCGCAGAATGATCTTTGATATGATGGGTGCTGACATTTTCCTCGTTTTGATAACAAGCAACATCGGTGCAGGCATTGCAGCAAAAGCTACACCCATATGCATTGTCTCAAATGCAAAATTTTTCTTTGCATAAATCGTAATCGAAATTGCTTTTTAATCTTCCATTCAGCCATTTAAGCAACTACAATATGAACTGCTATTTTTGATAAAACTGTCATAATATAACCCTTAACCTGTGCTTGAACAAAAAGTGTTATTTATTGCCTCGTTATGTTTTTTCGTAGCATGTTTTAGATTTTTAGTGTTTGTATTTTCTGCAATTTTAAAGTGTTTACAAAAAGAAGAAAAACGATAGATTCTGACCCTTTACTGCATAATTTTGTTTATAAACAACATTTTAAAACCACATAGTAGAAAAAATTTTGACACTGATGCTCAATTTTTATTTCTTTGCTTCATATAGATGTTATTTAAAGAAAATAAGCTAATTTTGTTTTTTTCATGAGCAATTTTTGTTCGTGCAAGAAAGGGCTAAATTTTGCCATACAAAATTGGAAATGTAGTAATTTCTAAATTAAAAGTAAAAACTCTTCATCATCAGTGTAACCTTTGGCTTGAATGCTATGTTAGTTTATTACCGTGCACAATACTGTACGCAGTATTGAATCACAATTGGATCGTTTGTGTTACAACATTAGCAATAGTTTCACCAATACTGCCACACAAAATCAGATTGGGATGTGTCGGAAATTTTGATGCACATCCCTTGAAAATAAAGTTGGGATTTGGGGAATAAATTTGAAAATCCCGAAATAGGGTTTACCGAGATTTTTTTCAATTTTTTGAGATAAACAATATAAGAACATGTGCACATATAACCGAAACAAAGCATGTTTATTTAAGGGAATACTACGGCCAAAACGCATTAGCATCAAGACTGCCATCATTGCAACAATTTCTGATTTTTTTGACAAAATATGCAAGGGCTGAGAATGCATGTTTAATGTCAACTGAGAAGATTTAATGATTTTTAGGGCACCCAACATTTTTTCTGACCTCTTCTTACTTGTTTCGTATATCAACATTTCTCTCTAAACCACTTCACAACTGACACCTTTGCATTTTTGTCAGCTAAAATGAACGCATTCAACTCTTGAGTTTCAGTCATTCCAGTTGAAGTGATTTGGCTACCATTTGTTTTGATTTCTTCATCTTGTTTAGCAATCGCGTCTTTGAGTTTTGGCTGGACTTAGATTAAAGCTCTTATCATACATGACATTACTGCAATTTGATGTCTTTGATTTAATCTTTGAGTGCTTGTTCCAGCAGCTTTCCAAACAGTTTTCCTTAAATTACACTTAGCTTTCCATGGTTCTGCTGTATAAAAAGTTTTGCTTGACTTCCGAATTATTTTTTGAACTCGAATCTGTAAAATTAGGCATATCGACTTAAAATTGTAAGAGTAATTAACTGTTTTTTAATTTAATTATTTGATATTGAGGCATATAGGCTAACTGCAATCAGTTGAATAAAATATCACTTCCACGACCGGTTTCGTTTCTATTAAAACTCTTCAGGTGGACTCTGGTATTGAACCGACAATCACATGGCTAGCACCAGCTCCTATAATTCGTATTATAACGTAATAAAGGCACTGGCTTGGCTGGGAATTAAAGCATATATCGCGTCTAGCTCATTGTAGTGAGCGTGCACCATATATAAGCTTAAAATTAACAGCATCAGTTGACAGGGCCGATGGCGGAGTTGGTATAAAACGCATGAAGCAATTCACGTGATCGTCGGTTCAATACCTGAGTCCACCTGAAGAGTTCTAATAGGAACGAAACCGGTCGTGAAAGTGGTATTTTATTCAACTGATTGTAGTTAGCCTATAAGATGTCTTAATACCAAATAATTAATTAAATTAATATCTTAACAGGCTAACACCAGTTCCAATAATTCGTATTATAACTGCTCTTTAGTGCAAAAAGCACAAGTTGTTCCAACCAGTAGCTTCTACGTCAATAATTTTACTAAAAACTAATGCACATCCATCATGCCTGTGCGATAGAAGCTATTACCCAATAGGTCGTATGAAAATACTGAGACAACCTTCGTGCCACTTTGCGCTCAAGCCAAATGGCACGCTGTTGCAACACTATTTTAAATAAACTTTATATATTGAAAAAGTAATATACAGGGTGCGCCAAAAAGACCTGACACATTTGAAAATTTAATAGAAGTCAAACGCGTTGACGAAAATGATTGATGTTTACAT
Source organism: Trididemnum clinides (assembly GCA_963675345.1). NCBI lineage: Eukaryota > Metazoa > Chordata > Ascidiacea > Aplousobranchia > Didemnidae > Trididemnum > Trididemnum clinides. Next base: position 32,407,336 of record OY776289.1, on the reverse strand, counting down.
TTTTGGAAAGCGTATAGCATGCCATTTTGTGCGGTGTCCAAAAAACAATCTACAATGCATTTGTGACGTCATAATAGTTGATTTTTAAATTAATGTAATTTTTAAAATTGTGCTTTATTTGCTAAAATGAAGTGGTTTGGCTCACACCGTTCTTTCGTTGTGGAACTTTTTTTACGAACAGTGGATCAATAACTGCAACTCAAAGATTATTTCGTACGCACTTCAAGCTTGGAAGATACGATCCAGTGCCAAGTCGAAACACAATTTTGTTGTGGATAAAGAACTTTAGAAAAAATGGATCTGCACTAAAACGACGATCGACCGGCCGACCTCGGACTTCCACAACTCCAGAAAATGCAATGGCAGTAAAAGCGTCAGTTCAACAATCTCCACAACGTTCTGCGAGAAAACACGCAGCTGCTTTGAGGATCTCCGCAACCAGCGTAAGAAGAATTCTTCACAAAGAACTGCAAATGCATCCGTACAAGATTATGTTGGCACAAGAACTAAACGAAAATGACTTTGAAACCCGAAGAGCTTTGTGTTTGGAAATTCAACAAAATGTTCGTATGGATGCTTTGGTGCTATACAGCGATGAGGCTCATTTTCACTTGTGTGGTACCGTTAACAAGCAAAACTTTCGCTACTGGGCTGAATCTAACCCTCTTTCGCTGCATGAACGTCCGTTGCATTGTCCCAGAGTGACGGTGTGGTGTGCAATAGCAAGGTTTGGCATATGGGGTCCGTATTTCTTTGAAGAAGAAAACGTTGTGGCAACTGTAAATTCTGATCGATATTACAAAATGCTAGAGAATTTTTTGAAACCAAGATTGAACGAGCGTGAAGATCAACACCAACTTTGGTTTCAACAGAATGGAGCAACAGCCCACACTTCCCGAAATGCAATAAAGACTTTGAAAGAAATGTTCCCTAATCATTTGATTTCCATGCGTGGTGACATTGGCTGGCCACCAAGATCACCTGACTTGAATCCATGCGATTATTTTCTCTGGGGTTACCTGAAATCGAAAGTGTACACTCAACGCCCACGATCAGTAGAAGAGTTAAGAGACGCAATACGACATGAAATTGCTGCCATAACACCCATGATGATCAACCGAGTAATCGACAACTTTCATAAGCGTGTTAACCTCTGCGTAAACAATCACGGCAAGCACCTAACTGATTTAATTTTTAAAACCTAATAAAATGCATCGTTGTTATTTTACGTTTTTATTTAAAAATGTTGTAGTGTTTGGTTTTTAGTGTTATTTTGGTTTTTATATTGCATTAATATAATTGTTATTTTGCATTTAAAAAGCACTTTGCCTACAAAATGCCATAATTTTCAACATCAACTATTATTACGTCACAAAATGTAGTGTTCATGTTTCGCGTATTCCACACAAAATGGCATGCTGTACGCTTTCCAAAAATGTGAACATTTCCTGTTTTCGTCAACAGGCTTGATTTTTATTAAACTTTCAAATGTGTCAGGTCTTTTTGGTGCACCCTGTATTAGTGATTCAATTTTGACGCACATTTTCCGGATTTTAAGACATACAATCCCTGGATCCCAATTCTATTTTTAATGTCGAGGAGCGCATGTTTTGTCATCTGTTGTTCAAAAGAGTAAATGTAACTATTTAGACCTATTCAGCAAAAGTTCTTACGTAACCTGTAAAGTCAAAAAATCCAGCCTTCCTCTTAAAAATGTTTCAAATTTTATGCTGAAATGTACATGTAAACGTAGATGTTCCTCTTCCAAAATGCAGATATTTATATAAGGTGTATTTAGTTGAACCAAAAGTGAATTTGGTACAGTGCAACGAAACAACACTACAAGTTTCTTGGAATAGCGTTTCAAGCATCAACGGAAGAGTTTACGTTGAAATAAAGGTAACTATTGCTTACAAATATGCATTTTAGGTCAAGCAAATTGTTCCCCAGGCCAGCAGGACAGAGGCAAAAACTCAAACTACAAGCTAACTGTCCAAAACTTCGGAGCACAAGTTTCAACATTCCATTCAAAAACCTTGTTATTAACTTGAATAAACGTAGTGTTTGTTTGAATTTTTAAAATAGAAAATTATTGAAAAGTAACTTTTCCAAGTACTCGTTAATTTATTAGTCGTGAAGTTTGAACGCACGAGATTTTAATAACAGTTACCATAAATACGGGACTTTATTCCAATTGACTATGTTGTTGGTAAATTCATCAATACATTTATTTGTTTAAGGTCATTCACTGCCGGTAAATTTGTAGCTTAGGCAGCTGATCACTATGGATGTACTTTTTGCTTTACCACATGTCAGCCGCAAAGTTGTAGGAAATCCTTGTAGTGCATCTTTTTTTGGGACCCATTAGACAAATTTGCCGGATTTTTCCTCACCTGCATATATCTTTGATAGTGAGCGACAAACGACAATTTACAACTATCACTTTTTAAAGTTTTGGTATAATTTGACAAGGGAATTGAAGCCAAGTTTATCGACTACAAAAAACAAAAACAATGCAAAAAATTCAGAGTAAAAAAAAGTCAAGAATGGCTATTTTTTGCATGTGATCCTTCAACAACGACGTTTAAGACTTGTAAAAAAGGCCAAATATTGGAGGTGGAAAAACCGGTCTCCGTGGATTTGGTGGAAGATCTAAATCAATTGATTTTGAGCCAAATTAATAATATTTACCAGAAAGCGACTGTTCATACAAAAAAATTTTTTTTGAAAAACATTTTACCTCGTTTATTTACTTCAACAGGATTTCCCACAACAAAATGTCCCATTCAAAAACTCTCAACTGACGATTTCCAATCTTAGTCAAAGAACTCCATACAACCTCACTGTAAGTAGAGATGCGTTACGCCAAACATTATGGTTTTGTAAAAAATACAAACAAATATTTTGCAGATAGAATTAGAATTTTCTGAAGATCAAGAGTGTACAATTTCAACCACCATTACCGAAACCACAAGTTATGGAACGCCAAGTCCAATAGAATCTGCTCACGTTGTAAAATCAATATCAAACGAATGCACCGTATCCTGGATTCATGATGCACCTATCAAAGAAATTGAACATTTTATAGTAAGTTTGCGTAAAATTCTTAAATTATGTTTTTCCACAGCACCTTTAGTACCGATGAAATGCAAGTGGTTGCAATTCATTCTGGGATTATGCTGTTAAGCTTTGTTTAAAATTGCAGTTGCCTTGCCGTTTAATAACGTTATCTGTCATTACATTTTACCTGAGACAGTACTTTCAGTGCATTAAGATTTATAATTGAGTCTCTCACAGCCTTGACTATTAGTGTAGCACCAACATAAAATTGAATGTTTTATTTCTTAATGTTTCAGTTGAAAACCTCGAGTGCTACAAAAAATGAATCATTAAAAGTTTTCTTAAAAGATGTCAGTGCTTTGAAGCAACATTTCAACTACACCTTGGATTTGTCAAACTATGGTTTTGACAATCATATTTCACTGCAAGTAAGAATCCTCAAAGCTTTTTGTCACTGTTACAAAAACGGTTATTACTACAGCTTCTAGGAAAACAATTTCTGTAGTTGTAGACGAAAAAATATCAACAGCTGAAATGTTTGACATTAATAGACTTACTAAGGCTTAAAGTTATTTTATGCACACACAATACAAAAATATAAGCTATAGATTAGATACATTTAGTGAGCAATTTCTCAAAATCATTTTTGTATTTTCAACATACGACACAACGTCCACACAAGGACTAGAGTTAATTAACGACATTTGAAATTTTGGTTCGATACAAAAAATTTTACAAAAAAAGGCAAAATCTTGAACGATCGCTCAAGAGTTGACTTCACATTTTTAGACACTGAAAGTCTAGAAACATTTTCCTGCCTACAAGGATGGTTGCGTTCATTGCTGGCTGGTTATTTGTAAATCATTTTAAAGATATTTGCTCAGCGTGTTTTAAAAAGAAGCAATTTGACTGTGCCATGGCACATCTGACAACTGTATTTAATTTCGGTGTACTAGAAAGCAGTGAATCTATCATAGCTGAAATAAAAGTTCATTTTTTCTGGCAACTATTTATTTGATAGACCCTCAAAAATTTTGTTTATTGGCTGGAATTACTTTTGCAGATTCAAGCTGTTAGTGTCTGTGGAAAAACAAGTTTACCCTCCAATGTGACTGGAAATTGTCAAAGCTCTCCACCACCAAGTTCATTCTTAGTCTTGTATATAGCTATTCCAGCTGCTTTTCTTGCAATTGGAGTAGCACTGTTGATTTACGTTAAGTAAGTCTGTCAGCGTCTTAATTATAGTAAATGGTGTAGAGATAGCATTGTTGCTGTTTTTCTTTAGAAAACGTTCAACAAATCGAAAACCTAGAAAAACCAACGCGCCTGAAGTTATCGGTTCCAGCAATCCAGGTAAACTCAAGCTTCATACGCTTTAGACCACTGTTCAGAAAGCTTTTTGAATGTTACCCCAAAATATTTTAAGAGCAATGTAAATAACCCACAAATATTTAATCACCAAAAAAGGTTACTTCAATTCATATTTTCAATTCAGTTGAAGATAAGGAGCTTCTTACAGGACCGACTCTTTTAAAATCAGTATTTTTGTACATTCTGTTCAAACTGAAGGCGAGAAACTTTTTTTGGAGACTGACTTTTTAAAAGTCAGTGTTTTCGTATTTTTAATCCAAATTTAAGGCGAAGTCCTAATTTTAAAAGATCTCTTTTGCACTGCTTTCTCAAGCGAAAGGCTTTCCTGTTTTTAAGGTTCAGTTTTATGGAAATCACATTTTGTGCAAATATGTTTTTATTCTCAACTTTTTTAATTTTATCTCATTTGGGGTATTTACCTTGTTCCCAGTCCTAGACCATACATAATGCTGATTTAAATCTTTAAATATTTTTGTGTAATTTTGCAAGGACACACCACTCAACCTTTGCATTAAACATTCAGTCAAAATTGTTGAAATCCATTTCCGTATCTGTCGATTCATATTTGTTTGACTATTGACCAAAACAGTGTGGTCCAACTAGTTTTGGCGAAAAGCCGTTTTACAACTAACGTATTAACTTGCGAGCTAATTTGCAAAAAATGATAAATAAAACAACTGACTCAAATATTTGTAGTTAAAACAACAGCAAAGACACTTGAACGATTAATTGAATTCATAACAAAGGTTCACTAACATTTCCTGTGTTCCTGGCCTCTTTGATATTATTGCTTCTATGTGAATAATAACGTTTATGGTTGCAAGTTGGGAACCATTCATCACTGTTTTACTTGCCACGTGGCTTCTATAGTTTGGACTTGAATTGTTTTGTTACAGAAAATATGCTCTCACATACGCCGATGCTTATAAATGTTGAGAAAAATTTGAATCCAAACCTTCGGTTTGAAAAATCTATCTTTGCTGATTAATTTCCAAAACCTCTCCTAAAATTTGTTTAAAGGGCATAAAAAATCTTCCCGTAGTTGGACCACGCTAGGCTAAACGATTTTCATTACACCGACCGAGAGATTGCACTTAAAATCTGCAATCACAACACGGACATGTTAAAACTACTTGACTTGTCATATCTGAAACTTATTCAAAAGTAATTAAATGTAGTTCTTATTATTAACAAAAAGTATTATACAACTAGAAGACTAAACAGTAATAAAAACACATCTCAAATAATGAAAATAATAACTTTTAGCGGGTTCTCCCGATCAAATACCGAGACGAAATCAAAGCGATGCACCTGAGAACAGCACAGCTGTTAAAAATCCTGAAAGAATTTTGGTATGCTTTTTCTGTTGTATTTAAATGTTGCTATTTCTATGACTTAAATTTTGTCGCTTATAACACGTAACCTGCGCTGCATTCGCAATGATTTCACATTTGCGAGATTCCTTGTTGTGGGTTTTTATCATTGCACAACAGTTTGGGTTTTTTTGCATTTTTTTTCTGTTTTTTTACTTGTATCATTCGCCATTACTCACATGAGCAATTTGCCATTGTTCATGTTTAATTTCAATCTTTGCAGTAGCCAAAGCTCTACCGTAAACTATATTTCCTAGTTTCAGAATGTGATGAAATCATATTGAGCATAAAATCATGACGTTGTTTAAAAATTAATGGGTGCATTCAAAAACATTGCTTCTGAAAATGCTTTGAAAGTTAATTGAAAATTTGAGTAAGAAAGGCAACACTGTATGAGGAGTTTGCAGCAGCTGCGGGTATTGTGAGAAACCCTGGATATAGGAAAACAGTCACGAAGTCCGTCTTACTCAATTTTTTTTTGTTTCTTTTTGGTTAGATTTTTTCTTGGTTAAACTTTAGACAATAGTCTGAGGGAATACTGTATTAAGAATTAGATTACACCTTCAAATCACAGTGTTTGGTTATCAGGTGGGAATTTACAGTATCTGACTACACTTTAAGAAGATGCTTGGCAGGAAAAGATTGTAAAAATTGTTAAGTTGACTTACTGTTATCATACAACTAATAGAGCATATACAATTTTTTTTCAGAATGAATCAAGCGCTGCACCAACTGCTGAACAGCCTAAAGTTCTTTACGGTAAAGTGCATTTTGATAAAACTAAAAATCGTTTGAGAGGTTTTACTAATGTAGTATGTGTTGCTCCAACACCAAAGAATGCAATAACCAAGAGTGGAATTAAACTGTGGGAATCACAAGCGTTAAGCCATGTAACTCCTACACCATCTGATTGGGCAAGAACAAACGAATGGATTTTCCGCTTGTCACTTTTAAAAGACCTCAAAAAGTATGCCAATATATAACAAAGAATGAACATAAAAAATCATTTTCTAGAAAATATCATGATTTCTTCCCATGAAGAGATTGCCGCGAACAACTTTTCAAAGTTTTACAAGTCCGAGGAAAACAAGCAATTTTACAACTTAAAGCTTCAGTTTCAAGTATAACTGTTGATTAAAACTTTCTTCTAGAATAGATTGAGGATTTTTCAAGTTTTTTAAAAACAATTTTGTTTAATACATTTAAATTTATTGTAACCCTATTGTACTTCTTTGACAGCATTATAAGCAACTAAACAAGAAATGTACGTCCAAGTGAGCTCCATGAAGAGGCGTTAGGGTCCTGCTTTCCATCTTTACATCCATTTAGGTGTAAAAAGTCATCACAACTTTACTGCTTGGCGTGTATCATGAAAAAAACAAATGATGTAAAAAAGCAAGTAAATTCGCTGGCTCTCTCAATAAAAGGTTTCGGAAAAATTCCTCTATCTTTATGCGACAGACAGAAAGTGGGCCAAGCATTCTGTTTGTTTCTGTGGTTCACTATGAACAAATGTCTTGCAAATCTCTGTTTGAGTCCACGAGTTCACACAAATATAAAACCGTAAATTATTGATGCGTGAATGTTAGCACGCGTTTACTGCGTCTGTATTGCAAGTTTCAAAGCTTACATGCAGCTTTTTCGCCAATTTGTAACTTTAGGTCACACATTGTGTTCTATTTCTAACCAAGTGAGAAATATTTTAGCAAATTTTAAACGAAGACGTTGTCACCGATTACATCAGGCTGTAAAATAATGCTTATAATTAATTTTGATAGAGAGTTTTTGACTTGATTTGAATTTAGGTTTGATTTTACTCACGCTTTCCAAAATATAGGGCCATATGTATTACTTTTAGGTAATTTTTAACTGTCTCATTGAATATAATCACCTTTTTTTCATTTGTCTTATCATTATTATTGGATCAGCTAGCAAATTTTACGAAAAGTATTATCTGACTTTTTTTCTTGGGAACTGTTTTCAATAGGAGTAAATAAAAATAATAGTGTACATACAATACATCCACTCTCATTATCTGTAGATGACCTAAAGACATGGATAACCAAAACCTTGGTAATCATCTATTTGAATACTCTAGTTAGCACTTGATAAGAAATAGATCACCATTTAGATGTGTGCCATGTTACCACGAGGTGCATCGAACTTTTGTAAAATATTAAGTGTAACATTTATTTTTAAATATTTAGTAAAACATTAAACATTGTAACATATTTTTTGTACCCTTATTCCTAAATGTTTGGTGTATAAACTTTCACTGTAAAAACTTGAGATCGTTAGCTTTTAAGAAATAAGTATTGTTTTTTTTTCTATGCAGTCATCGAAATACAGTATAATGTGTCGTAAAATGACATAGATTTATTTGATATTTTGTGCTTTTCTATTGGTGAGTTTTGTCTTTAACAAACTTGATTGAAAACATTATAGGCCACTTTGTTTCAGCATCAATCAGATATTTATTTAATCTTTTGTTTGATTTTTTTATTCACTGAGCTGCCAGAACTGCTGCCAGAACTCAATTTTCTATGATCAAAAAAGACTTTGGAACAGTGATTTTCAAACTGAGATCTAACAGGAATTTTCGAGGAGTTCACAGTAATCTTAAAGCTTAAAGTTTTCGACTAAAACTCAAAAGCCCTACCCCAAGTTGCTTTCAAAAAAAGATCATTACCATGTAAATAGAAAAGCAAATGGGCTCTAACTAGTATTTTTATTAATTTAAACAAGCGCAAGGGGTCCACCAGTTAAAAAGTTTGAGAAAAGCTGGTTTAGAGTATCAACGAAAGTTAGCCGCTGGCCAATATCTACTTATTTATCTAAAGCTTTCTGTTGAAAGTATTAGTTAAAATCGCTTTCTTTCTTGCTTTAAGCGTACTTACGTATCAACAACAAAAAATATATCAAAACAGAAAATCTAACAAAGAAATGCAAATCAATTGCTATTGTGAAGACAAAATTGTTGTAAAAGAGTCTAATCTGATCAAGGATGTGGAAGCGGTTATTTTTCAACTGCTTCCGCTTCCACTAACAAAAGACGAGAAAACAACCGTTGACAATTTTTTTAACTTTTGTGGGTCTGTAGCCTACCTTCTCCTACACTTTATCATTTGGAGGAAACAAAAATCTTTATTTATTGCTATTACTTTACCTACTTCGCTTGAGCTTATTGTTCCGAACTACTCTGTGTTTCTTTTTCTTAGATATTAGAACTGGTGTTGAAGGTAGAACAGTACTTTTCAATCTTTTGTCATCGCGGAACCCCTAATGTACTTTCGCGTTTGTCACGGAACCTCCACTAACAAAAATTTAGAAATCACAAATTGCTTAAAAGAAAATCAAATATTTGTTATTACAATTCAAAAAATAATTAAACACTTCAACAAACAGACAGTTATTACAAGTTGCTTCACTTCTTACAACCACTTTTGCAACAATTAACCTAATGTTTCTCAGATCTAAACCGTATGACCACATATTACAGCTTCCACAATAGGCTATTGTCACAACAACAAATTACACCGTATAGCGCTGATTTTCTCTCTCTTATCCTCAACTAACTCTGACTTTGAGTTAACTTTAACTCTAATTATCATAACGGACTTTCTGTCCGTCCCCAAAACACGTATTGACTACGATCTTTTTGGATAGTAAAGTGCGAAATTTCTGTCGTATATACAGTATATATAAATATACAGTACCGTATAGCAATATAACAATATACAGTATAACAGTATATACAGTACATGTAAAGCGAGCAAAATTGAACTATGCGAATCAACAGCCGCCTCAACGTAATAGTGCGGTCCCAACCCCGTTTGGGTTGGTTTAAAATGGCTGTTGGTCTTCCTGAGGATCTCAGTTACCCTGTGCACTCCCTCACACAAACCATTTTATTGCCGTGCAGCCCTCTGAACGACCGCAAAAGGGTAGCACGCAGCTTCTTTAAAATCGGCCTGTCTTCTCTCTTTTCCTGCCTTTCTTTTACCCGTCTTCTCATTCTTCTTCTTCTGATGAGCGGCAACGTTCATCCTAATCTTTGTCCATCTTTCCTTGTTCAGTGTGATCTGGAAATGTGACCTGGCGGGGTAGGTCAGTGCAATGTTGCACATGCTCTAATTGGGTTCATTTAGAGTGCTCACTACTCTCCTTCTCTAGATTCAGAACTATTGGCAGCTCTCACTCCTGGAGCTTCCCTCCCTGCTGAGTCTCTGCTTTTTTTGGAGATCCCACACCTACCAGCACTGTGACTTCCTCCTCGAACTTCTCTAGTTGGTATACCTCCACTGCTTAATCTGGCCCATTTGGCCCCCTTCTGTTAATGCAGCACTCGCACCCCACCCTCGCCTTCAGATCTCTTATTCTTTTTGCGCCCACTTCATATCTTCTCCCTCTGGACCCTCACTACCACCTTATGCTCCTGGCTGTTTCTCTTTACCTACTGCTTCTTCTTCTGCTCCTCCCTGACTCCCTCAGGATTCTTCAATGGTATGCTGGGGATCTCCAAGCCAGGAGCACTGAACTGCTTCACTATATTTTGTCTCATCCCATTGACCTTATTTGTATCCAGGAATCTAACCTTAATTCATTTTCCTCTTTTCGGATCCCTGCATTCTCTGCTTTGCGATCTGGTATTTTTTCTACTGCTGTCACGGGTGCTAGCGGCAGCGTCATCATTTTCGTCAGGCAGAGCTTATCCTTCTCTGAGCATTCTACCTCCTGTCTCTCGCTTCTCTTGATCCCTACTCTGATTATGTAGAGGTCAACATCTCTCTGAACGACTCCTCCTCGCTTTCATTTCTTAATGTTTATGCTCCCCCTATTTGTTCTTCTCTGAAGGATAGCAAAACCAATTTCTGTTCTCCCTTCATTCTTCCCTCCTATGTTAAAGCGGAAGCGGTGGAATTTTCGCACTTCCGCTTCCACAGAAAAAGAACCGCTTCCAGCTTCCGCTTCCACATCCCTGAATCTGATCGAGATCTGCTTATTGGTAAAATTCACTAGCTGATCCAGCAGTTATCAAAATAAAACAATGGGCAACCGAACGGCAACAAAACCGTCGAAAAATCTTTTAAAATAAAACATTTTCTGTCGTATTTGTCGGAAACAGTGAATAAATTTAAATGTAATTCTTAATTTAGTCTCTATGCCAATCGCTCGTATAAGCAGATGTACCAAAATATACGTACGTTTAGTTTTGCGTGGTTTGTTTTTAGAAAATTAAAAAAGAAAGTGAAGCAAATGAACGGCAACATAATCTTGCTACAGAAAATCCGAAGATGAATCGATACAAAAACATATATCCATGTAAGTCTTGCAATTGCTGTTTAATGTTAGTGCGTAATGATTTCTAACAAAACTATATTTAATAATTTGGTTATGCAGGCCTTTGACTAATTCATTCACGCGTATATGCATGCTCATGCTCGGCTTGCATGTCTTTGTCAGACTGGGCCACCACGGCGGGTAGACTGCTTTGCCCCACCATCTGTTTGCCGCACAAAGACGGAGGCATCCCGTTAAATGCCTTGCCCAAAGACACAACAAGCAAGCTTGCCGGCTTGTTCTCCACACTATCCCTTATGTGCTGAGTGCCAAGCAGGGAAGCTGTGAATACCATTTTTTAAAGTCTTTTGCTATGATTCGACTTGGAAAATGAACCCCAGGTCTACCGACTGCGAAGCGGACGCTCTACACTACACCATCGCGCCGGAAGGCCTTTGATAATACAGTATTTTCTAAAGATGCTAGGTAAGATCAACCTGATGCTAAAAGGTTTCTCTCCAAGTGAAATAAAAGCATTTCAAAGTAGGTCTATTAATTATAAAATGTTTATAAGACATCAACTCGATTTCAATTGTATTGTATTACTTCATCATGAGAAATTGGACAACATTGTTAATGGTTTAAAGAGATGTGTGTCTTTAGATCAATGAACATAATTCTTCCACATTTTGGTCTTGAATACAAAGAAATAAAACAATTTAATTTGCGTTTACTCTAAAAATCAGTTTTACTTCATTTATCCTTAGTCTATAAGCCCTTACCAAAAAATTTTTTCTACGTTAATAAACTATGTTGGCCTAATGATGTTTTTACTTCGAGGTCCGATACCAAATTTAGTATTGTTTTAGATGATCATGCAGTAGTTCCATTGAGCAGTAACAAATACATCAATGCATCTTTCATTGAGGTAATTTTTTGATTTATTTTGATTTGAAAAAACGTAATTCAATGTATTGTTCTCATTTTACCATACTTTGTACTATTTAAACTCACCGCGTTTATTTTTACACTAGATAATACTAAATATACCGAGTAATTTTCTTAAATCTTCTGGTATAATTCTTTATTTTACTTCTTTGATTTGCCAACAAAAAAGAAACATTGGTGAAAAATTTAGAGCTGTGGTCGTAAAACTAGCAAGCCAAATCGGCCAAAGGGAAATAATTTAAAAAAGGTTGCAAACTGCAGTAAACTCTAAAAAACAACGTGTAATTAATAAAAACAAAATAGAAAATTTTCGTTCTTTTTCTTCTTCGTCGTCGTCGTTGAGGTGACCAAAATTTTCATTTTTATGAAAATTTTAACTTTGTTATTTTCTCTTTTTAGGGCTTCAAACCTCTAAAAAGTTATATTGCAACTCAAGGCCCAAAGCAGAACACCGTAAATGCATTCTGGGAAATGGTATGGACACAGAACATCTCAATTATCGTCATGCTCTGCAAATATTTTGAGAATGGAAAGGTGCGCTACAAAACTTAATAAAATTTAGGTCTTGCTCGTACAAAATCTTCAATAAGCTTTATTACTGATATGATTTAACGTAGCCAATTTAGGTTTTTATAGCTGAAGATTAAACAGCAACACCTTAAGCTAATTACATGCCGCCTCACAAAGACAGTCTTACCCTTATTTAGGCTGTTTTTTTGGTGGTGGTGTTGTTACCCGATTCCTTCATAGGGATGACGGCACGACGGAAGAACATGAAGCCACAGGGGCTGAGCCACTCAGGCCTAGCTAGGACCAGAGATCTTGTGTACAAAAAGAGTCGCGGAAATACGAGTGGCGCAAATAGTCTGCTATTGGACAGGACAGAGCGAGATGAAAAGAGTCACATGACGGCAGGTTCTGCACGAAGGATTCTCAATTCTGCCAGTTATAGAGAGTTAAGAGCTTAATATAATACCGTATTTGTTGCAGCGAAGACAAGAGAGGGCAATGCCAGCATAAAGAGAAAGCACAAGTGTTTCAGTGTATACTGAGAGATACGTGCATTAAAAAAATTTGATGAGACAATAAGTCTGCAGTTGCGAAAGGAAGTGAGAGGATACTAGAGGTAAGTGGTGAGAGACTAGAGCTTCATGCGACTGCAGATGACGGTAACACTGCACATGTCCAGCCATCACATCGGCTGCGTCATTATCCGGAAAATATAAGTTACTAGGGACCAATTGTAGCAAGATAAGAAAATAAGGCGAGAGAATGGATAGTTCATGCCAGATGTGCCAAAAAGCATGAAAAAAAAGACCAAAGGAAGAAAATGTGTAAAGGACAAATCGAGAGCCTGGGAAGAGGAGAAAACTGGCGGACTTGTTGGTACTGATAAGTGCATTGTAGAGCTTGTAGAATGGCGCAGTCTTGAGAAGAAAAACTTGAACAAACTGGGCCTGACGAATATGTAAGGATGACCTTAGCACCACAGAGTAAGCTGTTAGCAGGGACGTCACAGCCTCTTTTATCAAAGGAAAAAGGACAAAGCCATCAATCCAAATCACGAGACTGTGAAAAGGGAGTGAATCAAGATGTGCATAAGCCGAATTTTGGCAAGAAAGAAAAGAGTCAGAACGAGAGCATGCTGTAGAAAAAGTAAGCTCCACACCGAAGGATGGGGAACCAGGAAAGAAGAGCCGCTAAGCAAAAAAAGGCATTAAAGAAGAAAAAAGTAAGCATAATCTGGTAAGTAGTCGCAAACATTTTCCAGAAGGATCTGGACAGAAATGATTTCACATGATGTCTGAGCCACCACGTAATTCGAAAAAAGGATTGAAGATGAAGAACTACTCATAACATGACAGAGCGAAATAGGTCAGGGATATCACGTAGTGGAGGTAGAGACCCATCAAACATGAGGAAAGAAAATAAAGAATGGAACTTTGCATCCGGTAATGGCGCATCTTAGCCGCAAGGTCAAAAGCTTCCCACTTGGTAATGCTAGTAATGCTGAGAATTGGAATCGATCTAGGTGAAGCATATATAAGATTGGGATTAAATAAGACTTAGTAAAAGAGAGATTGAGACTCTTAGGAGGAGCCTCATGAGGAAGCAGAGATACAGCGTAAAACCTTAAGCCGAAAGAAGAACTTGGCCTTCCACAAAAATACATGTTCAGAAAAGGAACGAGTGTAATCAAAGATCTAACAAAAATGGCAACAGAATTGAAGATGAGAAAAAAATTGAACACGAAAAACCAGAAATAAAAATCCTGGTGAAATCCATCAAAAGCAAGGATACTTTTCATTTCTTCGGATTGAAACGAAGACACCAGTAGTTAGACCAGCGATCCAGTTAAATCATCACTCTTTGAATGGCCTACGCAGCATCAGGAAGACGGGAAAACCGAGCGACCAGGTTGACACCTTAAAAAAGAAACTGTTGATTGTAAATAGACTAGCAGGGAGATCGCAAATGAGAGAAAAAATAAAACAGAATAACAAATCCTTGCAAAACCCTCGGCAAACTAAAAAGAACTGCACCAATCAACAGCCGCCTCAACGTGGTGGTGCGGTCCCCGACTCCGTTAGGGTTGGGTGAAAATGGCAATTGGTCTTCCCGAGGGTCCCAGTTACCCCGGGAACTCCCCTTCATTTTTTGGCTATGCTGCCCCCTGAATGACCGCAGCAGGGCAGCACACAAATGCTTCAAAATTGGTTGCCTGCTTTTCTTTTCTCCTGCCCTTCTCTGGCCTTCTTTGTCTTCTCATTCTTCTCTTTATCTTGATGAGCAGTAGCGTTCATCCCAACCCTAGTCGTATCTTTCCTTGCTCTGTTTGCGCTGAAAAGATGACCTGGGGGGCAAGTCAGTGCAATGCTGCACCTGCTTCAAATGGGTCCATCTAAGGTGCTCACAACTTTCTCTCTCCAAATTCAGAGCTCTTGGCAGCTCTCACTCTTGAAACTGCCCCCTCTGCCGTAACACTGTGACTCCCTCCTCGGACTCCTCAAACTTGTATGCCTCCACTGTACAATCTGGTCCCCCTCGGCTAATGCTGCACTCACGCCCCACCCTCGTCTTCAAACCTCTCATCCCCCATCTGCTCATTTCATATCTTCCCCCTCACCACCATCCCTTGCTCCTGGCTGTCCTTCTCCACCTCCTGCCTCCTCTCCCCCCTGACTGTCTCCGGGTCCTTAAATGGAATGCTGGAGGTCTTTGACCCAGGAGCACTGAATTACTTCACTTTCGTTGGGCCCATCCCGTCGATCTTATCTGCATCCAGGAATCCAATCTTAACTCATATTCCTCTTTCTGGATTCCAGGATTTTTTGCTCTGTGCTCTGATCGCACCCACTCCGGGTCTGGCATTCTCTCTCCTGATGTCATGCACCCTGGCGGCGGCATTGTCATTTTCGTCAGGCAGGGGTTATCCTTTTCTGAACTTTCTATCTCCTCTCTTTCTTTGCTCGATCCCTACTCAGATTATGTAAGGGTCAACATCTCTCTTAACAACTCCTCCTCGCTCTCTATTCTTAATGTGTATGCCCCGTCTATTCGCTCCTCTCTGGTGGATGGCAGAACCGACACCTTTTCTCCCTCCACTCTTCCCTCATCCAGAAATATTTTCCTTTTGGGGGACTTCAATTGCCATTACTCCCTCTGGGACTCAAGAGGTACTTTCGACCCCCGCAGGGAGGAAGTATTCGACTGGGTCATCTCCTCTGACCTCCTCATCCTCAATGACCCTGACATACCCACTCTTCTCTATCGCTCCACTGGCAGTCGCTCCTCTCCTGACATCTCCTCTGCTCTCCCTTTTTTGCCTTTTCTTGCTCCTGGTAGGTGCTTCAGGACCTGGGTTCTGACCGTCTACCAATTCTTCTATCCGTCCCTCTCTCTCCGCCCTATCACCCCAACAAGCGTCCCCCTTCCTTCAACTTTCAGAAAGCTTGCTGGGATGGCCTTGCCTCCTACTTTGACTTGCACTGTCCTTCTGCAGAGGAATACTCGTCTCTTTTTCCTCTGCTGCTGCTCTCTTCACCTCTTTTGGCACTGAATGCGGCCAAATCTTCCATTCCTTTTGGCCGCATCAAGCGCCCTCCTAAAGCCTGGTGGTCTGCTGAGGTGGAATGTGCGGTTAGTGAAAGATGCAAGGGTTTTACTGCCGCTCACAGAAGTGATGAAGATCGCCAGGCTTACATCTCCGCTTCTCGACGCGCCTCGTCAGTCATCGCCAAGGCCAAGTCTGAGGCATGGCAGACGACTTGCTTTTCTCTTTCACCTAAATCTAACCCTAAATCTGTACACTCTCTTCTTCGCTCTATCACTGGCTCTCCTCCCTTTTCTTCCTCCTCTCCTAATTTCCCCAACTGTTCTTTTCCCAGGGAATCGGCTTTGGTCTATGCCGCTTACCTGCGATCCCACTTTTCCGTTTCTCAGCCAAAGGCCCTGCGAAGCAAAGCCAGAGGCTACCTCTCTGAGCTCAGTCGAGCCACGTGCCCTGTGGAGTCTTACTCGTCTTTTTGCTCTCCTTTCTCTCCCGCTGAATTTCTTGCGGCTGCCTCCAACCTCTCCTCGTCTACTGCCACTGGCCCAGACAAAGTTGCCTATCCCATGCTAAAGCATCTTCCTCGCTCTGACATGGATTTTCTTCTTCACATCTTCAATCTCTCCTGGACTTCGCATTCCCTTCCTTCCATCTGGAAGACATTTTCTATTATTCCCATCCACAAGATGGGAAAGTCTCTCGACTCTTCAGCCTCCTTCCGGCCTATCTCTCTCATCTCCTGCGTCTCATAAAGTTTTTTGAATGCATCATTCTATTTCGTCTACTCTTCTTTCTGGAATCTAATTCCATTCGTTCTGCCGCCAGGCCGTTTTCTGCCCTGGACGTTTCACTCTCAATCAAATTCTGTTCCTTTCTCAGTCCATTTTGGATGGGTTTAACAAACCCAGGCCGGGTTCTCGGACGATCCTGTCTACTATTGATTTCTCAAAAGCTTTTGACTCTGTCTGGCATCCCACCCTTTTTGACAAAATCATTTCGGCTGGCCTCCCTCCTTGCTTTGCTCGTTGGACTCAATCTTTTCTTTCTGATAAGGCGTGCTTGTGTGGTTTATCAAAGTCACAAAAGTCGCTCTATTCAAGTTTGTCGAGGTGTTTCTCTAGAATCCGTTCTTTTCCCTGTACTTTTCTCTCTCTTCATCAATGATTTTCCGGCTTCTCTGCCTTCTTCCGTCAGGTGCTCTCTTTACGCTGACGATCTGACCATTTGGTCTTCTTCCCCTCGGTCCCCACTGTGGTGGAGGCCAAACAAGCAGCTCTGTTTCGATTGGAGCGCTGGTCTGAGTACTGGTGTCTTCCTTTTAATCCGAGCAAATGTGAGGCCTCCTTCTTTTCAGTGGATCCCCACTAAGCTAACGTCCAGGTCAACCTCATCTTACTCGGCTCCCGCCTCCGTTTCAATCCCACTCCAACTTTTCTTGTGGTCACCTTTGACCGCACACTTTTCTTTTCTAAACATGTATCTTCGCTGAAGGCCAAATTATTCCCACGTCTCAAGGCCTTACGCTGTATCAGTGCTTCCTCATGGGCCACTCTAAGGAGTCCCTCTCTCTTCTGCATAAATTTTTTCTTCGGCCCCTTCTCACTTATGCTTCACCCAGATGGTTTTTTTCTTAAGCTTTACCAATTTCACCAAATTGGAACGCCTCCACCGAGCGACCAGTCGCGCCATCACCGGCTTCCTCTAATCCTCCCCTATCCCTCTACTACTGACCGAGGCTTCTTTACCTCCCCTACGAGTCACTCTGACTCATTTCACTCTTTTATCTTATGAGCTCGCCTTTCGTCTCTCAACTTCCTTTCCTATTTCAGGTTTGGCCAGACTTGGAGTGAAACCAAGACTCTGCAGATCGTCCTGGGGAGCTTTTGCATTTACTCATCCGCTAATGTTTCCTTCTACTTTTTCTAGGGAGGCTTTTTTAGCTTGCCCTTCCTTTCCCCCTTGGAATCTGCCTTCGTTCACCGTGGAGTCCACTTTTTCCTCTCCATGCTCTCGCTCTGATCCTTCTCTCACTCGCCAAGGTGCGGCTCTCGTCCACCTTGACTCTCTCCCTCATCGTGATCTGGTACTCCGGACAGACGGCTCTTTTCCTTTTGGCAAGGGCGGCTCCGGCGTTCTTGCCAACTGCCCTCTCTGTGGCACTGAGGCCACTCTTTCCTTTTCAGCAGGCCCAGTATGTTCAAGTTTTTCCGCTGAAGCCTGCGCCATTCTGCACGCCTTTTGCTGGTCTCGGCAGCTTCAACAAGTCTGCCATTTCTCTTCTCTCCTCCTACTATCTGACTCTCGTTTTGTTCTCACCACTCTGTCCTCTCCTCCATCTTTCATCGCAAACTCTGTGGCAGATCTGGCAAGAGCTGTCTTCTCTTTCCTGTTCTATTAGACTACAATGGGTCCCCGGACACTCGTTTCTCCCGGGGAACGACTCGGCTGATGAGGTGGCCAGACAGGGAGCGCTACTTGCACTTTTCACAATCCCTTGTAGTCTCTTATCTCTCGTATCCACTCTTGTCTTTTCTCGTACTGGAGACATACTGTCTTATCAAAATTCTTTGACACACAGGTTCCCTCCATTTCCACCGAGGAACTTGTGCTCTTTCGTCATGCTTGCTGTATTCTCTCTGGTCTACGCTGCAACGGACACTGCCTTCTCTTAGGTTCTTATCTCTCTAGGATTGGCAGAATCGAGAATCCTTCCTGCAGCGCCTGTGGACACTCGTCCCAGGACATCTCTCATCTCATTCTGCACTGTCCAGCTACGGGCTGTTTGCGCCGCTCACTCTTTGGCGACTCTCTGTCTCTTTACGACCTCTGGTCCAGACCTTGGGGAGTTGTCCGGCTTCTGGGGCTCCATGGTCTTCCGCCATGCCCCCATTTCTCGGAAGGAGTCGGGTAACCAACAACAACAACAACTCAAAAGAACGCGTTTACCAATTTTGGAAATCACGCAAGCGCGTTTGTCAGAAAAGAAAGATTAAGTCCACTAAACAAATCAAGATTGGAGGCAGGCAGAAATAGAAATATACTTGTGGAAAAGTTCTTTGAATTACAAAAATAAATGATTGAGAGATGAACTTGATTTAACACAGTTAGAATTGTGTGATTTTCTTGAAACGCTCATTTCTAAAACAAAGAAACCAAAGCCACTTACCTGAAGACTGTTACGATAAATATCTGATATTTGCCACATACCGAAATCGTTACTAATTGAACTTCCTTGGAAGACAACACTTAACAATTGTTTTCACTTATCAACTATTACTTTTTAGTAGTCTTACTATGCAAAACCAATATTATTAGATAAATACGTTGACTAATTGCTTAAGTAATGCTAAATTTTTCCATCCACATAAACTCGATAACAACAACTTGATTTTTAACCAAACAAACTCTTGCGCCGTTTATTACCACTTTACATGCAGATGCGTTTGCATTTGACGTGGACTAACAAGAGTGAGAATTCCAACAGTGACTACGCTTTGCTTGCATGTCAGCAAAATAAGCTCTTATCCCTAATAAAATTCAAAAACACTCAACAGAAGGTATACAACAAAAATATTTAGCAGATCATAATAACGTCGAAGGAAAGAATTGTATAGTTCAAAATGTAAGAACCTGCGATCTGACAAAAGCGATCGCAAATTTCGTGGGCATTTTCAATCCTCTTAAACAAATTGTTAATTGATGTGGTGCTTAGCGATCGATATATACGAGAAATAAATGAGTTCAAGTAGCACGAATAATTTTATTTACTCAAAAATTGTTTAACTGTACTTATTTACCAAAAAGTCCAGTCTAGAAACCGTGTCAATGCCAACTAAAGCTCCATCAATTTAAAGTGAAGGGCTTTCCTTAACATCCAACACAGAAAAAGAAAGAGATTACTTTAAGGTCAAATTCCACGTATTCCCACAACCATGCTCAGCTCTGATGTTGATACAAGACTGGCTAGCTAACCATCACTCAGTAATTTTGAATTATAAAGGCAAAGTATCCATCACAAAATTATGCAGCCAAACGAGATTGGATGTTCCTCAACTATCACTATTCCAATGCATGGCTCCCAATTGTAAACCAATCTACACAAAATAATGAAGGCACTGCTGTAAAGATTAAAACTGTATCAAAAGCGAAACAGACCGTCAGCTCAGAAAGCAGCATAGAAGCAAGCAGCTTGCCATCAAGAGCTCAAGCCATTAAGAGCGCAAGAGTGAACGACACCAAAAGAGGTCAGTGATTGACTACTTACAGACGTTTAAGAAATTCGCTCACCAAGATGCGTATTCACGTTTTAGAATTGATGATACTGTAAACAAAATTGCTAGTACTGCAATTTTAGCAAAATCAATTTAAAAATTGCTTGTCATCAAGCGCTTTTATGAGGAAGATAAAAAGTATACAGAATTTTAAACTAAATGACTTTTGTGTCAATTTTGTAGAGGTCCGTGGGTGTTGTTTAAGGTGTTGCAATTTTTCTGCGTGTTATGGATGATTTCGTTCTTGATGAAAATTTATGTGATACGTTTACATTCATAGACGTTGCAACTATTTTTAAATGAAGCGCATGACTATGCAAAATCTTAAAGCATTTTTAAAAGCAACTAAAAGTGAAAATCGTGTGTATAACCAAAAAGATGTGTGCATTTTCTGTTTGAACTTTCAATATTTTGAATAATGCTGTGTGTGATCAATTTATTGGACTTGACCCCAAACGGCTAAAAAGCTTTGCAAGCACGGATATTTTCGATACTTCATTCAATGCTAGAGTTAGAAAGCTACCATCAAAGCTGAAAATAACATGTAATTGCTGCTGAAACATCCTCTTACCGCCCCATTACGGTAGTAGCAAAGTTATTTAAAACATGTTAGAAAACACTTTGGTATTCTTTTTGTGCAACGTGTAACTTAATTTTTCATTGCCCATAGGTTGGCATTATGGCTTAATTGCAGATATACTCACTTCACTTATTTTACGCGTGTAATTGCAATCGATGCATGATTGCGATTTGAGTATATTTTATCAGTTTTTCAACATACTTTGGTATAATTTTCAACTTTATTTCAGCAGTTGCAAGTTACAGTTGTAGCTTGACATACGTATCTTTTATGGTTAATCTTTCTATATCAATAACTTGTAGAATTTGCAAAAGAACAAGATAGCTCATCGCTAGCTGGTTCTGTTTGATCTCTGTTGTCATGCATTGAAGTAGTAAGAGAACCTTTTTTACCAATCCTTGTAATAACACTTGCATTGGCTATTACTGGTTGTATTTCTACGCTTTCAGCTGTAAAATCTTGTCCATAATTCAATTTACTAAATGGAATTATGGACACAAAATTGAGCTTAATAAAGTTGAAGATAATGCATATCTGCTATATACGTAATCATTCTAATAAGAAACAAAACTGCTATTAACCGAAGCGATTGTGTAGTGAATAAGGCGACAGCTTTGCAGTCATTAGACTTTGGATCAATTTTGTAGTAAAATCATATCAAAAACTTAAAAAGAAATGATGTTTACACAGCTTTCTTGCTTAACACTCAGCACGAAAGAGATAGTGTGGAGAAAAATATCAGGTAAGTTTGGTTTTTGAGGAAGTTACTTAGCTGAATGCTTGCATCGCTTTGTAGCAGACAGGCGTTGGTGACGAGCATTCTACTTGCCGTGGTAGCCTGGTTTAATTGAAAACTAGCAAATAGAAAAGTAGCCGAAAAGCACAGTCCGATGGTAGTGGGGAGCGGATAGAATAGCGTTATGTGACTTCCTCAATCTTTCTACGCAACGGTATAACAAACTTCACAAAAGCGTAAACTTAAAGCGAAACAAATGGGTCAAGGAATAAGAATTAATCAAAGGCAGTGCTTTGGTGTTAATGCCGGTGCTGCATGATATTGAACTCATGCGAATGATTAAAAAAGTAAGCACAAAGATCAGCCACCAGCTAAACGCAAGAAACAGCGCTAGAGTACAATATCCTGATGTATCATGAGCCAACAAACCAATTGTTTATGCCTACAAGCTAAGAGAAAAATTTGATAGTATCCGATTCTTTATTGTATAATTTTATTGCTTAGCTTATCGGTAGCTAAAGCGCTGCTCATATTTCAGATCAGATGTGAAAAATATTGGAATTCATCAACAACGCTTAATAATCTACGCGTTTCTATACTAAGTGAGAATGCTGTTGGAGACCTTATTTGGAGACAACTTTTGTTAACCAACATGGAGACTAAGGTATTAACAGATTGTGTGTTGTATATTGTAAATTTCTTTGTGCCGTATTTGATCCATCCCATTGCAAAATTACGTTTTTATGAAATAAAAAACTTTTTGTTTTCATTATTTAATGTATCAGGGACAAAAAGGTGTACTAGCAAAAAAAATTGTTTTAGTTTTACAGGAATGTAGAAAAAATTCTATGTCCGAAATACGGATCATGGAATGTGATGTAAATAATTAAATGCCAATACAAAAATTTGCATTAGTTACTTCTTTCGAAGTGTGTTGTTTAAATCCAAGTGGAATTCAACATTGCAAGTTGTCCATTCTTTTAGATTTTTCTGCGATTTCTACATTTTCGTTGGCATTCTTAAATAGTCCGCTTGAGATTACGTTCTTCTCCCACTTCCCATCAACCGCTCTTGATAAATTGACAAACTTTGGTTCTTGTTTGGATGGTTTTGATAAAGTATCAATTTTAGCAGGCACAAAGTCTCATTGGTTTTAGAGCCAACAAATAGGGAACGTGTATCATGTTGTAGATTATGTGGGCGTTGACAAGGGCAACATCCAAACAATGAATAAATATCAAGAAATGCCACTTTTTGCTGTTGATGCCAACTCGGTGGTTTTGCGTTTTCCAATCTGTTAAATGAACACCTAACATGTCTTCATTGTATTTGGCAATGCAATCAGCAACCTGCACAGCTTTCCTATGCTTTGTATTGTTTTTATTGATTCAACTTCATGAACATTGGATGCCACAGTGACGATGTTGTTATCTCTCCACGAGTAAATTATTAGGCCACTTCATTGATCCGTTGCGGCTGTAAGAAACCCTCTTTCTTTTTTGTTAGTTCTTTTATCCCCAAATGAATAGTTAGGGATGCATTTCCTTCTTTCAATTCCAATTGCCACATATCAGTTGGTAGTAAGAATTTAGCAAAGATAAAAAAGAAACTAGGTCAAAATATACCAATACCATGGAAGGAGCATCGTTTGGAAGTACTATTACAATGTTTATCCAGTGGATGTTTGCTGGGCGTTGATAAGTCACCCTGATAAACAGAAAATTTGCATTTACATCCCGAGCTGCTGCATAAAGCCCACTCACTGAAGCCGATCGGAAACGCTTTCCACAAATAAATTGCTTGATGGAATGACGTTCAAAATATCCAACAATTTTTTTGTTTATAGAAAGTGTGCAAATAGCCATGCTGCATAAAATTTTTGTTGAGATATTCGATTAAAGGCCGGCCGAATTTTGTAGCAACAGTCAATACAACCGCTTGGAATCTTGGAATTACACAAAAATCTTGTTGGTGGTACAGAATTTTAATATAGCTTTGAAAAAAGCTGTTTTAGCCATAAGCTTTTCGTGACGCTCTCATCAGTCGCGGTATCGCGTCAAAAGGGAAAATCTAGAATGAATAAGTGTTTTTTTAAAAGAGTTGAAGTTCTAGAGTGAATAAGTGTTTTTTTAAAAGACTTATTCACTCTGGATTTTCCTTTTTGATGCGATACTGCCACTGATGAGAGCGTCACGAAAAGCGTATGGCTAAAACAGCTTTTTTCAAAGCTATATTAATCTTGGTATTATCATTCAGACAAATTGATGATATTAATAGATGCTTGGTTATTGCCTCTCTAATCAAAACACATCCAAAGATAGAATCTAGATCCCAGTACAATTTTCGACGAAAGAATTTACAGTGACCAGGAAAAAGTAATCTTCCTACCAAAGCCATATAATCTACTACTCCACAGTTGAAGTCAAAGTGATTATGTTGTAGAGAATATATCAAGCTTTCTTGGACTATCATTTTAAAAACATCCGCTGCCAAAATTTTGAACAGACCAAATTTGCTCACTTTGCCAAATTTAACAAAAAGTTGCTCCTAAAGCTCGCAATCCCAATCAACTCTAATGTGTGTTGTTAGTTTTTGTGAATTTCTTGTTGTTTATTTTGTTCGTTTTTTCAATGGAAGATTTTTGATTGCTTTTACGCTTTTTGCTTCCGCTTTTATTGATTGATGATGAATTCGGTCTTCTTTCGGGGGATTGAGCTCCTTCTAGATTTTTATTTGACTTTGATGTTTGTTGATAGCTAATTTTTATAACCTAGATTTACTTTCACAAATCTAGGAACTGAAACCGCTTTGTTTTCTTTAAATCCTAAGTCATCCTTATAGAGATACTTTTCTTCATCACTAACAAGGTCTAATTTCTGTGGAAGAAGTTCAGTGATGTCAACGCCAGTAATTTCTTCAGTCTTGACCTTCTAAATTTTCAATAAAGTTCACAGCTTCTCTTTAGATAGAAATTCTTTTGACATCTGCTAACTTGAAAAACCGTTAATCGCAAATTCCTTAAACCCCAGTTTGGTCTCTTGTTACATTTGTTGCTATAGAAACAAAAATTTCTAAATTTAATCGATACTTTTATTTTGACAACAGTCTTTGATATATCAAGAATAATTTTTAAAAGTTTTCGATGATAGCAACCATAAATTTAAAAAATTCCAAAAAGCACAACAAATGACAAAATTAAAGAAAAAAGTGGAACAGCTGTTAGATATCTTTCAAAAAGCTTTTTTGCGTAGATCATTTTTCTTTGATGATAAACTATCTTATTCTAACCTATTTTGTAGCTTACTTGATAATCTCAAATGGGGGTCATGAAATAAAATTGGCTTAGGTAATTGCAATTCAATACATACGAGCATTATGTAATTTGCATCAAAGGTAGATCACTTGCTAAATTATTAAATTGAACAAAAAAATTTGACTAGCAAAATCAATATCAAAGACCAGAAAAAATAAATAAACATAACAAATGAAAACCAGATCTAATAAAGTTACAATTTTCAACAACTTTCAATTCTATCAGCTTAGTTTTGAACTAAATTTTGCAACAACTGTATTTGATATTAGGAAACCAGGCAAATATCTCAGTATCAATACACTGGATGGCCAGATCACGACATTCCTACAACAACAAGCAGCATGACTAAGCTTAGAAAACTTGTTAATGACGAACATGATGAAAACCAAAACAAAGGACCAATTGTTGTTCACTGCAGGTAATTACAGCCCATTAGTAATGAGGTAAAAACAAACTGGAATAGAAAGCACAACAAATAGGTTAGTGCTTGGCAAAACCAGATATTTTCTCAAGCACTCGAACGCATTCAAGAGAATTAGTGCCGGCTCCTAGTGCCGTGTTTTTTCCTTAGTAAATACCATGTAGTATTAAAGTTTAGAAATGTACAGGCCAAAATTTTTTGTAAACTAATGAGTGCTCTCATTGTTTATTTGATGTTGTTATTTTAGTGATATCATCCCCGTCCAATTTTTTTCTAGGTCCTACAAAATATTGGTTAAATCAAAATTGAGAAAGATTTGTCTTATATAGAGTTAACCTGTTAAGCGTCACGTCTGGGAATCCCCGCCGCTATCGCATTGTCACTCTTTTTCGCGCTGTATCGTTTACCGCGAAGACGCTCACTTATTCGCTAATTATACCTTCCTAGGATGTAATAGTACTGTTGTCCACCAAATGCAGAAACTTTTGAAGCAAGTCAAACCTTCGCCCACTCATGACCTTGCGAAAAAAGTGAGAAGTAACACTCTCACGAGAAGAGAAATACATGGAATTGTCGACCTTAGAGTCGATTCCCTGCAGAACCAACAACCCAATGAACACTTTCATCTCATTTGCACTTGTGTCATGCCATTTACGAGCTCGTGATTGTGCAGGTAGAGTGTCCTCATTCTCTTGTAGAAATTGCCCGGCAAATCTGTTTGTTTCGTTCACGAGATAATCAATTATTTCTTCATCAAAAAATTGTTCAAAGTATTCAACTGGATTTTCTTTATTTTCCACTGTAAATTTCACTCCAGGGTCACCACGAAAAGTAAATGGAGTTCGTGCACTGCCGCTCGCCACCCAGTCACTAGGCAAAGCAGCGTCATCATCACTGTCCGAAAGTAGATAAGATTGATCCTCATTATCAGAGCTGCTGGATGATTCAGAGCTGGAACTTTCCAGATCCAATGCGTCATCACTGGAATCATCTCCGTCCAACAGTGCTTCAATCTCATTACGGGAGAGACGATTTCTCTTTCTTGAACTCATTTTGTCGTTAGCAGTATAATAAAATGCGTAGAATATGATTTCAATAGTAAAATAAAGCTGCAAAAATAAAAAAAGTAAGCACACCAACTGGTATTTCAACCCACGTAAAACTGCCTGCCTCTACAAACTGAGCTGCTACTGTTGCTATAGAAATGACGCATTTTCCGCGAAAAACGTGGTTGAGTTTTTCTAGAAAGTTTTCCTTTTTTCTTTCGCTCTCACTTCCACCAGAAAATACGAGAGAAACGACTTATTCCGTGGCTGACAGTGCAATGTACAACGCATAGGTGCAAAAACGGCATATGCCGTTGATGGCGATTCCAAGCAGACAACTACAAACGGCTTATGCCGTGGGTGACGCTTAACAGGTTAAGTAATGACTCTTTTATTAAAGTTCTTTTGTATTCAAAAAAACAGCTCTTTAGAATTGCCTCCATTGCTTCTCCACCCAGGCTACATTTTTGCTACAGTCTTAACAACGAGTAACATTATACTGCACCAATCAACAGCCGCCTCAACGTGGTGGTGCGGCCCCGACCCCGTTAGGGTTGGGTCAAAATGGTTGTTGACCTTTCCAAGGGTCCTAGTTACCCCGGGAACTCCCATTTATTTTTTTGCAATGCTGCCCCCTGAATGACCGCAGCAGGGCAGCACACAAATGCTTCAAAATTGGTTGCCTGCTTTTCCTTTTCTCTTGCCTTCTTTGTCTTCTCATTCTTCTCCTTCTCTTGATGAGCGGTAGCGTTCATCCCAACCCTGGTCCCATCTTTCCTTGCTCTGTGTGCGCTGGAAAGGACCTGGGATCAAATCAGTGCAATGCTGCACCTGCTCCAAATGAGTCCATCTAAGGTACTCACAACTTTCTTTATCCAAATTTAGAGCTCTTGGCAGCTCTCACTCTTGGAACTGCCCCCTCTGCCGTAACATTGTGACTCCCTCCTCGCACTCCTTCGACATGTATACCTCCACTGTACAATCTGGTCCCCCCTCAGCTAATGCTGCACTCACGCCCCACCCTCGTCTCCAAACCTCCTATCCCCCATCTGCCCATTTCATATCTTCTTCCTCACCACCGTCCCTTGCTCCTGGCTGTCCTTCTGTGCCTCCTGCCTCCTCTCCCCTTGACTCCCTCAGGGTTCTTCAATGGAATGCTGGAGGTCTTCGAGCCAGTAGCACTGAATTACTTCACTTTCTCTCGTCCCATCCTGTCGATCTTATCTGCATCCAGGAATTCAATCTTAGCTCCTATTCCTCTTTCCGGATTCCAGGATTCTCTGCTCTACGTTCTGATCGCACCCACTCCGGGTCTGGCATTTTCTCTCCTGATGTCATGCACGCAAGCGGCAGTGTCATCATTTTCGTCATGCAGGGCCTATCCTTTTCTGAACTTTCTATCTCCTCTCTTTCTTCACTTGATCCCTACTCAGACTACCTAGGGGTCAACATCTCTCTTAACAACTCCTCCTCGCTCTCTATTCTTAATGTGTATGCCCCGTCTGATCGCTCCTCTCTGACGGATGGCAGAACCGACTCCTTTTCTCCCTCCATTCTTCCCTCCTTCAGAAATCTTTTCCTTTTGGGGGACTACAATTTCCATCACTACCTCTGGGACTCAAGAGATACTTCCAACTCCCACAAGGAGGAAGTATTCGACTGGGTCATCTCCTCTGACCTCCTCATCCTCAATGACCCTGACATACCCACTCTTCTCCATCGCTCCACTGGCAGTCGCTCCTCTCCTGACATCTCCTTTGCTCCCTCTTCTTTTGCCCTTTCTTGCTCCTGGGAGGTGCTTCAGGACCTGGGTTCTGACCATCTACCAATTCTTTTATCTGTCCCTCTCTCCAGCCTATCGCCCAAACGAGCGTCCCCCTTCCTTCAACTTTCAGAAAGCTCGCTGGGATGGCCTTGCCTCCTACTTTGACTTGCACTGTCCTTCTGCAGAGGAATACTCGTCTCTTTCTTTTTCCTCTGCTGCTGCTCTCTTCACCTCTTTTGGCACTGAATGTGGCCAAATCTTCCATTCCTTTCGCTCGCATCAAGCGCCCTCCTGAAGCCTGGTGGTCTGCTGAGATGGAATGTGCGGTTAGTGAAAGATGCAAGGCTTTCGCTGCTGCTCACAGAAGTGATGAAGATCGCCAGGCTTACATCTCCGCTTCTCGACGCGCCTCGTCAGTCATTGCCAAGTCCAAGTCTGAGGCATGGCAGACGACTTGCTTTTCTCTTTCACCCAAATCTAACCCTAAATCTGTACACTCTCTTCTTCGCTCTATCGCTGGCTCTCCTTCCTTGTCTGTTCTTCGCCCAAGGAATCGGCTTTGGTCCATGCCGCTTACCTGCGATCCCACTTTTCCATTTCTCAGCCAAAGGCCCTGCGAAGCAAAGCCAGAGGCTACCTCTCTGAGCTCAGCCGAGCCACGTGCCCTGTGGAGTCTCACTCGTCTTTTTGCTTTCCTTTCTCTCCCGCTGAATTTCTTGCGGCTGCCTCCAACCTCTCCTCGTCCACTGCCACTGGCCCAGACAAAGTTGCCTATCCCATGCTAAAGCATCTTCCTCGCTCTGACATGGATTTTCTTCTTCACATCTTCAATCTCTCCTGGACTTCACATTCCTTTCCTTCCATCTGGAAGACATCTTCTATTATTCCCATCCACAAGATGGGAAAGTCTCTCGACTCTTCAGCCTCCTTCCGGCCTATCTCTCTCACCCCCTGCGTCTCAAAGTTTTTTTAATGCATCATTCTATCGCGTCTACTCTTCTTTCTGGAATCTAATTCCATTCTCTCTCCCGCCAGGCCGGTTTCCGCCCTGGATGTTTTACTCTCAATCAAATTCTGTTCCTTTCTCAGTCCATTTCGGATGGGTTTAACAAACCCAGGCTGGGCTCTCGGACGATCCTGTCTACTATTGATTTCTTGAAAGCTTTTGACTCTGTCTGGCATCCCACCCTTTTTGACAAACTTATTTCGGCTGGCCTCTCTCCTTGCTTTGCTCGTTGGACTCAATCTTTTCTTTCTGATAAGGCGTGCTTGTGTGGTTTATCAAAGTCACAAAAGTCGCTCTATTCGAGTTTGTCGAGGCGTTCTTCAAGGATCCGTTCTTGGCCCTGTACTTTTTTCTCTTTAGTAATGATTTTCCGGCTTCTCTTCCTTCTTCCGTCAGGTGCTCTCTTTACGCCGACGATCTGACCATTTGGTCTTCTTCCCCTCGGTCCCCACTGCGGTGGAGGCCACACAAGGAGCTCTGTTTCGATTGGAGAGCTGGTCTGAGTACTGGTGTCTTCCTCTCACTCCAAAAAATATGAGGCCTCCTTCTCAGTGGATCCCCACTAAGCCAACGTCCAGGTCAACCTCATCTTACTCGGCTCCCGCCTCCGTTTCAATCCCACTCCAACTTTTCTTGTGGTCACCTTCGACCGCACACTTTTCTTTTCTAAACATGTATCTTCGCTGAAGGCCAAATTATTCCCACGTCTCAAGGCCTTACGCTGTATCTCTGCTTCCTCATGGGCCACTCTAAGGAGTCCCTCTCTCTTCTGCATAAATTTTTTCTTCGGCCCCTTCTCACTTATGCTTTACCCGGATGGTTTCCTTTCCTAAGCGCTACTAATTTCACCAAAGTGGAACGCCTCCACCGAGCGGCTAGTTGCGCCACCACCGGCTGCTTCTCGTCTCCCCCTATCCCACTTTTTTTCCCTGAGATTTGTTTGCCTCCCCTTCGAGTCACCCTGACTCATTTCACTCTTTTATCTTATGAGCTCGCCTTTCGTCTCCCAACTTCCTTTCCTATATCAGGTTTGGCCTGACTTGGAGTGAATCCAAGACTCTGCAGATCGTCCTGGGGAGCTTTTGCATTTACTCACCCGCTAATGCTTCCTTCTACCTTATCTAGGGAGGCTTTTAGCTTGCCCTTCCTTTCCCCCTTGTAATCTGCCTTCGTTCACCGTGGAGTCCACTTTTTCCTCTCCACGCTCTCGCTCTGATCCTTCTCTCACTCGCCAAGGTGCGGCTCTCGTCCACCTTGACTCTCTCCCTCATCGTGATCTGGTACTCCGGACAGACGGCTCTTTTCCTTTTGGCAAGGGCGGCTCCGGCGTTCTTGCCAACTGCCCTCTCTATGGCACTGAGGCCACTCTTTCCTTTTCAGCAGGCCCAGTATGTTCAAGTTTTTCCGCTGAAGCCTGCGTCATTCTGCACGCCTTTTGCTGGTCTCGGCAGCTTCAACAAGTCTGCCATTTCTCTTCTCTCCTCCTACTATCTGACTCTCGTTTTGTTCTCACCACTCTGTCCTCTCCTCCATCTTTCATCGCAAACTCTGTGGCAGATCTGGCAAGAGCTGTCTTCTCTTTCCTGTTCTATTAGACTACAATGGGTCCCCGGACACTCGTTTCTCCCGGGGAACGACTCGGCTGATGAGGTGGCCAGACAGGGAGCGCTACTTGCACTTTTCACAATCCCTTGTAGTCTCTTATCTCTCGTATCCACTCTTGTCTTTTCTCGTACTGGAGACATACTGTCTTATCAAAATTCTTTGACACACAGGTTCCCTCCATTTCCACCGAGGAACTTGTGCTCTTTCGTCATGCTTGCTGTATTCTCTCTGGTCTACGCTGCAACGGACACTGCCTTCTCTTAGGTTCTTATCTCTCTAGGATTGGCAGAATCGAGAATCCTTCCTGCAGCGCCCGTGGACGCTCGTCCCAGGACATCTCTCATCTCATTCTGCACTGTCCAGCTACGGGCTGTTTGCGCCGCTCACTCTTTGGCGACTCTCTGTCTCTTTACGACCTCTGGTCCAGACCTTGGGGAGTTGTCCGGCTTCTGGGGCTCAATGGTCTTCCGCCATGCCCCCATTTCTCGGAAGGAGTCGGGTAAACAACAACCACAGTAACATTATAGCATTTGATCTTCAAATGACAAATGACTACTTACAAGGTTTTTATGGTTTTTAGTGCTGGAGTAGGCCGAACTGGAACTTACATTGCTTATGACAATTTAGTAGAAGAACTAAAAGCAACTGGAAAAGTTGATGTAAAAAGAGCAGTACTTAAAATGCGGGAAAATAGAAAAGATATGATCCAAAATAAGGTAAAAATAATGTGTTTTCCTATCAACTCTGCAGTTTTAAAACATTAATATCAAATCCCTAAATGGGGTCAAACTTTCGACTCTGGTTTTTAAAAGACGCTTACTCGACACGTCTATCAAAGAGGCTTTTCCGTTTTGATTGTTTGCTTCTATTTTAGTCAAATATTCATAATCATCATGTAAAACTTTGCAGAATCAGTATGTCTTTGTCTTCAAGCTCCTCGCCGAAAGTTTTCTTCCGGACACAGAAATTGCTGTTGAAGAATTCAGCAAACAAATGCAAAAAATAGACTGGTAATTGATTGAACGAAAACGTTTACAAATTTGTAAAATTTTACTGCACCATGACACTTTGGCATTAACTTGAAATTTTATGCGCCATCCACATTGCTATTGTCGATGTATTTCATACATTTCTGACTATAAGTTAAGAATTTATAACTTTCAATTCTCCGACCACCGTACCACATTCCAGTTTTTTACTAATTACAATTGATACTATCATTTGGTAATGCATAGAGCTCAAGTCATCTCATCACGTTAATACGATTCTCGTGACGGAAGTGCCCTGAAGAAATTTCATAAATCGTAACAAGCATGGAGATGTTTGTCATTGATATATAATGTTGCAAACGTTGTGATCTTAGGATTAACAAACGAACTAAACAAGAATTTGAGTGGCTCTTGCAACATTCATCGAGTTCCACAAATCCAGAGGAAGAAAACGCTTATTCCAATTCTATGCAAACCATAAGTAAGAATAAAATAGTACTTATCAGTCAAAAGTTTACTCATAAAATTAGTTTATTCAACATCTTATATGTAAATACTAACACTAAACAAAGATGCCCAAACGACAAAAATTGTTTGTGCCCTCGTGGAAAACCTCAGCAAAATACGTAAACCAGTGATTTTTTATTTTTTTGTATCTCGCTATTCTTGTGTTACTGGAAAATTAAATTCGCGGCCCACTTTTTCCAAAGACTGGTCAACTTTTTCCAAAACTTATTCTTTTCCAAATATTTTTTGGACAAGTCCTCTGAAGCTCTGAAGCACACTTCTCTTAAGCACACTTTTCACAACCAAAATACTCTAATATTTATAAAAGCCTCGGGGTTTTCCTGAAAGAGTTTTTTGGCCCATTAAACAAAAGCGCTGATAAAAACCTATTAAATGCTGCTGCAAATTAATGAATAAAGATTAACAATTTGAAGAAAATAAGATGTGCTTAATTATATTTAATTTAGGTCTAGTTGTTAACACTATTAGGTTAATATAACTGCAAATAATAATAAAAAGCTTTTGATGTTAGAATATTTAAATTAATGAAAGGGATGAGAGTAGTACATTTAAAATCACATCGAAACCAGTCAAATTATCACTTATATCTCTCACGCTACTTTAGGGGCGCAATTGATCCTAAACTAGAGATGTGCAAATTGCGGTTTGCGGAAAGATGTAACCTGTCGACTTGTCCACAGATTGAAAAACAAAATATGGTTTCAGCTCAAGAAGTTCGTATTTTCCCCTCATTGAAGGCGAGACACCAAACAAGAAGATTTCCCCTAAAAAATTTGCTTTTTTAAAGTTACTTTCCAAAAAAAAGGTTTTTTATAGAAAACCTACACGTTTTTAAAGTCGCCTATATAAATAAAAAAATTTATTTTAAACTTTTTTTCTCCTGAAGTAATCTTCAAAACAAACAGGTGTTTTCAGCTAAAATAGCCAGAGCGACGGAGTGGTGGTTAAGACGTCCTCTTTGCTGTCGGTACATCTGAGGTTTATTTTATTTCTCGAGTCTTGCCAAGTGACTTTAAACTAGCGATTCTCAATCGGTGGGCCGTGGTCCACTAGTGGGCCCCATGAGATTGGTGGTGGGTGGGCAACAGCTTAGTTTCTAGAATGTGGGAAAAATTAATTTGTAAATGCCAATGTCTAACAAAGAAGTAAAAAAGACCTTTTTTGTTAGATATTGGCATTTACAAGTTAATTTTTAGAATTAATTTTTTTTCAGAAGGACAAAAATTTTAGCTTTGAAACTATAAGTGGATAGCGGGTCTTAAAAAGAAGGTCTTTATTTTCGATTTGAGTTACAAACTATAGAAGTGTGCCATAACACTATGTGCTAATCACAACTAAACCACGGACATAAAATGATTGAGAACCACTGCTTTAAACACTGGCATTCACAGCTTTCCTGCTTGGCAATTAGCACAAAAGAGATGATGTAAAAAACCTTGCTCGCTTGTTTTGTCCTTCGGCAGGGGACTTATAGGGATGCCTCCATCATTAGGAGGCAGAAAGCTGGCGAGACCAAGCAGGCTGTCCGTAGTAGTTACCCATTCTAACTGCAAATTAGAAAATAGAGATGATCTCACAAGAAGTCTTGTACCGCTTTCTTGCATAATACTTAGCACGATAGCTAAAATAAAAAAGAAGCTAAAAAACATTGGCTTTTTGAGACTAATAAAAACAAATCAAAAGTTTTGGCCGACAGTACCATCTAGTTGAGAAAAACCGACCAGTCTGCATAAAAGTTTGCACATCCCTGCTATAGATCTTTGAGCATCCGGTTTCAGCCATCACTAACAGGAATTTCCACAGCTAAAGGGCGCGCTTTGATGACCGAGTGGTTTAGCTGTTTTGGGTTAAAACGTTTCTTTTACAAAAACCTGAGTTAACAAATCAGGTTGAGTGATGCAAATGCATTGGTTTAAATTTTGTTGAAAGCCATTTTTCCTAATGATGCCTCCTTGTAGTAACGTTTTGATCTTCTTTATTGAGGTTAACATCATAATCGAAAGTTAGATCTCAGTTCTGTAAGAATTACTTAACATTAACCCATTAATTTCTGTCTATATGATAGTATATGATGATAGTATACCGAGATCCTTTCTATAACATGGTGTTCTCGCTTGTGGGTCTGGCCAATAATCATATAGATCGCTTAAGACTGGTGCATAGAATGTAATATACAAAAAATTACAGCAGCTTTACATATTTCATTTTATGAGGTACCAACTTAAAATTAAGTTACTAGCACAATTCTATTCTTGCTAACTGCATGTAGGCTAATGTTATACCACAACTTGTAACTTTGTGGCTTGTGTCTAACGTAATTGAATAATTATCGTAAATATTTTAGATTTACCAAACCAAATTTCAGTAACAACACTTGAGCAGTCACTTCCGATGAATGCTTATTTCATTCAGGTAAAAAATATAAATTCAAACTTTTAGTTTTTACTTCTATTTCAACACACCAATACATTTGTCAGCACGTTATTTGCAAGATTAAACTGTCATATATTATTAAGACATTCTGTTGTCATAATAAGTATATTACTCATAAAAGTGTAGACCGCAAACTGAAAGCAATAGTATCTAAATTGTACCTATTCATTTACTAAAGTGACATTTATTAAGTTGGGTTTTTTGTAAAAGTTATTGCGAAAAATTCGAACAATCTTTCGCCCTATCTTTTAAACAAAGCCAAAATTTTCCTTTTATCTCTCGTTTTGTCGTGTCCATAACTCAATTTCGATGGCCTGCTTGTTAGCATTTAATCTCATCCACAAGATTCAAAATTGTTCCCCAGCAGTCGATTCTCCTTGACATCTCCCTCGCTCCTCCTTTTTCTACTCTCCTGCTTCTGGTATGTGCTTTAGGACTTAAATTTTGGCCACCACCGTTTTTTTGACTGTCCTTTTTCGTCCATTTTCTTCTGTCAATGAATTTACTCCTGTCATGCATTTTCAGAAATCTAGTTGAAATTACCTTGATCTCTACATTGATACTCATTTTTTTCTGCAAAGAAATAATTCTTGATGCAAAGCTTGATGTGCTGTGGTGGAAAGATACAATCACGGTTAACAGTGGCTCATTAATGACGTTTTTCTACCCCACTATTAGTGCATCTCATGCAAGCTAATCTTTCTTTTGCGAGTGTCGTTTGTCATCTCTATTATCCCACAAACAAATGAATCAAAGATATTTTGTGTAACCCCCTAGCTTCCCTAACATGTGTTAAGCATTTTCAAATCAACACATTCGAACCAAATGTGCTTTTTGTAGCGCAATTTCTCCAATACAATTTCTATCCTAAAGTAGTGCTCTTTTAGTATCACTGAGTGGCTAATTGGGACATTAGCGAATTGGTTGTCATCGTGCAGGAGTATACACTAAGAACTTCGTTTGCAGCTGTTGATGAACAAACGCCACTCATTAGGCTTGTACTCTTGTAGACGCATGGATAAAGTAGTTCCTTTACGTTGCAACAAAAGAC
The DNA here is from genome assembly GCA_963675345.1 of Trididemnum clinides. Taxonomy (NCBI): domain Eukaryota; kingdom Metazoa; phylum Chordata; class Ascidiacea; order Aplousobranchia; family Didemnidae; genus Trididemnum; species Trididemnum clinides. The sequence continues at coordinate 32,371,509 of OY776289.1, read as the reverse complement.
AAAGCCATCTTCTTTACTGAAATACTGAATGAGTACTTTATCTTTTTTTGTGGTAAAATGTTATTTTAGCATCTGAATGAAGAACGCCATGTTCACGGAGTCGAGAAGCTAAAATCTTAGCCACTTCTTTCGCTCAAATTTTTTCTCTCAATTTCTTTGGATAAAATCTTTGCTGCTTGTTCAAGCTAAATCTCCGACCAAGTCATCAAGTTGACCATCAGTGAATGATTTTGCTTTTGGTATAGCATGCCCCCAGTCACTAAAAATGCTGCCGTAAATATCGCTTTTTTGCATTGGTTAATTTAAGATGTCATCTGAAGCAATGTCGGGCAAGGAAAAAAACAAGAATAGGAATTTCATTGGAGTGCGGCACTGGCCTTCTTTCAGATAGTTTGTTGAAATAATACCACGTGTTCTTTTTATGTTTATTCCAGCCAGTCACGTCCACCATGCCAAAACAGCATTCAGCGTGATTCTTTGTTGGTTTTTCCAAACCATAGGCACACCAAGTTTTACTGCCTTGACCTTTCTTTTAGTCCAAAAGAGGAAGTTATCACTGCAATTTTTGCTCATCTTATGAGGAGCTTAGGCCTTTTCTGATTTCCAAGCTTGATGCCAAAATAAGGTTTGTTGGCTCTTCAGGTAAGATCTCGCATATTGCAACAATGCTCTTGCTGCATATTTCCATTACGAATGTAGCAGAATACAACTGGATTATTACGACAGCATTGTCTTTATGAACTCATATCAAAAAAACTTTTTGCAGTTATTAATAGCTTGCAGGTTTATACTTAAATTAAGTAAATTTGTAAACAAATATTTAAAATTTTTGGCATAGACATAAATGCAACTGCAGTTAGCAACTTTTCGATGATAGAAACCAAACAACACTGTAATTCTAAGTTTTAACATAAAACTGTTTTGTGCAGTATGCCCAGATGTGAAATAATCTGACTGACCACAGTTAGCTATGCAAACTGAAGCTAAACTAAAATTAAAATTCTTGTATGCACAGTTTAACAACTAACAGCTGATGAGAAAGAAGCTGTGTATAGACGTATCTTGGGAACAGAAACTGTAGCCAACCTTGCAACTCTTCTTTTTCTGTTGTGAACCGTTAAGTTTTCCTCTGAAGGCAATATATGCTGAATCCTTATGACTTTTCAACTTAATGAAAGCTTAACATTTTCTGTTTACCATGACTGAGTACAGCAAGTGAGAAAACTTTGATATGATATTATTAAAATGTTTATTAAGTTTAGTCATTGAAAGTCCGAACAAAACATCTCCTTATCAGTGAGGTTGTTTGCTATTTTTCCTACTTTTTATCAAAAAAGAACATCAAATATCTTAAAACCTAGACCCAATTCAGCAAAACTGATGTTCTTTTCGGGTTTAGTCAAACTGATATATTCCAAAAACGATCTAAAGTGCAGAAAATTTTGAAAATTTTTTTGTTGACCTGTGTTATCAATGTCAATGCATCTCTAGCTTCTTCCGTCAGTGGCTCTTTTCATGTTGACCACCTGGCCATTTGGTTTCCTGTCTTCCTGCTGCTGCGGAGGCCATACAAAAAGCCGTAATTTGACTGGAGCGCTGGTCTAAGAAATGGTGTCTTCCTCTTAACCCGAGGATGTGATGTATCCTCGTTTTCGATAAATCTCATTATGCTAACCTTCATTCCCGTTTTTTCTTGTTCAATTCTCTCTTTCCACATCAACTTTACTATCACTTATCTTTGACCAAAATCATTCCTTTTTTAAACATGTGTCTTCGCGTAAGCCAAATTCGTCTTTTGGTTCAAAATTTTAAGCGATATTTTTGCTTTCATGGTTCCTCTTATAGAAGTCCCCTATCTCTTTTGTACAAAGCTGTATTTCAATCCGATTTCATTTATGCTTCACCCGAATGGGTTCCAATTTTCAACGTTACCAAGTTGGAACGTCATTGCAGGCCAGTTAGTTGCGCCGTTACCAAAGTCTTTTGTCCTCCCATATTCCGCACCTGTGCAGCGTCCCTGTCTCTCCTACGAGTAATTTAGACTTATTTTGCTCTGTGATGCTATGAGTGATTCTTCGTCTTTGATCCTTTTTTCTTATTTCAGAATTCCGTAAACATAACGTAAAATCAATTCTCTTCAGATCTTCTTGGAGAGTGTTTGCGATTACCTTACCTGGTCATGCTTTTTTTCTTCTGAGCTTTTTTTTGCTTAGCCACTCTTTTCTTTCCTGGTTCCTCCATTCTTCGGTGTAGAGCTCACTTTTCCTTCTGCATGCTCTTGTTCTGACCCTATTTTTTTCTCGCCATGATGTGGCTCTGGTCCACCTTGAATCTCTCCCATTTCATGATCTCGCGATTTGGGCTGATAACTATATCCCTTTTTCTTTGGCAAAAGAGGATCTAACGTACCTGCCAACTGCTTAGGTTGTAGCGTTAAGGACATCCTTAACTATTCGTCAGGCCAATGGAGTTTAAGTTTTTCTCAATTCCGTACCATTTTGCAAGCTCTACGATGTACACGATATCACCTACAAGTTCGCGAGTTTTCTTCTGCTCGCAAACTCTTGATCTGTTCTTGCCACAGTTTCCTCTCTTCCATTTTTCCTTTTTTACACTTTTTGGCAATCTGCTCTTGCCACAATATCTTCTCCTCAGTTTTTCCTTTTTTATACTTTTTGGCACATTTGACTAGCACTATCCATTTTCTTGCTCTTTTTTTCTATCCGGCTACACTGGTTCTCTATTATTTATTTTTTCCGGGAAATGACACGGTCGATTGGCTGGCCAGACAATATGTGCTGCTTTAGTCATCTGTAGTCCCTTACAGTTCACCTCTTACCTCTCGTATTGCCCTTACTACTTATTTCGACCTGGAGGTGTTTTGCCTTATCAAAATCTTTTGAAACACCAATCCCCTTACTATGCACCAAAAAACTTGAGCTTTCTCATCATGCTAGCTGCCGACTCACTTGTATTTTCTGAAATAGATATAGTAATCAGTAAAACTCCTATCTCTCCAGAATTGGAACCATTGAGAATCCTTCATACAGCGCCTGCGTCATGCGACTCAGGAAATTTTTTTAGCTCATGCTGTTCTGTACAATTACGCACTCTTTGCGCTGCTTGCACTTCGCCGACTATTTTTCTACATAAGAGCTCTGGGCCAGGCGTGTGGTACTGTCAGGCCTCTGTGACTTCATAATCTTCCTTCATGCCTTCATCTCTTGAAAGGATACGAGAAAGGAAAACAACCAAATTTAAAGTTTTAGAATACCTAAAATACTTAAAATTAGAAAATAGCTAATGCCAGCAGATAAAGCTCAAAGTCTTTACGCTAAAGCGCCAAATAAGGAAAGCCGTAAGTTAATTTAGCGCGTGCAAGACGCAATAAGATTTGTAATCTATCAAAAAAACTGAGTATTTATGAATGCGCATCGCAGTTCACGTGTTGAGTAAGCAAGTTAAACTCGGTGTCATAACTTAAAATTATTTTTTTGCTATATTTGAACACGTTTAAGTTTTATCTCTGTGGAGCATTGAAATTATAATATTTTTTTTTGTAGATTTTTTTTATATTAACACTATCGGGAGGTAACAGACTGCACGATTATTCGATGACATTTTGACAAAACAAATATAATACATACCATGCAATGCCATCGTTTTTCTTTTTTTGGCTTTTAGTGCTCATATTTTCCTGGAATGATCATTGCTGCGTCAGAACCTAGAATAAAGGAAGAAGAACTTTTTTGGAAAATGGTCTTACAACGTCATGTAAAAGTAATTGTGGCTCTGAATGATATGGTGAGTCTCTGTCTCGGTTGTTGTCTTGCTATGTTCTGTCGACAAAACAAAAGATCGCAGATCTACTTTACATCTTCAAATCTTTGCAACACTACTTATTCCAACAGTTTACGTTAAATAAATAATTTTTTTGAACGTAAAATTACTCTCATATGTTTCATAATGCCAGTTCTAATATATTGAACATTGGAAATCATAAATATTTTGTGCATGAAATGGTTTTCAGGTTAACATTCCATTCAGTACGCAAGAAATCGCAGAAGGAGCCGTTTTCTATTATGGAAACAGTACAGTTAAAGTGAATTGCTATGAAAAAACAAATTTTGGATCCGTTTACAAATTGATGTTGGCGTCACCAGTGAGTAATTCAAAGGAGAACTGATTAATTAGTTATGTAGACATTAGCCAAGCCTTTATTGAGTGTTTAACATTTGCTTATCTAGCTTTCTAGATACATAAATACATTGCTTTCTGTATTAAATACACTGTTATCACACAAATTTCGAATTACAAAATGAAGCGATTTTTGATTTTAACCAACTGACCTCCTTTAAACGTGGATATGCCTCAAATGCTGTATTTGGTAATTACAATTGCTTTTTGGTAAAAAGAGAAAGATCGTTTATTTTGACCTGTTTTGTCCACGTTTACCGACGTGGCCTGACTCGTCGCAATTTATTTACAATTTTGAAAACAGCTCTACAATATATTGCTCTCTTTCTTCTTTTTCAGCACCTTCAACACCTAATGATCTTCTCAACACATCATCATCCTTTCCCCTCATAACATGCCCATAAACTTGAACTCTTATTTCCTTGCCAGTTTACTTTCAGTTTCTTTTGAACTCAGTCTATATTCTATAGACCAATTATTGGTTATTTCTTTTATCAATCATTACAACGACACACAATGCTCTGCACCAATCAACAGCCGCCCCAACGTGGTGGTGCGGTCCCCGACCCCGTTTGGGTTGGGTCGAAATGGCTGTCGGCCTTCCCGAGGGTCCCAGTTACCCCGGGCACTCCCCTTCATTTTTTCGCTATGCTGCCCTCTAAACGACCGCAGAAGGGCAGCACACAGCATCTACAAAATCGGTCGTCTGGTTTCACTTTTTCTTTTCTCCTGCTCTACTCTTGCCCTTCTTCGTCTCCTCATTCTCCTCCTTCTCCTGATGAGCGGTAAGTCGCTCCTCTCCTGACATCTCCTTTGCTCCTTCTACTCTTGCCCTTTCTTGCTCGTGGGCGGTGCTTCAGGACCTGGGTTCTAACCATCTACCAATTCTTCTATCTGTCCCTCTCTCTCCGGTCTATCGCCCCTACGAGCGTGCCCTTTCCTTCAATTTTCAGAAAGCTCGCTGGGATGGCTTTGCCTCTTATTTTGACTCTCACTGTCCTCCAGGAGAGGAATACTCATCTCTTTCTCTTTCCTCTGCTGCTGCTCTCTTTACTTCTCTGGCGCTGAATGCGGCCAAATCTTCCGTTCCTTTCGGCCGCATCAAACGCCTTCCTAAAGCCTGGTGGTCTGCTAAGGTGGAAGAGGCGGTTAGTGAAAGATGCAAGGCTTTTGCTGCCGCTCACAGAAGTGATGAAGATCGCCAGGCTTACATCTCCGCTTCTCGATGCGCCACGTCAGTCATTGCCAAGGTCAAGGCTGAGGCATGGCAGACGACTTGCTCTTTTTCACCTAGGTCTAACCCTAAATCTGTGCACTCTCTTCTTCGTTCTATCGCTGGTTCTCCTTCCTCGTCTTCCTCCTCTCCTAACTTTCCTAACTGTTCTCCTAGGGAATCGGCTTCGGTCTATGCCGCTTACCTGAGGTCTCACTTTTCCGTTTTTCAGCCAAAGGCTCTGCGTAGCAGAGCCAGAGGCTACCTCACTAAGCTCCGCCAAGCCACGTGCCCAGTGGAGTCTCACTCGTCCTTTTGCTCTCCTTTCTCTCCCGCGGAATTTCTTGCGGCTGCCTCCAACCTCTCCTCGTCCACTGCCACTGGCCCAGACAAAGTTGCCTATCCCATGCTAAAGCACTTTCCTCACTCTGGCATGGATTTTCTTCTCCACATCTTCAACCTTTCCTGGTCTTCACATTCCTTTCCTTCCATCTAGAAGACATCTTCTATTATTCCCATTCACAAAATGGGAAAGCCTCTCGACTCTCCTGCTTCTTTCAAGCTTATCTCTCTTACCTCCTGCGTATCAAAGCTGTTTGAACGCATCATTCTATCCCGTCTACTCTTCATTCTGGAATCTAATTCCATTCTCTCTTCCCGCCAGGGCGGTTTCCATCCTGGTCGGTCTACACTCGATCAAATTCTGTTCCTTTCTCAGCCCATTTCGGATGGGTTTAACAAACCCAGGCTGGGCTCTCGGACGATCCTGTTTACTATTGATTTCTCTAAAGCTTTTGACTCTGTCTGGCATCCCGCTCTTTTCCGCAAACTTATTTTGGCTGGCCTCCCTCCTTGCTTTGCTCGTTGGACTTAATCTTTTCTTTCTGATAGGCGCGCTTGTGTGGTTTTTCAAAAGCACAAATGTCGTTCCTTTCGAGTCCGTCGAGGTGTTTCACAAGGATCCGTTCTTGGCCCTGTGCTTTTCTCTTTCTTCATTAATGATCTTCCGGCTTTTCTGCCTTCTTCCGTCAGCTGCTCTCTTTTACGCTGACGATCTGGCCATTTATTTCTCTTTCCCTTGGTCCCCACTGCGGTGGAGGCCACACAAGAAGCTCTGTTTCGATGGGAGCGCTGGTCTGAGTGCTGGTGTTTTCCTTTCAATCCAAGCAAATGTGAGGCCTCGTTCTTCTTAGTGGATCCCCACCAAGCTAACCTCCATCCCAACCTCATCCTACTCGGCTCCCGCCTCCGTTTTAATTCCACTCCAACTTTTCTCGGGGTCACCTTCGACCACACTCTTTGCTTTTCTAAGTATGTTTTTTCCACGTCTCAAGGCCTTACGCTGTATCTCTGCTTCCTCATGTGGCCCATCTAAGGAGTCCCTCTCTCTTCTGTACAAATCTTTTCTTCGGCCTCTTCTCACTTACGCTTCACCCGGATGGTTTCCTTTCCTAAGCGCTACCAATTTCACCAAATTGGAACGCCTCCACCGAGCGGCCAGTCGCGCCATCACCGGCTGCCTCTCGTCGTCTCCTATCCCTCTACTACTCACCGAGGCTTCTCTACCTCCCCTACGAGTCGCTCTGACTCACTTCACTCTTTTTTCTTATGAGCGGGCCCTTCGTCTCCCAACCTCCTTTCCTATTTCAGGTTTGGCCAGACTTGTAGTGAAACCAAGACTCTGCAGATCGTCCTGGAGAGCTTTTGCGTCCACTCACCCGCTAATGCTTCCTTCTACTTCTTCTAGGGAGGCTCTTTTAGCTTGCCCTCCCTTTCCTCTTTGGAATATGCCCTCGTTCACGGTGGATTCCACCTTTTCCACTCCATGCTCTCGCTCTGATCCCCCTCTCACTCTTGCCTAGGTGCAGCTCTCGCCCACCTTGACTCTCTCCCTCATCGTGATTTGGTACTCCGGACAGACGGCTCTGTTCCTTTTCCTTTTGGCAAGGGCGGCTCCGGCGTTCTCAGTATGTTAAGTTTTTCCACTCAAGCCTGCGCCATTCTGCACGCTCTTTGCTGGTCTCGGCAGCACCAACAAGTCTGCCATTTCTCTTCTCTTCTCCTACTTTCTGACTCTGGTTCTGTCCTCGCCACCCTGTCCTCTCCTCCATCATTCCTCTTATCCCAAACTTTGTGGTAGATCTGGCAGGAACTGTCTTCTGTTTCCTGTTCTATTAGACTACAATGGGTCCCCGGACACTCGTTTCTCCCGGGGAACGACTCGGTTGACGAGCTTGCCAGACGCGGAGCGCTACTTGCGCCCTCCGCAATCCCGTGTAGTCTCTCTCCTTTTATCTCTCGTATCCACTCTTGTCTTTTCTCGGACTGGAGGCGTACTGTCTCTTCGAAGTATTTTGACACACAGGTTCCATCAATTTCCACTGAGGAACTTGTGCTCTTTCGTCATGCTCGCTGTGTCCTCTCTGGTCTTCGCTGCAACGGGCACAGTCTTCTCTTAGGTTCTTATCTCTCTAGGATTGGCAGAATCGAGAATCCTTCCTGCAGCGCCTGCGGACACTCGTCCCAGGACACCTCTCATCTCATTCTGCACATTCCAGCTACGGACTGTTTGTGCCGCTCACTCTTTGGCGACTCTCTGTCCCTTTACGACCTCTGGTCCAGACCTTGGGGAGTTGTCCGGCTTCTGGGGCTCCATGGACTTCCGCCATGCCCCTATCGCTTGGAAAGGGTCGGATAACCAAAAACAACAACACACAATGCTCTTAGAGTCACTCTCTTGATTCTACTCAAAATTGCCATTTCCTTTTTTTATACACAGGAATTCATAACCGTACAGCATGACCGCTCACGAAAAACTACAATAGATCCAATAACTAATTTGAAAGAAAGGCCTTTTTCATAGAAATAACTCAAATAACTTTTTAAATTTCATCCAATCAACCATTTACTGCTGCCATCGCAATCTTATAGCTTTTACCACTGGCATTCAACCTGTGCTCCTGAGCGATCATCATTCGCTATGGTTACATGTGGTTACAAAACGGTAAAGTTCAAATAATTCCACTATTTATTTTATTCATTCAACACATTTTTTTAAACAAAATATTTATCCAAATTGGAAGACGTGAGTTTATTTTTGCACATGTTCAGTGCTTTCTTTCCTCACATTTTATTTCCAGCACTCAATGTGCCGTCACTCTTCTGTCGCATATGGAACGTGTTGGTCATGATCGATCCACTGTTGAACTACAGATATCTCTTCTTTTGCGTCACTCCCTGCCGCTTTTGTCTTTCCGCGGTTAATTTTTATTTTTTAGTCTTAATAGCCTTTTTGCATTTCCCAAACATCTTTCTTAAATTTTCCGTGCTTTCATTCATCAAAACCAAATCATTTGTGAAATTTTTGATCTCTTGCAAATATCGCGAGTGCATCCACGACAATAGCACAAACCAGCGAAGGCTCGGCTCTATAACAAGTATAACAATTGCCGATGTATTTCAAGGCTATGAATAGTACACAAAAATCTTGTTGGTGGTACAAAATTTTAATATAGCTTTGAAAAAAGCTGTTTTAGCCATAAGCTTTTCGTGACGCTCTCATCAGTGGCGGTATCGCGTCAAAAGGGAAGATCTAGAGTGAATGAGTCTTTTATGTGAATAATTTGGATGTTATGTAATCAAGACAGGCCAATGATTGCGTTTGTATTGCAAAGCGCGCGAAAGAAAGATTTCGCAAGTGCGAAAGTTAAAGAAGGCGCGGCAGGAGGCCAAATGCTACGATTATCGAATGAGTTTGAGAGTGTAAACAAACTCTTTCTGTCTGCATAACACCGGGCGTCGGGTCTTGATATAAGTAGCCTCTAAAAGATTGAGATGGAAAGAGCTGCGCGCTGCGGCAAGGATTGAAAACCGCTTATCATCATAGTTTAATGCGCATCGATCATTATCTAATAGATGCTGACCAATGGCGGAGTCACAATCCGGTTTGGTGTCGGTTCGTTTGCACGATCTGTGTGGTTGAGATCGGCGTGGACGAGTCAATTGCTGTCTTAACCATTGCGGAACATGTTGCTTGATGCGATCCTGTAGTCGTTGAGATGTTCGCCCTACGTACCGACTATCACAGTGGCACTTGTATTCATATATGACAAAGCTTTTCTGAATGGCAGGTAGAACATCCTTGCGGGCCACAGGCAGCATGCGCTTAGACGTAAAGACCAGGCGGGTGCTGACGGAACCATAGCAGCTTTCCACGGCGGTTTTGACTTCTTTTTCTAAGTTTGTAGATGGCTTACCTATCCAAGGGACCCTCAAGTACACAGGACACTTTTCAGGGCCAAATCGCTTAAGGGTGGAGAACTGAGCAATTTTCTTGGTGATCTGAGTGTTGATGATGTTTTTAGGATAGCCATTGTCCAGTAATATCTTCTTAATCCGTTCTATTTCTTCATTGAGTCTACGCTTGGTGCAAATCATTAGAGCTCGATGCACCAATGTAGATATTAGACTTATTTTGCGTTTGAGAGGACTAAAGGACTCCCAACGCAAATACTGGCCAGTGAAAGTGGGTTTACGGTATACACTGGTCTCCAAGCCAACATCTGTTCTTTCGACGTAGACGTCAAGAAACGGTAGACATTTCCCTTTCTCTTTTTCAAAGGTGAACTTGAGGGATGGATGAAGGCAGTTAAGTTTGGTCAGAAATTCATCTGCTTCAGCTTCGTGATCGAAGATGGCAAACGTGTCGTCAACATATCTGAAGTATGTTGAAGGCTTTTGCGTTTGAGAAAATAACTTTTCTTCATAATATCCAACGAAGATGTTGGCCAAAGCCGGACCAAGCGGTGATCCCATAGCTACTCCGTCTGTTTGCTTGTACATGGTGTTATTGAAGCTGAACTCAACTGAGGATGTAGCGCTCTTCATCAATTCAACAAACACGTCCTTTGGAATGACTGGTCGGGAATTAGACTGGTCGTAGAGGGCTTCCGAACAGATTTTGATGGTTTCCTCAAGGGGAACGTTGGTGAACAAGCTGGATACATCAAAAGAACACATGAAGACATTAGGGTCGATGTCAAGATTTTGCATGGTCTTAGCAAACGTAAACGAATCTGATATGCAGTGTGACGAAAACCGCTCCAACACAGGTTGTAATAGGCTAGCCAACCACTTGCCAAGTTCATGATGGGACGAACCTGTCATAGACAGTATTGGGCGAAGTGGAGTGCCTTCTTTGTGTGTTTTCGGCAAACCATACATTCGAGGTCTTTGCGATCCAGTTGGTCGTATTGCGTCATATATCCACTTCGGCATGTGATCGGCTTTGACTAAGTCAAGCAACCGCTTCTGAAGGCGCGATTCAATGATGGCTGTGTTGTCATTGCTGGAGACCGGACCAAGTCTTCTAAATTTCGATTGATCATCAAGTATCTTGTTCATTTTATCGACGTAGTCGCTTTTGTTTAAAAGGACAACGCCGGAGCCTTTGTCGGGTTTGGTGACAATGATATCATCATTCTTTCGTAACCGGTTGATTGCACGAAAGCACTCTTTGTGCATTGTGAAGTCACGTGAGTCTATCGTGCTGTCACTGTACAAATGAGCAAGGTCGGCGAGTCGGGCTTTCAAAGCAGTGCGTTGTTCAACAGAACTGGCACTGTGATGTAAAAGCTGTGCCCACAGTGACTCAAATTCGGCGAAGATTTCTTCTTTGCACAGATACCTGGGTGGCAACCCAAAGTTAAGACCATGCGACAGCACGAAACTTTCAGTGTCAGACAAGACATAATCTGAAAGATTCAGAACATGCCTAGTAGTATCACCGAGAGCATTGCCGAAACGGTCACGTCTGAGTAAAGCAAGCAATCGCTCGTTTTCGTTTTCTGGAAGAACAAAAACGAGCGATTGCTTGCTTTACTCAGACGTGACCGTTTCGGCAATGCTCTCGGTGATACTACTAGGCATGTTCTGAATCTTTCAGATTATGTCTTGTCTGACACTGAAAGTTTCGTGCTGTCGCATGGTCTTAACTTTGGGTTGCCACCCAGGTATCTGTGCAAAGAAGAAATCTTCGCCGAATTTGAGTCACTGTGGGCACAGCTTTTACATCACAGTGCCAGTTCTGTTGAACAACGCACTGCTTTGAAAGCCCGACTCGCCGACCTTGCTCATTTGTACAGTGACAGCACGATAGACTCACGTGACTTCACAATGCACAAAGAGTGCTTTCGTGCAATCAACCGGTTACGAAAGAATGATGATATCATTGTCACCAAACCCGACAAAGGCTCCGGCGTTGTCCTTTTAAACAAAAGCGACTACGTCGATAAAATGAACAAGATACTTGATGATCAATCGAAATTTAGAAGACTTGGTCCGGTCTCCAGCAATGACAACACAGCCATCATTGAATCGCGCCTTCAGAAGCGGTTGCTTGACTTAGTCAAAGCCGATCACATGCCGAAGTGGATATATGACGCAATACGACCAACTGGATCGCAAAGACCTCGAATGTATGGTTTGCCGAAAACACACAAAGAAGGCACTCCACTTCGCCCAATACTGTCTATGACAGGTTCGTCCCATCATGAACTTGGCAAGTGGTTGGCTAGCCTATTACAACCTGTGTTGGAGCGGTTTTCGTCACACTGCATATCAGATTCGTTTACGTTTGCTAAGACCATGCAAAATCTTGACATCGACCCTAATGTCTTCATGTGTTCTTTTGATGTATCCAGCTTGTTCACCAACGTTCCCCTTGAGGAAACCATCAAAATCTGTTCGGAAGCCCTCTACGACCAGTCTAATTCCCGACCAGTCATTCCAAAGGACGTGTTTGTTGAATTGATGAAGAGCGCTACATCCTCAGTTGAGTTCAGCTTCAATAACACCATGTACAAGCAAACAGACGGAGTAGCTATGGGATCACCGCTTGGTCCGGCTTTGGCCAACATCTTCGTTGGATATTATGAAGAAAAGTTATTTTCTCAAACGCAAAAGCCTTCAACATACTTCAGATATGTTGACGACACGTTTGCCATCTTCGATCACGAAGCTGAAGCAGATGAATTTCTGACCAAACTTAACTGCCTTCATCCATCCCTCAAGTTCACCTTTGAAAAAGAGAAAGGGAAATGTCTACCGTTTCTTGACGTCTACGTCGAAAGAACAGATGTTGGCTTGGAGACCAGTGTATACCGTAAACCCACTTTCACTGGCCAGTATTTGCGTTGGGAGTCCTTTAGTCCTCTCAAACGCAAAATAAGTCTAATATCTACATTGGTGCATCGAGCTCTAATGATTTGCACCAAGCGTAGACTCAATGAAGAAATAGAACGGATTAAGAAGATATTACTGGACAATGGCTATCCTAAAAACATCATCAACACTCAGATCACCAAGAAAATTGCTCAGTTCTCCACCCTTAAGCGATTTGGCCCTGAAAAGTGTCCTGTGTACTTGAGGGTCCCTTGGATAGGTAAGCCATCTACAAACTTAGAAAAAGAAGTCAAAACCGCCGTGGAAAGCTGCTATGGTTCCGTCAGCACCCGCCTGGTCTTTACGTCTAAGCGCATGCTGCCTGTGGCCCGCAAGGATGTTCTACCTGCCATTCAGAAAAGCTTTGTCATATATGAATACAAGTGCCACTGTGATAGTCGGTACGTAGGGCGAACATCTCAACGACTACAGGATCGCATCAAGCAACATGTTCCGCAATGGTTAAGACAGCAATTGACTCGTCCACGCCGATCTCAACCACACAGATCGTGCAAACGAACCGACACCAAACCGGATTGTGACTCCGCCATTGGTCAGCATCTATTAGATAATGATCGATGCGCATTAAACTATGATGATAAGCGGTTTTCAATCCTTGCCGCAGCGCGCAGCTCTTTTCATCTCAATCTTTTAGAGGCTACTTATATCAAGACCCGACGCCCGGTGTTATGCAGACAGAAAGAGTTTGTTTACACTCTCAAACTCTTTCGATAATCGTAGCATTTGGCCTCCTGCCGCGCCTTCTTTAACTTTCGCACTTGCGAAATCTTTCTTTCGCGCGCTTTGCAATACAAACGCAATCATTGGCCTGTCTTGATTACATAACATCCAAATTATTCACATAAAAGACTCATTCACTCTAGATCTTCCCTTTTGACGCGATACCGCCACTGATGAGAGCGTCACGAAAAGCTTATGGCTAAAACAGCTTTTTTCAATGCTATGAATAGTGTAGCATTTAGCAATTTTCCATTCGCTTGTTTCCTGTGGCTTTTTACTTTGATTGTTGGTAGAGACGATTTTTCTTTTTAAAGGTGCATGCTTGCTAATGTTTTATGATGACTGTCGCCGAAGACGGTCAAGTCACCCGCCCTGTACCATAGTGACCGGCAGACGACGATTCGACGACTAGAAAATTCGCTCGGTAGAGTTCAACGGCTGCCTTCTATGCCTTATTCTTCGGCCTAAGGACTTACGCTTGAGAAGCTAGGTTGCCAGCCCACTCTTTTAAAACACAACTCTATTGATATATAAGCTTTCGCACGTAGACAATCACCGACACCACACTTGTAGCAGCCGATAGTCCCTCTTCCTTATAGTAGTATTTGGCCCTTGCCTTTTAATTCTTCACACTTCTCGCTTGTCTCTTCACCTCCCTCCTTTTCTTTCTTCTCTGTTTTGAGTTAGAGAAGATAGTGTGGAGAACAAGCCGGAAAGCTTGTTTGCTGTGTCCTTGGGTAAGGCACTTAACGGGACCCCGCCACCTTTATGTGGTAGACAGGTGACCCAACCGTACCTCACCGAATTACAATTGTGAAGTTGCTAACTCAGAATGTCGTAAAATTCGACCCTTGGGTACCCACCAGTTGCAGTCCGCCTTGTTGGTGGTGGGGCTACCAGTCATTCAAGGCTGGTTCAAAATGGGATGCCAACTTTTCCTTGGCCTAATTTCAATTAGGTTGACGACATAAACCTGAATTGCCATTCATGCCGTACCTCCGTCCCGAGGAAGAGGAGAGGTAACCACAAAGAAACAAACGGCTTTCTGAAAGTTGAAGCAAGGGGGACGCTTGTTGGGGCGAAAGACTGGAGAGAGAGGGACGGATAAAAGAATTGGTAGGTGGTCAGAACCCAGGTCATGAAGCACCTCCCAGGAGCAAGAAAGAGCAAGAGAGGAGGGAGAAAAGGAGATGTCAGGGAAGAAGCGACTGCCAGAGGAGCGATGGAGAAGGGTGGGTGTGCCAGGGTTATTGAATGGGAGGAGGTTAGAGGAGATGAACCAGTCGAATACTTTCCTTGAGGGTCGGAAGTACTTCTTGAGTCCCAGAGGGAGTAATAGCAGTTGAAGTCCCCCAGAATGAAGAGATTTCTGGAGGAGGGAAGAATGGAGTGAGAAAAGGTGTCGGTTCTGCCATCCGTCGGAGAAGAGCAAATAGGGGGGCGTACACATTAAAAAAATGACAGTGAGGAGGAATTGTTAAGAGAGATGTTGACCCCCACATAATCAGAGTAGGGATCAAGCGAAGAAAGAGAGGAGATAGAAAGTTCAGAAAAAAATAACCCATGCCTGACAAAAATGATGACACCGCCGCTAGCGTGCGTGGCATCACGAGAGAGAATGCCAGACTGGGAGTGGGTGCAATAAGAACGCAGAGCAAAGAATTCAGGAATCCGGAAAGAGGAAGAGGAGTTAACATTGGATTCCTGGATACAGATAAGATCAACAGGATGGGACCAAAGAAAGTGAAGTAGTTCAGTGCTCCTGACTCGAAGACCTCCATCATTCCATTGAAGAATCCTGAGAGAGTCAAGCAGAGAGGAGGCAGGAGACGTAGAGAGACAGCCACGAGCAAGGGACGGTGGTGAGCGGGGCAGAGGCAGAAGAAACAAAATGAGCAGACGAGGAATAAGAGGTTTGAAGACGAGGGCGGGGCGGGAGAGCTGCATTAGCAGAGAGGAGCTAGATTGTACAGTGGAGGTAGACAAGCTGGAGGAGTCCGAGGAGGGAGTCGCAGTGTTACGAGTGGGGGACATAGCGGATGGGGCAACTTCAAGAGTTCTGAATTTGGAGATGGAAAGTTGTGAGCACCTTGGATGGACCCATTTGGAGCAAGTGCAGCATTGTACTGACTTGCCCCGCCAGGTCGCTTTTCCGGCGCACACTGAGCGAGGAAAGATTGGGCCTGGGTTGGGATGAACGTTACCCCTTAACAAGAGAAGGAGGAGAATGAGGAGACGAAAATGGGTAAGAGAAGGATAGGAGAAGAGAGAAAGAGAAAACAGGCGACCGATTTTAAGCAAGTTGTGTGCTGCCCATCTACGGTCGTTCAGGGGGCAGCGTAGCGAAAAAATGAAGAGGAGTGGCCGGGGTAACTGGGACCCTCAGGAAGGCCAAAAGCCATTTTGACCCAACCCAAACGGGATCGGGAACCGCACCACCAAGTTGAGGCGGCTCATATGAAGAGCATATCATGAAAGTGATAAATGAAGCAAACCCCCATTTTGAAAAAATCTAATATTCCAACTGGGGATTCGCTCCACTTATCATTTTCATGATACGCTCTTCAAAGCACATGCTTAAAAGCAAGTATAGCAAGAGAATAACCTCAAACACAATTTGAAGAAACTTCATTTGTTCATTAAATTAATTATACGCTTTTGTTTCTCATCTTGCTGTGGTAATTATTACAAGTTTATCGATCACCACTTTGAAAAATTTATTGCATCATTTGAGATTTTAAAGTGTAGCTTGTTGTTTTAGACTGCATCAGAGATAACTTTTATCAATTTTCGTTTATTCAACGAACAGCACCAATTGGATCTGATGAGATTTCAAAACATATTACCAGAAATTGCCACAGAGCTGAGCAATGATTTTCCCTTGTTATTTTGCTGCCGGTAACTAATACTTCCTTCTCAATTACAGTCGTACGAAATCAAACTAAGCTTTAATAACTGCCATAAATTTTCAGAGACGGTGGCAATGAAACAGGCATCTTTCTGGCTGTGGCGAATTCAACTGAACAAGCAAAATCAGAAAACAAAGTTGATATTTTCCGAACCGTTAAAGATCTAAGAGATTACAGATTGTTTATATTAAACGACTTAGTAAGTATTATTTCTTGCATTAATGAACGCAATAAGCACAAAGTTGTCGTATGTAGGACAGTACATTTAATTTAATTAAAAAATAAGTTGATTGCTGCAATCTTGAATCAAACATTTCCACATCAACTCTCATCTCAATCGAATTCTAATAGTTGCATAATTTACCGGCTTGGTAGAGCAATGTTTAATGTGTTCGTTCGCTTCGCCATCGGTTGACCTTGATTCAATCGCCATGTTGAGTTATGCCAACAACTATAAAAATGGAATTCACGGATTTACAGCTTGGCGCTTGGGGGATGATGTTGAAGGTGAAAAATAAATTTGAGTTTACTCAGCCATCACTGAAAGGAGAGCAATGGACCTTCATTACCTCAACATATAGCCACATCTTCCATAATTTTGCTTACTCAAGTTGCAGCTAGTCGTGTGGAAAGTGCTGCGCCTTTCTATATTTTCTATTTTGTGACCTATTTCATGAACGTGAATTTGCTGATTGACCGTCACACTATGTGTATTCTTTCATCTTTTACGGCCAATTTACGAAAGCGAATATTTTCTGAGTTTGGTCACAGAAAATTTTTTACTTCCCAATAGTTGTTGCTTTCACCAATTCTCAACTCGAAGACCGTTTTTTGGTGATCACCTCAATAGAGTCAATTTTAGTAGGTTTTAATGCCAAACTATTTTGAATGGTAATTATCATCGAAAAATTGAAAATCGATGGGGTTGACACTCTTAATGCTTCTTCTTTTCACGCTGGGGAAAAAAACGCTTAACAGTTATTTTCTTTGTTTTGCGGATTTTAAGAAACAGAAAATTTATTAAAAACAATATTTCATCCAGCTAGAAACTCCGAAATAGGTCTAGACAATACATCTTGTAGTTTGTATCATCAAAACGATATTGCGTGTTTGGAGCATAAAGACGTTTTCGAATAAACTTAAAAACTAAGGTGAACAAAACCCTGATTCCAAAAAATATATGTTTTCACATTGCATTCAATATGCAAAAATATTTTCTATTACTGTTAATAGGTGAGAAGCTTAAGGCCATAGCATACACAAATATGTGCATTGCATTAATTAAAACACGGAAGTAAACACAATTGAACAAGAATTTAGTTGTGAAAATACAGATATGATTTAAAATTACAGGAAAGTTACAAGATATGTTATCAAGCAATCAACGAATATTTGAATGGACGGGCTTGTGTAAATGTGGAGGCAATTTACCAAAATGTCTGAGTCGATTCATCTTTACAGCTTCTAAAAGACAGGTCGTAACTCAATCAATATGGTGGTCCTACAGGAGATTTTCTAAAAAATCGTTTTTATGTAATTTGTGAGATTGATCTACCAATATACATTACTGTGTTTCTTGATTTTGACCATGATTGTGTATGTTATTCTTCTGGACATTTTTTCATTAAAGTCTGTCAAAAACTTGTTTACTTTTTATATCTTTCAGTTGCCATTATCGCAGTTGCTTTTGTGTTTTCGTGTCTCCATCTCTTGATATTTCACTTTAAACATTAAAGTACGGCAGTAATGTGCATCAAAGATTTTTTGTAAGCACAGTACAATGATGCAATGGTGTAATACCAAGCATTTGTATAATTTTAATCAACAAAAACGAAATGATTAATCATGCTAAAATCTCCTTTTATTGTTCATCATGTACTCTAGTGCTTTGTGTTGTTTTTATTCTGTGCTGTTCTGTTGCTTGGGAAAATATATTTGCGGATGTTTTTTCAAATTTTATGTTTTCAGGTTAGTAAATTTTTATTCTCTGTTTATGCAAAAATCTTCCGTTTCTTCTACATTCACTTAAATTGATTTAGGAGTGACTGGTATTACTAGCGCTATGTGGTACTATCACAGGCATAAAAATTGTCAAAATTGTCTTCCTTGACAAAACTATCAAACAGTTGCTGTAAAGTTTGAACCCACAGTCATGCAATTTTTCCGCCCAATAATGAAACTCCAGTTTATATGAACGTGCCGTGCTGAAATTAAATGATGGGGATTCATTCAACCCATCGAACAAACAAGAGGAACGCAGATTGGGTGACTACGTAATGACATTACGTTCTTCGAAACGGCAATCACCATTCATGTACTGGTATTTGCAATGTGGTCAAGCAGTGTTCTGAGCCCAAAACAAAAGTTTATATCCAAACGTCTCTTCTTCTCGGCCATCCACACAAGCTATCAACGCAAAGTATTTTGATAGCAAGTCTGACATTTAGTTCATCGCACTACACATTGATTGATCGTCTTTTATTTCACAATGTATAACACGCGCAAATGTTTAATATCACCGTACAATGAAGAAGTGCAATAAAGAATGTAGGGCATAAGCCAGGAAGTAACAGGATCCGAACGGTACTCCGGTCAAAGTTGCTTGTTGAAGGCACAGAAATTCAATGTAAGTGCAATGTGATGATGGCTTTAAAATAGAAGTATGAAAAAGTTAAAAATGATCCTACACGAAAAAAAACCCGCGCATGTGCCAACCGACCATATTTGGCCAAGCAGCCGCTATGACCACGGCTATATGCCAGGCCATAATAGATCGACACCTTGTTCCCAAGCAAGTGTCATGCATAACGTAAAATGGCTGCTAAAGTTGAAAGCAGAACATGAGAACAGAAAACATATCACAAAGTTTAATTTGGAAGAACAGAACATTAACATTTTAAATGCATTTCGATTAACCATGTTGTAAGATATTCTGTGAAAAAGACCCACTGCATGCTTTAAATTTTTCATTAAACTTTTATTACCTTCTAAAGGACTGCTCAAAAATCAAACGTATCATTTTGCAACTTTGTTTAAGATTTGCTTGTTTTCTACTTTTGTAAATAACCGAGATCACTCACATATCGGCACACATTTATGTCGTTTGTGAAAAATTTATCGAGTCCGACAAGTTTTTTTTAAATAGGAGCAGTGGCTTAACCTGGGGAGGGAGCACCGGAGCCATGGCCCCCTCTTAGATTTTCAAAACTGTGACTTTAAAAAATTGAAATTTGATCATGATCTGCTGCGTATGCTGTGCTGTTACGGTTCGTTACTCAGTTAAGCTTGGTTTTTTTTGCGTCCCTCCCTCCTATTAATAAAATGCTGTCGTCAAGGTGTCATTTGTGATGTATTTTGAAATAGTATTAACACGTATTCTCAAATGATAACGCTACGTTTGCCGACTACAATTTACTTATGGCATCATTCAATTCACGTTTATGTCACAATTACGGTTTAGCAAAAGTTGTTTGCCATGGGCTTGATTGTAAGATTAATCTGCACGATCAATTAAAATTTGAAAAGAATTAAGTAGTGGCACACGAACAATAAAGAAGCGCCAGACCAATTTCGCCATTATTGGAGCTCTTCGGTGGCGCGTACCAAACCAGTAGGGAACCGAACCTTCAAGATGTAGAGCTTCTATCTATGGTAGATATCACTTGACTGGACGCAGTTGCTGATGTTATAGTGCTTTTTGTTGTGAATGACCGGATTTCCTAGTTTTGCTACTTGTGGAGTGTATGAATCCACAATGCTGTAACCCCACAACGGCACCTTATAACCAAGACTTCACCACACGAAAACGAAAGCATCGCGCAATACAAGTACATTGAAAAGCGGAACAAAGAATCCTAGTTAGAAGCTTTACCTTTCTTTTGGAAGGGATCCACATCCATCTGTTTCGAAATCAGATGCTGGCAGTGATGGTACTCAGCCAGCATCGTGTGTCGACATCCAAAACCGTCAGTCCACGTATTCCTGTGGGTGCCCGATGTACGGGGCATGTCAGAATGATGTGTTCTGCGGTTTGTTCTGCAGCGCCACACTCGCAATTCGATGTAGGAGCTAGGCCCCATTTGTGCATGAACGACTGAAAACACCCAACACCAGCCCACAAGCTGTTGAGCCTGACCCATAATGATCTGGCCAGGCCCAACCCCATTGGCCTAGTGCTTGTCCTAGGGATGAAAGCACGGAGATCAAATGAACACTCCGAGTATTCCGTGCTCCATTTAAAGTCTGTCCATTGAGCTGCACGAATATCCAATTCAATTAGATCTTGCAGTAACTTCCGTGCAGCGGGCACAAAGGGGCGTCTAGATTTTAGCCTCTCTCTGGGGACCAAGCCAATAATTCATAGAGAATATGGTTAAGGTCCAAACTGCCACGATATGCCAGAGAGAGCGTTACTCCTAATCGGCGAAGCTCAGCCGGCTGGATACCTGCGAGGACGGGTAAATAGTCTGCTGGAGTTGGACGCAGGCATCCAGTGACAATGCGCAATGCGTCGTTGAGAAGACTATTGATGAGATGAGTGTGTGCACTGCGACACCAAACTGGTGCACAATACTCCGCAGTGGAGTAGACCAGAGATAGGGCGGCTGTACGCAATGTTTTAGCTCCAGCGCCCCAACCTGAGCCTGCAAGTCGTCTCATCAGTGCAACGCGCGTTGTTAGTTTTTTGCGCAGTGCCTCAAGATGGTGACGAAGCGTGAGTGATCTGTCCAGTTTAATCCCAAGATAGATAGGGACTGGACAGAATGGCAGGCGTTTGCCATTGTTGCCTCTCTGTTGTTCAGGTGAAAGGCCGTCGTCACCGTTTTAGTGTGGCTGAGCTGTAGCTTCCAAGTCTGGAGATATGTTGAGATTGTCGTCAGGTCTTGGCTTAAGACCCCCTCTAGGTCCTTCCAGTCGTTAGAAGAGTATAACAATGCCAGATCATCGGCATAAGCATACCTTCTGGAGACCGTTGAAGGAAGATTGTACACATAGATATTGAAAAGAAGGGGTGCCAGGACCGATCCCTGTGAGACGCCGTTTTTCAGACGTCGCAACCTGCTTCGCTTGCTGTCACTGGTAGTATGGGTGAAACTTCTATTCCGGACAAGTTCCATGATCATACGAACCATGTGTTTATCCGGGAGAAGTCTCAGCAGCTTGCAGGTGAGGCCACGATGCCAGACAGTGTCATATGCAGCTGTCAGGTCTGCAAACACAGCACCGGCCTTCTTTTTTGCCTCGAAAGAATCCTCGATGTTTTGTGTTAGCAAAACAACTTGATCTACTGTCGATTTACCATGTCGAAACCCAGCCTGCTTGCCTGGGAGCAGAGGGTCGACAATAGGCTCCATACGAGCGTAGATCAGTCGTTCAAAGATCTTGTAGGGGACACAGAGCAAGGAGATGGGACGGTAGCTCTTTGGGTCCTCTACAGGTTTGTTTAGCTTTGGGATCGCAACTACAAGTGCTCTTCTCCAGACTTCGGGAATTTTGAGTTGGCGCAAGCAGGAAGAGAGGAAGCCACGTAACCAGGACTTCAAAGCAGTTCCAGCATGGATTATAAGCTCCGGACAAATAGAGTCAGGGCCCGGAGATTTCCCTGGCTTAACGTGTTGGAGAGCGGCATCGAATTCTCTGGACGAGAAGTCGCCGGAGAGATTCACTGGAGATGGTATCAAGGCCCTCCAAAGGTCAGATACTTCTTGAGAAATGAGTCGAGACGACTGACGATCAACACCCTCGTATTTCCTGTTTTTTACCAGCTGAGCAGCAATGGCGTTAGCTGAAACGGGACAGTTACGGGGCTGTGTCGCGACCTGCCAGTGAGGTTGTTAATTGTGTTGCATGCCTTTCTGCTTGAGTGTGAGAAGTCGATGTTTCGGACTGCCTCAGATCATCGGTCTCTGCGTTTCTTGTCAAGCCAAGTTATTAGGGCTGTAGCCGCCCTGCTTGATTGGTCTCCAGCAGGAGACTGCAGGAACGTTTGGTAGAGGGCCTCACACTTAGCGTCCCAACACGGTATGTAGGTGTAACGACGACCGCGTGGGATAGCTTTCTTGGCTGCTTTGCTGATGGTATTGCAAAGGTCCTGGTAGGCCTGATCCATATTTGTTGAATCAGGTGATGGCAAATTCCTTGTAAGCTTGTTTGTCAAGGAATTATAGTGGCTCCAGTTGGCCTTGCGGAAGTTCCATCGCTTTACAGGCCTTCCCGGTACCGGGAGGGAAAGCCTTGGTGGTGTTATATGCGAAGGTTGATGTTGTGACCTAGAAAACTTTTCCAAAACGCGTCTATAAGGCAAGCGATCATCAGGACCGACGGTGGTGAAGGCAAGATCCGGGTTATTGACAGTGTTCCAGCGCCCTGAGTGAAAGCTAGGTTCATCCTTGGAATAGTGAAGGAGAGCAAGGTTATTGGAGCTTGCCCAGGCCAGGAGGCAGTCTCCATCTGCGCTGTTGGTGTTATAACCCCAATCGACATGGGTGCAGTTGAAATCACCCGCATACAGACACGGGTGAGTGAACACTGGAAGGTCGGGAACTTGCAACCGCATTGGTGGAGGTTTGTAGATGTTAACGATTTCATAGCCGTCAACATCCACGCACAACCACTCAGTCTCCGATGTCGTGGGAGATTGATCGTATAAGGTCCATTTTAGCCGTACATGGACAAACGTGGCAAGGCCATGCTTCCTGCTTAGGGAAAACCCAACTAGTTGATAGTTTGATAGCACAAGCTTATCTGCAGATGTGCAGTGGGTCTCCTGTAGAAGGATGACGAACGTCTCAAGCTGAGTAGCAAGGTGATGAAGAACGTTCGTCTTGCTGGCTGTGAGGCCTTCGATGTTCAGTTGTAATATTGAAGGCCCTCGAAACTTTTTGATAATGTGCCCTGAAAAGGACAGTTTGTGTGCAACGCACTCATCACCTCGTCCTGGAAAGGACGTTTGCTGGTTAGCAGGCCTACCGGCGCGATGGTGTAGTGGTTAGAGCGTCCGCTTCGCAGTCGGTAGACTTGGGGTTCATTTCCCTTGTCGGGTCATACCAAAAGACTTTAAAAAATGGTATTCACAGCGTCTCTGCTTGGCGCTCAGCACATAAGGGATAGTGTGGAGAACAAGCCGGCAAGCTTGCTTGTTGTGTCCTTGGGCAAGGCACTTAACGGGACGCCTCCGTCTTTATGTGGCAGACAGATGGTGGGGCCAAGCAGTCTACCCGTCGTGGTGGCCCAGTCTGACGAAAGACATGCAAACCGAGCATAAGCTCATACGCGTGAATGAATGAGGCCCTTGAACATCGGAATAGGTGGATACCCTGGCCCGCACGGCACATGCTTTCACGCAGCGCGGGTCGTGAGTACATTTAGCAATTGGAAAGTCTCTCTAATGCTCTGTGGAAACCGAATGTGCCCACCCGGAAGGGTATCCACCTAGTTAGAAAGTGAGGACTTACATAACACCTAAGTAGTCACACACGAAAAATAAGAAAGCAATAGACCGGTTTCGCCATTATTGAAGATCTTCGGTGGCGCGTATTAGACCACGAGGGAACCAAACCTTCTAGCTGTAGACCTTCTATCTATGGCAGATGCCCCTCGACCACCTGGCTGGACGCGGTTGCTGATGCTGTGGCTGCTTTTTTTCTCATCATAATTAGAAAACAGCAAAATTGAGTGAAAAGCGAAAAAATGCTTCAATACTTGACTATTTCGCAAAGCAAAGAAGGAAGGAATCAACAGAAACAAATGAACGAGAAACAGATACTTGAGACCAACCTGTAGCGCTTCTGCTTCTCAGTCGACTCAGAGTGATTTCACAAAACACGTACAAATTTAGATTAACCTAATACAGCGTTTGATAGCATCGCCATGATTTTGTCTCCAAACAGATCAGCCAATGCCTTTAAACTACACATGCTAAAAATACTTTTTGTCTAGTTGGAAAAGCAGCAATAGCTTTTGACTTTAAGAAATGCTGCATTGGACAACCATTTCGTTATCTAAACGAAAATCATTTCAGAATGTTTTCATGGACGGTATGTTCAGAAAGTCGCAAAGGCTTTTACTGAAAATACTGTGCCACATTTTTTGCGTTTTTAGTGAATTGTGGGGTTGGGAAAAATCGCCAAAAACTGGTAAAGCTAGTCGTCACTAAACCTCTCCACTCCTTTTTTAAGTTGACCGGTTAGGATGGATACCTGTATGAACACGATGGACTGGAATATCACAAATTAATGACTACTTAAGTAAGATGTTGAGTTTTCTACCCCAACCATTGGACTGTTTTCATAGTTAGTAAGATTATATTTACAGTAACTTTGAATTTGTAGACTAATATTGCTAAACTCAGCGCGACTACAATGAAATATCAAGTATCTCTGAGTATAGATGCACACGTGTTTGTACAGCGCTATTTGTATTTGTAAATACGGTGATTTGAAAGTTGGTCATGATTTAAAATAATCCTAGGTTTACTGCTTCGTATTCCTTAGAACTAACATTTTTACTGGCGTTTGAATTTGAACGTTGCATTGAAGATCCTAACTTGAAAGTCTACTCTTCAGTGGAAGCTTTTTCTGCAAAGATGAAAGCTCGTAACAGCGCTCCTGAAGAGCATTTGATTGACACCTACAGTGTATGCGGCAGCTAGGCATTTCTTTTAGAGGGCAACGAGATAGCGGTCGTCTCGAACTAGTAAGTGAAATCAAACATCAGCTAGAAATTTTCGAGCCATGTTACAGCTTTATTTTATGGGTAACCTCGAACTTGCAGAGCACCTCAAAGAATTTCCTAATGCAACATATTTAAGTCCAGATATTCAAAATGGGATGACGCATTAATTGATTAAGATCTTTTCAGGTATTTTTTCTAAAGTTAAAGAAGCTCCATGCTATGCTGTAATTGCCAGCGAAACTACAGATAAATCGATAAAAACTTAGTTGAGTATTGTTGTAAAGTATTTAAAAAGCAATTTTTTGGCGGAACAATGTATTGGCATCATTGATTAGCCAAATTTAAAAGATAAAGTTATAGCAGAAGCAATATTGTCTCATTTGAAGTCTTTAAACTTGCTCTTTGAAAAATGTATTGGTCAAGGCTATGACGGAGCGAGTTCTACGTGAGAAAAAGACGTTTAAGCATTTGTAGGAGAGTCTTGTCCTCAAGCTGTAGCGTTCATTGTTTGGCATATGCATTGAATTTAACTTCGCTAAAATACCTGAAATTGAAAGCACATTCGATTTTATAGAGAATATTACTGGTTTTTTAAAATTGACCAGCAAACGAAATGCACGATTAACATCTGCGATCAATAGCATGAGCGAGCGAATCAACAATAAATGGATATTGCAGCAACCTTGTCACACTCGCTGGGAAGAGGAGCATCACAACCGTTTGCGAACTGTATAAATCAATGTAACGAGTCTTACTAAAGCTCAGTGACTGACGGGAAGACCCAACAGAATCACGTTGCAAAGCTACCTCTTTGTATTCGGTCATATCTTCAAGCAAATTTTGCGTAGTGCTTTGTATTCTAGAGCATGTTATGGCGATACGTCAATGTTATCACTGTTGCTAGAAAAAGTTGATATTGATTTGTCGACAGCAGTGGATTATGCAAAAAACTTGCAATCGCCGATGAAGTCGTAAAGGGATGTCAGCAATAACGGCACTTACGATAAAATTTATCAAAAAGCGGCCGACGTTGTAACTCCTGAAGAAATAAATACGCCACCGCAACCAACACTTTACTAAATTTATTGCAATTTAATTGCAATGATCTGCCTTTTCCGGCTGATCAAAATGTAAACGCCACAACCATGACAAAGTCAACTTAGCGTTTCTCTTCTCTGTTTTTCTAATTCATAATAATTTGTTTACAACTCTCATGATTGACGCTGTTCTTGAAAACTTACTCTGATACACATTGTAAAACCGGTTCATAACACTGATGTTGTGTACCGTGTAACTACTGCAGTTCTTCAACTTTTAATTATTCAACATGAACTTACTGATCATCGACATAAAAACGTGCTTGTTTAAAGTCAAATTGTGATTGCTAACTGCATAGCCGTGGGAAAGCACAAAAATGTGGGGTTGCACAATGCCTACTACTGCCTAAAACAATATATTAAATTCCTGAAAAGTGCCACCATTTTCCCAAACCAGTGCCCAAATTTACCGAAATAAAAAATTCAGGGAATGCAGCTGTATTCTCTGCATCTATGGCTCTCACGGTTATGGCTAACTGCCAATTTTTGTTTATTGTTGACATATTTTTGCACATATATTTGGCTCGCTTAATTTTTTTTCTAGCTACCACTCTGAAGAGGAGCATGAAACTTTATACAGATACAAGATTCCTCAGTGTCTGAAGATTCCATAAAATATTTAGTTTCATTAACCTTTAATTATCATTGTTACAGAAACTTCTGGCCTGATATCGCACCGAACGCTGTTCTCTAGAATCACGCGTACCACAGGTTCCAAGCAGAGTATATGATTGACATGAATTAAAAACGAAAGGATTACTTAGTTGATAATTCAATTGAAGGATATAAACTACGTTATGGAACGGTACGATGCAGTGTACCACTCTAAGAGTTTATAGTAATCGAGATCTATTTAAAACCCTTACCTCTATGAACATAGCACGTGATCATCATAACCGTATCATATATCGATTTATTGAGTTATAAAGGCAATCTACGCGCTTTATATGCATGTTCACACGAATGACGCGGTTATTTCATAAAGTAATAGTATTGCAAATAATAAAATCCTCTCTCCCGTAATTTTGGCTTTTGGTGATAACGGGACAGGCCCTGCTGATGAGCCCAAAAGGACAAAACGCGTTCAGCGATGGTCACGTCAAATTATGGGAGGGAGGCTTTTATTATATGCAATATTATTACTTTATGAAATAACCGCGTCATTCGTTTGAACATGGATATAAAGCGCCTAGATTGCCTTTATAATTCAATAAATCGATGCAGTACGATTTTCTGTTAAGTTATTAACACGCGTAACACAAATACACAAACGTAAATTCACTGAAGCTCTCATCTACTATAACTTGACCAGAGAACAGATCCAGAAAACAATCAAACGGTATTCGTAAGCGCTCAGATAACAGTAGTTTGCAAGTTAGTTAAATAGTAATTTACTCAAATTTTAAACTGACTACATGTGCAACAACGATCAGCTATATTGGGGAGGTATCAGCGATTAATTAAACAACAAAGGTTGTCAGGGGTAAAAACTTGGTTCGGAAAGGCAATGACGTTATCTAGAAGTCTATAAATAAACGACGAGGAGTGCGAGAAACAACGCCAAATAAAGAAACCTCGAACAAAGTAAACATAAAGCTAGGCGATAAACAAGAGCAACTGGGTTCAAACTCATGACGATTTGAAAGGTAATGCTTACTGTAACAATCATCGCTTGAGGTTTTGTTTAACACCAAGATGTTGCATTTGTATTTAGATAAAAATTGATTTCATTAACAAATAAAAGCAGCACAATGATCATTATAAAGATTATTTTGTATGGGTTTGGTTCTTTTGAAATTTCAAATATACAGGGTGTCCATGAAGTCCGTGTGCACTTTAAAAGATTTATAACTTTATTTGTATTTGCGATAGAAATAATTTGCAAAAAGTGTTATTAAAGTTGCATCTACCTTGTTTTAAATGCAGTTATTGAATGATTCTTTACCACAAAATTGAAACAGTGGTTCAACTGATACAGTGTTTCTACAAAATGGAGCTCCTTGCCATTTTGCTCTGCATATTAGACAGTTTCTAAATCAAGAATTTCTTAAATGATGGATCAAAATGGGCGGACCATTTTCTTGGCCTCCGCATTTGCCAGATTTCCCTTCATTAGATTTTTTTTATAGAGACATGTAAAAGCAATTCTGTGCGCTACCAAACTTAGTTCATTACAAGATTTGAAAGTTAAAATAATTAATGTGATTTCGGGTATTACTGTAAATCAGTTGGCAAATGTTTTCTGTGAACTGCGAAACTGTATTATCCTTTGCATTGTTAAAGATGGAGGACATGTGAAAACTTAAATAAAATTTAATTAAGACCTTAAAAATCTAGATTTTCTTCTTTCTAATTCTTTTTACAGATTATTCTTATCGCAGATGCAAATGAAGTTATCAATTTTTTAAAGTGCACACGAACTTTATGGACACCCTGTATATTTGAAATTTCAAAAGAACCAAACCCACACAAAATAATTGCTTTTACGAGTTGTTAACGCATAAATATAAATATGTAGTTGTGGCCAAAAGTTTAAGATCAGACTTGTTTTATGACGGTTTTTTGTTGCCTCAAAATATTGCATCAGCTATTCCTTTAATTGCATTATTTCTGAAAATTACTACCTAGCAACTAGCAACCTCCATATTTGGTAAAATGATAAAGTCTTAATAATAATTCTACACCCTTGTCCGGACTTACCGATGTGACTTGTTGTCCATGTCATGTGTGTGTGTCCTTAAATGAGACCCCATAATATAGGTATTGCTGTATCACATTGTTTTGTATTGCGCCTTTTTTCTTGTACCCAATGGCAGATTTGTTCTTATGCAGCATTTTTAGTATTGACTGTTTTTACACCCGCCTAATGAGACTCAATAAGGTCAAAACCGATCGTGGGTTATTAATACGATCCAATAGATTGCTGTATGGTACCGTATGATGTTGGTAATCATTTTTGAGCAAAATTTTCAATTTAGTTTATACTGGAGCAAATTATTATGTAACAGCGTGCAACAAAAAAAGTTTTCTTGTTTCTTGGAAATGACCTCGAGTGTTTAATCTGCTATACGCCTACTTGGAAACTCCAAAAAATAACTATTATGGGCTCGAAACTTTGGATTTGCAAAACGCACAACATTTTTTTGATTTTAAAATTTTTTCTCATTGTTTCCAGTATATTTGTTTCCTAGTTTGTAATTCTACAGCCAATAAACTCTTACTTTCGGATTTATAACTTAGGTCTTCATTTAGTATAACATAATCTTGATTTATTGCACTATGACTGCCAGTGGTTGCAAACATTCAGCTAACTCACTTTTCTATGTGTGGTGAATTTTTTGCAAAAAGTCAAAAAATACTGTTTGAACAACCGCATTTGTGCAGGCGAAGTTTGTCGTGCATACTTTGGCATACTTGTCAGTGACCAGGGTAAACGTTGGGCGCCACTAGTCATAATTGATTATTGCTGCCGTACTCTAAAAGGTTGGTTAAGAGTAGAAAAAAAGAGCCATGCGTTTTGCTATGACCCGTATCTGGCGTGAGCCTTCAAATCACCTTACAGATTGCTC
This sequence comes from Trididemnum clinides, assembly GCA_963675345.1. Taxonomy (NCBI): domain Eukaryota; kingdom Metazoa; phylum Chordata; class Ascidiacea; order Aplousobranchia; family Didemnidae; genus Trididemnum; species Trididemnum clinides. The sequence goes on along the minus strand of OY776289.1, from coordinate 32,341,889 downwards.
CTTTTTCATGGTGGATCCAACAAAACAAAAAGAGGAAAAAATGTATCTCCCATGGAGTATCCAGACATTTCAACTTCTATTGAACCTGTCCCTTACAACAGAATGCGCAATTTTTTTATCAGATAGCACAATTTCTGACTTCTTGAATATTTAGTGGCCCTGACAAAATTTTTGTTCACCGACATCGCCTCCACCTGTAAAATTAGAAAAGTTGCCTACCAACTGTTCATTATTTTATAACAATATTTTGAGTATTTTTTTTCCATTTTTAAGCTGCATTTCATGTTATCAGCCAATAACATGGCTGACCCGATAGCCTAGTGGTTAGAGCGTCTGCTTTGTAATCGGTATACCTGGGTTCACTTCCCTTGTTGAGTCACGCCAAAATACTTTTAAAAATGTTATCCATAGCCTCCCTGCTTCGCGCTCGCCTTTAAAAGGGAGTTTGTGGAGAACAAGTCGGCAAGTTCTCTAGTTGTGTCCTTGGTTGGGCACCGCACTTAATGGGACGCCCCCACTTTGATGTGGACCACAGGTGGTCCAGTTTTCCCTCCAACGAGAGGGTTGTTGGCAGGAAGAGTATCCTACCGTAAAACAAATGCAATGTAATACAGATCAGAAATTATTTGTTATGGCGGCCCTTAATCGGGAAAAAAACCGACATTACATGCCATCAATCAATGTACATGGTACTGTTATTAAGCAATACCACTGAATAACTTACTTTCAAATTAGCATATGGCCACATAGAATTATCGTGGTGTGCGTGTGTTTGAAAGGACTTTATAGTTGTGCATGGGCATCAAAATTGTGGTCGTTTTCGGGACTACAGAAATATATTTATTAGGGGTAGGCCTATCTGATGAATTGGTGCTCCCCCTTTGGTAAATGCGTTAGAAACGTAAATTTTGATGTTTTTTGTTTTCAATGTGATCATTGTATCTTCAACAGGCTATTCGATAACGTTTGCAACGTATCAGAGGTACTGCAACACAAGAACAAGCCTACTCGATGCGCGTGGTTAAAGACGAGTTTTCACAATGCTTTACTGCTTTATGTTTGTTGCTATAAACTTCCTTTTTCCTTATAGCACAAGTCCATATTAGACATTAAATATGTACCGCAACTGTTTTTATGCCAAGGCTAATTGCTTGCTGTTGATAAAACTGCTTTGAAATTACATCGAACAAAATTCGTTTTACTCAGCAGCTTGTCTCACTGAATTGCTAATGCATCTTTCTTATGGCAGCTTTGCAGTTTAAATACGCTGCTCGAAAACCTATCCAACGAATTTCAACATGAATTTTATATGTTCATTGTTTTTGCGACATTGTTGGCTCAATCAATGTCATTTCACTGCAACACAATTTTATTAAATTTTTTTCTTTTCTTAATAAATACCAATTGTGATGAACAATTTTTTTTCAAAAATTGCTCACCTTTTTTGCGTTGTGTCTCACAAAGCCTATTGACGGACGGCGTTTTAAACTCGGTGCAATGATATTTGCTCAAGAATGCAAGCATTGCCTTTGCTGTTAACAATCTTTCATTCAATTCATTTGTCCTAAAATAACACATCCAATCTGTCACTGGCAACACAACACAATTCTATTTATTCGTTTCTCTTCTACTTCAATTATTTTTGTAAAACTATTTACATTTAATACAAAATTATTTTCTTTGTCCATGCACTGCTACTTAAACATATCTTTTCTTTGAAAGCATTTTTTTAGCTCAGCTAACAGCGACATGAAGCTGTAAAGTGTGCAGAGGCTTCACATGATGAAGAATCACGACAAGTACAAGATGTCCACAGTCATCATGTGCAGTCCCGTAGCACTCCAACTTCGGGCCCCCCCCAAAGTAAGCGCAAGAGCCCCTGCGCACAGGTCATATCACTTTAGAGGTGTAAAATTGAAAAGCTGCATTAAGAAAATACACCACAATTTGTACATAAGTAAACAGGCTAATGTCAGAATAAAGCATGCCGATACCGAAGGTGCAAGTCATAAAAAATTCGGCACCGATGCCAGAGTTCAGTAGGACATTTATGCAGACACTGCGAAACGAAAGCAATGACACTGAAAAACATGAAAAAGTTATAAAAACACAGTATCATTTAAATAGTCTGGAGCGAACCTTTTTCTTCACAAATGCTGTTATGACATTGTCATAATCAAGAGATCGGGCGCAGTCATTTTCGATTGACAACATGGCTAATGAAGATAGTCTACTGTCTGTCATAGACGTTCTATTAAAAGTTTTGATCAGTTTCAATTTGCTGAAGCTTCTTTCAGCGCTGGCAACAGTCACGGGGCAAGTTAGTAAGATTCGAAGTGCGATGTACACATTACGATACAATTCAAATAAATGAGTCTTTAGAAGATAGTTCAGAAAGTCTTGAGCCGTATTGAGATTGCGCTTTTTTTGTAAAATTAAAACAAACCGCTGTAGCTCAGCGCTCATTTCATCAGAATCAATGTCACCGAACTTTTTTTGGAACTCTTTACAGCAAGTAAGAAGAGCATTTTCTTGTTGCACAAGCAAAAGTTTGTCTCGTGTGTACAAAAACGAAAAGGCGGAAGAAACCTCACGTAACAAATTAAAGCGCTCCTTTATTGACATAATAGCCTGGTCTACTAATGGATAGAAAAAGTTGCTTTTAAATTTCAGTTCAGGAGTAGCTCGTTGTTCCTCTTCGCCTTGGTAATCAAACAATCTTCTTTTCTTTCCACTTCTTGACGGAGGAAAAGAAGGATCAATATCCAATTCCTGTGCTATTTCAACAGCAGATGTTGCGGCACTGTCATAACCCGTTGTGCGATAGTTTTGCAAAAACTTTTCAGTTGCCTGGATTTCCGTTTCCATTGTATGAAGGGAGACTCCATACGATTGAAGAATCTTGCTTGCTTTATTGACTTGGAATAGGATATCATACCAAATAAACACCGACAAAAGAAAACTCCATTTTGATAAATGAGCTATCAACGATTTTGTTTCTGAGGCAGCTCTTCCATCTTTTCTTTCTATGGAAATGGCTTCCAAGTCTTTCAGTGCCAGCAACACCTCTTTTAAATTGTATCGAAGAGGTTTGATGCATTTAATTCTGCTTTCCCAACGAGTATCAGATTGTGACTTTATGGACAGCTCCACATGTTTCTTCAAAATTTCCCAACGCTGAGCAGAGGAAGAAAACAGCACATACAACCTTGTAAGTACTCCAAAAAATGTCAATGCTTCCGTCGATCAATTAGCACTGTCAACAACAACTAAGTTAAGGGTATGGTTTGCACAGGGCACGTAAACAGCTTTGGGATTGATGTCTAGCATTCTTGCTTGGACCCCAGAATGTTTTCCTTTCATGTTAGCACCATTATCATATGGCTGACCTCGACAATCAGACAATTCGAGTTGCAGTTCGGTCGCTTTTTCTAAGAAAGCGTCCAACAAGCCTTTCCCAGTACTGTCACTTATTCTCAAGTAGCCAAAAAATGTTTCTTTAACAACAGCAGCTTCTTCATTACATAGTACATAACGGCGAATGACAGACATTTGTTCATGATGTGACATATCTGGAGTGCAGTCGAAAATTATAGAAAAATATTTTGCCAATTTCAATTGCTGTAAATTTTCTTTTTCAACTTCTGTCGCTAGCAATTCAATTAGTTCATTTTGTATGGTAGGACTCAAATAGTGATCTTTAGTGTTTTTATTCTTGATTCTGTCTTGAAGCTCTTTTAGGATCGGATCTCTTCTTGCCAAAAGCTCAAATATATCCAGAAAATTTCCATTGTGAGGAGATCCTAAGACTTCTTCTGATCCTCTAAAAGCAAGATTCCTTTCCGATAGAAACAAGGCAATGTCGATAAGTCTCTCTAAAACATTTCTCCGAAAACGTCTTTCATTGAAAAAAATATTCATCTCGCGTTTGTCGATAGTGGATGAATTTCTTATCCCTTCAGCTAGCAACATCCATTGACTGCAGCATTCTTGGTGGGAAATGCCGTTTTCATGGTCTTTCAGTTTTTTCGAAAAACCCTCCCATGTATTTATACCACTACAAAAGAGGCTTAGTGTTTTTCCAAATAGCTTACAACAAAAGCAAAAAACTTGATCTGATTCCCAAGAATAAACTAGCCACGACCGTGAAACACTTTCACCATTAGGTAACACACGTTTATAATGGTTGGAGGAAAAACGTCGCTTTGGAGTTGTGTTATTATATGGAAAATCCATTATTAGTTGATGTGGTCCACGCTTTACTATATCACATCGTTGAGCATCAGAAATTTTGGGACACCCTGTACTTTCAGGCCATTTACATGGGTCATCAGGGATAGGGGTAAATTGAGATTCAGTTATTTTTGATATTGAAGGTTGCGTATTGGCAGGTAAATCACAACTTACATTTTCTGGAAATTCACAATCACTTTGATGCTGATCGTCATAGTCTTCTTTTTCTTGTACACTATAGTTTTCGTCATCCCTCTCGGTACTAGTGCCAGGTCTACTCTGCTCAGTAATCTTGAAAAAATCTGTCATCTTGGGCAATTTCGCTACAGCATCTCGAGCAGTGGCTGCTTCTTTTCTCTTTTGAGCACCACTTTTTGAACGTTTCATTCTATACAATGTCAATAAAATACTTTATTTGCACTCTGCAGTGTATATATATTGTCCCGGTATTTATAGCCAAACAGAATTCCAGACCATTCTATGATTGTTGCGTAACAACGGCATTGTTACGTCAATCGAATATTCAAGATTCTACCAGAAAATCAATCGAAATATTCTAGATTCTGCGAGATAAAATGACGTTGCATTCACTTATGATGTCACAAGCCAATTTCTTCCTACAGTTTAAATCGGTTGTAAACAAGTCTGCTAAACTGAAAATAGTCACGTAGCCCAAAAGCAATTTCAGACTAACTTGGGCCCCCAAAGTTGGCCTGGGCCCCCCCCAATTGGGGGGTTTGGGGGGCGGCTGCTACGTCTCTGATCATGTGCGTTTGTTGTTGGGACCTTTTTTGTCGCGCAGTGTTTTAACCATGCCTTTGCATCAATAACTAAAGAATTCTCGAGCAACTTTTCATACAACTCCACATTACATTACAACATCCTCAATGATGCTTGAAAAATAGAGGTTCTGAGTCTAAACTGTGGTGCCAAAAAGTGAAATGGCAAACATTCAGGAATGTGCTGTGATTGTAAAAAAATGGCAGCAGTACCCAGAATTGGAAGAACCGATACAGCCTCAAAAACTACTTTTTGAAGGAGTAGCACCTCAGAGCAAACACTTTCTGGAAAACAGTTGAGGGTACAACAGCTGTTTTCAAATGTCGTCATTTGGAGCTGTTTTCATTGACAGAGATTGAGCATTGATACGGATGGACTTCGCTCAAAGTCAGAGGCCAAGTTTATCATTATCATCGTTTATCGTCGCAGCTGCCTGTAAACAATGAAGCAGAAATGTTTTTGCAGATTTGCTTCATAAATGATCCTTTGAAGCGCGACTCCACTGAAGGTGCTGCTGGTGCACATGAAGATATCATCATGCAAATTTAGGACCTTCTTCTCGATGCAAACCACTTTGTGAAACAGTTTATTATGGTAGAGACAAAGCTCCATGTTGTAATTTTGATGTTGTTATATGTCCCGGCCAAGTACCAGAAGATAATCATGCCAGTTGCTATAACGCTCCTGTTGCTTCCGAGATTGCTACAGTCAATTAAGGATAACGCGGTACGAGAGGCATTGTCATGCACAAAACAATGTCATACATTACAAAGATGACGGCTTTTAAAGGATTGCAGGAACTAATTGTGTGTATGATACAATGCAATACCCTCTACTTTACACAATAGGACAAGAAGGCTACTGTTTTGGAATTGTTATTCTCTATTCCAGTGGCAATCCCGCCACAGCAAGAAATGGTAATGAGAAAATTGTGTCCGCAATGCCTTATCATGCGTACTTGCTAATGATTAGAAAATAATTTTTCTCACCTCCACAGAGGAAGAGAAATATTTCATCAGTTCTTGGTGGATCAGTTTCCAAAATTTAAAGGTGAATGATTATTGTACATAAAAACTTATTAAACAGAGCTTCGAATTAATCAATATCAACATCTCTGCGATGCCATTAACAATGACGAAGTTGATCTGAAAACACAGGTATATTGTTTGTTTAGCCATCATCTCACACAGAAGGGCCACTTTACATGCACCAACAAACTCAAGATACAATGATTTACTTCAAAATACATAGAAATCCAGTTCTGCTAGTAACATTTTCTTGCAAATCCAATTGGCCAGAAATCAAAAATAAGTTGTTTTATTGGCTCACGCCATGAAACATGGGTTTGATTGCAGGAGCTTTTAATCAAACACTCAAAACCTTAATGGATCTTTGTAAAAAGCATCGCATGTTGAGTGAAAACCATGCCAATATGTATACCATTGAGTAGCATAAACGTTAGTTTCCTCACGTTCATATTTTAATGCGGTTAAAAGATAAGGTGCATGTTTCACAGATCGACTCAATTGTCTCAGGTAAATTTTTTGATCCGGAGCAGGATCCACAATTATTTGCAAGTGTTAAATCGCATACTGTTCATGGACCAAGTGGACCTTTAAATGCATGATGCAGTTGCATGCAAGTTATCGAATCTCGGGGAAGATAAATCCCCATTTGTACCACAAACTATCCCAGACCTCTTTTACAACACACACAAACTGGTAATGATGGTTACCTATTGTACAGAAGAATACGCCCTAAACGCGGTTTATTTTTCGCTCAAGTTCAGGCGAGAAGTCAATGTATCACAGTCAATAATAAATAAGTTGTTCCACACAATCGTTTGCTATTAAAAACCTTTGATGATCATATTAACATTGAACTCGACACAAGCATTCAAACCATCAAGTATTTGTGTAAATTCATCAATAAAGAATCCTATATGGTAACATACCACCTTCAACCACAAACTGATGGTTGTGTCAGCTTGCACGGAGTTCAGCTTGATGAAATGTCTCAGTATCCAAACGGACGCTACCTCACCCATGAAGCTGTGTGGAAAATTTTTCCTCTCATGAATGGCACCTTGCCATCGCACAGTTAGCAGTTTATTTGAAAACTAAGCAAAGTATACATTATTGACCTCAGCAAGCAAACAAAATTTCACAGCGAGCGCCTAAACACACAGCACTTACTAGGTTTTTTATCTTTCTGCAAAGGATTCTTTTGTACGAACAATTTTCTACCATAAGACATTCTCGTTTTACACTCGGAACAAATCACAAGCAAAATGGTGCAAAAGAAAAACTGAACAACATGGATTGATCGCCACTTATCAAAGCACAAAAAACTTTTGGCAGACTCTATGGTGTGCATCCAAGCGCTGAGAAGCACTTCTTTTTGAGGATGCTACTTCATAAGGTTAAAGATCCCCGCTTTTTAAAGTATTGCGCACCGTGGATGGGTTAGTCTGCACTGACTATCGAGAAAAATGCAACTGCAGAGGAACGCTTAGAACCAAAGAATGTTGGCACGAAACGCTTGAAGAAGCAGCTGCACGACATTCGCCATTAAAACTACGGATACTCTTGCTATTATGATGCATTGGAAATCCTTCTAATTCGGTTGACTTTGGGAGGAATTCAAACACCAATTTTAAGAGGATAAATTGCATCATTACTGGCAACGCCTAGACAATACGAAGCTTGATGCCAAATAATGTGTCGCGTTTTAATATAATAATAGAACTTAATAAAACTTGGAAAAGATTGACTCCCCTAAAAACACCTCTAAACCACGTTAAGAACAGAATAAAGTATTCACAGAAATAATACTTCACGACTTCAAGCTTCTTTGCTCGACGATCTCAGAACTAATCACTTTACTACATAATCAGAAAACCGCCAAAACTAATTCCACCAATAACTGATCAATATTCGCCACGTCAACAGAATCCACAATAAATTATCACAAAAAAGCAATAGTCCTTCTTTACTCCGTCAATCAATCTTTCTCTCCCCACTACAACGTTTTTCTGCTCTCTCTCCTACTACTCTACTACTCTAAAAAACTCCGTCACATTATATATAAATCGAAAAAAAAAACAATCCGGAAGTCGCTAGAACAAAATCACGTGAAAAAGAAAAAAAGCATTACTAAGTTATGTAATTGGTCAACGAATTTCTTCGAAGAAGCTGGAATCACTAGATCAATCTGGAATTTTATGATGTCATACACGATTGTAACGTAATAAAGGCGTACTTACAGCAAATCCAATTGCGAGGGAAAAAGGTCTTTTTTTTCAATCAGTAGCCGAGCGAACAAATAGTACAGCACCTTACACATATGCGAAAACTATTCTCACAAGGCAAATTTCCTTATTCGTGACATAATAATCTTCAATCCCATAGGTCTTGAAAACAAATTATTTTTTGTTGGTGTCAAACCTTTAAATGATGATCCCTGTACAAAATTTTTTTGAAGCAACATCACCATGAACAGTATATGCAAGATTTCGTTGCGGATAATATCAAGAAACTCACAGATGATCAAACGTTTGCATATGAAACTATCACAAACGATAGTGCTCATCAAAGAAGAGGGCTATTCCTTTTGGATGCAATTTGTGGCGCTGGGAAAACAATTCTTACAAATCTGTTTCTTGCCTCAGTTCAACAAAATGGTGAAATTGCTTTTGCGGCATCATTATCAGGAATTGCTGCAACGCTTATAACTGCCAGTCTCACAGCACATTCTGCGTTTAAACTGCCATTACGTTTGGATACTACCGGATCACATGATGCTCCCGTGAGTTGCCTTAATAAAAATTCTGTCTCGCCTAAACTCCTACAAGCATGCAGTCTTCTTATATGGATCAGTGCACAATGTCTCTCAAAAATGCCTTTGCAGTTGAAAAATAACACTTGGTAAGACATCAGACGCACTAATTGCGTAATGGGAGGAGTGACCTTTGAAATGGCAGGTGATTTTTGACAGACATTTGCAATTATTTTGCGTGATACTGGAGCTGATAAAGTGAAAGCTTGCTTTAAATCGTCATACCTGTGAAATCACGTCTAAACAATCTCTCTTACTGCAAACATAAGAACTCTTTTCAGTGGCAATGAACAAGCTGTTGTCTTTTTAACAAATCTTCTTTAACTAAGAGAAGAAAAAGCGCAAAAAATTTAAATAATTTTGTTTCACATCACAATCCAGCGAACGTTTTCGCCACTCCAGCCAAACTTATTGAACGTGTTTTTTCTAATACGGAACAAAGCTATAAAAACACTCTGTGACTGTGTGAGCAACCAATTCTGGTACCGAGAAACACAGAGGTTGCAGAAGTAAACAAGAAACTTTTCAGTACAAAGTTCTTTTCAGTACTAGCCGGCTAAACATGTTTTTACACACTTTGTTTGAGTTAAAAGGGACCTTGCAGAAGATGTCATCAGAGCCGGCTAGTAAATATAATGCCCGTTCCGGGTGCTCTTGTGGTTCGGGGGCCTTGTTAGTAGCTCGAGCACTGTGATCGCACAAACCCTGCCGAAGAACTGTGTGGGGGAATCTCCGCGTGTGACTGTTAAGTGGTATCTGTCGCTAGTTACGTCGCTGACTGGGTCGCGCTATGCAAAACACTAGTTATTAGCTGTGCGATTTGCTAGTTGCCTGAATCGGTAGCTATGCTCGGAGTGGAATAGGCGAAGCGGTTGACCTCTTGGCGGCCGTGCATTATATAAGCCGCGGTGCAGTCATTTGGGACCCACCGAAATCAGTTAAGCGCCCTTTTAACGTTATGCGTGCATTGTATTTTTGAACGTCAGCGTTGAGGTAACGCGTCTGTGTGATTCGAACCCGCGTCTTTGAAATTGGCCTCTTCGCGCGCCGAGTTTTGCTGCCATGCCTTAAAGCAGGGGTGTCCAAACTTTTTTTACCACGGGCCACATTCAGAAGAATACACCAAAGTGCGGGCCAGTCACTAAACTAAAGGAAAGGAACATCGTACTCATCCCTCATGTAGTGATGTTAGCCAATCAATATTTGTAGGATGCGCTTTCTGACTGAATATAAAGTCCTTTGCTTAACTTTCTGTTCTCGCTCGGCACCAGTACAGGATTCATACTTCTTATGTTTCGTTTCAAAGTGTCGCTGCACATTATACTCCTTCACCACTGCAACAGTTTCGTTGCAGATCAAGCAGACACACTTTCCTTTGACTTCTTTGAAAAAGTATTGCATTTCCCACCTTGCCTGAAATTTTCTACACTCGCTGTCGACTTTCCGTTTCTTTATTTGGTCTGCCATTGTCAACTGTAATCACTATACTCACTAGCAGGCTAACAAAATCATTGATAGTTCAATAGTTCAACTCAAAACCATAGTTGGCAAATCGTTCTTTATTTAGTATTTATGACGCTACAACTAACTAGAAGAACTGAGAATTAACAGAGAAAAGAAGAAACGTAATAATTGCTCCAAAGCAAAATGCAAGATGCGTTTGGGTGTGCGCTATGCAGGCGCATGCGCTGGAATCCTTTGTGTGGATGTGTAGGCGGAGCAATATACCTCACACGAAAATGCTGAATTGACAATTCGACATGCGTTGTTTCGTGATTTTTTTAAAATTTAAATCATTAAAAAAATTCTGTTATATTTGCAAAGTTCTGTTGTGCAAAGATTAATAACGGGCCGTATTACGTTATATTTTCATAATGAGCCGCGGGCCAAAAAAAAGGGCAGCGCGGGCCGGAGCTGGCCCGCGGGCCGTAGTTTGGACACCCTTGCCTTAAAGCACCGCATTTAGTTTGTAACCTTTGGAAGATTTTTTTATACCAAATCACTGCTTGTATGATCAGCTTTACATGTGGATATTAGTTTTAGTCCATAGTCGAGCGGCTAGCAGTACGTCAAAACGAACCTCGTTCAAAAGTAAGCGGCATGTAAGTCTTATGCTTTGCGTTAGTTTGGTTTATAAAAGTCAACGTTAATGCTATTGGTGGGACCTCTTGGCCCTTGGTAAGCCCTGCTAATGAGTCCAAAAGGACGAAACGCGTCGAGGGAGGGCTTTGTAAATTTACAAATATCTCTCAATAGCATTGGTTCCTTCGGAAGCCTCGCGCCTGCATCACTTGCTTTGTTGCTTTGTTTCTCGCTTATAAGACGCTCTCTATTGATCGTGACCACTTGGAACTAGCAATACAAAATAGTGGAAATTGATCTTTTCCAATTTTATATGTACGTACTATTTTATATGTACTTACTACTCTCGGTCTCTATATACAGTATATATATATTTCTATTTGAACAGCTACAGAATAGACGTTACAAGCATTAAAACCACAACAGTCTGCTTCGCCTAGTGGCTCATCAGGTGGTGCGTCTTATTCAAATAGAATCTGTGAAGCCGTGAAGCTAAGTGACTATTTTATATGTACAGTATAGATTTATATATATACTCGGGCGGGTAGAATAAAGTGATAACCCTATTTAATCAAGAATAACTCAAAAAACTAAACTTTGCATACAAATTGAATTTGGTGCACGTCATGAGCAGCTAGTTTTGGTCAAGTGGTGACATCTTCAGCGAAAAATATTTATAAAACACAAGAATAATAAGGAAATACAAAGTTCAGGTCTAAATATGTAATGCCAGACGTTGACTTATAATTTACTTACCACGATTTTAATTGAGAAGATATCCAATAGGGCCTCCGTCCTAGGAATCAACCAATCAAAATCTCATTTTCCAGGAAGATATGGACTTACGAATTTCAGCAACTGATATTTCATCCCGTGGCAACCCGTGATTAAAAAAGTCTTTGCGCGTTGACAACTGTGAAGAAATGTCTTTCATGCGAAGAAGGTTTAAGGGTGCAGTTTTGCTGTTTAAGTTATTCTTGATTAAACAGGGTTATCACTTTTTTCTTCGCACCCGATATGTATTTCAGGTAGAAAAAGCCTCATGTTGCTGGCACAGTGCTCGATAACAGCTCGATAACTATAATAAATAATTCAAAGCACTACAGCTCAGGATAAAATAATAAAAAGCGGTGCATGAAGTGGCAACTTAATCAAATAGTTTGAAATAGATTCTGTTTGAATACGTTACCACCTGATGAGCTGCTTGGCAAAACAGCTGTAGTGGTTTTGTCATTTTATCCTGATAAGTAGTGTTTAAATCATATGTGTTTTTATACATACGTACATACATAGATGCACTACATATCCGTATATATTGTAACTGCTTCCGTGTGAAAGCTAAACCACTGCATCAGCAAAACTGCAACTCATAGTATCATTTATGGATTATTAGCTAAAAAGCAGTTTGCTCTTTCTGCTAAACAAAAACTACGTTCGCGATAGTGAAGTCATTAAAGATCAGCGTTTATTGCTAAAGTAAATAGCTCATTAGCTATTTCCCTTACCAGTAATTAAAAATTAAACAACCTACACACTTTAAGCAGTTAATTTGAGGAAGTAAATATATAAGAGAGATCTCAAAGCTTTGCACAGCTACATTTTTTAAAATTCTTTGTTTTCTAAAGTTGTTTGAAGTACTTGTGCTGTAGTAGCAGAGGTAAAAATCTTTGTTTTCACGCAGTAATGATATCGCAAAATTTCGAAGTTTTACATTGCGCTAACGTAAAAAAGTCGTAAAATTTAGCATGCGAATAAAACGCAAGTGAACTTCATCACGGACATAGAGAGTATTGTTGACTTTACATTTAGTATACACCAGCAATAGTAGCAATTCAGTGGATAGTTCAAAAATTTATAACCACCCTATATTGTATCAACTCAAGTCTAACTTCAGGAAAGAGAGGTATTATTCATATCCAAAAGGCGTTTCTTAACATAATCTACTGCCAATTGACATTGCAAAATAATTTCTGTCTTTCTGCAATAGAATGATTCCAAGTTTGTTTCAAGATTAGCTTTATGATTTTACATCTTGAGCATTAAATAGTTTATATTTTTTGGGACACTCTACGCATGATGAAAACAAAAGAATAAGTTTGTAATAAATCAAAAACCAATAAAGCAGCTGGATTGGAGATGACTAGTTGCTTGATGCAAAAATAAATAATTTTTAAGTGAAACCCTGTTTCAAACTTTAATGGTAACCAAATTACTAAAGCTAGCTACTTCTGCAAAAAAATTGTCAGAGGCCTACTCTGTATGTGCCTGGTCCCAAGCTAGATTAAGACTCAAAAATCAAAATTGTGATATATCTAATGTACATTGAGAATATTGTACAAGTTAATTATTTTTCATTAGATTCTTTGAATTGATTGACTCTGTTCTTTGTGAAAATGTTACTTAATTGGTTGATTCAACTTTTCTTGATATCCTTCTCAATAGGCCTTTTCAAATCAGGTTTGTTCAATTTGAAAAATTAGAGGAAATCAGGCGTAGGAGAAGATTTTGTATTAAATCTTCAACTGAATTTTACTCCGGTGCAGATGCTGTACGAAAACATTTTACTGGCGGAAACAGCATTTTATAATCAATTTTATTTCCAAGCACTAACCATTTCAGTTTTACTCTCTCAGATAATAGGCCATATTCAGCAATTTTGCTTGCCTCTATAAAAACTATTTTGAAAAATGCCTCAAATGTTTACAAAGAACAAATGTTTTTAAAAAAGGGTTGGTTTTAACACTTTTCGGAATGGATTTAGGCTCCCATTATCTCCCCAAATAAGACTTGTTTTGGCAGTCTAACCGTAGCTTTTACGTGTAACATCATCTTTTCAGAATGCCCAAATAATGTTGTAACACTTGATGACAATTACTTCCTGTTATCAATGGATATAGTTAAATTTAGTGAAGCTGCTAACAGCTGCAAAAATAGTGGAGGAAGCATTGCACAAATCTCAAACAATTACAGAACTTTATTTTCCAAACCTTTAATGAAGAAATACATAACAGGTAAAACATGATTATAAGCGTGTGAAAATTCGTTATATAAAGCACAGTTCTTTCTGTACGTAGATAGGTATATGCACATTTACGTATGTGCACTTTGACTCCCCCAAAACTACTGGGTATACAAACATCAAATTCGGCACAATTGATTGCTTCTCCAGAGTGAATGTCTTAAGGGGTTCATGACGTCATCATACCGTCACTACGAAAGTTATTTTTAAGTTTGCATTGTTTGAAAGTGGTAAATCGTTTTTAAACGAAGGCCATTTTCAACTTACTAACTTCATAAAATTTTACCCTTTTGAGTTGCAACCTGACGTCACTGTCAAGACTTGATTATATTATTTGTTTTTGTTGTTTTATCAAAAGCTGCTCAGTGTAGAAATGCGATTAAAACTTTTTTTGAAATATAATAACAAGGTGCTTTTGGAAAAAAATCTACTACAATTTGAGCAAAATTTTTTTAATTTTAAGCATTTTAAAGTATATTTCTAATTTTTATCGCTTTCAACTCGCTCTAAGATGTCATAATGTGTCTGGAACAATTACTGTGAAAAAGGCAGCAGGAAGCAGCCACGCTTCGAGCTTTTTTCACTTTTATTTCAACAACAAACATTTGATGTGCTGTCTGTTAAAGAAAAACGATACATTATAGTATTAACATAGCGGTTGGTCAAAACACTCGCTTTTTAAGAATGAGAAATTAGAATTCTTTTTTGCTGTCATGTTGCAAGTCTGACTGATCTCGACCTCAAAAACATCTTAATCAAATGTAGCAAAGTTAAACAAATTGACAATTTTTCATGTGAAATCTTAAAGGAATCACAGCAGTTATTCACATCTTTACTACAAAAGCCAAATCCATCTAGTCGATGACACTTAAATCGCAACCTAACCTATAATAATAACTTTGTTGTAAGTGCTTCCCCTTTGGATTAGTATGCACGTATCTTAGCTGCGATTATCCCTTGCATCCAGAGATTTTAGGCCCTACAAAAAGGTATACACGGTTTCACAAATCCTCGGTCAACGAAAATTTGTCCACAAGTGCTTGCAAGGAACTCCTGGGCCTTCGCTCGTTCTTCGCCACAACAATTAAGCAAAAAACTTCTTTGCTGCGGTAAACTCCGTTAAAATAGATGAAATGCCAAAAAACTCAGTTAAATAAATTTCAAATATCAAATAAAAAGAAAGAGCAAAAATTCACGAAAGCTTCTTCGTAAAATAAATTGAATGCAGAAAACAAATTCAACCTTCGTGCAGCAACAACTGATAAGCAACTACTTTTAAATGCGAGAACGTTACTACGTACTATTTGGAGCGAGAGGCCAGCTAATCAAAATGCAAATCTCGCCCGGTTTCAGGCAAAAAACGCACGAGAGTCTCATTTCAACCTCAAGCTACCAAATGCCAAATCGAGAAAAAATAAAGACGTGCGAGAACAAAGGGCGCTAGTTCAGTTCAGCCACGGAAATCAAAAATTTTTTTCTCCCAAGTCGATTCTGTAACATACGATTAGAAAAAGTTGTAGTAAGCAGTGCCAAATATTTAATAGCTAATTTATGATATTGTACAATAACCGCTTTGTCGCTTCCCCCTCGTTCTCCACAGCTTTACATTTATGCTTCAACGCAAGTCGTGAAGTAAACGAATAAAACTAGGAGCTTAAAAATGAGATTTATTAGCAATTCTTAACGAAAATAATAAAGCCGAAATTCCGATAACATTTTCTTAAAATGTTTCGCTTTCACACAAAAAGCGTCATCAGGTAGGAAACTATTTTTTAACTGATGATGATTTTTATGTAAAAGCGAAATGTTTTAGAAAATGTTTACCAGCATTTTGGCTTTATTCTTTTTACTAAAAAAAGCAAGCAAAAGTTTGTAATACGATTGTCTGTTTAATTGCAAGCAAGTTTACTTTTTAAGTACATGCTGCAAACAGGAGAAACAAAACGTTGCCAGGGACTCCAGAACTTGAAAGAAATACAGCGGCTATGGGTGACTGCCCAAAATTTTTCTTAACTCCATTTCCTTTAAAAAAACGGTATTTTTGTTTCGGTGCCAGAATAGGCTAAGTCAAAAAACATTAACATTTAATTCTGTTGTCACAACTATCCATTGAGTGAACCGACACACTTATTGTCAACAGCCAGATGGGGATTGCGAGTGACGTCGACAGAGCCAGAAAATTTAATGTATAAGGCAGCCCACTGTATGCACGCGCGTACATACGTGTGCTTTAACTGCTCAGAAACTACGAAGCGCTCATAAAATAAGACTTGATACAATTGATTACTCACACTGAATGAGTGTTTTGAAAAAATTGATGAAGTCATCTTGAAATCAAAACAAAAAATAATTTTTTAATAGTTGCATTTGGTGACGCAGGAAACTGTTTTCTGCTCAAGATTCTGGCAGGAGAAATGCATGTCTCACATATCACTGATTCCGCCACTAAGGTTGACCTCATTTTACGCTATTTAGAAACAAAGGCACATAGGTTCAGCCAAGAAACTTGTTTTCACAAATATCGTTACAAAGGGAGGAAAGTACACTGCACCAATCAACTACCGCCTCAACGTGGTGGCGAGATCTCCAAACCAGTTTAGAGTAGATTGAAGAGACTTCTGGCCTTCCAAAGGATTCCAGTTACCCTGGCCTCTCTTCTCATCCAACCATTTTTTCGCCCTTCTTCCCTCCAAACGACTGTAAAATTGCAGCACTGAGTCTTTTCCAAATCGCCTGCCTCTTCTTCTCTTTTCTTTCCTCCATCTTGCCGGCATTCCCATTCCCCTTTCTTTGACAAGCCGCAACGCTCGTCCTAACCCTGGCCCATCTTTTCTTGCTTAGGGTGCGCTGGAAACATGACCTAGAAGGTTAGGTCAGTGAAATGCTGCATCTGTTCTGAATGGGTTAGCCTATAGCGCTCACTACTTTCCTTCTCCAAGTTTAATGCCCTAGGCAGCTCTGATTCCTGGAGCTGTGCTTCTTATTTCATATCTGCTTCTTCTTATGGTTCCCAAGTATCTAACACTGTGACTTCTTCTTCTTTGGAACCCTCAGCACGTACACCTCCACTGTTCAATCTGGTCCTTCTAGCTCTTCTACCAATGCAGTGTTCCCAACACAACCTCGCCTACAAACATCTTACCCTCATTGCGCCTACCTCTTAACTCATCTTTATGCACCTTCCTCACCTTCCAGCGTTTCTGGCTGTTCTGCTATACCTCCTGCTTCCACTTCCTCTACTGACTCGCTGAGAGTTATTCAATGGAAGTTCAAAATTTTCGACCCAGAAGCACTTGACTTCATCTCAATTCATCCGTTAGACGTTATCTGTATCCAGGAATCCAACTTCAACTCATTTTTATCATTCCGGATTCCTGGATACTCTCTTCAATCTGATCGCACTCACTACCGGTCTGGCATTTCTTCTCTTAATAATCCGCTGGCTAACTGTAATGCCATCATTTTCGTCAGGAATAAAATATCCTTTTCTAAACTCTCTAACTCTTCCCATTTCACTTTGACCCGTACTGTGGCAAAGTAGGGGTCAACATCTCATTGAATAACTCTTCCTCACTCTCTTTTTTTAACGTTTGTGCTCTACCTATTCGCTTTTCTTGGACGGATATCAGAACCGACTCCTTCTCTTTTCCTTTCTTCCTACCTTTATAAATCTCTGTATTCTGAGGGACTTCTATTGCTATAACTTCCCTTGGGACTTAAAAGGTACTTTTGATCCCCGTAGGGTAGAATTACTTAATTGGATCATCTCTTCCGACCTCCGATAAAATAACTTTAACGATTTGACATTTATTGACGCTTTCGCAAGCAATTTGTTTATTAAGCATTTCAAAGAACAGGCTTATTTCCTTTTTTCTAGCTCGCTTTCAATACAGCTGTTTTATTATAATGTTGACTGACAATATTTTAGCAATACCAGCCCCATTTTCAGCTACTATAGACTGTTATTTCAACAAACCAACCCAAATGCTAGTATCTATTACTGATGCGCGTATGATGCCAGTTTAAGCAGAATGATATTTTACTGTGGGAATCGTGTTGGTTTCTGTACGTTGAGTTGTTGTTGTAATTCCCGCAGCACGTCTGACTCCATGAATAAATATATTTCAATCATAAATACAACGTTCAAAGCATGAATGATAACTTGCGATGCATCTTTAATTTGAATCAATTTAAAGTGAATTGAATTGAATTGAATCAATGAACCGAAATAATAATGCCTCTTTTGCATGCTTGTTTACTAAGTCATTCTGCTGCACGTCAGACGGAACTACGCCTGGACATACGGCTTAGTCATTTGGTATTATTACATTATAGCAAGAGAGCGGACATTATTCATGATATGCAGCTATGCATATTCTATTATGACCAGTTTATAGGCCAACGAATGATTTTGATTTTGAGGTCAACGAATGATTTGCAATAACAATATAAAGTATAATAACGAGTGCACGAGTAGAACGAGAACGTTTATGAGTCACCCACATGATTTCAGCAAAAGATCAATGATCCAGAGTTTGTATTCCGTAAGGTCGCCATATTACTAGCATATAAATCTGGCTTTTCAATAATACAATGGTAAATACAAAAATATGATAGTTGAGTTGTAAGTGGACTCCAGTTTAGGCTACCGTTGTACAGTCGTTTCGAGCGCTTCACCACTCTCAACCTCACACGCATACTGATCAAGTGCAGCAATGTGGATTAAGATGTAGGATTTTGATGTGAGCTCCTGCTGCTTTCAGAATAATAAATTTGCCTATTTTAGCGCCAACATTTGATTGGTCGGTGGGTAATCCGCTTCTTTCATGAACTAATGTAATGACTGAATTGTAAGACCTGCACTGAGTAAGGCTTCCTGATATTAACATCAGGCAAAAATCCTGGTCTTACTGATTTGTGTGAAAGCATGACCCTTTCTGTCTTTCTTAGCTGCGCTTATATTCGGACGATGTAGCAGAAACGTAGTCAAAAGTAGTCAAGGACTAGAGGCTGAAATGCGATTACGAACACCTTGTGAGTAGGCCTACCACCTAATAGGTTATTTCTATTAGCGAATCAATTACTTTGGCGTCCATTCTTACTTAAAAATTTTTTCGAACCCCTTCACCAAATTAATAAATAAAAGAACAAAACCTTTGTGAAACGTTACGTTTTTTGGGAATAAAACCGCTTTTAATTTAAAAGAAAAGAGGTTAGGATTAAGGCAACTTGATGTTGACCCGCAACTTTAAATTATTTTTTTCTTTCTTGTACTCAGCATAAAGACAATAAAAGAATATTAGCCAAATGATTTGCTGTTTATAAATAAGACCAGTTTTGATTATTCTAAAAGTAGAAGGTAGGAATTTGGAGCTTGGTTGAATGTAACAAAATTTTAAGTTTCTGACAACCGCGTGGCCAAGGACAATAATTTTGGGGGTAGAGGGGCAAAACATGTTATTAGATCTGCTTTCTCCGCTTTGTTCAATGACCTTAGTTTATTCGCGTAATCGTCAAAACGATCACTATTTTTTTCGCCCATTATAAAAATCTATTTGCAAAAACGGATAAAATTTTGAAATAAAAAATTGTTTGTGGGATAAACCAGTTTCTTTCTTTCTTCTTTCTTCGTTTTGGGGGAACAACGTTCTTTCGCCGAGCATTTTCAAAAAAAGAGTGTGGAGACGTATATAAATCATTCTTTCACTTAGTCAATGTGGCCTTGATAAATTTGTAATTCTAGGTTTGATCAATAAAATTGACTTGTATGACTTAGAAGGAAACTGTCACAAAATCATTTCAAAAAAAAACGCATGCTGGTTTATTGTTTTTCAACCAAAACTTTTAAATTGTTGATGCAATTTCCTCTTTTATGCACAAAATTTTTTGAAGTTTTTACTAAAATGAAGTGTTGAACAGCTACTGATAATAAAATCTTGAAATGCATTTAGGATACCACATGTGTCGCCATTGAATACTTATAAAAAACATGTCGTCTAACAAATTATTTATACGAAAAAATGCATAAACATGTGTTCATATAAAAAGCGATTCGGTATGAGATGCAACAACTTCAAACATGAATGAATTTGTTGGACCTTGTTAATCCAAATTTTGGTTTATCGGGACTGTGAGTTCAGACGGCCAACAAATGAATTCAAACAACGCGCGCCTCGCGTACTGCCAGATAGGTGGCTACCGACGCCTGTATAGTGTAAACCCCATGTTTTGTGCGGTATCAGTGGACATTTCTGCCGTTGCGTACAAAAGCACAGCGTGAGTGAACGGAAAATTAAATCATTTTGTAAACATAGATGATATGTTTATTATATGTACTGCATATGTACTCATATTTGCATTACATAAATACATTTGTGTTATCCAGACTTTTTTATTATCGAAACAGGTTCCTGCACCACCTAGTCCGGATAAGCGAGGGTCGAGTGTAATTGTACAGCCCCATCTCGCCATCCACTGTCACTTGTTGTAGAATCGAAAACCAGTACTACTGTTTCCTCAGTGAGTTTCCGTGATCAACGCATTGCAAATGATACTTGACCTTGCTCTTTCCAACTCGCATTTGCAAATTATTAGGCTCATAAAAGTTTGTCTTTTAAAATAACGGGAGCAGCAGATGCCAAATTTGCCAAGCCTTATACTTTTCATCAAGGCGATCTTGAGTGAGTTTGTCAATCAATGCAAGGTTATCTTTTTGAATAAATTACTAGTTAGCAGTGTTGGGGAGACTCAAACTAATAACTCAACTCGAGGCGACTCGATTTGGTGTAAAAAACACTCGACTTGACTCGAGTCATTTGCAGGAAATGACTCGACTCGACTCAGGATTCGACACCAATGACTCAAGACTCGAGTCCAGACTCAACTGGTCTCCTAATAATAAAATTACTTGCATGAAAAAATGTTCTACCTTGGAAATTTTGACTTCTTGAAAATGTTATTTTAAAAACTTGTGTATTTAAAAACAATTTTTTACCAGTGACCTATGGAGGGGGTTCCTATACACGCGCCCCTTCAGAAAAACGTTAAATAATATTTTTAGTCAGTATGCTTGTAACGGTAAAAAACAAAAAATATCTTCTGCAGAGACCGAATTACTTTAAATGTTCAAGGGTTTGGAAAAAATTATTTGTTTTGAAAAGCATTATTTGGAAAGCTAAGGTAAATAAAAAAATTGCTTAAAAGCATTTACAACATCATGCTGTACCACACAACAATCCATTACAAAATGTCCAGCGAGTTATATAAACGTTGAAATAAATTGCTGTATGGTACAGTATCATGTTGGTGATTATTTTTAAGCAATTTATCTTGGTGTGATGCTGAAGGCAGATTCCTCTTAATTAAATAAGAAATTGCCTCAAAGTTGTTAGCTGGCGACTAGCACTATCTATGCTTTGTGTGATGCTATTCGTAATTCTTTTTGATAAGTCATTCAGCATTTACTGACAAAAATAGAACCTTACTTAACTTTACCTGATTAATACAACTTTGGTTGAGAGGTAAAGCATCTTAAAATCCACACTGTTGTTAAAGCAAGCAACTCTACTAAATTAAAAGTCAGTTTAATTTGTAAAGCATCTTAAAATTCAAACGTTCACGACTTTCATAAACCCCTTTTTAAGAATCGAATTTGTAAATGTGTCGTAATAAATTAAAATAATCGAAAATAATTTCAAATAATACACATTATGAAGATATAGTACTTCTAACGACTGTAATGATGTAGTTAATTTCAAAATAAATAATATATAGGAGAGATCGGATGCAAAAACCTTTAAGCACATTAAAATTAAGATTGCTGTTTTACAGAAATGATAAAATCTTCAAAACTATGCGAAAAGTCCAACATGGAATGTGGTGTTACAATTAGATGAAATAAGTAAAGTTGTTGTAAAAATTTTGTTGATATATGTTTAGCAAAAACAAAGCTTCGCTTGCAAAGTATTGTTTACTAAGGTTAGGGCTATGACGTTTTATAAGCAAAGCTTTATGAATTTTTGTAATGTAATTGTAATTCAGATTATGAAACAATACAGATTAGGCCTAATCCATATCAGGTGGCGGTTCAAGTCCTGGAAAGTTTGTTTGTGAGAGCAATGTAGTGGTTCCACTTGGCCTAGCAAAAGTTCCATCGCTTTACAGGCTTGCTTGGTACAGGACGAGCAAATTGGTGTGGGGTAATAAGCGAGGGTCAATGTTGAGACCTTAAAAACTTTTCTAAGACATGCCTGTCAGGTAAACAACAGTCCGAATCGACACTGACGAACGAAAATTCCGCGTTGGCACTTGTATTCCAGGGGATACAAGGAAAGCTAGCAGCATCCTTTGGGTTGTGAAGAAGGACAAGATTGTTGGTACTTGCCCAGCCAACCAGACATTATCCATCTGCGCTGTTGACATCATAATACCAATCGACATGCTGGCAATTAAAGTCGCCAGCATAGAGACAGGAATGTAGGAATACTTGAAGATTGTGTACTTGCAAATGAATCGGTGGAGATTTATAAACGTTGACTATCTTGTATACATCAGCGCCGACGCGCAGTCACTCAGTCTCCGATGTAGGTGGAGATTGTTCGAAAAGGGTCCACTTCAATTGTTTATGGATAAACACGGTAAGGCCGTTCTACCTGCTAAAGGAGAACCTAGCTAGTTGGTAGTCCGGTAGAATTAATCTTTCTGCAGAAGTGCAGTGGGTCTCCTGGAGTAGTATGACGAGTGCTTCACATTATGCAGCAAGATCGTAAAGAACGCTCAGTTTGCTTGCAGCGACGCCTTCGATTTTCAGCTAAAAATTAGCATGCCTTTGGAACTTGTTAACTATGCGTTTTGATGCATCGCCCCACCCTAAAACGGGCATTTGCCACTTACAAGGCCTTGCCAAAACATTGGTAACAGTAGGTATCTTACCGTTAGGGCAGATTTGGTTTCGGTTTGTCATAGAAGTTGCAAGGACAAGAGTACTCACGAACCAGGCAACGAGAAAGCATTTGCCGTCCATTTTGCGCAGTGTCACTGAATGCCTACGTCCCACTCTAATGGACAATCTTTCAGTACTCTCAGGCATCCAACCAATTAAGCTTTGCCGCCAAGAAGCAACACTCTCCTTGGCTAATCGCAGTTCTTTAGACCCTGATCACATTTTGTATGGCCAGCTGACTGAGTCGCAGGCTGCTAGCAAGAAGAGACTGAAATCTAGACACCCGTTTGTTACTGCCACGCGGAAATTATTGCACAACTTATCTGCATTAGGTATCCGCGATGCCCAAAGCACTAACTTGACATGAAATACGGAGTACTCTAAGAGTACGTCAGCGCTCTATGTCTATATTCCTAAGGTCAGCACAAAGCCCATTGAAATGGGTTTGACCAGAACAGCTTTGGTCAAACTCATTGTATGAAGAAACAAGTTGCTGGTTCAACTCCATCATTTCCAGCATCTGATGTGGGCAACAAAGCAGGCTGGTGTGGTAAAAGTATAAACCCTCGGCCCCGGTCTTTTTCTTGTGTCTAACCTGGATCATGGATGCTCAGCCATACGACAAAAAAGAGAATCACTCGAGACTCGTACTTAAGCAACACATTCCCAACACTACGAGTTAGTCATCCATTACTCTTTTACTAATTTGTAAGCTCTTGCTTGACCAAGCGCGACGTGATATGTATATATCTTGGTGAATTGAATTCATTTATATTTCCCCTACCAGAGGCCGATGCTAGAACTTGCGGGACTCGATTAGAAAACTGATGGCGGGCCTCTGCTCCACAAAAGTAAAAATTTATGCAAGCTTATATTTTGCGTAGTATGTTAAATAAATAACATATGCGAAGAGCTCAAGATGTATCAAGTGGGCGGAGAAAAGGAATGTTACTGTTTAACAAGAATAACTCAGCCACTAAGCTTTGCATACTAATTAAATTCCGTACATGTAATGAGCAGCTACTTTTGGTGAAGTGGTGAAATTTTCAACCAAAAATCTTCATAAACACAGGAATAAAGAGGAAATACAACGTTCAGGTCCAAATATATAATGCCAGACGTTGACTTAAAATTACTTATCACGGCTTTAATCGAGAAGATAGTCAACATGGTCTCCATTCTAAAAATCGATCAATGAAAGTCTCTTTCCAGGATAATATGGACTAGCGAATTTCAGCAACTGATATTTCATGCCATGGCAACCGATGTCCAAAAAAGTCTTTACACGTTAACTACTGCGATAAAATATTTTCATTGCAAAAAAAGTTTAACTGTGCATTTTTGCCAATTGATTCACGTGGTCGTGGGTTTGACGCCCTGCAAGGAGACAAACTTCTTTTATTTATAGTATAATCGTATTTTCAGTGACCATTTAAGGTTGAGCAGAACGAAGAACTCCTCTAAAAAACAACGCCTGTTGAGGCTTGAAGAATGTGATGCTGAGCACATTGCTTTGGCAATTAAAAATTTGTTAAGGACAAAGAATCTTAAATTAATTAACACAATGACCGCGAGGGACGTATTAATACGTCCTTATTTTTCCTTTTTGTACGCTAAGGACGTATAAATACGTCTTTCAGCCAACTTTGATTTCGATTGTTTCAGCGTCTGGTATAATCGCCGAATCTTTTCCTATGAAAATAACTAAGCTAATTTCTTTTTTCTCTAGTTTCTAAAACTTTTTATGATGTTTTACTGAAGTTCTAAGCCATTGTATTTTTCTCAGAAAAACCAAACAACCTTGGTAGAAATTACCGCACAGTATCAAAAAGAAATAGACTTTATTATTATTATTATTTTTTCAATGTCAGTTTATTTGAAATCAAACACAATGATAGAAAAGTGTGTACTCCGCAGTTCTTATGTTTGAAAGCGATTTCTGATAGAAGATGACTTACAATTAGTTCGATAGACTGTTTACAGTTTACTGCGGTCTTACATTATCTTTATATAGCCGGAAGTTTTTATTTCAGATTTTTTTTTATAGAGCTACTAAATGATCATGGCTACTAGAAAAAGAACTAAAAAGTATTATTTGAGCGATTTGGTAGAAAATTTTAAATTGGTAGATTTATCTGAAGAGGAGCCCAAAGACGATAATGGTTCGGATAGGGAGAGCTACTTTAGTGATTCAGAATTTAAAACTGATGCTAACACTGTTGCTCATTTGCAATCAACAGCAACAGCAAACACCAGTCATGACTCTGTTCAGTCTGCAGGCAATACTAGTGATGTTTCAACTACCGACGCAACTCGCAATGAGAGCATGTTAAAACTGTTTAGCAGCAATGATGATTCTGATACTGACTCAGCATCTAATTTCGCTGACCACAACTGGAAATCTGTAGAACCAACTTACACATCTCCATCAGATATAAATTTTTCTAAATCAAGTGGCATAAGCAATTCTGTCACTCTCAACAAAGAGTCATTGCTAGTGCAATTTTTTTTGCTGTTCGTGACCGAGCATATCATAAAGATTATGGTCACAAAAAGAAATAGATATGCTGAGCAAATAATAGCACATTCAGTAGTAACTGCAAAAAACAGAATGAAACGTTGGGTTGCCACCACAAACACAGAAATGAAGAGGTTTCTAGGAATTCTTTTTACAATGGATTTGGTAAAAAAAGCATGCATAGAAAATTATTGGTCTACTGATCCTGTGATAGCGACTCCCATGTTCAATTCTACGATGCCACGAGACAGGTTTGAGCTACTACTCCGTTTTTGGCATTTTAGTGACAACGAATCTGCAGTTGATGGCGATCGTTTATCCAAATTGCGAAAAATATGCAATGCTCTACTTAAACGATTTCAAGCTTTATACATCCCTGGGAAAGAAATATCTATAGACGAATCAATGGTTTTTTCGAGAGGCCGCTTGATCTTTCGTCAGTATATTCCTGGCAAAAGACATAAATACGATATGAAACTTTACATGCTGTGTGAACATACAGGATATGTTTGGAATGACCTGGTATACTGCGCAAAAATGAATCCTCTCTCTGGTTTCGGTCACGCAGAAACTGTTGTTCTAAAGCTGATGGAAAATTTGTTAGATCGTGGTCATGCTCTTTACGTGGATAATTTTTACACAAGCGTGCCTTTAGCGAAAGCTCTACTAAATCGAAAAACGTTGATTTGTGGAACATTGAGGAAAAACAGAAAACAGCTCCCATAAAATATTGTTTCTACCAAACTAAAAAAAGGACAGCACATTGCAAAACGAAAAGGGCGTATTGTTGTAGAAAAGTGGCAAGACAAAAGGGAAGTGCTAATGCTCTCAACACATCATTCCGGAAAAATGGTTGAGAGCAACAGACAAACAAAAGGAGGGTGGAAGAAAAAAAACCAGAGTCTATTATATCGTATAATAACTTTATGTGCGGTGTGGACAGAATGAATCAACTGATGTCCTATTATAGTCCACTACGAAAAACGCTAAAATGGTACCGCAAAGTTGTGTTACAGCACCTCGACATGGCTATGGTAAATGCTTTCATTTTGAACAAAAAGGTTGGTGGTACAAAGGCGCAGTTGAAATTTTGAAGGAGTGTAATTGCTTCGCTGTTGAGTTCTGATATTAGAATAAATGTAGACCTCCCACAAGCATCAGATACAGCCGCATTTCATCATCATAAAAGTTCTGATCTTTCTCGTCTGTCTAGCCAGCACTATTTGGCTCACATCCCTTCAACAACTTCAAAGAAAGATGCTGCTTGAAAGTGCATTGTTTGCAATCATCAAAAGTAACGCAAAGAAACTCGCTACATGTGTCAAACATGCCCCTCAAAACCAGCTTTGTGTGTGGTTCCTTGCTTCAAAAAATTCCACAGTAAAGCCTGCATTTGAATGCGATAAACCAGTTAGCGTACTATTTCAAACAACACAGTACTGATTTCTTCATATTGATTTTGCGAACTTAAATTGCTTTCTTTACCCGTCTTATTTTGCTTGATTGTTTCATTATTGTTTGGACACAATTTTACGTTTTATTACAAACCACGTTTCGCTTTATTCAGTTGTCTGACATATCGGCATAATATGCGAAATATGCGCTTTTACAATAAAACGCGTTAGCGTGTACCGAGAAAACTTCGCCGCGGTCAATGTGTTAATCTTATAGCAATTGGCACAGACAATGCAAGCGTTATGACTGGCATTAACAATGGTGTAAATTAGAGTGGAAAAGCGTTTTTCGACTTATCATTTACCATTCCATGTATTAAAAGAAATTGGAACCCTTGCTGCAAAGCAATTTCATGATGTCAACTAAGAAGCCTCAACATCTAGTTATATTTTGGCCTGAATTTTGTATGTCCACATAATTTCTGTGTTCATAAATATTTTTGGCTAAACATTTGACCGCTTGACCAAAACTAGCTGCTCATTACATGTACCGTATTTAATTGTTATGCAAAGCTTAGTTTTTGAGTTATTTTTGATTAAGCATAATTATTCCTTTTTTTGCACTTCCGAGTGTAATCCTTGTGAAAATTTGAATATCCTGGCTTGATGAAGATTGCATTCTTCTTGGCAAGAATTTTGGGGCTTTACCGGCAATACGGTCTGTACATTTCACAACTGGGGACTGTAAAAACGTTATTGTTATATCTCAGGGTTACTGGTTAATCAGAGGTGACTGGTTGCATTCCCCAGAAGTAAAAATTATCTTGTATGAGCATCCGTGGAGATGGAACACGAAAAATAATTAATTTATTCTTATCAACTTTTACATCCACAAGCCATTTTTGATGCATTGTTTACATTCACGACAGCTGACCACAAGCTAGACATATGTCATGTATCAGCATTTCCATGGGTGATTGCGCACTGTTCTTATATGGCCTTTCTCTATGATATCCCAAACACTACCAAGCACTGACATATTGTGATCATCATATTCTCTTACTCGTGACTGGTAATGCTCACAAAAAACCTTTTCACAAATTATCGTTAGTACTTGTGAGACAGAAAGGATTGAAACACAGTCAAAGCTGATGGTAGCGGCGAAATAGCGGAATTACAGAAATAAACTATTTATTGGTAAGCCTATTTTGCGATGTGGTACTGCCCCTATCCTATTTATATTTTCATTTGTGGTATTAAGTTCTTTGGTTGTGCTATTGATCTTTCTTTCGGCATAGCGACAAAAGCGGCTATGGCTTTCCCAAAATCATTCACCATATTTTAGTAGGCGCACATCAGGCCGAGTTATTTTCAAACAAATGTTGTTTTTATATCAGTTCAACAAATTGTTATGGTTATGGTTTTATGCTGATTTTTTCTTAAACTTGGGATTTTATTACAATACTTTATAGTATATACGACGGCGTTGCCCGCAGAGCCACCATCAGTAACATCGGGATTGAGAATATAGGTTCAGCCGGCAAAGCTGGCTTCACCTGTCAGGCTTTTGTGTGGACAGTTACTAAGCGTTTATGTGTTTTCTTCAGACAAGAATTTCACGACTTTTTGTGCTCCTTTTCCTAATAAAATTTACCATTTCAAGATCCTGAATATGCCTTGGGCATATGCCCTCTGTTCATTGCTGACACGACCCCAATGGGGCCTTGCGTTTCCTTTATGTTTGGAAGTAGCGAACACATTTATGATATTTATTTTCAAGCAAAATGGCAAAAATCTGTTTCGTGTGGTGCAATTTGACACAGTGACGCTGTTTTCTTTTGATTTCCCCTTAAACTTTCTCCAGTTATCGCCGGTTACGCATTGTGTAGCATGTTCTTTTCTCTCTGCTTGACGTGTAATGGGAAGTTAAAAGAGTCTTTGCTTATCTCCAAATGTTTGGTTTGACTTGGTACCTCTACAACGCTATGACTAAGCAAAATACCCATAACATATTCCACGTGGTGCGATTTAACACAGTGACGCTGTTAATTTTGATTTCCTCTCAAACTTTCTCAAGTCCCTGGTGGCTGCGCATCATGATTCGTATTCGTTTTACCTTGCTTAGATATGCTCAGAGAAGTCAAAAGCGTTCTCGCTTTTTCTCAAATCTTTTGGGCTTGATCCCAATATCTCTATTAAGCTATTATCAAGCAAAATAGAACACAGGTTTCTCCTAAGTATGGTGCGATTATACCCCGGCAGGGCATGTCATCACCCGTGCCGATTTGAAAGGTATCAATTAATGCAGCTGCGCCAGCTTCACCGTACAAACATTTGTGAGAACAACAACAAAATGTTTTGGTAAACATAATCCATAGTACCTGTACACGTAATGGTGATCATGTTGGTCTATCAATAAAGACTGGAAGTATTCAAAAAGAAAGATTGGTGTCACAAACTACCGTTTATAATTTTTAAAAGTCTAAGGAAGGGGCAGGAAAACATAGCCAAAATAAATGGCGTCGCGCAAATAGTGTTCGTTTTGATAATTGAAAAAAATGAGCTGTTTAGTGGTAGGCCTATTTGACGATTTGGTGCAATCGCTTTTGTATTAATATTTGTGACATAAAGATTTTTGGTTGAGCTCTTTGCTTTAATTTGACCATAGAACAAAAAAGGGGCCATGTCTTACCTCATTGTCATATAACGTAATGCAATAGGCGCCTATTAAGCTCTCTTCAAATAAAAGCATTCTCTCTTAATCCAGTGTTACAAATTGATGCTATTATTGTTTAATTTTGATCTTATCCTAAATTTGGGATTTATTACATTAAACTTTTTTCCTAATCCAGACCTATCTACTTTTAAAATGAAGATTTGTGCTCTGCACCGACACAAATATCCTTAAAATTACAATTAAGTTATTAGTAATGCGCTTTACGATTTATGTTTGCTATCAAAATGATAATGGATAATTTTGTTGCCTGCTGATGTTCTCACTCTATAGTGGAAGCATTTAGATGTCATTTAACATTATGAACTAACAGTCCGTTTTGAGCCATTAAATATTAGGATCGCTACTTACTACTTTTTCGTTACTGTAAAAAAATTATTTTGAACTAGCGTCTCTGACTGCGTGCATGTTCCTTGGACCTGGAATAAACGCCGCCATGCAAAGAGCAAACTAATTCGAAATGAAGCACTCGGAGTCTAGTTATAGCAATAGTGGGTAACCACTACTAACGTCGAGATTATGAATATCAAATCACCTGGATGCGCCAGTCTCATCCAATTGCAAAGAAAATTACTTCAACATTTAAATCATATATAGCTCGGCACAAACATTTTGTTGCAAACGATAAGACAGGACCATTTTTAACCCGTTGTCTTTTCTTGGGTGATGTTATCGAGAATGAATAAACAAAATGTACTAAAGTGCTTAGTGTTTGTACAAATTGCAATTTGCGAAATGCAAGCACAAAAATTTTGTGTGCTTTTAACCGGTAGAATTCATTTCATAAACATTTAGTGACTTCACTTTTTGATGGATGGTTTTGAAAACGTCGACAGATAATGCCAATAAACAATGCTTGTGAGAAAAAGTAGTCAAAACTTACTGAAGAACTAACTTTGCTTAACAATTGCAAGTTTGTTAGTTCAGGTACGATAATTGCTTGAATTAAAATGAAACCTGATGAATGGCAACCAATTTTTGATCAGCCATTATAAACTAATCCTTAGCTTTAAGTAATTGAAGTCACATATTGCTGGAAAAAAATTTACTAAGCTTTCAAAGAACAGTAATTGTTAATACTTTATTATAACTTTTATGCATCAAATTTACCTGATTTTACTCAGCTTGCCACTTTTTGGGAGTGGTTGAAAGTTACAGCACAGGTCTTGAAGTTCAGTTTTTTCAGTATAAAAACAAGCATTAATTGTACATTTACGCTATTAAAATTTCCTTGAAGTATCCTTTAATTGGTTGAAAAAAAACTTTTAAATCAGTTGAAAAATGAGGTCACAAATCAGTTGTTAAATAAACTGATTTTAATATAGCTTTGAAAATTCTGTACCACCAACAAGATTTTTGTAAACTGATTTTGCAAAAAGGGTGCAATTTTTGAAAAGATTTTCATATTATGATCTGGGTAGCGAAAGACTTGTGTTAATCGTACCATACATATTATGACATCATAGAATCAGTCATGAGAAAAGACAAAAAACAGAGTGTGCAATGAACTGTTGATTGTTACGTCATTTTAGACCCCAAAGAAATGAAAGTTTTTGTAATGTAGTAAGTGGAAGGCTGGTTTTTGTTTGAGCAAAAAGCGGTTGTTCTCAGTCAAGTAATGCAAATTAAAAAATAATTTTTAATTTATGACGTCATAATGGCGTCACGAACCCTTTTATGACACTCATCACAAAATGATGATCAATCGTGCCAAGTTTGATGCCTGTACCTCTAACAGTTTAAGAGGACCTAAACAGATAGAATTGCGCTCTATATATTAGATATCCATGGATCACGGTAAATAATCAGTAAGTTATTATCTGAACCAGCTTATCATTGGCCAACCATTATTTTGTCTTTCGGACACGCCCAGCACAATATCTATATTGATGTACGTCATTTATATGGGTAATTGGCCCAATTTTTATGTTTCGCCTTTTTTCTATGTATTGGTGTTTTGTAAAATTATGTTCTTACGGCACAATATATCTTAAGAGCAATGATACAGACGACTGTCGTGAAGAAAACAAAGTTTTTACCCATAATACAAGTAATTCAAAGTACAAAACTAATCAAAAAGTAAGAGAAAATGCGTTTTTATTGTAAACTAAACTAAATATAGGCGAAAGCACACTTTTGATACTCTTTTGGTTAAATGGCATACATTTTTGGTTGTTGATAGTGATAGAAGTGACTTAACAACAATTTTGTATTAATATAGCGTTCACAATAAATCTATGCAGTAAAGAATAAGAATTTCTATTATTTAACTCACGGTTTCAGTTGTGGTCTATTTCTCTCTGAATACAGGAGAGTCTTCAAACGGCAACTCTGTCGCCCCTTGCGAGGAGTCCCCTTAAATTATGTGGCCCAATTCGATAACATTGGTCGAACAGGTTCAAAACCGGCCCTGTCCTCAACATACTTTTATAAATGATGTAAGCAGCATTGCTAGTGAATAATCACTGACTCTTAATCTATTTGTAGTAGCAGCGATTTCTGCCTATCCCATGGTATTTCGAGGTGCAAGCAGTTTGATTCGAAACTCGAACTTTTGATAGATTTTCTCAAGAACTGCTTCTGAAAGGTCAGAATCACTTTTCGCACTGGGATGGGAAGGAGACGCTGATGACATTTTGTCACTGCTGCAGCCCTAGAAATCATCTATGTCAGTACTTAGCCAACTAACATTTCTTCGCATATTGAATATCGCAGATACTCGTCAGAATACTGATAATGCTACTTTGGTATTGAAAATGATATGTTTTACTGTAACTTTGAGCACATATCATTGACTATTTTCAGATACATCTCTGCCCTAAAGTTTTTAGTTGTTAGTAATAAGATCTTCTAATACATTACCACACATTTTATTATTGATTACTTACAAAATTGATGTGTTATTTTATGGTATTTAAAAGCCCAACTATATTTAAAAGCCTAATATACACTGCTATCTAAAGTAATTACGCATGAGATACAAGACCTTCAAATGTTGATAATTTACTTCTTATGATAAACAGTGTATACTAATTAGAAAACTTAAAACAAGTATGGATTTTCATAAACACGGCAAGCAATAGAAATTGGACTATTTTTCAAGAGGATTCTATGCCAGAATATTCATCATATAAAACTCCGGATAAAGAACAATTGAAGAGCATCAGATTATTCAGGTAAAAATTAAAAGAACTAATACGATATTTTTTGTAGTTCTTTACCCCAAGATTAGATTTGTTTTTACAATAGACGATGTCAGGGCACATTTCATTCCTAACATAGAGGCTGTCGTTTAAATGCAGTTAGCAGCAACGCTAATAAAATTGCTTTTTATTATTAACAAACGCTTTCTCTGATCACTTTTAAACGCAGTTTTTATTGGCAACGTTTTTTTCTGGTATAAATGCCTAGAATACTTCAATTGAAATAAAACCGAAATAAATCCAATTAAAAGTTCAACTCAAAAGTTCCTAGCCAAAAATGCAATGGCAGAGCGTAAATTTGTCTACTTGCCTAATTCGTAATTTTAGGAACTTAATTTGTATACATTTTTGAGTTTTTTTGCTGTATGTAAAAAAGTTAATTCAAATTATGTTGCGTTGTCACAGTTTTTGTCTAATCTGATTTATCATGTTAACATTTTACTAACAAAAAATTGAATATTATGAAATTTGTGGCTTTAAAAGCAATAAATGCTCATCTTATTCATTTGAAAAGTGTTATTACGCAATTGACGAAAGAAATGACAACATGTAATGAACTTCTTAGGATGCGAGCGTTGGGCGCATGGTGTTTTAACCCTTACTAGAATAACTAAAATTACATACGTTATAGTGTTTCTGTTTGCCTATTG
Source organism: Trididemnum clinides (assembly GCA_963675345.1). NCBI lineage: Eukaryota > Metazoa > Chordata > Ascidiacea > Aplousobranchia > Didemnidae > Trididemnum > Trididemnum clinides. The sequence continues at coordinate 32,308,498 of OY776289.1, read as the reverse complement.
TAAACAATCTCACAACAAAAAGTTTCCTTTTGTATATGGTGCGAATATTGTAAAGAAATTGAGTATTTCAACAAAAAAGCAACACCAAACAAATATTGACAAAAAAAAATCAGTTCACAGCTGAGACACAATGTCCGCACTTTCAGGTTATGACCAGCTTCCTATGTGTTGGGCATACCCCTCTACCACAGTCATCGCATCGTGAGCGTGTATAAGTTTTCTGCACTTTATACGTCTCATTATGCAACTTGTTTTGACAGTATTTGGTGATTCTGCAAGAACACTAGGTGCAAAAAATCCCACTAAAACACCATCGCTTCTTACACTGTGTTTTTGATTGAAAAGACTCGGACGTATTCCTACAGCAGATTTTGCCTAGTCAAAAGTCAATTTTTTCAAAAACCCTTTTTCAGATAGCTTGAATTCTCCAGCTTTTCTCAATAAAATGTACGCATTGTTTGCTGCAGCATCAATAATATTGTAAAAAAAAAGGAGTGGCTATCTAACTGTTTTTCTTTGGCATGAAAATTCTTCCAAATTCTCATTAAACATGTCCATTCTTCTTGTTCTTTCGTTATTGTCCAGATCATTACTGTTTTTTTGTTTCATTAGTAGTTACCAAACTATCTGCATGACTGGAGCAAAGTAACATGACGGGATTTTTGTTTTTCTTTGCTTGGTAAGCAACCAGGCATATGCCTTACACATGGTTGAATAAAAATTTGCTAAAATAAATTTCCATTTTTCTGTTAAATGACCCAGGTACTTCTCGACGATGCCTTCTTATTGTTCCCAATGACTGCAGGAGCAGTTTGGCGAGGCTGTAACTTGTAAAAAAGTTGTCTGTGCACATATCCCTGCCCGTTCCAAAATAGGGTTTTTGCAATCGCATTACAAAATCTTGTGCCGAATTTCGATGAACTTGGTCACCTTCTTTGCCACCATATGGAATACCATTGAAGGCATATCCAGAACTGGACTCACAGGCTCAAAACATTTTTAGTTCGTATTTTCGTAGTTTTGATGGAATATAGGTTCTACCTGGAATTCTACCACCATACCCCACCAGTTCTTCGTTTACTGTTTTGCAGTCATCTCGAATATACGCACGCCTCAAATTGATAAGAAAAATGTCCCAGATTTCTGCTACTGCAGCAAATTTATTGTGAACTTTTCTTTCTTTCCGAGTTAGCCAATTTTCAAACCGGAGGCATCTAAGGGGGAATTTGAAACGGCCAAGGATATGACAGCTCGGTAAAACGGTTTGCTATCTTCCGGTTGCCATAAGTTATCAAGCTCCGTAAAGTTGTCTCTGCTGCTTCCGGCTTGTAAAATTATTGCAAATCCTGCTTTCAACTCATCCATGGAGAATGTTTTGAAGAGCTGCAGTTTACTTAAAGTACTGCGTATCTCCTTTACTCTTCTGTTTGTATGCATTAAACCAATTTGTAGAATATCTTTGCTCAAAAACAGTTCAAAACTCTCTATTTCACTCTGAGGATTAGCGATGGCTTTAGAAGAGTGGTTAGTATATTGCGCACTTGTCGTCTGGTTGGAATTGGACGTGTGGAGTATTCAATTCCACTTCGACTGAGAACACATTCTTCATCCTCGTGGTTGGTATCACTGCCATCAGCATTCACCGTCTCCTCATCCTTTTCATTTTCCTCTCATCTTTAGCATTCTCTTCAAGTATTTTTACATTGCCTTCATCGTCAACGACAGGTACTGTTTCCTTCTCTTCCTTATTTATTTGCATACCTTCTTCATCTGCACGATTGCTGTTATTACTATACAGATTATCTTCAGCGTCACTGTCATCATTGTAAAGATTGTCTTCTGTAATGCCAAGTTGCAAGCAAGCACCCCAGAAAGTCATTCGTCTACTCACATTTATTGAATTGAAATTATGGGCCTACAAAAGAAAATGTGTTGCACAAGGGTTGCACCTGTTTATCCTACAGTTTTTATACCGAGCAGCATACGCAGCAGAGTGTAGTGTAAATGAGAGAAACTACTGTAACCATTATAGTTACACTCATTGCTATTTGTAGGAAATAAGCCTCAATAATGTTCAACTAGGCCTAGAAATCACCCAGAACACTCATTGTACTAGTGCATGCACGTAGCCTGCCCAGTGCTCCCCATAAATCTTACTCGTTACCGTACTCCTAACCGTAACCCAAAATCTAAAGCCACTGTATGAAGCGTACTCTAATTCTAACCCTAACCCTAGCTCAAATTCAAACTCTTACCAATGAAACCTGGATATACATAGAACAGTTGAAAAGGCCTTCACTGGCCAATTAGCATTGGTATTGTACGTGCTTTTAAAAAGTAGTTTTCCTGCTTCTGTAAAGTATTCAATCCAAATCAGTTTTTATACAGCAAACCTTCTATAGACCTACTTTACACTGATGCAGCTGAGACGCCGTTCTTGGTTTGCCAATATAACGGTATTTCGAATCTAGATAATTCAGTCTGACCTAGTTCACATGGCGCTGAATGCAGCTGACAAAAGAGATGAAAGCCGGTTCACACGCTCCTTTGTTCTGTAATCTCATTTCTTTTTTGTGTTCCATTGTCTGTATTAGTAACGCAACAATGTATCAGCTAATCATGCGTATAAACTAGAGAAATGCAGCAAAAGAGACTGTTTACAAAATGTAAACAGAAATACGTCAACGCAACTTTTTTACATAAAAGTAAAACTTGCGACCGCGATTAAGTTTCTTTTAAACTCAACAATTTAACCCCAATACCCTTGATCATAGTTTACTGGAGGCTTTCAAGATTACACATGATGAAAGTTATGCTACGACAAAATCCTTGTAATTACAAAATATATACTGTTATACTGATAACGGTTAATGAAATTTTTGTAAAATACGTTGATCAGGAAAATCGACTTGTGCGGGGTGTAGTTCGTCAGCGCGAGACCGACGAATGGATCGACGCAGTGGCGCGAGCTGAGCAGAGATAAATTTTGGCAGCTGGGCAAACCCAATGCCTTTGCCCCACTCAAAAACGAGAGTTGGATGCCTCCCCCTATCCACCCGTTTTTACCGGTTATGTGGGTTCAATCTAAGGGGAGTCTTTAGGGGTTCAGCCACTCTGGGTTAGTCGCGTACAGCAGCAAGACTTTCCCACGCAGAGCTTTTGCGAGTTTGGCCGGCGAAACAGTGCACGATACCGCTCTTAATTGGTCCCTAGCATGAGCAGTAAACTCAAAGCACTAGTAGAGCGGCTGTTGGTATTTAGATAGAAATGAACGTCCAGTTTTTACATAAAAAATTAAAAAAAGCACAGTTATTCTGTGATGATTTAATCTTTGGGTGGAATTTTTGAAAGACGTTTGAACTTGTTATCGTTGACAAAGGTATTAAGCCACATTGACAGCTCATCATTTCTTCTTTCAAAATAGTGATGAAATCGGTAGACACCATTTTGTCTTACTTGCCCGTGATGCAAACAGAGCTATATTTTAAGTATCCAACAGTGCCCCTGTCCTTAAAAGCCCGAATAATTTGCTAATGGGGTTTTGTGAAGCATTTGTTTTTCTTTTATAATGATATGGCTTAGGCTGTAGTTTTTGAACATTTATGATTGTTGTTTGAATACGTACAACCCATTGTTTCTATGCTCGCCAAGCAGAGCTGCCAACTTAGATTATTTAAATCTAGATTTAGATTATTTTTGGATGATTTAGATTTAAAAATTTGTTGTTTAGATTATGGATTATATTTTAGATTATTTTAGAATGTTAGCTAGATATTTTTAGATTATTCGCTACTTGTACAATTAAAAGAGGAAAGCAGTGACAAATTTATTCTATTGCTAGTGCTTTGTGATCTTGGTTCAGTTTGTTAAAGAAATATTGCATACTTATTTCATTTGATAAAATTGTTTAAATATACTGTAACATTATTAACCCTTAGAATGTCCAAGTACAAGCCACCAAAAACATATCAGCGAAAATTCCGAAAAGAATAGATGCAAGATGAACTTTTTAAAGATTGGATATCAGCAGTAGTTGGTGATAGCTTTAAAGCATTCTGTAATTTTTGTAAATGTGATATTAAAGCTAAATATCAAGATTTGAAGCAACACAACCAGACTAAAAAGCACATGTCTGCATGCCCATTCAAAAACAGAGCTTTAGATTCATTTGTAAAAACAGAATGTGACAAAACTTCTCAGTTAGAAGATAATATTGCACTGTTTTTGTGTTGTCACTCAGCTATTACTATTTGCGTTTATCTGGTAGACATGTTCAAAAATAAAGTGTGTGACAGTAAAATGATTACAAATATGAAAATGCATTGAACAAAATGCACTAATATAATCAAAAATACATTGTGCAGTCACTTTGAAGTTGATTTGTTGAATGACATTTGTTACGGTGAGAGATCTATTATTTCTCGACATTTGCGATAATTAACCACCTTTTGTTTGTAGCCGATTAGTCTTGCCGCCATTGTGTGTTTTTCTCTTTGACGATAATCCTTCCAGATTTTTCTATTTAGTTTTCGCTGTAACGATTAATCGTAGCGACATTGGTTTCCTCTTTTAATTGCGTACAGTGTCTGGCGGGCCACCTTACTATTGCATGTTAATATTAGTCTCAGTTTACTTGTTGCGGTGGCTGGAGTTAAGTTTTATGTTAGTGGCTTTAATTGTTCGTTAGTTAGACCTTGAGTGCGCTCTACGAGTACGGTGTATTATTGCTGCCACCACCGCAAGTACAGTTAGTGCCCCGCAGTTTACATTAGCATATTAATGCATGTTCAGACCTGATCTATCTTGCTGGATTGGCTTAACTGGTCCAGCTTGTGTATATTAATGCAATGTTGTTTGTTATAGGTTACGCACACATTGCCTTCAACGCCGTTTAGCTTGTGCTGGTCTTGTCGGCCTGTTACTGTATATATAAAAATTAGTGTCAATAGAATTTTCATTTAAGTCTTATCTGCTGCTGTGCTGTATTGATCCTGAGATCAGCGTAGTCTACTGTTGAGGCTAAGCCGTCTCCCTTATTCGGTAGAATCGCCGTTTGGGTTATTTGGACGTTACAACATTGGTAAAAATAAATTCAGCTTTCATTGACAAATTTAATGACATTAGTGTATTGAAATTACTTGGCATATCAATAATCTATTACGTTAATATTCTTAAAAAGATTGTATCGACTTATCTTGGGTTGGTTGAGATTGAAGAATGTGATGCTGAGCATATTGTTTTGGCAATTAAAAATTTGTTAAGGACAAAGAATCTTAAATTAATTAATCTTATAGCAATTGGCACAGACAATGCAAGCGTTATGACTGGCATTAACAATGGTGTAAATTAGAGTGGAAAAGCGTTTTTCGACTTATGATTTACCATTCCATGTATTAAAAGAAATTGGAACCCTTGCTGCAAAGCAATTTCATGATGTCAACTAAGAAGCCTCAACATCTAGTTACAACTGTCAATCACATCAAAATGATGAAGAAAACTTCGATAAGCTGTTTTTTTTGTAAAGGTTATCATAGTAAAATGAAAATAAAAACTCAATTTTACCATATTTGTTTCAGATTGTGTTTTTTTATAGTTAAAACTCAATTTTACCTTATTTCTTTTAGATTGTGTTATTTTATATTTTAGATTATTTTAGATTTATTTAGCCCCAATTTTAGATTATTCTTGATAGTGAAAGTTGGCAGCCCTGTCGCCAAGTTATCAAAGTCTTGGCCCTTGAACCAGCTATTGTGCACAAAAATGTCGCACTATTGTTCAGTTTTTGTTTAACTTAGTTTTCAAAACTTGAAAATTTAATATAGTTTTTGCGTGTAGTAAACGATATAAAGGCTCTCATTTAATTAATAAACAAAATAGATTATAGGCACCGTTGGAATCGAGGTGTGGCACCGTAGGACGCCGTGGCCAATAGTGCCTCAATTTGACTCGATGTTTTCATTGCATCATGGCAGAAAAAGTAAAAGCTATAAGCTGCATTGTACATTTTATGTCCAATTATTAGCGATTGTTAAAGCAAGTAACTTTAATAAACTAAAAGTCATTTTAATTCGTATAACATCTTAAAATTCGAACGTCTTCGACTTTCATGAAGCCCTTTTCAAGAATTAAATCTGTAAATGTGACGTAATAAATTAAAATAATCAACGATAATTTCAAATAATACACATTATGAAGATATAGTACTTCTAACGACTGTAAAAACGTAGCCAACTTTAAAATAAGTAATAGCTGGGAAAGATCGGATGCAAAAACCTTTCTGCTCATCAAAAGCAGGATTAAAGCCTTACAGAAATGGCAAGATTCCTAAAATTATGCGAAAATCCAATATGAAATGTCATGTTACAATTACCTAATTACCTAATATAATACGATTACCTAATATATTACGGGTTACAATTTAAATAATTGTAACATAACATTCAATTGTATTTAAATAATTTCATGTACTTCAAGAGTGGCAGCAGCCAATAACTGACGACAGCCGAGATTACTAAATTGCGGTGCTTCCTCATCACCGGAATCCTTGTCGCTTTCACCTTGCACGTTATCAGGTGGCTTTATACATACATTGGCGGAGAAAAAGCTGCTTCCTGAACCATCTTCTGCGTCTTCTGACTGGCACAGTTCTTCTAAGTAGGGTAACGCTTGGTGCACGTTCATAAATTTGCACGACATAATAATCAATCAATCCTCAGATCTATTATTTTATCCGTGAGCTGAAAAATAAATTGAGGGTTAGTTACTAAGTCTTAGAATTGACAACTCGATTACTAGACCTATATGCCTTAACCATAGATAAACGGTAGTTGTAGGTTTCAAAATTTTGAAAAGCATCTAGATTGGTAGGCCAGGATCTTGATGAAAAAATTAGTATCTTTCTAACCTAACCTTCTGTTATTATCATTTCTAGCCTAGTATCTTCTAAGTATCTTTCTAAAATATCTTTCCAACCTAAATATCTAGCCTGGCGATACAGCTCTATGCTGTACGGATAGGCTAAGCACGAGCTAAAATTACAAAGCTTGACCGGTCTGTTGGCTTCATGCGGTCATATCTCTTTGCGAGACTAGCATTTCTCCATACTGACGTAATAAAAGAAAGCCGCCGATAGAGTTTTGCCGATGGAAAAGCATGTACCCTCCTGCTGCTAGCGTCAGTTTAAACTGACGCTGGAAAAACTTTTATTTCGGTGGAATTAAAAGAAATATGGCGGTGGAAGTTGGTCATATTATAGATTAGTACTTTATAAACATATTTCAAAATTTAGTTTATAATTTATTTACTTGCAATATCGGAAGCAGCATTATGTAATTCAAAGTTGCATCTTGAGGTCATTAACAAACAAAGATAAATTATCGGTAAACAACTTCTTTTTCACGCGAGTTTTTCACTCAACATCTTCTCAGTACATTCAAGGGCAATGTGAAACTCATTAATCATGTCAAAAAAGCAAACGGGTAGATATAGCTTAAAATAGGCAGGTGTCAGTTTAAACTGACGCTAGCAGAGTATGGGTTAAAAGTAATCACCAACATCGTACAGTACAACTATCTATTACCGCAAGTCAATAACCCACGAGAAGTTTTTGACTGCAGGAATTTATACTATAAAGCACAATTCTGTCTGTCTGTGTGTCTGTCTGTTTTAACTCCTCTGAAACTGTTAGAGGTACAAGCATCAAGCTTGGCACGATTGATCATTATTCCGTGGTGATTGTCATAAGAGTATTGGTGACGTCATAATCAAAAATAATTTTTTTTAAATTTGCATTACTTGACAGACAGCAACCGCTTTTTGCTCAAATGAAAACCAACTTGCGGCTTACTACATTACATGAATTTTCATATATTTGGTGTCTAAAATGACGTCACAATCAACGATTCATTGCACTGTCTGTTTTTTGTTCTATCTCAAAAACCACTGATCGCAGAAACGCTATTTTAAGAGGTATTGATAAGGTGCTTTCGATAAAAACAACATTACAACAACTAAAGCTTATTCAGTATTGCCAGATTTTCTTGAAGTTTCCCACGGAAATGATACCTAAAAACTACCCCAAACTAGCCCAACGCTTGCCTGTTGAAAAATAGTCAAAAATTTGCAAAAATTTCAAAGTTAGTTCATACAGGGCCGTTGGGAAAACAGTCCAGGCCCGGTATCAGCACAGTATTTGGTCTTCCATCGATTGCCATAGACAAGTCATCCAATGCTTCTTCATGATTTACAAAAAACACGCCAACGCTGCTGTTGCCGTGATCGTTTTGGTAATTTTTCCTTCGGGGAGACGGTGATCTACAGAAAAAAAAAGGTCCTTACCTACCAGGCTGTGTCAAATCATTCTAGTGTTTGGAAAATATAGCAATGTAGTGCCAGTTGAGCCTATTTTTGAGCTGCTTGTCTTACGAATATATGCCGGTGACCGTAACAGCCTCCATATCACACACAGTTGTCTTGAACTTTTGCACTTGTTGCTACTCCAAAAACTAGCCCAAAAAACCGTAACCCACGACTGCTAAATTTTTCCCGCAACGCCTCTTCAAAACTAGGCCCAATGTCGCGGGAAAAATCACGGAACTGGCAACGCTGAGCTTATTTGACAATGCTACAAGCAATTCTTTATTTAAGCATTTATTTAACCCTTCTAACCATTCTTTTTCTCTTTTTCGCTTGCACACTCAAAACTGGCTCTATGATGTCACAAGATGTCTGGTACGATTAAAAACAAATTTTTCGCTATCCCAGATCATAATATGAAAATCTTTTCTAAAATTGCACCCTTTTTGCAAAATCAGTTTATTTAAAAAACTGATTTGTGACCTCATTTCTCAACTGATTTTCAAACTGTCTTCAACGAATTAAAGGATACTTCAAGGCAATTTCAATAGCGTATAATATGTACAATTAATGTTAGTTTTTATACTGAAAAAACTAACTTGTAACTTTCTACTTTTCCAAAAAGTGGTAAGCTGAGTAAAAATTAGGTGACTCTAATACAAAAACGTTATAGTAAGATACTAACCATTACTGTTCTTTGAAAGCTTAGCAAATTTTCTTTCCAGCAATATGTGAGTTCAATTACTTAAGGCTAACGAGTACTTTATAATGGCTGATCAAAAATTGGTTGCCATACATCAGGTTTCATTTTTATTAAAACAATTATCCTACTTAACCAAACAAACTTGCAATTGTTAAGCAAAGTTAGTTGTTCAGTACGTTTTGACTACTTTTCCTCACAAGCATTGTTTATTGGCATTATCTGTCGATGTTTTCCAAAACTGAGATCACTAAGCGTTTATGAAATGAATTGCATCGGTTGAAAACACATAAAATTGTGGTGCCTGCATTTCATAAAATTGCAATTTGTAAAAACACAAAGCACTTTGATACGTTTTGTTTATTCATTTTCGATAGTATGAATCTTTGGCATTATCCATCAAAATATTCAAAAAGATTCATTGACAAATGAAGTCTACAAATTTTAATGTGTAACCTACTCCAAGCAAAACACTCGGTGATCGCACAAAAATGGTCCTGTCTTATCGTTTGCAACAAAATGTTAGTTTCGAGCTACATATGATCTAAATGTTGAAGCAATTTTCTTTGCAATTGGGTGAGGCTTGCACAGCCACGTGATCTGATGTTCTTAATCTCGACGTTATTATTTGGGGCACCCGCTATTGCTATAACTAGTCTCTGAGTACTTCATTTCAAATTAGTTTGCTCTTTGCATGGCAGCGTATATGCCAGGGCCAAGGAACATGCACGCAGTCAGAGACGTTAGAAATAAAAAAGTGGTAAGTAGCGATCCTAATATTTAATGGCTTAAAATGGAATGTTAGGTCATAATGCTAAATGACATCTTAATTGATTCTACTATAAGGTAAAAACAGCAGCAGGCAACAAAATTATCCCAAATCATTTTGATAGCAAGCATAAATCGTAAAGCGCATTACTAATAATTGTAATTGCAAGGATATTGGTACAAAGCACTAGTCTTCATCTTGAAAGTAGATAGGTCTGAACTAGGGAAAAAGTTTAATGTAATAAATCCCAAATTTAGGATAAGATCAAAATTAAACAATAATAGCATCAATTGGTGATACTAAATTAAGAGAGAATGCTTTTATTTGAAAAGAGCTTAATAGGCGCCTATTGCATTACGTCATATGACAATGAGGTAAGACATGGCCCTTTTTTGTTCTATGGTCGAATTAAATTAAATATTGCAACCAAAAATCTTTATGTCACAAATAGTAATACGAAAGCGATTGCACCAAATCGTCAAATAGGCCTACCACTAAACAGCTCATTTTTTTCAATCATCAAAACGAACACTATTTGGGCGACGCGATTAATTTTGGCTATGTTTTCCTGCCCCTTCCTTAGACTCTTAAAAATTGTAAATGGTAGTTTGTGATACCAATCTTTCTTTTTGAATACTTCCAGTCTTGATTAATAGACCAACATGATCACCATTACGTGTACAGGTACTACGGCTTATATTTGTTAAAATATTTTGTTGTTGCTCTCACAAATGTTTGTACGGTGAAGCTGGCGCAGCTGCATTAATTGATACCTTTCAAATCGGCACGGGTGATGGCATGCTCTGCCGGGGTATAATCGCACCATAGAAGAAACATGTGTTCTATTTTGCTTGATAATAGCTTAATAGAGATATCGGGATCAAGCCCAAAAGATTTGAGAAAAAGCAAGGACTCATCTAGCTTCTCTGAGCATACCTAGGCGAGCAAAAACGAATACGAATCATGATGCGCAGCCACCAGGGACTTGAGAGAGTTTGAGGGGAAATCAAAATTAACAACGTCACTGCGTTAAATCGCACGACGTAGAATATGTTATGGGTATTTTGCTTAGTCATAGCGTTATAGAGCTACCGGGTCAAACCAAACATTTGGGAATAAGCAAAGACTCTTAACTTCCCATGGTACGTCATACATAGAGAAAAGAACATGCTACACAATGCGTAACCGGCGATAACTGGAGAAAGTTTAAGGGAAAACCAAAAGAAAACAGCGACACATATCATAAATGTGTTCGCTACTTCTGAAGCACAGAAAAGCCAAGGTCCCTTTGGGGTCGTGTCAGCAATGAATGGAGGACATAGACCCAAGGCATAGCCAGGATCTTGAAATGGTAAATTTTATTAGGAAAAGGAGCACAAAAAGTCATGAAAATCTTGTTTGAAGAAAACACATAAACGCTTGGTAACTGTTCACACAAAAGCCTGATAGGTAAGCCAGCTTGGCCAGCTGAACCAACATTCTCAATCCCGACGTTACTGATGGGGCTCTGCGGGCAACGCCGTCGTATATACCAAAAAGCAAGAATGTTTTTTTGCTGATATGCTTCTTGTTAAGGTATTTATGTCTATACTCTACAGCTTTGTAATAGAACCCCAATTTTAAGAAAAAATCAACTTAAAACCATAACCATAACAATTTGTAAAATTGTATTTAGAGAGAACATTTGTTTGAAAATAACTCGGCCTGATGTGCGCCTACTAAAATATGGTGCATGATTGTGGGAAATCCATAGCCGCGTTTGTCACTGTGCCGGAAACAAGACAAATAGCGCAGCCAAAGAACTTAATACCACAAATATAAATATAAATAGCTGGCCGATATATATAGGAAAAAGGCAGCACCGCATCGCAAAATAGGCTTACTACCTTATCATCGCAAAATAGGCCTTACGTTTATTTCTGTAATTGTAAAAGCCACCACCATTTCGCCGCTACCAACAGTTTTGACTTTGGTTCAGTCCTTTCTCTCTCACAAGTACTAACAATAATTTGTGGCAAGATTCTTTGTGAGCACTGCAATTCATGATTAAGAGAAAATGATGATCACGATTTTGTGTGCAGGAATTGTGAAAGCGCATAAAATTCAATAGCGACCCGAGCCTTCTGTTTTTTCCTCATATCTCTTGAAATAGCCGGCTACGTTCTGTGAGACTTCAAGTATTCCCAAAGAATTTATTCTTCTTCCATTTCACATTTATAATTTTGAAAATATTACACTGATAAAATAGTTATTATGGATTTAAAAGAAAAAACCTATAGAGTCTCTAGCAATCCATGTTAAGTAATAGTGTAACTTTTTTTTTTAACTGCAACTTATGTAGTTAGTAGTTAATTATAAAGTGCCACAAACATCAAATTAAATCGAACAACATAAGAAATAGTTAATCATCGCATTTTTCGTACTGTGTATTGCAAAATCAAAACGTTTATGACAAAAGATTAGAAGTTTCACAAGAAAAAAAGTAACATCGAAGAGTTGATTGCAAATCGGTATAAGATCCCAAAAGAATTTGAACAACGATTGCAAGAAGGCTATTGGATGCAGCAACAGCCGCTGGGAAAGTGGTATGAGTTGGTCTGATTTAGAAGACAACTCTGACGATGGAGAAATCATTGAGAGCCAAGATTCTGCGGATGGCCAATCATCACCTGAGAGATGGGATGACGCTTCTTCTATTGTCAGAAACCAGACCACAAGTGCAGATGATGAATTGACTGTCGGTAGTGGAGAAGAAAGTGATAGCGAAGACTCCTCTGAGCATGACAGTGATGATCTTACGGCCAGAAGCTCGTTTGCAGGAAAAAATGGCCGTGTGCGGTTTACCACGTGTCCCCCACCATCAAAAACAAGTGCACGTAATCTTTGACACACCAATAAAGACCAATTGGTGCTGCAAAAACCATCCAAAATGAAGTTGATCCTTTTGCTTACTTTATTGATGAAAATAAAAGTCTGCTCCATTTCGGCAAATGTGGGAACAGTTTTTTGAGAATTACGGATGCTGTCAGCGCTTATGTAACCGTGTATGAACAACTGAGGTCATTTTTAGATCGTTAGTAGTTTCGTTCCAGTATATGCTCAAGAAGATAGACAAGTGCAAGCTGAAGTTCTTTGTTGTGTGACTGTCTCGTTGGCTACACATTCAATGGCATGCTGTATATTGAATTTCAAGGAAATCGAAGAAATGTTGGGTTGTCATCTGATGTTGTGAAATTCCTCTCGACATTAATGCATTTTTCTGGAGTCAATGTACTAACTGATAATTGATTTACCAGTTCCCAGCTTGCTGCGGACTTACTCCAGAAACAAATCCTTTTGCAGGGAACAATGAGAGAAACTTCCCATTAAATTTGCAACACGGAAGGCAAAAAGGATTGGATCAAGCTGGTTAAATTTTTAGTGACAGGCAAACGTTAGTATCAAATGTACCCAGGAAAAACAAGCTGTGGTTCTGCTTTTCAACTATGCACAATGACAACAAAATTAATGAAGATTCAAGTTTGCCTATAATAACACTAGACTACAATGCTAATTAAGCAGCTGTTGACCGAGTTGACCAACCTTGTCATAATTACAATGTGCAGAAAAGGACCAAGCGCTGACCACTTGCATACTTCTTCAACTGCCTCAATATTGCAGGTATCAATAGCAGGGTGACTTTCCGAGCCAAACTTCCACAAAGGGAAAAAGTCAGTTATCGACGCCAAATATTTTTAGAAAGCTTAGGCATGAGTTGCTTCATCCACGGCTAGAGCGACGAGTGCGAGTCAAGCAACTTCCAAGAGATACTAAGCTATCATTACGAAAATGTGAGTTCAAAATTGACATTGGCACTTTTCAATCAGCTGCACATTAGGGTGGAAAGCGTAAAAGAGACAGTGCTACATCTGTCCATCTTCTCTGGATCGCAAAACAACTGACGCGTTCGAAGAATGTAATGAGCCATCTTGCATTGGTCACACACAGGTCACGGTTTTATGTTCCGATTGTGCCGCATGATTTTTGTGCCTTGGCATTATCATGCCTATTGTGTAAGAAGCTAACAAACTACAATCGTTTTATTGTTTTTCATTCCTTTTGCGCTAAATTTTGATGTTACACGTTATTTAAATAGTCTTTTGTTGTTGGTAGTATGCAGTGTTCATCTTAACTTTTGATAGGTCACTTTTTGTACAAAATGGAAAATATTACACTTGCGATTTTTGCAAATTTTGTCGGTTTTTTTTAACCATTATACTAAGCTGTAAATAATAATGAACTTGAAATATGTTGATTAGTTTCATGACCATGTTTTAGGAAGATGAACAAACTGAAAGCTTGAGCAAAAATATTTCAATACGCAGGGTCGCTAACGACCCACTTAGGTAATAGTGGTTGGCGAAACACTTGGGCGTTTAAGGGTTAATCATCTCAGTTACATTTTGCTTATCCCGTGGTGATTGTGAAGAGCTGGCATTGCACGTATCCGAAGTGGCTAGTATCTCATCAGTAATATCAACCCCGCATGCAGGAGTAAATACACTTTTAGTTTCTGATAATGAGCCTAGACATTCTACTTCAGTCTTGTGAACTGACTCCTGCAACTTTTGCAAGTGCCTCCACAATCCTGCCAAATAGGCTAGTGCAACTGTTTTCTAAGAATATTTTAGAAGTACCTGATGCTATAGATCAACATAAATTGCAGCCAAAAAAGCAGCGTCAGATAACAAAGTAGTTTTTCTACTTTCCATGACATGAAGCACAGCCAATGCCAAAGAACAAGCATTGTTCACTCTTGCGCTACAGTTGGACTTTACACTTCAGCCACTCACTGAATAACTCAAAAGCAGTTAATTTCTTCAGCTGAATTGCGGTGGTCGTAAACGTCTAACAAAATGAGGGATTCATTTGCCTAAGCGATTTGGCCCAGTAAATCCCTGACAAGCAACACTTTCATGCATTGAAATCGTCGAACCCCAACGGTTCTCACAATCCAGTCTATGAAGAGGTTTGTTGTTGTGCTTGAACAATTCTCTAATATTCTCTTTGTTGGTCTTTTTGGCGACATTTGTTACTTTTGACACCACTTCTTTTTGCGCTGGAATTAGCTTTAAAGAAATCATGCACTCTCAGTTGTAATGTGTGAATAGCACACTTGATGGTAATAACTTCATCTTCAGCAGTTATTACGTCTTCAAAAAGTTCACTGTCGGAAGCTTCAGTGACATCACATTCATCCTCGTGATTCTGGTCAGCAAAATTTTGGGGCAGAACAAAACCACTTCTCATGATCTCCCAACTTTTAAAACGTTGGATCCGTAATTTTTCATGAGTTTGTAAATTTTCTTCTCCAAGATACCAAGTTTGGCGAAGCACCTTGCAATGTGTTTACGTATTGCACCAGCTGTGGCTAATTTGTCCACAGCTGCAGTGATAACTCTCAAATTACCACCCACTACTGCTAACAAATTCATTTCAATAAAATAACGCTTTCTTCGCGTACGCAAATCCACCTTGTCCGAAACCTTTTTACTATCAAATATCTGTTTGATTGCTGTTGTCTTTCTCCAATAAACATCAATGGTCCATGCTCGTACGTTGGAAGCTGTAAGTTCTAGGTTCAGTTGATCTAGCATTAAGCAAGCATCTTTGCAATGCTAGATTTTTTAAATACGCAAAGAGGAAGACCATTGGTGGCGACAGCTTCAACTGCCATTGGCTGCAGCTTCAACTGCCATTGGCTTCAGCTTCAACTGCCGTTGATACTTTGGCTTATGATTGGAAATTAAGCCATAGTTGCAGGTTGTTTTCCAACTGTCGCACTGCTTTTTCCTAGCAATTGCGATTCAAAATAAGTTATATTTAAGGCATTTGGCCAGTGTTTCCCAAACTGTGTGCCGCGAGTCGTTTTAAGTGCTTTTTGTTGTTACAAATTTTCTGCCAAACTTGAGAAAGTGCTGCCATTACA
The DNA here is from genome assembly GCA_963675345.1 of Trididemnum clinides. NCBI lineage: Eukaryota > Metazoa > Chordata > Ascidiacea > Aplousobranchia > Didemnidae > Trididemnum > Trididemnum clinides. Next base: position 32,292,706 of record OY776289.1, on the reverse strand, counting down.
GGTCACGGCTAAAGAGGTAATGACCTTTTTTTGGAAATCAGCACCACGCGATTTCCAGACTTCGTTGCCCAGAAAAGTGGTGATTTCCAAAAAAAAGGTCATCACCATTCTCGCTATCGCCTGTGATGCCACTCGACATCAATTGAAATAGATTCCAGTAGCTGGTGTGCCGCGTATTTGTTCAACTGATTTCCTGTGCCGGCACGCAAAAAAGTTTGAGAACCACTGCGTTAGGCTTTTTTCTTTTCTTCTTTGATGGCTTCGAAGTAGGGGTTTGGATGTTTTCTTCTCAAGTAATCAACTAAATACGTAGCATGGACGTCTGAGTCGCTTTTTTGCTTAAATTCCTATTGACAGCCTTCTACTGTAAAGTAGCCGTATTTACTTTATAACGAAAGTATTTCTTGCCAATAAAATTCCTCGCTCGATCCATTTAAACAACTTTCATTGCAGTTTTACAATAATTCACAGTTGCAACGGCTTTATTTAAAAAAATTATACTTGTCACCTAAGCAAAGTTGAAATATAAATCGGGTAAACGTGAGAAAGAAAAAACAATAAAATTTTTACTTCTTATGTAAAACGCAGCAGGTCTGAAGCGAAACCAAACTGGAATTCTCAGAATGATAGTTTCAATTACATGTAATAGTTGCTAGAACTCTTTTGTTTCTACTTTAACATTTAGAAACGTTCACTCTTCACTAAGGTGAACAAGATAATACAAATATACTTACCGTATTTGCCGGTGTATAAGTCGACCTTTTTCGATCAAAAATCGACCTAAAAATATCGACCTTGACTTATACACCGAGTCATGAAATTATACAAAGGATATATCATAAAATCGTAAATTTCCGTCGAATTTTAGGGGGTCGACTCATACAACGAGTCGACTTATACACCGGCAAATACGGTAGAAAGCCTTTAATTACTTCTGAACGAGAACAATATATTCTACAAATGCAGTACATGCCCTGCCGATAAATTCATGGCAATAAACCCAATGCAAAAATCCATCAATAACCACTAATATTATTCTCTTCCAGAAATCCATTGATAATACAACTAAATTTACTAACTCACAAAATCGCAAACTCACCGATTGGAATCACACTCCCAAAATATTTTCCAGTAAACTCAGTACCGCACTGAGTATTTCTGAGTTCTGAACATAGTTAATCACTCACCCTTAGGATATCTAAATCCCCTCGAATAAACATATTCTATTAGCACTATCCCAGAGTCCCATTGGAATCTCACTCGAAACTAGAATTTACTATCTAAAATAATACCTCTCTTCTTGGAATAACACAATCTCACAGATCTACAATCTAAAATCTAGAACAATTGATAATCGTAACAACGCTCTGTATATACAAGCGTGAAGTTCTAGAAGGTTCAACTGGTAATTCTAGCAATTTCTAATAAAACAAACAAGACTTTGACATGATTACTATACCAGGACTACTTAATTTGCGGACCGCGGTCCGAATCCGGACCTTTTGTGTATTGAAACTAGACCTCAAGCTCCAGAATGAGAAACAGCAGGTGCAGCCGCGGGTTGCGCAAAAGTCCACGCCCATTTTACTAAACTTTATTCTAATATAGCTTTGAAAAAAGCTGTTTTAGTCATAAGCTTTTCGTGACGCTCTCAACAGTGGCGGTATCGCGTCAAAAGGGAAGATCTAGAGTGAATAAGTCTTTTATGTGAATAATTTGGATGTTACGTAATCAAGACAGGCCAATGATTTGTCATATATGAATACCAAAGCTTTGTCATATATGAATACAAGTGCCACTGTGATAGTCGGTACGTAGGGCGAACATCTCAACGACTACAGGATCGCATCAAGCAACATGTTCCGCAATGGTTAAGACAGCAATTGACTCGTCCACGCCGATCTCAACCACACAGATCGTGCGAACGAACCGACACCAAACCGGATTGTGACTCCGCCATTGGTCAGCATCTTTTAGATAATGATCGATGCGCATTAAACTATGATGATAAGCGGTTTTCAATCCTTGCCGCAGCGCGCAGCTCTTTCCATCTCAATCTTTTAGAGGCTACTTATATCAAGACCCGACGCCCGGTGTTATGCAGACAGAAAGAGTTTGTTTACACTCTCAAACTCTTTCGATAATCGTAGCATTTGGCCTCCTGCCGCGCCTTCTTTAACTTTCGCACTTGCGAAATCTTTCTTTCGCGCGCTTTGCAATACAAACGCAATCATTGGCCTGTCTTGATTACGTAACATCCAAATTATTCACATAAAAGACTGGCGCGATGGTGTAGTGGTTAGAGCGTCCGCTTCGCAGTCGGTAGACCTGGGGTTCATTTCCCTTGTCGAGTCATACCAAAAGACTTTAAAAAATGGTATTCGCAGCTTCCCTGCTTGGCGCTCAGCACATAAGGGATAGTGTGGAGAACAAGCCGGCAAGCTTGCTTGTTGTGTCCTTGGGCAAGGCACTTAACGGGACGCCTCCGTCTTTATGTGGCAGACAGATGGTGGGGCCAAGCAGTCTATCCGTCGTGGTGGCCCAGTCTGACGAAAGACATGCAAACAGAGCATGAGCTCATACGCGTAGTAGTAGTAGACTCATTCACTCTAGATCTTCTCTTTTGACGCGATACCGCCACTGATGAGAGCGTCACGAAAAGCTTATGGCTAAAACAGCTTTTTTCAAAGCTATATTAAAATTTTGTACCACCAACAAGATTTTTGTAAACTTTATTCTCTTGTTCTCAGTACTAAGTTATTTTCAAACGAAATAGCAAAAGTTCTCTCGCCTTCGGCATCACTGCCCATGCTTAGCATTGACTAACGGCACTTTTAAAAGAACTAGCGAACAACACGATCAGCATAAAAACAGGAGAAAACCTATTTCCTACTGCTCAAGTTCTGTTATCTATGCCTCTCTCATCCGCTAGATTTGCCTCTGCAATTAAACTGATCAAGTGTGGTAAAGCTCAAAGCACTAACAATATCCCGCCAGATATATTCTGAAGCACTGCGGCCCCAAACGTCTAGCATAGCTTCAAGAATTCTTCACAGCCTGCGTGACCTACCAAAAAATCCCCCCTATATGGCAACTGGCCACAGTTGCCTTGGTACCAAAACCTGGCAAAGCGGCTGATGACTGAAAGAGCTTCCAGATTATATTGTTGCAAAGCGTTTCTTACATGCTTTTCGAGCGGTTACTCTGGAGGCGCTTAGAACCTGTTTTTGACCCCTAACAAACAAGCTGGTTTCAGACATAGTCAATGCATAACCCACATGTGTCAAACTCAGGCCCGCTGGCCAAATTTGGCCCGCAGTGTAAATATAATTGGCCCGCGAGATCATATTAAATGTGCATTCGAACTGGCCCGCCGCTTGTACCACCAATACTACAAATCCCTCTATGCTTTGCTAGTATGTTAGCGCGCAGTCGAAGCCGGCAAGCTCTTCTTTTTTCTGTTGACAGTCATCAACAACCATGCTACGGTGACATCAGCCAAATTAATTTCACCCTCCTCAAAAATGGCCAATCGAAAGATGGACAATAGGAGCTTTTAAGACAGAGGGGACAGATTTTCTATGCACGAATATAAAGGACATACCTGTTTGTCTTTTGTGCGGAGCTAACGTAGCTGTGACGAAAGAATATAACATAAGAAGACATTATGAAACAAAACATTATGAGAAGTACAAGGACCTGGACGTAAAGCAGAAGGCTGCAAAAGGTGCAGGAGATGAAAAGAAGACTGGTTTCGCAGTAAACTATGTTCATGAAAGCAAAATCAAAAAGTGTAGCTGCTGTAAAAGCCAGCTTTATTGTGTCAGCAGAGATTGCAAAATCAGCCCTGCCCTATAATGAGCGAGAGTTTGTCAAAAAGTGCATGGTCAAAGTTGCGACATTGTGAGCCCAGATAAAAAGCAAGAGCCTGAGCCAAAACACCGTAGCTGAGCTCGTTTGTGAGCTTTCCGCTAATCTACACAAACAACTAATAAAAAAAGGGAAAGATTTTATTGCATATTTTCTTGCTGTGGTGAGAGCAGCAACTCCTCTGATACTGCCCAGCTGTCAATCTTCATCCGTGAAGTAGACTCGAGCCTGTGCGTCACAGAGGAACTTCTAAGATTAAAATCAATGCATGGCACAACCACAGGAAAAGATATCTTTGAAGACGTATCCAAATGAATAACAAAAACGAGCCTTCCTTGGGATAAACTTGTGGGATTGACGGCAGATGGTGCGCCCGCGATTTGCGGTCAAAAGAGTGGATTGGTTGGCGGGCTTGAGGAGAAGATGCGGGAGGAAGATGCAGGTGAGCTTACAGTTTATTACTGTATCATCCATCACTAAGCTCTCTGTGGCAAAGCTCTGCAAATAAAACATGTTATGTGCTCCATAACACAGTAGTCAACTTCATAAGAGCCAAAGGTTTAAATCAGCGGCAGTTCAAGTCTTTTCTGGAGGAGTTTAATTCGGAATACAGAGAAGTGCCCTATCACACAGAGGTAAGATGGTTAAGCAGAGGAAAAGTATTGTGCAGATGTTTTGAGCTACCTGAAGAAATCTGTCAGTTTAAGGAAAACAAAAGGAAAGACCCAATTGAGCTGAAGGATAAAAAGTTTCTGCGTGAGCTAGCATTTCTGTCTGACATTGTGAGCCATCCCAATGTGCTTAAAGGTCAACTGACACGAAAATTTTGACCCTTTTTTTTTTACAAATTTGAAGAAAAAACGTATTTGTGATGAGATATTTTAAACTTTTAATGCAATACAAGCAAGTGGGAAGTTGTAAATGAGGCTGAAAACACGAATTTCGTGAATCGGCGGTTTTGAGGGCGATGACGTCATAGATGAACATCTGTAGCGAAAAGCCATTATGATCAAGCGCGCACTGTCGCACAATCATTACGCGAGTTAAGAAAAACCGCAACTAGTTCTATGTCAAAAGTGGACTAATTTTGAGGACTACCACTGCTTTCATTATGGAAATGGAACATGCAAATGACAGCAGTCACAGCAGCATAAGTGAAGATGAAGAATTGAATATACCTACGCTTGTATTGCCGTACCAGTTTGAGCCGCCAGCTTCTAGCTGCTTAGACAACACAGCTGATTGCTCGTTCAGCAGCGATACAAATGATGAAAATACCGCAGAAAATGAACCGAGAGTACCTGACGTTAACATTTGGTAAGTTGTGAGTAGCGTTGGCATATCCACCAACCTATTTCATACTTTATTTTCGTGGTGACACTGGCTGAGTGCAATACAGCTTTTGTTAGGAGAAAACGTTGGCTTGTGTAAGACACATACGACCTTTGTGTTTATTAGACGTGAAAATCATATTTTTTTGTAAAAGGTGTGGCTGTGGAAACTGTAAGAGTATGCCAACCGAAAAATAATGTCTGTGCTACCTGTCTGTCACAGAGATTGATAGAAAAAGAAAAGAAAAAGGTGTTAGGTGCATAACACTATCTTCAGGCTTTCAAGCCAATTGCTTGGATATAGATGTTCTTGAAACATCATTTTACGAGTACAAAGAAATTCATTGGCCACCTAAAGAAGATGAAGAGATTCATGAGTAAGCTTATAGAAAGGTTAATTGCTTTGGTCAGTTGGATTGGTAATAAATGCTAATATTTTAGAACTTATCGATACATAGCCTATCGGAGATTTACACACTGGATATGGAAGAGAATTGGCAAAAGAAATAGAAAGATTCTACCTGCATGTGTCGTTACAAAAATCCGGGAAAAGTTTACCTCTAAACACTACTGTGGTTTTAGATACGCATGTTAGTGAAATAAATAAGCATAATCGTACACTCGCAAATGAGCTATATGACAAATTTTAATTTGGCTAACATATTTTACACAATTCCGTTGAAGATAAAAACAAATAAAATCGAGCACTGAGCAGAATAGCAAAGCAAAGTCTCCAATTATACTATTACACCAGTGCATTGCCATCAACCCTATTTAGATTGAAGCGGGATTTGTGACGGCGGATGACTTCAGTTTTGCTGACTTCTTTGCAATTTTCAGCTAGTGGAGGAGGTCTAAAAGAAAACCTTGAACCAGTAGCCAATTGATAAGTCGGATTCGCCTCTCTTCTTAAGATAACGTTGCGCATTAATTCTTCAACGTAATCTATAAAATAGCTGTTATATGCTAGTCTGCAGTTACATTGTAGAAAAATGCACTGATAAGGTTTGTTAAAACAGAAGTGATCGGCAATTGGGTACATGAGCACAATCACTTCAAAGATGAAGTACATATAGCAAGTATGATTTTACATAAATGGCAGTGTTTAATTACCATCTTTCTGGGGATGGCCAAACGGTATCAGCTACTACGTCAAAAATTCAGCAAACATGCGATAATTGTGGTGACAAGGGATAAGGAAAAGTTATTGCAAGTGTAGCCACCCTAACTAAGTCCTGGATTCTCCGTCAAGTCGGCCTGTTATTACTGGAGGCCCTCTGCACCATGGAAGAAAAAAGAATTTTGTTTAATAACCTGCAGTACTTGAAAAACAGTGCGATGTGGAACAACACTTCTTTAAAGCAGTCGGAAATAACCATATTGTGGTGGAAAAAATAGCTGCGTTCTAGGTCGAAGTTGTCCCTGTTCAAACTAAATGTTTAAAGCTTCACTTCGTATATACTTATCTGCCACACCCACTGTTTAATAGGAAGCAGGAAATCAACTACAAACTTTTGCGCAATGACGGTAAAGGATGGGTTTACTTACTGAAAGTCTGATGGGTTTTTATTTGTTTAGCAACGCCTTCAGAAGAGGTTCTTCCTTTGGGATAAGAAACCGTGAAGCATGCCAATTTCAAATGCTTCATCATATTCAAGATTCGAGTTGCACTTCTGCCAGAAAACATTATTGCCGCAGCAGTAAGCAGGTTGCCGTAAAGCATGGTACCAGAATGAGGCTGGCTAGTCCAATAAAATGATGACCCACATTCACATAAATAGGAACACGTAATACATGTTCCATTAATATCTTTCTTCATGTGCAGTTGTTGTTTTGCACAATCGTGACAAAAATCCGTCAGCAAGCGAAGTTGGGTTTCAAAAACCACAAACTTTCTTTCTTTATCTGGCGTAGGGTTTCCATCACCAGAGGGCGTGAAATTGTTTTCATAGCACTGATCAACGTATGGTACCCAGCTAGAATCTTCAGGATCATCATTTGTCACGGTATCGTCTAAAAAGCTTTTCTGGTTGATAAGTGTTACTTCTGTTTGAGTGCCTTGACTGCAATACTGCATTTGAGCCTGTTCCACCTGTACCCTCACATGTCGTGTTTTCTGTCAACAAAGCGCAATAAAAATAAATGTCAACAAGACGAACAAATTCTTACACATTTCAAACAAAATTTAAAGATCACTTGATGCAAGATCTGGTAGAGTGATTTCCATTGAATAACACAAAATGTTTAGCCACAAATTGTAAAATGCATCAACATATTAGAGCAGTGGAAAAGCATTTTGCGCAATGAACAGTAAATCAAAATAGGCGCACAGTTTCATGAAATACAGTACTTATACATCTTGTCAGTAAAAATAAAAGGCTATGTAGTAATAAGGATGAAATACATACTTACAACAACGTTTTTGGTTTGGGTGGAAAAATCTTTTTGTTTACTGTTGACAACTACATCTTCATCAACACTGATGCAGCAGTCTTCCATACTAGTAACTTCATCAGACATATGATAATCCTTTTCAGAATTACTTCAATGAAAGTGTTTTTGCACAATCTACAGAGCAAAATCTTTAAGACCAACTTGCTTTAAGTTATGAAATATGTATGCTGCTCCAAATTATTGAACACAATTAGTGATATGCAGTATTTGTTCATCGTAAAAATGTAACACAATACCCTTTCTGAAAAAAAGAAATTCCAAATGACTGCCACTGATCTCAGTAGAGCATGGTTTTCCCTTATCAACGTAGTTAAATAGTATACCAGCAAAACAGAAGACTTTTGCTATTGTGCAATTTCTAACCCCTTTGATACCAGAAAACTTTACTACAACAGCTGTTCTTCAATAACAAGTGCCATAACAAAAGCATGACAGTGACCACATAAATGGCAGGTGTTCTAATAAAAAAAAAATGCCCAGAGAGAACTATGCTAACAGATTTTACAAGGTTAAATAAAATATTTAGAGTAACGGGTAACCAAAAACCAACAACTACCATAAGCTACTCAAATACTTAACAAATACAATCACAATGATTACAAAACATTATGCAAACCTCTATTTGTCGACGTTTCTCCAAAGCTTTGGACTTTCTTGGTGATTTTGTTTTGAGCTTCACAGTTTTTTTGAACTCTGGAATAACAGTTGGTATTGCTTTAGGCTTTAATTGCAATCTTAAGGTTTTTTCATATCCAAGTGATTTAGCAAATGAGCGGCTCAAAACAAAATCTGATTCAGTAAAGTGCTTTTCACATACTTTGGAGTGTGTTGTCGGACTAAAATACTTTCTTTGGCATTTTAATATCCAAATGCGTCTCAAGTCCAGCTTTTTGGGAAAAGAAAAAAAAGCTATCCTCTTATCCCTTCCAGACCTGGAATTACAAGTTCCAACAGCGCAAATTGCCATCACAAATAGATTATAAATGGTTGACTAAATGGTCTAAAAAGACAAAAGATGGACAAATTATCAGATACTACAAAACCTACTCATAAGTGAAGAACTAGTTTTTTCTCTTTCATATCAGCTGTAAATAAGAGTAGACCTAATATCTAAATATTTTAAAAGAACTTGACAGCAATGTGTAACCATATGAAGAGCAACACAATCACATATTGTCTGATGGTGCAAATATTTAACTGCTGAATAACTACCGGTATGCTAAATAACCAGCTAAACATGTAGCTTTAAGATCAAACCTAAATTGCCTAGACTATATAAAACAGCTTTCATTAGTTTTTGGTCTAACAGTTACTACCCAGAGTGCACACTTGTGAAAAACTGACAATGAATTTACTGCCACATGTTTGTACATTACTGTCTTTGCACTTAGAAATGACAACTTTTCTGCTTTCCTCAAACAAGCTTTCAGCAAATGTTCACAAATGACGTCATCGCAACCGTGGGAAAAAATACAGGAAATAAGAAAACTTGATGTTTAACTGTAAATAACTCGGGCTAAACAAAAATATAAAAGAAAAAAATTCAAGAGTGAGTTTATATCGATAAAAAGATTTAAAATTTCAAATAAAATCGCATCTTGTAAATTTCATGTCAGTTGACCTTTAACCTGCAGCTTCAGGGGCAGGGCCACATTATCACAGGCATGTACGCAGCATTGAGGGCCTTTAAAACTAAGTTGTATTGGTGGAAGACTCAGATGCTGCAAGGAAACTTGGGTCATTTTCCGTGCAGCCAAAACATGGCAGAGCAAATTTTTTTCTGCCATGCTGCCTAGCGCACAGTTTGCTAAAAAAATCAACGCCCTCAGCGCCGAGTTTTCCCGGCGTTTTGCCGACTTTGAGGCTCAGAAAGAGAGATTTTAACAGCTCAGTAAACCGTTTGCAATCGACGTGGAAAGCGAACCAACCAGCCTCCAAATGGAGCTAATTGAACTCCAATGTAATGACATGCTCAAATCAAAATATGGCTCTGTCGTGTGCTGCGCAGTTTCCATATTTACTCCATGACACCATGCCACAATTACGCACCCAAGCTGCTCAAATGCTTTCAATGTTCGGCAGCACATATCTATGTGAGCAACTTTTCTCTGTGACGAAGATGAACAAAACACCTCATAGAAGATGACTCACTGACGAAGACCTTCACTCCGTCCAGAGAATTTTTTCAGCTCAGAGCCTGACCCCAGACACTGATGAACTTGCATCTAAGAAAAGATGCCAGGTATGTGGCTTATACCAATGTGCAGAGTAAATTAGAGTGTAGCAAACGTAGCTTGAATATATATTTCTTAATGCACTTTTTCTAATGCATAGCATGGTCTGTTAATAGTTGAAATGTTGGATTTTTATTGAATGAAATTATTATTTTTGGTACATTTGTTGTTGGTTTTGAAAAAGATTTACTTTAAAAAGGAAATTGAAAAGGTACAGGGAAAGACATACTTTATTCAAATAAGATATGAATACCACTCATGTGTCTTTTATTTCAAATTAAATTTCTTATGTACTTGAAAGATCAAGCTTTGGCTATTTCAGATTCTGTGTTTAAGCAAAACTAAAGTGTGTTTTCATATTAAGAGGTTAAACACTACATATGAGTTGCAGTTAATTTTTCAATAAATATTGAGTTTGGTCCGTCACTCTACTTCACTGCTTAATTTTGGCCCACTGTGAATTTGAGTTTGGCATTCCTGACATAACCGATCAAGAGTTTGAACCAACCTATGACCTTGAACACCGCTTTGAAGGAAACAATAAATTAAGGATTGTATTAGCAGACCTTACTGCCATACACGATAGCCTACTGTATGGTACGAGGGCCAAACACCTCACCATCACCTTTGATTTGCTCTTACTTCTACCGACCGAGTTTTAAGAACTCACAAAAAATAAAGCATGCGAATTCACAAAATTAGCAGAACAAAGGACAATAAGCTCATTTTATATTTGTTTTAGGTGATTAGTGTAGAGTGTGTAGATTAAGAGAAAATCCAAGTATTTTTCTGTATTTACTGATAATCATAGTTTCATTTTTGTCATTGCAAGTCCAAAATTTTACTGGACTCTGGAAATACTGAACTTATCCAACTGGACCTTCGTTAAAATTAGATGAGTAGCTCTATACTATACTATCGCAAAATACAACTGCTACATCACAGAACGAATCTCTTAAAAAATTCTGCAGAGTTATGTTGTTGTTTACCCGGCCCCTTCACAGCGATGGGGGCATGGCGGGAGACCATGGACCCCCAGAAGCCGAGAAACTTCCCAGGGTCTGGACCAGAGGTCGTAAAGAGATAGAGAGTCTCCAAAGTACGAGCGGCGCAAACAGTCCGTAGCTGGACAGTGCAGAATGAGATGAGAGGTGTCCTGGGACGAGTGTCCCCAAGCGCTGCAGAAGGGATTCTCAATTCTGCCAATCCTAGAGAGATAAGAACCTAAAAGAAGGCTGTGTCCGTTGCAGCGAAGACGAGAGAGGACACAGCGAGCATGACGAGGGAGCACAAGTTCCTCGGTGGAAATTGAGGAAACCTGTGTGTCAAAAAATTTAGATGAGACAGTACGCCTCCAGTCCGAGATAAGACGAGAGTGGATACGAGAGATAAGAGGAGAAAGACTACAAGGGATAGCGGAGAACGCAAGTAGCGCTCCCCGTCTGGCAAGCTCATCAGCCGCGTCGTTTCCCGGTAGAAATGAGTGTCCGGGGACCTGTTGTAGCCTGATAGAACAGGAGAAAGAAGACAGTTCCTGCCAGATCTGCCACAGAGTTTGAGATAAGAGGAAAGATGGGGGAGAGGACAGAGTGGCGAGGACAGAACGAGAGTCAGATAATAGAAGAGAAGAAAAATGGCAGACTTATCAGGCAGAAGAATGGCAGAAGAAAAATGGCGGAGTTATCGCACTTTAAAACACGTTTGTTACGTCGTAAGATGCAGGAGTTCAAGAAAATTCTTGGTAAATAAACTCAAGTAAGGTCAAATTTGTAGCAATCAATTGCATTTTACGTTGTAATAAGGTTGATAGAGCTGATCACTCCGCGCCGAAGAAGTTATACCAGCAACTCTTCAGCTTACAAAATGAAATTGTGAGAAGCTTAAGTGCTTTTTGCTGTGTATCCCAGCCTAGATCATCATTGTTCAATAATGTTGTGACTTTTTATCATTTATACAAAAAAGAAGTGGTTAGATTTTAATGTGGCAGATTGACACAAATGTGCATATACTGTAATTAGGTGAAACTCATGTAGGAATTGGGCTGGCTGTAAATAAATATAAACGTTGCTGAAAAAGCTACTTCAAACATATTTAATACAAGATCACTTTTAACTAACATCAACATTGTCTGTAATTTCCTTATTTTATGCTACATAAAATTACAAGCACATGGTGAAAACAAAAACATGCTGAACTCACAGACGTGTTGCCATGTAATTTTGTATTTTATTCTACTATTTTTAAAGCAATTACAAAGTGACGTTGTTTTATTATTATGACCTTTTATTATTATGACGTAATTAAAAGCAATTAAATTAGAAGCAATTAAAAGTTTTATTATTATGACGTAATAATGTTAGTGGCATCACCACAAAAATAATTGCATGTAATCAAACTAGCTAAATATTTTCATAACTAGTAACTAGCTTTATGACTAAATCAATGCTGCAAGGCTACAAAATGTTAAACTTTCAGGTCCGATGCTCAAGGTTGAAACGGATCTTGAATATGCCTTCAAGTATAAATTTTACCTCATGCATCCCAAAGTTGATAACAATCATTTGTCGCAATTTCAACAATGCACAAATAGTTATAAAAGTAGTTTTTTAACGCTTCCAATGAAGTTTTCAAACGCGTTTCTGCGGTCCGTATTTTTCAAAAAAATAGAAACAACAATTTTGCAAAAGAAGCGTTTATTATGACGTCAACGTATTCATTAAACGAAAGCAGTTTTACACATATTTATGTGTTCGGTGTTGGCTTTGCTTAAACCATAAACAATTTTCCACGGTCAAGAAATGCTTCAATTTGCAACTGTGACTTCCTTAAGATGTCAACATTCTCCATTTGACACTCACTCCTCACTGTAGTTTGTAATTAATCATACCAAATTTTATGTTTGTACGTTCATTATTTTCCGAAAAGTTTGAGCAAGACAGACAGAATTCTGCTACATAAAAGTAAAGCAAAATATAATCTTTAAAAGTTTGTTGATTTTATAAATCACACTGACCAAAGAGATGAGGGTAATGAAGACTGAAGAAGATGTTCAAAGTATCCTCCTTTGTTTGAACGCACTTTGTCATTCTGTCTCGCACACACCTACACACTTTGCCATTCTGTCTCGCACAGACCTAAACTGGCTCAGACCTACATACTTTTTTGCAAAGGCTTACGTCAATTGTTTGCAACTGTTGAGAAATAAGCAACCTCAGCTGGTCGAGAGTTATGGGGTTGTATGAGTAAACTTTGTCCTTCAATAAACCCCAGAGGAAAAAGTCTGCAGATGGTAAATCGAGCAACCTGGCTGGCCACTCGATTGGGTCCTCTTTGACCAATCCATCTTTCAGGAAATTTCTCGTCAAGAAAATCTCCAACAACAGAAGCGAAATGCGGCGGGGCGGGGCAATGAATGCGTGCTTGCAAAGTGAAGTGAACGGGTATGAATAAAAATCAATTTAGAAACAAATATCTATGGTAACCAGGCGTGAAAGAGAAGATTCTAAAATTGAGTGTGTTGAAAGTCAAGTATGATAAATTAACTTTCTATGTTAAGAGTTTGATTGGAATCGCTATCTGTGATATGATTTGTTGCAATGACGAAAAATTTTGCGTTACTTTTTTAACACTCTATAGAACCTTGTTTTATGTATACCGTATCTCTTGCTAAGATGTAGTCCTAAAATGACAAATGAGAAAGCGTTAGTCACACAAGAGCTAGGACTATATCGCGATTATAAATTGAAGAGCTCAGTTCAAAAGAACTAACGATATTGAAAAGCTAGTGTTTGTAACAGGAAGTAAAAGTTAGTTGCAATAGATCCAACAATGAATTTTGACTTTTTAAAGACATAAAATAATTTTATGGGTCTGCCTCAACAAGCATTAATTATAATCCGCACCGAGTAGTACCTGTTGTGAAAAGCAATCAAAACCTTATTTTCAATCTTGCCAACAAGAAATATCGTTAATAAAATGAAAATTGCGATCATAAACCATCACCCACCTCCACCCTTTATTTTCAACATTTCCAAAAATCTTGTGGAGGCAAAAACGCGTTGCTCCCCATAAGAAAAGCTTAGTCCGCTGGAATCTAACATAAAGGAAGAAAACTTGAAGTGGATTATCAATCAGAACCTGAGGCAGTTACCGGCTTCAAAATTTTTGTAAGATACAAAACTGTTGAGCACGCCTCTGAGGACGTTTGCCTTGTGAAGCATGTTTGCTTAGGAAGCAACTCTGATTAGAAAAGATTGGGGTTCTTTGTTACTTCCTGGCCTATGTTCTGCATGCTCACTTACACGTTTTCTTGGTACAGCGATGCTAAACATTTAGCGAGTGTTGTAATACAAGAAAATGGATGCCATATTAAAGAACTGGAATTTGAAAATATGAGGCAATCAATCAAAATAACTAATCGTTCTTGTTTTACAATGACCTAGCAAACAGTGAAGACAGCAAAGATATTCTTAAAATTATTATTTTTCTAGCCATCCCACGTTGAACGAGCTGAAGAATGCAGCAACGCGGATTCTCCATAGAATAATTGAAAAAGCACCATCTATGCTTTTCCACCTTTATACTAATCATGCATTTAGATGTGTGCTGTATTTTTTCTATATACACTCTGCTTCAGGCTAAACGGCAGCGACACACGCTTTTAGGATTTTCACATACTAAAAACACCTCCGCAAAAACATGGTTTCAGAATACCTGTCATTCACTGTGCAAAAAAATATTACACAGTTCATCTATAACATACAAAACGCAATTTTGTCTGTAGGTGTGTTCGTACGTTTTGACTACTCCAAAAATACTGGAAGTAAAAACATCAAATTTGGAACGATTGATCACCTCTCGGGGTGAGTGTCATAAGGGTATTCATGACGTCTTCATGACGTCATAATCAAAGATAATTTTTTTTAATTTACATTCTTGACAGTGCAAAACCATTTTGTGCGCAAACGAATGCTAATATCCAACCTATCACTTTACAAAATATTTCATCCTTTTGGGACAACTAACGTTTGATTGCGCAATGCGTTAGCTGTATTTTCTCATACACTACTGGTCATAGAAACGCGAATAAACACATTTTCAGAACATATTGCCAAGGTGATTTTGATAAAATCAACGCTACAACAATGTAAGCTCATATGACAAAACAACAATAGATTCTTTACTTAAGCTTTTCAAGCATCTTTCTCTGTTTTGCTTGCACGCCTACAACTTGCTCTATGATGTCATAATACCCCCTTGTACAATTGACGCAGGCTTTTGCTAACAGAAATCGTAATAGTGTAGAGCAGAGAAGTCGAACTTGCGGCCCTCGGAGTCTTTCAACGCGGCCAGCGAGACGATTCTAAAATTCTTAATGAATTTCGGCAGTATTGCAACGTTTCATCTTCGAAGAAACGTTTGAACTCCTTAACACAGGCGATACTTGAGGGATGCAGACTTTTTCTATTTGAAGGTTAAATCCACTTCTTGCCACAGAACTCGATTTCTGATTAACGATGCCTGAAGAAGGGTGATGGTGTGGAGATACTGGAGAAGTAATGACCTGTTTTTTGAAGATTGACCTCTTCAATTTATAATCGCGATATAGTCCTAGCTCTTTTACATTACAGAGACAGCTGCCCGGACAAGCGATGATCTCCAAATCAAAAACATCATGCGGCCCTCGGCATGATTGCCACCATGCAATGTGGCCCTCAGAAGCCCACGAGTTTGACACACTTGGTGTAGCGAATAGGCAACTTATTTGTTCACTTTGTGATAAAAGCATGAAAATTTTCATGTATATTCCACTTAGACCAAAGTTTAGTTTTAGACGTGGAGACATCAAATTTTAGACCTGGGTAGCCCCTGGGGCCCTTTTTATGGTCCCCTCTAAGATTGGGTGTAATCGTCAGACCCCTAAACTTTGAGGAGCCAAATCTCCACTTTCAGCTGCCCAATTTTCATAAATTTGGTATCAAATTGTTCAGAAAAAAAAGGCCCTTTAAAAAAAACAAAGGAAGCACAAAATTTTTGAGACAAAATACTGTAGTATAACATTTGACCATGCACGCCTAAAATTAGCAAATTCAATTTGGCTATTTTTTATATAACATAATCTCATTTATAGCCCAAAATCAGCATATAAACTAAAAACAAAAGTGTGATCTTATAAAAACAAAATGCATAGTCATCTATACATAGGGAAAGAAGATGGGGTTGCTGGGGGTACAGTCGCATTCTCAAAGAGAAAAATTTATTGGTTTTTCGGAGAAAAAAAACATAAATTAGGGGAAAAGTTGAGATATTATAAACCTTTTCAACAACTAAATGAGGCAGACAAGACTTTTTAGCTTAGCATGAATTAATTTAGAACATTCTGGCAACACAATAATTCTAGCCACACAAGCATCTCATTTGCATTAATTAATGGTTGAAATATTAGGGGAAGGTAGGAAACAAAGGGACATAAAGTGCAGTTTTGCTCTACACTGCAAAAATTACAAATGCAGCTAAGCTAGTACCTGTTTACTGGTAAAACGCTCAAACCTGAAATTGCTTATCTATGTCCCTTTGTGCAAATATTCCCCTATAAATATCGTAATTATAGCCACCGATTTGCTGACGTCAAAATAGTCGCGTACATGACAATATTCCAACTTTGAACCTTCTAATTGCTACGGTTTCCGAGCAGAAACATAATGCAATGCACTTCAATCCGGCTTTCACACATTTGCAACGGCTAATGCAGCCTTGTTTGCACTTGCAGCAAGCAAATACAGGTAAGTTCATAATATGGTTTAGCAGCCTCAGCAAGTGTTGTCCAGATAGGGTACCATTTTCCTACCTTCCTGATCCATTCCCAGTCAGAAGGGCTTGGCAACTGAGAATTCTGAACCAAGGCCTGATTCCAGCAACGTGCTTGGTAATTTGCACGCTTTATATTCTGCTCCAGTGCTGCTTTTGTTGGTGGAATGTTATCCAGTGTTCTGGACTTTTGTATGAATAGCTTCTTTCATTTTCATTCATCTCCAAGCATTCACTGTTTCTGTCATGCATCAGAACAACGAAGCGTTCCTACTGTATCATGCATGAGTCACTTATTTCTTAAAGAATGTTTGTCATCTCCAAGAATGCATCACTGACTTAAGGAAATACCTTCCATGTTTCCTAGGCTGTTTTTTTTCCGCCAAAGGAAGGCACAGTGTCGCAGCCTGTGAAAGCATGGAATGCCAGCAGGCTAAAAGTTTTTGGAGTTAACAAAAAAACAATTTCAATTAATGGCTACAAAACGAAAGTTCTTTCCAGTGCTGAATGCTATGTCCCTTTGTGCCAAATGCTATGTCCACATCTCGTCGGGCTTCATCTGACTAAAGACAGTTGCAGCTAATACCACGGCATCCGGATCTACTGTGCGAACAGATACCCTTCTGTTGCCCTCTGCCACTGCATTTGCCTCACGCAGTATGAGGCGTGTATCAGCCTCCTCCTGCGAGCATGTGGTGAGATTGCTAAGTTTTGCATGGCATG
This sequence comes from Trididemnum clinides, assembly GCA_963675345.1. Lineage (NCBI taxonomy): Eukaryota > Metazoa > Chordata > Ascidiacea > Aplousobranchia > Didemnidae > Trididemnum > Trididemnum clinides. The sequence continues at coordinate 32,275,287 of OY776289.1, read as the reverse complement.
TCGAGCGCAAAACATCTTGCGCAGAGGTTGCGTACACTATCTTGCCTTCGTCAACTGTTAGATATGTGACATGTTGGGCAAGGAATTTGAAATGCTCTGCCTTATTGTTCTCAACACGGATAAAATCTTTCCAGCTCTTGGGTATCGCAGTAGAAGGGGACACACATCTTCTGACACCCTTTTCCCTCTTTTGTTTGGTAGTCACTTTGAAGACTGTCTGGTAGATACACATCCCAGATCACAACAACCCGGCAAGTTTTGTCAATCTGAGAGAATATATATGGTCTAAACACAAAATGTGCATACTCTTGGAATGGTTTTGCTGTACCAGGATGTAGCATATGAACAACAACAGCACCATCGAGAATTATTACATCCACTTAGGAATACTTTGCGGCTTTGATGCCACGCAAAAGTCAAAGCAGTGTAATAAATCAGCCTTAGTCCCAATTCATTGTTTGGATCTCATGAGAAAAAAACTGATCCAGATCCCCACCCCTTTTTTGGCATGCAATATGGAATCTTATGAAAAGGTTATGACTTTTCTTAATGCTGCAAGTTCACTCGTAGTTCATTCTTGCTAGGGTGAACTGAGCAGTTATCTAACTGCAAAAGTGCTTTTGGTTCCTTTCCTAATTGAGCTAATTTTTTCTTGACGTCAGGTACCAAAAACAGTTTTGAAACCAGGCGTTGAATATGACTGTATCAACTCAAGCATATTTCTGGTATCGATACACAACAGGCAGTGTCGATTTGTCAATTCCACGAACGTAACGGGGATTCTTTGCCTTGCCAATAAGCAATGGCAGCTTAATAGAACTGCTTACATTAGAACACTGGCTCTCAACTGGTGGGCCACAGCACGTAAGTCGGGTGAGCCACAGACGTTTGCGTAGTTCAATAATAGGTTTGCTAGTCGAATGAGGTTGAGTAATAGCGGTGCATATGAACCGCCTTACGAACCAGCACCCATGAATTGGAGGTGCAGTAACCTTATTTTCCTTTACAAATCAACTCCGATCCCGACCCCGGATTGATCATCCTCGGCACTGGGGAGGCAATGACCTTTTTTTTCTTTTGGAGATCATCTCCGCTGCCATGCGTTCTGACAATAATCCCAGCAACTTTGTCATCATCACATTTCAAACGTAATCAAAGTGGGCCACAAAAATCTGCGGCTCCTTAAAGTGGCCCATGGCACACAGAAAAGGTTGGCCACGGCAAAAAACTGGGCCACAAGGATTTGTGGCTCCTCAGAATGTGCCACGACAATACCGTGTTTTAGCTTTTTTAGTGGGATTTGGCGTAAAGTTTTCCGGAAACTATTCCTGCAACATCTGGTTAAAAGCAATCTAATTTTGAAATGTTGTAGCAAAATAGAGCAACCGGATAATTGAATGCCGGTTAAACTAGGTACGGATAATCGAGGAAGCACCGTATGATGATTTCTTCAATATTGTAACAATTTTACAAACTCAGTTTATATATAAACTGATTTGTGACGTCAATTCTGAACCAATTTTCCAACTTTTTGCACCAAATTGAAGTTAGTTTTAAGGCAATTTCAATAATGTGAAACATGTGTCTTTAGTGCTACATTTTGTACTAAAAAACTGAACTTTATTACTAGTAGTATAACTTTTTACTTCTCTCAAAAAGTGGTTGGCTGAGTAAAAACTGCTGAGTTTAATGCAAAAAATTGTAATAAGGTACTTAGAATTACTGTGCTTTAAAAACTTAGATAATTTACTTCCCAGCAATATGCGACTCTAATAAGCTAAAGCTAACAATTAGTTCATAATGGCTTTCCAAAAATCGGTTTCCGTACATCATGTTCTATTTTTAGTTGAAGAATTTTTGTACTTGACTCAATAAACTTAAAGTGGTCAGTCGAAGTTGGTTTTTCGGTACATTTTGACTACTTTTTCTCACAAATATAGTTCTTTGGCATCAACTGTTTACCTTTTCAAAAACATTCACCTAAAAACAAAGTTTCTAAGCGCAAATGAAATGTAGTCTACCGGTTAAAATCACTAAAAATTATGTTCCCTTTATTTCATAAACTTGCAATTTTTACAAAACCAAAGTCGTTTGCTACATTCAGCTATTCTTTCTTGATTGTGTTCAAATTGTATTTTACGGCATATTTAGCATTATTAGGTTCATGGCATAAATTTAGGAAAGATATATGTAATAGACTCTTTTGCGGTCCTTGCACCACCATATGACAAGATGATATGGCTTAACTTCTGCCCTTGCAACTAGCCAGCTTAAATTGGCGTAAGCAAGCTGCGAAATAGACCATAAAACCTGCCTATCCGATCAATGACAGATTACAAACGATGAGAAGATTTTTCTGGCCACGATAACAAGTATCATTTCCACTAGATTATTTTGTTGTCAATCAATGTGATTGACAGTCATGCAACCATGAAGCTTAACAAACACGCTTTTGCCATCCCAGTTTTGATATCCTTGCATCAAATGATTTTGGAAATTAACTCATACGCAACTAATCATATTATCAAAGAAAAATTGACAATAATTTTAAAATACAACAAAACAACAACTTAGATTGTAATTGTTTGTTTTTTCATTTTAGATCATGGACGTCGAATAGAAGTAGCATATCGTTTTGCGAGGTTGGCGCTGGCGCTAATAAAAGAGCTTCCATACAACATAATTGTAATCAGGGTTGGTCAAAAATTACTAAATTGTACGGATTAAATGATACCATCTCAATGAACACCATCAAAGTCAATCACTTTTATTATCAACCTGGAGATGCAACGAGCAGACTAAGTTTGAATGAAAATTACAACGTCTCAAATTATGAGTTATCTAATCAAATTCCACATATATATTTGCCAGGTATAAAAATTGTAACACTATGCTTGGTTTCTCTATTCTACTTAAATATTGATTAACATTTATTTAATCGCAAAAAATATATTAAGTAATATTCTTTTGCTTGCCCCGGTGTTGTTATTAATCGTGCCAATTTTCATTACTGTGCTCATGGTGGATTTAGAGAAGTGAAAACTTGTGTATGTACACTCGAAGGAAAATTTTGCCTTGGAAAAACAATGCCTCGTACATCACTGACCACAACAAAAAACTTTACCGGTAATCCTCTCACAGTAAAAAGCATAAAGCAATATTGACCAACAATTAAACGTTAAGAGATTCAAGTTAAAAAACTGAAAAAATGTAATTTTGGAGAAAATTGGGAGGTTTTACTTAAATATTTTAACCAAAACAATAGGCCCAGTACTAACTGAAAAATTATTATTCAAACAAACCAGACGACAGTTGAAATATTGGCTCTGTTGTTTTCTGAAAATTCTTAGTTAATGCACACAGATATCAGCATTTTCATTGGAGCTCGATCTGGCAAAGGACAATCTAATTGGACATGGCATAACGGATCTGAAATAAACAATCATGATTTTCCGACTTCAAATTCTTCTGTTTGTGAAGAAATGACATGGCCTTTGACTTATACCGATGAAATCAACTTGTATCCAAAGCAATGTGATACTGGAAAATCTCATTATATTTGCCAATACAAATGTGAGTAATTACCCTTGTATTTTTCTACAGTATATTTTTAAAATTAATGGTGACAATAAAAGCCAGTTACTACTTTCAAATAGCAAACTAAGCAGAGCATATGAGATTCTTTCGTATATTGCATGTCAGCTTAGATGGAATGGCCTATGTTTTTTCACAAAATTAACATTAACCCCAAAAAGCTCAAGGTATTTTTTGGTTAGTCTACTCAACGTTGTACTGCAGCGGTACAACAAATTTTAAACGCTTATATCTCGCATACCACTAAAGATTTCATAAAAAATTTTTCGCAACTGTAAAGCAAAATTATACATAAACATGATATACTTTTTTGTTGTGCCATGCGAATTTATTTGAACTTGAAAAATTGGATTTTTTATGAAGGTATACAAAATTTTATGTTTTCTATTTGTTTTTCGACGCTAATCCGTAATAATCAGATTACAAGCCACGTTGCAACTGCTGAAAAAATGACGCAAACTGTCACGTAAGGACTTTGGCAAGCAGCAAACTCTCAATGTTGATTTATCGCAGCTGCAAAGTCAAATAACATTTAAATGCTTTGTTTTTTATAGAAAAAGCTTGTTTTTATGATTTATAACTTATCATATTCGAAAATTCCAAAACGCTTGCATCAGAGCAAAAATTTGTGTACTAATGATTAATTTTTAATTATTTTTATAAATCTGGTTTACAACATCATGTTGGCACCTGTTTTAGACATCGTCATGTTTTGTATTCTAACCTGATTTGAAATATGGTTTCCTAAACTATTGTTTGCGACTTGCTTACCAATATTGCCAGAATGATTTTTATATGTTTACTAGAGAACATTTTCTTTTTTTTATGAGTGCGCATGGTATAACTTATAAAAAGAAGTTTGTTTATTGTCCATCAACCTTATAAACAGGATGTATTCCAAATCATCCGGAGCTACAACTAATATCTTAAAGCAAACAATTTACCCATAGTCAATAATAGAACTTTATATGATGTATTTAAAAAATATTGTGTATTTCTTAGTAAGCATAAACCAATTCAGGTTTCTGCTTATATGCTTGATTGCTTGACAGTGTATTTAGGAATAAAAACCGAGTGAAAAAAGCTAAGGACAATGAATTTTTCTTCTTATGGGACGTTGTGGTTCTGTCATAGCCTACTGTCTACAGATATTTTCTGAATACCGGAAATCTGAGTTTAGCAACTACTTGATTTTCAATAAAGATTTTTTTCATGATATATTATGTTATTGCAATGGACCGTGCCAATTTACAAAACGAAAAAAAACAAAATCCATAGGTAACGTAGGATAATGCACAATTTTGATTATAAATAATGAAACGACTCTATCACTCCAGAGCCGATGCCACAAAAATGCTTTAGCGGGAAGAGACGACAACATTTGTCAGCACGGACAAAGCATATATGTAAAACTAGCGCATATCTAGAGATTTTTTGAGAAAATGTAGCATGAAGAAACTTTTGTAGATGAGTTTACAGTAAGAGCTGCCGCCCTTAGAAAGTATTGCAATTTTAGAGATCAAAATAATCATTTATTAGTACGATTACACGTCTACGCTTACCCAACTGTTTATAATTATTTTTTGGCGCCCGACAATACAACCAATGCACCTCATATTCATAATATCTGGCTGAAATGAACTAACTGCGTTTCGATTGTGACTGAAAATCTATATTTATTCTAATGAATTATGGCAGAATCATCACAAAATTGGTGAGCCAAAGTCACAAAAATAGTGCGATTGCCCCTTTCTGCAACTCATATTGGGGTCGGCACTGTTGAATTCGCTTGCACTTCACCGAAGTATCTAAAGAATAGCTTCATCCAAGCTCATCCCCGCAATTGTGACCCAATCAACAGAGCAGTTTATGCAGAAAACATTGCAGCGGTGTCACACGTTTGGCAATTCTGCCTTTAATTTTACCGGCTCTAGAATCAAGTCAGACCACCCATTCAGAAGGAAGTACCGATAATTCCTACACAAAGTGGTTTATCGAGAATCAAGATACAGCCTATAGGTTAGGAAAATTGCACAAAATGGTTATATATTGTTTGCTTACTAACAAAATTTCAATATTTTTTCCTAATGCTAGATTACTTCTTAATAGTTTTTTAGAAAGAGTGGCATCTTTTCTTCGGGAAATGATTTAAAATCTATCAAAATACAATGCATTGTATGGTTTACTTATCTTATTTTTAACCAAATTTTTGCATTTAGAGCAATCTATACAACTTAAAGCTGGGAACAGTCATGATTTTTGAAAGTGTAGCAATTCTTTTTTAGAGGAACTGAATGAGGATAAGGAAATATTCAGTTCGTAACGTGGAATCTCAAAGAATTTTGCAGGACTAAGAGAATCGCATCCAAAATCTGAATATAGGAGTTTTACAGCTTCATTGTTCTCAAAAAATAATTATGCAAACAGTGCCTTTACGATAAATGCGAGGTAAATTCGGTGAAATCAAGCAATAATTTGCATAAAAAGTAACACTTTCTCCCAGTTCTGTTTTATTGCAGCTAAAGTTCCAGCTCTGTTGGTTAGAGTGTTGCTTGATTAACTCAGAGTTTTTCGGCTCCCACCACGATAGTCGAGTTAGGATTGAAAAATGCATAATGTTCATTTTCCTGGTTTGTTAGTTTCTTGCTAGCTTTGAGTTGAGCAATTTATATTTGGCGCTGTGACACTGCCTGACCAAAGAAACTGCTACCGGATCTTCCACAGCGAACGCCGGGTTGGAGTGTTAGATATAAATGTTGAAGTGTGGGCATAGCTGCATAATACAATAAAAGATGGCATTTTATTTCAAGATTAGAGAGTCATGGTTAGTCCTGAAGAATTTTTTGAAACAAACCTTGCTAAAACCTGACAAATTCAGTTGCACATGCAATAGTGCATTTTCTTGACTCAGATATTTTTTAACCAAATGGAACTTCAAATTGTTTGCATGTACATCAGCTCCAAATATTTGTGAGCAATTAATTTTATCAGACGACATCTTTTCTAGATGAACCTGTAAGTTAGAGTTCGAGGCTACTTGATGTACTTTAAATTTCAAATATATTTTGGTTCTCTTGTTTTATGTTGGCTGGAAATTGGCGCTTGAAAAGATTACAGTTTCCACGCGCAATAAAACAATAATAAGAAACAATAAAGCACAAAAATATTGTATCTTTTATCAGAAACAAAGTCAACGTTTAATTTTAGCCTTTGACTTTTTTTAACTGCAAAGTCATTAAAAGTATTTTTCATCAACTGGGTACTTGTCTGACTTTGCAGTTAAAAAAAGTATTTGGTCCTTACGTATTATCGGGAGGACCTTAATTTTTGAGTCGTTTTTTTAAAGGTCGGGTTCGAATCTCAGCTGGCCAGGGCTTTAAAAGAAAGGCAGTGTACACTGAAGGGGTAGGCCCGGTATGTAAATGTACGGGGCAGTGTACACTGCAAATTTTTGAGTCGTTTTTTTAAAGGTCCTCCCGATAATACGTAAGTACCAAGTATTTTTCATCAACTGGGTACTTGTCTGACTTTGCAGTTAAAAAAAGTCAAAGGCTAAAATTTAACGTTGACTTAGTGGCGTCGGGGTCAAATTAAAAAAAGGCTTTAGAGTTGGCTTCGAAGTGGTTTCGATATTATTATAATTCCCCATAGTTGCTGTTACCTATAATTTTTAATGCAGTTAACAATCTTTGGTGCTTGTTGATAAGTGGCTACAAAAGAATTTGGTTTGCAAAATGGTTGCCATTAAGCTTTATGCTATAAACAACAATAGAATAAGCAGCGAAGTAAAAGATAAAAATACTCTTGTGAATTTCTTAGCTGTGACAACTTACACCATTGCATACCCATCTGAACATGTAGCTAGTAAACAGGTTGGACATTAATCTCTACTTTTGGACATATTTTGCACTCTTTTACGGCTTAGTAATTTCGTTTAGACATGCTTGCATCTGGATAATTTAGCACATATTTGGGTGTATTTCTTTTTGTAATCTTTCTCTTTTAGAAGCCCTGATTTGTTGGAATGGATTTGCTTCGACTTCTTCCCCAGGAAGAAAAGACTACATTTTTTACGCTTATCAAAGACCAGTTAAAGTCATCGTCGGATTGGCGGATGAATGAATGAAAAAGCAAAGTTTATACCAAAATTATATAAATCTTGCTTGCATAGATCAATCCTATGTTGAAAGCAAAAGCAGTGCCGGCATTGATACGGTGCACATTCAATATGTAACAAAATGGTGTTAAAGTCCAAGGATTTGATTTGGCTTTGCAAGTATACCTAGGCACCAATTCGATATTCCATCACATCGATGCCATCTTTAGTAAAATCATATAGTAGTTTGCATATAGCGGGTTTGTTTTTAACATTATCAATTTTTAATCCAAAAATAAGCTGTACAGTTGAGAGGAGCAAAACGTTGTGCTGGCCAGAGCTCATAGCAGGAAACACATAAGAATGAAACACTAGCTTGTTTTCCGACGACTCCCAAAAGCATTGACAAGAAAACCGTTCTCTCTCTGCAACGTTTTTGACTTCAATAGGTATATCCCTTCTATTTGATTGAAGAGTACCCACAAATGTTATGTTGTGCGAGATAAAAGCCATTGCACCGGAGATACACTAGTGTACAAGCGGTCAAAGGAAATATTGCGCTCTTGCAAATCACCATAATTCTGAAGATACCTTACTGTCTCTTACACTCCTTTGACATAGTATGCTATTACTCCTTCGTTAGGTTTTCCGCAATATGAAATTATAAAGTGCATGAAAGCGTAAGCGACTGCATTCGTAGACTTAAAAAGTAAATTATATTTATCAGGCTTACTCGAATTTTACTGCTTGAAACTAATTTCATTTCTTGTGGGATACAAGATTTTATCAATCTACAAGTACTTTTCAGGAACAACTCAAGTTGAGCAATTTTTATTGAAGCATTCAAAAAATTCTCGAATAGCTGCGAAACGATCATGCTTCTACCGCTGTTCCCTTGTTTCATAATCATCAAATGATATGCAGGTGTAAAAAATTTGCAACCTATTTTACTCACTGTAGATCCAAAAGGTGCAGATCCTATGATCAGATCATGTAGAGAGCAACATTATGATTGTTCACGCCAGCAAAAAACCATGTATGTATATCAGCCTTACAAATGCACGAATTTTGATGTCAGTATTTCTTGTGAATGACAAAAGAGAAGCTTATACCTTTTGAATTGCTCGGCATGACATTTCACTTCGTTTATTAATATATCATACAACACAATTTATCCTAATGTACAGAATATAATTGGGAAATATTTCAGTTTGTTTATTATCTGTAGTTATTTTTTTGGCCGAATTGTTTCTGTCAGCTTTATCTTAGTAGTTGGTAGTAGGGCCTACTGCAGAAAACTTCATAACACTTCCAATTTATATTTCAAAGCATTTTTGCTCCTTCTTATTAAAAAAGTGTAAGCAATATCATAATCATAATATCAGCAGTTTTTCTGATATTATGATTTTGCAAGTACTTCTTAAAACTGCAGAAAACTTGTAGGCAAGTACTTCTTAGTAGGGCCCACTGCAGAAAACTTCATAACACTTCCGGTTTATATCTCAAAAGCATTTTTGTTGCTTCTTATTAAAAGATTTTTATTCTGAAATCAATGTTACTGAATCAGTTTCATAAAGCGAACTCTGCTAAAAAGAAATGGAAATTTGAAAAGATTTATAAAAAATGAGAAACCGTTGTTGGAAGATTGCATTTGAACAAAACATTGTGCTTGATGTTAACATTATTTTCTTTGCACAATTTAGTGAATGCAACGAAAGAATCAAGAAGTTAGTAATTAGAGTTTGTTTACCTACTACGATCTGATTTCGGTCTTGCCACTACGTAAGAAAGAGACGCACACCTTCTAAATAGAGAACTGGCAGCAAAACAAACAACGCGACGTCACACGTAATCGGATTAACTTGCATCATTGCTGCTTCTTGGCAAAAATTTATGAGTACATGACAAAAAATGCTTTCTTATTCAAAATATGCTGAAGGTACAATAATAATTTTGGGTTCATATCAAAGTATAATAAAAAGTAGGAAAAGTCAGGAAATTTCAAATTATTTTGAAAACAGTATCGTGTATAATTTAACGTTTGAAAATTTGTTGGGTCGCTGCAGACCAACGTTGAGTTGATTAGGGTTAAACAATGCCGCTGTGATTTCGCTTTAATTAAAGAGTTTTTGAAAAGCAGTTGTGCGTTTGGTCTCTATGGGCCAGATGGCCAACGAATTTAATAAAAATCCGATGAAGCAGTGAGGAACACAAAGATTTTCTGGAAAAAGTTACTTCCTGACAGCTCACAAACTTAGTACGAGTGAAACTTGATAATGACATTGAAGCATCAGTCAGTCTGTTTATACTTTCAGTTAATATGTCAAAGAATTGAATTCTTCAAGAATCTTAAAGAATTGCTCTTGCTATCTGGATATATAGCAAGTGCAATGAATATAGAGCTCACAGTTCCAACTAGCTCTGCAACATTTAACCAAAATGTGCTTTAAGGTCGAAACCATATCGATTGGCTTAACATAGTTTAGATATTGCTATCTTCTCAACTGCTGCATTTTTACTTTCAACTAGCTATTTCTCTGATTTGATGCTTTTTTTACCCTCGAAGACCCAAGGCATGGTATCACACGAAAAAAAGAACAAAATCTTTCATTTTAGCTAGAAGTATAGTGATAGTGACTTAAAAACTAAAAATTTTGAGAAAAATCTAACTCCAACTCTCCATTTGAGAGAGGGAAAATATACAACTTACTCTGTTCTTTTTTTATCAAATCGTTGCTCTGCTAAAACAAACTAAAACAAAAAATCTTACAAAAGAAAAAAGCGTGGCACAGCAAATTATAGTGGGAATTTTGTGGCTAAAATAAAAAGAGCGGACATCATCACATTATTTAATGAACAAATATAGTCAAGCTTTCAGTCAACCAAACAAACAACAAAAACAAGTTTATTGAACAGAAATGACATAGCGTCAGAATTGTGCTTCTGATTAGCTTCGCTACATAAGAGCCAAAACGCGTTTTTTTATCTTTCGTTGCTGGTAAGCAGCCGCAATTCGTATCATTTCACTTTCATTAATGAATGGCAAAAACACAGCCAAAAACGGGTTATATAGCTCAAATAATTCATACTCGAAAAACAAACATAGAAAACGATTTTAAACAAGTTTTTGCCGAATTCCAAAGTTGAAATATTTTGATTAATATAAATGTTTTAGCAAATTAGATTTGCAGAATTTGGTGCTGCGCTGCTTATATTTAGCGACAAAATAGCAAACGCGGGTGGTAACTATACTAGCTGCTTTTAAAAACACACGCACACACACACACATGAACAAATTGCAAGCAAGCCGGCTAAAAGCGAACACAAAACAATGAAATTTAAGCCTCTCATTCTTGCGCTCGGGTAACCAGTTCGATTTCAGGAGTAGATGCAACAAATATAGCCAACAAATATCACCAAAGCTTATCGACCTTCACAGTTGCTTCATCAAGTTAATATAAGTGGAAACAAGATCATCGAAAAATAATTTTGGTTGTTAATTGCACAGCAAGATTGATCTGATGAATTGTATCATTTTGAACCCGCATCTCTTAATAAAATACGTGCAGCAGCGACTTCACTCTACACAAGACACTTAGTTTTACATTTGAAGAAGCCTTTAAACGTGTGGTTACTCACGTATTAAATTAGATATGCGAGTGCAAAGTTGTTTCTAAACGTGTTTTGTAGTGACTTGCGGTGTTCACACAACCAGGGATGTGGAAACGGAAGCGGTGGAAGTGGTCCTTTTTCTGTGGAAGCGGAAGCGCGAAAATTCTACCGCTTCCACATAGGTTATTTGACTTGAAGGGTAACTTGGCGAAAAAGTTTTGTCCATTTCCCAATGTGGATTAAACGGTGAAGTTGCACTAAAAGTCTGAACAAACGTGTGATATCAGTAGCGCAAGAGCACAAGAAAAAGTATAACCAGGATGACATTTTATATTGCTAGCTCCAAGTGGTTACCATCGAGAGAGAGCGTCTTATAAGCGAGAAACAAAACAACAAAGCGAGTGCTGAAGGCGCGAGGCTTCCGAAGGAACCAATGCTATTGAGAGATATTTTAAAATTTTCAAAGCCATCCTGGACGCGTTTTGCACTTTTGGACCAAACAAACTAACACAACGCACAAGACTTACGTGCCGTTTACTTTTGAACGAGGTTCGTTTTGCCGTACTGCTAGCCGCTCAACTATGGACTAAACTGATATCCTTATGTAAAGCTGATCACACAAGCAGTGATTAGGCATAAAAAGATCTTCCAAAGGTTACAAACTAATTGCGGTGCTCTAAGACATGGCTGGCAGCACCTGGTGCGTGGCAGCGAAACCCGGCCCGCGAGGGGGCTAGTTTCAAAGACGCGGGTTCGAATCCCACAGATGCGTTGCATCAACGTTGACGTTTAAGAATACAAGAACGTTAAAGAGACGCTTAACTGATTTCGGTGGGTCCCAAATGGCTGCACTGCGGCTTATGTAATGCACGGCCGCCAAGAGGTCAACCACTTTGCCTATTCCACTCCGAGCATAGTTGCCGATTCCGACAACTAGCAAACCGCACAAGTAATGACTAGTGTGTTACATAGCGCGACCCGATAGGCGACGTAACCAGCGCCTGATACCACTTAACAATCACACACGGAGATTCCCCCACACAGTTCTTCGGCAGGGTTTGCGCGATCACAGTGCTCGAGCTAACAGGCCCCCGCATCACAAGAGCACACCGGAACGGGCGTTTCACCGAACGATGAACTTGTTAACATGAACGGTCCCAATGCTCCGGGCCTGGGTATTAAGCTTGGGAGATGCGTACTTAGCGAGCGATATTATAACGGGTAAGAAAAAGATAGTTTGGACAATGAAACGTAGCTAATAAAATGATGATTTGATTAAACTTAACTAACCTTGGTTACGGGGTTGAAAATGTTGAAAAAAAATTACTCACGACAAAAACAACTTGATCATTCCGCATCAGTGCTTTTCAACAGGGGTTTCGCAATACATGCAGTTGTGTTCCGTGAAGAGACCGCGAAGGTTCTTCGTTTATTACTAGTATTTATTTCTTATTTCAGTATATTGATATTTTATATGCAGTGGTGTTCCGTGTATATAAATAGCAATGGAATCTTGTGATAGCAAGTTGCAGATTGTGATGTAACTCTGTTTACAACGTTGAGAACGTCTAAATTTGCTAACTCTCTTTGTTACGTAATAGTGCATCTGTAATTTCAGTTTTGTTGTTGTTGTTGTTGTTACCCAACCCCTTCCGAGGGATGGGTTGATGGCAGAAAACTATGAGGCCCCAGAAGCCGGACAACTCCCCAGGGTCTGGACCAGAGGTCGTAGAGAGACAGAGAGTCTCCAAAGAGTGAGTGGCGCAAAGACTCCGTAGCTGGATAGTGCAGAATGAGATGAGAGGTGTCCTGGGACGAGTGTTCGCAGGCGCTGCAAGAAGGATTTTCAATTCTACCAATCCTTAGGAGCTTAAGAGAAAACTGTGTTTGTTGCAGCGTAGATGAGAAAGAACACAGCGAGTATTACACAGAAGCATAAGTTCCTCGGTGGAAATCGAGGAACCTGTGTGTCGAAGAATCTAGATGAGACAGTATGCCTCCATTCCGAGAAAAAAGAAGAGTGGATACGAGAGATAAGAGAAGAGAGACTACAAGGGATTGCTGAGGGAACAAGTAGCACTCCTCGTCTGGCCCACTCATCAGCCGCGTCGTTCCTCGGGAGAAACGAGTGTCCGGGGACCCATTGTAGCCTGATAGATCAGGAGAAGAGAGAAAATAATTCCTGCCAGAGATTAAGGTAAAAGGAAAAATGGAGGAGAGGACAGGGTGGCGCGGATAGAGCGAGAATCAGATAAAAGGAGAAAAGAAGTGGAAGACTTGTTGGTGCTGCCGAGACCAGCAAAGAGCGTGCAGAATGCTGCAGGCTTCAGCGGAAAAACTTAAGCATACTGGGCCTGTTGAAAAGAAAGGGGTGGCCTCAGTTCCACAGAGAGAGCAGTTAGCAAGTACGCCAGAGCCGTTTTGTTAAAAGGAAAAGGAACAGAGCCGTCTTTCCATAGCACCAAATCGTAAGGAGGGCATTCAGTGTCAGAGAACTAAAGAGAACAGCAGCAAAGGAAAGAAAAAGGGACGAGTATTCATCTGCAGGAGAATAGTGACAGTCAAAGTAAAAAGCAAAGTCATCCCAACAAGCTTTCTAAAAATTTGAAGAAGGGAGACGTTCGCTGGGGCGAAAGATCGGAGAAAGAGCGACGGTTAGTAGAACTGGTAGGTGATCAGAACCCAGGTTCTGAAGCACCTCCAGGAGCAAGATGGGACGAGAGAGAAAAGAGAGAGCAAAGAAAATGTCAGGGGAGGAGCGACTGCCAGAGAAGCGATGGGGAAGAGTAGGTATTTCGGAATTATTGAGGAGGAGGAGATGAGAGGAGATGACCCAATCGAATGCTTTTTCCCCCCACAGAGATCTGAAGCACTTTTTGAGTCCTACAGGGGTGATGGCAATTGAAGTCTCCCAGAATAAATATATTTCTGGAGGAGGGGTAGAATGGAGGGAGAAAAGAAATTGGTTTTGCGATCCTTGGGAGAAGAGAAAATAGGGAAGCATATACATTAAGGAATAAGAGCGAGGAGGAGTCGTTTAGAGAGATGTTGACTTCTACATAATCAGAGTAGGGGTCCAGCGAAGCGAGAGAGAGGAGATAGAAAGCTTAGAGAAGGATAAGCCTTGCCTGACGAAAATGATAACGCCGATGCTAGCGTGTGTGACATCAGCAGAAAAAATATCAGAACGGGAGTGAGTGCCATCGGATCGCAAAGCAGAAAATCCAGGGATCCGAAAAGAGGAAAATGAATTAAGGTTAGATTCCTGGATACAAATAAAGTCAATGGGATGAGACGAAATAAAGTATAGCAGTTTAGTGCTCCTGGCTCGGAGATCGCCTGCATTGTATTAAACAACTCTGAGGGAGTCAGGGAGGAGCAGAAGAAGAAGCAGAAGATAAAGAGAAACAGCCAGGAGCATAAGGCGGTCGATGGGGTGCGAGTGCTGCATTAGCAGAAGAGGGCCAAATGGGCCAGATTAAGCAGTGGAGATATACCAACTAGAGAAGTCCGAGGAGATAGTCACAGTGGTGGTAAGTGTTGAATCTCCAAAAAAAGCAGGGACGCAGCAGGGAGGGCAGCTCCAGGAGTGAGAGCTGCCAATAGTTCTGAATCTAGAGGAGAGTAGTGAGCCCTTTAAATGAACCCAATTAGAGCATGTGCAACATTGCACTGACCAACCCCGCCAGGTCACATTTCCAGATCACACTGAACAAAGAAATATGGGACAAAGATTAAGATGAACGTTGCCACTCATCAGAAGGAGAAGAATGAGAAGACAGTCAAGAGAAAGCGAGGAGGAGAGAGAAGACAGGCCAATTTTAAAGAGGCTGCGTGCTACCCTTTTGCAGTCGTTTAGTGGGCTGCACGGCAATAAAATGGTTTGTGTGAGGGAGTGCCCAGGGTAACTGGGACCCTTAGGAAGACCAACAGCCATTTTAAACCAACCCAAACGGAGTTAGAACCGCACTATCACGTTGAGGCGGCTGTTGATTCGTGCAGTTCAATTTTGCTCGCTTTACATGTATATACGACAGAAATTTCGCACTTCCTTATTAAAAAAGATCGTAGTCAATACGTGTTTTGGGGACGGACGGAAAGTGCGAAATGATGATTAGAATTAAAGTTAACTCAAAGTCAGAGTTAGTTGAGGATAAGAGAGAGGGAATCACTGCTATACCTTGTAATTTGTTGTTGTGACGACAAGCTATTGTCGAGAGCTGTAATATGTGGTCATACGGTTTAGATCTGAGAAACATTAGGTTAACTGTGGTAAAAGTGGTTGTAAGTAGTAAAGGAACTTGTAATAACTGTCTGTTTGTTGAAGTGTTTAATTACTTTTTGAATTGTAGTAACAAATATTTGATTTTCTTGCAAGCAATTCGTGATTTCTAAATTTTTGTTAGTGGGAGTTCCGTGACAAACGCGAAAGTACATTAGGGGTTCCGCGATAACAAAAAGGTTGAAAAGCACTGTTCTACCTTCAACACGAGTTCCAATATCTAAGAAAAACAAACACAGAGTAGTTCGAAACAATAAGCTCAAGCGAAGTAGGTAAAGTAATAGCAATAAATAAAGGTTTTTGTCTTCTTAAAATAATAAAGTGTAGGAGAAGGCAGGCTACAGACCCACAAAAGTTAAAAAAATTGTCAACAGCCGTTTTTCGTTAGTGGAAGCGGAAGCGATAGGAGTGGAAGCGGTTGAAAAATAACCGCTTCCACATCCCTGCACACAACACCGTTTGTCGGTCTTGCTGTACATTTACATCAAAAGTTATTTTGAGATTATTGTGTTTCAAGTTATTTTAATGTGATAAAGTACACTTAAGGGATCGAAAAGCTTCGGCATTTTTTGTTAGCTATTTTTATTTTAATTATGATCATTAAAATTTTGCATCTAACCTTCATTTTGTTGTCTAAACGTTAAAAGAAAAGTTTTTGCTTTTTGATATCAAATACAGTCAAACTAAAACAAAAAATAATCATAAAACAATTTTTATGAATATGGAACCTATATTTTCTAGTGAATAATACTGATATAATTCAAGTAAATATAGATATTTCCGGCGCTTTAAATAAGCCAAATTTGTTGTTCTAATGAGGCAAAATTTACTCTAAAATAATAGTGAATTTAAGGAAGTCCCAAAAAAGTTGAAGCCCAATATGCCGTAAAATTTAATAACTCTTTCCTTAAAGCTACTTCTATGAAGTTGTATCGCAAGAGGCGTGGCGTGCTATACCGTGAGCCTACTGACCTACACTTAATTACTTAAGTTTACGGGAGTTCTTTGACATCAAATTATATCTTTAAGTTTTCAGTTGACACGAATTTTTTTGTTTTGTTTGTTAAACCTTTTACCAAAAATTATCGTACAATTTCAAAATTTACCAGCATCTTCAATCCAAAAGTTAATTCTGTTTTTTTATCCAAAGACCAAAGGATATTTATATCTCAAAACAAAAATGAAAAAAGGCACAAGGAATAATATTTCATGGGGTGAAGACGAAGCGATCCATGAGTCACGTTTCTACGAAAAATAAAACGAAGCACGAGGGAGTAATATTCGGAAACACGAAGTAATGCATGACTCACATTTCTACGGAAACGTAAGGAAACGCGAGACACCCATATTTGAAACAGATGCGCATAGGTGAGGTAAGGGCAAAGGTTACATAATCACTATAGAAAGAAGAAGGAATGCATGACTCACGTTTCTACGAAAATAAAAAAAAAACACGAGGTAGCAATATTCGAAAACAATCACGCGCGGGGTAGGCCAAAGGGCAACGGTTACATGATCGCTACAAAGTGTACTTCACTTGTCTACTTTTTTAGAATTAGAATAGAATTTTATCTATTACAGAAACGTAACAAATAAGAAAATGGGGCAATTGACTATAAAAATGTTGATTCCATCTTTGAAAATAATGTTGGTATCGCAATTAAAAAAGTCCTTTTATAACTTAATCGATTGCAAAAAACGTGTTTGGCCCCTTATTGCATGCTGTTGTTTATAAACAATATTACACTAATGGCTATTTTAAACCACGAACAAAAGCCTTTATCAGATTTTGAACTTGTTGTAGCTTCATTTACCTGAAACAAAAATTTTAAATTAAAAGTTAGAGTGCTTGTGAAAGCAAAGTTTTTGCAGCGCTTGTGAAAAAATTGTAAGGCTGTGAGTAAAGAATGCAAACCTTTTTAGTTAGTAAATGAACGACCTTTTCGGAACAGAAAAATTGATATCAAGAGCTGTAGATTCATGTGAATAATGTCAAGTTTTTTTAGCTGCTTTTGCATATTTTAAAGATTGTGCTTCTAAATGAATTGCAAGAATTTTTATGGTCCAAAGCGACCTAGTAGCTGATAGGGTATGCATTGATATCAACCAGGGAACACACAACCCAGTTGACAACATTTATGAAGATATACCTGAAAATGACTTGTTGGGTCTGTCTGAGTTTTCTAATGATGAGGATGAAGATCCAAGAAGCAACAGCACTAGTTGCAGTGAAGAGCAGGTAAATTTAGATAAATCTTTAGCATGCTGTTTAGGTTTTTTGATCAACCATTGTTGATCTAATTATTGCATTTAATAGAATAAGTTTTTGTAGAATCAAACGCTAAAACTATTACCTGGGCAAATGCATGCAAAATTTTTTTTCGTATACAAAGCAACACATTGCTGAAAGGTTTACAGTCCACCACATACTGGCAAGATAAATCAAAAAAGCTCATAACACAGGAGCAAACAACATATTTCCTAAATAAAAAAGCTTTTACCAATGACGAAAAAACAGAGAGCACTATTCGTATTTTTGTGTTGGTTTGAAATGTGAAACTATGATTTATTCATTTTAAAGCATTTTACAAAGTAGTCATTCCATTATATTTCAGCAAATTTTTAAGATAATTGAACACCATTACATCTTGGACTTTTTTCATATCTGTATATGTAATAGCTATTTGAAAATAATTTCCATAGAATTTGGAATTTAAAAAAAATCTCTTACGGTTTTAGAGATATCGCTCTTTAAAGTTTTGCATTTTTGCTTGATTTGTTCTTGACGAGTTTTTAGTGGTCGGCTTTCTTTTAATGGTTCCACCAAGTCCATTACAAGGTGATTTTCCATGGCTAGTAGCGAAGAAATTCCACACAGCATCAAATCCAAAGTCCTGTTTATGAAATGTCAAGTTTAAGAAATTTTTGTAGTCTTTGTATTGAGCCGAACAACCATCAGAGAAATACTGAATATTACAAACATCAGGGTATGATAATCAAATGTAATTGCATAGCAGTTTTTGTAAATGATACACAAATCCAGTGTCATGTTCTAAAATCTAAATCATTTGAAAAAAAAGCATTGACTGAACTGCTAACTTTTCTTGTGAAGTTTTATAATATAATACTGATGGATGTATCATTTTTGCTTAGTTCAGTGCCATCCTTGAACTGCATCCTGAACCACCATAAAATAATTTTCAGTAAAATCTGCCAACACTATGCAGGTTGATAATAAAAGGTTTTCTTTTAGCGCTGATGGATACCTTGCTTGTAATTTGGCGATGTACAAGTGTGCTGTTAATAGATCAATTTTTTTGGCTAAAAACTCTATAAATTCAAATTTTTACATCACCATATTGACAATAGTTATTCTATCAGTAGATTCCTATTCTCGAAAATCTATTTCATCCACTGCATTGCCTGAAATAATTTGATAAAGATATCCAATAAGGTTATCCTTTCCAGGGCAATTTGGACAACGATGAACCATGCACAACTTATTTGTATTACTCCAAACCACTTTGTTAATGAGATCTTTGTAATCTAAATTTTAGTGCATAGCAGGTAAGATTATTAATCTGATGGATGGCACAAACACATACAGAATTGCTTCCAGAAGAACCAATCGTTCTGCACCACTTTGGACAAAGAACACAAAATTTTGAAAATCCAACTTTACAATTGTAAAATTTCTTACGAAAAGTAGCATAGAGTTCTGTCAGGTTGCATAATAATAACCTTATCTGTTTAAGCTGTTTGTAACCGATGCTCACATATTCTTTTGCTCCAGGCATCTCCCTTGAAAACTCGTCATCTAAATAGAATGAAATTACATTGTTTATAGTCTCTTCATCAATCCCTTTTCTTGCTAATCTTTTAGGTTTTGATGACATACCTTCATCTTTCTTAAAAGCCATTGTTGTTCTGACTTGGTAAGTTGTAGCATTAAAAAACTTCACAGTTTAATCTATTGTCCAAGATTGTGTGTTAAGTGTCAGAATTTGAATTTTTTTCATCCAAAGAAGTTGTTTTCAAAAATTTAGTTTTTAACTTGAGCATAAGCACATATTACGCGAATCACTTCTCTACCTAAAGTTAGCACAATCGCCATTACTCTGTCACTTTTTCTTCTAACTTTCACAACGTTTCCAGATATTTTCTCTTTCACCAAAATTCCAACCCCTCCGAATCCTGCATCATTTCCTGACCACCACAGTTTAACTTTGTCCCGAAGTGCCCACAAAACAAGCTCCTTGGCCTTTTCATCTTACTTCCTGGATGCAGCACACATCAACTCTTCTCTTCCCTAGTTCTTCACACACTTTTGTTTTC
The DNA here is from genome assembly GCA_963675345.1 of Trididemnum clinides. Classification (NCBI taxonomy): domain Eukaryota; kingdom Metazoa; phylum Chordata; class Ascidiacea; order Aplousobranchia; family Didemnidae; genus Trididemnum; species Trididemnum clinides. The sequence goes on along the minus strand of OY776289.1, from coordinate 32,255,368 downwards.
CTTCCACAAAGACTTCCCACATTTAATGTACCAAATCTTATCCCATGACATTCAGATTTAAACCCGGAGATTCTTTGTATTCCCCGCCCATTTAAGAGCTGCAGGGGACTGGGGACCACTTGTATATTTTTTCTGGTCATGGGGATTTATTGGAGCAAAATTCTTCTACAGGGAGCATGCTCTTGCTTACCCCGAACCTCAGTTTTCTGACATGAGTGGTCCAACCAAGTAATTAAGCTGGCAATCCCACCCTTAACAGTCAGACTGCAATTGGTAGGTACCCAATAGTCGCCTCTTATGACATGCTGGGTAAACAGCTTCACTATTCTTTAAACCGGTCAATCACGGCACACCGGTTGGGGGTAAGCAAGGGCATGGATTTTATGGAAACCAAATTCTATGGAAATCATTTTCAAATAGCTATTACAACACAGATATGAAAAAATGCAAGAGGTTATGGTGTTCAGTTATCTTAAAATTTGCTGAAATATAATGCAATTACCCAAAGCTGAACAGTATGATAACAGAATTGCTAAGGCAATATAGGTAAATGTTTATATTAAAATTTAATAGAAACATCAAGCACCCTCTGATGATCAGAATTCTTTCTTCTCAGTCATTGTGTTACATATGTAGAAAGTTTGATGGTGTTCCAAATTATTAATGTGTATTTTATATCTTTGCAGGTAACATCACCATTGACACTGATGCTCAATCACCAAGTTATTGTAGACGCTCCTGGTGTTTTTGCCACGACTCAGTCAAGAAGCTCTAATAAATTTGATGCCAGTGATTACGAACAAGGAACCTCACATAAAGAAAATTGCTGCTAGAAAAAAAGACAACTTTTGTCCGTTAATAGTGTGTTTTATGTGTCAATACCAGTTATTTCTACTGAAGAAATGACACCTCTGCAACATTTAAAACATTTTTTGATGACAACTTGCTTGGTTACACTTCTGAGCAGTCAAATGTGTACTGTGTGCAGGAAAAAGTGAAATACAACCTCAAATGTAAACTGTCAACACAGACAAAAATGAATTTGAGCAACTAATTGGTGTGTTTTTGTTCATGAGAATCAATCAGTTACCACAGCAACGTATGTATTGGAGCCCTAGTTTTAGATTCCCGCAAATTACAAAGGCATTGAAAGGTGAAGTGAATGGATTTGAAGAGCTGAAGAGATTTCTTCATTTTAATGATAACTCCAACATGCGTAAACCAAATTCGCCTTTTTAAAGTTAGGCCAATTGTAGAATCAATAGTGAAAAAGTGTCAGCAATTGGGTTCTGAAGAATATAATTGAGTGGATGAGCAGATAAATCTCACAAAATTGTTGAAACAATGTTTGCCAAAGAAACCTAATAAATGGGGGTGTAAAATTTTTACTTGTTGTGGAGTGACAGGCATGCTCTATGATTTTGAAATATATTGTGGGAGAAATGCAAATGGCTCATTACCATCTCATTTGGGTGTGACAGGAGATTAGGTCATGAGACTCTTCCAAAACTTGCCTCATAAACAACGATATATGGTATTTTTGACAACTATTTTACTTCAGTTCTTCTTTTGGTGGAGCTTCTTGAGAATACAATACTTGCTTTAGGCACTATCGTCTAAACAGGATGGTAGGTGCTCAAAAACTATTTCAGAGTGACAAGGAGTTAAAAAAGAAAAGGAGAGGTTCTAGTGATTGGAGGGCAGATGCTTCGTCAAATGTCGCTGTAAAGTGGATGGATAACAGTATTGTTTATTCAACCTCTACATTTATCGACAACAGTTTAAGGGAACAAGTTTGAAGGTGGTCTGCCAAAGAGTTTGCACATTTAAATCAATTATCTTGAAGTGGATAATGAATATTATAAGTTTACGAGAGGGGTAGGTTTAAATATTTGCTTTCCATTTACTAAATCAAGGTGAGAAGCAAGAAATGGTACGTGCCCATATTTTTTTTATTTAATATAAGTTGCCCTGACCAATGGATGGCTTCTTTATCAACAGCTATAACCCCCTAGCCACCGCATATTTCCTTACTAGAATTTCAGTCACAAGTTGCCACTGGATTGACTTCGGCACGTAAACTACCTACACAATTCATGTCAAAACGAGGAGAGCCATCTGCATCTTCTGTGGACCCAAAGAAAGCAAAAACAAACGCTGCAGTAACCATTCCGCAGAATGATCTTTGATATGATGGGTGCTGACATTTTCCTCGTTTTGATAACAAGCAACATCGGTGCAGGCATTGCAGCAAAGACCACACCCATATGCATTGTCTCAAATGCAAAATTTTTCTTTGCATAAATCGTGATCGACATTGCTTTTTAATCTTCCATTCAGCCATTTAAGCAACTACAATATGAACTGCTATTTTTGATAAAACTGTCATAATATAACCCTTAACCTGTGCTTGAACAAAAAGTGTTATTTATTGCCTCGTTATGTTTTTTCGTAGCATGTTTTAGATTTTTAGTGTTTGTATTTTCTGCAATTTTAAAGTGTTTATAAAAAGAAGAAAAACGAGATTCTGACCCTTTACTGCATAATTTTGTTTATAAACAACATTTTAAAACCACATAGTAGAAAAAATTTTTGTTTAATTTTTATTTCTTTGCTTCATATAGATGTCATTTAAAGAAAATAAGCTAATTTTGTTTTTTTCATGAGCAATTTTTGTTCGTGCAAGAAAGGGCTAAATTTTGCCATACAAAATTGGAAACGTAGTAATTTCTAAATTAAAAGTAAAAACTCATTCATCATCAGTGCAACCTTTGGCTTGAATGCTATGTTAGTTATTACCGTGCACAATACTGTACGCAGTATTGAATCACAATTGGATCGTTTGTGTTACAACATTAGCAACAGTTTCATCAATACTGCTACACAAGACCAGATTAGGATGTGTCGGAAATTTTGATGCACATCCCTTGAAAATAAAGATGGGATTTTGGGAATAAATTTGAAAATCCCGAAATAGGGTTTACCTGGATTTTTTCAATTTTTTGAGATAAACAATATAAGAAAATGTGCACATATAACCTAAAAAACATAACATGTTTATTTAAGGAAATACTACGGCCAAAACGCAATAGCATCAAGACTGCCATCATTGCAACAATTTCTGATTTTTTTTGACAAAATATCCAAGGGCTGAGAACGCATGTTTGGTGTCAACTGAGAAGATTTAATGATTTTTAGGGCACCCAACAATTTTTCTGGCCTCTTCTTGATTGTCTCGTATATCAACATTTCTCTCTAAACCACTTCACAACTGACACCTTTGCATTTTTGTCAGCTAAAATGAACGCATTCAACTCTTGAGTTTCAGTCATTCCAGTCGAAGTGATTTGGCTACCATTCGTTCTGCTTTCTTCATCTTGTTTAGCAATCGCGTCTTTGATTTTTGGCTGGACTTAGATTAAAGCTTTTATCATACATGACATTACTGCAATTTGATGTCTTTGATTTAATCTTTGAGTGCTTGTTCCAGCAGCTTTCCAAACAGTTTTCCTTAAATTATACTTAGCTTTCCATGGTTCTGCTGTATAAAAAGTTTTGCTTGACTTCTGAATTATTTTTTAAACTCGAATCTGTAAAATTAGGCATATCGACTTAAAATTGTAAGAGTAATTAACTGTTTTTTAATTTAATTATTTGATATTGAGGCATATAGGCTAACTGCAATCAGTTGAATAAAATATCACTTCCACGACCGGTTTCGTTTCTATTAAAACTCTTTAGGTGGACTCTGTTATTGAACCGACAATCACATGGCTAACACCAGCTCCTATAATTCGTATTATAACGTAATTAAGGCACTGGCTTGGCTGGGAATTAAAGCATATATCGCGTCTAGCTCATTGTAGTGATCGTGCACCATATATAAGCTTAAAATTAACAGCATCAGTTGACAGGGCCGATGGCGGAGTTGGTATAAAACGCATGAAGCAATTCACGTGATCGTTGGTTCAATACCTGAGTCCACCTGACGAGTTCTAATAGGAACGAAACCGGTCGTGAAAGTGGTATTTTGTTCAACTGATTGCAGTTAGCCTATAAGATGTCTTAATACCAAATAATTAAATTAATATCTTAACAGGCTAACACCAATTCCAATAATTCGTATTATAACTGCTCTTTAGTGCAAAAAGCACAAGTTGTCAGTAGCTTCTACGTCAATAATTTTACTAAAACCTAATGCACATCTATCATGCCTGTGCGATAGGAGCTATTACCCAATAGGTCGCACGAAAATACTGAGACAACCTTTGTGCCACTTTGCGCTCAAGCCAAATGGCACGCTGTTGCAACACTGATTTAAATAAACTTTATATATTGAAAAAGTGATATATTAGTGATTCAATTTTGACGCACATTTTCCTGATTTTAAGACAAACAATCCCTGGATCCCAATTCTATTTTTAATGTCGAGGAGCGAATGTTTTGTCATTTGTTGTTCAAAAGAGTAAATGTAACTATTTAGACCTATTCAGCAAAAGTTCTTACGTAACCTGTAAAGTCAAAAAATCCAGCCTTCCTCTTCTTAAAAATGTTTCAAATTTAAGCTAAAATGTACATGTAAACATAGATGTTCCTCTTCTAAAATTCAGATATTTATACAAGGTGTATTTAGTTGAACCAAAAGTGAATTTGGTACAGTGCAACGAAACAACACTGCAAGTTTCTTGGAATAGCGTTTCAAGCATCAACGGAAGAGTTTACGTTGAAATAAAGGTAACTATTGCTTACAAATATGCATTTTAGGTCAAGCAAATTGTTCCCCAGGCTAGCAGGACAGAGGCAAAAACTTAAACCACAAGCTAACTGTCCAATACTTCGGAGCTCAAGTTTCAACATTCCATTCAAAAACCTTGTTATTAACTTGAATAAACGTAGTGTTTGTTTCAATTTTTAAAATAGAAAATTATTGAAAAGTAACTTTTCCAAGTACTCGTTAATTTATTAGTCGTGAAGTTTGAACGCACGAGATTTAAAAACAGTTACCATAAATACGGGACTTTAATCCAATTGACTATGCTGTTGGTAAATTCATTAATACATTTATTTGTTTAAGGTCATTCAATGCCGGTAAATTTGTAGCTTAGGCAGCTGATCATTATGGATGTACTGTTTGCTTTACCACCTGTCAGCCGCAAAGTTGGAGAAAATCCTTGGAGTGCATCTTTTCGTGGGACCCATTAGACAAATTTGCCGGATTTTCCTCACTAGCACATATCTTTGATAGTGAGCGACAAACGACAATTTACAACTATCACTTTTTAAAGTTTTGGTATAATTTGACAAGGGAATTGAAGCCAAGTTTATCGACTACAAAGCAAACGCTCGACTTTAAATGCAAAAAATTCAGAGTAAAAAAAAAGTCAAGAATGGTTATTTTTTGCATGTGATCCTTCAACAACGACGTTTAAGACTCGTAAAAGAGGCCAAATATTGGAGGTGGAAAAACCGGTCTCCGTGGATTTGGTGGAAGAGCTAAATCAATTGATTTTGAGCCAAATTAATAATATTTACCAGAAAGCGACTGTTCATACAAAAAAAATTTTTTTTGAAAAACATTTTACCTCGTTTATTTACTTTAACAGGATTTCCCACAACAAAATGTTCCATTCAAAAACTCTCAACTGACAATTTCCAATCTTAGTCAAAGAACTCCATACAACCTCACCGTAAGTAGAGATGCGTTACGCCAAACATTATGGTTTTGTAAAAAATACAAACAAATATTTTGCAGATAGAACTAGAATTTTCTGAAGATCAAGAGTGTACAATTTCAACCACCATTACCGAAACCACAAGTTATGGAACGCCAAGTCCAATAGAATCTGCTCACGTTGTAAAATCAATATCAAACGAATGCACCGTATCCTGGATTCATGATGCACCTATCAAAGAAATTGAACATTTTATAGTAAGTTTGCGTGAAATTCTTAAATTATGTTTTTCCACAGCACCTTTAGTGCCGATGAAATGGAAGTGGTTACAATTCATTCTGGAATTATGCTGTTAAGCTTTGTTTAAAATTGCAGTTGCCTTGCCATTTAATAACGTTATCTGTCATTGCATTTTACCTGAGACAGTACTTTCAGTGCATTAAGATTTATAATTGAGTCTCTCACAGCCTTGACTATTAGTGTAGCACCAACATAAAATTAAATGTTTTATTTCTTAATGTTTCAGTTGAAAACCTCGAGTGCTACAAAAAATGAATCATTAAAAGTTTCCTTAAAAGATGTCAGTGCTTTGAAGCAACATTTCAACTACACCTTGGATTTGTCAAACTATGGTTTTGACAATCATATTTCACTGCAAGTAAGAATCCTCAAAGCTGTTTGTCACTGTTACAAAAATGGTTATTACTACAGCTTCTAGGAAAACAATTTCTCTAGTTGTAGATGAAAAGATATCAACAGCTGAAATGTTTGACATTAATAGACTTACTAAGGCTTAAAGTTATTTTATGCACACACAATACAAAAATATAAGCTATAGATTAAATACATTTAGTGAGCAATTTCTCAAAATCATTTTTGTATTTTCAACATACAACACAACGTCCACACAAGGACTAGAGTTAATTGACGACATTTGAAATTTTGGTTCGATACAAAAAATCTTACAAAAAAAGGCAAAATCTTGAACGATCGCTCAAGAGTTGACTTCACATTTTTTGACACTGAAAGTCTAGAAACATTTTCCTACCTACAAGGATGGTTGCGTTCATTGCTGGCTGGTTATTTGTAAATCATTTCAAAGATATTTGCTCAGCGTGTTTTAAAAAGAAGCAATTTGATTGTGCCATGGCACATCAGACAATTGGATTTATTTTCGGTTTACTAGAAAGCAGTGAACTGATTATAGTTGAAATAAAAGTTCATTTTTTCTGGTAATTATTTGATGGACCCACAAAAATTTTATTTAAAAGCTAGGATTACTTTTGCAGATTCAAGCTGTGAGTGTCTGTGGAAAAACAAGCGTACTATCCAATGTGACTGGAGATTGTCAAACCTCTTCAAGACCAAGTTCATTTTTGGTTTTGTATATAGCTATTCCAGCTGCTATTCTTGTAATTGGAGTAGCACTGTTGATTTACTTTAAGTAAGTCTATCAGCGTCTAAATTATAGTAAATGGTGTAGAGATAGCATTGTTTCTGTTTTTCTTTAGAAAACGTTCAACAAATCGAAAACCTAGAAAAACCAACGCGCCTGAAGTTATCGGTTCCAGCAATCCAGGTAAACTCAAGCTTCATACGCTTTAGACCACTGTTCAAAAACTTTTTGAATGTTGCCCCAAAATATTTTAAGAGCAATGTAAATAGCCCACAAATATTTAATTCCCAAAAAAGGTTACTTCAATTCATATTTTCAATTCAGTTGAAGATAAGGAGCTTTTTACCGGACCGACTCTTTTAAAATCAGTATTTTTGTACTTTCTGTTCAAACTGAAGGCGAGAAACTTTTTTTGGAGACTGACTTTTTAAAAATCAGTGTTTTCGTATTTTTAATCCAAATTTAAGGTGACGTCCTAATTTTAAAAGATCTTTTTTGCACTGCTTTCTCAAGCGAAAGGCTTTCCTGTTTTTAAGGTTCAGTTTTATGGAAATCACATTTTGTGCAAATATGTTTTTATTCCCAACTTTTTCAATTTTATCTCATTTGGGGTATTTACCTTGTTCCCAGTCCTAGGCCATACATAATGCTGATTTAAATCTTTAAATATTTTTGTGTAATTTTGCAAGGACACACCACTCAACCTTTGCATTAAACATTCAGTCAAAATTGTTGAAATCCATTTCCGTATCTGTCGATTCATATTTGTTTGACTATTGACCAAAACAGAGTGGTCCAACTAGTTTTGGCGAAAAGCCGTTTCACAACTAACGTATTAACTTGCGAGCTAATTTGCAAAAAATGATAAATAAAACAACTGACTCAAATATTTGTAGTTAAAACAACAGCAAAGACACTTGAACGATTAATTGAATTCATAACAAAGGTTCACTAACCTTTCCTGTGTTCCTGGCCTCTTTGATATTATTGCTTCTATGTGAATAATAACGTTTATGGTTGCAAGTTGGGAACCATTCATCACTGTTTTACTTGCCACGTGGCTTCTATAGTTTGGACTTGAATTGTTTTGTAACAGAAAATATGCTCTCACATACGCCGATGCTTATGAATGTTGAGAAAAATTTGAATCCAAACCTTCCGTTTGAAAAATCTATCTTTGCTGATTAATTTCCAAAACCTCTCCTAAAATTTGTTTAAAGGGCATAAAAAATCTTCCCGTAGTTGGACCACGCTAGGCTAAACGATTTTCATTACACCGATCGTGAGATTGCACTTAAAATCTGCAATCACAACACGGACATGTTAAAACTACTTGACTTGTCATATCTGAAACTTATTCAAAAGTAATTAAATGTAGTTCTTATTATTAACAAAAAGTATTATGCAACTAGAAGACTAAGCAGTAATAAAAACACGTCTCAAATAATAAAAATAATAATTTTAGCGAGTTCTCCCGATCAAATACCGAGACGAAATCAAAGCGATGCACCTCTGAACAGTACAGCTGTTAAAAATCCTGAAAGAATTTTGGTATGCTTTTCCTATTGTATTTAAATGTTGCTATTTCTATGACTTAAATTTTGTCGCTTATAACACGTACCTGCGTTGCATTCACAATGATTTCACATCTATGAGCTTCCTTGTTGTGGGTTTTCACCATTGCACAACAGTTTGTTTTTTTTCTGCATTTTCTTCTGTTTTTTTACTTGTATCATTCGCCATTACTCACATGAGCAATTTGCCATTGTTTATGTTTAATTTCAATCTTTGCAGTAGCCAAAGCTCTACCGTAAACTATATTTCCTAGTTTCAGAATGTGATGAAATCATATTGAGCATAAAATCATGACGTTGTTTAAAAATTAATGGGTGCATTCAAAAACATTGCTTCTGAAAATGCTTTGAAAGTTAATTGAAAATTTGAGTAAGAAAGGCAACACTGTATGAGGAGTTTGCAGCAGCTGCGGGTATTGTGAGAAACCCTGGATATAGGAAAACAGTCACGAAGTCCGTCTTACTCAATTTTTTTTTGTTTTTTTTTGGTTAGATTTTTTCTTGGTTAAACTTTAGACAATGGTCTGAGGGAATACTTTATTAAGAATTAGATTACACCTTCAAATCACAGTGTTTGGTTATCAGGTGGGAATTTACAGTATCTGACTACACTTTAAAAAGATGCTTGGCAGGAAAAGATTGTAAAAATTGTTAAGTTGACTTACTGTTATCATACAACTAATAGAGCATATACAATTTTTTTTCAGAATGAATCAAGCGCTGCACCAACTGCTGAACAGCCTAAAGTTCTTTACGGTAAAGTGCATTTTGATAAAACTAAAAATCGTTTGAGAGGTTTTACTAATGTAGTATGTGTTGTTCCAACACCAAAGAATGCAATAACCAAGAGTGGAATTAAACTGTGGGAATCACAAGCGTTAAGCCATGTAACTCCTACACCATCTGATTGGGCAAGAACAAACGAATGGATTTTCCGCTTGTCACTTTTAAAAGACCTCAAAAAGTATGCCAATATATAACAAAGAATGAACATAAAAAATCATTTTCTAGAAAATATCATGATTTCTTCCCATGAAGAGATTGCCGCGAACAACTTTTCAAAGTTTTACAAGTCCGAGGAAAACAAGCAATTTTACAACTTAAAGCTTCAGTTTCAAGTATAACTGTTGATTAAAACTTTCTTCTAGAATAGATTGATGATTTTGCAAGTTTTTTTAAAGCAATTTTATTTAATATATTTAAATTTATTGTAACCCTATTGTACTTCTTTGACAGCATTATAAGCAACTAAACAAAAAATGTACGTCCAAGTGAGCTCCGTGAAGAGGCGTTGGGGTCCTGCTTTCCATCTTTACATTCATTTAGGTGTAAAAAGTCATCACAACTTTACTGCTTGGCGTGTATCATAAAAAAAGCAAGTAAATTCGCTGGTTCTCTCAATAAAAGGTTTCGGCAAAATTCCTCTATCTTTATGCGACAGACAGAAAGTGGGCCAAGCATTCTGTTTGTTTCTGTGGTTCACTATGAACAAATGTCTTGCAAATCTCTGTTTGAGTCCACGAGTTCACACAAATATAAAACCGCAAATTATTGATGCGTGAATGTTAGCACGCGTTTACTGCGTCTGTATTGTATTCCTAACCAAGCGAGAAATATTTAAGCAAATATTTTTAGCAAATTCTAAACCAAGACGTTGTCACCGATTACATCAGGCTGTAAAATAGTGCTTGAAATTAATTTTGATAGAGAGTTTTTGACTTGATTTGAGTTTAGGTTTGATTTTACTCACGCTTTCCAAAATATAGGGCCATATGTATTACTTTTAGGTAATTTTTAACTGTCTCATTGAATATAATCACTTTTTTTTGTCTTATCATTATTATTGGATCAGCTAGCAAATTTTACTAAAAGTATTATCTGACTTTTTTTCTTGGGAACTGTTTTCAATAGGAGTAAATAAAAATAATAGTCTACATACAATACATCCACTCTCATTATCTGTAGATGACCTAAAGACATGGATAACCAAAACCTTGGTAATCATCTATTTGAATACTCTAGTTAGCACTTGATAAGAAATATATCACCATTTAGATGTGTGCCATGTTACCACGAGGTGCATCAAACTTTTGTAAAATATTAAGTGTAACATTTATTTTTAAATATTTAGTAAAACATTAAACATTGCAACATATTTTTTGTACCCTTATTCCTAAATGTTTGGTGTATAAACTTTCACTGTAAAAACTTGAGATCATTAGCTTTTAAGAAATAAGTATTGTTTTTTTTCTATGCAGTCATCGAAATACAGTATAATGTGTCGTAAAATGACATAGATTTATTTGATATTGTGTGCTTTTCTATTGGTTTGTTTTGTCTTTAACAAACTTGATTGAAAACATTATAGGCCACTTTGTTTCAGCATCAATCAGATATTTATTTAATCTTTTGTTTGATTTTTTTATTCACTGAGCTGCCAGAACTGCTGCCAGAACTCAATTTTCTATGATCAAAAAAGACTTTGGAACACTGATTTTCAAACTGAGATCCAACAGGAATTTTCGAGGAGTTCACAGTAATCTTAAAGCTTAAAGTTTTCGACTAAAACTCAAAAGCCCTACCACAAGTTGCTTCCAAAAAAAGATCATTACCATGTAAATAGAAAAGCAAATGGGCTCTAACTAGTATTTTTATTAATTTAAACAAGCGCTAGGAGTCCACCAGTTAAAAAGTTTGAGAAAAGCTGGTTTAGAGTATCAACGAAAGTTAGCCGCTAGCCAATATCTACTTATTTATCTAAAGCTTTCTGTTGAAAGTATTAGTTAAAATCGCTTTCTTTCTTGCTTTAAGCGTACTCACGTATCAACAACAAAAAATATATCAAAACAGAAAATCTAACAAAGAAACGCAAATCAATTGCTATTGTGAAGACAAAATTGTAAAAGAGTGTAATCTGATCAAGGATGTGGAAGCGGTTATTTTTCAACTGCTTCCGCTTCCACTAACAAAAAACGAGAAAACAACCGTTGATAATTTTTTTAACTTTTGTGGGTCTGTAGCCTACCTTCTCCTACACTTTATCATTTTGAGGAAACAAAAACCTTTATTTATTGCTATTACTTTACCTACTTCGCTTGAGCTTTTTGTTCCGAACAACTCTGTGTTTGTTTTTCTAAGATATCAGAATTCGTGTTGAATGTAGAACAGTACTTTTCAATCTTTTTGTCATCGCGGAACCCTTAATGTACTTTCGCGTTTGTCACGGAACCTCCACTAACAAAAATTTAGAAATCACAAATTGCTTAAAAGAAAATCAAATATTTGTTACTACAATTCAAAAAATAATTAAACATTTCAACAAACAGACAATTATTACAAGTTGCTTCACTACTTACAACCACTTTTACAACAATTAACCTAATGTTTCTCAGATCTAAACCGTATGACCACATATTACAGCTCTCGACAATAGCCTATTGTCACAACAACAAATTACGCCGTATAGCGCTGATTTTCTCTCTCTTATCCTCAACTAACTCTGACTTTGAGTTAACTTCAACTCTAATTATCATAACGGACTTTCTGTCCGTCCCCAAAACACGTATTGACTACGATCTTTTTGGATAGTAAAGTGCGAAATTTCTATCGTATATACAGTATATATAAATATACAGTACCGTATAGCAGTATAACAATATACAGTATAACAGTATATACAGTACATGTAAAGCGAGCAAAATTGAACTGCACGAATCAACAGCCGCCTCAACGTGATAGTGCGGTCCCAACCCCGTTTGGGTTGGTTTAAAATGGCTGTTGGTCTTCCTGAGGGTCCCAGTTACACTGGGCACTCCCTCACACAAACCATTTTATTGCCGTGCAGCCCTCTGAACGACCGCAAAAGGGTAGCACGCAGCCTCTTTAAAATTGGCCTGTCTTCTCTCTTCTCCTGCCTTTCTTTTGCCCGTCTTCTCATTCTTCTCCTTCTGATGAGCGGCAACGTTCATCCTAATCTTTTTCCATCTTTCCTTGTTCAGTGTGATCTGGAAATGTGACCTGGCGGGGTTGGTCAGTGCAATGTTGCACATGCTCTAATTGGGTTCATTTAGAGTGCTCACTACTCTCCTTCTCTAGATTCAGAACTCTTGGTAGCTCTCACTCCTGGAGCTGCCCTCCCTGCTGCGTCCCTGCTTTTTTTGGAGATCCCAGACCTACCAGCACTGTGACTATCTCCTCGAACTTCTCTAGTTGATATACCTCCACTGCTTAATCTGGCCCATTTGGCCCCCTTCTTTTAATGCAGCACTCACACCCCACCCTCGCCTTTAGATCTCTTATTCTTTTTGCACCCACTTTATATCTTTTCCCTCTGGACCCTCACTAGCACCTTATGCTCCTGGCTGTTTCTCTTTACCTACTGCTTCTTCTTCTGCTCCTCCCTGACTCCCTCAAAATTCTTCAATGGTATGCTGGGGATCTCCAAGCCAGGAGCACTAAACTGCTTCACTATATTTTGTTTCATCCCATTGACCTTATTTGTATCCAGGAATCTAACCTTAATTCATTTTCCTCTTTTCGGATCCCTGGATTTTCTGCTTTGCGATCCGATGGCACTCACTCCCGATCTGGTATTTTTTCTACTGCTGTCACAGGTGCTAGCGGTGGCGTCATCATTTTTGTCAGGCAGAGCTTATCCTTCTCTGAGCATTCTACCTCCTGTCTCTCGCTTCTCTTGACCCCTACTCTGATTATGTAGAGGCCAACATCTCTCTGAACGACTCCTCCTCGCTCTCATTTCTTAATGTTTATGCTCCCCCTATTTGTTCTTCTCCCAAGGATAGCAAAACCAATTTCTTTTCTCCTTCCATTCTTCCCTCCTATGTTAAAGCGGAAGCGGTGGAATTTTCGCACTTCCGCTTCCACAGAAAAAGAACCGCTTCCAGCTTCCGCTTCCACATCCCTGAATCTGATCGAGATCTGCTTATTGGTAAAATTCACTAGCTGATCCAGCAGTTATCAAAATAAAACAATGGGCAACCGAACGGCAACAAAACCGTCGAAAAATCTTTTAAAATAAAACATTTTCTGTGGTATTTGTCGGAAACAGTGAATAAATTTAAATGTAATTCTTAATTTAGTCACTATGCCAATCGCTCGTATAAGCAGATGTATCAAAATATACGTACGTTTAGTTTTGCGTGGTTTGTTTTTAGAAAATTAAAAAAGAAAGTGAAGCAAATGAACGGCAACATAATCTTGCTACAGAAAATCCGAAGATGAATCGATACAAAAACATATATCCATGTAAGTCTTGCAATTGCTGTTTAATGTTAGTGCGTAATGATTTCTAACACAAAACTATATTTAATAATTTGGTTATGCAGGCCTTTGACTAATTCATTCACGCGTATATGCTCATGCTCGGATTGCATGTCTTTGGTCAGACTGGGCCACCACGGCGGGTAGACTGCTTTGCCCCACCATCTGTCTGCCGCACAAAGACGGAGGCATCCCGTTAAATGCCTTGCCCAAGGACACAACAAGCAAGCTTGCCGGCTTGCTCTCCACACTATCCCTTATGTGCTGAGCGCCAAGCAGGGAAGCTGTGAATACCATTTTTTAAAGTCTTTTGCTATGACTCGACTTGGGAAATGAACCCCAGGTCTACCGATTGCGAAGCGGATGCTCTACACTACACCATCGCGCCGGAAGGCCTTTGATAATACAGTATTTTCTAAAGATGCTAGGTAAGATCAACCTGATGCTAAAAGGTTTCTCTCCAAGTGAAATAAAAGTATTTCAAAGTAGGTCTATTGATTATAAAATGTTTATAAGACATCAACTCGATTTCAATTGTATTGTATTACTTCATCATGAGAAATTGGACAACATTGTTAATGGTTTAAAGAGATGTGTGTCATTAGATCAATGAACATAATTCTTCCACATTTTGGTCTTGAATACAAAGAAATAAAACAATTTAATTTGCGTTTACTCTACAAATCAGTTTTACTCCATTTATCCTTAGTCTATAAGCCCTTACCAAAAATTTTTTTCTGCGTTAATAAACTATGTTGGCCTAATGATGTTTTTACTTCGAGATCCGATACCAAATTTAGTATTGTTTTAGATGATCATGCAGTAGTTCCATTGAGCAGTAACAAATACATCAATGCATCTTTCATTGAGGTAATTTGTTGATTTATTTTAATTTGAAAAAACGTAATTCAATATATTGTTCTCATTTTACCATACTTTGTACTATTTAAACTCACCCCTTTATTTTTACACTAGATAATACTAAATATACGGAATAATTTTCTTAAATCTTCTGGTATAATTCTTTATTTTACTTCTTTGATTTGCCAACAAAAAAGAAACATTGGCGAAAAATTTAGAGCTGTGGTCGTAAAACTAACAAGCTAGATCGGCCAAAGGGAAATAATTTAAAAAAGGTTGCAAACTGCAGTAAACTCTAAAAAACGTGTAATTAATAAAAACAAAATAGAAAATTTTCGTTCTTTTTCTTCTTCGTCGTCGTCGTTGAGGTGACCAAAATTTTCATTTTTATGAAAATTTTAACTTTGTTATTTTCTCTTTTTAGGGCTTCAAACCTCTAAAAAGTTATATTGCAACTCAAGGCCCAAAGCAGAACACCGTAAATGCATTCTGGGAAATGGTATGGACACAGAACATCTCAATTATCGTCATGCTCTGCAAATATTTTGAGAATGGAAAGGTGCGCTACAAAACTTAATAAAATTTAGGTCTTGCTCGTACAAAATCTTCAACAAGCTTTATTACTGATATGATTTAACGTAGCCAATTTAGGTTTTTATAGCTGAAGGTTAAACAACAACACCTTAAGCTAATTACATGCCGCCTCACAAAGACAGTCTTACCCTTATTTAGGCTGTTTTCTTGGTGGTGGTGCTGTTACCCGATTCCTTCCTAGGGATGACGGCACGACGGAAGAACATGAAGCCACAGGGGCTGAGCCACTCAGGCCTAGCTAGGACCAAAGATCTTGTGTACAAAAAAAGTCGCGGAAAAACGAGTGGCGCAAATAGTCTGCTATTGGACAGGACAGAGCGAGATGAAAAGAGCCACATGACGGCAGGTTCTGCGTGAAGGATTCTCAATTCTGCCAATTACAGAGAGATAAGAGCTTAATATAATATTGTATTTGTTCCAGCGAAAACAAGAGAGGGCACTACCAGCATAAAGAGAAAGCACAAGTGTTTCAGTGTTTACTGAGATATACGTGTATTAAAAAAATTTGATGAGACAGTAAGTCTGCAGTTGCGAAAGGAGGTGAGAGGATACTAGAGATAAGTGGTGAGAGACTAGAGCTTCATGCGACTGCAGATGACGGTAACACTGCACATATCCAGCCATCTCATCGGTGGCGTCATTATCCGAAAAATATAAGTTACTAGGGACCAATTGTAGCAAGATAAGAAAATAAGGCGAGAGAATGGATAGTTGATGCCAGATGTGCAAAAAGCATGAAAAAAAGACCAAAGAGAGAAAATGTGTAAAGGACAAATTGAGAATCTGGGAAGAGGAGAAAAGTGGCGGACTTGTTGGTACTGATAAGTCCGTTGTAGAGCTTGTAGAATGGTGCAGGCTTGATAAGAAAAACTTGAACACGTTGGGCCTGACGAATATGTGAGGATGACCTCAGCACCACAAAGTAAGCAGTTAGCAGGGACGTCACAGCCTCTTTTATCAAAGGAAAAGGGACAAAGCCATCAGTCCAAATCACGAGACTGTGAAAAGGGAGAGAATCAAGATGTGCATAAGCCGCATCTTGGCGAGAAAGAAAAGGGTCAGAACAAGAGCATGCAGTAGAAAAAGTAAACTCCACACCGAAGGATGGGGGAACCAGGAAAGAAGAGTTGCTAAGCAAAAACTGGTATTAAAGAAGAAAAAAGTAAGCATAAGCTGGTAAGTAGTCGCAAATATTTTCCAGAAGGATCTGGAGAGAATTGGTTTCACATGATGTCTGAGCCACCATGTAATTCAAAAAAAGGATTGAAGATGAAGAACTGCTCACAACATGACAGAGCTAAATAAGTCTGGGGTTACCCGTAGTGGAGGTAGAGATCCCTCAAACATGAGAAAAGAAAATAGAGAATGGAACTTTGCATCCGGTAATGGCGCATCTAACTGCAAGGTCAAAAGCTTCCCATTTGGTAATGTTAGTAATGCTGAGAATTGGAATCGATCTAGGTGAAGCATATATAAGATTGAGATGAAATAAAACTTCGTAAAAGAGAGATTGAGACTCTTTGGAGGAGCCCCATGAGGAAACAGAGATACAGCGTAAAACCTTAGGCCAAAAGAAGAACTTGGCCTTCCACATAAATACATGTTCAGAAAAGGAACGAGTTTAATCAAAGATCTAACAAAAGTGGCAACAGAATTGAAGATGAGGAAAAAATTGAATAAGAAAAAGCAGAAATAAAAATACTGGTGAGATCCATCAACAGCAAGGATACGTTATATTTCTTCGGATTGAGAAGAAGATACCAGTAGTTAGACCAACAATCCAGTCAAATCATCATTCTTTGTATGGCCTCCGCATCACCAGGAAAACGGGAAAACCGAGTAACCAGGTTGACACCTTAAAAAGAGGAACTGTAGGTTGTAAATAGACATGCAGGGAGATCACAAATGAGAGAAAAAAAACAGAATAACAAATCCTTGCAAAACCCTCGGCACCAATCAATAACCGCCTCAACGTGGTGGTGCGGTCCCGACCCCGTTTGGGTTGGGTCGAAATGGATGTTGGCCTTCCCGAGGGTCCCAGTTACCCTGGGCACTAACCTTCATTTTTTTGCTATGCTGCCCCCTGAACGACCGCAGTAGGGCACCACACAGCTTCTTCAAAATCGGTTGCCTGTTTTTTCTTTTTCTTATCTTCTGCCCTTTTTTGTCTTCTTCTCATTCTTCTCCTTCTCTTGATGAGCAGTAAGGCTCATGCCAACCCTGGTCCCATGTTTCCCTGTTCAGTGTGCGATGGAAATGTGACCTGGTGGGGCAAGTCAGTGCAATGCTGCAATTGCTCCAAATGGGTCCATCTAAGGTGCTCACAACTTTCCCTCTCCAAATTCAGAGCTCTTGGCAGCTTTCACTCTTGGAGCTGCTCCCTCTGCCGTAACACTGTGACTCCCTCCTCGGACTCCTCCGACATGTTTACCTCCATTGTACAATCTGGTCTCCTCTGCTAATGCAGCACTTTCGCCCCACCCTTGTCTCCAAATCTCCTATCCCCCATCTGCCTATTTCATATCTTCTCCCTCTGCCCCCTCACCACCGCCCTTGCTCCTGGCTGTCCTTCTGCGCCCCCTGCCTCCTCTCCCCCCCCTTGACTTCAATGGGTTCTTCAATGGGATGCTGGAGGTCTTCGAGTCAGGAGCACTGAACTACTTCACTTTCTTTCGTCCCATTCTGTTGATCTTATTTGCACCTAGGAATCCACTCATAACTCCTCTTCCTCTTTTCGGATTTCTGGATTTTTTGCTCTACTTTCGGATTGCACTCACTACCGGTCTGGCATTTTCTCTCCTGATGTCACGCACCCTAGCAGCGGTGTCATCATTTTCGTCATGCAGAAGTTATCATTTTCTGAACTTTCTACATCCTCTCTTTCTTCGCTTGATCCCTACTCTGACTATGTAGGGGTCAACATCTCTCTTAACAACTCCTCCTCGCTGTGATTTCTTAATGTGTACGCCCCTTCTATTCGCTCCTCTCCGACAGATGGCAGAACCGACTCCTTTTCTCCCTCGATTCTTCTCTCCTCCAGAAATCTGTTCCATTTGGGGGATTTCAATTGCCATCACTCCCTCCGGGACTCAGGAGGTACTTCCGACCCCACAGGGAGGAAATATTCGACTGGGTCATATCTTCTGTCCTCCTCCCCCGTCAATGATCCTGACACACCCACTCTTTTCCATCACTCTTCTGGCAGTCGCTCCTCTCCCGACATCTCCTTTGCTCCCTCTTTCTTTTCTTGCTCCTGGTAGGTGCTTCATGACCTGGGTTCTGACCACCTACCAATTCTTTTATCTATCCTTCTCTCTCCGACCTATCGCCCCAACGAGCGTCCCCCTTCCTTCAACTTTTAGAAAGCTCGCTGGAATGGCTTTGCCTCCTACTTCGACTCGCACTGTCCTTCTGCATAGCAAAACTCGTCACTTTCTTTTTCCTTTGCTGCTGCTCTCTTTACATTTTTTGGCACTGAATGCGGCCAAATTTTCCATTCCTTTCAGCCGCATCAAACGTCCTCCTAAAGCCTGGTGGTCTGCTGAGGTGGAAGGTGCGATTAGTGAAAGACGCAAGGCTTTTGCTGCCACTCACAGAAGTGATGAAGATCGCCAGGCTTACATCTCCGCTTCTCGACGTGCCTCGTCTGTCATCACCAAGGCCAAGGCTGAGGCATGGCAGACGACTTGCTCTTCTCTTTCACCTAAATCTAACCCTAGATCTGTATACTCTCTTCTTCGCTTTATCGCTGGCTCTCCTTCCTTGTCTCCTCACCAACTGTTCTTTTCCCAGGGAATCGGCTTTGGTCCATGCCAGTTACCTAAGATCCCACTTTTCCGTTTCTCAGCCAAAGGCTCTGCGTAGCAAAGCCAGAGACTACCTCTCTCAGCTCAGCCAAGCCACATGCCCCGAGGAGTCTCACTCGTCCTTTTGCTCTCCTTTCTCTCCCGCTGAATTTCTTGCGGCTGCCTCCAACCTCTCCTCGTCCACTGCCACTGGCCCAGACAAAGTTGCCTATCCCATGCTAAAGCACCTTCCTCGCTCTGGCATGGATTTTCTTTTTCACATCTTTAATCTCTCCTGGACTTCGCATTCCTTTTCTTCCATCTGGAAGACATCTCCTATTATTCCCATCCACAAGATTGGAAAATCTCTCGACTCTTCAGCCTCCTTCCGGCCTATCTCTCTCATCCCCTGCGTCTCAATATCAGTGCAGCATGCTATTGAGCACATGCGAATGATTAAAAAGTAAGCACAAAGATCAGCCACCAGCTAAACGCAAGAAACAGCGCTGGTGTACAATATCCTGATGTATCATGAGCCAACAAACCATTTGTTTATGCCTACAAGCTGAGAGAAAAATGTGATAGTATCCAATTCTTTATTGTATGACTTTATTGCTTAGCTTATCGGTAGCTAAAACGCTGCTGGGTATTTCAGATCAGATGTGAAAAATATTGGAATTCATCAACAATGTTTAATAATCTACGCGTTTCTATACTAAGTGAGAATGCTGTTGGAGACCTTATTTGGAGACAACTTTTGTTAACCAACATGGAGACTAAGGTATTGACAGATTGTGTGTTGTATATTGTAAATTTCTTTGTGCCGTATTTGATCCATCACATTGCAAAATTACGTTTTTATAAAATAAAAACTTTTTGTTTTCATTATTTAATGTATCAGCGACAAAAAGGGGTACTAGCAAGAAAAATCGTTTTAGTTTTTCAGGAATGTAGAAAAAATACTATGTCCCAAATACGGATCATGGAATGTGATGTAAATAATTAAATGCCAATAATAAAATCTGCATTAGTTACTTCTTTCGAAGTGTGTTGTTTTAATCCAAGTGGAATTCAACATTGCAAGTTGTTCATTCCTTTCTTGGATTTTTCTGCGATTTCTACATTTTCGTTGCCGTTCTTAAACAGTCCGCTTGAGATTACGTTCTTCTCCCACTTCCCACCAACCGCTCTTGATAAACTGACAAACTTTGGTTCTTGTCTGGATGGTTTTGATAAAGTATCGATTTTAGCAGGCACAAAGTGTCATTGGTTTTAGAGCCAACAAATAGAGAACGTGTATCATGTTGTAGATTATGTGGGCGTTGACAAGGGCAACATCCAAACAATGAATAAATATCAAGAAATGCCACTTTTTGCTTTTGATGCTAACTCGGTGGTTTTGCGTTTTCCAATCTGTTAAATGAACACCTAACTAGTCTTCATTGTATTTGGCAATGCAATCAGCAATCTGCTCAGCTTTCTTATAATTTGTATTGTTTTTATTGGTTCAACTTCATGAACATTGGATGCCACAGTGACGATGTTGTTATCTCTCCATGAGTAAATTATTAGGCTACTTCATTAATCCGTTGCGGCTGTAAGAAACCTTCTTTCTTTTTTTATTAGTTCTTTTTCCCCAAATGAATAGCTAGAGATGCGTTTCCTTCTTTCTATTCCAGTTGCCACATATCAGTTGGTAGTAAGAACTTAGCAAAGATAAAAAAGAAAAAAAGGTCAAAATATACAAATATCATGGAAGGAGCATCGTTTGGAAGTACTATTACAATGTTTATCCAATGGATGTTCTCTGGGCGTTGGTAAGTCACCCTGATAAACAGAAAATTTGCATTTATATCCCGAGCTGCTGCACAAAGCCCACTCACTAAAGCCAATCGGAAACGCTTTCCACAATCAACCCATATCCTCCTGAATCAAAGTATTTTGTTCATTTTTCCAAGTTAGCTTTGGAATGGTGTAATTTGAAGGGAAGAAACGCTCTTTTCGCGAGAAACTGTTTTTTTCGTGAGATATTAATGATTTTACTTCCGTCAGTTTAAACTGACGCTAGGAGCAGGAGGGTACATGTGAAACAAAACACAAGTTTGCTTTTCTTTAACTTATTTTAGTTGAATGAAACCATTTTTGCTTAACAAACAAGCCAGCAAACAAGTAACATCATTATCAAAAGAAAAATCATTAGTTTAATGTTTTCAGCAAAACTGGTTAAGCTAATACAACAAAAAAATATCACAAGTCCAACTAAGTAGCATTGTCTATTGTAAGTGGTATTCTTTGAAACAATCAGGATGTAAACCAACATTGCAGGCTTCACAGGAGTACCGAGAGGTTCCAGAGCATCCTGGTTTTGCACATTGTCCTTCACAATTCAGTGATTCGTAGCACTGAAACGCACATGTTCACGCCGCTGTGACCTTGATCCAGGAAATAGTACCTGTGGGATATCAGTACTGTATTGCAAATAACATGCTTCAACAATTGCTCGCCTAAATTCTAGGGTATCCAACTTTGACTCACCAGTATCTGGTTGGCGTAGACGATACAGTTGAAAGGCATTATTGACCGCAACATCAACACAGAAGCGAAACAATGGTCACCACCATTTCTTACTTCTCAAGTTTATCATGTATATCGAGATGTTTTGATCCATATGATCTACCCCACCCACAAAGCGGTTGTAAACATTGACCACGTTTGGCTGCAGAACTTCGACTTTTTATTTTCCTTTTGACAGTATCGTTTAACTTTTTTCTGTGACTCTTTTCCTGCAAATGTAGCAAGTACATTTACAACTTTATTGTCTTTCCATCGAACAGCTAAAATGTTGGATGACGTTTCTATAGCAACAACTAATGAACCTCGCAGCGATTTTTCAACTTCTTTGACACTCTTTAAAGGAGGGTTTCCCATACGGCAAGTCTAACTGTACCAGTAGCTGCAATGGTCTGTTTCTGACCATGGCACAGAAGTCCTGGAGAAGTGAAAAAGTTATCCATTACCACATGGTAAATGGAACCATTATCTTTATTGAGATGGTATGCATTTCACTAGATATGCAACAGCTGCTCCACCTACTCCCAGTCCAATGTCGCCGTATATATCTAGCTGAGTGTCTTTGCCATCATATGCCGGAATTGAACACAATATCCCAACGGCTTTGCCAGCACCCACAGCTTATAACCAAACTTAATTGGTTTCCCATGGATGTATTGCTTGGCACCATGCTTGCCAAAGTATGGTACCATGAATTCGTCAACTCTTAGATGTTGTTCGGGCCTGTAGAGAGCCACACACAGCTTGTTTATAGCATCAAACAAAGGTCGGATTTTGCCAAATCTGTCCGTTTTGTCCAAGTTTTCATTATCAGCAAGACGAAGAAACTGCTTGCAATCTTCAAACTCATTCTTGGTCATCAGCGCTGTGGCCATTCGGTTTTGGCAGTCCTCCCTCCTCTGCCAATACACTTTTTGTCGTGGCTATTTATCATTACCGCTCAGGAGGAGGACGGCAATAAATGATTTCAACTTTTTTATGGTCATCATAAATGAGTGATTGTCTTTGTGTCTAGCATACTTATTTGAATCCAAACATATTCTTTCGATCTTTTCAGCCGTGAAAAACTTTTCAAATATTTCATGTGGCACGATAGGCTCATCAAAGGAAGGTGGTGCCAAAGTCCAGTTATCAAGAACTCTGTGAGCATCTTTGTCACCCTTCTTGTATTTCAGTGTTGGAGCAGGAAGTTTCACCATCCTTCTCTAAAAACACATTATAAAGTTAAATACCAACATAAAATACAAAAATCGTGTGATTTGAACATATTTAGATTTGTTTACCAAGTTCACGTAATGCAAACATTTTAGTAAGACCACAAAAATGAGCTGAATGAAGGCATATTCTAGCATAGCAAGAGCTAAACACACTGCTAATGTATGTACAGTATATGTTAACGTTTTGTTGCTGGCTGACCACCATGTTGCCCTGGCGGTCAGTAGTAGGTAGCCTTGTATTCTAGAAAAAAGAGGAAATTTCTTTTTTAAATAACAGATTGCACTCAGGAATCAGTAGGCATGCCGGAATCAGTAAGACCACAAGAAAGAGCTGAATGAAGGCATATCCTAGAATAGCAAAATCTAAACTCACTGTTAAAGTATGTACAGTATATATGTTAACTTTTTTATTGCTGGCTGACCACCATGTTGTTCTGACAGGAAAGTATTTTCTGGTTGAAAGTCAATAGTAGGTAATCTTGTATTCTAGAAGCAACATGAAATTTCTTTTTCAAATAACAGATTGCGCTCTGGAATCAGTAGGCTTACTCATCAAAATGTAGGAATAAAACTGAACCTTACCTGACTGCTCCCTGAAGCTTGTGATTCATCAATAATTAGGTTTGTGCCTCCTGTTCCCAGAAAATCCAACTCAGCAGCTGAAAGAAGTTGCCTTCCGCAAAGATTGTCCGGAATACAGTTAACACCATTTCCATCATCTTCGTCAGTGTCCATACCCTCATCCTCCGGGGGAAACATGATACTATTTGCGGCAGACACAAATTCATCATCAACAAAGCCTTCTTCACACTGCAAAGCTTCAATTGTTTCCAATACTTCAAACACAGTGATTTTTTGTTTTGGTGTAGCAGATTAGCAATAGCAGTCAAATGAGTAGGAGATATAACCTAGAATTACCAGTTGTAAATATTACCTTTGTCTTTGAAAAAAGAACAACTTCAAAAACGTTTATCAATACAGCTGCCAGTGTGATGCTAATTGCCAACATACTTTGTAAAATACAGGCACAATCATGCTGCCCGCCTGTAGATAGCTTACTATTCTATTTGATAAAGCTTCTCATAGGCAGAAGCAGTTACTGTATGTCCGATGTTTGCGTTTAGCTCGCTACTAAAGCATACATTAGCCTAAAATTTGGGTGCAGCACGTTTTTGCAGTATTTATAATTCTTCACTTCCTCCTGTCAAGAGTTGCTCCTAGCCTGCTTTCTGTCTAGATAAGTAAATAAAATGAAATTTGGTTTGGCAACTGGCCGTGGACTATACCTGCACCTGCTATCAGTTACCGGTAACTACCGAAATGTCTGCAAATAATCGAAACCCCAAACAATTCTGTGATGTACCACAAAGGAGAAACACAAATTTATCACGTTTTCGCTCTTGATAAAAGAAATCGTGTCTTACGACTGGCTATACCCTCTTGCTCCTAAGGTCAGTTTAAACTGACGGAAGTAAATGAATCGCAAAACTTCCGCAAGCCTGTTTTTTAGTTTTTTTCGCTTAGTACCACTTCGACGAGATATGTTTTAACTGTTTTTGGTGATTTTTTAATTTTGTTTCCATTCACAGCTGTTCGATGGTAGTTACTTTTCCAACAATACAAAAAAAAACAAATATTTGAATTTAGGTTGCTGTAAATATCGCGATAACTGTTAACTTATAAATTAAAACGGTCAAGGAATCAGTTTGATTCTTCATCGTCAGCTTAATGTAAAAACTGAAGTCCTATAATCATTAGTGTGCTTGAAATCCTTATTCTTGCCCCGTCAGTTTAAACTGACGCTAGGAGGACATAGGTTAAATTGCTTGACGGGATGACGTCCAAAATATCCAACAATTTTTTTGTTTATTGAAAGTGTACAAATAGCCATGCTGCATAAAATTTTGGTTGAGACATTCGATTAAAGGCCGAATTTTGTAGCAACAGTCAGTACAACCGCTTGGAATCTTGGAATTATCATTCAGACAAAATGATATTAATAGATGTTTGCTTGTTGCCTCTCTAATCAAAACACATCCAAAGATATGATCTAGATCCCAGTACAATTTTTGACGGAAGAATTTGCAGTGACCAGGAAAAAGTAATATTCCTACAAAAGCCATAAAATCTTCTACTCCACAGTTGAAGTCAGAGTGATTATGTTGTAAAGAACATATCAAGCTTTCTTGGACTATCATTTTAAAAACACCCTTTGCCAAAATTTTAAACAGACCAAATTTGCTCACTTTGCCAAATTTAACAAAAAGTTGCTCCTAAAGCTCGCAATTCCAATCAACTCGAATGTGTGTTGTTAGTTTTCGTTCATTTCTTGTTGTTTGTTTTGTTCGTTTTTTCAATGGAAGATTTTTGATTGCTTTTACGCTTTTTGCTTCCGCTTTTATTGATTGATGATGAATTCGGTCTTCTTTTGGAGGATTGAGCTCCTTCTAGATTTTTATTTGAGTTTGATGTTTGTTGATAGCTAATTTTTATAACCTAGATTTACTTTCACAAATCTAGGAACTGAAACCACTTTGTTTTCTTTAAATTCTAAGTCATCCTTATAGAGATACTCTTCTTCATCACTTACAAGGTCTAATTTCTGTGGAAGAAGTTCAGTGATGTCAACTCCAGTAATTTCTTCAGTCTTGACCTTCTAAATTTTCATTAAAGTTTACAGCTTCTCTTCAGATAGAAATTCTTTTGACATCTGCAAACTTGAAAAACGGTTAATCGCAAATTCCTTGATCCCCTGTTTGGTCTCTTGTTACATTTGTTGCTATAGAAATAAAAAATTTCTAAATTTAATCAATACTTTTATTTTAACAACAGTCTTTGATATATCAAGAATAATTTTTAAAAGTTTTCGATGATAGCAACCATAAATAATTAAAAAAGTTCCAAAAAGCAGAAAAAAATGACGAAATTAAAGAAAAAGTTAGAACAGCTGTTAGATATCTTTCAAAGAGCTTTTTTTGCGTAGATCATTTTTCTTTGATGATAAACTATCTGATTCTAACCTATTTTGTAGCTTACTTGATAATCTCCAAATGGGAGTCATGAAATAAAATTGGCTTAGGTAATTGCAATTCAATACATACGAGCATTATGTAATTTGCATCAAAGGTAGATCACTTGCTAAATTATAAAATTGAACAAAAAAATTTGACTAGCAAAATCAATATCAAAGACCAGAAAAAATAAATAAACATAACAAATGAAAACCAGTTCTAATAAAGTTACAATTTTCAACAACTTTCAATTCTATCAGCATAGTTTCGAACTAAATTTTGAAACAATTATATTTGATATTAGGAAACCAGACAAATATCTCAGTATCAATACACTGGATGGCCAGATCACGACATTCCTACAACAACAAGCAGCATGACTAAGCTTAGAAAACTTGTTAATGATGAACATGATGAAAAGCAAAACAAAGGACCAATTGTTATTCACTGCAGGTAATTACAACCCATTAGTAATGAGGTAAAAACAAACCGGAATAGAAAGCACAACAAATAGGTTAGTGCTTGGCAAAACCAGATATTTTCTCAACCACTCGAACCCATTCAAGAGAATTAATGCCAGCTCCTAGTGCCGTGTTTTTTCCTTAGTAAATACTATGTAGTATTAAAGTATAGAAATGTACAGGCCAAAATTTTTTGTAAACTAATGAGTGCTCTCATTGTTTTATTTGATATGTTGTTATTTTAGTGATATCATCCCTGTCCAATTTTTTTCTAGGTCCTACAAAATTTTCGTTAAATCGAAATTGAGAAAGATTTGTCTTATATAGAGTTAAGTAATGACTCTTTTATTAAAGTTCTTAAGTACTCAAAAAAACAACTCTTTAGCATTGCCTCCATTGCTTCTCCACCCGGGCTACATTTTTACTACAGTCTTAACAACGAGTAACATTATACTACACCAATCAATAACCGCCTCAACGTGGTGGTGCGGTCCCGACCCCGTTTGGGTTGGGTCGAAATGGATGTTGGTCTCTCCGAAGGCCCCAGCTACCCTGGGCACTAACCTTCATTTTTTTGCAATGCTGTCCCCTGAACGACCGCAGTAGGGCACCACACAGCTTCTTCAAAATCGGTTGCCTGCTTTTTCTTATCTCCTGCCCTTCTATTGTCTTCTTCTTCTCCTCATTCTTCTCCTTCTCTTGATGAGCGGTAGCGTTTATCCCAACCCTGGTCCCATGTTTCCCTGTTCAGTGTGCGCTGGAAATGTGACCTGGGGGGGAAAGTCAGTGCAATGCTGCAATTGCTCCAAATGGGTCCATCTAAGGTGCTCACAACTTTCCCTCTCCAAATTCAGAGCTCTTGGCAGCTTTCACTCTTGGAGCTGCTCCCTCTGCCGTAACACTGTGACTCCCTCCATTTCATATCTTCTCCCTCTGCCCCCTCACCACCGCCCTTGCTCCTGGCTGTCCTTCTGCGCCCCCTGCCTCCTCTCCCCCCCCTTGACTTCAATGGGTTCTTCAATGGGATGCTGGAGGTCTTCGAGTCAGGAGCACTGAACTACTTCACTTTCTTTCGTCCCATTCTGTTGATCTTATTTGCACCTAGGAATCCACTCATAACTCCTCTTCCTCTTTTCGGATTTCTGGATTTTTTGCTCTACTTTCGGATTGCACTCACTACCGGTCTGGCATTTTCTCTCCTGATGTCACGCACCCTAGCAGCGGTGTCATCATTTTCGTCATGCAGAAGTTATCATTTTCTGAACTTTCTACATCCTCTCTTTCTTCGCTTGATCCCTACTCTGACTATGTAGGGGTCAACATCTCTCTTAACAACTCCTCCTCGCTGTGATTTCTTAATGTATACGCCCCTTCTATTCGCTCCTTTCTGACGGATGGCAGAACCGACTCCTTTTCTCCCTCGATTCTTCTCTCCTCCAGAAATCTGTTCCATTTGGGGGATTTCAATTGCCATCACTCCCTCCGGGACTCAGGAGGTACTTCCGACCCCACAGGGAGGAAATATTCGACTGGGTCATATCTTCTGTCCTCCTCCCCCGTCAATGATCCTGACACACCCACTCTTCTCCATCACTCTTCTGGCAGTCGCTCCTCTCCTGACCTCTCCTTTGCTCCCTCTTTCTTTTCTTGCTCCTGGTAGGTGCTTCATGACCTGGGTTCTGACCACCTACCAATTCGTTTATCTGTCCTTCTCTCTCCGGCCTATCGCCCCAACGAGCGTCCCCCTTCCTTCAACTTTTAGAAAGCTCGCTGGAATGGCTTTGCCTCCTACTTCGACTCGCACTGTCCTTCTGCATAGCAATACTCATCACTTTCTTTTTCCTTTGCTGCTGCTCTCTTTACATTTTTTGGCACTGAATGCGGCCAAATTTTCCATTCCTTTCAGCCGCATCAAACGCCCTCCTAAAGCCTGGTGGTCTGCTGAGGTGGAAGGTGCGATTAGTGAAAGACGCAAGGCTTTTGCTGCCACTCACAGAAGTGATGAAGATCGCCAGGCTTACATCTCCGCTTTCTGACGATCTAGCCATTTGTTTCTCTTTCCCTCGGTCCCCACTGCGGTGGAGGCTACACAAGGAGCTCTGTTTCGATTGGAGTGCTGGTCTGAGTGCTGGTGTCTTCCTCTCAATTCAAGCAAATGTTAGACCTCCTTCTTCTCAGTGGATTCCCACCAAGCTAACGTCCAGCCCAACCTCCTCCTACTCGGCTTCCGCCTCCGTTTCAATCCCCCTCCAACTTTTCTTTTGGTCACCTTCGACCGCTCTTTCCTTTTCTAAACATGTATCTTCGCTGAAGGCCAAATTCTTCCCACGCTACAAGGCCTTACGCTGTATCTCTGCTTCCTCATGGGGCCCCCCTAAGGAGTCCCTCTCTCTTCTGTATAAATCTTTTCTTTGGTCCCTTCTCACTTATGCTTCACCCGGATGGTTTCCTTTCTTTAGCGCTATCAATTTCACCAAATTGGAACTCCTCCACCAAGCGGCCAGTCGCACCACCATCGGCTGCCTCTCGCCCTCCCTTATCCCTCTTTTTCTCCCTGAGACTTCTCTACCTCCCCTTCGAGTCACCCTGACTCATTTCACTCTTTTATCGTATGAGCGGGCCCTTTGTCTCCCAACCTCCTTTCCTATTTTAGGTTTGGCCAGACTTGGAGTGAAACCAAGACTCTGCAAATCGTCCTGAAGAGCTTTTGCGTCCACTCACCCGCTCATGCTTCCTTCTACTTGTTCTAGAAAGGCTCTCCTTGCTTGCCCTCCCTGTACCCCTTGGAATCTGCCTTCCTTCAACATGGAATCCACCCTTTCCTCTCCATGTTCTCGCTCTGATCTCTCTCTCACTCGCTAAGATGCGGCTCTCGTCCAACTTGACTCTCTCCCTCATGATGATCTGGTACTCCGGACAGTCGGCTCTGTTCCTTTTCCTTTTGGTAAGAGCGGCTCCGGCGTTCTTGCCAACTGCTCTTTCTGTGGCACTGAGGCCACTCTTTCCTTATCGGCAGGCCCAGTGTGTTCAAGTTTTTCCGCTGAAGCGTGCGCCATTCTGCACGCTCTTTCCTGGTCTCGGCAACACCAACACGTCTGCCATTTTTCTTCTCTCCTCGTACTATCTGACTCTCGTTCTGTCCTCGCCACCCTGTCCTTTCTTCCATCTTTGCTCTCATCTCAAACTCTGTGGCAGATCTGGCAGGAACTGTCTTCTCTTTCCTGTTCTATCAGACTACAATGGGTCCCCGGACACTCGTTTCTCCCGGGGAACGACTCGGCTGATGAGCTAGCCAGACATGGAGCGCTACTTGCGCCCTCTGCAATTCCTTGTAGTCTCTCTCCTTGTATCTCTCGTATCCACTCTTGTCCTTTCTCGGACTGGAGGCATACTGTCTCATCAAAACTCTTTGACACACAGGTTCCCTCAATTTCCATCGAGGAACTTGTGCTCTTTCGTCATGCTTGCTGTGTCCTCTCTGATCTTCGCTGCAACGCCCACAGCCTTCTTTTAGGTTCTTATCTCTCTAGGATTGGCAGAATCGACAATTCTTTTTGCAGCGCCTGTGGACACTCGTTCCAGGACACCTCTCATCTCATTCTGCACTGTCCAGCTACAGACTGTTTGTGCCGCTCACTCTTTGGCGACTCTCTGTCTCTTTACGACCTCTAATCCAGACCTTGGGGAGTTGTCCGGCTTCTGGGGCTCCATGGTCTCCGGCCATGCCCTCATCCCTCGGAAGGAGTCGGGTAACCAACAACAACAACAGTAACATTATAGCATTTGATCTTCAAATGACAAATGACTACTTGCAAGGTTTTTATGGTTTTTAGTGATGGAGTAGGCCGAACTGGAACTTACATTGCTTACGACAATCTAGTAGAAGAACTACAAGCAACTGGAAAAGTTGATGTAAAAAGAGCAGTACTTAAAATGCGTGAAAATAGAAAAGATATGATCCAAAATAAGGTAAAAATAATGTGTTTTCCTCTCAACTCTGCAATTTTAAAACATTAATATCAAATCCCTAAATTGGGTCAAACTTTCGACTCTGGTTTTTAAAAGACGCTTGCTCGACAAGTCTATCAAAGACGCTTATCCGTTTTGATTGTTTGCTTCTAATGTAGTCAAATATATATAATCATCATGTAAAATTTTGCAGAATCAGTATGTCTTTGTCTTCAAGCTCCTCGCCGAAAGTTTTCTTCCGGACACAGATATTGCTGTACAAGAATTCAGCAAGCAAATGCAAAAAGTAGACTGGTAATTGATTGAACGAAAACGTTTACAAATTCGTAAAATTTCACTGCACCATGACACTTTGGCATTAACTTGAAATTTTATATGCAATCCACATTGCTATTGTCGATGTATTTCATATATTTCTGAGTATAAGTGAAGAATTTATAACTCTCAATTCTCAAACCACCGTACCTCATTTCAGTTTTTAACTAATTACAATTTATACTATCATTTAGTAATGCATAGAGCTCAAGTCATCTCATCACTTTAATACAATTCTCGTGACGGAAGTGCCCTGAAGAAATTTCATAAATCGTAGCAAGCATGTAGATGTTTGTCATTGATACATAATGTTGCAAACGTTGTGATCTTAGGATTAACAAACAAACTAAACAAGAATTTGAGTGGCTCTTGCAACATTCATCGAGTTCCACAAATCCAGAGGAAGAAAACGCTTATTCCAATTCTATGCAAACCATAAGTAAGAATAGAATAGTACTTATCAGTCAAGAGTTTACTCACAAAATTAGTTTATTCAACATCTTATATGTAAATACTAACACTAAACAAAGATTACCGAAAAACAAAGATTGTTTGTGCCCTCGTGGAAAGCCTCAGCAAAATACGTAAACCAGTGATTTTTTATTTTTTTGTATCTCGCGATTCTTGTGTTACTGGAAAATAAAACTCGCTGCCCATTTTTTCCCAAGACTGGTCAACTTTTTCCAAAACTTATTGTTTTCCAAATATTTTTTGGACAAGCGCTCTGAAGCTCTGAAGCACACTTCTCTTAAGCACACTTTTCACAACCAAAATACTCTAATATTTGGAAATGCCTCGGGGTTTTCCTAAAAGATTTTTCTGGCTCATTAACAAAGCGCTGCTAAGAACCTATTAAATGCTGCTACAAATTATTGAATAAAGATAAATAATTTGAAGAAAATAAAATGTGCTTAATTATATTTAATTTAGGTCTAGTTGTTAACACTATTAGGTTAATATAACTGCAAATAATAATAAAAAGCTTTTGATGTTAGAATATTTAAATTAATGAAAGGGATGAGAGTAGTACATTTAAAATCACATCGAAACCAGTCAAATTATCACTTATATCTGTCACGCTTCTTTGGGGGCGCAATTGATCCTAAACTAGAGATGTGCAAATTTCGGTTTGCCGAAAGATGTAACCTGTCGACTTGTCCACAGATTGAAAAACAAAACATTGAAAAACAAAACATGGTTTCAGCTCAAGAAGTTCGTATTTTCCCCTCATTCAAGGCGAGACACCAAACATGATTTCCCTTAAAAAATTTGCTTTTTTAAAGTTACTTTTCAAAAAAAGTTTTTTATAGAAAACCTACACGTTTTTAAAGTAGCCTATATAAATAAAAAAATTTATTTTAAACTTTTTTTCTCATGAAGTAATCTTCAAAAACAAACAGGTGTTTTCAGCTAAAATAGCCAGAGCGACGGAGTGGTGGTTAAGACGTCCGCTTTGCTGTCGGTACATCTGAGGTTTATTTTATTTCTCGATTCTTGCCAAGTGACTTTAAACTAGCGATTCTCAATCGGTGGGCCGTGGTCCACTAGTGGGCCCCATGAGATTGGTGGTGGGTGGGCAACAGCTTAGTTTCTAGAATGTGGGAAAAATTAACTTGTAAATGCCAATATCTAACAAAGAAGTAAAAAAGACCTTTTTTGTTAGATATTGGCATTTACAAGTTAATTTTTTGAATTAAGTTAAATTTTTTTCAGAAGGACAAAAATTTTAGCTTTGAAACTATAAGTGGATAGCGGGTCTTAAAAAGAAGGTCTTTATTTTCGATTTGAGTTACAAACTATAGAAGTGTGCCATAACACTATGTGCTAATCACAACTAAACCACGGACATAAAATGATTGAGAACCACTGCTTTAAACACTGGTATTCACAGCTTTCCTGCTTGGCAATTAGCACATAAGAGATGATGTGAAAAACCTTGCTCGCTTGTTTTGTCCTTCGGCAGGGAACTTATAGGGATGCCTCCATCACTAGGAGGCAGAAAGTTGGCGAGACCAAGCAGGGTGTCCGTAGTAGTGACCCAGTCTAACTGCAAATTAGAAAACAGAGGATGATCTCACAAGAAGCCTTGTACCGCTTTCTTGCATAATACTTAGCACGATAGCTAAAATAAAAAAGAAGCTAAAAAAACTTTGGCTCTTTGAGACTATTACAAACAAATCAAAAGTTTTGGCCGGCAGTATCATCTAGTTGGGAAAAACCGGCCAGTCTGCATAAAAGTTTGCACATCCCTGCTGAAGATCTTTGAGCATCAGGTTTCAGCCATCACTAACAGAAATTTCCACAGCTAAAAGGCGCGCTTTGATGATCGAGTGGTTTAGCTGTTTTGGGTTAAAACGTTTCCTTTACAAAAACCTGGGTTAACAAATCAGGTTGAGTGATGCAAATGCATGGGTTTAAATTTTGTTGAAGGCCATTTTTTCCTAATGATGCCTCCTTGTAGTAACGTATTGATCGTCTTTATTGAGGTTGACATTATAATCGAAAGCTAGATCTCAGTTCTGTAAGAATTACTTAACATTAACCCATTAATTTCTGTCTATATGATAGTATATGATGATAGTATACCGAGATCCTTTCTATAACATGGTGTTCTCGCTTGTGGGTCTGGACAATAATCATATAGATCGCTTAAGACTGGTGCATAGAATGTAATATACAAAAAATTACAGCAGCTTTATATATTTCATTTTATGAGGTACCAACTTAAAATTAAGTTACTAGCACAATTCTATTCCTGTTAACTACATCTAGGTTAATGTACCACCATTTGTAACTTTGTGGCTTGTGTCTAACGTAATTGAATAATTATCGTAAATATTTTAGATTTACCAAACCAAATTTCAGTAACAACACTTGAGCAATCTCTTCCGATGAATGCTTATTTCATTCAGGTAAAAAATATAAATTCGAACTTTTAGTTTTTCTATTTCGACACACCAATACATTTGTCAGCACGTTATTGGCAAGATTAAACTGTCACATGTTGGGAAGATCATTGTAAAGACATTCTGTTGTCATAATAAGTATATTACTCACAAAAATGTAGACCGCAAACTGAAAGCAACAGTATCTAAATTGTACCTATTCATTTACTAAAGTGACATTCATTAACTTGGGTAATTTGTAAAAGTTATTGCAAAAAATTCGAACGATCTTTCGCCCTTTTTTTTAAACGAAGCCAAAATTTTCCTTTTATCTCTCGTTTTGTCGTGTCCATAACTCAATTTCGATGGCCTGCTTGTTAGCATTTAATCTCATCCACAAGATTCAAAATTGTTTCCCAGCAGTCGCTTCTCCTTGGCATCTCCCTCGCTCCTCCTTTTTCTACTCTCTCCTGCTTCTGGTAAGAGCCTTAGGACTTTAATTTTGGCCACCACCATTTTTCTGACTGCCCTTTTTCGTCCATTTTCTTCTGTCAATGAATTTACTCCTGTCATGTATTTTCAGAAATCTAGTTGAAATTACCTTGATCTCTACATTGATACTCATATTTTTCTGCAAAGAAATAATTCTTTTTATCTTTCTTTACTCTGCAGCTGCGCCTTTTTCGGGTTTGGAACTGAATGTGACTAAATCTATTTTTTTGGCCGCGCCGAACGCTAATCGCTTAGTGGCCTTGCAAAGCGGTAGAAGTGGTAACAGAAAGACGCAAGGTTTGTGCTTTTGCTCACAGAAGTAGTATAGGGTGTCAAGCTTACATCTACCCTTCTCGGTTTGTTCATCAGCCATTTTCGAGCCCAAGGCTATGATATATTATAAAACGACATGCTCCTGTAAGTTTTGCTTCTTCTTCTTCTTCCTCCTCTCCAACTCTTCCCAACTGCTCTTCGGCTAGGTGTAGCACACTTTAAAGTTGATTACTTTAACCTTAAATCAAGCGAGGTATTTTTACACTCTATTTCAACCGGGAGAGACATTCGGCCCCCTAATTTATTTTCTAATGCGCAAATAGTTTTTTGGTGAAATGTGGCACAAATGTTTTCAAGGCGTCAAGCATCGAAACTTTGCAGTTTTGATATAATGATGCTATCAATGACGTAACGAAATCATTTTTCACTTTTGATGTGATGACGTCATCAGTAACGTCATCTGCTAGCAAAAGACTTTGGTAGCGGCGCAAACTAATCAATGGTGGTATTGTTATATCATGAAAATGTTATAGTTTATTTGTCTTAAAACGCATAGTCCTAAAATCCAGTTAATTTTCCTACAACAGCAATACAAAACCACACAAATTTGAATGCCTTGATTACCTAATAAGTTAGATTTTTTGAAGTGCCTCTGACAGAATCAAAATTTACCAGCTTTTTCACATCCAAATTAACTCACATTTTCAAAAAATGTGCCGTGATAAATTATATTAGAAGTCAAAAATATAAAACAAAAGTCTTCCGTTTAGAAGCAGCCACAAAAAATGTTGGTGGCCTTTCCCCTGGTGAAAATAGGGCTAATAATGAAGATATGGGGCAGCAAGTGTGTATAAGAAAATGAACTTTTTCTTGTTCAATCCTCACAGTTCGGCAAACTGGTTTGCTTCTGGATGAAATTTCTTTTGCACGACTTTCTCTTGTGATTTGGCTGGTCATAATTACGCTTAAGACCCCAAGAGTAATTGGCCATCATGTGGCTGTCCAGTCTTTAATAACTTTCTTCCATTAATTTATTATCTTGTTGAAATTGTTCACTTTGTTCCTTACTCACATCATCAAGATTCTCTGGAAATTTTTCCAAATGGCTGAATAAGTAATGTATCTATATTCTCATTCTAACTCCCAAGACATGGAAGTCGGTAAGCATCACTTGAACTATCTCTTTGTAGTCGGATACTTTGGTTTTACCCAAGAACTCCTTTACCAACAATACAAAAGAATTCCAAGGAGCACACTCAGCTGTGATTATATGCAATACAAAGCCATCATCTTTGATGAGTATTTGAATTTGAGGTCCATCTAAAATTCTCGCATTCAATTTGACAATGCTTAGAGCTAGAAGCATTTGGCAAATGTACCAAAAGCAAGCACCCTTCTTTTCTAAAAATTTCACTAATTGCTTCAACAAGCAAATCTTGATGTGCTGTAGTGGAAAGATGATACAATTACGGTTAGCCAGTGGCTCATTAATGACGTTTTTCTACCACGCTTATAGTGCATCTCATGCAAGCCAATCTTTCTTTTGCCAATGTCGTTTGTCATCTCTACTATCCCACAAACAAATGAAGCAAAGATGTTTTGTGTAACCCCCTAGCTGCCCTAAAATGTGTTAAGCATTTTCAAATCAACACATACGAACCAAATATGCTCTTTGTAGCGCAATTTTTCTGATACAATTTCTATTCTAAAGTAGTGCTCTTTTGGTATCACTGAGTGGCTAATGGGGACATTAACGAATTGGTTGCCATGGTGCAGGAGTATACACTAAGGACTTCGTTTGCAGCCGTAGATGAACAAACGCCACTCATTAGGCTTATACTCTTGTAGACGCATGGATAAAGTAGTTCCTTTACGTTGCAACAAAAGACAAAGCCATCTTCTTTACTGAAATACTGAATGAGTACTTTATCTTTTTTTGTGGTAAAATGTTATTGTAGCATCTGAATGAAGAACGCTATGTTCACGGAAACGAGAAGCTAAAAATTTTAGCCACTTCTTTCGCCCAAATTTTTTCTCAATTTCTTAAGATAAAACCTTTGCTGCTTCTTCAAGCTACAATGTAAATCTCCGACCAAGTCATCAAGTTGACCATCAGTGAATGATTTTGCTTTTGGTATAGCATGCCCCCAGTCACTAAAAATGCTGCCGTAATTATCACTTTTTTGCATTGGTTAATGTAAGATGTCATCTGAAGCAATGTCGGGCAAGGAAAAAAACAAGAATAGGAATTTCATTGCAGTGCGGCACTGGCCTTCTTTCAGATAGTTTGTTGAAATAATACCACGTGTTCTTTTTATGTTTATTCCAGCCAATCACGTCCACCATGCCAAAACAGCATTCAGCGTGATGCTTTGTTGGTTTTTCCAAACCATAGGCACACCAAATTTTACTGCCTTGACCTTTCTTTTAGTCCAAAAGGGGAAGTTATCGCTGCAATTTTTGCCCACCTTATGAGGAGC
The DNA here is from genome assembly GCA_963675345.1 of Trididemnum clinides. NCBI lineage: Eukaryota > Metazoa > Chordata > Ascidiacea > Aplousobranchia > Didemnidae > Trididemnum > Trididemnum clinides. The sequence goes on along the minus strand of OY776289.1, from coordinate 32,218,532 downwards.
TTAGGCTTTTTCTGATTTCCAAGCTTGATGCCAAAATAAGGTTTGTTGGCTCTTCAGGTAAGATCTCGCATATTGCAACAATGCTCTTGCTGCATATTTCGATTATGAATGTAGAGAATACATCTGAATTATTACGACAGCATTGTCTTTATGAACTCATATCAAAAAAAACTTTTTGCAGTTATTAATAGCTTGCAGGTTTATACTGAAATTAAGTAAATTTGTAAACAAAAATTAAAAATTTTTGACATAGACATAAATGCAACTGCAGTTAGCAACTTTTTGATGATAGAACCCAAACAACACTGTAAATCTAGGTTTTAACGTAAAACTGTTTTGTGCAGTTTGCCCAGAAGTAAAATAATCTGACTGACCATTTATAATCTGACTGCTATCAACGTTACCAAGTTGGAACGTCTTTACAGGCCAGTTATTTGCGCCGTTACCAAAGTCTTTTGCCCTCCCCTATTCCGCACCTGTGTAGCGTCCCTGTCTCTCCTACGAGTAATTTAGACTTATTTTGCTCTGTGATTCTATGAGTGATTCTTCGTCTTTGATCCTTTTTTATTTCAGAATTCCCTAAACATAACGTAAAATCAATTCTCTTCAGATCCTCTTGGAGAGTGTTTGCGATTACCTTACCTGGTCATGCTTTTTTTTCTTCTGAGCTTTTTCTTGCTTAGCCACTCTTTTCTTTCCTTGTTCCCCCATCCTTCGGTGTAGAGCTCACTTTTCCTTCTGCATGCTCTTTTTCTAACCCTTTTTTGTCTCGCCATTTTGTGGCTCTGGTCCACCTTGAATCTCTCTCATTTCATGATCTCGCGATTTGGGCTGATAACTATATCCCTTTTTCTTTGGCAAAAGAGGACTAACGTCCCTGCCAACTGCTTAGGTTGTAGCGTTAAGGCCATTCTTAACTATTTGTCAGGCCCAGGGTGTTTTAGTTTTTCTTCTCAAATCCGCACCATTTTGCAAGCTCTACGATGTACTCGATATCACCTACAAGTCCGAGAATTTTCTTCTCCTCGCAAACTCTTGATCTGTTCTTGCCACAGTTACCTCTCTTCCACTTTTCCTTTTTACACTTTTTGGCAATCTGCTCTTGCCACAATTTCCTCTCCTCAGTCTTTCCTTTTTTTATTCTTTTTGCCACATTTGACTAGCACTATCCATTTTTTTGCTCTCTTTTTCTATCCGGCTACACTGGTTCTCTATTATTTATTTTTTCCGGGAAATGACACGGTCGATTGGCTGGCCAGACAATATGTGCTGCTTTAGTCATCTGTATTCCCTTGTAGTTCACCTCTTACCTCTCGTATTGCCTTCATTACTTATTTCGACCTGGAGGCGTTTTGCCTTATCAAAATCTTTTGAAACACTAATCCCCTTACTATTCACGAAAAAGCTTGTGCTTTCTCATCATGCTAGCTGCCTACTCACTTGTATTTTCTGAAATAGATGTAGTAGTCAGTAAAACTCTTATCTCTCCAGAATTGGAACCATTGAGAATCCTTCATACAGCGCCTGCGTCATATGACTTAGGACATTTTTTAGCTCATGTTGTTCTGTACAATTACGCACTCTTTGCGCTGCTTGCACTTCGGCGACTATTTTTCTACAAAAGAGCTCTGGCCAGGCTTGTTGTACTGTCCAGCCTCTGTGACTTCATAATTTTCCTTCATCCCTTCATTTCTTGAAAGGATACGAGAAAGGAAAACAACCAAATTTAAAGTTTTAGAATACCTAAAATTAGAAAATAGCTAATGCCAGCAGATAAAGCTTAAAGTCTTTACGCTAAAGCGCCAAGTAAGGAAAGCCGTAAGTTAATTTAGCGCGTGCAAGACGCAATAACATTTGTAATTTATCAAAAAAACTGAGTATTTATGAATGCACATCGCAGTTCACGTGTTGAGTAAGCAAATTAAACTCGGCGTCATAACTTAAAATTATTTTTTTGCTATATTTGAACACGTTTAAGTTTTATCTCTGTGGAGCATTGAAATTATAATATCTTTTTCTTGTAGATTTTTTTTATATTAACACTATCGGGAGGTAACAGATTGTACGATTATTCGATGACAACTTGACAAAAACAAATATAATACATACTATGCAATGTCATCGTTTTTCTTTTTTTGGCTTTTAGTGCTCATATTTTCCTGGAATAATCATTGCTGCGTCAGAACCTAGAATAAAGGAAGAAGAGCTTTTTTGGAAAATGGTCTTACAACGTCATGTAAAAGTAATTGTGGCTCTGAATGATATGGTGAGTCTCTGTCTCGGTTGTTGTCTTGCTATGTTCTGTGTATCGACAAAACAAAAGATTGCATATCTTCCCTTCATCTTCAAATCTTTGCAACACTACTTATTCCGACAGTTTACGTTAAATAAATAATTTTTTTGAACGTAAAATTACTCACATATGTTTCATAATGCCAGTTCTAATATATTGAACATTGGAAATCATAAATATTTTGTGCATGAAATGGTTTTCAGGTTAACATTCCATTCAGTACGCAAGAAATCGCAGAAGGAGCCGTTTTCTATTATGGAAACAGTACAGTTAAAGTGAATTGTTATGAAAAAACAAAATTTGGATCCGTTTACAAATTGATGTTGGCGTCACCAGTGAGTAATTCAAAGGAGAACTGATTAATTAGTTATGTAGACATTAGCCAAGCCTTTACTGAGTGTTTAACATTTGCTTATCTAGCTTTCTAGATACATAAATACATTGCTCTCTGTATTAAATACACTGTTATCACACAAATTTCGAATTACAAAATAAAGTGATTTTTGATTTTAACCAACTGACCTCCATTAAACGTGGATATGCCTTTCAAGTGCTGTATTTGGTAAAAAGAGAAAGATTGTTTATTTTGACCTGTTTTATCCACGTTTATTGACGTGGCCTGACTCGTCGCAATTTATTTACAATTTTGAAAACAGCTCCAAAATATATTGCTCTGTTGATAGAATCTGCTTCTAATCTCATTTTTAACTTGTTTTGCTATGTCATCTTCCATTGCTCTCTTTCTTCTTTTTCAGCATCTTCAACACCTAATGATCTTCTCAACACATCATCACCCTTTCTTTTCATGACATGCCCATAAACTTGAACTCTTATTTCCTTGCCAGTTTACTTTCAGTTTCTTTTGAACTTAGTCTATATTCTATATATCAATTATTGGTTATTTCTTTTATCAATCATTACAACTACATACAATGCTCTTAGAGTCACTCTCTTCATTCTACTCAAAATTGCTATTTCCTTTTTTTATACACCGGAACTCATAACCGTACAGCATGACCACCCTCGAAAAACTACAATTGATCTAATAACTAATTTGAAAGAAAGGCCTTTTTCATAGAAATAACTGAAATAACTTTTTAATTTCATCCAATCAATCATTTACTGCTGCCATCACAATCTTATAGCTTTTACCACTGGCATTTAACCTGTGCTCCTGAGCGGTCATCATTTGCTATGGTTTCATGTGGTTACAAAACGGTAAAGTTCAAATATTTCCACTATTTGTTTTATTTATTCAACACATTTTTTTAAACAAAATATTTATCCAAATTGGAAGAGGTGTTTTTGTTTTTGCACATGTTCAGTGCTTTCTTTCCTCACATTTTATTTCCAGCACTCAATGTGTCGTCACTCTTCTGTCGCTTATGGAACGTGTTGGTCATGATCGATCCACTCTGTTTAACTACAGTTATTTCTTCTTTTGCGTTACTCCCTGTCGCTTTTGTCTTTCCGCGGTTAGTTTTTATTTTTAGTATCAAAAGCCTTTTTCCATTTCCCAAACTTCTTTCTTAAATTTTGCGTGCTTTCATTCATCAGAATGAAATCATTTGTGAAATTTTTGATCCCCTGCAAATATCGCGAGTGCATCCACCACAATAATCACAAACCAGCAAAGGCTCGGCTCTATAACAAGTGTAACAATTGCCAATGTTTTTTAAGGCTATGAATAGTCTAGCATTTAGCAATCTTTCATTAGCTTGTTTCCTGTGGCTTTTTACTTTGATTGTTGGTAGAGACAATTTTCCTTTTATAGATGCATGCTTGCTATTGTTTTATGATGACTGTCTCCGAATACGGTTAAGTCACCCGCCCTGTAACTTAGTGACCGGCAGACGACGATTCGACGACTAGAAAATTCGCTCGGTAGAGTTCAACAGCTACCTTCTATGCCTTATCCTTCGGCCTAGGAACTTACGCTTGAGAAGCTAGGTTGCCAGCCCACTCTTTTACAACACAACTCTTTTGATATATAAGCTTTCGCACGTAGACAATCACCGACACCACACTTCTCGCTTGTCTCTTCACCTCCTTACTTTTCTTTCTTCTCTAATCTGGGTTAGAGAAGATAGTGTGTAGAACAAGCCGGCAAGCTTGCTTGTTGTGTCCTTGGGCAAGGCACTTAACGGGACGCCGCCACCTTTATGTAGCAAACAGGTGGCCCACCCGTACGTCACCGGATTACAATTGTGAAGTTGCTAACCCAGAATGTCGTAAAATTCGACTCTTGGGTACCCACTTGTGGCAGTCCGCCTTGTTGGTGGTGGGGCTACCAGTCATTCAAGACTGGTTCGAAATGGGCTGCCATCTTTCCTTTAGCATAATTTCAATTAGGTTGACGACATGAACCTGAATTGCCGTTCATGTTGTACCTCCATCCCAAGGAAGAGGAGGGGTAACCACAAACAAACAAACAGCTTTCTGAAAGTTGAAGGAAGGGGGATGCTCGTTGGTGCGAAAGACTGAAGAGAGAGAGGGACAGATAGAAGAATTGGTAGGTGGTCAGAACCAAGGTCATGAAGCACCTTCCAGGAGCAAGAAAGAGCAAGAGAGGAAGGAGAAAGGAGATATCAGGAAAGAAGCGACTGCCAGAGAAGCGATCGAGAAGGGTGGGTGTGTCATGGTCATTGAGGGGGAGGAGGTCAGAGGAGATGAACCAGTCGAATACTCCCTCCCCACGAGGGTCGGAAGTACTTCTTGAGTCCCAGAGGGAGTAATAGCAGTTGAAGTCCCCCAGAATGAAGAGGTTTCTGGAGGAGAGAAGAATGGAGCGAGAAATGGTGTCGGTTCTGCCATCTGTCAGAGAGGAGCGAATAGGGGGCATACACATTAAGAAAAGAGAGCGAGGAGGAGTTGTTAAGAGAGATGTTGACCGCCACATAATCAGAGTAGGGATCAAGCGAAGAAAGTGAGGAGGTAGAACGTTCAGAAAAAAATAACCCCTGCATGACGAAAATGATGACACCGCCGCTAGCATGCGTGGCATCACCAGAGAGAATGCCAGAGCGGGAGTGAGTGCGATAAGAACGCAGAGCAGAGAATCCAGGAATCCGGAAGGAGGAAGATGAGTTAACATTGGATTCCTGAATAGAGATAAAATCAACAGGATGGGACGAAGAAAATGCAGTAGTTCAGTGCTCCTGACTCGAAGACCTCCAGGATTCCATTCATTCATTCACGCGTATGAGCTCATGCTCGGTTTGCATGTCTTTCGTCAGACTGGGCCACCACGACGGGTAGACTGCTTGGCCCCACCATCTGTCTGCCACATAAAGACGGAGGCATCCCGTTAAGTGCCTTGCCCAAGGACACAACAAGCAAGCTTGCCGGCTTGTTCTCCACACTATCCCTTATGTGCTAAGCGCCAAGCAGGGAAGCTGTGAATACCATTTTTTAAAGTCTTTTGGTATGACCCGACAAGGGAAATGAACCCCAAGTCTACCGACTGCGAAGCGGACGCTCTAACCACTACACCATCGCGCCGGTAGCATTCCATTGAAGAACCCTGAGGGAGTCAGGGAGAGAGGAGGCAGGAGGCGTAGAGGGACAGCCAGGAGCATGGGACGGTGGTTAGCGGGGCAGAGGGAGAAGAAACAAAATGGGCAGACGAGGGATAAGAGGTTTGAAGACGAGGGCAGGGTGGGAGAGCAGCATTAGCAGAGGGGGCTAGATTGTACATTGGAGGTATACAGTTGGAGGAGTCCGAGGAGGGAGTCGCAGTGTTACGAGTGGGGACATAGCAGATGGGGCAGCTCCAAGAGTGAAAGCTGCCAAGAGTTCTGAATTTGGAAATGGAAAGTTGTGAGCACCTTAGATGGACCCATTTGGAGCAGGTGCAGCATATTTGCCCCGCCAGGTCGCTTTTCCATCGCACACAGAGCAAGGAAAGATTGGGCCAGGGTTAGGATGAACGTTACCCCTTATCAAGAAAAGGAGGAGAATGAGAAGACGAAAATGGGTAAGAGAAGGATAAGAGAAGAGAGAAAGAGAAAACAGGCGACCGATTTTAAGGAAGGTGTGTGCTGCCCATCTACCGTCGTTTAGGGGGCAGCGTAGCGAAAAAAATGAACTGGAGTGCCCGGGGTAACTGGGACCCTCAGGAAGGCCAACAGCCATTTTGACCCAACCCAAATGTGGTCGGGAACCGCACCTCCACCTTTAAGCGGCTGATATGAAGAGCATATCCTGAAAGTGATAAGTGAATCGAACCCCCAGTTGGAAAAAAAAGTCTAATATTCCAACTGGGGATTCGCTCCACTTATCATTTTCATGATAACGCTCTTCAAAGCACATGCTTAAAAGCAAGTATAGCAAGAGATTAACCTCAAACACAAATTGAAGAAACTTCATTTGCTTCATTAAATTAATCATACGCTGTTGTTTCTCATCTTGCTGTGGTAATTATACAAGTTTATCGATCACCACTTTGAAAAATTTATTGCATCATTTGAGATTTTAAAGTGTAGCTTTTGTTGTTTTAGTCTGCATCAGAGGTAACTTTTATCAATTTTCGTTTATTCAACGAACAGCACCAATTGGATCTGATGAGATTTCAAAACATATTACCAGAAATTGCCACAAAGCTGAGCAACGATTTTCCCTTGTTATTTTGCTGCCGGTAACTATTACTTCCTTCTCAATTACAGTCGTACGAAATCAAACTAAACTTTAATAACTGCCATAAATTTTCAGAGACGGTGGCAATGAAACAGGCATCTTTCTGGCTGTGGCGAATTCAACTGAACAAGCAAAATCGGAAAACAAAGTTGATATTTTCCGAACCGTTAAAGATCTGAGAGATTACAGATTGTTTATATTAAACGACTTAGTAAGTATTATTTCTTGTATTAATGAACGTAATAGGCACGAAGTTGTCGTATGTAGAACAGTACATTTAATTTAATTAAAAAATAAGTTGATTGCTGCAATCTTGAATCAAACATTTCCACACCAACTCTCATCTCAATCGAATTCTAATAGTTCCATAATTTACCGGCTTGGTAGAGCAATGTTTTAATGTGTTTGTTCGCTTCGCCATCGGTTGACCTTGATTTAACCGCCATGTTAAGTTATGCCAACAACTATAAAAATGGAATTCACGGATTTACAGCTTGGCGCCTGGGAATGATGTTGAAGGTGAAAAATGAATTTGAGTTTACTCAAGTCATCACTGAAAGGAGAGCAATGGACCTTCATTACCTGAACACGTAGCCACACCTTCCATAATTTTGCTGACTCAAGTTGCAGCTAGTCGTGTAGAAAGTGCTGCGCCTTTCTATCTTTTCTATTTTGTGACCTATTTCATGAACGTGAATTTACTGATGGACCGTCACACTATGTGTCTTCTTTCATCTTTTACGGCCAATTTACGAAAGCGAATATTTTCTCAGTTTGGTCACAGAAAATTTTTTACTTCTTAATAGTTGTTGCTTCCACCAATTCTCAACTCGAAGACCGTTTTTTCGGTGATCACCTCAATAGAGTCAATTTTAGTAGGTTTTAATGCCAACCTCTTTTGAATGGTAATTATTATCGAAAATCGATGGGGTTGACACTCTTAATGCTTCTTCCTTTTACGTTGGGAAAAAACACTTAACAGTTATTTTCTTTGTTTTGCGGATTTTAAGAAACAGAAAATTCATTAAAAACAATATTTCATCCAGCTGGAAACTCCGAAATAGATCTAGACAATACATCTTATAGTTTGCATCATCAAAACGATATTGCGTGTTTGGAGCATCAAGACGTTTTCGAATGAACTTAAAAACTAAGGTAAACAAAACCCTGAGTCCAAAAAATATATGTTTTCACATTGCATTCAATATGCTAAAATATTTTCTATTACTGTTAAAAGATGAGAAGCTTAAAGCCATAGCATACACAAATATGTGCATTGCATTAATTAAAACACTGAAGTAAACACAGTTGCACAAGAATTTAGTTGTGAAAATGCAGATATGTTTTAAAATTACAGGAAAGTTACAAGATATGTTATCGAGCAATCAACGAATATTTGAATGGACGGGCCTGTGTAAATGTGGAGGCAATTTACCAAAATGTCGGAGTCGATGCATCTTTATAGCTTCTCAGAGACAGATCGTGGCTCAATCAATATGGTGGTCGTACAGGAGATTTTCTAAAAAATCGTTTTTATGTAATTGGTGAGATTGATCTACCAATATACATTACTGTGTCTCTTGATTTTGACCATGATTGTGTATGTTATTCTACTGGACATTTTTTTATTAAAGTCTGTCAAATACTTGTTTACTTTTTATATCTTTCAGTTGCCATTATGTTAACACAATTATCGCAGTTGCTTTTGTGTTTTCGTGTCTCCATCTCTTAATATTTTACTTCAAACATTGAAGTATGGCAGTAATATGCATCAAAGATTTTTTGTAAGCACAGTACAATGGTGTAATACTAAGCATTTGTATGATTTTAATCAACAAAAACGAAATGATCAATCATGCTAAAATCTCCTTTTATTGTTCATCATGTACTCTAGTGCTTTGTGTTGGTTTTATTCTGTGCTGTTCTGTTGTTTGGGAACAATATGTTTGCAGATATTTTTTCAAGTTTTATGTTTGCAGGTTAGTAAATTTTTATTCTCTGTTTATGCAAAAATCTTCCGTTGCTTTTACATTCACTTAAATTGATTTCGGAGTGACCGGTATTACTAGCGCTATGTAGTACTATCACAGGCATAAAAATCGTCAAAATTGTCTTTCTTGACAAAACTATCAAACAGTTGCTGTAAAGTTTGAACCCACAGTCATGCAATTTTTCCGCCCAATAATGACACTCCAGTTTATATGAACGTGCCGTACTGAAATTAAATGATGGGATTCATTCAACCCATCGAACAAACAAGAGGAACGCAGATTGGGTGACTACGTAATAACATTACGTTCTTCGAATCGGCAATCACCATTCATATACCGGTACTTGCGATGTGGTCAAGCGGTATTCTGAGCCTAAAACAAAAGTTTATATCCAAATGTCTCTTCTCGGCCATCCACACAAGCTATCAACGCATAGTATTTTGATGACAAGTCTGATATTTAGTTCATCGCACTACACATTGATTGATTGATCGTCTTTTATTTCACAATGTATAACACGCGCAAATGTTTAATATCACAGTAAAATGAAGAAGTGCAATGGAGAATGTAGGACATAAGCCAGGAAGCAACAGGATCCGAACGGTACTCTGGTCAAAGTTGCTTGTTGAAGGCACAGAAATTCAATGCAAGTGCAATGTGATGATGACACTAAACAAGAAGTATGAAAAAGTTAAAAATGATCCTACACGAAAAAAATCCGCGCATGTGCCAACCGACCACATCTGGCCAAGCAACCGCTATGACCGCGGCTATATGCCAGGCCATAATAGATCAACACCCTGTGCCCAAGCAAGTGTCATGCATAACGTAAGATGGCTGCTAAAGTTGAAAGCAGAACATGAGAACAGAAAAAAATATCACAAAGTTTAAATTGGAAAAACGGAACATTAACATTTTAAATGCATTACGATTAACCATGTTGTAAGATATTCTGTGAAAAAGACCCACTGCATGCTTTAAATTTTTCATTTAACCTTTGTTGCCTTCTAAAGGACTGTTCAAAAATCAAACGTATCATTTTGCAACTTTGTTAAAAATTTGCTTGTTTTCTACTTTTGTAAATAACCGAGATCATTCACATATCGGCAAACACATTTATATCGTTTGTGAAAAATTTTTCGAGTCCGACAAGTTTTTTTAAATAAGAGCAGTGGCTTAACCTGGGGAGGAAGCACCGGAGCCATGGTCCCCTCTTAGATTTTCAAAACTGTGACTTTAAAAAATTGAAATTTGATCATGATCTGCTGCGTATGCTGTGCTGTTACGGTTCGTTACTCAGTTAAGCTTGGTTTTTTTGCGTCCCTCCCTCCTATTAATAAAATGCTGTCGTCAAGGCGTCATTTGTGATGTATTTTGAAATAGTATCAACACGTATTCTCAAATGATAACGCTACGATTGCCGACTACAATATGCTTATGGCATCATTCAATTCACGTTTACGTCACAATTACGGTTTAGCAAAGTTGTTTGCCATGGGCTTGATTGTAAGATTAATTTGCACGATCAATTAAAATTTGAAAAGAATTAAGTAGTGACACACGAACCATACAGAAGCGCCAGACCGATTTCGCCATTATTGGAGCTCTTCGGTGGCGCGTACCGGACCGGTAGGGAACCGAACCTACAAGATGTAGAGCTTCTATCTATGGTAGATATCACTCGACCACTTGACTGGACGCAGTTGCTGATGTTATAGTGCTTTTTTTTGTGAATAACCGGATTTCCTAGTTTTGCTACTTGTGGAGTGTATGAATCCACCATGCTGTAACCCCACAACGGCACCCTTATGACCAAGACTTTACCACACGAAAACAAAAGCATCGCGCAATACAAGTATATTGAAAAGCGGAACGAAGAATCCTAGTTAGAAGCTTTACCTTCCTTTTGGAAGGGATCCACATCCATCTGTTTCGAAATCAGATGCTGGCAGTGATGGTACTCAGCCAGCATTGTGTGTTCACATCCAAAACCGTCAGATCAGATGAACACTCCGAGTATTCCGTGCTCCATTTAAAGTCTGTCCAATGAGCTGCGCGAATATCCAATTCAGTTAGATCTTGCAGTAACTTACGTGCAGCCGGCACAAAGGGGCGTCTAGATTTTAGTCTCTCTCTGTGGCCGTCTGGGGACCCAGCCAGTAATTCATAGAGAACATGGTCAGGGTCCAAACTGCCACGACATACCAGGGAGAGCGTTGCTCCTAATCGGCGAAGCTCAGCCGGCTGGATACCTGCGAGGACGGGTAAATAGTCTGTTGGAGTTGGACGCAGCCATTCAGTAACAATGCGCAATGCGTCGTTGAGAACACTATTGATGAGATGAGTGTGTGCACTGCGACACCAAACTGGTGCACAGCACTCCGCAGTAGAGTAGACCAGAGATAGGGCGGCTGTACGCAATGTTTTAGCTCCAGCGCCCCAACCTGAGCCTGCAAGTCGTCTCATCAGTGCAACGCGCGTTGTTAGTTTTTTTGCGCAGTGCCTCAAGATGGTGACGAAACGTGAGTGATCTGTCCAGTTTAACCCCAAGATAGGTAGGGACTGGACAGAATGGCAAGCGTTTGCCATTGTTGTAGATATTGAGCTCACGTTTGGCCTTTCTGTTGTTCAGGTGGAAGGCCGTCGTCACCGTTTTAGTATGGCTGAGCTGTAGCCTCCAAGTCTGGAGATATGTTGAGATTGTAGTCATGTCTTGGCTTAAGACCCCCTTCAGGTTCTTCCAGTCATTAGAGAAGTATAACAGTGCCAGATCATCGGCATAAGCATACCTTCTGGAGACCGTTGAAGGAAGATCGTACACATAGATATTGAAAAGGAGGGGTGCCAGGACCGATCCCTGTGGGACGCCGTTTTTCAGACGCCGCAATCTGCTTCGCTTGCTGTCACCGGTAGTAAGGGTGAAACTTCTATTCCGGACAAGTTCCATGATCATACGGACCATGTGCTTATCCGGGAGAAGTCTCAGCAGCTTGCAGGTGAGGCCACGATGCCAGACAGTGTCATATGCAGCTGTCAGATATACAAACACAGCACCGGCCTTCTTTTTTGCCTCGAAAGAATCCTCGATGTTTTGTGTTAGCAAGACAACTTGATCTACTGTCGATTTACCATGTCGAAACCCCACCTGCTCGCCTGGGAGCAGGGGGTCGACAATAGGCTCAATACGAGCGGAGATCAGTCGTTCGAGGATTCTGTAGGAGACGCAGAGCAAGGAGATGGAGCGGTAGCTCTTTGGGTCCTCTACAGGTTTCTTTGGCTTTGGGATCGCAACTACAAGTGCTCTTCTCCAGACTTTGGGAATTTTGAGTTGGCGCAAGCAGGAAGAGAGGAATCCACGTAACCAGGACTTCAAAGCAGTTCCAGCATGGATCATAAGCTCCGGACAAATAGAGTCAGGGCCCGGAGCTTTCCCTGGCTTAACGTGTTGGAGAGCGGCAGCGAATTCTCTGGACGAGAAGTCGCCAGAGAGATTCACTGGAGATGATATCAAGGCCCTCCAAAGGTCAGATACTTCTTGAGAAATGAGTCGAGACGACTTACAATCAACACCGTCCTATTTCCCGTTTTTTACCAGCTGAGCAGCAATGGCGTTAGCTGAAACGGGACAGTTACGGGGGCTGTGTCGCGACCTGCCAGTGAGGTTGTTAATTGTGCTCCATGTCTTTCTGCTTGAGTGTGAGAAGTCGATGTTTCGGACTGCCTCAGATCATCGGTCTCTGCGTTTCTTGTCAAGCCAAGTTATTAGGACTGTAGCAGCCCTGCTTGACTGGTCTCCAGCGGGAGACTGCAGAAACGTTTGGTAGAGGGCCTCACACTTAGCGTCCCAACACGGTATGTAGGTGTTTCGACGACCGCGTGGGATAGCTTTCTAGGCTGCTTTGCTGAGGGTATTGCAAAGGTCCTGGTAGGCCTGATCCATATTTGTTGAATCAGGTGATGGCAAATTCCTTGCAAGCTTGTTTGTCAAGGACTTATAGTGGCACCAGTTGGCCTTGCGGAAGTTCCATCGCTTTACAGGCCTTCCCGGTACCGGGAGGGAAAGCCTTGGTGGTGTTATAAGCAAAGGTTGATGTTGTGACTTAGGAAACTTCTCCAAAACGCGTCTATAAGGCAAGCGACTATCAGGACCGACCGTGGTGAAGGCAAGATCCGGGTTATTGCCAGTGTTTCAGCGCCCTGAGTGAAAGCTAGGTTCATCATTGTGATCGTGAAGGAGAGCAAGGTCATTGGAGCTTGCCCAGGCCAGGAGGCAGTCTCCATCCGCGCTCTTGGTGTTATAACCCCAATCGACATGGGGGCAGTTGAAATCACCCGCATACAGACAAGGGTGAGTGAACACTGGAAGGTCGGGAACTTGCAACCGTGTTGGTGGAGGTTTGTAGATGTTAACGATTTTATAGCCGTCAACATCCACGCACAACCACTCAGTCTCCGATGCCGTGGGAGATTGATCGTATAAGGTCCATTTTAGCCGCTCATGGACAAACGTGGCAAGACCATGCTTTCTGCTTAGGGAAAACCCAGCTAGTTGATAGTTTGATAGCACAAGCTTATCTGCAGATGTGCAGTGGGTCTCCTGTAGAAGGATGACGAACGTCTCAAGCTGAGTAGTAAGGTGATGAAGAACGTTCATCTTGCTGGCTGTGAGGCCTTTGATGTTCAGTTGTAGTATTGAAGGCCCTCAAAAATTTTTGATGATGTGCCCTGAAAAGAGCAGTTTGTGTGCAATGCACTCATCACCCCGTACTGAAAAGGACGTTTGCTGGTTAGCAGGCCCTTGAACATCGGAATAGGTGGATATCCTGGCCCGCACGGCGCATGCTTTCACGTAGCGCGGGTCGTGAGTACACCTAGCAATTGGAAAGTCTTTCTAATGCTCTGTGGAAACCGAATGTGCCCACTCGGAACGGTATCCACCTAGTTAGAAAGTGAGGACTTACATAACACCTAAGTGGTCACACACGAAAAATAAGAAAGCAATAGACCGGTTTCGCTATTATTGAAGATCTTCGGTGGTGCGTATTGGACCATAAGGGAACCAAACCTTCAAGCTGTAGACCTTCTATCTATGGCAGATGCCCCTCGACCTCCTGGCTGGACGCGGTTGCTAATGCTGTGGCTGCTTTTTTTCTCATCATAATTCGAAAAGAGCAAAATTGAGTGAAAAGCGAAAAAATGCTTCAATACTTGACTATTTCGCAAAGCAAAGAAGGAAGGAATCAACAGAAACAAATGAACGAGAAACAGATACTTGAGACCAACCTGTAGCGCTTCTGCTTCTCAGTCGACTCAGTGTGATTTCACAAAACACGTACAAATTTAGATTGACCTAATACAGCGTTCGATAGCATCGCCATGATTTTGTCTCCAACAGATCAGCCAATGCCGTTAAACTACACATGCTAAAAATGCTTTTTGTCTAGTTGGAAAAGCAGCAATAGCTTTTGATTTTAAAAAATGCTGCATTGGACAATCATTTCGTTACCTAAACGAAAATCATTTGTGAATGTTTTCATGGACGGTATGTTCAAAAAGTCGCAAAGGCTTTTACTGAAAATACTGTGCCACATTTTTTGCGTTTTTAGTGAATTGTGGGGTTGGGAAAAATTGCCAAAAACTTGTAAAGCTAGTCGTCACTAAACCTCTCCACTCCTTTTATAAGTTACGATGGATACCTGTATGAACACGTTGGACTGGAATATCACAAATTAATGACTACTTAAGTAAGATGTTGAGTTTTCTACGCCAACCATTTGACTGTTTTCATAGTTAGCAAGATTATATCTACAGTAACTTTGAATTTGTAAACTAATATTGCTAAAGTCAGCGCGACTACAATGAAATATCAAGTATCTCTGAGTATAGATGCACACGTGTTTGTACAACGCTATTTGTATTTGTAAATACGGTGATTTGAAAGTTGGTTATGATTTAAAACAATCCTAGGTTTACTGCTTCGTATTCCTTAGAACTAACATTTTAATGGCGTTTGGATTTGAACGTTGCATTGAAGATCCTAACTTGGAAGTCGACTTTTTAGTGGAAGCTTTTTCCGCTAAGATGAAAGCTCGTAACCGCGATTCTGCAGAGCATTTGATTGACACCTAAAGTGTATGGGGCAGCTACTCATTTCTTTTAGAGGACAACGAGATAGCGGTCGTCTCGAACTAGTAAGTGAAATCAAACATCAGCTAGAAATTTTCGAGCCATATTACAGCTTCATTTTATGGGTAACCTCGAACTTGCAGAGCACCTCAAAGAATTTCCTAATGCAACATGTTTAAGCCTAGATATTCAAAATGGGATGATCGCATTTATTGATTAAGATCTTTTCAGGTATTTTTTCTAAAGTTAGAGAAGCTCCATGCTATGCTGTAATTGCCAGCGAAACTACAGAGAAATCGATAAAAACTTAGTTGAATATTGTTGTTAAGTATTTAAAAAGCAATTTTTTGGCGGAACGATGTATTGGCATCATTGATTAACCAAATTTAAAAGATAAAGTTATAGCAGAAGCAATATTGTCTCATTTGAAGTCTCTAAACTTGCTCATTGAAAAATGTATTGGTCAAGGCTATGACGGAGCGAGTTCTACGTCAGAAAAAGACGTTTAAGCATTTGTAGGAGAGTCTTGTCCTCAAGCTGTAACGTTCATTGTTTGGCATATGCATTGAATTTAACTTCGCTAAAATCCTGTGCAATACCTAAAATTGAAAGCACATTCGATTTTTGTAGAGGATATTGCTGGTTTTTTAAAATTGACCAGCAAACGAAATGCACGATTAACATCTGCGATCAATAGCATGAGCGAGCGAATCAGCAATAAATGAAGATTGCAGCAACCTTGTCAAACTCGCTGGGAAGAGGAGCATCACCGCCGTTTCCGAACTGTATAAATCAATGTAACGAGTCTTACTAAAGCTCAGTGACTTACGGGAAGACCCAACAGAATCATGTTGCAAAGCTACCTCTTTGTATTCGGTCATATCTTCAAGCAAATTTTGCGTAGTGCTTTGTATTCTAGAGCATTTTATGGCGATAAATCAATGTTGTCACTGTTGCTAGAAAAAGTTGATATTGATTTGTCGACAGCAGTGGATTATGCAAAAAACTTGCAATCGCCGATGAAGTCGTAAAGGGATGTCAGCAATAACGGCACCTACGATAAAATTTATCAAAAAGCGGCCGACGTTGTAACTCCTGAAGAAATAAATACGCCACCGCAACCAACACTTTGCTAAATTTATTGCAATTTAATTGCAATGATCTGCCCTTTCCGGCTGATCAAAATGTAAACGCCACAACCATGACAAAGTCAACTTAGCGTTTCTCTTTGTTGTTTTTCTATTTCATAATAATTTGTTTACAACTCTCATGATTGACGCTGTTCTTGAAAACTTACTCTGATACACATTGTAAAACCGGTTCATAACACTGATGTTGTGTACCGTGTAATTACTGCAGTTCTTCAACTTTTAATTATTCAACATGAACTTACTGATCATCGACATAAAAACGTGCTTGTTTAAAGTCAAATTGTGATTGCTAACTGCATAGCCGTGGGAAAGCACAAAAATGTGGGGTTGCACAATGCCTACTACTGCCTAAAACAATATATTAAATTCCTGAAAAGTGCCACAATTTTCCCAAACCAGTGCCCAAATTTACCGAAATCAAAAATTTAGGGAATGCAGCTATATTCTCTGCATCTATGGCTCTCACGGTTATGGCTAACTGCCAATTTTTGTTTATTGTTGACATATTTTTGCACATATATTTGGCTCGCTTAATTTTTTTTCTAGCTACCACTCTGAAGAGGAGCATGAAACTTTATACAGATACAAGATTTCTCAGTGTCTGAAGATTCCATAAAATATTTAGTTTCATTAACCTTTAGTTATCATTGTTACAGAAACTTCTGGCCTGATATCGCACCGAACGCTGTTCTCTAGAATCACGCGTACCACAGGTTCCAAGCAGAGCATATGATTGACATGAATTAAAAACGAAAGGATTACTTAGTTGATAATTCAATTGAAGGATATAAACTACGTTATGGAACGGTACGATGCAGTGTACCACTCTAAGAGTTTATAGTAATCGAGATCTATTTAAAACCCTTACCTCTATGAACATAGCACGTGATCATCATAACCGTATCATATATCGATTTATTGAGTTATAAAGGCAATCTACGCGCTTTATATGCATGTTCACACGAATGACGCGGTTATTTCATAAAGTAATAGTATTGCCAATAATAAAATCCTCTCTCCCGTAATTTTGGCTTTTGGTGATAACGGGACAGGCCCTGCTGATGAGCCCAAAAGGACAAAACGCGTCCAGCGATGGTCACGTCAAATTATGGGAGGGAGGCTTTTATTATATGCAATACTATTACTTTATGAAATAACCGCGTCATTCGTGTGAACATGGATATAAAGCGCGTAGATTGCCTATATAATTCAATAAATCGATGCAGTACGATTTTCTGTTAAGTTATTAACACGCGTAGCACAAATACACAAACGTAAATTCACTGAAGCTCTCATCTACTATAACTTGACCAGAGAACAGATCCAGAAAACAATCAAACGGTATTCGTAAGCGCTCAGATAACAGTAGTTTGCAAGTTAGTTAAATAGTAATTTACTCAAATTTTAAACTGACTACATGTGCAACAACGATCAGCTATATTGGGGAGGTATCAGCGATTAATTAAACAATAAAGGTTATCACGGGTAAAAACTTGGTTCGGGAAGGCTATGACGTTATCTAGAAGTCTATAAATAAACGACGCAGAGTGCGAGAAACAACGCCAAATAAAGAAACCTCGAACAAAGTAAACATAAAGCTAAGCGATAAACAAGAGCGACCGGGTTCAAACTCGTGACCATTTGAAAGGTAATGCTTACTGTAACAATCATCGCTTGAGGTTTTGTTTAACACCAAGATGTTGCATTTGTATTTAGATAAAAATTGATTTCATTAACAAATAAAAGCAGCACAATGATCATTATAAAGATTATTTTGTATGGGTTTGGTTCTTTTGAAATTTCAAATATACAGGGTGTCCATGAAGTCCGTGTGCACTTTAAAAGATTTACTGGGTGGGCCAATAAAATGTTACCACTTTTTGAATCCTTGCTATTTCCAAAATAGATTTTTTTTATTCTCAAAAATACTAACAACAAAACATTGAATTTTCACACCAATGGATCGAAAACAATATACTGTGAAGGAGAGAGTAAAGATCGTGGAAGCATATTTTGAATTAAAATTGGTAACCCAGACTCAGTGACGATTCGTCATTGACGTTCCGGAAAGAAATCCTCCATGTATACTCACAATCAGACATCTTCTTCGAAAATTCAGGAAAAGCCGACAAGCCGACGCGATGGCGTAGTGGTTAGAGCGTCCGCTTCGCAGTCGGTAGACCTGGGGTTCATTCCCCTTGTCGAGTCATACCAAAAGACTTTAAAAAATGGTATCTATAGCTTCCCTGCTTGGCGCTCGGCATTTATGGGAGGTTGTGGAGAACAAGCCGGCAAGTTCGCTTGTTCTGTCCTTGGGCAAGGCACTTAACGGGATGCCCCCGCCTTTATGTGGAAGACAGGTGGCCCATAAACCTCGAAAAAGGCAACTCCCAAGCGAGTGCGGACTTCCCGTCCAAAGTATAGCGATACAATTCGCTTTCTCGTGAATGGAGGATAAAAATGGCAAATAAAAAAAAACAAAAAAAACAAAAAAAAACAGGATATGCGACCAAAGCGAATAAAGGACATAGTGGTAGGCCAAGGTCTGCGAGAACAGCCATTAACACAAAGATCGTGAGACAGCGTCTGGAGGAATCACCAAGAAAATCGACCAGATGTTTGTCAGAGGGAGACTGCCCTCTCAAGGACCACTCTCAGACGCATACTGAACACAGATCTTTATTTCTTTCCCTACAGAGTTCAGATTTTACAAATTCATTGATATTAAATGTTGGTTTAATGTTTCTTATCACAAATCTTTGAATAAAAATTTTGAATAAATTCACATTTGAAAACTTGGGTATGATTGAAAAATGGTAACATTTTATTGGCCCACCCTGTATAACTTTATTTGTATTTGCGATAGAAATAATTTGCAAAAAGTGTTGTTAAAGTTGCATCTACCTTGTTTTAAATGCAGTTATTGAATGATTCTTTACCACAAAATTGAAACAGTGCTTCAACTGATACAGTGTTTCTACAAAATGGAGCTCCTTGCCATTTTGTTCTGCATATTAGACAGTTTCTAAATCAAGAATTTCTTAAATGATGGATCAAAATGGGCGGACCATTTTCTTGGCCTCCGCATTTGCCAGATTTCCCTTCATTAGATTTTTTTTATAGAGACATGTAAAAACAATTCTGTGCGCAACCAAACTTAGTTCATTACAAGATTTGAAAGTTAAAATAATTAATGTGATTTCGGGTATTACTGTAAATCAGTTGGCAAATGTTTTCTGTGAACTGCGAAATTGTATTATCCTTTGCATTGTTAATGATGGAGGACATGTGAAAACTTAAATAAAATTTAATTAAGACCTTAAAAATCTAGATTTTCTTCTTTCTAATTCTTTTTACAGATTATTCTTATCGCAGATGCAAATAAAGTTATCAATTTTTTAAAGTGCACATGAACTTTATGGACACCCTGTATATTTGAAATTTCAAAAGAACCAAACCCACACAAAATAATTGCTTTGACGAGTTGTTAACGCATAAATATAAATATGTAGTTGTGGCCAAAAGTTTAAGATCAGACTTGTTTTATGACGGTTTTTTGTTGCCTCAAAATATTGCATCAGCTATTCCTTTAATTGCATTATTTCTGAAAATTACTACCTAGCAACTAGCAACCTCCATATTTGGTAAAACGATAAAGTCTTAATAATAATTCTACACCCTTGTCCGGACTTACCGATGTGACTTGTTGTCCATGTCATGTGTGTGTGTCCTTAAATGAGACCCCATGATATAGGTATTGCTGTATCACATTGTTTTGTATTGCGCCTTTTTTCTTGTACCCAATCGCAGATTTGTTCTTATTCAGCATTTTTAGTATTGACTGTTTTTACAACCGCCTGATGAGACTCAATAAGGTCAAAACCGATCGTGGGTTATTAATACGATCCAATAGATTGCTGTATGGTACCGTATAATGTTGGTAATCATTTTTGAGCAAAATTTTCAATTTAGTTTATTCTGGAGCAAATTATTATGTAACAGCGTGCAACAAAAAAAGTTTTCTTGTTTCTTGGAAATGACCTCGAGTGTTTAATCTACTATACGCCTACTTGGAAACTCCAAAAAATAACAATTATGGGCTCGAAACTTTGGATTTGCAAAACGCACAACATTTTTTTGATTTTAAAATTTTTTCTCATTGTTTCCAGTATATTTGTTTCCTAGTTTGTAATTCTACAGCCAATAAACTCTTACTTTCGGATTTATAACTTAAGTCTTCATTTAGTATAACATAATCTTGATTTATTGCACTATGACTGCCAGTGGTTGCAAACATTCAGCTAACTCACTTTTCTATGTGTGGTGAATTTTTTGCAAAAAGTCAAAAAATACTGTTTGAACAACCGCATTTGTGCAGGCGAAGTTTGTCGTGCATACTTTGGCATACTTGTCGGTGACCAGGGTAAACGTTGGGCGCCACTAGTCATAATTGATTATTGCTGCCGTACTCTAAAAGGTGGTTAAGAGTAGAAAAAAAGAGCCATGCATTTTGCTATGACCCGTATCTGGCGTGAGCCTTCAAATCACCTTACAGATTGCTCCGTTTTCATGGTGGATCAAACAAAACAAAAAGAGGAAAAAATGTATCTCCCATGGAGTATCCAGACATTTCAATTTCTATTGAACCTGTCCCTTACAACAGAATGCGCAATCTTTTTATCAGATAGCACAATTTCTGACTTCTTGAATATTTAGTGGCCCTGACAAAATTTTTGTTCACCGACAACTCCTCCACCTGTAAAATCAGAAAAGTTGCCTACCAACTGTTCATTATTTTATAACAATATTTTGAGTATTTTTTTTCCATTTTTAAGCTGCATTTCATGTTATCAGCCAATAACATGGCTGACCCGATAGCCTAGTGGTTAGAGCGTCTGCTTTGTAGTCGGTATACCTGGGTTCACTTCCCTTGTTGAGTCATGCCAAAATACTTTTAAAAATGTTATCCATAGCCTCCCTGCTTCGCGCTCGCCTTTAAAAGGGAGTTTGTGGAGAACAAGTGGCAAGTTCGCTAGTTGTGTGCTTGGTTGGGCACCGCACTTAATGGGACGCCCCCACTTTGATGTGGACCACAGGTGGTCCAGTTTTCCCTCCAACGAGAGGGTTGTTGGCAGGAAGAGTATCCTACCGTAAAACAAATGCAATGTAATACAGATCAGAAATTATTTGTTATGGCGACCCTTAATCGGGAAAAAAACCCGACATTACATGCCATCAATCAATGTACATGGTACTGTTATTAAGCAATACCACTGAATAACTTACTTTCAAATTAGCATATGGCCACATAGAATTATCGTGGTGTGCGTGTGTTTGAAAGGACTTTATAGTTGTGCATGGGCATCAAAATTGTGGTCGTTTTCGGGACTACAGAAATATATTTATTAGGGGAAGGCCTATCTGATGAATTGGTGCTCCCCCTTTGGTAAATGCGTTAGAAACGTAAATTTTGATGTTTTTTGTTTTCAATGTGATCATTGTATCTTCAACAGGCTATTCGATAACGTTTGCAACGTATCAGAGGTACTGCAACACAAGAACAAGCCTACTCGATGCGCGTGGTTAAAGACGAGTTTTCACAATGCTTTACTGCTTTATGTTTGTTGCTATAAACTTCATTTTTCCTTATGGCACAAGTCCATATTAGACATTAAATATGTACCGCAACTGTTTTTATGCCAAGGCTAATTGCTTGCTGTTGATAAAACTGCTTTGAAATTACATCGAACAAAATTCGTTTTACTCAGCAGCTTGTCTCACTGAATTGCTAATGCACCTTTCTTATGGCAGCTTTGCAGTTTAAATACGCTGCTCGAAAACCTATCCAACGAATTTCAACATGAATTTTATATGTTCATTGTTTTTGCGACATTGTTGGCTCAATCAATGTTATTTCACTGCAACACAATTTCATTAAATTTTTTCCTTTTCTTAATAAATACCAATTGTGATGAACAATTTTTTTTCAAAAATTGCTCACCTTTTTTGCGTTGTGTCTCACAAAGCCTATTGACGGACGGCGTTTTAAACTCGGTGCAATGATATTTGTTCAAGAATGCAAGCATTGCCTTTGCTGTTAACAATTTTTCATTCAATTCATTTGTCCTAAAATAACACATCCAATCTGTCACTGGCAACACAACACAATTCTATTTATTCGTTTCTCTTCTACTTCAATTATTTTTGTAAAACTATTTACATTTAATACAAAATTATTTTCTTTGTCCATGCACTGCTACTTAAACATATCTTTTCTTTGAAAGCATTTTTTTAGCTCAGCTAACAGCGACATGAAGCTGTAAAGTGTGCAGAGGCTTCACATGATGAAGAATCACGACAAGTACAAGATCTCCACAGTCATCATGTGCGTTTGTTGTTGGGACCTTTTTTTGTCGCGCAGTGCTTTAACCATGCCTTTGCATCAATAACTAAAGAATTCTCGAGCAACTTTTCATACAACTCCACATTACATTACAACATCCTCAATGATGCTTGAAAAATAGAGGTTCTGAGTCTAAACTGTGGTGCCAAAAAGTAAAATGGCAAACATTCAGGAATGTGCTGTGATTGTAGAAAAATGGCAGCAGTACCCAGAATTGGAAGAACCGATACAGCCTCAAAAACTACTTTTTGAAGGAGTAGCACCTCAGAGCAAACACTTTCTGGAAAACAGTTGAGGGTACAACAGCTGTTTTCAAATGTCGTCATTTGGAGCTATTTTCATTGACAGAGATTGAGCATTGATACGGATGGACTTCGTTCAAAGTCAGAGGCCAAGTTTATCATTATCATCGTTTATCGTCGCAGCTGCCTGTAAACAATAAAGCAGAAATGTTTTTGCAGATTTGCTTCATAAATGATCCTTTGAAGCGCGACTCCACTGAAGGTGCTGCTGGTGCACATGAAGATATGATCATGCAAATTTAGGACCTTCTTCTCGATGCAAACCACTTTGTGAAACAGTTCATTATGGTAGAGACAAAGCTTCATGTTGTAATTTTGATGTTGTTATATGTCCCGGCCAAGTACCAGAAGATAATCATGCCAGTTGCTATAACGCTCCTGTTGCTTCCGAGATTGCTACAGTCAATTAAGGATAACGTGGTACGAGAGGCATTGTCATGCACAAAACAATGTCATACATCACAGAGATGACGGCTTTTAAAGGGTTGCAGGAACTAATTGTGTGTATGATACAATGCAGTACCCTCTACTTTACACAATAGGACAAGAAGGCTACTGTTTTGGAATTGTTATTCTCTATTCCAGTGGCAATCCTGCCACAGCAAGAAATGGTAATGAGAAAAGTGTGTCCGCAATGCCTTATCACGCGTACTTGCTAATGATTAGAAAATAATTTTTCTCACCTCCACAGAGGAAGAGAAATATTTCATCAGTTCTTGGTGGATCAGTTTCCAAAATTTATAGATGAATGATTATTGTACATAAAAACTTATTAAACAGAGCTTCGAATTAATCAATATCAACATCTCTGCGATGCCATTAACAATGACGAAGTTGATCTGAAAACACAGGTATATTGTTTGTTTAGCCATCATCTCACACAGAAGGGCCACTTTACATGCACCAACAAACTCAAGATACAATGATTTACTTCAAAATACATAGAAATCCAGTTCTGCTAGTAACATTTTCTTGCAAATCCGATTGGCCAGAAATCAAAAGTAAGTTGTTTTAGTGGCTCACGCCATGAAACATGGGTTTGATTGCAGGAGCTTTTGATCAAACACTCAAAACCTTAATGGATCTTTGTAAAAAGCATCGCATGTTGAGTGAAAACCATGCCAATATGTATACCATTGAGTAGCATAAACGTTAGTTTCCTCACGTTCATATTTTAATGCGGTTAAAAGATAAGGTGCATGTTTCACAGATCGACTCAATTGTCTCAGGTAAATTTTTTGATCCGGAGCAGGATCCACAATTATTTGCAAGTGTTAAATCGCATACTGTTCATGGACCAAGTGGACCTTTAAATGCATGATGCAGTTGCATGCAAGTTATCGAATCTCGGGGAAGATAAATCCCCATTTGTACCACAAACTATCCCAGACCTCTTTTACAACACACACAAACTGGTAATGATGGTTACCTATTGTACAGAAGAATACGCCCTAAACGCGGTTTATTTTTCGCTCAAGTTCAGGCGAGAAGTCAATGTATCACAGTCAATAATAAATAAGTTGTTCCACACAATCGTTTGCTATTAAAAACCTTTGATGATCATATTAACATTGAACTCGACACAAGCATTCAAACCATCAAGTATTTGTGTAAATTCATCAATAAAGAATCCTATATGGTAACATACCACCTTCAACCACAAACTGATGGTTGTGTCAGCTTGCACGGAGTTCAGCTTGATGAAATGTCTCAGTATCCAAACGGACGCTATCTCACCCATGAAGCTGTGTGGAAAATTTTCCTCTCATGAATGGCGCCTTGCCATCGCACAGTTAGCAGTTTATTTGAAAACTAAGCAAAGTATACATTATTGACCTCAGCAAGCAAACAAAATTTCACAGCGAGCGCCTAAACACACAGCACTTACTAGGTTTTTTATCTTTCTGCAAAGGATTCTTTTGTACGAACAATTTTCTACCATAAGACATTCTCGTTTTACACTCGGAACAAATCACAAGCAAAATGGTGCAAAAGAAAAACTGAACAACATGGATTGATCGCCACTTATCAAAGCACAAAAAACTTTTGGCAGACTCTATGGTGTGCATCCAAGGGCTGAGAAGCACTTCTTTTTGAGGATGCTACTTCATAAGGTTAAAGATCCCCGCTTTTTAAAGTATTGCGCACCGTGGATGGGTTAGTCTGCACTGACTATCGAGAAAAATGCAACTGCAGAGGAACGCTTAGAACCAAAGAATGTTGGCACGAAACGCTTGAAGAAGCAGCTGCACGACATTCGCCATTAAAACTACGGATACTCTTGCTATTATGATGCATTGGAAATCCTTCTAATTCGGTTGACTTTGGGAGGAATTCAAACACCAATTTTAAGAGGATAAATTGCATCATTACTGGCAACGCCTAGACAATACGAAGCTTGATGCCAAATAATGTGTCGCGTTTTAATATAATAATAGAACTTAATAAAACTTGGAAAAGATTGACTCCCCTAAAAACACCTCTAAACCACGTTAAGAACAGAATAAAGTATTCACAGAAATAATACTTCACGACTTCAAGCTTCTTTGCTCGACGATCTCAGAACTAATCACTTTACTACATAATCAGAAAACCGCCAAAACTAATTCCACCAATAACTGATCAATATTCGCCACGTCAACAGAATCCACGATAAATTATCACAAAAAAACAATAGTCCTTCTTTACTCCGTCAATCAATCTTTCTCTCCCCACTACAACGTTTTTCTGCTCTCTCTCCTACTACTCTACTACTCTAAAAAACTCCGTCACATTATATATAAATCGAAAAAAAACAATCCAGAAGTCGCTAGAACAAAATCACGTGAAAAAGAAAAAAAGCATTACTAAGTTATGTAATTGGTCAACGAATTTCTTCGAAGAAGCTAGAATCACTAGATCAATCTGGAATTTTATGATGTCATACACGATTGTAACGTAATAAAGGCGTACTTACAGCAAATCCAATTGCGAGGGAAAAAGGTCTTTTTTTCAATCAGTAGCCGAGCGAACAAATAGTACAGCACCTTACACATATGCGAAAACTATTCTCACAAGGCAAATTTTCTTATTCGTGACATAATAAAATCTTCAATCCCATAGGTCTTGAAAACAAATTATTTTTTGTTGGTGTCAAACCTTTAAATGATGATCCCTGTACAAAATTCTTTTGAAGCAACATCACCATGAACAGTATATGCAAGATTTCGTTGCGGATAATATCAAGAAACTCACAGATGATCAAACGTTTGCATATGAAACTATCACAAACGATAGTGCTCATCAAAGAAGAGGGCTATTCCTTTTGGATGCAATTTGTGGCGCTGGGAAAACAATTCTTACAAATCTGTTTCTTGCCTCAGTTCAACAAAATGGTGAAATTGCTTTTGCGGCATCATTATCAGGAATTGCTGCAACGCTTATAACTGCCAGTCTCACAGCACATTCTGCGTTTAAACTGCCATTACGTTTGGATACTACCGGATCACATGATGCTCCCGTGAGTTGCCTTAATAAAAATTCTGTCTCGCCTAAACTCCTACAAGCATGCAGTCTTCTTATATGGATCAGTGCACAATGTCTCTCAAAAATGCCTTTGCAGTTGAAAAATAACACTTGGTAAGACATCAGACGCACTAATTGCGTAATGGGAGGAGTGACCTTTGAAATGGCAGGTGATTTTTGACAGACATTTGCAATTATTTTGCGTGATACTGGAGCTGATAAAGTGAAAGCTTGCTTTAAATCGTCATACCTGTGAAATCACGTTTAAACAATCTCTCTTACTGCAAACATGAGAACTCTTTTCAGTGGCAATGAACAAGCTGTTGTCTTTTTAACAAATCTTCTTTAACTAAGAGAAGAAAAAGCGCAAAAAAATTTAAATAATTTTGTTTCACATCACAATCCAGCGAACGTTTTCGCCACTCCAGCCAAACTTATTGAACGTGTTTTTTCTAATACGAAACAAAGCTATAAAAACACTCTGTGACTGTGTGAGCAACCAATTCTGGTACCGAGAAACACAGAGGTTGCAGAAGTAAACAAGAAACTTTTCAGTACAAAGTTCTTTTCAGTACTAGCCGGCTAAACATGTTTTTACACACTTTGTTTGAGTTAAAAGGGACCTTGCAGAAGATGTCATCAGAGCCGGCTAGTAAATATAATGCCCGTTCCGGTGTGCTCTTGTGGTTCGGGGGCCTTGTTAGTAGCTCGAGCACTGTGATCGCACAAACCCTGCCGAAGAACTGTGTGGGGGAATCTCCGCGTGTGACTGTTAAGTGGTATCTGGCGCTAGTTACGTCGCTGACCGGGTCGCGCTATGCAAAACACTAGTTATTAGCAGTGCGATTTGCTAGTTGCCTGAATCGGTAGCTATGCTCGGAGTGGAATAGGCGAAGCGGTTGACCTCTTGGCGGCCGTGCATTATATAAGCCGCGGTGCAGTCATTTGGGACCCACCGAAATCAGTTAAGCGCCCTTTTAACGTTATGCGTGCATTGTATTTTTGAACGTCAGCGTTGAGGTAACGCGTCTGTGTGATTCGAACCCGCGTCTTTGAAACTGGCCTCTTCGCGCGCCGAGTTTTGCTGCCATGCCTTAAAGCACCGCATTTAGTTTGTAACCTTTGGAAGATCTTTTTATACCAAATCACTGCTTGTATGATCAACTTTACATGTGGATATTAGTTTTAGTCCATAGTCGAGCGGCTAGCAGTACGTCAAAACAAACCTCGTTCAAAAGTAAACGGCATGTAAGTCTTATGCTTTGCGTTAGTTTGGTTTATAAAAGTCAACGTTAATGCTATTGGTGGGACCTCTTGGCCCTTGGTAAGCCCTGCTAATGAGTCCAAAAGGACGAAACGCGTCGAGGGAGGGCTTTGTAAATTTTAAAATATCTCTCAATAGCATTGGTTCCTTCGGAAGCCTCGCGCCTGCATCACTTGCTTTGTTGCTTTGTTTCTCGCTTATAAGACGCTCTCTATTGATCGTGACCACTTGGAACTAGCAATACAAAATAGTGGAAATTGATCTTTTCCAATTTTATATGTACGTACTATTTTATATGTACTTACTACTCTCGGTCTCTATATACAGTATATATATATTTCTATTTGAACAGCTACAGAATAGACGTTACAAGCATTAAAACCACAACAGTCTGCTTCGCCTAGTGGCTCATCAGGTGGTGCGTCTTATTCAAATAGAATCTGTGAAGCCGTGAAGCTAAGTGACTATTTTATATGTACAGTATAGATTTATATATATATACTCGGGCGGGCAGAATAAAGTGATAACCCTATTTAATCATGAATAACTCAAAAAACTAAACTTTGCGTACAAATTGAATTTGGTGCACGTCATGAGCAGCTAGTTTTGGTCAAGTGGTGACATCTTCAGCGAAAAATATTTATAAAACACAAGAATAATAAGGAAATACAAAGTTCAAGTCTAAATATGTAATGCCAGACGTTGACTTATAATTTACTTACCACGATTTTAATTGAGAAGATATCCAATAGGGCCTCCGTCCTAGGAATCAACCAATCAAAATCTCATTTTCCAGGAAGATATGGACTTACGAATTTCAGCAACTGATATTTCATCCCGTGGCAACCCATGAAAAAAAGTCTTTGCGCGTTGACAACTGTGAAGAAATGTCTTTTATGCGAAGGGCAGTTTTGCTGTTTACGAGCGTAAGTTATTCTTGATTAAACAGGGTTATCACTTTTTTCTTCGCACCCGATATGTATTTCAGGTAGAAAAAGCCTCATGTTGCTGGCACAGTGCTCGATAACAGCTCGATAATTATAATAAATAATTCAAAGCACTACAGCTCAGGATAAAATAATAAAAAGCGGCGCATGAAGTGGCAACTTAATCAAATAGTTTGAAATAGATTCTGTTTGAATACGTTACCACCTGATGAGCTGCTTGGCAAAACAGCTGTAGTGGTTTTGTCATTTTATCCTGATAAGTAGTGTTTAAATCATATGTGTTTTTATACATACGTACATACATAGATGCACTACACATCCGTATATATTGTAACTGCTTCCGTGTGAAAGCTAAACCACTGTATCAGCAAAACTGCAACTCATAGTATCATTTATGGATTATTAGCTAAAAAGCAGTTTGCTCTTTCTGCTAAACAAAAACTACGTTCGCGATAGTGAAGTCATTAAAGATCAGCGTTTATTGCTAAAGTAAACAGCTCATTAGCTATTTCCCTTACCAGTAATTAAAAATTAAACAACCTACACACTTTAAGCAGTTAATTTGAGGAAGTAAATAAATAAGAGAGATCTCAAAGCTTTGCACAGCTACATTTTTTAAAATTCTTTGTTTTCTAAAGTTGTTTGAAGTACTTGTGCTGTAGTAGCAGAGGTAAAAATCTTTGTTTTCACGCAGTAATGATATCGCAAAATTTCGAAGTTTTACATGGCGCTAACGTAAAAAAGTCGTAAAATTTAGCATGCGAATAAAACGCAAGTGAACTTCATCACGGACATAGAGAGTATTGTTGACTTTACATTTAGTATACACCAGCAATAGTAGCAATTCAGTGGATAGTTCAAAAATTTATAACCACCCTATATTGTATCAACTCAAGTCTAACTTCAGGAAAGAGAGGTATTATTCATATCCAGAAGGCGTTTCTTAACATAATCTACTGCCAATTGACATTGCAAAATAATTTCTGTCTTTCTGCAATAGAATGATTCCAAGTTTGTTTCAAGATTAGCTTTATGATTTTACATCTTAAGCATTAAATAGTTTATATTTTTTGGGACACTCTACGCATGATGGAAACAAAAGAATAAGTTTGTAATAAATCAAAAACCAATAAAGTAGCTGGATTGGAGATGACTAGTTGCTTGATGCAAAAATAAATAATTTTTAAGTGAAACCCTGTTTCAAACTTTAATGGTAACCAAATTACTGAAGCTAGCTACTTCTGCAAAAAAGTTGTCAGAGGCCTACTCTGTATGTGCCTGGTCCCAAGCTAGATTAAGACTCAAAAATCAAAATTGTGATATATCTAATGTATATTGAGAATATTGTACAAGTTAATTATTTTTCATTAGATTCTTTGAATTGATTGACTCTGTTCTTTGTGAAAATGTTACTTAATTGGTTGATTCAACTTTTCTTGATATCCTTCTCAATAGGCCTTTTCAAATCAGGTTTGTTCAATTTGAAAAATTAGAGGAAATCAGGCGTAGGAGAAGATTTTGTATTAAATCTTCAACTGAATTTTACACCGGTGCAGATGCTGTACGAAAACATTTTACTGGCGGAAACAGCATTTTATAATCAATTTTATTTCCAAGCACTAACCATTTCAGTTTTACTCTCTGAAATAATAGGCCATATTCAGCAATTTTGCTTGCCTCTATAAAAACTATTTTGAAAAATGCCTCAAATGTTTACAAAGAACAAATGTTTTTAAAAAAGGGTTGGTTTTAACACTTTTCGGAATGGATTTAGGGTCCCATTATCTCCCCAAATAAGACTTGTTTTGGCAGTCTAACCGTAGCTTTTACGTGTAACATCATCTTTTCAGAATGTCCAAATAATGTTGTAACACTTGATGACAATTACTTCCTGTTATCAATGGATATAGCTACATTTAGTGAAGCTGCTAACAGCTGCAAAAATAGTGGAGGAAGCATTGCACAAATCTCAAACAATTACAGAACTTTATTTTCCAAACCTTTAATGAAGAAGTACATAACAGGTAAAACATGATTATAAGCGTGTGAAAATTCGTTATATAAAGCACAGTTCTTTCTGTACGTAGATAGGTATATGCACATTTACGTATGTGCACTTTGACTCCCCCAAAACTACTGGGTATACAAACATCAAATTCGGCACAATTGATTGCTTCTCCAGAGTGAATGTCTTAAGGGGTTCATGACGTCATCATACCGTCACTACGAAAGTTATTTTTAAGTTTGCATTGTTTGAAAGTGGTAAATCGTTTTTAAACGAAGGCCATTTTCAACTTACTAACTTCATAAAATTTTACCCTTTTGGGTTGCAACCTGACGTCACTGTCAAGATTTGATTATATTATTTGTTCTTGTTGTTTTATCAAAAGCTGCTCAGTGTAGAAATGCGATTAAAACTTTTTTTGGAATATAATAACAAGGTGCTTTTGGAAAAAATCTACTACAATTTGAGCAAAATTTTTTTAATTTTAAGCATTTTAAAGCATATTTCTAATTTTTATCGCTTTCAACTCGCTCTAAGATGTCATAATGTGTCTGGAACAATTACTGTGAAAAAGGCAGCAGGAAGCAGCCACGCTTCGAGTTTTTCACTTTTATTTCAACAACAAACAACTGATGTGCTGTCTGTTAAAAAAAAACGATACATTATAGTATTAACATAGCGGTTGGTCAAAACACTCGCTTTTTAAGAATGACAAATTAGAATTCTTTTTTGCTGTCATGTTGCCAGTCTGACTGATCTCGACCTCAAAAACATCTTAATCAAATGTAGCAAAGTTAAACAAATTGACAATTTTTCATGTGAAATCTTAAAGGAATCACAGCAGTTATTCACATCTTTACTACTAAAGCCAAATCCATCTAGTCGATGACACTTAAATCGCAACCTAACCTATAATAATAACTTTGTTGTAAGTGCTTCCCCTTTGGATTAGTATGCACGTATCTTAGCTGCGATTATCCCTTGCATCCAGAGATTTTAGGCCCTACAAAAAGGTATACACGGTTTCACAAATCCTCGGTCAACGAAAATTTGTCCACAAGTGCATGCAAGGAACTCCTTGGCCTTCACTCGTTCTTCACCACAACAATTAAGCAAAAAACTTCTTTGCTGCGGTAAACTCCGTTAAAATAGATGAAATGCCAAAAAACTCAGTTAAATAAATTTCAAATATCCAATAAAAAGAAAGAGCAAAAGTTCACCAACGGCTTCTTCATAAAATGAATCAAATGCAGAAAACAAATTCAACCTTCGTGTAGCAACAACTGATAAGCAACTACTTTTAAATGCAAGAACGTTACTACTTACTATTTGGAGCGAGAGGCCAGCTAATCAAAATGCAAATCTCGCCCGGTTTCAGGCAAAAAGCGCACGAGAGTCCCATTTCAACCTCAAGCTACCAAATGCCAAATCGAGAAAAAATAAAGGCGTGCGAGGACAAAGGGCGCTAGTTCAGTTCAGCCACGGAAATCAAAATTTTTTTCTCCCAAGTCGATTCTGTAACATACGATTAGAAAGAGTTGTAGTAAGCAGTATGCCAAAAATTTAATAGCTAATTTATGATATTGTACAATAATTGCTTTGTCGCTTCCCCCTCGTTCTCCACAGCTTTACATTTATGCTTCAACGCAAGTCGTAAAGTAAACGAATAAAACTAGAAGCCTAAAAATAAGATTTATTAGCAATTCTTAACAAAAATAATAAAGCTAAAATTCTGACAACATTTTCTTAAAATGTTTCGCTTTCACATAAAAAGCATCATCAGTTAGAGAACTATTTATTTAACTGATGATGATTTTTATGTAAAAGCGAAATGTTTTAGAAAATGTTTACCTGCATTTTTGCTTTATTCTTTTTACTAAAAAAGCGGGCAAAAGTTTGTAATACGATTGTCTGTTTCAATTGCAAGCAAATTTACTTTTTAAGTACATGCTGCAAACAGGAGAAACAAGACGTTGCCAGGGACTCCAGAACTTGAAAGAAATACAGCGGGTATGGGTGACTGCCCAAAATTTTTCTTAACTCCATTTCCTTTAAAAAAACGGTATTTTTGTTTCGGTGCCAGAATTGGCGAAGTCAAAAAACATTAACATTTAATTCTGTTATCACAACTATCCATTGAGTGAACCGACACACTTATTGTCAACAGCCAGATGGGGGTTGCGAGTGACGTCAACAGAGCCAGAAAATTTAATGTGTAAGGCAGCCCACTGTATGCACACGCGTACATACGTGCGCTTTGACTGCTCAGAAACTACTGAGCGCTCATAAAATAAAACTTGATACGATTGATCACTCACACTGAATGAGTGTTTTGAAAGGATTGATGAAGTGATCTTGACATTAAAACAAAAAATAATTTTTTAATATTTGCATTTGGTGACGCAGGAAACTGTTTTCTGCTCAAGATTCTGGCAGGAGAAATGCATGTCTCACATATCACTGATTCCGCCACTAAGGTTGACCTCATTTTACGCTATTTAGATACAAAGGCACATGGTGCAGCCAAGAAACTTGTTGTCACAAATATCGTTACAAAGGGAGGAAAGTACACTGCACCAATCAACTACCGCCTCAACGTGGTGGTGAGATCCCCTACTCAGTTTAGAGTAGGTTGAAGAGACTTCTGGCCTTCCAAAGGATTCCAGTTACCCTGGCCTCTCTTTTCATCCAACCATTTTTTCGCTCTTCTTCCCCCCAAACGACTGTAAAATGGTAGCACTGAGTCTTTTCAAAATCGCTTGCCTCTTCTTTTCTTTTCTTTCCTCCATCTTGCCGGTATTCCCATTCTCCTTTCTTTGACAAACCGCAACGCTCGTCCTAACCCTGGCCCATCTTTTCTTGCTTAGGGTGCGCTGGAAACATGACCTAGAAGGTTAGTTTGGTGAAATGCTGCATCTGTTCTAAATGGGTTAGCCTTAGGCGCTCACTACTTTCCTTCTCCAAGTTTAATGCCCTAGGCAGCTCTGATTCCAGGAGCTGTGCTTCTTATTTCATATCTGCTTCTTCTTATGGTTCCCAAGTATCTAACACTATGACTTCTTCTTTGCAACACTCAGCACGTACACCTCCACTGTTCAATCTGGTCCTTCTGGCTCTTCTACCAATGCAGTGCTCCGAACACAACCTCGCCTACAAACATCTTACCCTCATTCCGCCTACCTCTTAACTCATCTTTATGCACCTTCCCCACCTTCCAGTGTTTCTGGCTGTTCTGCTATACCTCCTGCTTCCTCCACTCACTCGCTCAGAGTTATTCAATGGAAGTTCAAAATTTTCGACCCAGAAGCACTTGATTTCATTTCAATTCATCCTTTAGACGTTATCTGTATCCAGGAATCCAACTTAGACTCATTTTTATTTTTCCGGATTCCTGAAAACTCTCTTCAATCTGATCGCACTCACTACCGGTCTGGCATTTCTTCTCTTAATAATCCGCTGGCTAACTGTGATGTCATCATTTTTGTCAGGCATAAAATATCTTTTTCTAAACTCTCTAACTCTTCCCACTTCACTTTGACCCGTACTGTGGCAAAGTAGGGGTCAACATCTCATTAAATAACTCTTCCTCACTCTCTTTTTTTAACGTTTGTGCTCTACCTAATCGCTTTTCTTCGACGGATATCAGAACCGACTCCTTCTCTTTTCCTTTCTTCCTACCTTTATAAATCTCTGTATTCTGAGGGACTTCTATTGCCATAATTTCCTTTGGGACTCAAAAGGTACTTCTGATCCCCGTAGGGTGGAATTACTTAATTGGATCATGTCTTCCAACCTCCGATAAAAAAAAACTTTAACGATTTCACATTTATTAACGCTTTCGCAAGCAATTTGTTTATTAAGCATTTCAAAGAACAGGCTTATTTCCTTTTTTCTAGCTCGCTTTCAATACAGCTGTTTTATTATAATGCTGTCTGACAATATTTTAGCAATACCAGCCCCATTTTCAGCTACTATAGACTGTTATTTCAACAAACCAACCTAAATGCTCGTATTTATTACTGATGCGCGTATGCTGCCGGTTTAAGCAGAATGATATTTTACTGTGGGAATCGTGTTGGTTTCTGTACGTTGAGTTGTTGTTGTGATTCCCGCATCACGTCTGATTCCATGAATAAATATATTTCAATCATAAATACAACGTCCAAAGCATGAATGATAACTTGCGATGCATCTTTGATTTGAATCAATTAAAAGTAAATTGAATTGAATTGAATTGAATCAATAAATCGAAATAATAATGCCTCTTTTTATATGCTTGTTTACTAAATCACTCTGCCGCACGTCAGACGGAACTACGCCTGGCCATACAGCTTAGTCATCTGGTATTGTTACATTATAACAAGAGAGCGGACATTATTCATGATATGTAGCTGTGTATATTCTTTTATGACCAGTTTTTAGGCCAACGAATGATTTTGATTTTGAGGTCAACGAATGATTTGCAATAACGATATAAAGTATAATAACAAGCGCACGAATAGAACGAGAACGTTTATGAGTCACCCACAGATTTCAGAAAAAAATCAATGATCCAGAGTTTGTATTCCGTAAGGTCGCCATATGACTAGCATATAGATCTGGCTTTTCAATAATGCAATGGTAAATACAAAAATATGATAGTTGAGTTGTAAGTGGACTCCAGTTTAGGCTACCCTTGTACAGTCGTATCGAGCGCCTCACCACTCTCAACCTCACACACATACTGATCAAGTGCAGCAATATGCATTAAGATGTAGGATTTTGATGTGAGCTCTTGCTGCTTTCAGAATAATAAATTTGCCTATTTTAGCGCCAACACTTGATTGGTCGGTGGGTGGTCCACTTCTTTCACGAACTACTATAATGACTGAATTGTAAGAGCTGCACAGAGTAAGGCTTCCTGATATTAACATCAGGCAAAAATCCTGGTCTTACTGATTTGTGTGAAAGCATGACCCTTTCTGTCTTTCTTGGCTGCGCTTATATTAGAACGAGGTAGCAGAAACGTAGTCAAAAGTAGTCATGGACTAAAGGCTGAAATGCGATTACGAACACTTTGTGAGTAGGCCTACCACTTCATAGGTTATTTCTATTAGCGAATCAATTACTTTGGCGTCCATTCTTACTTTAAAATTTTTTCGCACACCTTCACCCAATTAATAAATAAAAGAACAAAACCTTTGTGAAACGTTACGTTTTTCGGGAATAAAACCGCTTTTAATTCAAAAAAAAGGTCAGGATTAAGGCAATTTGGTGTTGATCGGCAACTTTAAATTATTTTTTCCTTTCTTGTACTCAGCATAAAGACAATAAAAGAATATCAGCCAAATGATTTGCTGTTTATAAATGAGACCACTTTTGATTATTCTAAAAGTAGAAGGTAGGAATTTGGAGCTTGGTTGAATGTAACAAAATTTTAAGTTTGTGACAACCGCCTGGCCAAGGACAACAATAACAATAAGTGGCCAATGACTTTAGCTTTTAGAGTTTGCTTTACTCTTCATCAATTTCTTTTTGGAGATCGACGTTTAGTTGCCGCTGTACTTGAAAATATTTTCTTTTCTTTATTGGGTTCAAGAAATTTATGAAGAGTCATCGGCCCTCTTAGCTACCCAAATTGTCTGAGAGCGCATCAAAGTATAGCAATAAGCCTATCAATGTGTTATCTTGCACTTCGAGGCAATATTACTGTTTGGCAAAAGCCTAACAGGCCTACTGGGATTGAATGAAAGGTGTTTGAAAGTAGACATTACTTCTTTTCTCGCTATGCCGAAACCAAGACTATTAGACGTAGCCAAGGAACTTAACGTCACAAATGAAATTACAAAATAGGGTGCACCAAATCACAAAGTAGGCCTACCACTAAATGGTTTATTAGCGTAATTGTCAAAACGATCACTATTTTTTTGCCCACTATAAAAATCTATTTGCAAAAACGGATAAAATTTTGAAATGAAAAATTATTTGTGGGACAAACCAGTTTTAATTTAAGAGTAGGATGATTATCACTAAAGGCACAGGCACTATGTCCCCATTTACAACAATTTTTTTCTACTTCTTTAACAAATAATATTAAGGTGATGTTGGTGTAGCTGGCCAAATTCATATTTTTAGCCCCACATAACTTGTAAGTGTTCCTGCCGGTCGAAGCCGGTGGAACAGAAAAGTAATGAATAAAATACTAATATCTGAAAATATTGAATAATCAAAATCACAGTACTGATTAATTTCGTGCAAAACTTACATCTGCTGTGAATTTGTAATGCTTCAACAATTACGTTATTGATGAACAAAGTTGTTCATTAAGTTTTTTATTTTGTGGTTAAATGTCAAAATATTACTGATTTACATTCTAGAGGTACAATTCACGCATTACAGTTCCGTTTTCAGTTAGTAGTAATTGCTCTATGCCATATTTTATTTGATTGTCATTTTTTGTGCTTAATATGTTTTCGTAAATTGGAACCTCAAAAGCATTGCTTTCATAATTCACTGTGATGGTAAAAAAGCTTCGATGTATTGTTTTTTCAATATTTCATTACTTTCAATAAAATTACTGTTTTATCATACCTGTTACTTGCCAATCTGGAAAAAAAAAGTTCTCCCATTCTGAAAGCATATAAGTAATCTTTTTGTCTACCAAACACTGTAATTGATCTTGGCTGATTGTTTTTCAGAAAGAGGAATAAACAAACACACACCACTAATAGCTATATACGTGTATTTATTTTTAACGTTTTGCTCGGCCACTTTCGCCGAGCATTTTCAAAAAAAGGGTGTGGAGACGTAAACAAATCATTCTTTCACTTAGTCAATGTGGCCTTGATAAATTTGTAATTCTAGGTTTGATCAATAAAATTGACTTGAATGACTAAGAGGAAACTGTCACAAAATCATTTCAAAAAAAACCGCATGCTGGTTTATTGTTTTTCAACCAAAACTTTTAAATTGTTGATGCAATTTCCTCTTTTATGCACAAAAGTTTTTGAAGGTTTTTACTAAAATGAGGTGTTGAACAGCTACTGATAATAAAATCTTAAAATACATTTAGGATACCACATGTGTCGCCATTGAATACTTGTAAAAAACATGTCGTCTTACAAATTATTTATACGAGAAAATGCATAAACAAGTGTGTATATAAAAAGCGATACGGTATGAGATGCGACAACTTCAAACATGAATGAATTTGTTTGAGATGCACAATGCAGTTTGCTTTTTTTTAGAAAACATGAAAGAAGTAAAGATTTTCATAAACAAAAAGCACGAAAAAAAATGGACTATTTTTCAAATAAATTCTGCCCCAAAACAAGATTCTTTGATTGAAATTCCGAAACAAGGAGAACTGAGGAGCATCAAATTGTTTAAGTAAGAGTTAAAAAATTTCATATCATACTTTTGC
Organism: Trididemnum clinides; assembly: GCA_963675345.1. Lineage (NCBI taxonomy): Eukaryota > Metazoa > Chordata > Ascidiacea > Aplousobranchia > Didemnidae > Trididemnum > Trididemnum clinides. The sequence goes on along the minus strand of OY776289.1, from coordinate 32,180,509 downwards.
AAACCCTTACCAAAACTTGAGATTTAATTTTGCAGTCACCAATTTCAAGTCACATTTTGATTAAAAAGATTGCCGATATTTCTTAAATACAATAAGCAGCAATATATTTTTTTTGCTATAATCAAGGCTTTCACACTGTCCTTGTTTCTAAGAGTTGTTCTCGTTTCAAACATCACGTTTTTGAAAATAATGAGATATTGATTTCCACGAAACGCTCTTTTCTATTTATGTTCTTGTAGTAAATGTTTGTACTACAACTATTTGTGTGCCTAATTTGCTAATGCGTAGCTTGCTTGTGCCTTCGAGCCTTGCAATCAGTTGCATTATCTGCGTGGTGCAAGCAATAAGCTTGCTGCAGTAACCATGGCTGTAGTGCAATGACAGTCAGCTAATTAATTGTATTTACGAATCTTTAGTTTGATAAGCCATATTTTGGTTTCCTTATAACGTTTTATTTTACAGCTATTTTATACGTTTGCTAACTGTGATAAGTGCTTTATTAGTTGAATAAAGCCAGGCATCAATTTGTTGGCCTTGGTTCACTACAGTTCTTATTTTGCTTATTTTCAGCAAAATGCAACAACTTTTATTGTAAAATTTTTTTGATATTCTAAATAAGGATTTAAAAATAGAATTTAGTTTGACATTTTGACTGGCTGCCCTAAAATTTTGATCAAGCTACGGGAAGAATTTAAAAATGGATTTTCAACTCAATATGAAGGCTACTCATAACGTATTTGGAAAAAATGAACAGTCTTTACACAAATGAAGAAAAAAATTTTTCCACTTGTCCTAATTTTGGTTCCAGGTTAGTGGAAGCTCTGGCAATAACCAATCAGTATTTTTGATTCTTTTTAAAAATAGGATATAATGCCTACGCCTTTTGTTAATTTCTTGTTACATTATTTGAAACCTTTTACTCGAAACAAATCAAAATTAAAACAATCAAAAATTTAATTTATTTAGCTCTTTCAGCCTGAAATAAGAGTTTCTGGTTTATTGCTCTTGAACTGTTTTGCGTCCTGGAGCTTTTGGTATACTTTTGTAATTGTAATGGAATGGTTTTGCTAAAAACGAGTATAACTGGCCATTAAAAACATAAGTTTAACTCAACTTTCAAGTCATAATATTTGTGTCGCAATTTGCGGAGCAAATAAATAATCGTATTTTACTGACATTAAGCAAAACCTAGAAATTACCATTAGCAAGTTTTCAAAATATCAACCCTTTGTTTTGCTTTTCTTTTTATTTGAAACCAACAGTAATAAAAAAAATGGTCATGCATAAAGCCAAAATAAATATGCACTTAGAATGATTGCAACATCATAGATTTACAGTAGAGTAGTTAAATTTTGCCAAATTATCCTCGTTTGATTAAAAAATGCCTCCGTTTGCCAAAAGAAACCAACAGAAGGAATTCCTGCGAAACTTCTAGAACTCGCGGCACCTCTCTAAACATCTACAGAACACTAGGATTACACTAAAACCCAGGGAAGAACACATTGTGCTTGGTTAGACCGAAATGACTGTTGAACTTCCAAAGGGTCCTAAATTTCTCCTTCTTTTGCCCCCACCAAACGTATTTTGCTGTATTGCCCTCTGAAAGACCAAAAAAGAGCACCATGCACTCTTTCTAGAATTAGTCGTCTGTCTTTTTGTGTTCTGTTCCCTTTCTCTTTCTCTCGACTTCTTAAATAACGGCAACATTCATCCACATGCTGGCCACATCTTTACTGCTTTGTATGGGCTGTAAACATAACCGGACACCCCGATTTTTCTTCATCGTTCCTCTGACAGCCGCTTCTCACCGAACATCTCTTTTGCTTCTTTCCCGCTTGCTCTTTCCTGCTCCGGAGAGTTTCTATAGACTTGCTCCAGATAGGTTGTTGACATGGCTTTGCTCTCAACATCGATTTACACCGTCTTTCTGCGGAAGAACACTTCCCTATTTCTCTTTTCGGTTTCACTGTCTTTGGCACCGAATGTAGCCAAATCTTCAATTCTATTATGCGGCATCACACTCCAATCTCAAGCTTTTACCTCAGTCTTTTGTCATGCCTCGTTTGTCATTGCCTAAGCCAAGGCTAAAGACATGCTGGAGTTATCAGTTTGTTGTAACTTTTTACCTGTTGTTGGTTCTGTTTTTCGTTCTCATTCTCTCCAAGCTTAATCAACTGCTTTCCCCGGTAGTGAGCATCGGCTTATATTAACTAACTGAGATCTCAATTTTCAGTTTTTCGGCCAAAGGCTTTGCGAAGCAGAGCGAAATGCTACTTGTTTGATCTCCACCGAGCCTCCTGCTCTGAGTAATCTTGTTCTTTTTTTCAGTTCTACTTTCATATTCAGGCTATTTCTTGGGGAAGGAGAGACATGCGAGAGTGTTAGTTATCAAAGAACTGGCAAAACAGCTTGTTATGCCGTTCACAAGCTAGTACAAGCAACGCCATTGCTCCAGAAATCTATCAAAAAAGGCAATAACTAGGTGGAGCTGGACTTTCCATAATGCCTATCAAACTTAGCACGATTAATTAATTTTGGGTTAAGTGTCATAAGTGGTTTGATGGCACCACGATGACGTCATCAACCAAGATAATTTTTTTAATCACATTTTTGTTGAATGAATGCAGTTTTGGGCTCAAATAAAAGCTAGCTTCCGACTTGCCAACTTAAAACTTTTTTCGCCTTTTCACCATTTATTATGCTTTTCGTCAATATCTTTAAAAATACTGATCATAGAAATGCGGTTGATGACTAATTTGGCAGATATCAACAAGTACATTCGAAACATTGAGTTTTTTATTTGATGATTATTGGCAACGCAGCAAGCGATTTTGTGTTTTACATCCTATTTAAACTTAACTTTTCCAAAACTACTCCACATACAAACCTTTGAACTTGGCATACTATTTAACATGCTAAGGTGAGAGTCGCACTAAAATTGATAACATCATCATAACGTCATAAGAGATTACGAATTTATTCAAAGTTGCCTGTTTTGCCATAATATGCCATTTGTAGCTTGAATGAGGTCATCGCTTGACCTGCCAACTTCATGATCTTTTTGATTTCCTGCGATTAATGATGACGTTACAATCAGCAATTCATTGCAAAAATGGTTTTATACATGAGCCGCTACTTGCCAGCCAGCAATTTTCAAGGCGATCTCCTATCAAGAGGAATCTGCCTCCGGCATCAAAGTACATCAGAAAAATTTGCTCAAAAATGATCACCAGCATCATACGGTACCATACAGCAATCATGTCAATAACCCGCGACCGGTTTCGACCTTATTGGGTCTCATCAGGCGGGTGTAAAAAGCACTCAATAATAAACATGCTAAAAAAAACAAATTTGCCATTGGGTGCAAAAAAAGAAAAATGGAATACAAAACAATATGATACAGCAATACCTATATCATGGGGGTCACATTCAAGGACACACACACATGACATGGACAACAAGTCACATCGGTAAGCCCTAATAGGGATGCAGGATCATTGTCAAGACTTATCATTAATACATGAGCCGCTAGTTGCCAGCCAGCTATTTTCAAGGCGATCTCCTATCAAGAGGGATCTGCCTCCAGCATCAAAGTACATCAGAAAAATTTGCTCAAAAATGAACACCAGCATCATACGGTACCATACAGCAATCTACTACATCATGTCAATAACCCCTTGACATTACATCATGTCAATAACCCCTTTTTCCACCCGCCTGATGAGACCCAATAAGGTCGAAACCGGTCGCGGGTTATTGACATGATATAATAGATTGCTTTATGGTACCGTATGATGCTGGTGATCATTTTTGAGCAAATTTTTCTATGGTAAAAAATGGTTTTCTTTCATTTCTAAAAAAAATACTGACCTTAGAAACACGCTTAATGGCTCTTTCACAGTATATCAACAACATGATCTTTAAACAGAACTACTTTTTTTTACATTTAAGGATTATTGGCGACGCAACAAGCGATTTTGTGATCGATTGCTTTCAAACTAAACACTTTTGAATCCACTCAACATATTAACTCCAAATTTGGCATCAGTTATTGTCACGCCAATGTGAAGGTCATGGGAAGGTCGGTTACCTCATCGTGACGTCACAATTGAAGATAGATTGTGTAAAATTGTATTTGTTAATAGAGAAAATCGATTTTTGGCTTAAACATAAGCCAGCACCAAACATTCCAAATACAAAAATTTAATGTTTTTAAGAACTGACATCATGTCGTAAGATTAAATTTCTCAATTATTTTAAGCTATTATTTTAAACACAACACGCGATACTTATTGAGCATTTCGATTAGGCCTAAGCACAACGTTTTCTTTTTTTTTCATCGCGCTACGTCACATTAAGAATATTTTTTACTTTATATTTTTTTACTTAATATAACATAGCCAAAACAACTGAAGGCGTTCATATGTAACCATTTGCACTTAAATGCATGCGCTAACCTTTCATTGCTACCAATCTACCAGCATATCGTTGGCAGTAACAGTAACTATGTTTGTGAGTAATCTTAGCAAAAAATTATTTTGAATAACATAGCCTAGCCAGGGACTAAAGAACATTTTTACCAGATTTTTTAAAAATAACATCTCATTGCGTACGGGAAAATATTTTTGCTTTCGTTTCTTGATCAAGAAAAACGTTTTTTTTTGCTCAAACGAAAGCCAGCATTACTATTTAACAGCTTATTGATTGAAAACTTTGTCTTCTTCATTTTCTCAAAAATTGAGCATTTCTAATTTATAGGCTCTTTGTACCGGCACGAAAGACTAATTTTCATTTAAAAATAGGAAGGAGCGACAAAGTTAAATGTAATGAAATCCCAAGTGTAAGAAAAGATAAAACCAAACAATAATAGCATCAATTTGTAAAACTGAATTTAGAGGAAACGTTTTTACTGAAAAATAGCTGAATAGTCACCTATTGCAAATAAGTGTATGACTAATGCATAGGCTAAGGCATGGTCTCTTTTCTTGCAATTTCCCGAATTATAGGTAACAGCGCAGCCAAAGAACTTAAAATTACAAATATACTTCAAAATAATATGGGTTAAATAGGCCCACCACTGAATATCTTGTTTATGCATTTGTGTAAACTACCAACATCATGGCGCCAACATCGTTTTTTATTGTATTTTGCCCTCACCTTCTTATATACCTTTCAAAAATACGTATGATAGTTTGTGAATTCATACTTCATATGTTAGTATTAGCACTTTTGATCAATAGACTAAAGTTATCATCATTACGCAAACACGAACTGTAGCCTCGATGTAAAACAGCCTTTTGTTACATCTCTCACAAACGTTGGTATGGCGATACCAGAGCAGATGCTAGAAAGAACAATTCTAAAACAGACACAGCCAAAGATGCAGAAATCATTTCAATGTTGCGTAGAGACTAGGGTGGCCCACCAAACATAGCAAAAAATGGAAGGAAAGCAACTAAATCAGATACCCTCTCAGTTGGTCTATTTGAAGAAAGTATTAGCCCTGAAAAGTTTTAGCTTGAAATTCAGACTGCAAGAGGATGCTCAAAGACGTTGCATTTTTACAAGGTACCACAACGCTCGAACTGTAAAAACTAAGCCAAATGCACAGTTAAATGATAACTTTTATGCCCCCTGTCCAACATGTTGTTTAAGCAGGAATAGCCAGTGCCTTCACCGCAAATTTTTTGTTGTGTTGGTACAACCTTTCTATTAGCTTCAACAACCTGCAAAATCTTCTGGGTTCCCTTTTCATTGCGAGAAAGAGCTAAATTGTAATCCTGAAACAGTTTCACACCTCGCCCAGCAGTGTCGTTCACCACACGTTGTTCATCAGTCGTTCCTTGCCTCTAATGTAATTTTCATTGTCAGCCCATAATTCTGGAGACAAATTGGAGGAAAGAAGAGTCAATGTCAAAGCGGTGGAGTAACTATTTTGTTCTTGCTGATACAAAGTCCCCAAGTGTAGGCTCGTTTTCCATGATAGAGGTCATCTTGAAGTGATCCTTGAACCCCTGCTAATTTTTCTTCAGCATAAACGTTATTTGAGAATAATGCCAATACCACATCGCTCCATCTGGCATGATGATCTAATGTAATTTTCATTGTCAGCCCATAATTCTGGAGACAATTGGAGGTAAGAAGAGCCAATGTCAAAGCGGTGGAGCAACTATTTTGTTATGGCTGATACAAAGTCCCCAAGTGTAGGCTCGTTTTCCTTGATAGAGGTATTACCTCTCACTTTTCTTTCAGCTACACCTTGAAGTGATCCTTGAACCCCTGCTAATTTTTCTTCAGCAGAAACGTTATCTGAGAATAATGCCAATCCCACAAGCTCATCAGACAAATACAATATGTGGTTTTCTACAACTTTTCTTGCAGCAATTCCAATTTGTGGGTCAATTTGCTCATATTTTTTGAGGTCGTACCAGAGCTGTAGGTCTTGTGCAGGGGCTTCAGTCGCCTGTGGAGCAGAAATCCATGACTTGGTATACAATAATGCCCCAAAATGAACAAAGCGCTCTAGTTGAAGTTTCTCTTTCTTTGTCAACTTTACTACATCTTGTGCATGGAACAGATATATTTTTATTGACTAAATCAATTTTGCCATCCGTCTGGCACGACGAACACTGCCTGGTGCTCGCCAGTGAATAAAGGTGGGTGGCATACCGAGGATTGTTAATGTGAGTTCAATAAGCTCCTTGTAGTCATCTCTAACCTGCTCTTGGAGAATATGATTTTCTTGCAAGAAAGCAATTGTGGATTGTTTAAAATCATCAGCTTGTTGTTTTACAGGTAGGTATGAGAGGTGCTGTCTATCAACTTCATTCCAATTAGCTTTGAATCTCTTGAATAAAGGAATTTCAGGTAAATTACTTGGTCCAAAGCAGAGAGAGAAGACCTTAGCCAAATTAAGTTCTAGAATATGGTGACAAAAAGCAAGCCATGGGAGTTCACGACCAAGTTTATCCTCCAGGCGTTTGCAAACTCCAGTATGCCTGCAAGTGTCGACAGATGTTTTGTCAAAGCTCATGGCCTAAACTTTCTCTGTCAACCTCCACTCATGTAACAAACAGTAAACTGCATTGGCCTCATTTTCTCCTGTTTCATCATTTATTTTTGGAACTCCTAGCAGCTTTTTATTCCCATCTCCTTATGCCAAAACATGCAGCCTTTCGACCTCTCTTCCTCCTAGCATCTCGGGAAGAGCTTTTCCATCCCAATGGACAACGAGTAAAAAAGATGGTTCAAAATCACTTCTAACTGAGTCAGTTACATTCCTCCTGGTTCTCTTTCGGGCCCTCCGAATATTACTTCGAGAAATAGGGAGCTTTGCGGAGTCATGACCAAGCGCTGCTGCCATTGAAATCATAAGCCTTACTGATTCAGGATCTGAAGTTTAGTTCCGGTCTAGAGCACTTGCAACATCAGCATTTATCAATTGGAGTTTCATTTTAATCTTCTCAGCAGTTAGGTTTTCAAGTTGGGAACTGCTGGTTGAAGGTCTGAAATCATCTGATGCTTCATCATTACTTTCAGAACTTGAATTTTCTGGACAATAATAAACAGTTTGAGATGTTGAAGCTTCACCAGCCTTCTGTCTTCGTTCCTTCTCCTTCATTCTACGCTGTTCAATACACTTTTGCTTTGCCGTAAATTTCTTGTCTTCCGCACCAACAATCATCCTTCTTACACTGCGCTGATCTTCTAGAAAGAGGCGGTCTTCTGGTATCTGTATTTTGCCCAGATCATCAGCGTGTGCAACATCAAAAATCATGTTATTTATTTACGCGTATGAGCTCATGCTCTGTTTGCATGTCTTTCGTCAGACTGGGCCACCACGACGGGTAGACTGCTTGGCCCCACCATCTGTCTGCCACATAAAGACGGAGGCGTCCCGTTAAGTGCCTTGCCCAAGGACACAACAAGCAAGCTTGCCGGCTTGTTCTCCACACTATCCCTTATGTGCTGAGCGCCAAGCAGGGAAGCTGTGAATACCATTTTTTAAAGTCTTTTGGTATGACTCGACTTAGGAAATGAACCCCAGGTCTACCGACTGCGAAGCGGACGCTCTAATCACTATACCATCGCGCCGGCTAAAAAGCATGTCCAGCTGATAATTGAATTTCTGTTTTCGAGTTTTCTGAGCCTCTGAAGACCGTCCCTTGTTCTTTTTTTAGTAGCAGCGATTTGTAATGCAGATTTTTCAGTTTTTTAATAGCATTTGTTATGAAAACAATTAATATTGTAGCTTTTGACCACTACAAATATAGCTCATCAATAGTTGCACGGCTGGCATTTCTGGCAGATAAAACATCCTTCATGTGCTGCTGAAAACGCTGCAGAACTTTTCTATTTGTTGATTACTGATTGAGTGTAATCAGAGGGTTTGTTTCAAATAAACCGATGAGAAACATCTCATTACTATGCCTGGCAGACGCCATTACACACACAATCTCCTGCAGATCTGAAAGGCAAACAAACTGTTGTAAAAAAAACGAAACGTCAGTCAGTCATGGTTGACGGCTCATCTTGTTTCGCTTGCCCTAATAGTTACCTGGCTAGGTCGAAAACAGTACATTTTAGCTTTTGTAGTCACTGAGCTTCACTCTACGTGCATACAATTAAATCATCAGTCGTAGATAAATAAAAGTACTCTTAGGCAAGAGAAATCCCACTTAAATAGTTTGGGGCTCTCAGCTATGCGCAGTTGCCTCTCTGGCTGCTAGCATGAGAATGAGGCAAACCTCATGGTAATTTGGAGTGTAGAATTGGCGCACGCTTTACAGAAGAAATACGGCAAGTTAAACAAACGTAAAAATACCAAGGCGCTTTGAGCACACTCTTCCTATTGTTCTGTTCTGATGAAACTTTAACATGATCGTAAATTTGGTAAAAGGAAACGAATTATGGGTTATTCTCCTCAAAACTCTGGTTTTGATTTTTTGGGGCCACCTTAGTAGGAACACATAACTGCAGATCTTATACCCTTAGAGATTGACTTACGTTGGTGTTCTAATGGCATAGAGAAAAGAGTCGTTTCAACCATCATTTCAAAAAGAAAACACAAAAAAGGTCTTCACTTCTCACAACTGTCCAAATTTCATCAAAATCACTATAATCTCAGCCCCCTACACTACTAATTATAAAACATTGGGAAAAAAAGATTCAGCATTTTAAACATTGAGGGGACATACCCTTTTCCCCCTCCCCTTCCTGCGCCCATAGGCGCAACTAATGGCAAGCCTTGCCGGGTTGAAGTCTCACCACTTTTGGAAGAAATCGTTTAGCCATTTTGATTAGAATTAGCCTCATCGATCTATAGAGCTACCGGGATCAAAGATAAAAAGCTTGGCGAAAAGCAAAGCTCATTATTGAAATAATGTGTGTTAACTTTTCTAGACCTATATCTATACTACAAAACAAGAATTTTGTCTGTTATTGACGAGCTGCCTATCGCGGTATCTATACCAAATACTACAAAACATTGTAATGAAACTTTATGTTTAGGAAACATTCAAAATGAAACCATAGATCTATCTTTAAAAAAGAAATTATAAACCTATCTTTATTTGTGGGCATATCAGACTCGATAAAAATATTAAGATTAACGCCATTACGTGCACACGAATTATGGATGTCCACAAAAAACACGACTATTTCATTTCTGTTCACACAAGTGCACGATGGATGAAGCTGGTGCAGCGGGCTTAACCGATATTTTTAACCCCTACGTTTCTGATGGGGGCTCTGCGAGCAACACTGGCAGGGCCGGCTAGTATTTAAATAAACCAATGCAAAATGGCAAACCCAGTGCTATCATTTTGCATCCTGTAGCAGTTAAAATCAACAAGCACCGCATCCAAATGCCATTAAGAATGCATGAGGGTCAATTTGATCCTGGTCGTGAACAGTAGGAAACCAAAGATGTTGTACATCAACGGTTTATATCTTTTACTCACCTAATTCGTTACTTGATTTGAAAACATTCTGTAATTGCTTCGGTTTATGCAGAAAAATTTATTCAAATTCTATTATGTTATTACATTCTTGCTGATCCGATTTATCTTGGTAACTTTGTGCTGAAAAAATTTAGATTGCTATTAAATTAGTTGCTTAAAATAAATATATGCTAACTATTCTTGTTTTTAAATATGCTATACTTTTATGGAAGAAACAAATGGCGTCATACCGTAAATTTTTTAAGGGTACAGCCGACAAACATAGATGACCAAATTGGTACTGCTAACGACCGATTCAGTCGTTTCAAAGCAGTTTCGTCAAAATGTACGCAAATATTTGTTTTTAGGTAGTTGTAAAAGCGGGTTTACAGATTTGGAGAGCTTTAATAAAATTAAGTTATATTTTCTCTTGCAATTGAATTGTAATGTAGTTACGTCAATGGCGTGAAATATTCTATCGGCTTTGTCAATTGTAATTACAAATTAGCTCTTAAATTTTATGTATAGTAGCCTTTCATACTATAGTAAAAATGATTAACCTATTGGCGTTGCAGGAGCATGAACCATCTTCTCAGAAAGTAAACTGTGAGCCTACTAAGAACGTCACCAAAAATAAAATGCAGGAGAAGGAGGGCTAAAAAATTCAGAAAAATTTTTCAAAATTGTGTATATTCTCAACAAGACAGTTTGACTAACATTACTTTTGCATTGTTTTAATTTAGGTTTTTAGTTTTTCAAATAGAAATTGCATGGTTTTGACTGCCACGTGGCTCAGACTGCAGTGACTTTATTTTAAGTTTAAAAAAATAAAGTTCCAGTTAAGCAAAAACCTATGGATTTTGATACTTTTACTTAAGTTTGATTAATATGATCAAAAGAATCATTTGTCCCGATCAGTTTTTTTGTTGGTGCTGTTTGTTCGTCTAGAATAAGTCACCTTGATAGAGCTCATAATCACGGTTGTTATTTAGTTGTTTTCCAGAAATAGCATTAATATTTGACGTGATAACACAACGATTTCCACTTCAATCTGTATTTGAAAAACTCAAAAGTAACTTTAATGATTGTATGGTTTCCCTGAGGGATCTTGTTGCAGTATTACTAAATTATTTATCAAAACTCGTATGTGCATCAGCTATCGGTTGGGTGTTTCATGATAAAGTGAGCCAATTGGCTACCTCTTGCATAGCTGTTACGAAAATGAACACGTAAACCAAATATTTTTAAATTTCGAAACAGGAATAACGGGCAGTAACAATGAAATGATAAATAGGTGTTCCGTAATATTATAGGCTGTATTTTATCCTTTTGAACCCTGCAGGCCGGAAAACCGGTCGTACTGAAATGCCTCATGGACCCGTAAGGCCGGTTATCCGGCCTTCGAGTCTACCGTCATTGCCCTGTAAGCTCGGGTTAAAGGCTTGAATGATCAGAGAAACCAGGGTTCAAAGGGTTGAAATAATAAACAATGCAATCATTTTCTGTTAAATTACATATCTCTTACTTACACAATGTCGAAACAGTTAAATTTTATAGCTTGTAGACAGGTGTTTCCTAATTTTTAAACATCTTGACGTAAGCTGAGTTGACTACTAATGTTTAAGCTAGATATAAGCAATCAGCACGATGTTAGTGATAATTTATTGGTTACTAGCTGGCTCTGCTGGCGAGGCTTATTGAGCCCAGAGTAATAACGTCGAAGTTAAGAATTTCTTATCAAAGAGCTGTTCCAGCTATAATCAAAGAAAATTCGTGAAAACAAACAAAAATTGATGATTTATTTAGATCAGGGCTTCTCAACCTATTTTACCTTGCGACCCCATTTCTTTAGAGACTTTTTTAAAGGACCCCATACAGAGAGACTTATAGTGAACCAGTTTCAGGCAAACATTTTTCAGCTTTCTAGATGAATCCAATAAATGTATTGATTGATAAAATTGTCAAACTCATGTGAATAAACGTTTGATGAGCATTTGCTCAATAGTTTTTCATTCAATAGATCAATTTTAATTGTTTGACACCACTTAATTGGAATGATTAAGACTAGCTAGCTATTAAAACTATAAAAAAATGAAAAATGGAATATTTTACAAAAACTGAGATATATGAATAGAGAGCCATTTTGCTGCTCCATGCTTTTCAAAATTAAACGCTGTATTTGAAAAAAAAAATTTATCAAGTGTAATTAACTCCATTCTTTTAAAATCAGATGTGTTGCATTGCAAAAATAATTGACCAACAAAATTGCCCGGTGCCAACTGTCTGCCTATAATTTTACATAATTGTGAAGGCCACTGCTACAGTTTCATTCATATCCAAAAGTTTTTACCGCGATTCGAATAGTTTTCTGGGCAAATCAAAAAAGATTTTGACTAAATTAGCATTGTTAAAATAATTGATTTAATAAGACAAACTTTTGGATTTTTTTATCATTTTTTATTTCAGAATTCTTTATGAAAAATACTTCATCGCCCTGCTCCAAAAAAATAACAGGAATTGGTGCTTCAAACACCAATTTTTCTGCGACCCCAAATGGGGTCGCGACCCATAGGTTGAGAAACGCTGAGTTAGATAGCAATTTTTGTTTTCAATTAAGCATATGTCAGAAGCAGCCCAAGGTAAAAACCGCATGTGGAAGATAAGCATAACTTTTATTTCCCTTTTCCCAGAATTTTTGATTTTTTTTCAACTATAAAGAGGGCATAAGTAAAGTCAAGATAACAAAATCGTGATCAGGCTCATAAATACAAAACTTAAATGTTAGATAATAGACTTGTTTCGCTACTTGGTGGGCTTTCTTCGTAATTACATTTGCGACCTCAACTCCATATTCTTTTTCTACAAAAATGCGGCCAAAGGGGAAAAGCATTTATTCCAAGAATTTTTAGCCCTTACCTAGTAGGCGCATTAAGCTATTTTTAAGTCAAATCACAAAAATATTTCCCCTTTTGCAGCGCATTTATACTGGGGTGTTGTTTCTTTTATTAAATTCCAAAAATTTTAAGTACCTGCGTCATGTGTAACTTGTTCCTTACATAGGAATAATCAGAAAAGTGAAATATGCTATGCTTCTCCCAAGTTTTTAACCCAGGACATAGAAGGTTTGTTAAGTTATTATTAAACAAAACAGCAAAAATGTTGCATCGTCTAAGATTCGATTTCGCTCAGGGGTGTTGATATCATTTGATTTTTTCTCAAACTTTGGATTTTATTGGCTTTCCCTTTAAAATGTTATCTCCAAAGATCAAAATCATTCGTCTTGTTTGCCTCAAATCAATTATGAATTGCATTCAAAGTTGATTCATAAATCTTTTAAGATGTCAAATGGCCATATCAGAAATTTCTGGTCAAATTTGCTCTTCCCGAAATATTTTTGCTGGCTACATGTCATTAAGCTCATTACACTTTCACCAAGAACCTAAGCTAGGCTTACCACATCAGTAGGCGCGCGATACCTAATTGATAAAATCCCATAATCGTGATTAATCTCTGCTTTTGTCCGCTTTCTATTTATATTTTGTTCCATAAAATCAGCGTTTGTTTTTATTGGCTGTATTCTACAACACCTGTTTTACCTGTTTACGATTAATTTGGTCACCTTTCTTGCTGCAGTACTTCCCTGCTTTTATGATAACGTTCAAAAATTTGCGGTATTTGTTAAAATCTTACCAAACAGCATGTTGATGCCTCTTAGCATCACGACAAAGCATGACTTCAAAAACAAGGTAAAATGTCCTCAACCTTTTAAGATTTAAGTAATAAATTCTAAGATCAGCCAGCAAAACCGTTAAGCTATAGCAGAGGATTTCGGTGCATTATCTTGAAGATTATGTTAATTAAGGGTTAGTAGTAGGGTAGATGGGGGAGAACAAAGTTCTAACCCTCGATAATGATGTCAGTGGTCTTAGTAAAAATCCTTGATATAATTTAAGAAGGGAAGTAATTTTCAGAATCCATAACATGTACGCCAAAAACGTTCAACTTAACAATGTTTGTAAATGTTTAAATAAATTATTAAGTATTAAAAGTGGTTTAAGAATGCAATGCGCTATTGTTCAATGAAAATCGGTCAATACTTCACCACTAGAAGGCAGCATCAGTAAAAAATAACTTCAAGCGTAATTAAAACCCACAATCTGCACCAGCTACCTGGGATGTCAATTCTGGATTTTGGAAACGGAAATTCTAACTGGGAACACCATCTAAATCAATTGGTTATTGAAGCACGCTAATTAGCTAAGCGATGGCCACCTGTAAGATACGGCCTGCTTTTTTGCATAGTAATGCCTTTTTCGCATATTATTGAAAGAGTTTCCACTTCCATCATTTTCTTTCCTTAAACGGCAAAAAAAGGTAGATTTGATGCCATGAAAAATTTGAAGATCTTGCTCGACAAGGATAAAATATCAAGAGATGTAGTGTTAATAGCTGACGAGATGTATTTTCAGAAGGGAGTATGTTGGTGCTGACGAAAATGGGAGTTTATGTAAAGGTGTGGTTGTGCTCATGGTGCAAGGTTTTTAAAAATCTTCAATATTTGTTGTAAAAGCTTGTCCGAAAGTGAGTGGATGGTCACTGGCTCGCAAACCAAATTTTAACATCTATATCGTGTCTTGCTCAAATTGGGTTTAAAGTTAGAACAGTACTCACAGACAATCATAGCGCCAATGTCACTGCATTCAAGCATTTAACCGAAATGCATCCTTCAAGCAGTTTACATTGTATTGAAGTGACAAAAAATTTGACAAAAATGTATCTTTTGTTTGGCAGTGTGCACGTATTCAAGAATATACGCAATAACTGGTTTAATGCAAAGAAGCTAGCTTTCCCACCTATTTCAATTACTATTCAAGGCTGATCTTTATTTTCTGTTCGATCAGAACTTAAGTTGCAAGGAAATTTAAAAAAAGCTCCCAAATTAACTTGCAAGGTTTTGCATCCTGGTTACAATAACGAAATGTTAATTTAGCGCTTGCAATGTTTCGTGAAACTACAATAGCTGCATGCAAAAGCTATTTGCCTGAAAGACAAGATATGTCAAGTGTTCTCACTAACGTAAACATTTGATGGACACTTGAAAATGCCACGAAGCGGTTTGTACCAAATGCCTTAGGAAATGCCATTTGGCTGGAAACAGCAAAGTGGATTTTTTTCAAGATTTTGCCAGATGGCTGGAAGAGTGGTCTCTAAACGGCTCCTCATCTTTTGCATTGACTAAGCAAACATCTAGCGCATTGGTACTAGAACTTCATACTTAATGTTCATTGGCAAAAGAACTTTTGGTTGTGTATTATAGATTGTCATGGCTGAGCAAATTTCTGAAGATAAAACTGAGAACTAGTTCGTTACAATTTTTAGAAGTGGGATAAGTTGCTCCCTAATACCATTTAGTGCACCTTTCATTGTACACCCATTTGAACCATGCGAATATGACTTTTTAAATATTTCAATCTGTGGTTGGCTATTTTGCTAACTTTTTTTCTGTATCTTCTAGCACTCCTTCAAGTTTCGTTTCGCAATATTTACTCATATTTTGCATAACAGAAAGTTATGAAATTATGACTGTCGCTCTACCACTTTAAGAACAAATGAACAAGGTTTTATTAAACCCTATCTGAATATGAACTATTTGCTCTCTTGCTGCAGCAACAACTGCTATTTTTTGACGGCGAATTTGAAGATTATTCGCATCAGCAGCTTAACGTCAACTGCCGGTATGTTAAGCAGCAATGAGCGACAAAGTTCAAGTTTTCGCTATAGAAGACTTACTAATCTTTTTCAGGCCCCCCTCCTTTCATTGCATTAAATCAGTATAGACCGCCACCATTTCTGGGGATATTGTAAACATCCAAGATGGTTATATGTTTAGAATTTCAAACCGTTTCCTGAGTAAAACTATTGTGAGAGCTGAACTCCTTTCCCCAAGAAAGTTAAACTAGCAAAACTTGAGTTTACGAAAAGAATTGTTCAGAAGCGTAGGTGTTTCGTAATGGGTGGCTGTGCCCACACCAAGCTTATCAGTGTTCAATAAAGTTGTTTGGCTTCTTATCATTTATACTAAAAAAAGCGATAAGTTTTAGTGTAGTAGGTTGTGAGTTACAAATGAAATGAAATTAAGTAAATCACTTATAGTAATAAGACTGGTAGTCAAATAGATGTAAACGTTCCTCAAATTAGCTAACTTCAAAAATAATTCATACAAAATTCGTCATTGATTAATTCGTCACTTTTTCGTCGGTGCCGGCAGAATTTCTATCTTTTCTGTACATTTTAGTTCGTCTAACGCGCCATCGTCTAATTCGTCAGTTCGCTCAATTCGTCACCTCTTTCTATTTTTGGAAAGCGTTTTGTTTGGCTAATACGTCATTTGCAGTTTTGTTTTTGATGTATAAGCAGTTAGTTTAATAAGTGTGGGATTTCAAACAAATTAAGGATCTTTATCTGAGAATTGTTGCACCTTGTAATTTGTTTATTGAATATACACTAAGTGCGAAGCGCTACTCGACTCCCATTGAGATAATGCAGAAAGACTTTAAAATTTATTGGAGTTTCAAAAAGTATTGGATTAAATTCAAGTGTCTAGATACGTTTTTGCGAATTGGCAATTTTATTTGCACCAACTTTGTTTAATATTATCAATGAACCGGTATTGCATGGTTTTTGTTCTGTGTGTATAGTTGTATTTAACCATAACGTCATAAACTTGCATTTTACTGCAAGTAATAGCACTATGTATAGGAATTATTATGATAAAGTATACGAGCTGCTGTGAGCGTCCGCCTCGTAGTCGGTAGACCTGGGGTTCATTCCCTTAGTCGAGTCATACCAAAAGACTTTAAAAAATGGTATCCACAGCTTCCCTGCTTGGCGCTCAGCATATAAAGAGGATAGTGTGGAGAATAAGCCGGCAAGCTTGCTTGTTGTGTCCTTGGGCAAGGCACTTAACGGGACGCCTCCACCTTTATGTGGCAGACAGGTGGCCCTCCCGTACTTCACCGGATTACAACTGTGAAGTTGCTAACCCAGCATGTTAGACGACTCTTGGGTACCCGCCAATGGCAGTCCGTCTTGTTGGTGGTGGGGCTACCAGTCACTCAAGACTGGTTCGAAATGGGCTGCCATCTTTCCCCTAGCCTAATTTCAATTAGGTTGACGGCATGAACCTGAATTGCCGTTTATACCATACCTCCATCCCGAGGAAGAGAAGAGGTAATTACAAACAAACAAACAAACAAGCTGCTGTGATACAGCTTTCACCTGTTTGAATCTTTTGTCACTTTTTTCTAATTCTCTTGGGATGACAAATCAAGCAAATTCTACTGTACTAATTTTCTTACGTCATTAAATGTCGTCAACCGTCATGAGTGTCTTTATAATTTTGTTGATCATGCTGCATAAATTTATAAACTTATGGTTAACATAGAAAAATTACTAAGCTCGCTGAAGTGATGCAATATTTAATATACTTTCTTTAAAACAATTTTAAAAGTAACATCATCACAATCATTGTTGGGTGTAGTAAGACTAACTAAATATTTCCAAAACAAAATAAATTAATGTTGCTAGGCCATAAATTATTAAATTTTCAAGCTTGTTTCTTGGTAAAGCTTGCTTCACTAGATTCAAACAGAGTTTGTATGTTGTGAAATTTCGTGTTAATTTTACTTCATGAATCTAGGAGCTAAAAAAGAATCGTCTTTTTTAATTCCAAAATAACGCAATTTATGTTAGAATCTTTTTTCTGAAAGTGGTTTTATATGATTTTTCATAAAAGCTTGCAACGGCGCTTCTACAGCAGCACTTTTTCTAAAAACAAGGAAAGCAAATTTTGCTAAGAAACGCTTATTTTGACGTCATCTTACCCATCAAATGAATACAGTTTTGGTATATCTGTCAGTTGGAAAATGATTTTTGTTTGAGAAAAACATTACTTTTTTCCGTCGAGAAAAACGAATTTTTAAATCTTTAACATTGCAAGTTCCAAGCGGTCTTTTTTGACCGTTTTTTCATTATCAAATGAGTGGTGTTTTGTCTGTTTTCAGGTCTAAAGCTTCCACAACTTTTAATCATTGCTATTGAAGTTTATGTTGACGGCATAAATTTTTCTCTAAGCCCAGACGGTTTGTGCAGAATTAAGGTTAGCACCTATAGACATCAAGCGTTCAGTTTTCACCACTATGGTATTTTGTACAAGCTTGCTTTATAATTGGCTTCTCTTACCTCTTTTTCTTGGTAACATTTATATAAACTACAAAGTCATTCTACTATTGCGGGAGAAAAAGGTCAAATCTTAGAAGAACCATACAGTCATTTATTGCTTCTTGCAGTGATCTTTTCTTTAAAAACTTTGTTGGCCTTTCCGTGAGATTAGGTCACAACTCTGTAGAAGATGCATTGTAAAACAGACAATAGAGCTTCTAGACATTAGCACCGCTGGTAATCGCAGCGGAAGCGCATAGAACTGTAACGCTACAGATTTACGCAATTGTGTTCCATAGCAATGCTGCAGAACAGGGGTTCTTAAACTTGGAGACGCGCCTCTTGGGAGCGTGGAGAGTCTCCAGGGAGGCGCGAAGGGTGTGGAATGTTGCAATGGTGCTGCTTTGTGAAGTCGTTAACAGAAACAATGGTAACAGGTTAACTCGTGTTTGCAAAAATTTCTTGATAAAATTTGTTGATGCAGAAAAAATATTAAAATGTTTTTCTTGCTCATTTTAAATTTTAAACATTGAATATTCCAATAATCATTATACGCTTACGCTCAAACAGAAGATTAATCTAGTTTAGACAGACGTTAGTCATGCGAAACTAACTGTCATAATGAAAAGCGCTTGAGCCGTTTTAGTGGTTTGACTGAAGTGAAGCAAAAAGCGTGTGAGTACATGATGTATGTTACACCTTTAAGATAGATTTATCATAAAATTAAGACTTGCCCATTTAGATTGCCACAAGATGAGTTCGAAAAAAGAAAATGTGACAAAGATTATTGTGTGATTGATTGTCGGTACGTAGGCCGCACATCTCAAAGACTGCAGGATAGAATAAAACAGCACATACCAAAAGCAATAAAAAATCAAGCTCAACCAAATCGTGACTTATTTCAATCCAACCATGTCAGTACTTCGGCAATTGGACAACACCTCCTCAACAATGAAAAATGCGCCTCTCACTATGATGACAACCAATTTTCTATTTTGGCTAAAGGAAGAACACTTTTTCATTTATCTAACTTGGAAGCAACTTTCATCAAAATACTTCAACCAGAGCTTTGTCGCCAGAAAGAATTTGTCAACACACTAAAATTACGTCATTGATTCGGACTCGACGAAACGTCTGGTTGTCTACCAATCAGAACGTTCCGACATTTTCACCAGCTTCATTTGCTATAAACACCTCGCCATCAACACCAGGCTTCATTTTAGCGATAACTCCTGAAGAGAGCTAGACGAAAACGTTATAGAGTTTTCACTTATTCTTTGTCAAAGAGTACAATGAAATGGTCGATAACTAAAGCTTTATTGAAATTTTGTACCACTTCTCATCTTTTCATCTATGTCATGGTAAACCACATTTACGCAAGGATACTGCCAAGAGCCTTCCAGCTAATGTTTGCTTGTGATTAATAAAAGCATGTTTGGGGCAATTCCTTTACAAGCTTGCTCTGGAAAACTAAAATTTGAAAAACTATCATTGTTGGCACTATGTGAAAACAACAATGAGATGTCCATGATTTTGTTACTATCATTAAGTCAAAGACGCAGAACTCACCACAGATTACATATCACCATTTAATTGTACCCTTACAGTTTACAAAGATAAGAAGAGCAAGATTGGTTACCTTCTTCGCTCCATGCACATTGCACAGTTCTATCTCAAAAAGTTACCAGAAACAATAAAGTATTATGGTGCCAGCAAGGTAGGAGTTGATATTCGTGAGCAAATTGAAAGGCACCACAAATGCGGAAAGTAATACTCGGCGATGGCCTGCAGCAGCTTTTTGGATGTACCGTGTATCAACGCTTATATTGTTTTCAAAGAGGTCATTGCGTACAAAATATCTGTCTGCAATTACTCTGAACTTAGAGTAGAAAAGATGCCAATGCCAAGTAGCAGCATGCAAAGAATAAATGGATCTTTTGTAGAAAGCCACTGCCACTTACAATAGGCGCCTATTAAGTGTACACTGGAGGAGTTTTTCAGTAAGGCAAGCAATTCCTGATAATTGCACCCCCAGTGTGCACTCCACTGTACATTCACATACCGGGCCTTCCCCTCCAGTGTACACTTAATAGGCGCCTATTGCAAGTGGCGGGCGCTTTCGATCCAAATAAATTATCGATAACTTGTTATAATGAGTTTTGTGCATGAAAGTGTGTTGTGGTACCCACATCGCTTCTAAATGACAAATGTAAAGTGCTGTAATTGTATGAACTAACAAACCACCATGCAATCAGACTGGTGACAAAAGACAGTCACGCAAAAAGCGTGGTTTATACCTTCGCACACCTTGAAATAGGCAAACAAATTGAGTAGTTAGCGTGGCAAAGGACAGAATCAAGTTTTGAATTAAAGCCATAAAACGCCCTAGAAAATACAACAACGGGTTGCACGCATTACACAAAATCAGCTTTTTGAAACAGCGGACAAAAGTGACCGCTTGATTCTTTTAGAACGTGAAAAATCATGATACTTCTACTTTTATTGTAACATCCCAGTGCCGACCTATACTGGTGTGAAACTGGACAGAGCGCTCACGTACCGTTATCACCTTGAGGCATTCCGCAAAAAACTATCCACCCGCGTTTCGCTGCACAGGCGACTTGTGGGTTCAGGATGGGGCGCTGTTTCCAAACATTGCGCACAGCTGCCTTGTCCCTGATCTACTCAACTGCTGAGTACTGTACACCAGCTTGGTGTCGCAGCGCGCATACTCGCTTCATTGACAGCGTTCTCAATGACACTTTGCGCATTGTGACTGGATACCTACGTCCCACTCCAACCGACAACCTTCATGTTCTCTCAGGTATCCAGCCAGCTGAGCTTCGCCGCTCCTTCCTTGGCTAATCGCACTTCTTTGGACCTTGGCCATATTCTGCATGGCCAGCTGACTCAAATCTGGACACCCGTTTGTTCCTGCGGCGCGGAAACTGTTGCACAACTTATCTGAGTTGGGTATCCGCGTTTAAACAGTTTAAAACAAAATATCTCAACAAGTACTAAATAAAACTAAAAAAAACTTGATGGCGTTTCTTTACTAACAACAAGCTATTTTGATTTAGGCTATAAAATAGTGATTTAGCAAATACACTAACAATTTATGATAAAGTAAATGAAATGAAAAATTTGAAAAACTTGAACGAAAATAAGCTTTGGTTAAATATCGCGTCAAAGACTAACCTTTTTTGTCTTTTATTTAAAATATGTTATAGGTACATATCGGCCTCGAAGAATTTCAAGTGTTATAATAATTGCGATAACCCTGGCCATCTTTGTGGGACCACTTTCAATAAAACGTAATTTGGTTGGAGTTTAGTGCAACTGGTTCCTTGATTGCCACTTTAATTAAGGGACCGATAAAATCACTCCTACCTTCATATGGCAGGTACGTATTGCAGGGTCATACGCTCCTCTCGCGAACTAATAATGGCGTGTAAAAAATTTCCAGTGAGAGACGCAAAATTCAAATCTAGATACAGTTCTTATAAATCATATGAAGCAGTTAGGCATAAGCATTTTGAAAAAAAGAGTGGCAAGCTGCACATATTACAAGATCAAAAAAGAATGTAGCTTTTAACTTTCTGTTGAGTATTAAAAACAAAACAGTTCAGTAAACAATAAGCAAGTTACCATAAAGATATAGGCTGGCATAAAAGTCATCTTGATACAAAATCATCCTTTTCAAACGAGGAAATTTTTCTCGCTTGGTCAAATTGCTCCAGCTCAGCAGTTCGAAATAAATTAACAGTCAGCGCTCCTAGTTGTCGAAGCTTGGTCTGCTTTGTGTAAATTGTCATGTACGTTTAGCGCCATAGCTTCAAAGTGACGGGCTAGTACTTAGGCGAGTTAGAGCACTCCTAGCTGTCGATGCATGGTGCCTGCTGATCAAATTATACTCTACAGTTAGCACTATTAGACTAATTTGCTAAAATATACGCGAGATATCTCTGATAAAGTTTTCAGCAATCCTTGCACCTCAAGCAAGCTTTTGTGGACAAGCAAGGGCACATATTACTATGTATACCAGATGTCCCAACGAGTGAGTCGCGACCCATAATAAGGTCGCTTAAAAGTTTTTTGGATTGATTATTTTTGCAAAAAAACATTGATATCTGATTTTTCAGAATTTTTTATGGTTTAGTTTTCATAATGTTCAACTAGTGCGCGTAAGAGTAGCTAGAGGGAGATGAGGGCAATCAAGACAGTGGCCCCAGGGCATTTCTTAATCTTTATTTCAGTACCAAGCTAATAAAGCAAAATTTTTCCTTAGCCTTGATTACTTTTCAATTATTCTCCTTTATCATTTTTTCAATTTGCTGTCAACAATAAAAAGAAATTTTGCTTCCAATTTTATGTTATAGTACAATTTCAAGCGAGAGAGGTAATTTAGTTTTTGTATACCATAAGGTAAAATAGAAAAATTTTGCTCAAAAATGATCACCAACATCATACGGTACCATACAGCAATCTATTACATCATGTCAATAACGCACGACCGGTTTCGACTTTATTGGGTCTCGTTACGCGGGTACAAAAAACACTCGATAATAAACCTGCTGAAAAAAACAAACTTGCCATTGAGTGCAAAAAAACATGAAATACAAAACAATACTTATATCATGGGGGTCTGATTCAAGGACACACACATGACATTGCCAACAAGACACATCGGTAAGCCCAAATAGGGGTGTAGAATTATTGTTAAAACTTTATCATTTTACCAAATGTAGAAAATAGTTTTTTTTTTGCACCCAATGCCAAATTTGTTTTTTCAGCAGATTTATTATTGAGTGTTTTTTGTACCTGCCTGATGAGACCCAGTAAGATCGAAACCGGTCGCGGGTTATTGACATGATGTAATAGATTGCTGTATGGTACCGTATGATGTTGAAGATCGCTTTTGAGCAAAATTTTCTATTTTGACTTAGTGTGATGCTGGAGGCAGATCTCTCTAATAGAAGATCGCCTTGAAAATTGCTAATTAGCAACTAGCAACTTTTATATTTTATATATCATAAGCATTTAATTGCTAAAATTAAAATTTCATTTGTTATTGTGTCAATGCTTTTTATTAATTTGTGATGTAGTTTTTGGTTACAAAAAAATCAAGGCGTCAAATGGTTTAAAACAGAGGCTCCCAAACTTTTTGCCTCGATGACCCCTTTTTTGCGAATCTGCTGCTTCTCGGACCCCTTTTTGCGAATCTGATTTTTTGCGAACCTCAATTATATGTGACATTACTTTTGTCACCGGACTCACTTCTAATTATAATAATTAACATGCAAATACAAAAAGAAGTGGAGTTGTACTCGACAAAAAAAATGGTCAACACCTGTATTGCTGCCGTGATTGTGTCACTCGCGGTCCGATTTATGACCAGGCTGGAGTTATTTTTCATGATGTCACTGGAGTGATTTTCCGGGACCTTTTGCTGTCCGGGACAAACGCTGATTGATTGATTGACCGGGACGAAACCATAAACCCCAATTGGGAAACCTCTGATTTAAAAGATTGATGCGGTTTGGGTTCAACAAAATGTATTTTTATGGATTCAGATTCGTCGCTTTGTACAAATTGTACCTCTGGTTCAGGTCCAAATGTCAAACTTCATGAGCTTTTTTTGGGTTCAAATCTTAAAGTTTAAAATTTAGTTTGGGTTCAAGGAAAATGCTGACTTCAATTTGGTTTTTAACTTCATTTTATCGCTTGTGTTTATTGCATGCTTTAATGGTTTTCGTTGCATATTTTTTTTCATGCCTTGCAATCATAGACTAATTTTGCTATGACTTTATTTGGTCGCAAAACTAGAGAAAAAAACTGAAATCAACTAAAGTTGCCTGAGTTGATGGCTGTCAGCAGTAAAAATATAATTTATTGCCTCACATCGCAATGAATTCGAAAATATAGCAGTACTTTCAAATGGTGTTATTTCAATAACAACAAATTTGTGTATCGAAATTGATTAGATTTGCAAAAAAGAATTTCATTGGCGAGAACAAGTAGAGGTAAAGTCGAAGAATATTAACGAATCCACTGCAGTTTCTATAACAAGCAACAAAATTTAAGGAAAACAAATTATACGGTATTAAAATTACAACCCTTATGGTTATACAACAAAACAACCTTGACAGCAACATTTCGATTTTATTCTGCTGTGCTGCGCTAACCCAGGGCTTCTCAGCTGCTTGCTCTTGAAATAATGTCTTTAGATGCATATTGAAAAAAGTCAAGAATCGCCGCAAATGTAGGTAACATAATTAGTTTTTAAATTCTCGTGTAAACACCAAAGCAAGCAAACACGACACTTCTTCAAAATACGCTACTGTTATGGAAAACAACTTGAATATCTTATGCACTTTTTCGTTGGCTTCCTCTTGGCTCTACTTAAACATACCAACCTTCCCAAGCTATCTAATATTAGTAGTCGAAAGCTATCAAATAAGGCAGGGGTGGCCAACCTTTTAATTCCATGCGCCAATATTTTTCGCCATTAATTCAGATGCGCCACACAAACATTCATTTCTTTTCAGTCCTTTAAAACGTGTGGTAATATATACATATTTTGAAGTTATAACTGTTACGTATTGTTACGTAAGGGTTGTTAAAACGTCACAATGTTAGTTACTGGACTACATTCTCGCGAGGAAAATCATATACTGCAGGGGTGTCAAACTCGTGGGCTTCTGGGGGCCAATTTGCATGTAGGAACAATGGTGCTGAGGGCCACATTGCATATGTGAGTAATCGTGCCGAGGGCTGCATGTGGTTTTGGATTCGGGGATCACCATCTCTCTGGGCAACGATCTCTGAAATATAGCCCAAAGTTGGATCGATCTCCAAAAAAAAGGTCATCATCTTTCCAACATCAGAAAAGTTGCCTCTGGATGGCAAAGATTTGTACCTCTCCAGTGTGGCCTGTGATCAGAACTTCAAGCGTTTCTTCGACAATTATCCGGTGCGACACTACCGAAGTTCATTGGTAATTTCAGAATCGTCTCGGGGGCCGCAAGTTTGACACCCCTGATATGCTGTATACATTTTTAACTACTGAAAACCAGATTGATCGAAAAAAAACTGAGCAATTCCACAAAGGACACGAAGAAATATAACATCACCAAAGTTAGTCATTAGAAGTGGCTTGCTTTCTTGTCATCAAAAAGATGCAATGCGCCACCTTTAAGCAGCCAATGCGCCACTTTTAAGCAGCCAATGCGCCACTTATGGCGCATACGCCACAGGTTGGCCACTCTTGAAACAAGGCATAAACATTTTTCTTTTTCTAAACATTGTTTAGACCACAAAAATTAAGTTCAGCAGCTTTTTTCCACAATTTCTGTATATTTACATGACATGTTAAAACTTTATTTTACATTATATTTTTTGTGAACATATTTCCCTATTTCTTCCTAATTTTTTTATCTTGATCATTTCCGCCTAGTTTCCATTTCTCAAACTTTTAAAGTCAAGTTTTATCAAATAAGAAAATTTTCTCAAATAAGGAAATTTCCTTCCAAGTGGAAGCCGTGTCAACAAGATCAATATCGGTCAGTATGTTACAACAAAGGAGATATAACAATGAATAACTTGTTGCAATTTTTTAATTACTTTTACTCAAAAGCTCAGACAGACATTGTTGTAAACAACTGACAGCGTAAAGATAGAAATACCCCTAAAAATACAACAGAAAATCATTTCACTTCAGGTCTACTTTTTAATTTTCTTGCGAGGGTTACAAAAGTTTTTAATATTGATGAATACAGCCAATTTGTTTTAAATTTGTTTCGCGACGACCCATTTTTTGAATTTTTTGAGAAAATATACTTTGCTTACGTATTCTATTTTTCGAAATGACCCTTTTCAATACCAGACCGAGTTCGTACAGCTACTTATGCAATTAGGGCTCGCGGTTTTCTGAATGGATCTCAGGAACTAGTAAAATCGTTTAAATAATAGCGTTTTGGTTAAGATTGATGTTCAAAAAATATTAGTTTTTGTCGTTTCAGTTCCAGTTCAGATTCACAGCTTTATAAAAAATCTGCTTTAGCTTCGGTTTTGGTTACCAGAGTCAAATTTTAGAGCTTGAGTTTGTTGTGAAGAAAAATAAATGGTTAATATCAGTTTTCGGTTCGGGTTTGATTCGATGCCCTGTTAAAAAGCGTTAAAATAATGATAAACGGAGTGACGATTTCAGCAATTATTATTTGCTTGTTTAGAAATGTGCAGTCAAAGGTATTGCAGACAACTTGAAACGCAAAATTAAAAAAAAAAATTTTAAACAAGCGTAGATCAGAATTTTCTTCTAGGTATTGAAATATTTGAGAAATTTTGTTTTGGCTACACACTTACTGTTATATTAATAGAAAGTATCACAAAGCAAAAGCTCAACAGCATCCACTTTTATTGAGATGAAGTTTTCACTACATGCGTTATCGTATCAAAACGTGTTTTTTAAATCACGAGATTTTGCAAACTTGATTTTTTAGGAATGTTTGGTCGCTTTTACAAAGATTGTAAGCGACTGATCTATACTATAATGGCCAATTCTGTCGTCCTGCATGAAAACATGAAGCTTGGCAAATTGATCACCCCCCCTGGCAATATATAATAAAGGGTTTGATGACGTTGTGATTATAAAACAATTGAAGGTAACTTTTTAAACTTGTATCTCTTTGAGGAAGAAACTGCTTTTTTGCTTAAACAAAAGCCAGCAACCGACCTTTCTACAAGCAAAATTTAGACATTTTAAAGGAGCAAGATGACCAAATAAGGAATGATCGCTGGTAGAAATTGTTGTCTTCATTGTCCAAAAAATGCTGATTGTAAAAATAGAGTTGAGAGCTTTCCTAAACGTTAATACTAAGTTGTTTCAAGTAAAATAATTTTCACAGCTATTTGAGTGTTATATCAGCGCAGCTAGCGATTTCTCTTTCAAGTATTTTAATTTAGCAATGCTTAATTTAATTGCTTTTTTTCACCACCTTTTATTGAACACTGTTTTTCATTATGCGAAATAACGTCACAATGCTGTCTGATATCATTTGACAAAAAGCTCTATCTGTAGTTACCTTAAACAGCTATTTTGAAAACAAAAGCAAATAGTAAAAGTGGTTGCAGGTAATCTCCCAGTAAATATAGAATAATAAGTTACTAACTTAAAAATGTGGTTTTTCAGTAACGCAATAAAAATCATAAATATTGCAATTTCTGAACTGTAGGTGGACTTCACGTTAGGCTGTCTTCCTACACCCGTATCGCAAGCCTGACTTATCTCAACCTCAAAAACATACTTGCGGTATCAGGTGTAGCGTGGAGCAAGATGTCAAATTTTGTTGTCAGCTCCTGAAACTTTCAGAAAAATATATTTGCCTCTTTAGCACAAAATTTTGGTTGGAAACTATTGCAATGACTAGAGTGAAGCTGCTGGACTCAGAGTTGCTTTTTCTGATCTGGTGAGTGCTCCAACCATATTGGACGGAGGTTGGAATAGCCATTTATCCCTCCCATAGCTGCCTGCATGTCGGGTGTGGGGGCATAAGCATAGCCAGGTACTTAAAATCACAAACACACTAAAGAAAAAGTCATTGGTACACTTACAGAAAAAGTCATTAGACGTAAAGACCAAGCGGGTGCTGACGAAATCATAGCAACTTTCCACGGCGATTTTGACTTCATTTTCCAAGTTTGTGGAGGGCTTACCTATCCAAGGGACCCTCAAGTACAAAGGGTACTTTTCTGGGCCGAATCGCTTAAGTGTGAAAAAATGAGCGATTTTCTTGGCGATCTGGCTTTCGATTTTCTTAGCGATTTTAGATCGCCAAGAAAATCGCTCAGTTCTCCACACTTAAGCGATTCGGCCCAGAAAAGTACCCTTTGTACTTGAGGGTCCCTTGGATAAGTAAGCCCTCCACAAACTTGGAAAAGAAATCAAAACCGTCGTGGTAAGCCGCTATGATTCCGTCAGCACTCACTTGGTCTTTACGTCTAAGCGCATGCTGCCTGTGGCCCGCAAGGATGTTCTACCTATCATTGAGAAAAGTTTTGACATATATGAATATAAGTGCCACTGTGATAGTCAGTACGTAGGGCGAACATCTCAACGACCACAGGATCGCATCAAGCAACATGTTCGCAATGGTTACGTCAGCAATTCACCCGTCTCTTGCTGCGCTTTCCTTTGCAGTTCGCAATTGCAAAATCTTTCTTTGGCACGCTTTACAATACTAGCGCTGTCATTGGCTGATTTTGATTGCCTAACGTCCAAATTATTCAGATAAAACAGTTATTTACTCTAGATCTTCCCTTTTTACGCGATATCGCCACTGATGAGAGCGTCACGAAAAGCTTATGGCTCAAACAGGTTTTTTCAAAGCTATATTAAAATTCTGCACCACCAACAAATTTTTTTTACTTTTTCTAAATATTACTTCTGCATAATCAATGGAAATTACAAATCAAAATACCCACTCACTTAATTTCTTGGGACCGGATTACCTCGAACAGCCAAAAGCGGTCAATTTTACCGGTACGGGAAAGCGTTATAAACAATCTTTTTGTGACTGTAGAGAGTTGTAAAAATGCACAAAGAAGACAGCAGGTTATATCTAATTAACAAAATCGTCTGCAGCCGGCAAAGCTGTGAAACGCAATTTTTGTTGCAAACAATATAATGTTAATTTTGGTGAGAAAATAAGCTGCGAAAATCAGCTCATGATCCGCAGGAAAAAAACTGAGGCAAAGGAGTAAAAGTTTAACAATGCACAATGGTTATTTTATGTTTGTTTCTGTAGTAACTGTAGCTGATAATAGTTTCAAAAATAATAGCCTAAAAGATTTAGAAGAGCGCAAGTGCTGGCTGCGGTAAATTTGCTCGATAAAGAAGTTTCAGAAGGAAATATCGCCGAAGACCAAGAGAATGCTTCTGTCTTGCAGTTACCGGTTTTGGAGAAGATCTGAGAAGTAAAGATGAGATAGAAAATGCTCCAGACCTTTCTACCACAAGTGGTACTACTACTCTTCCTGTAACGTCCAACAGCGATCAGTCTTGGTTAGTTTGAATCCAAGCATAGCTGATAGAACAGCAAGGAAATGACAGCAAACGACGGAACTAAATGAACGTTCATAAGTTTTGGTTCTGAAAAGAGTTAGACGAGCTACACACAGTGTATTCACAAAACAATCGAGTCTATCCAAGCGGAACCCGCCAATGTCAAATTCACCTTCGAGTGCTTTTCATTTACTGCTGGATAGTCACGTAATTTCCCTTATACAAAATTGTACAAATGTGGAAGCTCGAAAAGTACTCTGTAATCAAAACTGCAGCGTGTCGGGTTTTGAACTTATGGTTTTTGTAGCATTCCTTTATGTGCGGAGAGCATGCGGAAGGAAGAGTATTTCTTTCGACAGCTTCTGCAATAGGAAGTGAGAGGTGTCATTTTTTTAGAGACTATGGCTAGAAATCGCTTTCGAGAGATCCTATGATTTTTGCGCTTTGATGTCCGCAGCACCAGGTCAGTCCGTTTGCATACTGTGCTTGTGAAGGCTGATGATACAGCCTCGCTATCTGCCAATGTAAGCCAAAAAAAATGTGTATGTTCGTAGCTCTCCCCATATTTTGTTGATGTCGGTTTGTCAGAAAAACAAAAGCGTTAGACCAGCGTTTCCCAAACTTTTTGTTTGCTGGCACAGTAAAAAAGCTAATCAAATTTCGCGGCACACCAGCCTGATGAACCTATTCATATTGATGGTAAGTAACATTACAGGTGACAGCGAGCAAGATGATGACCTTTTTCGTTTTTTTTTTTTTCGGAGATCACCGCTTATTCGGGCGACATAATCTCCGACGTTATCAATCATTACTTCATGGCAGCACTTGCTTAACTTTGGCTGAAAACTTGTATAATATTAAGTATTTAAAAAAAACCCGCGGCACTCGGTTTGGGTAACACTGCCTAGACAATTGAGTTTTACAATACAACAAAATGTGGAGTAAATGTAACAGATCAAATGGCTCGACAATATTTAGGAAAAGCGGGTACAAGCAGATGGCATGTTGCTGTCTTTTATATAATGGCTTGCACCAATGCCTTCGTTTTATACAAGAAGAGAATGGGGAGGGGAGGCTCTGTATCAAAGCGAGAGTATATTTTCAGACTGGCGACTGAACTCATAGAAGATTATCTAGCAGAAGGAAGAGCCAGAAGAAGTGCATCTAAACAAGAATCAAGCCGAACCAGAAAGAAATCTCTGAAGCGGAAACAGTGTCAAGTAGCTGTGAACTGTAAACAAAACAAAACTATGAAAAGCTGTCATAAATGCGACAACTTGGTGTGAGGCAAGTGCACTGTCCACGATTAGGTCGAATGTGTCTCATGTGCTATAAACAAATGAGAAAAAGAAATAAATTTGCAAATGCAAAGTTGCAAATTGAGTGCAAGTTTTCGACTAAAAGTAATAAAAAAAACATTTTTTTTTAGAGAATACCGTACTTATTACCAAGTAAAGGTCACACGTAAATTTGATTGAATAAATCATTTAGTTTGACTACTTTTTATCAAAAATTAAACCCCAGAAGACGTACGGTCATAATGACTACTGTTGGCTCTTTTTGGCAACCGAAAACCTCGGCTGTTCTAGTGTTAAAATAATTAGACAGTGAAATACCGACCATGAAGCCAAAGTTCACTAGGCGTTACTTATTAAAAAATGCAAACCTCGACTAAATTCTCAGTTATAAGCAAACGGTTGTTCTTTTTTGCTCATTGTTTTTAGTTTGTTTAGTTATTACATAAATTTTCCGTTTTGTTGGTCTTTTTGTGACTATATTTGCGTCAGTGCCCTACTCTGTCATTATTTAGCCTATTTTGTCATCATCAATTTTTGTACACTTTGTTGCGAGATACAAGTTGCTTTGTGAGTCAAAAAAACGTCTTGACTTTGGAATTTGTACACTACTTCTCATTTGTCGAATTTCCTGATACAGTAAAGATCAAAAAAATTTCTTTGAGGAGGGCAAAAGGATTTGCCAAAAATGTTTAGATTTTTAATAAACATGCTGACTATTTCATCTGTGCTTTGCTTTGTTACGCTACGGGAAAGAATAAAAGTCTGTGAAATGATACGATTATGGTGAATAAGTCTATTTTGATTTAAGCCTAGGGAGGTCGGGATTAGAGGTAGTTTGGCGCCCACGTACAACGTATTGTAGACTAGTTGCCTTTGCAACGTAGTTGAAAATAAGAGTCTGTTTGTGAAATATGATTAATCTTCATTTAAAATTAAAAAGATTCGTATCAGGGGAACCCAGTTACGTGCAATAAAATCCGTAGCGTGAGGAAAAATTAAGAGAAGAAAAAGCTTATTCATGTGTGAAATTGCACCAAAGGAAGTATGTCGCTCTGCAATGACTTAATAAGCCTACTTAGATTGGGCGGAGCAGTTACACAGTCGTTTCTCACCGGTTAGTAAGAACATGTTCTTCACATTTTATGTGCTTATGGAACCGGTTGCTGAAAATATCAGTGCTTTCTTAGCAATATTTAATAGGATGTTCATGCAAGCATTATTCCAAAAGTGTTCCAGTAAGCACTAAAATGCATGTATTGGAGAGTAAGATTGAGCAATGTTTCTAGGGGTATGCCCTGGAGTACCTTCTACCCAGGTAATGAGCTTTCACCCAGTGTCAGACAAACGATATTAGAAACTCCTTTCACAACAACAAAATTTTTGTCTTGGGTTTCTAGATTTCAGCAATGGTAAAAAATCAATTCCAATCAACAGAGAAATAAATTTAATAGAGGAGAAATGAAATGCTAATGATGTTTATCAAAATACAATAACAAATGATCAAGATATTTGCAAACCCCATTTTATAGAAATAAAGAAATAAAAAGAACTTAGCTGCAATTTACTTCATTAAACAATTACTACACCCCAGAACTATTTTTCAAACAAGAATTGAATACGTCTCTAAATGAACTTCGTAGTAAGGCACCACTTAGCAATTGCTCACACTTAACAAAAATTACTTACAGGTTGTCTTACTCGATAAAACAATATTACGAGATTAATACGCTCACCAATTGCTTATCCAGTCTTGTACTTTTCTATTCGTTTTAAACTTTAAAATTTTGATTATTAACTTAACAAACTGTAAGTGCCCTTTGCTACTTCTACTGCGCATGCAGTCGAGTCTGCATTTACGTTAACAACCAAAAAGCAAAGAGTTTACAGTGACTACGAGTTAATTACGCCCTCAAAAGAAATGAGCTGTTGAATGACGCAACGGTAGGTTTAGGACAAAGATATTAAATAACCCCCGAGAAAATCTTTGGCCTGAAACTTATGCTCTAGTGTCTTCGGTACTCTCTAGTTTTATATTTTTTTGGTAGAACTTATTCTTAAAATTTTAAATGCCACCACTGGCTAGAAAACGTCTGTGGGGTGGCATTGCTTTTTTATTGTGTTGGTTCCACAGCAAACACGCACAGCCAAAGAACTTGATGCCACAAATGCAATAAAGTAAAAGGATGTCGCACGTGGCAAAATAGGCATACAACCAAACAGTTTATTTCTGCAATCTTAAAAACATGAATTTTTATTTTGATGCATCAATGATTTAGTTTGGCCCATCAATCACCATTTTCGCGCCAACCTCCAAACTTGATTTGAAAAGAATGGATAAACTTCATAAAATAATAGGTTGTTAGTGAGTTACGCAAATCTTGATAAAAGCGCAGGATAATTACCATTGATCAAACAGGGACGATGGCCCTAATGTACTATAGAGTTTGGTTACTGCTCTGATAAATGTTATTTCGGTAAAGCTGACTGAACCAATGCTTTTTCAACCCGGCTTGAGTGACAGGTAGGCTTGCAAGGTGACGCCGGTGAAGGCAGTTAGTATGCAACAGAACAATCCAATCAGGGACAGATTACAAGCAAGCAAAAAGAAGAGTTTTATGGCCGCAGTAACAAGTATCATTTTTTCTAGATTATTTTTTAGTCAACAAACACACTTTTGCAATCCCAGTTTTGATATCTTTGCGTCAAATAATTTTGGAAACCTCTGCTTTGACTCATACGTAACTAACCATACCATCAAATAAAAATTGACTATAATAAGAATATACAACAAAACTACAACTTAGATTGTAATTGTTGGTTTTTTCATTTTAGATCATGGACGTCGAATAGAAGTAACATATCGTTTTGCGAGGTTGGCGCTGTCGCTAATAAAAGAGCTTCCATACGACGTAAATGTGATCAGGGTTGGTCAGAAATTACTAAATTGTACGGATTAAATAATGCCAGCTCAATGAACGCCATCAAAATAAATCACTTTTATTATCAACCTGGTGATACAACGAGCAGACTAAGTTTGAATGAAAATTACAACGTCTCAAATTATAATTTATCTTATCAAATTCCATATATATTTTTGCCAGGTATAAAAATTGTATTACTCTGTTGAGTTTTTATATTCTACTTAAATATTTATTTAATCACAAAAGATATCTTAAGAAGCAATACAGGGCTGCGAACTCGTACTCAGAACTCGAAAGAACTCGATCTTTTTGCCGAACTCGAACTCAAACTGGAACGCAAAACTCAAAATTTTATGAGACTTGAACTTAAACTCGAACTCGAAAATGTTTAAAGCAAGTTCGAGTTATTTTCATTCGTACAACATCATTAGGTTACAATTAAATTTAAAAAGAATAAAATCTTTTTATTGGAAATTATGGATCTAATGCAAAAAGTAGACTTAAGCCAAGCTTTTTCTAAAATTATCTGAACCCAACTTAAGCCATTGATTTCGTGTGCAGAAAAAGTTTTAGCGTCAAGCCTGGCTTAACTACTTGTTTATGTCAGCCTTATATAAGTCAACGTTGTAGATTGCTTAAATTGCAACTTATGTACGCAAAAAGGCAAAACCCCAGTTATGGTATTGCTGTTGCTAAATTTGGGCAATGGGCCCCATGTAGCTTAAGTCAGTAACACAGTTATGTAGCATGCTGTACCACTTACTATAACTGCTTTAATCAAAGCTTTTTGCTGGCAACAACTTCCATTTGTATCGCATCATAATAACGTACAGCGTGTCACCTGCCAATATGACGCCACAAAATATATTATATTTAACGGCAACCTTACAATCCTTTATAAGTTGGGTTTTCAATAACGGTAACGTCATAATACATTAAGCCGGACTTTCAAAAGTCTCGTTTGAGTTTAGTTTCTGCATACCACTAAGCCTCCCTTTGCAAGCTCGACTTGCGCAAGCTCAGCTTAGGCTTAACCTCGACCTAAACTAAGTCTGCTTTCTGCATAAAATCCTAAATGTTTCATGAAAACATTAAGAACACTGAAAAGAACGTCCTAATTAAATTTTACAATTTTGCAATGTAAGCAGTCACATTACGGAATGGGTGACCTAATTAACATTTAACTTTTTCTTCGTAAACAATGAATCGCAGACACAGCCCATGTTTTGATCGAAAGTGTATTATTAGGAAACCTACAATGATAAAATTGTAAGTTATTTTTCAGTTTTCGCTTTCTATGCAAATTCACAATACACATATTGCCTGGCTTATGGCAACGACGTTTGGTTATTATAACAAATCTTTGAACATAAGTTTGAACGTGCAATTTTTCTGTAAATGTGCTTAGGCTCAGTCAATCACTTTATTTTCTGAACTCGAAAAAACTTGATAAATTTTCACAGGACTGGAACTCGAACTTGAACTCGCAGAAATAAAAATGTTGAACTCGAACTCGTAAAACAAGTTGAACTCGAATTCAAACTTAAACTCGATATAAAAATCGGCCGAGTTCGCAGCCCTGTAGCAATACCACTTGCCCCGTTGTGGTGATTAATTATGCGAAGTTTTACCTCTGTAGGCCAAGTGGTTTTGGAGGAGTTAAAGCTTACACAGATGTGTATATATACCACAAAGAAAATTCTGCGTTGGAAAAATAATGCCTCGGACGATGCAGACATACTACAACAAGCAACTCTGGTCCTCTTACAATAAAAAGCATAAAGTAATTATTGTTCGACACAACTACTACAAAATGTGCAGAAACTGAAGTCGAAAGCTGAAAAAATGTAATTCAGGAGCAAATTGCAAGGTTTTACTGGAAACTTTTAACCAATCCGACAGACCCAGTACCAATTGAACAATTAAGTTTTATAGCAAGCTAAGCAGCCTTTGAAATATCAGCTCTGTAGTTTTTCAGAAAATTTCTGTTGTTCGTACACATTTACAGATATCAGCGTTTTCATTGGAGCTCGGTCTGCTAGAGGACAATCTAATTGGACGTGGAATAACCGATCTGAAATAAACAATCGTAATTTTTCCAAATCAAATTCTTCTTTTTGTCAAGAAATGACTTGGCCTTTGACTTATAGCGATGAAATCGATTTGTATCCAAAACAATGTGAAACTGGAAAATCTTATTATATTTGTCAATACAAATGTAAGTAGCAAACTCTTGCATTGTTCTATAATGGTTAAGAGTGACAACAAAAGCCAGTTATTACTTACAAGTGCCAAGCTGAGCGTTTTAGATTCTTTGCTATCATGTCACCTCAGATAAAATGGTCAAATTCGTTCGCATTTCAGAAAATCAGAATTTAACAGTGCCATTGTAAGTTAGTTTTAGCCAAACGTTTTAAAAAAATGATCGTGTCTTGAGTCAT
Organism: Trididemnum clinides; assembly: GCA_963675345.1. Taxonomy (NCBI): domain Eukaryota; kingdom Metazoa; phylum Chordata; class Ascidiacea; order Aplousobranchia; family Didemnidae; genus Trididemnum; species Trididemnum clinides. Next base: position 32,144,626 of record OY776289.1, on the reverse strand, counting down.
ATTAGGCCATGTTGTCAATCAATTTAACAGAATATGCGATTAAAGAAATTGCCAATGTGACCTACAGTAGTGCAGTCAAAACTAATTGTAGCGAAATTTTTTAATCAAAATTTTATGAAACTAAATGGCCGATTTGTCCTTCATCATAATACCTAACAGCAGCATTAAGGAATCAATACCAATATGATAGATATCCACGCTGAGATGGTACATTTCATATCAAAGTTTAAGAATCTTGATTTTATCTGATTAAATGGGAGCGTCTATTTATACTTGCTCCATATTTTTGAAACACCGTCTTTATTAATGACTTCAGAGCGTTAATGGTCATCGTATTTATGCTTTCTCTTAAATATAAGAAAAGGCTTAAAGCTATCGCGTTATTAACTTAACTCACAACAATTACAACGCACTGTTGAATGGCTTTATATAATTTTTAGTTGATCTGCCTTAATGTTTACACATTCTAAACTAATTATTTTTAATCATTACTTTTATTTATTGATGTTAAGGCATCTTAGAGGCTAACAGCAATCAGCTAAATAAAATACCACTTCCACGACCGGTTTCGTTCCTATTGGAACTCTTTAGGTGGAATCAAGTTTTTAGGTGGAATCAATCAAGAATCAAGTGTGAAGCGACGATCACATGAAAATTGCTTCGTGCGGTTTGTACCACTCCACCATCGGTTCTGTCAACTGATACAGTTAATTTTAAGTTTATATTATGCACGCTCAGTCGGTTCAATACCTGAGTCCACCTAAAGAGTTCTAATAGGAACAAAACCGGTCGTGGAGGTGGTATTTTATTCAACTGATTGTGGTTAGCCTCTGAGATGCCTTAATATCAATAAGTTAAATTAATATCTAAATAGGCTAACACCAGCTCCTATAATTCGAATTATTTTTAATCAGATATTCTAATCAGCAGTGTTACGTCACAAATATCATAGCTAAAATGTGTTTAATCTTGCAGTCCTATCGATTGTCTTTGGTTTTTTTATTAAATTGAGTGTATCCTCTAAAAACACATTTTTTACGTTCTGTCAAAAAAGTGTTTCTATACTCTAATACTGTTGTTTGAGAAGTAATCTAAATCAACAACGATTAAACAGACCCTTTCATTAAAACAATTTTTATGTACCAATGAAGTAAGGTTTACTTTTAAACAACAGCAAATTTTAATGAAGTAGCAAATAGAATGAAGCTCAGTATCCAGTACAGTTGTTGGCCTCTTGCCTTAATACAAGGTTAACTTTTAAAAGTTCTAAATGCGTTTTTACTTAGCAGTTAAAGAAAAAGTTGACCTATCCCTGAAACGAAGCTAAACGAGAGAGAAGCGTTAACACCAAAAATGTTGCCTTGCTCAATAAAAATAATGTTGGTATTGTGGGTTTCAAAAAGTCTGCCAATCTTTTTACAGCTTTATTTACACCGAAAAAGCTGAGTAGTAGCTTAAAATAATACAAGAGGTCAGCAATGAGTTTTCCTGTGCTAAAGAGAGGTGATAGATGGAAATAGTGTCACTGCATGTGATGTGCAGTAGATTTTGCAATTCAAAATTAGAACACCAGCAGTTTTCAATTATTAGTAAAATCAGGCTCATCCCCAGTGTAAGCTTTAGCCTTCAAGCAATGTTGGTTTGTCACCGCGTAACCTTTAGCCTTGAAGATTGGTGTGGCATTCTGATGACAACCTTAAAAAGCAGTCATTTCATCTCTGTTGATAGGCCAGCCATATCTTTATTGATAAAAATTTAAAGCTTACAAAGTAATAAAACTTTTTATCGAGAATGATGAGATGTGGAAATATGGCGCCCCAAAAAATTATATTTGTATTTTCTGTTAAATAAAGCTACGAAAACTGCTTCTCAATTAGTGTGTGCGCGACGGCAGAGTGGAATTGGCGTTTGCTGATAACCTCATTCATTGGATTCAAGCTAGACACTTTGCCGTTTGTAGTTAAACGTATCGGTGGCTCTGAACAAGCACCTATTTCGTAGTCTCATAAACTCCATTTTATGTCTTTATGTTTCCTAAATTAAACAAGTTTTCATTAGTTTCTTTTTCACATCTTAATTTAAGGGAATTTTGTGGCAAAATAAGGGGGCGCTAAACAAAACGAATTGTATAAGCTAAAGATGGATATACATATTATACGTTTTTGCCCAGCTTTTGTTAGTTTTTCTCTTGTGCTTTTGTTGCACAAAACTTTTCGCATCCTTGGATATTTATAAAGTGCTTCATAGTGTACCTTGTTGTACAAACAACTGGTTTGGTCCGCAAAGTGAGTAACAAAAGTGTTTTGTACGTTTTTATTTGCAAAAACGTTTACACTTATGTTATGTCATATAGCAAAAACGTTTACACTTGGCGGACAAAACTGGTGGTCTCCAAAGCTCTATATAAATGGCCCAGCAGATGGAAATTTTCTTAGAAAAATGCCTAAAAAATGACATACGAAAAAAGGAAAAAGCTTACAACGCGAATGCTGTATAGATGTACCTTTATTCAGATGGTTGCAAAAAATTTAATAAAGAAGAATTTAAAAAAGTCATGTCAACTGAAATGATGATTCAGTGAAAAGATGATTAGTCGTTGAAAAAATCGTCGTGATCTGGCAGCCGAAACGTGCTGTCAAATTTTGAAAAAGTTTTTTTTGTTTTTGGGGGTGCTAAAAGTTGCAGAGTACTGGCACCAACAAAAGAATTGATCTGCAAATTTTTGACCGCGTGATACAAACAAGTATAGATCGCGCTGTTTCATGTTTTTCTAATTGTGGGCTTTGTGGCAGGTTAAAGCTTACATGTAGAGTCATGTCCAGCGGGCGCATTTATGAACGCAGATTTCTACTTCAAATGTCGAGCATTGACATTCGACATTAACTTGTGATTATGGCTTTGTTTGCCCGTTACTTTTAGTGTCGAGCTGTGCATTTTAGGTCTTTTGCTTGTTACGTTAGGCAAATACAGCAGTCCATTTCACACAACAAAGTTTTACCATGAAGTCAACAAAGCCAGCGTTTCTTCTGTCAAAAAATGTTTGAAACTTTTTCTTGAAATGCATATGTTTACGTAGGCCGCCCAAGATGAAGCTATCAACAGTGCTTTCTAACCTTTTTATGAACTGCCTTTCCCCCACTATCTGCAGCTTTATTTTAATCACTCCCACATTTACTATATTCGTGTCAGGATAAACTTGAAGATCTATTTGCTGAGATCAACTTTTTTAAAATGACAACAATCCACTTTCGTATCGAAGTTTTTTTTTATATCAACTTTAAAGAAAGGCATTTAATATATTTTTGTATCAAAGCAAAGTTAGAAGACTTACTTTAATGTCTACGCTTCGACAATTTTTTGCTTCTCCTCAAAACCGCTTGTAAGGGGTCGCAGTCTCGGTGTAAAAATGAAAAGATTCAAAATAGCCTATGTTAAACGCGCTTATATGGAAAGTAACTTAACAAAACGGAAAGCAAATTACAGCTGGCTATACTGTAATGCCCTCCGTTAAAAAAGTTTCTGCTAACGCCTTTGCTTTCCTTCTCTAAAATTCAATTTTACCTCGCTTCGGAAGAAGTCGACGTTCTTGATTGGGAACTAAGGTATTAACACAAGGTATATTTAGTTGAACCAAAAGTGGATAGATTGAACTGCAACAACACAACACTGCAAGTTTCATGGAACAGCACTTCAAACATTAATGGAACAGTATACGTAGAAATAAAGGTAATTTATTTATTCCGTTAAGTGTCTTGCCCAAGGATACAACAAGCAAGCTTGCTTGCTTGATCTACGCACTATCCCTTTTGTGCTGAGCGCCCAGCAGGAACTGTAAATACCATTTTTTTAAGTCTTTTGGTATGACTCGCCTTTGGAAATGAATCCCAGGTCTAAACTGCGAGGCGGACGCTGTATTCACTACGCTATTGCGCCGATTAACCGGTTAGCTAAACACTAAACCAGAAGTTGGAAAACCATTTTTCAAACAGTTTTTCTTTGATTCGACAAGGGAACTAAAACTAGGTCTATCGATTGCGAAGTGTACGCTCTAGCCACCAAACAATAGATAAAACTTCAAATGCGAAAGAATTCTAATTGAAATAGGAAACTGAAATAATGGTAATGCAAGAGGCGAGCGATGCACTTAGCAAACTGCAGATAGTGACGATGTTTCGACCTATCAAGTCTCTTCAGGGAAGTTGTTGACCGACAAGAAGCTAGAAGCTCTTAATAAAGCATAGCTTAGACCGTCACACGTATGAGACCTAATAATGGGTCCACTGGATCATCTACTACAGTGGACCTAGTATTGGTTCCACAAGTGTGACGGTCTAAGCTGTGCTTTATTAAAAGCCTCTAGCTTCTTGTTGGTCACCAACTGCACTGAAGAGACCTGATAGATCGAAACAGTGTCACTGTCTGGAATAATGGTCTTTTTTTATTTCTATCAATGAACACCATGCTTATAAATTTGTAAAGGAAGGCCAAAGATTTGTAAACAATTTATCAATAATCTCTTGGAGAGGCGGAAAAACCTGACTGACTGGCCCCCTTACACTTGATGCTACTGATTTGGTAGATTTAGTTTGTGCAAAATTAAGGAACTTCACCAGAGGAAGATCGTTCTTAGAGCAAAAACAAGATTTTTAAAAAACAATTATTTTACCTCTTTAAATCTTTGCAACAGAATTTTTCTCAGCAAAATGCCTCATTCAAAAACTCGCAGCTAACCATTAACCATCTTAATCACAGCACTCAATACAATTTAACGGTAGGTAAAAGTGCTTTACCAAGAACAATTTGCATTTGTGTACAACACAACAAGTATTTGCAGGTTCGATTAAAATTTTCTGGATGTGAAAAGTACAGCATTTCAACCATCATTCAAGGCACCACAAGCTATAAAATTCCAAGCCCAGTAACCTCTGCTCATGTTGAAAATTCAATAACAAACGATTGCAATGTATCCTGGAGCTATGATACAATCAGCAACGAAATTGGACGTTTCATTGCAAGTTTGCGAAAAGCTTTTGAAATACATTTGTTTTTTTATCCTTTTCAGCATAAATTTACTTCTTTAAATTCTTTCTTGTGGTCAATGTTAAGTTTCGGTTTATGGGCAGGAAGCTGCAATGTACGCTTTGCAGCCAGCATGCTTGAGTTCAATTCCCATGTCGAGTAATGCAGAAGACTTCAAAGCGGTATTTGAAGCTTTTCTGCTTGAAGCTCAACCTTTAAACTAACATGGAGAAATATACGCAAGTTTGCTTCATGTGTACTTATGGAGATATTGCTATTTTTATGTGGCACACAGGTAATAGGTACAAGTAGTCGATGTGTCGTGTTGGCCCAGTCGGACAAAAGGCTTGAAAACAAAGCGTGAGTCCATCAGCAGAAAAAAAGGGGGAGAAGCTTTGTTTCATCGTGTAGTAGTGAAGCCACATCAAAGGCGTTATTGGTTATCACCTTTGAACTTCATCATCCCTTTTATTATATCAGGAGTCATGATTGAGCTTCCAATAGTCTTGACTCGCTATTTGTGTAGCCAAAATACAAAATTGAATATTTCATTTTTTATTGTTTCAGATAAAGACGTCGAGTGTTACAAAAAATGACAGCATAAAAATTAAATTAAGTGATACTGGTACAATGAAACAACAATTCTATCATATCTTCGATTTGTCAACCTATGGTTTTGACAATAGTATTTCGCTACAAGTAAGAGTTAATGGAAATCTATTTTTGTTGCAATTACAAAATACTGTCCTAACCACCACTTTTTAAAACAAACGGCTTGAAACTGTCAATAAAATGCCAATAGATAATTGATACAAAACATTTACAAAGGCTTAATTTTATATTACATATCTTTGATTTCGGCAAATGATCATCAATGCGTGACTAAACAAGCCAGTAAGAAAAATGTCAAAAACTTGAGCGATTTTTCAAAATCATTATTTGGATATGACTCTTTACCACATTAGAAACAATTTGAAATTTTGTTTAATATAACAAAACACGATTTTTAAAAATAACCAAATGTTGAATAATTGGCAAATAGCTTTTCGCAAACTTGATTTAACACTAAAAGACTAAAATACTTCATCTATAACCTATTATAAAGCAAAAAGCTCCAAAGAGACATGTCGAAACAATGTCACTGTCTGCAATTTGCTAAGTGCATCGCTGGCCTCTTGTATTACGTAAAGATTTTTTCTTGTTTTGTTTTTGTTTACTAATCCTAAACTATTGGGCATACAAAACGCCAAACTAAGCAAGATTGATCACCACTCCGGGGTGATTTTCATGAGGGGCTGACGACGTTATCTCTGTAATAAAAAGCAAATTTTTGCTTATAGGTACATACGTACCCTTTAACTCCTTCGAAATTATTGTGCGTTCAAACATGAAACTTGATACGACTGATCACCATCCAAGGATGAGTGTCATAAGAAGTTTAATGACGTTATAATGATGTCATAATAAAAAACAATTTTTTCAAATATTGCATCTTTTGACGTAGGAATGCCTTTTTGAGCATTGAGCTTTAAGAAAGAAAGTAGTGAGCACATACAATGGCTCATTTAGAGCAGGTGCAGCATAGTACCTACCTATCTACCCTTTCATGCCACGTTTTCAGCGAACACTGAGCAGGAAAAGACGGGACCACGGTTAGGGTTAATGTTTACGCTCATCATAAAGAGAAGGGGAACAAAATTACGGACACGAAAGATGCAGCTGAACAAAAGAGACAGGCGATCGATGTTAAAGAGACTGGGTGCTGCCTTGTTTTGGTCGATCAGAGAGCATCACAGCTAAAGAATGATTGGATGAGAGAAGTGCCCGGGCCAACTGAGACCCTCGGGAATACCAACATCCATTTTGACCCACCCTAATTGGATTCTGGGACCGCACCATTATGTTGAGGCGGCTGCTGATTGGTGCAGTGGAACGATAATCGAATTTAATTTCGTTTTCCTAGAAAGCAGTGATTTACGAGGAGTTTGGTAAAAGTTGATTTTTTCTTGTAACTTTTCATTGAATCTCTAAAACTTTTGATCAACCAACTATGTTTTTTTCTTTTCAGATTCAAGTTGTGAGTGTTTGTGGAAAAGAAAGCAAGCCGACCAAAGTAACCGGAAGTTGCCAAACTCCTTTACCACCTAGATCATTTTCAGTTTTTTACGTTGCTATCCCAGTTGCCAGTTTTCTTCTTATAGTGGTTGTAGTTGCAATGTTTTTTTACTACACGTAAGTCAACGTCTTAAGTTATACCGAATAGTTTTAATAAAACATCGTTTTTGTTTGTCATTAGGAAACGTTCACCTGCCAAAAAATCTAAAAACAACAACAGGCCAAATGTTGATTATTCCCGCAAATCAGGTAAAAACCGGCTACATGTACTTTAAACTTTACATGAAACTCTTTAAGCGAGCAAAACTAAATGTTAGCAATACTTATGCAGTCAAAATTGTTGAAATATTTTCCTTGATGTTTTGATTTTTTTGAGGTAGCTGTTGCTCAATAGATTTAAAGGCTTAAACTGCGAGATTTTATCTAAAATTGCAACTAAAACACAGACATGCTAAAACTACTTGATCTATCATAACTTAGACTTTACTAAACGTGATCAAATATAGTTGCCTACTTTTTACTGATATGACCTATTTTACTATCGTAAAACAAAAAGATAACGAAAACACAACTGAGGTAATAAAATAATAACTTTAGCAATTTCTTCTATGCAAACAACAAACCAAAATCAAAATGGAGCACCTGTGAGCAGTACAGCAGTTGAAAATCCGACAAAATCCTTGGTATGATTCTTTTTATGTCTTTAAATATTGCTATTTCTATAACTTAACAGTTATCACCTAAAGCATGTGTCATATATTTCGTCATTAACGATGCCATTTAAAGTGTTTTTTATTATTACGCAATAATTTGTTTTTGGAGCATTTCGTTTTTGTATTGCTGCCTTGCTAATACTCATGTTAGAATCATTTAATTTCAAAACTTGCAAAAGCTTGAGCACTACTGTGAACCATATTTCCTGGTTTTGAAACATAAAATAACAGTGTTCATTAGAGTGTAAAATAAAATAGTGCATTTCAAGACCACTACTTACTTCTAAAAATGCTTTCACGATATATTTTTTGACCAAGCCTCATAAGCTTTACATTTTTGAATTTTATTTGAATACGAAAATTATAAAATTAAGATTAAGAAAATGCGGTTTCAAACATTTTATGTTGAAACAACATTTTGTCTAGTATAGAGTATTTCTTTGACGAAACTCTCTAGAGTAGTGCTTACCAACTACGCTTTCACAGGAGACTTTGGTGGGGTCTACAGAAGATGTGAGAGTAAGATAAGCTACAAGGCATGTGGGGTTTGCAGCAGCAGCACTTTTGTTGTGAGAAAACTTAGACGTAGGTAATCAGAGAGAAAATTAACAGATAGGAGCTGTTTTCTTTGTTGCACGCTTGAGACAATCGTCTGCAGCGATACTTTATTACAACAAAGTAGCACCTTTTCAGGACAAGTTTTGAACAGGAAGGAAGAGTTACGATATCAGTAAATGCATTGAAATGCTTCACTGTAAAAAAGGTAGTAATATTTTTATATTGACTTGCGGTTAATATTGAGTCTAGACAACTTTTTTTAGATTGAAGCCAGCCTTGCACCAGCTACCGAACCACCTGAAGCTATTTATGGTAAAGTGTTTTTTAGATATGACTAAAACCATTTGACAGATTCTTCTTAGTTACGCAATATATTCAATACAAACGCCAAAGGATGCAAAGATCGAGTGTGAAGCCTAAACTTTAAAACTCGCAAGTTAAAACCGTTAAACCGCTACACCAAATGAATAGCCAAGAATAAATAAATAAATTTTTGCAAGTACTACTTTTAAAAATGAGCAGATTCTACACCACTCGCAAAAAATAAATCAAAAAACGTTTTTCAGAAAATGTCGTAGACAAAATTTCTCCCAGTGAAGAGATTGCAGCAAACGACGTTGCAAAGTTTTACAAGTCAGAAGAAAACAAGCAATTTCACAACTTAAAGCTTCAATTTCAAGTAAAATTAATTCTTGATTCAGAATTTTTATCTACTGTAGAATAGATTAGATTTTTCCCAAATTTTTTTGCAAACAACTTTCTACAACGTATTAAATTTTTCTGCTTTCACTGGTATTTATAAGTAAAAGGTCATTTACAGCTTTTCCGCTTGGCGTTTATCAACAACGAAACTTTGTAAAGAAAAAAGCTGGTAAGTTCGTTTGTTGCGTTTTTGGGAAAGGCTCTTGAAGATATTCCACTTCTTTTATATTACTGACAGGTGATTTAACCCAGCGCTGTATTAATCGCGGTGAATCAATGTAGCCCAAGTCTTGCAAAGACAGAATGAGCTCACACATAAATGAAAAAGTAGATTGTTTGTTCTTGTTAAATGGTACGCACATGCTGCCTTTATATTGCAACTTTTAAAGCTTGACTTCCCTTGGCAACTTGTAACATTAAGTTAAAGGTTGTGTGACACCATGATTGTTTTTAGCAAATGCTAAATCATGACGTTGGCACTTCATAAACACCAAAAGACGTACAAAACTCTGATTTTGATGTAGAGTCAGTCTACCTCGCAATTTAGATTTTGAATTAGCTCACGGTCTTGTACAACTACAAACATATCTGTAACTTTTTCAGCAATTTTTTGCCGAGCTGTTGTTATTCGCAACCACCTTCCTTCTCATTTTCTTAACAACTGAACCGATAGCAGCGTGTGACTTTGTGTTCTGGAACATTTTTATTGGTGTATGTAACTTTTAGCTGTGGGTAGGAAAAGGATTGATGTACTAACTTCTACTCCCAATATTTGTGGATAATCTGAACACGCAAATAACTGAGGCATTGGCAATCATCAAGCCAAACATGTTTGTTTGCCTTTGGTAAGAAATCAAGTACCATTTAGATGTCACCAAGGGTTTGCATTGAGCATAGGTGAAATATTTGGCGTATATTTATTTCTAAATATTTAGTTTACCATTTAATGAGTGAAAAGATTCAGTGTAACATTCATTTCTGGGATTTTTGTGCTCAAAGGTTTACCACAAATAGTTAAAATCATCAGCTTTCAAGAAATAATGCTTTGTTTTTATATTTTCAACAGTCATTGAGATACAAGGTGCTGCAAACAGGGATGTGGAAGCGGCTATTTCTTCAACCGCTTCCGCTTCCGCACCTATCGCTTTCGTTTTCATTAACAAAAAACGATAAAACGATCATTGACAATTTTTTTAACTTTTGTGGGTTTGTAGCCTGCATTCTTCTAAACTTTATCATTTTGAGGAGACAAAAACCTCCATATATTGCTTTTACTTTACCTACTTCGCTTAAACTTATTGTTCCGAACTACTCTGTGTTTCTTTTTCTCTGATATTAGAACTCGTGCTGAATGTGGAACAGTGCTCTTCAACCTTTTGGTCATCGCGGAATTCCTAATGTACTTTCGCGTTTGTCACGGAACCCCCACTAACAAAAATTTAGAAATCACGAAATGTTTGTAAGAAAATCAAATATTTCGTTACTACACTCTAAAAAACTAATCAAATACTACAACAAATAAACAATTATTACAAGTTCCTTCACTACTTACAACCCCTTTTACAACAGTTTGCCTAATGCAGAGACGTGGCAGCCGCCCCCCAAACCCCCCAATTGGGGGGGGGCCCAGGCCAACTTTGGGGGCCCAAGTTAGTCTGAAATTGCTTTTTGGCTACGTGACTATTTTCAGTTCAGCAGACTTGTTTACAACCGATTTAAACTGTAGGAAGAAATTGGCTTGTGACATCATAAGTGAATGCAACGTCATTTTATCTCGCAGAATCTAGAATATTTCGATTGATTTTCTGGTAGAATCTTGAATATTCGATTGACGTAACAATGCCGTTGTTACGCAACAATCATAGAATGGTCTGGAATTCTGTTTGGCTAGAAATACCGGGACAATATATATACACTGCAGAGTGCAGATAAAGTATTTTATTGACATTGTATAGAATGAAACGTTCAAAAAGTGCTGCTCAAAAGAGAAAAGAAGCAGCCACTGCTCGAGATGCTGTAGCGAAATTGCCCAAGATGACAGATTTTTTCAAGATTACTGAGCAGAGTAGACCTGGCACTAGTACCGAGAGGGATGAAGAAAACTATAGTGTACAAGAAAAAGAAGACTATGACAATCAGCATCAAAGTGATTGTGAATTTCCAGAAAATGTAAGTTGTGATTTACCTGCCAATACGCAACCTTCAATATCAAAAATAACTGAATCTCAATTTACCCCTATCCCTGATGACCCATGTAAATGGCCTGAAAGTATTTCTGATGCTCAACGATGTGATATAGTAAAGCGTGGACCACATCAACTAATAATGAATTTTCCATATAATAACACAACTCCAATGCGACGTTTTTCCTCCAACCATTATAAACGTGTGTTACCTAATGGTGAAAATGTTTCACGGTCGTGGCTAGTTTATTGTGGGGAATCGGATCAAGTTTTTTGCTTTTGTTGTAAGCTATTTGGAAAAACACTAGGCCCCTTTTGTAGTGGTATAAATACATGGGAGGGTTTTTCGAAAAAACTGAAAGACCATGAAAACGGCATTTCCCACCAAGAATGCTGCAGTCAATCGATGTTGCTAGCTGAAGGGATAAGAAATTCATCCACTATCGACAAACACGAGATGAATATTTTTTTCAATGAAAGACGTTTTTGGAGAAATGTTTTAGAGAGACTTATCGACATTGCCTTGTTTCTATCGGAAAGGAATCTTGTATTTAGAGGATCTGAAGAAGTCTTAGGATCTCCTCACAATGGAAATTTTCTGGGTATATTTGAGCTTTTGGCAAGAAGAGATCCGATCCTAAAAGAGCTTCAAGACAGAATCAAGAATAAAAACACTAAAGATCACTATTTGAGTCCTACCATACAAAATGAACTAATTGAATTGCTAGCGACAGAAGTTGAAAAAGAAAATTTACAGCAATTGAAATTGGCAAAATATTTTTCTATAATTTTCGACTGCACTCCAGATATGTCACATCATGAACAAATGTCTGTCATTCTCCGTTATGTACTATGTAATGAAGAAGCTGCTGTTGTTAAAGAAACATTTTTTGGCTACTTGAGAATAAGTGACAGTACTGGGAAAGGCTTGTTGGACGCTTTCTTAGAAAAAGCGACCGAACTGCAACTCGAATTGTCTGATTGTCGAGGTCAGTCATATGATAATGGTGCTAACATGAAAGGAAAACATTCTGGGGTCCAAGCAAGAATGCTAGACATCAATCCCAAAGCTGTCTACGTGCCCTGTGCAAACCATACCCTTAACTTAGTTGTTGTTGACAGTGCTAATTGATCGACGGAAGCATTGACATTTTTTGGAGTACTTATAAGGTTGTATGTGCTGTTTTCTTCCTCTGCTCAGCGTTGGGAAATTTTGAAGAAACATGTGGAGCTGTCCATAAAGTCACAATCTGATACTCGTTGGGAAAGCAGAATTAAATGCATCAAACCTCTTCGATACAATTTAAAAGAGGTGTTGCTGGCACTGAAAGACTTGGAAGCCATTTCCATAGAAAGAAAAGATGGAAGAGCTGCCTCAGAAACAAAATCGTTGATAGCTCATTTATCAAAATGGAGTTTTCTTTTGTCGGTGTTTATTTGGTATGATATCCTATTCCAAGTCAATAAAGCAAGCAAGATTCTTCAATCGCATGGAGTCTCCCTTCATACAATGAAAACGGAAATCCAGGCAACTGAAAAGTTTTTGCAAAACTATCGCACAACGGGTTATGACAGTGCCGCAACATCTGCTGTTGAAATAGCACAGGAATTGGATATTGATTCTTCTTTTCCTCCGTCAAGAAGTGGAAAGAAAAGAAGATTGTTTGATTACCAAGGTGAAGAGGAACAACGAGCTACTCCTGAACTGAAATTTAAAAGCAACTTTTTCTATCCATTAGTAGACCAGGCTATTATGTCAATAAAGGAGCGCTTTAATTTGTTACGTGAGGTTTCTTCCGCCTTTTCGTTTTTGTACACACGAGACAAACTTTTGCTTGTGCAACAAGAAAATGCTCTTCTTACTTGCTGTAAAGAGTTCCAAAAAAAGTTCGGTGACATTGATTCTGATGAAATGAGCGCTGAGCTACAGCGGTTTGTTTTAATTTTACAAAAAAAACGCAATCTCAATACGGCTCAAGACTTTCTGAACTATCTTCTAAAGACTCATTTATTTCAATTGTATCCGAATGTGTACATCGCACTTCGAATCTTACTAACTTGCCCCGTGACTGTTGCCAGCGCTGAAAGAAGCTTCAGCAAATTGAAACTGATCAAAACTTTTAATAGAACGTCTATGACAGACAGTAGACTATCTTCATTAGCCATGTTGTCAATCGAAAATGACTGCACCCGATCTCTTGATTATGACAATGTCATAAGAGCATTTGCGAACAAAAAGGTTCGCTCCAGACTATTTAAATGATACTGTGTTTTTATAACTTTTTCATGTTTTTCAGTGTCATTGCTTTCGTTTCGCAGTGTCTGCATAAATGTCCTACTGAACTCTGGCATCGGTGCCGAATTTTTTATGACTTGCACCTTCGGTATCGGCATGCTTTATTCTGACATTAGCCTGTTTACTTATGTACAAATTGTGGTGTATTTTCTTAATGCAGCTTTTCAATTTTACACCTCTAAAGTGATATGACCTGTGCGCAGGGGCTCTTGCGCTTACTTTGGGGGGGGCCCGAAGTTGGAGTGCTACGGGACTGGCCTAATGCTTTCAGATCTAAACCGTATGTCCACATGTTACAGCTCTTGACAATAACCTGTCGTCACAACAACAAATTACACGATATAGTGCGGATTTTCCCTCTCTATCCTCAACTAAATCTGACTTTCAGTTAACTTTAACTCTAATCATCAAAATGAACGTTCTGTTTGTCCCCAAAACACGTATTGACCCTAATCTTTCTGAATAGTGAAGTGAGAAATTTCTGTCGTTTATACAGTATATAACGCGAGCAAAATGGACTGCACCAATCAACAGCCGCCTCAACGTCGTAGTGCGGATTCCAACCTCGTTTGGGTTGGGTCGAAATGGCTGCTGGCCTTCCCGAAGGTCCCAGTTACCGCGGACACTCCCCTCACGCAAACCATTTTTTTGCCGTGCTGCCCCCTGAACGACCGCCGAAGGGCAGCAGGCACCATCTTTAAAATCGGTCGCCTGTCTTCTCTCTTCTCTTGCCTTTTTCCTACCCGTCTTCTCATTTTTCTCTTTCTCCTGATGAGCGGCAACGTTCATCCTAACCTTTGCCTCGTCTTTCCCTGTTCAGTGTGCGCTGGAAATATGACCTGGCGGGGAAGGCAATGCAATGCTGCACCCGCTCCAAATGCGTTCATTTAAAGTGCTTACTACTCTCCTTTTTTAGATTAAGAAATCTTGGCAGCTCTCACTCCTGGAGCTGCCTTTCCTGCTACGTCCCTGCTTCTTCTGGAGACCCCACACCTACTAGCACTGTTACTTCCTCCTCCGACTCCTCCAGCTATTATACCTCCACTGCTCAATCTGGCCCACCTGGCCCCCTTCTGCCAATACAGCACTCCCGCCCCACCCTCGCTTTCAAACTTCTTATCCTTTTTCCACCCACTTCGTATCTTCTCCCACTGCATCCTCACCATCGCCTCATCCTCCTGGCTGTTTCTCTTTACCTTCTGCTTCGTCTTCTTCCCCTGGCAACCTCATGGTTATTTAATGGAATGCTGGGGTCTCAGATCCAAAAGCACTGAACTTCTAGTTACACTTTATTTCATCTCATCCTGTTGACCTCATTTCTATCTAGAAATCTAACCTTAATTCATCTTCCTTGTTTCGGATCCCAGGATTCTCTGCTCTGCGAACGGTTCTATCAGTCGCTTCTCCCCTGACATCTCCTTTGCTCACTCCTGTCTCACCCTATCTTGCTCCTGGGAGGTGCTTCAGGAACTGGATTCTGATCACTTAACAATTCTACTAACCGTCCTGCTTTCTCTGGTCTTTCGCCCCAAAGAAGGTCTACCTTCCTTCAATATTCAGAAAACTCTTTGGGATGATTTTGCTTTTTACTTTCACTCTCACTGTTCTTCTGCAGAGGAATACTCCTCTCTTTCTTCTGCTGCTGTTCCCTTTACTTCTCTAACACTTAATGCCCTCCTTACGATCTGGTGCTCTGTTTCTTTCCCTTTTGGCAAGGGCGGCTCTGGTGTACATGCCAAATGCTCTTTCTGTAGCACAGACGCTATGCTTTTCTTTTCAGCAGGCCTAGTATGCTCAAGTTTTTCCGCTGAAGCCTGGGCCATCCTGTAAGCTCTTTGCTGGTCTCGGCAGCACCAACAAGTCTGCCACTTCTTTTCTCCTACTGACTCTTGCCACTCTGTCCTCTCCTCCATCTTTCCTTTTACCTCAATCTCTCTGGCAGGAACTGTTCTCTCTCTCCTGTTCTATCAAGCTAAAATTGGTTCCCGGACACTCGTTTCTTCCGGGAAACGACGCGGCAGATGAGCTGGCCAGACGGGGAGCACTACTCGTGCCCTCTGCAATCCTTTGTAGTCTCTCTCCTCTTATCTCTCGTATCCACTCTTCTCTTTTCTCGGACTGGAGGCGTACCGTTTCTTCTAAATTTTTTGACACACAAGTTCCCTCGATTTCCACCGAAGAACGTGTGCTCCCTCGTCATGCTCGCTGCGTCCTCTCCGGTCTAAGCTGCAACGGGCACAGCCTTCTTTTAGGTTCCTATCTCTCTAGGATTGACAGAATCGAGAATCCTTCCTAAAACGCCTGTGGACACTCGCCCCAGGACACCTCTCATCTCATTCTGCACTGTCCGGCTACGGACTCTGCGCCGCTCACTCTTTGGCGACTCCCTGTCTCTCTATGACCTCTGGTCCAGGGCCTGGGGAGTTTCCCGACTTCTGGGGATCCACGGTCTTCCTTTTTTAATGTTTTCAACCCCCTAACCAAGGTTGGTTAAGTTTAATCAAATCATTATTTTATTGGCTACGTTTCATTGACCAAACTATCTTTTTCTTACCCGTAATCGATATAAAATGTGATGCTAGCTATACTTTTTCTTGATCTCTCGCGCTACTAATATTGGACGTTCATTCAGACGCATAGTGCAACTTCACCGTTTAATCCACATCAGGAAATGGACAAAACCTTTTCGCCAAGTTACTCTCAAGTCAAATAACCTATGTGGAAACGAAAGAATTTTTGCGCTTCCGCTTCCACAGAAAAAGAACCGCTTCCGCTTCCAGCTTTCGCTTTTACATCCCTGATTGTAAGACGACATAAATTTATGTAAAACCCCGTACTCTTTAGTCGATCAATTTTATACCTTACCAATATTAGTGTCAAATCGTTAGTATTGGATCTTACGATTGCTTGTTTTACTAAAGCTGCGTTGGTACATAGCAGTTTTGACAACCAGAAATAAAGCTTCTTACCAATATTTAGACGAGGTTTTGCGACGACGTTTCACTGCTTAATAATGAGTGCGAAGAGAACGTCATTCTCTTTGCATCAGTATCACGCAAGGAAATTTCGTCCCAAAACCTGCTCTAAATATTGGTGAGAAATTTTATTCTTTGTTGCGACCACTGCTTTGTACGAACGCAGTCTACGTTATTTAGTCGCAAAAAGCGCGGCATGGATCTCACGTTTTATGATCAAAAAAAGAATTTAGAGCCGGAGTCCTTAAAGAGTGGCCCTGAACTCTGACTCCGATTTCTGAAAAACTTTTGAAAACTCACCTCTTAATCTGCATCCTATATAATGCCTACTTTTGCAAGCGTGACTGTTTGGTTCCGCAATAGAATTAGGCTACCACAACTCCACATACTTTTGGATTTATTATTTACTACTTTATAGATTCTGCAAACTTATTAAAGGAGAATGAACAATTTATTATACTGAGATCACACATTGCAGTAACTTTCTCTGAAACCAACGCTGTTGCCACCACCCACCAAATTTTTACTTTTAAGCCATCTGCAAAACAAACTTGATTCTTACATGTATAGTAATGCAAGAGGCCAGGGATGCACTTAGCAAACTGCAGACAGTGACACTGTTTCGACCTATCAGGTCTCTTCAGTGCAGTTGGTGACCAATAAGAAGCTAGAGGCTTTTAATAAAGCATAGCTTGCTAAACATTCTTCTTCACTAGCAGACTTCACGCTAAAAGAGCCATTGCATTATTGGGACGTCATATAGCTCCTTGTATTATCACAGATATGCATGTAGCCTCTAAGGTTTCCTGAAGAATTGTGTTTGTTAAGTTTGGTTTGAAAAAATAAGTTGCCGAAAAATTTTATTTTACACAAAATTTTTTTCTTCAGGAGCGTCGTGTTGATTTTTTTGGAAGGTGCTTTGCCGTCCCAGAAAATTGTCTCGCGGACCCCAGTTTGAGAACCACTGTTCTAAACGATAGACGTGTTAAAATTTTCTGACTGTTCAACACATCTGACCATACCTGTTGCAGACTGCAAACTAACCGAAACTTTGGTCGTAATTTTATTTTCTATAGCAGCTGCTTGGTAAAACAGGTAGTTCAAAATATGTCCATGTTTAGCTTATTTAGGTTTTGTTTTAGAAAATCAAAAAGGAAAGTGAAGCAAATGAACGACAGCATGATCTGGCAACAAAACACCCGAAGATGAATCGATACAAAAATATATATCCGTGTGAGTCTTGCAATAGCTGCTCAATCTAAAAGTCTTTATAATTTCCCAACACATCAGCATATTTGATGATCAAGTATGTGTTTAAGCAAACTTTTTATAATGTCTTTCAAAGCACCTAAAAGGCAATAGTAAGTTGTTGCTAAATAGTTCTCTCCGAATAAAGCGAAGGCATTTCAATGTACATAAACAGCGTCACTTGTGGTTACAAAATGTTTTCCAGACATTTTTTCAATTTCTATGATATCTTCTTCTTTTTATGGTAGCGAATTAGACAACGGTATGTTGTCAGCGTGGTTACAGTCAAGGGTTGTTACATTGCTCCTCCTCATTTTGGTTTAAACAACAAAACAAAAATATCAGCTTGATTTGCGTTCACTCAAAAACTCAGATCAACTTGCCTTTGGTCTATTCCCCTTTATCTTTAAAATTTTCATACAGTAGCATTAGGTAGGCTTGGAAGGGTAAATATTTTGAAGTTCAATACCAAATTAAGCTTTATTTTAGATGACCACGCCGTCGTTCCACTGAGCAATAATAAATACATCAATGCATCTTTTATTGAGGTAATTTTTGACTTCATTTTGATTGTAAGATGTACTTCAGTATGACGTTCTCATTTTTTATCCATTTAGCAACATTTAAATCCTCAATAATTTTTGTTACAGTACAATAATATAAAATGGTAAAGCCTCATATCATATATCCGTAGTGCTGGCGAAAGATTAAAAGCGTGCACATACGCTGCTTCAAATATTGATTCAGAGCAGCACTTTTTAACCCGGGGTAAATATATGAGGTAAATTTCTTTTATCTTGAGATACGTTTCTTTATTTTACTGTTTTTAATTTAATGACGAATTAAAGCATTGGCAGAAAGTAGAGCGCTTTGAAAGCAAATTTAGTAAATTGAATCAGCAAAAGAGTAAAAAGCTCACAAAAGGTTGAAAACCACATTATGGTATAAAGCAGGGGTGTCAAACTCGCGGCCCTCGGAGCCTTTCAATGCGGGCCGCGAGACGATTCTTAATGAATTTCGGCAGTATTGCAACGTATCACCTTTAAACAAACGTTTGAACTCCTGATCACAGGCGACATTTGAGAGGTAAAGATTTTTTTCATCCAGAGATTACTCCACTTGGTGCAACAACAGAACTCGATTTGCCCTCATGAGGGCGATGATGTGGAGATGCTGGAGAAGTGGATGATCTTATTTTTTTGGAGATCGATCTCACTTCGGGCAACATTACAAAGATCTTTGCCCGAAGAAGTGGTGACATCCAAATTGAAAACTTCATGCGGCCCTCGGCGCAATTGCTCATATGTACAATGTGGCCCCCAGAAGCCCACGAGTTTGACACCCCTGGTCTAAAGTACTGAATGGCTATTAAAGCTGAGCATAGAAATACCATTCACTGTTGCAGTTGTGTTTACCTCCTCTCTTCCTTGTGGTGGAGGTGCAGCATATAGTTTAATGCTGATTCAAATTGAAAATCTCGTCAAGATTAGACAGGGGGAAAGCGGCAGTTTGTTTTGAACCAATTAGAAATGCAAATTCCAGATTGGTATCCCATCATCAACAAGGCGAATTGTTGCTGGTAAGTAACCAATAGTCGCCTTTTATGACATGCTGGGATGGAAGCTTCACTATACCAATCCGGTGAAGCACGGGCATGACTTTACTTCTTCGTGTTCATCAATGAAATGACCTCACTTTTTCATTTTTATTGAAATTTTGATAACTATATCTCTTCTCTATTTTAGGGATTCAAATCTTTAAAAATCTACATTGCAACTCAAGGTCCAAAGCCAAACACCGTGAATGCATTCTGGGATATGGTTTGGACACAGAACGTCTCGATTATTGTCATGCTTTGCAAATGTTTCGAAAATGAAAAGGTGTGCTTCAAAACATGTTAAAACATATAAATTGATGTACTAGGCTTTGCATTAATACAATTCAACGTAGTCTATTTTGCCTCTAATAGCCTGCAGTAAAATGGCAACCCCATCAACTAATTGAAAGTAGCAATACCAACCTTGTTTTTCCTTTAACCTACATGTGATCTTGATTGGGTTTGCGACCCCAACCTGCTTATTTATCTTAAGAGAAGCGTTGAACAAACTTTTGTAGGATTAAGTTGCAATAACAAGATGCAGCTTTAACAAAGTAAGCTCAGCATATGTCTACAAAAAATATATTCATCATAATAAAAAAACAGCCTACAACCCTTGAGCTCCTTTACAAAAGTTTCAACTTTAGGCAATACAAGTTGTTTCAATGCATTACATTCTGCAACGCACTGTGTCTTGGTTTTAACATCACTGCAGCTTGACGTTAAACATATGTGATGACTACTAGCTCAGAATGAGTACACTAAAAACAGCGAGTTTACGGTGAAAAATTGCTGCGAATAATCTTGATCAATTGTAGCATTTTTGTATAAAGGCATCATAAAGATCACGAGTAACTAAAGTTAGAAAGCATTGCTATGTTGCGAAGCTATGACGCAACAGCAATTAACAGATCGTTTTTCCTCAATCACAAAAAAAAAACAAGTAGACATTAGACTTTACACCTACTCAAAATACAAGTAAACAGTTGCACCTAAAGCGCTGGTGCGTATCTGCCTACGAGTTTCAGCGCATACGTTGTGCAGCGGGACAAAATTTCGTCATCACTTTACTTGTTTTTACTAATGCTTTCACGACGTTTATTTGCCAAATTTTGTAACAGAAACACATTTACATTGAACTCATTTTACGTATTTACACCGGGTTTTTTTTCTGCATTTGCCTCAGTCAAGAACGTCACTTTTCACATTTTGCAAGTCTCAATGAAAGCAGAAGCATCTTAAAGAACTGTTGCAGCGGTGACGAGCTTCTCGACCACAAGCAGGATTAAATTATAGGAATTGTGTTTTGTCAACAATAAAACCGTTTAATGAGAACATGTCCTTTTACATAACTTGAACCTGGTTTCAGCCAACTTAGCAAAAACGTACTACCAACAAAACGACAAATATGGCAAAACAACACTCATGAGGTGTGCCATTAATTTATCAACAAAATAATGATCGAATACTATGCAAAATATTTATTATAGCAAGCTCTTAGCGTATTACGTGCGAGCTGCAAGACTTTGATGCTTCCAGAGCAGCTTTCAAATGATGCCATTTTACTTTTAACACTTGCTATTGACTTTTGCATTGTAACTAATGCTTTAGCCAAGCATTTCACAATAATCATGATTTTAGTTTATATGAGTAAAAAGATGATCAACGTAGTGAGTAAATAAATAATAGTAAAAACCAGTTGAGTTGAGCAATTTACCCATTAGGCGCTGGAACTTTTATTTTCAAGTTTTTAGCAATTCTTTATAATTAGTATAAAAACTCTCTAATTCAGATTTATACCATACTTCATGCAAATGTGGCTATTTTTTTTACTCCGGAATATTGGCGGAATTTATATGCTTATTGTCTAAAGCCTTTCCATTTATTGCTACAATTTGTTGAAATAAAATATCCTCGTGTAAAAATCTCCTCGTAGAATACAGTTTCTAATGCACACATGAAACCCCTGGCGTACAGAGGGAGGATCCTATGCACGCACCCCCTATACAGATCCTCCTCAGGAAAGCGTTAAATATTTTTTCAGTATTGCTCTTGTAACAGTAACAAAAAAAATAACCTGTTCTTAGTGATAGAATTAGTTTAAATTTCTAAGACCTGGGCAAGCAGTAATTGTTTGATGTTGTTGATAACTCTTTTTGATAAATCATTCTGCTTTTACTCATGGAAATAGAACCTGCTAAAGAGAAATATTATAAAGCAGGGCTGGCGTCAGGGGGGGAGAGCTCGAGGTGCAATTGCTTCGAAGCTGAGCCAATGCGGTGGAAAGCTTACTTGGCAGACCAACCTGCAGATCATTGTCTAGGGAAGGTTCTTTACGCTCTCAAAACCGCAAGAAACGTATCCCACTGCAGAAACTCTGCTTCACATCTTTGCAACGCTATCTGTGACAACTGCATGTGGTGAACGGTCTTTTAGCGCCATCGAGTTGGTAAAGATTTACCTACGATCAAGAATGAAAATTGTTTTGATTTTTTGGTTCATTTACATATAAGCAAAGAAATTAAAAGTCGACTGCGACCTAGTCATTAACCAATTGCAAAACGCAATCGTCGCCTAAATTTAAAATAAAGTGGCTTTGTTTTTATGATCGCTGTCTGCAGCTTTGTTTTTTTCTTGCATTACCAATTTATTCTTTCACTTTTTCATAACAGCTGCTGCAAAACTTGTTCCACATTTTTTCATTTTCAGATATGGCGTTGCACGTTCACGGCCATTGCTCTTTACCCAGCTTTGCCTGAGTGATTGTTTGTGTACTAAATTATATGAGCTGTAGGGTAAAGAGGTAACAACACAGGGTAAAACAATATGAATTACAAGTATGATCTTTTTTAGGTTGCAAAATTTAATTAATGAGCTCTTTGAAAAGCTTGCTGTGCAGCTGCAGTATATCCGCTGTACGTGCAAAAATACAACCAGTTAGTACTTTCGTAAGTGTAGTGGTAACAAAGACAAACAAATTTCAAACAAAAATCTCCTATGATAATCATGCTTTCGGCACTCACAAACCCAAAATGGGCATTTTCGCGCTCACCCCTCAAAAATTTTCTATTTGGGAAGTTAGATCATCTCCTCCTAAGTCTGGAAGCGGAAGCGAGGTCGATGACTTTTTTTAAAGATCTTGAATTTTGTTTTGGTTTACCTAATTTTATTTAGGGAGATTTGTGTGGCACGAGAAATTCTTAAAGCTTTTGAGAATATATTTCTCCGAGAACTGAATCTGATTCAGCACATTCTGAACCAAACTCAAATCTACGTTTTAAGTACTGTGGTGATCAAAGTTTTCTTGGCCTTATGGTTCAACTTGGCAAACAAGGTAGTAGTTTGATAAACAAACATCAAACTGAAACGCATTACAAAACACTACATTTTGCATGAAAATGTGCAAAGCAGTTCTCTTGCAAAGGCACATTGCAATGAATACAGGTTCGCTATGTCTTTTTGCTACAAAAAGAATAGCGTCGTTGTGTAGATATTGGTTAAACAAAGTGATTTATGGGGCTGTGCCGGATATCTGATATCCGGTGCTTTTTCAGATATCCAATATCCGGCCGGATAGTAACTGGTAAGTCTATTTTTGGTTTGCATTTCAGATTTTTGTCATAAGCACTTTGAATTTTGTGAGTTTCATACAAAATGCATGTATATCAATTGCTTCTACTTTATACTGTAGATTTACAATTAACTAATAAGTTATCCGTGGCATCTTTTTGGGGAGATAAAGGGCGATGGCCCTACCACTTTATAAGAGCAACAAATATGACAAAAGTTTTCACGTCTGTTGTGGGACCAAAAATGGTTATGCGCGAGACTGCAGTGGAAATTAGGCTAAATTCTCGGTTTCAAAAATTTATTTTTCAATTTTAAGCGTTGCAGGACCAAAAATGGTTCTTGCGTCCGATTATCGTGCAAATTAGGCTTAATTTACAGTTTCGAAAAGTTATTTTTTGATGCAAAAAAGGTTTTTTCACATTCAAAAATGCTTCCGCCCTCCAAAAAAAATAAAATTACTTTCTGAATACCCCGCTGCTAATTATTCTCCGGTTTTTAATGGATAAGTACAGCAGTAGGCCTAAAGGCTTGTTTATGCTTGCATTGTTTTAACTTACAAACACAAAGTTTGTTATCTTTTTTATATTTTTTATAGATAGATAAAAAGTGAACAAACGAAACCAAATCTGAATCAAAAGTGCTCTTTACCTGCAAAGCATTTGGAAATAGAAAACCTAACATTTGAATTTTACAACAAATTTTCGTGGATGCAATTAACCAAGGTCAAATTAATAGCAACTGATTTTAACCAAAAGCAAGAAAATTTTATAAAAAAGATTTTCCGGTACCAAAGATTGCTTAACTTCTGAGAAATAAGCCTTGTACATTTCAGAGAAAAACAAAAGCCTACTAATTAATTTCGGCCTTGCATTAGACAAGAGTAACGGACAAAGCGTTGAATCTATTACTCTTTTTAATCTATATTGGCAAAAACTAATATCTATATGACAACTTAATCCCACTTTGTGTTTCATATAGGCCTATCCGAATTTAAAACATCAAAAAATGGGAAGTATTATTTATACATGTATAGTATCGCATGTGCTACTTGAATTTTATGTGATTACTTTCGAAACTTGTGAAATGAAAATTATCAGATTGCTGGATATCCGGTATTTGGCACTCTCCGGTGCTCCCAGATATCCTGTATCCGCAGCTCAAAGGGTAGAACAGCCGATCGGCAATCAGGAGGCTGTGGGTTGGTATGCCACAGTACTCTTTTTTTGGTCTTTCGCTCTGTTTCATGGTAAACAAACCGACCTATTAACTTAAATACAAACATTCATCAACTGGATAGAATGACAAACCACTTAATGGAAAAAATCTATAAATCGTTACATTTAAATTAGCCTAACAAGGTTACAGTAGTCTTATATTTAAATGCTTTTGTTCTTTTTGTAAAATACTTTTTAAAACACATCGACAGTTGCGTTAGACTTTTATTATGGTTAATTGACTAAACAGCTCCGGAAAAAACCGCAAAAATTTTTTTAACTCCATCCGTAAAACGGCTACAATAAAAGCTGAGAGTGAAATGTAAATACTTCTAAAAAGCGTTACATCACATGGTGACGTCAGTTGATAATTATTGTCTAAAGCATGAAAAACAACATTTGGGTATTTGTTTTATGCCATGTGTAACTTAGCTCTCTATTGTACATGGATTAGTATTTTTACCGAAGTTTTCTCTATAGTCACTTCACTCATCTTGTGATAGATTTCGAGCAAATGTTCTCTGGAAAATGTTCTTCCGTCGACAAAACAGAAGATACGATATGCAAAAGTGATTTAGCTTGACATCGTAAAGTTCTACTTCAAACAAGACTTTATTCAAATTTTGTACAAAGGAAGTACAAATTGAAGCCAAGATTGCATCACTTACTGCATTCAACGTATTATTACGATTGAAGCCCAATTTCATCAGTCTTTAAAAATTCTTAAGCAGAATATTCAATTTTATTGCAGCAGTTACTACAATAGTTTTACAGTTCTAGCGGCGCATACTTATCTTGTTTGATTAACTTTGCCATGGAAATAACATTTAGATATTGCAAAATCACAAGATTACTCACAGCTGTCTAGATTCTGTTTTTTTCTCTCAAGTGACTACTACTTCAATTGATCCCTGCAGTGATGTTACAGACTGTGTTCGTCCAATCGGTATTGAAGATTAGTACTAGCGAAGGTGCATCGTGTATTACTTCTACATATAATCCTGACAGCCATACTCTTTTTAAAATTGTTCAACTCGCAGCACCAATTTCTCAATGGCTTCAACGACTAGCTGTTTGCACTTGCAAAGGTTGTATCCTGTAACAACAATATTTTTGGGGATTTACGTATAAATTCTGGAGCTTTTGAATAGCTGTGTGATATTTTTCAATGTCGGTGGTATGACAATAAACAAGAGAAACATCAAAGTGGTCAAAACTTGAAGTCGATCGCGCTCGATCTCTGCTACCTCTGAAGCAATTGTGCAATAAGTAAACGTTTTGTATCAATTCCTGTATTTTAGTGCTGGTCTGCTTTTCTGGTTTTCAATCGAAATGCTTTAGCTTTGGAATATTGTCCGTTATTTTGCTTATTAAATTGATCCATAATCTCAGCATATTGCTTAAATAAAGTCGAACATTACACTCATGCATCTGCAATAAATGTCATCATAACATAAACAAACTGTCCGCAACCGGCTAGGCTGTGCAGTAGATAGCGCTTTAGACTTCAGTTTAAGACCCTTGACTCATTTCAAAAATTAAAAATAACGATATAGATAGCTTTCTTGCTTGATGCTCACAACGAAAGGCAAAATGCCGACAAAAAGCAGGCAATTTTTCTTGTCGTGACCAGGCTAAAGAACAAGACTGTAGTTAACGGGATACCTCCATGTTTGAGTGGAAGACAGGTGGTGGACCGAGCAGTCGACATGTCGCTGGGACCTAGTACAACTAAAGACTAGCAAGCAAAGAATGACTTAATGAAAAGCAAAGCCACTACCAGCTGCGCATGGATGAAGCAGAGTTACCAAGACTGCACAGAAATCTAAACCTGAAGCAATAAGAATCGTATCAACTATAATTAAACTAACGAAGTACCTCGGTTTTAATGACAGTACAACGTGATGTTGAACACATGGAATCCGTGATTGCTCAGAAAGCATGCACTGAAGTCAGGGAGTAGCTAAACGCAAGAAATAACGCTAAAAAGTAAAATCATAGCGTAACAGCAATTAAAAAATCATTCATTTATGCCAACAAAATGAGAGTAAAATATGCTGATATAAATTGTGATGGTATGTTTACATCGCTTAAAGTATTGATTACTAAAACGTTACTTTTGTCTTAGGTTAGATGCGAAAAATATTGGGATTCATCGACAGCGTTCAACCACGTACTTGTTTCCATACTGAGTGAGAATGTGGTTCGAGATCTCGTTTGGAGAAAACTTTTGATTACAAACATAGAAACAAAGGTATCAAAACACTGTGTGCCCAAATTGTAGGTTGTTAAATATCGTATTTAAATGATGCGAGGTCAGTACACACAAACTATACGTGCATGTAATTTACATCATAGGAAGATCTCTTTCTAAAATGATTTTTTGACAAAATTAATACCAAAATATAAATATAAACTCGGTAATGAAATAACCTTCCAATAACGTGACGACAAATTCTATCAGCTTAGTTGGGAACTAGATTTTACAACAACTGTATTCGATATCAGGAAACCAGACTGATATCTCAGTATCAATACACTGGATGGCCAGATCACGACATTCCTACTACAACAAGCAGCATGACTAAGCTTAGAAAACTTGTTAATGATGAATATGATAAAAAGCAAACCAAAGGACCAATTGTTGTTCACTGCAGGTAATTATAACATCTATATAACAATAACGGTAAAGAGCAATACAGTAGAAGTGATGACAAAGAGGCTTGTGCTTGGCCAAATCAGTAAATTTTGCAGCCACTCGCACTAATTCGAGACATTGACTGCTAGCTTTCAGTGTTGTGTTTTTTGCCCTAGTGAACACTTGACAGCATTACAAACCAGGAGAGTAGAGGTCAAAAATTTGAGGGGAGATTGTTTTTGTTATGTATTATTTTTGATGAAACCTCTTCGGGATTTGTAAATACCAATGAAATTTTTTAGTTTTTTTGTAAGATGAGTGTTATTTTTGTTTTTTGTTGGTATTTTATGACTTTCCAAATATCTTTTCCCCTTAATTTTTTTGACGCCCTACCATACGGTTGTTCAAATTTGGATATTTTTAAGCAGTTAAGATATTTACAGGATTTTTCATGCACTAGGCCAAAAAAATTGCAAAACTTTTATCCTAAAATAACTGCACTTGTCATCCTAAAATTTCTTCAATCAGAGAATTTCCCCTTGCTAAAATATGCAGTTTTTATACAAAAGCCCACAATAACTGACCACACGAACATATTCTGGGCGTGGAGAAGTACTCCCATCCACTTGCATTGCTTGGAGAAATTTTACAAGTATTTGTCGCGCGTTTCAACATTTGATCAGCTTATCATGGTAGCTGGATGAGAGTAATTCTCTAGTGCCGGCAGGCGTTTATTTAGTCTCAGCAGATGCCCTGCGCAAACAAGTATGTCAATTTTTTGGGCAAAGTAAATCTTTATCTTGTTATCTTTTATGACCCTTCTTGTGTAAAATCGAACAATGGTTGAAAAGTAGCTGCCAGCGACATCAATTTTATTCACAGCAATTTAAATTGTGAAAGCAATGATACAATTGCTGTAACCGCGTCTTTACAAAAATGTTGAAACATCCGTGGCATCTAGTTGAGGAGACAACAGTGTACGCCCTTTTTGGTGATAATTACTTAATGAAGAAAAAAACAACCGTGTATCGAAAACTTTTCTCCGCTGTTTGTCCAAGTGAATTTGAACGTAACTCGCTTCCTTTTCACAAGAAAATCAACAGCTATACATCACTGGCAGACTTGATTGGCCCAGAGTCCTAGTTTGTGTTGCAAAAACACGGATCAGACCGTGACCGGTTACAACTTTCAATAAACGAATGGCACGATCGCTCTACCTTTTCCACAGTCAGACATTTTCTCTTTACAGTAAAAGTTGTAAATGATGCTGCCGAGAAGGGAAGAAAACTTAATGCAGATTACGCTACGGTATTGACTGATCATGAACAACGAGGGTCAAGAATAATTCAAGCAGTCAAACAGCACGGGCAAGAGTATCCAGTTTCAAAAAATGTGTGCTGGCATTAGTCAGAAGACGAATGCTTGTTGCCTTTTTGTTTTCACATATTGTCACATTCAACTAATTGATTGTCCGTTTATTTGCATTTTGCTTTGCATGTTATAATTTGCTCCTGCGCAGCTTGTGCCTGTATGCTACTAAACCAAACATCTCTTCACAGTTAACCTGTTCGTACACCCCAAAAAAATAACATAAGCTAGTGGAAGCTGCCGAGCACATCTCCACAACACAGAGCCAGGCTTTATACTGGCAACCAGTTTATAGCAATATCGCACTGCGTTAATAACAATAATACTGCAAAAGAGGCATGCCCCGAACTAAACCCAGAACTTTTTCCGGGCTTCAGAAACAATGTGTTAAATATCACCTGACTTGTATGCCAGTAATATTGTGCTCATACGCTGTGACAACAACATTGGGTATATGTTTTCGAAGAAACATGTGCTTATGTTAGCGATTGCGTTTCACTATGCCGTTCTGGTAAAACCGTAGTAAATTTAAGAAATCTCCAAAAAGAGTAAACATTTAATGCTATTTTTTCCAAACTCGTATCAATTATTGTTGCTGTATCAAAACTGATTTGCAATTTCTAGAATCTAATAAGACAGCTTTTGTACAAAAACTGGATATCCTTTAATTAAACCCATTTCTAGATGAAAAGTTAAAAGACATTAAGGGGGGAACAAAATAAGGTCAATTTGAAAAATATTTTTGCTATCTGATTTTTTGAGCCAAAAGCGTGTGAAAAGCAGCGAATATCAAAAACTTTTGAAAATATCCAAAAGTTGAGCCGCTGTAGCTGACAAGATTTTGTAAGAAGCCGGTGGTAGAAAGTACGTTTGTTGGGGTTGACTGTAAGTGATGGCTTTTGTAGAAGACCAATGGGGGTTTATTCAAATAAAAGGTGCTTTAAAATTGCACCTTTCCCCCCGCCTCTAATTACGTCGTTGATACAGTCTAACGAGTAGATTATCTTCTGCAAAGCAGTCAACTGCAACAAAATACTTGTCCGGTGAAGTTATTTTTAGTTATTTCCTTGTTGCATCAAAAAAACCTTCAACTGACTTATGACAGCATAAGCTTTTTATGGATTTTAGTGCTGGAGTAGGCAGAACTGGAACTTACATTGCTTATGACAATCTAGTAGAAGAACTACAAACAACTGACAAAGTTGATGTAAAGAAAGCAGTATTGAAGATGCGAGAAAACAGAAAAGACATGATTCAAAACACGGTAGGAGTTATTCTTTCATATCCTGATATTACTGTTGTTTCAAAACATTTGATAGCAAACTAAAACTTTGAATGAGACAAAATATTGGGCAACAGTTTTCCAAAAGTTGCTTATCCAATTCGATTGCTCGCTCGCACGTTATTAAGTATAATATTTTTAATAGTTTTATGTACTAGTGATGTAGATTTCGAGACCGGTCTTGGTCTCCAAGGCCAACAAAGATAGTTCAGTTGAAAAAGTTTGTTGTTTTGGCGACACATTTTCTTTTCTCACTATCACGCTTTTAACATTAAACAGAAGATGTCCTGCTTCCTATCACGCATTTGTCAATACTCGTTGAGGCAATAAGCGTTTATATTTCATTTTGCAGCACTCAAGAAAAATCTTTATCATGACATCACAAGTAAAAAATTGCGGTCGTTTTTGCCGACCTTCTTCAGCGAGTGGCTAATTAAGTTTTTTTTATAGTCCGTAGAAAAATACGTTTCTTATATTTTGTCAGCAAACACTTGCCTGGCAACTTGGTCGGAAAACAACGTTTTTTAAGTATCGTCAGATATTTTCTGTGAAATTGCTAATTGAATCACGGTCAGTAGCAGTCTAGTATTTTTAGGTTGCTTACACTACTTTTGTTGTCGAAGTTTCCAGTCCATACATGAAAGAATTTCACAATAAAACGCATTTGCAGATTGATTTAAGTGTCAGTTATTTCGAATTCTTTCAAAGTGAGTAGAAAGGTAGGGTCAAGGTAGCTTTCATGCATTTGTAGCTCAGCAATGTTTAAGATCACCTATGCGAGCAGTTGTGATACCGGCTGCTGTCTATGGTAACTTGATGTTAAGCGAACACTTTTTTTTGATAGTGTTAAGCAAGAACATTTTTTGGGACTGTTTCTATTGGCTTGAAAACACCATGAGTAACAATTACAGTACCGTAATTGAATCACTTGCGTACAAACAGCTAGATTTTTTTTAAAGTCTTTTTTTAGTAGCAATAACTCTGGTCAACAATGTAAGGCTTTCTCCATGTTGAATAAATACCATTGCTTATTTCTGGTGTATCAGATTGGCTGAATTTAAATCTAAATGCAATTTTTCTTTATCACATCAAATTTTTGTTATTTGCTTTTTAAGTCATTACTAAGCGATAGGTACATCAGTTAACACGCAATAAAATGCTTTCTTTGGTATCAATCAAAAGGTGTGTGACGTCATACCATTGATGATTACTACTTTACAAACACCGACGCAGTGGTGTAGTGGTTAGAGCGTCCACTTCGCAGTCAATAGAAGTGGACTCAATTCTCTTGTCGAATCATACCAAATACTTTAAACACAGAAAAATAGCAAAAAAATTATTCTAGAAAAACTTGATCTCCCAACAAAACAATAAGTCCCATTACTTCAAATTTAGAATTCAAAATGGCAAAAAGTTCACTCTAAAAACTGAAAAAGTAGCTCGATCTTCAAAAAAGATCTTCACCTAGCAACAAAAAAAGTTGGTCTTCTCAGAATTTTGAAAGAGCCTCTTACTAAGTTTTTATAAAGGACTGGAGAGCTATTCCCATTGCATTCAGCAAAAAGTGTAGGGCATAGTGTAGTTAATAGAGCCATCGACACGAGATATAATCAAATATTTTTGTCCTTGTTTGGTCCGCTTCAGTAGAGCATGTTTTTAATCAAACCGGTTTAGTTACGCGAACACATAGACAAGTTTATTACCTACTGAGATGCTCCCAATCATTGTGGATTAAAACTGCAGAGCTAATATGCAAAGGTAAAATCCAACGTGAAAATTCTTTTTGACTTAAATGTGGCTCAAAATTTGAATATTCGTGAAGGTCTGTTGTTTTATAGCAAAAATTGTCGGTGATTATTGCAAAAATTTTACTACTCTTGGTCTTGCTAGGTAAATATCTTGATCTTGGGACAGAAGTATTGAAAAATACTAGCCTTGATCTTGGTTTCGGTATTGAAAAAAATCAAAGTCTTGATCTTGTTCCTGAGAAAGCCGGTCTTGACTATAACATAATGTTATATACCTTTGCAGAATCAATATGTCTTTGTCTTCAAGCTCCTCGCCGAAAGTTTTCTCCCTGACACAGAAATTGCTGTACAAGAATTCAGCAAAAAGACGCAAGAAAAAGATTGGTAATTGATTAGATAAAAGCTGTACGACTTAGCAAAATTCAAATACGCTATGACGCTTCGAAAAGAAGGCAAAACCACATGGAAAACGCATATTGTTGTTCTCAACGATACACAATTTATTTTTTTCCAATTTTAAGTCAAGCAATGGAATGAGTTTATATTCTTCGTTTTCAAATTGCCGTAGCACATTTTTCGAGTATCTTACACAAACATTGTGATTTTAGGATCGACAAACGAACTAAACAAGAATTTGAATGGCTATTGCAACATTCATCAAGTTCCCCAAATCCACAGAAAGAAAACGCTTATTCCAATTACATGCAAACTATAAGTGAGTATACAATACGTGATCAACTAAAAGGTTGCCAACAAAATAATTCAGCTACCACATTAAAATAGGAAATAGAACTATGCAAAAGCTTAACGCCAAACTAGATTGCTTTTTCTCGGGAACATCATCTTGGGTAATTGCATAAAAGCAGTGCTTAACTATTTGCATCTCGCGGCCCAATTTTATCGAAAAATAAGAGGAATTCATTGCGTTTTTATTTGCGTTTCATTTGTGTTTTGACCGTTTTTCCACATCATTAGTCGATAAATGACAAATCTTTTTGCAATAACAACAAAAAGGTTGCCCACGACTCGTCAATCTCTAAAATAACGTCAAGTTTCCTGGAAAACGCTTTGAAGCGCTTTTGTCAAACACCAAAAAACCAACATCTTCAAATAATTTTAGGTTCTCTTGAAAGAACTTCCCGGCCCATTGGTTAAGAAGTACGGCTTAAAACTAATTAAATGCTGCTGTAAAGATTTAAAAAATATTGGACAATATAAACAAATATGATACGCTTGATTTTACTTCATTGCATTGA
The DNA here is from genome assembly GCA_963675345.1 of Trididemnum clinides. Taxonomy (NCBI): domain Eukaryota; kingdom Metazoa; phylum Chordata; class Ascidiacea; order Aplousobranchia; family Didemnidae; genus Trididemnum; species Trididemnum clinides. Next base: position 32,112,144 of record OY776289.1, on the reverse strand, counting down.
CTGTTATGCTACCAAGACTGCAAAATAATAAGTTTGAAGTAATTTCAATGAGCTCTTACTCCTAATGGAGATTATCTAATTTAAGAAGATAATTAGAGAAAAGTTCATTCAAAACCGAGATCTAACTATTGATTTCGATGCTAGCCTTGATGAAGACTAATCAATATGTCAGTCCCTTAAAACAGCATCAGTAAAACCGGACTTCGGATGGAAGTCGAACTCACTATCCATGCCACTTACCCAGGGGTACAAAACCAAACTTTTGATAGCGTAAAGTCCTAATTGAAATCATCGGCTAAATCACTATAAATTAATAAGGTTATGGAGTAGCAAGCCATCTAGAACCAAGATTGAAACTAACCATTACATGATTATTGTCTGGTGACAAAATATCACTTACTTCTTTCATACTACTTCAGAGTGCAATTCATTCTAGCTCTACAAATTGTGAAGCATAAGGTCTCCGTGTTTATTTAACAAAGTTGAATGAATAAGTAAGTTAACCTCTCCTCTTCCTTGGGATGGAGGTGCGGAGGGAATAGTAATTCAGTATCACGCCAAAATGTTCGATCTAATTGAAATTAGGATAAGAGAAAGCGGAAGTCGATTTTGAACTAGTCATGAATCTAAATTGCAGACTACAAGGTAGGTAGCACCACAAGGCGGATTGCCGTTGGTGAGTATCCAAAAGTCACTGCTTACGACATGCTGGGTGAGCAGTTTCACTATTCTAATCCAATAAAGCATGGGTTATTTACAAAAATTTGGACAGCTAATGCGCATGTATCGATGATGGTGTTCTCGGATAAATCATCCGTCTCCAAAAACCCGAGTTTATTATCTGAGAAAGGTGGTGCAGATTATGAGTTTGAATTCCACTCAAAGCCCGCTTTTAGTGATTTTGCCTCACGGTAATGACGTATTTACTTGTCCTCATTGAAGACAACACACGATGGAAAAATAGATTTCGTTTTAGCATGAATTGCTTTTTCGTCACCCTGTTATTTATGCAATGTATTTGAAAGTACTGAGGCCTCCTTCTATGAAATGGTGTTTTCGCTGGCTGATTTTTCGAATTATCATTTAGCTCAGCAATACTTTTACACAGAGCTTAATATTCAAACAATTACAACAGCACTGCACACTTTAGTTTTTTGAGATATTTACTTAAAATTTTTGTCATTTGTAAGTAGCAAGTACTACTCCGGCTAATTACATTTGGACAAAATTTATAGCCAGGATTTGTAATGTTGTACTTTATTGAATAACTAACTTAAATATTTTAGATATACAAAACCAAGTTTCTGTGGCATTATCTGAGCAATCCTTCACAATGAATGCACACTTTATTCAGGTAAAAATTTCAAATCTCAGCATTTTTTTGCCTTTAAATGGACATCGCTTTATAAATCCACTTCCGTGCCAGCCTACAGTATATTGGATTCAACAAATAGCGGATTTCACAAGTTACCCATTAAGTTTTCACCTACTGTACTTTATAGTCAGCAGTGCAATATGATTGCACACGAGTTAGAGAATACCCTAAACCTATTGAGATTGAAAAGGTTATGTTATTTCATTTTAATACCCACTAAATCGTACAAAACAATGTACAATCCGGGGAAAAAATTAACTTTACATGTTGAATTGTGTAGCAAAAAAGCAGCTGTACGCCAAATTTTTCAAATTTTACGATTGAGGAATTTTTTTTCTTTTTGTTTGGGATCGATTTTTTGAGATGTATTAGATAGATTTGCCATCCAAGGCCACGAGATTTCACATCGCGGGCCACAAAATTCCACACTATAGGCTGCAGTTGGCACACCCCTGTTACGATGTGCAGTTCTGTGTTGTTAAAGTGCAATGAAGTAATGTAGCACTAACATGTCAATTTAAATCTGTTTTTTGATAATCTACTGGCAACTACGAAAGTCATAATACCTGTACGGTTGGTAGACTGCGCATTAGAATATCTTTGTAAGACATTCCTGTCGCGCGGCTGAGCACTCTTATACTCCAACATGTTATATGTCAAGTGTAGCAAAGTGGGACAAAATGCCGAGTTGTAAAGTAAAATCTTGCAGGATTTACAAAAAGCTGTTCTCCTTTTTTAGTAGAAATGATGGTTGACAGGGATCTTTTTGAGCCATAACCTAACTTATTGTAAAAAAGATCTGCAGATTCTGGACTCTGAGCCTATCAAGTTTTCCGTGGCTGCGTTTATGCTGGTAGCAAGAAACATACTCGTAGCCTGAGGCTAAGTTTGATATCCAGGCTTACCATAAAAAAAAGTTGTTTGTAGCTAGCCAATTACTTCATACCTTGATTCCTGCAAATACAGTAATCACATCTGCCTCTTTCCACGACTTTGAATTTTATGCTCCTATGCACTTGATCAGATGAACGCACGAAAGCTTGTGAAATTATAAACTGTTTGTAAGTAAGCACAGTTTCAGTTTGTTGGTAGGAAGGTCGGTATTACGGGCATAGTTTAGAAAACCCAAAGTTTAAGGGAAAATCAATACAAAAATGTCAGTAGGTGTGCATCGCTGTGTAAAATCACAGTTATCAAACATACAATTATATTAATGGAGAAAAATTTTTTCTTGAAAATGATTTGCAAGATCAACTTGGGACCGGATGCAAGACGTATAGCGGAGTCAGATTCAGAAACTTTTGGTGATAAGGGTGAGAAATCCAAATTGACGCATTATCATTGGAGGGAAAATTTTTTTGAAAATTAACTTTTTTGAAGTCCAATTTTTTAAATAAAATTCTTTTTTTGAGAAAAATGTAAATACGTAAGGTCACAAAACTAAGATAAAGTAAAGCTGGTTGGACAAATGCATCGCCCACATCTTCTCTGCGGTGGCCACTTAGATATAGTTTCTTTTGCTCTATTGCGGGATCAAGGTACATATATATACAAATACGAAACTTGGTCTCAGAAATATCAGTACAAGAAAGCTTGAGTCAAGTCGTGAAATAAGCGAACCAACAAATAATTTATTTCTGCAATCATAAAGCAAACAATATTTTGGCGTTTGCCCTCAATTTTGACCAAATCCCTCGTTACTTATTGGAAGGAAAGAATAGGATATGTGAAATGACAGAGTTTGTCAGTGAGATCGGTCGTAATTCAAAGTACCGGTCAAAATCGTGATTGGGTGCAGTGCCCCCAAGTGTACCAACTTATCTTTAGGCCATAGGCTTCAAAAATGTAATGAGGGTAAAGTCGGCCGAACTGGCTCAACCGATATTTTCAACCCGAAAGAACGAACCGGTAGTCCCGCCGGGCGCCCCGGTTAAGCCAGCAAATAGATGTGCCTGTATTTAGCGACGTTTGGATTTATTAACAGGCAACTTTTTTAGTTTTAAGTATTTTAAAAAACTTCGTCCCATGATAATTGGATTCAATAAGCGCTGAATTATTTATTTGAGGATTTATAAAGCGGCGTCCAATGTATTTCAATACACTTTTTACTACATTACTTCTACGCATTATTTGCAAGGTTAAATCTTTATTAATTAGAAGGTTTAGTTAAGTTTGATGACAGGTATGCAACCTAACCAACCCCGATATGTTGAGAATTTTATTGCTGTTTCTAAAAGCTTAGTAAAATAAGATTGATATAAATTTGTCCGTTTAACTTTATTAATAATTCAAAGTGAAAGAAAACAAATACATTTTCCCCCAAAATTGCATCTTTATTGCTGTAGAAAACTAATAACAACCAAATGTAAAAAAACTGGCTGTTTGGTGAAAAACTTGTCGAGATGTAATTTACTTCACGCATGGGCTATTAATTTCAATGGTTGCCTTAATCCCAATTTCTCTATTTTAATTCTTTGCGGCACTGAAGATAATATGCACATAGTGAAATGCAATTGTTTTGTTTTAATTACTGTTTTTACTAAAGATTGGGTAGATGTAATTCATATTAGTCGTATCAAAAATGGGAAAGATCATTGAAATTAATTGGCATTCTTTGTCAAATAAGAAGGTTGATTATATAAAGCATAGTCAACACAGTTAGTGATAAAGCATGAAGAAAACCTTCCAATTTGGATAATTTGTGAAGGTTTAACTTTCACTTTATTGTTTGGTCAATGTAAAAAACGGTTTGCTTCATCACTTGGTTTGTTATGTCCATTGTCTTGATATCGAAGGCCTGCTTGTTTGCATCGTATCTTACTACACGAAATTCAAAAGTTTCATAAAACCAGACTCAAGATTAAAAAATCGCTATCGTCAGCAGATAAAGCTCAAAGCTAACAGTCAAACGCCAAGTGAGGAAAACGATATTTTCATTTTTTCAAATCAATTATTGAACTATTCTGTTTGAGTGCTTGTTGATTTTTTTTTTCTTTCTTCGGTTTCCTCTTACAATAATCATAGCAGAGCAACCCGACTTATCTCTCGTGTCTTGCTTTGTCAGCTTCGTTTTCCTCGTATCTTTAACATTAACGCTACCGGTAGCTTATTTAGTAGATGATAAATTGATAACAATATAATAATCTTAACAAGGTGTCTGCGATGCAATGCCTTCATTCTTTTTAATATTTAGTGCCCATATTTGCCTGGAATAATCACTGCTGCGTCAGAACCTGGAAAAAATGAGGAAGAGCTCTTCTGGAAAATGGTTTTACAGCGACAAGTAAAAGTAGTTGTGGCGCTGAGTGATATGGTGAGTCTGCTAACTTGCTTAGTTTTGTGTATGGACAAAACAAAAGATTAGATGATATTTAAACGTTTTCATATCCTTTAAAGCGCTACTAATACCGGGCCCTTTAAAATATATAAATAGTTTCATTGGATGCAAGATTGGCTCACAATGTATCTGATTATGCCAGTGATAATCAACAAAACACTGAAGTCCTAAGTAATTTTTGCTTAAAATGGTTTTCAGGTCAACATTCCATTCAGCACACAACAAATTGCACAAGGAACAGTTTTCTATTATGGCAACAGTATGGTTACGGTTAATTCTTATGAAAAAACTGTATTTGGATCTGTTTACAAACTAATGTTGGCAGCCCAAGTGAGTAAACAAATCAAAACGGAGTAATTGCGTAGTAAATTTCCCAAGAGTTTTCGTAAATTTTTAACATTTGCTTATTAATAGTTCTAAATATCCTTGAGTATTGCTCTCGCTATGTCATATTTAGTAACTCATGGTTACACGAGAAGGTTTTGGATTATGACAGTAAAACAATTTATGATTTCAATCAGTACACAATTTACTTTTTTTAAGGTTACTTTGCTTTTCAAGAGCTATATTCGATATTTTTAATTGGTTTTCAATTGGGAGCAAAAAGTCCATTTTGTTTAAAATCTGTTTTGTTCACGTAACCGAGTCATCCCGTATCATTAGCAATTTTAAAAACGGCGTAGCATCACGTCACTCTGTTGATTGGATCTTTGGATCTTTGGTTAATCTACTTGATCTCCTTTTCTACCTGCGTTCACCACTGTCTTCGGTCGCTCTCGTTTTTTTCTAACACTGAACATCTAAATGTCTTCTCAACATATTATGACCTTCTCTTTTCATAACATGCCTCTGAAGCTGCACTCAAGTAAATTGTGCCTGCGTACCTTCATTTTCATCAAGCTCAGAGTATATATCTGTTAAAATAGATTATTTCCAATTATTACTGGTTATTTCTTTTGTCAATCAATATAACTCCACACATTACTTTAAATACTGCTCTCTCAGTTCTTCCAAAAATTTTGTCTTAGCTTTTCTCAGTCACTCACAAGCATACAGCATGATGAACTTTACACAACTCCTGTAGTTCCATCCATTTACATTTAACAAAAGCCACTTTGCTAGAAATATATCAAACCAACTTTATTTTTGCTGCCATCTCTGCCTCATATCTCCCACCGATAAAGTTTAGTCTATCCTTTAAATAACCGTCAGCATTCGTCATAATTATATTTGGTTATAAAATGATAATTTCTCATATAATTTCACTATTTATTTCAATATTTCAGCACTTCGTTATCAAGTAAAATATCGTGCTTAACTGGAAGACACTTTTTTATTTTCGCTCATCTTTGATTGATTCATTTATCACATTACGTACAGATTTTTCCTCATCTTCCTGCTCCACAAGGCACATTCTTCAACAATGCCATTGGTGTTTCTCTTTAAATACCACTATTTTTGCCTTCCTGAGGTTAGTTTTTATTCCCTTACTCTGAAAAATCTTTTTCCATTTTCAAAAGTCCTCTTTCAAACTCTGTGCTTCAATTCATAAGAGCCAAGTCATTTGCATACAGCGCAAAGTTTTATTCATCAAGTTTTTGATTTCTTGCAACGTTATAATTGCATCAACGACAATCTCGAAAACCAGCGGAGGCTGGGCTCTAAAAAAATTCTTTCTTCTGACATTTTTTTAATCAATTGTTTCTGTATGGCTCCCTATTCTTTTCCATCAGCTTATTTCCGATGGCCATTTACTTTGCTTTGTTTGTTAACTCATCTTTTCTTTTGAACAGGCATATTTTCCATTTTGTGGCAATAAAAAATCTGCTTATTTTGATTTTGCCGAAGAGTTTCCCAATCTGTTCGTTGCCCTGCTGTTCTCTATTTTTGTTATTATTGATCTTACTGCCGTTCTTACTTCCGCAGTCACGGGCTCTGCTATGCTGAAGATCTAGTCATCTGGTTCTTCTTCTCCTTAGTATTGGTGTTGCGGAGACTCAAAAACAAACCCTGGTAAGACTGGAGCGCTGTTTTGAGCACTGATGGTTTTTTCAACGTGAGCATATGTGAAATCTCTTTCTTTTTGACGAATTTCTATTGTGACAAACTCAACCTTGCTTAACTTTCCTCTCCATTTCAACCTCACTTTCATCATCTCGGGGATTACCTTTAATTGTTTTCTAACTTTTTCCAAACACATATCTTCGCTGAGGTGCTTTTCCCAAGTTTAAAGTCTTATATTGTATTTCTGTTTTCTCACGGAGTCTTTCAAGGAGTCATTTCCTCTTACGTAAAAGCTTTTCCACTGCTGTTTTTTACCTATGCTTTATCCTCATCGCTTTCTTATTTGTTCTTTAAAAATGTTACCAAATTTGAACGTCTTGCTAAGCCGCCGATGTTTGCCGCACCGGCCGCCTGTTATCTTTGCCTATCTCTCTTATTCTCTCTGAGACTTCGCTGTCTTCTCTGCGAGTCACACTGACTTAATTTGTCCTTTCCTATTATGAGTAGATTTTGTCAACCGCTCTTATATTCGAGGGATTTCTGGGTCCTCCTGAAAAAAATTTGCCACTATTCATCTGCTCATGCCTTCTTTTCTTTTTCCTACAAAGACTTTTTTTGCTTGCCCCCTTTTTTTCCTAGAATTTTCTCTTTCAGTGTGGCGTTATTTTTCTGATCCGCATTTTCCTCGTCAAGATGCTGCTGTTGCCCACCTTGAATTTCTTTTAAATCGAGAGCTTGTGATTTGGACAAATGGGTTTGTCTCCTCTTCTTTTGGCAGAATGGTCTCCATTATTTTTGCCAACTGCCCCTTTCCTATTCGATACGCCTAATCTGTTCAAGTTTTTTTGTTAAAATCTGGGCCATTTGGCAACCTATTTGCTGGTCTGTGCACAAACAAAAAGTCAGCCACTTTTCTTCTTTCTTACATTTTCTATATCATTGTATTTCTTTCTTTATCTTTTTTTCAAACACTATCCGGCACATTGGGCAAGCACTTTCTACCTTCCTTTTTCCACTGTTACCAGGATGCAATAGGTCCCTAGTCACCTACTTTTTCCAACCAACGAGGCTGCCGGTGAGCTGGCAAGGCCAGATGCGCTATTTTAATCATTTGTAGTACCTTGGAGACAGTTTGCTCTCAGATCTCATACCACTTGTTTCTTTTTTTAAAGTGAAGACGAATTGTCTCTTTAAAATACTTCAAAACGCAAGTCCCCGAGTGTCCAATAAAGAACTTGCATTTTTTGTTATGCTCGCTCTGTCTACTCTTGTCTTCTCGGCAAGCAGCACAGCCTTCTATTTTATGCTTTTCTCTCCAAAATTTGCAGAATTAACAATCTTTGATGCAGTGCCTGAAGTCTCACGACTGGGACACTTTTCATTTGATTTAGTTCTGTCTGCTACCGCGTATTTGCGGATGAAATTCTATAACGACTCTTATTCTTCAAACGTTGTTTGATTTAGATTGTGGGTAGTTAACCTATTTTTGGCCCACCATATTTTCCTTTCCTCCATTCTCTTTATTTATAATCTCCTTCATTGACTCTTTTCGCACACTTTTTCAGTCTTGTTCAAAACTTGTGTTTCGTCTTTTTTTTTCATGATTTTTTTTCTTTCAATGTCTTTTCCATCTTTTTCACGTGTTTAGTATTTTAAAATGTGGTATGGTTTTCCACCCAATTTTTTCAAGCCAGTTTCAGCATCTTTTCTTATAGCGTTACCGACCATTTATTTGTTTGATTTGTCACGTTCTTCCCCGATTGCTGTTTCTTTTCACATAGTTCATCGCAAGACTTTATAACTCCATCCTTAAAAAGAATTTTATAATATCTATTTGATATGTTAACATTACCCAACTTTCTCTTGCAATCTTGCTTTTTATTGTTTCTCTTCAATTTGCATATCGTTATTCCAACAGCAGTTCGTTTTTTTCACGACTTTACTTTTTTTTATCCAAATTATTATTACAGTTGTGTTTTCACGCCTCTTATTCATTTTCTGTTTTCTTTTTTTGACCAACACCAAATAAACCTGGGCCGTGTTTCCAAACATGCTATGTTAAATTTCTTTTCTTTTTTTGACGTCGTTTACCACGCATAAATTTTTTTCTTTACAAAATTTAACCAGCCTTCTTTATTCTACATTTCTTTTGTCAACTTTATTTTCTCCATGTATGCTTTTAGAATCGTTGATCCGCCTCCCAAAATGTCTGTAAATGTGTCCCAGACCAAGAACGATATTTCATCTTGCTTCGCAAATCCCACTCACACGCCAAAGTAAAATAAAATTATTTTTCTTGCAGTCTGGTCATCTAATCTGGAATTTTTACGCACAGATCACTTTATGGCTCGCTCTTCGATATACAAGCATAAACACTGTAGCAGCTGGGCATTTAATCTCAAACACAAGTTGACCAAACGTTGCCGACCAAATGTAATTGATCTTTTACAAGTGTTTTTGTTTTTGCTTTGGTTACTTTATAATATGATTGCAGCTATTGTGCACCACTGTGAAAATTTTTAAATATCATTTAGGCAGCTATTTATTATTTTAGACAACCACGGAAACAACGTTTATCAATTTTCGTTTATTCGACAAGCAACACCAATTTGATCTAATGAAACTTCAGATTATTTTGGCAGAAATTTCCTCAAAACAGAGCAATGATTTTGAAGTGTTGTTTTGCTGCCGGTAACTGTTACTTCTATTTTCTTCTCAATTACAGTTGTTCAGATCCAAACTGTATTTTAATAATCTCCATGAATTTTCAGAGACAGCGGCAAAGAAACAGGCATTTTTCTCGCTGTAGCGAATTCAGTTGAACAAGCAAAATCGGAAAATAAAGTAGATATTTTCCGAACTGTTAAAGATCTAAGAGATTACAGACCGTTTATATTAAACGACTTGGTAAGTGTTATTTTTTACATCAGCAAAGACGATAAGCACAACGATGACGTAGACAATACAACAAATCTATTCAAAAAATAAGCTGAATGTTTTAGCCTTGCATTAAAAAGATTTCCACATCAGCTGTCTAACGTAAATCGAGGGCTTGCTACTTCCACAACTTGGTGCACCAAATTGCAACATAGTTGATATCTTTAGAGAAGTTTTTGATGGTAGGCTAATTGTGATCAAAAGTTGATGGATTTTACACTCACGATACTTCTTTGTTTTACTCTTGGAAAAGGAATTTTACGGTGGCATTTTTTGCTTGATGGGTTTCAAGAAGCAGCATATTTATTAAAAGCAGTATCCTATCTACTTAACCAAAAAAAAGAAAATGGGAAATTCCAAAAAAAAATTTAAACAACAAGCCTCGTGGTTGGAGCTACTAACTCTGCCTGGCGTGTGTGAGACATAAAGATGTTTTCCAGCAAGCTTGAAAAACTAGATTTAACAAAGCCGCGAGCCCCAGAAAATACATGATGTTGGAGGCAATATGTGTAAATTCTGTCTGCTACTGCTGAGGGTGATAGAGCTATTTTAGGCTAATGCCATAATATACGCGAAAATGTACATCATTTTGTTTGAGACAAGTAACTGAACTTAATAGCTCAAGACTTTAGTTGCATGCTAACAATTAAGTTTTTTAATTAAAAGGAAAGTTACAAGATGTGCTACCAAGCAATCAATGAATACTTGAACGGGCAGGCTGACGAAAACGTGGAAACAATTTATCAAAATGTCTGAGTTGATGCATTTCTATAGCCAGCATACTCCCTACCAGATCGTAACTCAGCCAATGTAATTCTGCTAAAGATTTTCTTGAAAATCGTATTCATGTAATTTGAGAGGTTGATCCCAAAATATATATTTCTGTTTTTCTTTATATTGACCGTGATTGTTTATGTTATTCTTTTGAAGACCTCTTTGATTAAGTTTGCATAAACCTTCTTTATTCTTATATGACCATCTTTCGATTGCGATTATGTTAAAATTATTATTGTAATTGCTATTGTATTTCTGTGTCTCCGCCTCTTCAAATTTAATTTTAAACATTAAAGTAAGTCCACTAGTATAGTATGTGATCAAGGTACATTTTCAATACAGCTAGCGATCTACGATTGGAATTGGAACTGATATGAATTTGAAACCAACTAAACTTTGTGAAATAATTTATAAGCATTTTGTTGACGTTGTTACAAAATTTTCTACTTTCTGTAAACAAATATGAATTGTCCCAGCTACTTTACTTGTACTTTTTATTGCATTATATGAAGACCCTCAAAGCTGTGTCTATCATCAAGTGGAACTTAGTTGAGTTGTAATGCGTGGCTAAATACCGTGGTATATATTTCGAAAAGAATGAGAGGCATTCCGTTGACAATATTTCAATTTAAATCAGACTGTATTTTTTCGAAAGTTTTGAGATCAGATGAGCAAAATCTATTCAGTGCATTTTGACTGATATCCACTCTGTTTACAGATAGCTCATGTAAACTTAATTCGCTGGAAAACATTGAAATTAGATGAGTAAAATCCATTTAATGCGTTTTTGACTGTTATTGGTTCGGTCTACAGAGAGATATAATGTAGTGTTTTTAGTGAGAAGCTTAATAATTTTGTTTTTCTTTTGTTATATTGACGTAACTCATATACTAGACTAAATTTATATTTTTGTAGATTACATTTTTATGTAAATCCCATTATACACGGGCACTAGAAAAAGGCGTTTCTAAGCATCAATGATTAGATACGAGTGTTGCCGAGTACTTATTTTAATCAACAAAGGCAAAATTGATTGATCATCATTTCATTGCTTTTTATTATTTATCAACCAGGGTATTGTTTTGTGTTTATGTGTTGTGTAGTTTCCGTAGCATGGAAAAAATATGATTAAAAATAATTTTGCAAGGGTTTTCTTGAGTTAAGTTATGTAACTTCATTTAATGTCTCTTCTTTGTGCACGCAGATCTTGTTTGAGTTACCAGTAGGCTATTACTAGCGCTTTGCATTACTATCACATGCATAACAATTTGCCAATTGCGTTTTTCTCTATTAAATTTCTTCATGAAACTCTGTCTGGCCCTGTAGCGTTGAAAAAAGAGGTTGGCTGCAGCCTCAAAAAAATTCGGTGGAGGTGAGCAGAGAGCATAAAAAGGAATGAGATTTTTCGGAAACGAGGCCTTACGAAGCTTAGAAAGTAGCTTCTGGCTCTGCTACGCAATGCATTTTGCTGAGAAACAGAAAGAGAGATTTCAGGAAGTTAGCTTCAACCGATACCGACTCCATGGGAAAAAAGCGGTTGGTAAACTTTAGGGAAGAGGAGGAGGAAGAAGAAAAGCCAGAACCAGCAAAAAAGCGGGAGATAGAATAGACTGATGGTGGATTAGATTTAGCAGAAAAAGAGAGACTAGTATGTCTCGTGCCACGTCCTATCCTTGGCTTTGGCGATGACGGACGAGGCAGACCAAGCGGCTGAGATGTAACCCTGTCGCTCTTGGTCAATTTTACCAGCGTAAGCAAAACCCTTGCATCTTTCCCCTTAATGCTTTTTGCTCTTTAGAAGACCAAGCTTGAGGTCGGCGTTGGACGCAACCAGAAGAAATGAAAATTTGACCACACTTACTACCAAAGAAATATAAAAGAACAGCGGAGGAAAGAAAAAAAGTATTTTTTTGAAGAAAGACAGTGTGAATTGATGTAATAAGCAAAGCCTGGCCAATATGTCGACACTACGGCCAGCTTGCGAGATAAGAAGAGCGATGCCGGGAATCAGTGTAGTCAAATTTTGGAGTAAAAGATCCAGGGATTCTGAAAGTAAAGAAGAGTTGAGGTTGGATTCCAGGATACACATAAGATCAACAAAAAAGGGAGAAAGTAAGTGAAGAAATTCAATACTTCTGGTATGGACATCTTTGTGTTCCCATGGAGAACCCTGCGCGATTCAGGAAAGAAAAGGAAGCAGAGGATGTGGAAAAGGAGCTAGCAGAAGAGGAGCTTGAGTAAATGGAGGATGAACAGGAAGAAGTAGGGGTTTGTCACAGAGCAGAGGGAGAGTAAGAGATTTGTAAACAAGAGTAAGGGGAAGAGCTGCATCGGCAGAGGGAAGTTTGGTTGTGTTGTTTTGAACAGAGCATATATATGTGATGGTGAGCTCCAGAGAAGATGACACAGTGTGGATAGACTGGGTACCCCCTGGAGAATTCAGGATTCAGAAGGGAAGACAGATCTAGGAGTAAGAGCTGGAGGATGAGTTAAACTCTGAGGAAAAAAGAAGGATGCACCTAAAAAAAATACTCATATGAAGCAGGTACAGTATTGTACTGATCTGCCCCTCCAGTTTATATTGCCGGTGTAAATAGAACAGGGAAAGATAGAGTAGGATGTGAATCAACGTTGCGGCTCAAAAAAAAGTAGAAAAAGAATGAGAAGGCGAGAGAGTGAGAGAGAGAGAGAAAGATGCAGGAGAGCAAAAGAAGAAAAGACAGATTTTAGAAAGAGTGTATGGTGCTCTTCTGCGTTTGTTCGCAGGGCAGCACTGCATAAAAATGCTAGATGTGGGCAGAGCACGGGGTATATGGGCCCCTTGGGAAGATCAGCAGCCATTTTGAGCCAACCTGATGGTGTTGGCAGACCGCACCAGGACGTTGAGGTGGCTGTTGATTGGTGCATTGTAGTCATAACTGGATATCATAGACTTTGAGAACATCGCAGATATCGCTGAGCATCGCAAATATGGTGGATAATTCAAACATTGCGGGCATCGCTGGACATTGTAAACATCGTAAAAGTTGCTGGATATTAGTTATTTTCTAATTAGAAATACCAAACTGTCCCAGCAACTGTAGAAGAATTATTTGTCTGAACCAAAAAACGACTTGACCGTTGTTAAATATCAGCTGCTTAATTTTTGTTAAACATCAGCTGCAATAGCTGTGCATATTTAATATAAGCATCGATTTAGCAGCATCAGTAAAACACCAAACCAATACCATAAGAAGCTGAAGCTATCTTCTTGCCATCGCAGGTTCAAGCATGTCAGGGGTCGGTCGCTAAGCTATAGAATTCCAAATTTTGTTTGAAACAAATAAAAAATTTTGTATTTGTCGCATACGTGCTAAAAAGCGAAACGAATGCTGGCTTGTAAACATAGAGAGCTAACTGAGTTACCCTTTTTAAAAAAACTTTTGATGAAACGTTAAAAAAGTACGCCCACATTGTCACCTAAAAAGATATTACTCTCCAAATTTGTCTGAGTTTCCAAGAGTATGAACCAAGCCGCACAGAGGTCTGGAAAATACAACCAAATGTGGTGGAGTAGGAATGATAAAGATCCCTGGTCAAGTTATTTGGAAAAGATAGAAGCAACTTGCAATCGGAAAAAATTATAGTTCTCAACTTACTATGTACGCACCAAAAACCGAAATTACAATTCAGACTTGTAAACAAAGGGGTCTCAACCCTCTTCAGAAAAACGTTTAATAAATTTTTTCAAGGCTGTTAACTTTTTTGATTTTGTGAGCTCCCAAGAACATGAACAATTCTGCGCCTTCCTGTCAAAATGATCTAAGCGACAAAATCATTTTTTGCAGGAGGCGATAAAAACTTTCTATCATTTAATTATTGAAACAAAACAGTTATTTTGTTGGACAGATTTTATTATGAGGTTAAGATCATTTAGTAAGTCACGTGTATGGGGCTGTTGTAACCTTGACATGTATATTCTAGGTTTAGGTTGGTTTGACACGATTATCGTTTGTAAAGTTGTCGGTTAGGTAAAAATGACACAGATTAAAATATTGAATTTAATCGGATATCTAATAAGCAAATCGATTGATAAATACATGATCTATGATGCACCAGTGATTAACCAGTAACAAAGCGTTTATGTCTGCTTTCACAGCTTATCTTCTGTTGAGGCCGATGAGGTTTCATCCTTCATAAAATGAGTGGTACATGGTTGGAATGTAAGGTAACAAGCTGATCAGATCTGCCTTCTTCTTGTCCGATATTGAAAGTGGCTTTGAGTAGCACTGAAAATAATATGAATTAAGGCACCTGCAGGTAATATGGCCATGCTGGCAATATGGCCCACTGCTCCGATCTCCGTATCTAAGAGAAGAAATATTTTTCCATTTTTATGAACTTGGAGTGGATCCATACTTGTATTGATTCGCACAGTTAGGGTTAGATTTGTGCAGTAATGAGTTTGCTACAGCGAAACAAAAGTTTGAAATCTTGAAATTGAGCGTTTTTATAAAATCTAGGATTTTTCACCCTTCCAAAAATGGGGTGTATGGTTGGGGAAACTTTAATTTCTTTTTAGCAGGGCAGGAAGGGATTGCTTCAGTTAAACTAAGTAGTTTTGTGTGCTTAAAAAGATTTAAGCATTAGTTTAATTGATATGAAATTGTTCGAGAGCCGTTGCTGGTAATAAGGCCCCCCTCCGTTTGATTGAATGTGCACCTGTGATTGTGTTAGTGTGCATACAGTCCTGTAAGTGTGAACACACCTGTCTTTGCATGTACGCTATAGTGATTTTGAGTACACCATTTGATTGTAAGAATTTAGGGAGTACTCCTTTCTTTTAACGAAAATGTGATTGCTTAATTTTAAATTTAGTTGCGTACAGCATAGTAATGATCTAAATTTAGGGTACGTTTGCCCGCATGTTTTTCGATCCCTACGATTTAACCAGTAGCTACAAAAGATATTCAGGACCTCTTGTTAATGTTCCTGAGCATCTTCATGCTTCATTTAATGCAAAAACATCACAAAATATCCATTAGTTTGTCTACAAAATTTCTTAAATAGCTTGACAATCTTGGGCCTTATTACATGCATGTGCATCTAATATGGCCCAAAAAAAACTTTTTTTAAAAATAGCCTCATGGAAACCCTGAACTTCATCCGACCTTCAACGTTTGATATATGATGTGTAACAACTTACTCTACTTCCATGCACAGTTTGACCAGAAACTTTCAAGTAGTTTTTAAGAAATTTGAGAAAGTTTGTTAGGGTGGCCATATTACCTGCAGGTACCTTATTATTTAAGTAATCATGTGTCTATGAAAGTTTTGAGCTTACCGGTTCAAGAATAATTTCATCAGCTGTTTTGGTTTTTCTTCCAGTAAGTCACACTTTCTCATATTGATCATGCATGTTGTAGTTATATAGCATTACATTAAGTTCTTCAATTTCGATCGAGTAATTTCTGATGCTCGAAAATATGAATTCGCCAGCTTTCGGTAGCTTCATCATTTCTTCTGATACTTTATCACATTTGTAGACACTGTCTTGATTGATTGGTAAAACGCTGAGGTGAGGTGGTGAGGATTTGGCCATTGTAACAAGATTAAACCAATCATTTGGCACAAAGACTTCCATTCTCTTTCGCTTTTTCTATGATGGCATGTACTGAATCGCATTCCATATGTAAATGGCCAGGTACCATAAGCGTATGTGTTATATTACCTATTGATGTTTTTTCTGTCAGATATCTGAGCATTGCAAGAACATGCCGATTTTTGTTCTGACCAGCACAAGAAGTAGAGTACAATTTGAATTCTTCAATCTCTGGATTGCTTCTCAATTTTGTACGAATGAAATCATACAAACAGGATGCGACCTCGTTTCCACCCTTTTTTGCAACTTCTTTTGACCACATGTAGCAGCAGGGCGGACCTTTTTTGTAGTCACAGATCGTTAGGTTAAAAACCCATAGCTGTCTTTTGTAGAAACTCTCTGAGCAGATCAATTTCGGAGTCGGAAGACACTTTTGAAGATCGTAACTTATCATTCCGAATTTATTTTCATCAATATGGCGCTGTTTGTCTTTTCTTTTTCGCTTATAGACGGATTCAGCTTCGTTGAAATGCTGTAAATGTTCTTCAGATTTACTGTCACTGGAAGCTTTAAACTTATCACATTTATTGCAAGTATCTGATTTCAGCTTTGGAAATGACAGATATGAATATTTTTTAAATAGCCTACTTCATAATTCAGCCACTCCTTTTGAGGTTGTTCTCCTTTTTCAAGAGTTTCATCCACATGCATAGAGTACATTTTGTTGATATTCAATTCTTGGGAAAGAAAGAGTTTGTCCGTTCTTTCTCTGCTATAGCAACTTTGATACATAGGAAATCTTTCAATGTGATCTCAGATTTTCTATCTTTCTTCGTCAGAAGTACGTCTAACGCTTGGATGGCGTCCTCGTTGATCGGTTCTCGTAATACTGGTGTCTCTTTCTCTGCGTTTTCTTGATATTGTACAAATTCTGGAATCGCTTATTGATAGCGTACGGAGAAAGAAAGATCGGCAAACGCTATGACGACCTGAACCTGTTGAAAGAAAATATTTTCTGCTGTAATTGTGCTTTGCAATTTCTGTTTTTTCTATCCTTCTTCTTTTTATTCCCATTTCAATCATGCATCCTGATATAAATTGATCCTGCTCATTTGCACTTTACTCATAAAATTGATCAAATATCATTTCACGCTGAGCTTCGGATATTCTAACACAGCAATTATCTTTACATGTGACCGGCTGTAATGTTTGCCATCTTTCTTCTCATGTTTGCTGTTCGTATACTCCATTCCATTCTCTTTCCGTCTCTTGTTTTCTTCTCTTTGCTTTCTACTCTGTTCTTTTGACAAAATGTTTTCTTTATTCTCCCTCATATTTTGGTGAAGCAGCACATTGTTCTCAAGTTCCTGATTATCTGTGACAATTACACTACCCCCACTATAACCTTCGGTGATCGCTTCATTCTCTGGGTTACTAGTATCATTAGCTTCATTCTCCGGATCAGTAGTTAAATCATTGTCACTCTCCACCACCATTGCTGCTGGATCTTCTATTGTCAATCGCCTAAAAGAGAAATGTTTATCGTTATCTATCAATAATTTGGTAACATGATTGATTTTTCACAGTCAACCAATTACTTTTTTATATTCAAGTAATACCTTAATAGGTATATTAACTATAAAAATTGCCATGTTAACAAATGTCGAACAGTATAGGGGTTGCTGCACTTGGGTATCATGCCACCGGTCAAATGTTCGAATCTGTTAAATCATGCTTAAATTTTTCGTATTTTGATGGTGTGCAAATTCAAACGAATCATCATTTTTGTTACTAAATAGGTAAGTAGGCTTATAGACTACATGAACAGCTTTGGTAGAGGTAATGTATTACCGTAGGCGTATACTCATAATTGTTTACCTACCCTACATGTATTGTGAAAATATTTGGTGTAGACGCTATGCGATTAATCGCGGTCAATTAATTATTGTCACATTTAATAAAGTCATGAGATACAATTCTAAAATGGGATTACGTAGCATGTACTCAATAATACATTGATGTAAGCTAAGCCTATGCTGTATAGGCATATATTTACACCTAAAAAAATTCAAAATGTTTAGATTGTTCATTTTGTTTGATTTGATTTTGATCAGCCTATAAATTGATTTTACATGGTGGATAGGCGAAAATGGATATGCCTTATAATAGCCTTCAGTATAGAGGTAGAATATGATTTCGCAGCATAGATGAATGTGAAACTTACTATCTTTTAGCTGCAGTTTTTGTACGTTTAGGAAGATGGTCAGACATTTTGAAATGGAAAAAGGAACTTCAAATTTCTGAAAAATACGCTATTTTATTGAATTACTTCAAAGAAACAATAAATTGCAATAGCTTAAACTTACTGTTACTTCTACAATTTTGCTTGATTTGATTTTGATTGAGTGTAAGTTAATTTTGTATGGTGGAATAGATTGTTTTGACACAAACAAAGTATACAGTAATGTATATAGGTTAAAATGACACAAGCATGTATTGAGGAATAAATATATAACTAAGTGCTGTTGGCTCTCAGGAAGATAGCTAGGGTTATGTACTACCATAAAAGGATATTAATTAAAAATTGATAGAAATGTCGCTTAGATCACTTTGACACGAAGGCGCAGAATTCCTAATTAATAATTAAAATCCAAGTTGCTATTATTGCTACAAGCAATATACGGTTGAACATAATAATACAATATATTTAGCAAATTCAAACGTTTTCGGCGCTACATACCGCCCTCATAAGGATCTATACATAATATTTACAGCATTAAAACTTTCGTTGTATTTTACAGCATTATAATAATTAAAATTATTAGACTTGTTTTTATGATTGTAGGCTATCTGCTGTTTGTGACTTTATTTTGTCAAAAATTACATAATCAAAAGTGGGTTAAAGCATAACAAAATTGCCTTAGAAATGCCTTACGTTCGAGGGCATTTAGATAACTTCATCTATTTCCTATTTTTTTTTTCAGTCTTCTAGTTTAAATAAAAAGGTTGACCCTCTTCTTATATCAAAGGCAGCAAATCTGTCAAATCCTTAAGCTTATTTTCTCCGACTGGCAGCTGTTCATTGTAGAGCTGAAGTAATGTCCAATGTCCACTCCAGTAGAGCTAACTCTGGTGGCTTCTCTTCGCAATCCTGATCAAATTTTAACGTAGAGCTTTTTAGCCAAAGAATTTACCAATTTCATTTTCCCTCTTTCTTGGTCATAACAAGTTCTTTTTATCTTTTCCCAAAGCACTGGTTCACCATTTTCATGTTTAATCAATTAATCAAGCACGGTTCGCAAGAAACTGCTAAGAATTTTTTAAATTCTTAGACACCACAGCAATAACGTTTAATTTCTTGCTGCGTCGAATATATTAAATTGCTGTTATCCAGTCCCCTGGAACTTCGATGATAGCATTAGTAATTTTTATGTCTTTCTATTATTTCATCAATACTGTCGGCTTCTATGAAGGTATTGCTGATTGAAGGTATGCATAGGCAATTTCTGAGCCTTTTCAGCATGCTAAATGCATCAATATTAAGGATAGTAGAAAACCTATGTTTTTCTCCTTACAAGAATCACAATAGCCAACAATCAAAACATCTTTATTGGCTTCCAGCAAACTTCAATTCACTTTTATAGACAAGAACCAAACTGTTGTCTCCCTCTGTTAGCTATAGTCTTGTTTTAAACAGAACAATGGCCTGGATTGCAGCCTTCTTTGGCTGTCGATATACCACTTCAGTTTGTAGATGGGGATATGGCAGAACTTTTTGTGAGTCAAAGCTTGCAATAGTACCATCAACTGAGGCTACAGCATGAGCATTGTCCTTGCTTTTCTGATTGTAAGCCAGCTCAGCTTTCATCAAATGACGTTATTTTTTCGCCTCAATTGCACTTTTTTCCTTTTGTTCGACGGTAATGAGCGCAGCCTTAAAGATATATTTCTCGCAGTTGCCTTCAGACGGAGGATAACACAATAAATCATACTGAGGGTTCGTTTGCACATAGCAGTTTTCTCAACTAGGAATAAATCTTCTTACCGAAGTTTACAGCAAATTTTGAGACGGAGTTTCGCTCCTTGACGCTGAGTGCAAAAGGAGTGGCGCTATCTTCGATTTTGTTTATTGTCTATTATTTTTTCAGAATGGTTAGGGATAGGCTTTTTTTTTGCATTATGCATATATTTGTGTTATTCAAACTCTATTGTCATCCGGTCCGGTCCCTATACCATTTGATCCCGAAAAACAAAGGTCAAGCGTTCATCTTTTTTGAGATAAACTTACCGGTATTGAAAGTGAGTTATTTTCCTGCTTTTGTCAAAATAATGGCAAAGACTTTTTTGCAATGTGTGGCGGTCAACTTTTGAAAAGTGTTTATTTTTCGGTTTTCAGCTCAAATTGATGGTGAAGACCTTTTCCAAAAATCACCTTTTTTAAAGCGACTACTTTGGGCCATTTTCAAAATTTATGAGGGACTGGAGGCTGACAAAGATATTGGAGAGCTGAAAATATTCTAGAGGCCTGCTGCTTACCAGCTCCCTCTATTTTTACAATCATGTCGGTAGGCTTAAATCAAACCAAGCTATATAATGTCAAATTTACCAGCCCGTTTTTACTACGTTATGTTTTCTTTATTTGTCAACTTTCGTCTTTTCTCAAGATGTTAAGCAGCGATGTTTAGCTGTATTCAGTGAAATAGACAATATTTTTTTTTCCATATTTATCCTCCATTCATGACAAAGCGATGTATCTCTTTGTTTTGGACGGTAAGTCCGCACTCGCTTGGGAGTTGCTATTTCCGGGTCACTTGTCTTTCACAAAAAGGTGGGGCGTCCAGTTAAGTGCCTTACCCAAGGACACAACAAGCGAACTTGCCGGCTTGTTCTCCACAATCTCCCCAAGACAATAGCAGTAAGATATTACGTAACTTCTTGGCATATGAAGCTTTCAAAATGGTTGAATAACGTCTTTTCTGTTTAGCCCTGTTAGCTTCTCTGAGATAAAATTTGGCTGCGGGCACTTCTATGTGAGAACCCTCGAAAATCTAACAAAGTTGTAAATGTAGCGGTTGGTGTGCAAAAGATTATTTAGCTTGAATATCCGTAATTCGGTAACTGCTAATTATCGATGTGATAGTTGATGCTCATTGACTGTAATTGATTGCGAAATTCGTATTGCTGTTACGTGTCTCAGGTATTTAAAATTCTGAAAGGCTGTGATCACTAAAGAACAAACGACCGTAACCGGAAAAAAAAACTGTAATTGTTGCAGTTAGCAGGAAGCATGGATATATTAAATCCACCTATTATAAATATAAACGGTCGATTATATTGTGCATATCACAGAGAAAATGGTCACCACGTGGAGACACGTGATATTCAAAACACTACAGATGTTTTGTGGGAGGATGAACCACTTTGCGATTCAGAAAATACTTGTACTAATGTGAAAACTTGTGATGGAAGGTAATCTATTAAATAGAAACTGTATGCTAGTAGTGATACAAAATTGGCCTTTATGATAGTTTTTTTATAAAAATTTTATTTTGTAATAATGGTGGTGAAGATAAAAATTTCAATTAGTATTTTATATCAAATTCTACAAATATCAATCAATCCTATATCCCAGTTCAACTCAATTCCAATTTTTTTTTGTTGAAATTAGTCGGTAGATGATGGATGGTGATCAGTAATGAAAAAAGTTTTGAATGTTTAACACTTTTTGTTGTTCAGGGTAGTGGCAGATTTTTTGAAATGTAAGTCTATGACTAGGTGTATCTTTAGGCATGTTCTGGCACAACATCAAAAATATTTTTGTAAACTTAGGCTACATTATTTTTGTCTGTTTTTGTATTTTTAGGTGCAAGATATCTATGAGTGTTCCCACCACATTTTTTAAATATATCATTGGCACCAAAGGTGAGAGGAAAAAACGATTAGAACATGAAACAAATACAACTATTGATATCCCACGTAAAGGTTGTGATGGAGATATAACCATAACTGGATTTGACGTCGAATCTGTTTCATCTGCAAAAAATCGAATTGATTTACTTTTGTCATCAAAACGATGGAAAGAGCCTTTTACACACTTTATTTCTATACCTCTTGTTTCTAACAAAATA
Organism: Trididemnum clinides; assembly: GCA_963675345.1. Classification (NCBI taxonomy): domain Eukaryota; kingdom Metazoa; phylum Chordata; class Ascidiacea; order Aplousobranchia; family Didemnidae; genus Trididemnum; species Trididemnum clinides. The sequence goes on along the minus strand of OY776289.1, from coordinate 32,090,008 downwards.
AAGTCTAAATTTAAGGAATTTCAACAGTCTGTTTTGAGTGATTTTTCTGCTGATGATGGTGTTGATGAAAGTCTGTTTCAAAACCCAGCCAAGTTACATTTGACTGTATGCACATTGGTGCTGTTGAACGATGAAGAAGTTCAGAGAGCAATAAACACTCTTCACAAAGTTTATGATGATATTTACAATGATCTTTTTTGTGGAGGTTCTATAGAAATTCAGTTGAGCAGCCTGGAGTATATGAATGATGATCCAGCTGCAGTTGATGTGCTTTATGGAAAGGTAGGCTTGTTGGCATATAACATAAAGCTTAGGACAATTATTAGCCGTCTTAAATCATATTTGCTCTATTGCAGAGGTTTTGAATCTGCAAGATGGTATGCACTTATGCTTTTAAGGCAATATGTAATAGTATTGCAAATGACAAGCACTTGTATTTATACTGCTTCTCTACTGAATTACTGCAGACCTAGTATTAGGTAGTAACTTGACCAGAAATCTTTTAAGTTCTTTGTTTCTTTTTTGCTTGAATACTGCTACATTTCCCCTTGCGTTTGTACTAGATACTGTGCTAATCTGTCCTGCTGTTTCTTTTATTTACTTTCAAGTAAATCAGGCTATCCAAAAGCACACATCGCATAGAAGAATCACTGGTTATTATTTTGGAGCTATATCATTTGCTCATCTTTCAGTTCTGTCAATTTGAAGTTACATACTTGTTATGAATATCTTCAATTTTGTAAATATTTTTATGTTTGCAACATCTGATTGTTGACATTGAACAAAAATTCCATTGCAGTTCTTAAAGATTGATTTTCTAGTTTTTCATTACTGTTGATTCTTTAAAAATTCTAGTTGACTGTAAGAATGAAATTTTCTTACGACATAAGAGTGCTAACCATGTTTTCAAAGGTTTAAATCACTATATTGTAAGCTGCATGTGATGAGGTTAAAGTTATGTAAGTTGCATAAAATGATGCATGTGCTTACACGGCATTCTTTCTTTCTGAGTGTGTTACAAGACTGTTTTTGCCAATTCACTGTGCATTTTGTTTTGCATCCATACTGCAATAAATCTTTAGCATTAGCATATGAGACATAGCATTACTAAAATCCTATGGTGATACAAGAAAAACTGTGCACTAGCTGCTCTTGGTTTTAAGCTTGAACTGCTCTTAAATTTATTTGCAAAAAATTAGATGACAAAAAACTTGATCTCTCAATCAGATAAATTTGATGTGCTGGTTGGTTTGGTTTAATCGTGGGAATACAATGTGTGCTATTGAATGGTCATGGCAGTATCAATTTGTCCACGAATCCTTTTCTGCATCTTGGTTGGAACTAACCTTCATTCTTGCGTCTGTGATAAATATAGCATTAGCTTAGATTGTGAAAACGTGATCCAGAGCTATATGAGTTTCCAACAATACCTATATTTTATATTTATAGGTGCGTTGTCTTGATAATTCTGACAGACTTCAGGTGCTTGCTGACAGATTGTCAGAATCTTTTATTGAAGAAGGTCTCTCTGAGAAGCAGTATGACCGAGTTAAACTTCACTGCACACTAATGAATACATTATTTCGTAGAAGTGATGATGGGCAAAGAAAACAAGAAAGAACATCATTTGATGCAAGCCGCATTTTAACAAAATATCAGGACTTTGAGTTTGGAAATTTAACTCTTGATGCAATACATTTGTCTAAAAGAGGCTCATTTTCTGAAAATGGTTACTATTTTTCTACTGATAGAATAAAAATTTCCTAATCAAATACTCTAGAAATCTTCGTCCGTTCCACGATTCTTTAGTTCTGAAATTTGTATAAAACAAAAATTAGCCTCTATGAAATCGAAATTTTAGAGCATGTTGGTCATAAAAAGTCATGTGATATTGGAATGATTCGTAAAGAGAAACACGTTTTACTCATAATCATGCTTTATTTCGAAATCACAAGACATCTTAACTAAAATGCATAGAAATTTCGACTTATGTAAAGTATTTTTTTATTGCATGAAATCTTCAAAACTATTTTTTTTTATTGTTCTTCGGGTGAACAGCTCTTGGAGTTCCTTGTAAACCTCACGATTTCTTGCTACAACTACTCACTCAATTGGTTTGATTTTAAGGAATATCACTTATGCAACATATTTATCTGGTTGGCCATGATACTTTTTGCTTATGCTATATTTGTTCAAATATATACGGCACGGGGTGACCAAATGCAGCTCGCAAGCTTCTTTTTGGGTCTTTGAATGCAGCTCTTTTGACTAGTGTTGTTTTTGTGTGTAGTGATGTGGTGTAGGGTTGTGCAATCTCGTGGTGATACGTTAGATTGTCTGGCAGGTAGAAGGGAGGACATGTACAATTTGGAGGTTGAAAATGATGATCTAAAAAAAAATCATCCACCTATTTGGATAAAAAATGGTGTCAGTTTAAACTTACAATTGGGTAGAGGCTCTTTCAGTGTTGGCCCTTATGATTTTTGGCTCTTGAGTACATCAGGTGTGGCCATCCCTGATATAGGGCATGCACTGCAGTATAATAATTTGTGGTTGCAAGTTTAGAAGCCTTACAGTATCTTTATATCGAGTAAATCTCATTATATCGATTAAATCGTGTTGTACATACGCACGACATTAGTATCCCAGCACAAATAACATGCTGCACAGTAAACAACTGCTAGAAAACTGTAGACATGTGGTTGATTTTTCATCTGTACGTCAGGCAGATTGTCTTTGGAAATTTTGTTACTTTAAGCTTCCTAGATAGTCTTGCTTTACGGTATTCATTGTATATTACGGTTATGTTTTTTTAACCTGCTCATATTTAAATCATGTTTTAACGTAAAATTAAACTTTCTGTTTTCATAATAGTTTCAGTCCAAAGCCGTTTCTTTAATAAAAAAATTGTATTTGAAACTTGAGCCGCTGGGCATTTGGCTAATTTAAATTTGGCGATTTTATCTCAAAATCGTTTTGTAGTTTGTAATAATTTTTGCACCTATGATCGGAGCAGTATTTTGAGACGTCAGAGGTAATTTTATGAATATTGAAGGTTACAAAAAAATTAAAAATGACACTTGTACACTACAAGTGCCTTTTTTAATTTTTTTGTGTGTAGTATACGTATAGCTTGTAATTGGGGTCAGTTACCATGGAACTGTGTAAAAAGCAAAAAATGATTCCCGTGTTATTCGTATTTACAGTCTCCGGATTACCGGTCAGATACTCTACCATTTGAGCTACTTTATACCAATCCCTTACACTGTAAATTTACCTTCATAAGCTTTGCACCCAGCTTTTTGGCTTTATTACGCCGTAGAGATAATGCTCTGAGTGTCGGTTACGTACCAGAGTCGCAAGAGGTAGCAACCTTAAAATTTGTATTTCGGTATAGTCAGTCGAAAAGGTTTCTTAAAATAGAACTGTACGAAAGGCTGAAATTGATTCCGGTACGATTCAAAATCACAACTGCGCAGTTACTAGTCTGATGCTCTGATAGTTAAGCCTTAAAACACAAAGAAATAGTAAACGCAAAGAGAATTTGGCGTTGTAAAGGCTTTATTCCGCAGCTAAAATGGTGGAGCATTTGACCGGTATCTCTTGCATTCTATAAAAGCCAAATAAAATGGCCTTGAAGCTTACTCTTATGGAAGTATCTGTCACATCATCAACAGGCTGAGATGGTTACTAAAATTTCGCATCAACAAGTGTTGTTCCTTTGTAATATAGACTTTTTATGTGACTGCGTTAAACCACATTCTCTAGGTTAAACGTTTATATTGCAATCGGTTATGATCTCAAAAAAATTCCTTTTATACCAGTGATCCCAGTGAGACTTTTGATTTTCCAAGAATTGACTTTGAAAGATCCCGAGAAAATGGAAAAATTCCTAAGCAAAGTGAATAAAGAAAAAAAAAATTATTGCATACGCATAATATGTGGATCAATTTTACAATGGGCACATCAGGGTTTGGGAATTTTCCTTCGGCGAGACAATGATCTCCCAAAATGGGTCATCATTTCTTAGCCGGTAACAATTCAACCTCGTGTTTCCAAATTAATGCGCTTTATTGCCAGTTGAGCCTGTTTTCAAGAAATATTTTTTAAGTTTAATAGTATTTGCTATATTTCTTTCTAAATTACCGTCACAAAATCGATCTAATGGGTTTATGTTTGTTATACCAATAATTAAAGTTGTTACTTATACATGATTTTACTTAAAAATCCCGAGATTTCAAGCACTGGGATTCCTGGTTTATACTAGTTAAGCTTTTAAAAGTGGCTTGGCCCATTCCAATTTGTCTCGTAATCTCCCTCATCATGTTTATTTGTAGCAACTACGTAACTGATTATAGCAGGCATTTTCCGTTTGACGAGTATATAGATTTTATAAACAAATGCAGACGTTCTTTGGACAATTTTATACGTAAATATCACGTCTCGCCCCCTCCCCTTCTCCTTAGTAAACCTACAGCTTCATCAGAATATGGCAGTTTTTATAATCAAACTAACTTGCAACTGTTAAGTATAAAATCAACAGGGTAATCGATGTTATTTAACGCCAAAAATTACAGTACTGCAAATAAACTAGCAGTTACGTCATAGCATGAGGGGATAAACCGAAGTAGGTGTTACAAGGACCATCGTAAAGGCAATCTACCCAAGGCAGGTCTCAACATTATATTGCCACTCCTCTCGATTTTCAGCTCTGCGTTCTTTTGTAACTACTTTCGCTTTTGATATCATATTTTTCTGCTGAACATCTTGAATGCTTCTTTTCAACATTTTTCTTATTTAACATGTATTAAAATGTGTCCAATCTGTCTTTCTTTTTCTGGTCCCGGTAAATAGTTTCGGGTGTTTTTCATTCACAAGATGTAGGACTTACACATTTTTCAGCATGTTTGTCCGCTTTATCTTCCTCCAAACCTAATTCAGTTTAGCTGCAGCTGCTTTCTTTAATTGCACGTTTTGGATCTGTACATTACTAAGTCTCACCAAGGATTTTACCGATTGCTTTTTGCTTCTATTTCATTTCAACCGTAAAAACTGTGTATTGTACTTGTCCAGATTTGCTTTATCTACTCCGATTCCCGCACGGACATCCTCTGAATACCCATTTCTTGAAAGTAAACATATAATACCGTTACTTGAATTACTCCTCATGCCAAAATATAGCTTCATTTGTTCTTTACTAGCTTTTTTTAGCTACTGTTTTGGTTTACAACATCCGGTTTTGGGTTACAAATGAGTTATAAATATTTTCCTTATCTTCGTGAGATAATAGTTGTAGGCCTAACATGTAATTCAAAGTCATAAGATCACAGCTGCAAACTTATGCTTATGGAGTTAATTCAACAACCACTCAATAGTGCACCCGTTGTTTTTGTCGTTGTTACCCGACCGCTTCCGAGGAAAAGGGACTTGGAGAAAGACCATGGAGCTCCAGGGAAGCTAGCCAGCGCCTGGACGAGAGGTCGCAGAGAGAGAAAGAGCGAGTGGCGCAAGGTCCGTAGATGGACAGTGCAGAATAAGTGAAGTGGTATGCAGACGCTGCCTAAAGAATCCTCGATTCTGTTAAACGTGGAGAGAAGAGTTTAACAGAAGGCTGTGTTCATTACAGTGACGAAGAGGGTGAACGTGACGAGGAAGCAGTGGGTACCGAGGGGACCTGAGTGTCAAAAAATTTAGCGTCTCCATTCCGAGAACAGAGTAAAGTGGATACGAGAGGGACTGCAGGAATAACGCACACCGCCTGTCCAATTAATCGGATGCGGCGTTACCCGGAAGAAATGGGTGTCCGAGAACCCAGTATAGCATGATGTTAAAGAAGAGAAAAGATAGGCTTGTTGGTGCTGCCGGAAGCTGGCATGGCACTGGCTTCAGCGGAAAAACTTTAACAAACTCAGCCCGCGGAAAAGGAAAAGATGATCTCAATGCCACAAAGTGGCAGTCGGCGAGGACGCCAGAACCGCCCTTTCAAAAGAAAGAGGAACAGATCCAACAGTCCGAGATCACCGAATCGTGAGAGGTGAGCGAGAGCCCCAGCTTGGTGAGAGAAAGGGAAATCTGAGCGGGAGCAAGAGTTAGCTCCACACTGAAGAAAGGTGGCTTCTAAGGAGGAGAAGGAGCGCAAGTAGAAAGAACATCCCTTGGAAAATAGGAGCAAGCATGAGCGGGTGAGTGGAACCAAAAGTACAAAAGGAGGATCTGGAGAGTAGGTTTTACTCCAAGTCTGGCCACACTAGGGTGTTAGGTACGCTAAGGTGTTGAATGGTTTTCCGTACTTTTAAGAAAATATTGCATCGTAATTCTGTACTTTACTAAAATACCGTTGGTAATAAGTTTAGTACAATACGGAATTTTTTCGTACCATACAAATACAATCTTACTGCGATTTACAATCTAGAAAAATTAATTATCATGATATCGCTCTAAATAAATCTCTATAAAAAGCTCTATATAAATCTAATTGGTGTAAATATTGTGGCCAATTGTAAATATCTTGCGTTGTTTGTTGTTTTAACGCTATGGACTTTCAATCTGAAACAAATAAAATATATAGATGAATATACAAAATGTTTAGTTCTAGAAGGTTCAAAATATTTTCGAGCAATTTTTAATAAAACAAACAAAGACTGTCACATGATTACTATACCATTGCAAAACACAACTGTTACATCACAAAACGAATCTCCCAGAAAGTTCTACAGAGTTTTCGTACTTCAAAAAATGTTTGCTACGTCATAAAATGCAGAATTCAAGAAAGTTCTAGGTCAATATACTCAAGTAAGGTCAAACTGGTCATAATTAATTGAATTTTACGCTACAATAATGCAATTGTTGTTGCAGCTATTAAGTTGGAAATCGTGTGACTTTTGCTTTTAACAAAGAAAGCTTTTTGAAGACTTGATTTGGCCTCCGAGAAGAGTGTGGTTCGGTGCATAGCAATGATACCATATTTTCGTACCGTACCGTTGCATGCCAGAAAATATCGTACGTAATTTTGAAGCGTACTTTTCAAATTTTAACCGTATTCTACCCAAACCTGAAATAGAAAAGTGGTTGGAAGGCAAAGGCCCGCCAATAAGAACAGGGCGAAATGAGGTAGAGTGACTTGTAGGGGAGAAAAGAGACGCCTCAGAGGAAAGAATTCGAATAGGGGAGGACGAGAGGTAGTGGGTGATGGCGTTCCTACTTGGTAACGCTAGGGACAGGAAGCCATCTAGTTTAAGGGTGAGCAAACTACGGGCCGCATGCGGCCTGTTAACACTTCTAGAAACTTTCATATGCAGTGGTACCTCGGGATAGAATTGTTTCTGGCTACGAATATTTCGGCTTACGAACCGAGTCTCGAAGAAATATTTGTTGCGAGATATCAATGAGCAATTTTTTTAAATGCGCCCCTGTTATCATAGGTTTTATGACGTAACAGTACCGTGTGTTTCCAGGCTTTCCCGTTCGCATCACATGAGAGCTTCTTGTGATCGTGAATGCAGTACAGTGACTTTCCACCAGGATAGATGCCCTCACTGGCTGTTTTGAATGTAGCGCCATACAAGTTGCTCTCCCACTGCCATCTCCCGACATTATTTATAACAACACTGTGGATCATTATTGTTGTTTTATTGATTTTATAAATGTCTCATTGTTTAGACGTATCATTGAGTATGTGCTTATAATGTCCAATTTTTGTTTGGAGGGGGGTATAATATCCACTCTTTGTAAGGCTGGGTTTGAAACGAATAAGGCAATTTACATGTGAATCTTGCTTCTGCATGCGAAGAAATTACCTTACGAACGCCGTCCCGGAACGAATTAAATTCGTATACTGAGGTACCATTGCACCTAATTTAACATAACAGGAGTGCCCACACTTGCCGTGCTAAAGAGACGAAAACGATAGAAGCCATCATTGAAAGAGCCACCACGAGATTCTTGGTTTGAATTGACGCTTTTTCCTTTCAAATAGGGGTGATAACCTTTTTTTTGGATACCATCAGTTTCAAAGTCCAAAATTAAGCATTTGCACCCTTTCACCGGTCTCTGGCATTGCAAACAGCAATTGCAAGATTTTCAGCACTCGCCCTCGGCCAACTCCTGAATTGCCAATGTGGCCCTCCGGCTGAAAAGTTTGCCCACCTCTGATCTACAGTAGTTTGAGCATAAGCGAGAATGAGCCGAAGAAAGCTTTGTACAAGAGAGAGAGGGATCCCATGAGGAAGCAGAGGTACAGCGTAAGGCATTGAAACGAGGCAAGAACTTAGCCTTCAGCAAAGATAAGTGTAGAAAAGTAAAGAGTGCAATTGAAGGTCCCCAAGAACAGTTAGAAGTGGGATTGAAGTGGAGAAGAGAGTTGAATAAAAGGATGGGGACTGGAAGTCAGCTTGAAAAGGATCCATTTAGAAGAAGGAAGCCTCACATTTCCTTGGATTTAGAGCAAATTACGAGCGCTCCAGTCGAATCAGAGCTCCTTGCGTGGCCTTTTGAAGGAACAGATGGCCAGGTTGTGAAGTTGAAGAGAGCATCTGACGAAGGAAGTCGAAGAAGCAGGAAGATCATGAATGAAAAGAGAGAAAAGAAAGGGTTAGAATGGATCCTGCAGAACACCTCGACGAATTCGAAAAGAGCGAGGAGCAAGTTTTGTGATTTTGATAAACCACGCAAGCGCGCCGGTCAGAAAAGAAAGATTTGGTCCAATGAGCTAAGCAACGAGGAGAGTCGGAAGAATTAAGTGTATGAAAAAAGCGGGATGCCAGACAGAGTCAAAAGCCCTGGAGAAGTCGATCGTAGCAAGAATCGACGAAGTACCTTGTTTGGGTTTGTTAAACCTATCCGAAATGGACCGAGAAAGGTACAGAATTTGATCGAGAGTAGGCCATCTTAGTCGTAAATTGACCTGGCGGGGAGAGAAAATGGAATTGGACTCCAGAAAGAAGAGTGACGATATAGAACGTCGCGTTAAAAAAGCTTTGATACGCAGAAGATGAGAGAGATAGATCGGAAGGAAGTAGGAGAGTCAAGAGGTTTGCCATAATATGAATCGTAATAACAGAAAGTATTTTCCTGATGAAAAAAAAGAAATGTAAAGACCAGGAAAGATTAAAAGATGTAAAGAAGAAAATCGATGACAGTGTAAGGAAGGTGCTTTGTCATGGGATAGGCAACTTTGTCTGGGCCGGTGGCAATGAGCGAGGAGAGGTTTGAGTCAGCCGCGAAATATTCGGTGAAAAAAAGAAAGGGAGAACAGAAAAAGGAAGGAAAAACCTCAGAGCACGTGACTCCTCGGAGCCCGGACAAGTAGCCTCTGGTACTGCTAAAAGTACTGCCAAGGCCAGAACCTTTGGCTGGGAGACAGAGAATAAGATCTCAGGTAGGCGGCATGGGCCGATGCAGAAATCTCTGGGAAAAAAACAGCTGGGAAAAGAGGAGGAAGATGGAAGAAGAACCTGAAACAAAATGGAAAAGAGAATAGATTAATTTAGGATCAGATTTAGGAGAGAGAAACAAGCATGTTGCCTGTCATGTCTCAGCCTTGTCTTTGACGATGACAAAGAGACGCATGTCGAAAAAAAGAGGTGTAACCCTGACAATCTTCATCACTTCTATAAGCGGCAGCAAAACTTTTACGTCTTTGACTGAACACTTCTTCTTCTTCAGGAGACCACCAGGCTTGGATTTGGCGGGTACGCTGCCAACAAGAATAAAAGATTTGACCGTATTCAGTGCCAAAGAAATGAAGAGAAGTAATATATAAAAAAGGATTCCCCTGCAGATAGGCAGTGAGAATCATGGTATAAGGCAAAGTCATCCCAACGAACTTTCTGAAAATTGAACAAGGAAATTCTTTGTCGGAGCGAAAGAGCAGAAAAAAAAGTACAGTAATGTCGGAACTACTTTCTTTGGATTTATTTATTCGTTAATTTATTGGATGTTTTGTTTAAATTCATTCATGCGTTAATTTTGTACTTTACTTTTAAGTTGCGTAACATCATCTCATTTTAATTTACTTTGTTGATTATTTTGCCTGTTTTAATTACCGTGTAGTTTCTTGTGCACCCGTTGACAAATTAGTGGGTGATGTAGTTTGGTTTTGCATTTTTTTAATCAATTCGAGTTTTGCGTCTTTCGAGCTTGGAGACATTTTTGGAATTCGAGTTTTTAAAGTTTGTAGTTGGCAAAGAATTCAAAAAAATATATTGTTTTTACCATTTTTGTGTTTTTTTTATCTAACACGGAGTCATACGATAGTGAACCGCTGCAGTAAGTAGAATTGGGAGATGATCAAAAGAAAATGTCAGGGGAGAGGAGCAACTGCCAGAGGAGCGATGGAGAAGAATCGGCATGTCAGGTTCATCGAGAAATAGGAGGTCAGAGGAGATGATCCAATTGAATACTTCCCACGGGTGTTAGAACTACCTGTGGAGTAACAGAGGGGTGATGGCAATTCAAATCTCCCAAAATAAATATGTTTCTGGAGGAGGGAAGAGCCAAGGAAAAGAAGAAGTTGGTTATGTTATCCGCAATGAAGAGCAAATAGGGGGAGCATAAAAGTTAAAAATTTAGAGAGCGAGGAAGAGTTATTTTTTGAGACGTTGATCCCTACATTGTCAAAGCGGGGGTCAAGCAAAAAGAAAAAGAGAATTCAGAAAAGGATAAACCTTGCCTGACAAATATGATGACTCCACCGCTTACGTGCCGGCAATGGGAAGAAGGAACGCCAGTCTGAGAGTGAGCGCAATCAGATTGCAAAGCAGAGTAACCAGGGATCCTGAAAAAGGAAGAGGAATTGAGGTTGGATTCCTAGATACAGATAAGGTCTACAGGATAAAACGAGAATAGAAGTGGAGAAGTTAAGCGATTCTGGTTCAAAGACCTCCGGGATGCCATTAAAAAACCCTAAGTGAATCGGAGGAGGAAAAGGAAGCAAGAGGTGTAGGAAAACAACCAGAAACAAAAGAGAATGAAAAATGTGAAGAGATAGGAGTTAAAAGGTGGGCAGAAGGAGAGTGGGTTGTTTGTAGGCAAGGGTTGGGTGCGAGCGCTGCATTGGCAGAAGGACCAGATCGAAAAGTGGAGGTATGAGCGCTGGCGGGCCTCGAAGAAGAAGAAATCTCAGTGTTGGAAGGGTGGGCAAACACAGGGGAAGCAGGTACGCAGCAAGCAGAACAGCTCTGAGTGTAAGAGCTGCGTAGAGCATTGAACTTGAGAAAAAAGTGATGAGCGCCTTAGATAGCCATTTAGTGCAGGTGCAGCATTATACCGACCTAGCCCTTTAGGTCATATTTCTAGGGGACACTGGGCAGCAAGGACGGGGCCAGGGGAAAACCAACTGCCATTTCAACCTTCCGCAAACGGGGTCGGGGACTGCACCACCACGTTGAGGCGGCTGTTGAGTGGTGTAGGAGCATCTGTCAGAGTGGTGCGTCGAATCATGCTAAAAATTTTTTTAAAAAAGGAAAACGCCATAGGTCCATTTACTGCTCGACGCTTTGCATGTTAGGGATTGTTGGGAGGAAAGCTAGATTTGTTTGGTGAGTACCATGAGGAAAAGCATTTCAATAGGATTCTTCCAACCGTTTATAAATGGCAGAGAGGTGGCGAGACTCAGCAGTCTATCCATCGTAGCGGCTTAAACCTACTAATGACTCGCTAACAGAGCATGATCTCATAGCCATAAATCAAAAGCCATAAAAAAAATCTTTTACTTGATCAAGAAAGATAGTTCTGAAAAGTGCGGTGGCGCACGTTTCCAAACAGAGGTCATTGAACCACACCGACAAGCTTATATACCAGTTTTCAGGTAAATTATACACAACTAAACGCGAAATACTTGAAAACTTTAAACTTATCAAGATAACGCTAGATTTGATGTTATGAGTTCGATTCCCGTGTCGTGCCAATAAAATAAAAAGATCTTACCTCTAAAATAACGGGAAAAATATTTTACTACAAGATTTATTGATCAGCTGCTTATCTGTACTCAATTTCGAATTAAGTATGTATACAGCATGAAGAAGAGTCATTTTTTTATTTTGAGCAGCTGAGTTTAAATATGTTTTGTTTTTCGAACAAAAAACAAAAAATATTTGACATACCATTGTATTTTTAGGATTTCGGTTTTTCGTACTTTTGGCCTGCGGAAAATAAAGTAAAGTTTGATATTATTTCGTTTGCTTTAAATGTTGTAGATTTACCACTTTGGGGGAGTATAAATTGATCATGCTTAGTTTTGAAGCAGACCTCAAAAATTTGGCTTCCCTTTTGCATCATCTTTGGAAAGACCATTACTGCTCACATCTTTACCGAAGAGTTTTTGCCTTATTCTTCATTCAAGACTGTTGTTGCTTTTTATTTTTGATGGCAGTGTTTTTTCTGTTGAGTTATTGAAGTCATGCATTCATATTTGAGGCGCAAGCAAAATTTTTCTAAAAAATGCAAAAATTCCACATTTATTTTTTTAGGAAAAAGTGTGGAAGAAAATTAGGAAAAAGTTGCTTAAGAGACAACGATTTCCTAAGGTGGAAAAATAAAGCATTTTTTGTGGAAGTATAGTTTGTTTTGTTCGTTAAAATGGAAGGGAATGCAAATTATTAAATGGTTATTTTTATTTGTTTTTTACGGCATATGTTCCGTAAAACGTGATAAAGTGTTTGTTTCACTCCATTAGCTTGTGGTTTTATTGCTTCGGAATAGGATTTGGCATCCAGATTCTCAATAATTATTTCAAAATAATTGGAAATACAGTGGTAAATTATTCTAATCGACTATGTGCATCTCTAGCTAACATTCTCCGCATCGCCGCCGTGAACCACCACCAAGTGTCTGTAAATGTCAGTATGTTACAGCTGTGCGTTAAAGAACTCAATGACACATTTTTGTTTCTGGGCAATATTTATAATGACTCAATTTGCTTTGTATAACTATGTCACAGTCAAAATTTGCAAAAGGTTTAAAATCATTACTGTTCGCTATACTAAAACCAAAACCACTGTAAACAAATAGCCAAGGAGAAATTACTTCGGCGTACAGGCGCCTTGCAGTTTTGATTCTGATTCGAGAGTTGAAAAAGGTTTTCGACCCTTTAAAGCGTAGTATCCTATGCATTAAAATAAAGCATACTCTATAAATCATGCAACGTTTTGACTTGGCCGCGCAAATTTGGCGAGGGTAGTAAACACAATTAGTATATAATGTAAGCACTTGCAGTACTGGTACCGGTAGATTGCCCTAAAACAAACATTATTTCACCAAAAACTAAAGATCACAAGTCTTCTTCGGTGGGTAGTAGCATGGCTTTGTTGTAGAATCTTGAAGTTACCTGTATCGCTGTCAGTTTGCAATTTAAGTTACTCGTATTGCGTTTTAGGTCGTTTAGAACATAGTACTATAAATAGTACCGGTACAGGTTTTGTCCTACTCGGATCTATTGGTAGCGCTGGCCTCTTTGGGGCGCGGTGGCGTGATGAAGTGGTTCTCAAAACTATTTTCAATGCGACTCATATGAAAAACTTTTGTAAGTTTGCGATGCACCAGCAGCATTTTGTGGTTTTGATTTACCTTTCTACGAGTTAAACAAGACTTAAAATCTAAATAATGTCGTTATACTTGCGGGATTTTGTTTAGATCTGTCATGTTCAATCGTAAAATCACGCTCTTTTGAAATTCTACCTTTTCTATTTTTGTCTACTTAACAACTGACTGTCTTAGTCTTAATTTATTTGACGCCAATTTAAGTTAAATTGTGCAAAGCGGTTTTTAAGTCACAGGTCAATTATTACCACAGTGTATAAACAACACTTTGTAAATATGAAATTGATTTTGTCTGTTAGAAAAAAGTAAATCGGGAATGTACTTTTAGAGCTCTTTCGACGAAATAAATTAAAAATTGTTGGCAAAAAATCAAATTATTGAGCGACGCCCTTGGATAATTACGACGCACAGTCTAAAAACCACTGGTGTAATGGTTCGAGCGTCTGCTTCGCACTAAATAGACTTGAATTAAGTTCCCTCATCGAGTGATTTTAGACTTCACAAATGATACTTACAGATCTCCGATTTAACGTTCAGCAATAAAAGTATCGTAATGTGAAGGGTGACACGAAGCTAAACTTATTTAGTTACCAAAAACCCTCAGATGGCCTGCGCACGTAATCGTAAAACAAGAACATCGCTAGCCTTGCATTAGATTGTATACCGAGGCATTCGATCAATGTATTGCACCTCGTAATTGACTGATGACAATGCCACTTTGCTGCGAATGAGATTGGTAGATCTTGAACGTTGGAAAAACAGAACCTTCTATTGCGGCTGTTGTTGAAACACTGACCCAGACAAAAACGTTTCTAGGCTTCGAGCGTATGACGATAACATAGCAAGCAGACCACAAGAAATAATTTAATAGCATTCTATAGCCATTGACGACACAATAACTGACATGTAGATTATGTTGAGTTTTTCGAACTGCTTTGCAATTCGAAGTTATCATCGCGAAGATCTGGTCAGTGCTGGTTTAGTTGTCATTTAAGGTGAACAACAAATATTGTATCACATCGTAGATCCTGCCAAGCTTTCAAGCAGAATAACAGTGGCAGGTTCGATGCAGCGGACAAAAACTAAGAATGCACGAATAGCATACATTAGCAGTTGGCGATTTTTTTTCAAGCTGTTTACATATATCAACAGTTCGCGAAATAAAACCTTTCATAAACCAACTTGAACATTCATGTTGTTGAGCTTCTTAATCAATTCACTAATCTTTTCACCTCTAAACATATTTTGTCATTACAGTGTGATATTGCCTACGCTATTGGCAATCCTGTAGAATTGATATGACCGCTTATATAAAAATAATTAATTCGTATCACATACTACCGAAAAAACAGGATATTGGTTGGATCTCCTTCTAGCTCATACGACTCTCAGCATGTTAAGTGCAATGCGGGAGTGAGATTTGAATCCACGTCAACAATAACCACTCACTGGCTTTAAAGTGCAAAATATGACTTAATAGCAATCATGATGACACAATTGCAATTACGGTCATGTTAAAAAACAGTGGTTTCCACCCTTTTTTGTTGCATGGTTACTGATGGATATTGGCTATTGTTGTGAATTCCCAAACTTGGGAGGCCGTCCCGATACCGAAGTTTGGGACATGTTGTTTAAATCTTTCAAAACTTTTTATTTGGAGATGTTATTTCGAGATCCACTTTTTTAAAAGGATTATTTTACCAATTCTAGGCTGTTTTCACTAAATTTTAGCAAACCCTTAGTTGAAATCGTTTTCTGGCCTTTTCTTACTTGCAAGTTTTGTTAAAGATCAACGTCTACCCCTAGGTGTCGTAGGTTTTTACCAACATTTGTAAGTCTTAACGTGCCATGACTGCATACCGTATTTGCAGTGCGCTTTCCAACTGTAAACCACTGCTCCACACCTCTGTATGCCAAAGATCACGTTGTTGTTACCCGACCTCTTCAGAGGATTGGGAGCGTGGCAGTAGACCATGGACGGCCAGTAGTCGGGCAACTCCCCAAGGCCTTCATTTGGGGTTGTAAAGAGAAGTCGCTTAAAACCGAGCGTCGCAAAGAGCTCGTTGCAGGACAAAGCAGAATGAGATAAGATGTCCTGGGTCGGATGACCACAGGTGCTGTACAAAGAACTCTCAATTCTGCCAATTTTAGTTTCACAGGAGGCTGTGTCCGTTGCACCGAAGACGAAACAGCAAGCGTGACGAGGAAGCACATGTTCTTCAGTAGATACTGAGAAAAGCTCTAGTTCGTACAGATTTAATGAGTCAGAACGCTTCCAGTTCGAGAGAAGAACAGAGTGGATACAAGAGAGACTACATGGAACAGTGGACAGTTGGAGCAGCGCATCCCGCCGGACCAACTCATCGGGCGTGTCATTACTGGAAGAAACGAGTGACCAGGGACCCATGGTAGCCTAACAGAAAAGGAGAAAAAGAATAGTTCTTACCAGATGTGCTACAGAGTGTGACATAGAAGAAAGAACGTAGGTGAGGATACGTAGCAACAACAGAGCCAGAGTCTAAAAGGAGAAGAGTGACAGACTAGTTGTCGCTACTGAGACCAGAGCAGAGCTTGAACAATGGCACAGGTTTCATCAAAAAAGCTTGCGTACACTGAGACCACCGAATACGAGAGGGTGGCCTCAGCGCCACAAAGATAGCACTCAGCAAGAACACCAGAACCTTCTTTTCCAAAAAGAAAAGACCAATCGGTCCAAACCACGTGATCTTGAGATGGGAGGGAGTCGCACCTTAGCGAAAGAGAGGAGGGTCAGAGCGGGGGAGTACAGAGTACAAAGAGCGAGCTCCACTCTGAAGAAACCTGGGCTTCAAAGAGAAAGGAGGAAAAGCACAGAGAACCTCCCTGGAAGAAGAAAGCATGAACATGAGAACGCAAAGATTCTTCAAGAGGACCTAGAGAGTCTTGATTTCACTCTAAAGTATGTTGTTGTTGTTGTTGTTGTTTACCCGACCCCTTCCGAGGGATGGGGGCATGGCGGAAGACCATGGAGCCCCAGAAGCCGGGCAACTCCCCAGGGTCTGGACCAGAGGTCATAAAGAGACAGAGAGTCGCCAAAGAGTGAGCGGCGCAAAGAGTCCGTAGCTGGACAGTGCAGAATGAGATGAGAGATGTCCTGGGACGAGTGTCCACAGGCGCTGCAAGAAGGATTCTCGATTCTGCCAATCCTGGAGAGATAGGAACCTAAAAGAAGGCTGTGTCCATTGCAGCGAAGACGAGAGAGGACACAGCGAGCATGACGAGGGAGCACAAGTTCCTCAGTGGAAATTGAGGGAACCTGTGTGTCAAAATACTTTGAAGAGACAGTACGCCTCCAGTCCGAGATAAGACGAGAGTGGATACGAGAGATAAGAGGAGAGAGACTACAAGGGATTGCGGAGGGCGCAAGCAGCGCTCCCCGTCTGGCAAGCTCATCAGCTGTGTCGTTCCCCGGGAGAAACGAGTGTCCGGGGACCCATTGTAGCCTGATAGAACAGGAGGAGAAGAAGGACAGTTCCTGCCAGATCTGCCACAGAGTTTGAGATAACAGGAAAGGTGGAGGAGAGGACAGGGTGGCGAGGACAGAACGAGAGTCAGACAGGAGAAGAAGAGAAGAAAAATGGCAGACTTTATGGTGTTGCCGAGACCAGCAAAGAGCGTGCAGAATGGCGCAGGCTTCAGCGGAAAAACTGGAACAAACTGGGCCTGCCGAAAAGGAAAGAGTGGCCTCAGTGCCACAGAGAGAGCAGTTGGCAAGAACGCCGGAGCCGCCCTTGCCAAAAGGAAAAGGAACAGAGCCGTCTGTCCAGAGTACCAGATCATGAGGAGGAAGAAAGTCGAGGTGGGCGAGAGCCGCACCTTGGCGAGAGTGAGGGGGATCAGAGCGAGAGCATGGAGTGGAAAGAGTGGACTCCACCGTGAACGAGGGAAGATTCCAAGGAGGACAGGGAGGGCAAGCAACAAGAGCCTCCCTAGAACAAGTAGAAGAAAGCATGAGCGGGTGAGTGGACGCAAAAGCTCTCCAGGACGATCTGCAGAGTCTTGGTTTCACTCCTAGTCTGGCCAAACCTGAGATGGGAAAGGAGGTTGGGAGACGAAGAGCCCGCTCATGAGAAAAAAGAGTGAAGTGAGTCAGAGTGACTCGTAGGGGAGGTAGAGAAGCCTCGGTGAGTAGTAGAGGGATAGGGGACGACGAGAGGCAGCCGGTGATGGCGCGACTGGCCGCTCGGTGAAGGCGTTCCAATTTGGTGATATTGGTAGCGCTTAGGAAAGGAAACCATCCGGGTGAAGCGTAAGTGAGAAGGGACCGAAGAAAAGATTTATACAGAACAGAGAGGGACTCCTTAGAGGGGCCCCAAGAGGAAGCAGAGATACAGCGTAAGGCCTTGAGACGTGGGAAAAATTTGGCCTTCAGCGAAGATACATGCCTAGAAAAGGAAAGAGTGCGGTCGAAGGTGACCCCAAGAAAAGTTGGAGTGGGATTAAAACGGAGGCGGGAGCCGAGTAGGAGGAGGTTGGGCTGGAGGTTAGCCTGGTGGGGATCCACTGAAAAGAAGGAGGCCTCACATTTGCTCGGATTGAGAGGAAGACACCAGTACTCAGACCAGCGCTCCAATCGAAACAGAGCTCCTTGTGTGGCCTCCACCGCAGTGGGGACCGAGGGGGAGGAGGACCAAATGGCCAGATCGTCAGCGTAAAGAGAGCAGCTGACGGAAGAAGGCAGAGAAGCCGGGAGATCATTGATGAAGAGGGAGAAAAGTACAGGGCCAAGAACGGATCCTTGCGGAACACCTCGACGGACTCGAAAGGAACGGCTTTTGTGACTTTGAAAAACCACAGAAGCGCGCCTGTCAGAAAGGAAAGATTGAGTTCAACGAGCAAAGCAAGGAGGGAGGCCAGCCGAAATAAGTTTGTGGAAAAGGGCGGGGTGCCAGACAGAGTCAAAAGCTTTAGAGAAATCGATAGTAGACAGGATCGTCCGAGAGCCCGGCCTGGGTTTGTTAAACCCATCCGAAATGGACTGAGAAAGGAACAGAATTTGATCAAGTGTAGACCGTCCAGGGCGGAAACCGGCCTGGCGGGGAGAGAGAATGGAATTAGATTCCAGAAAAAAGAGAAGACGGGATAGTATGATGCGTTCAAAAAGCTTTGATACGCAGGAGGTGAGAGAGATAGGCCGGAAGGAAGCAGGAGAGTCGAGAGGTTTTCCCATCTTATGTATGGGAATAATAGAAGATGTCTTCCAGATGGAAGGAAAGGAATGTGAAGACCAGGAAAGATTGAAGATGTGAAGAAGAAAATCCATGCCAGAGCGAGGAAAATGCTTTAGCATGGGATAGGCAACTTTGTCTGGGCCAGTGGCAGTGGATGAGGAGAGGTTGGAGGCAGCCGCAAGAAATTCAGCGGGAGAGAAGGGAGAGCAAAAGGACGAGTGAGACTCCACAGAGCACGTAGCTTGGCGGAGCTCAGTGAGGTAGCCTCTGGCTCTGCTGCGCAGGGCCTTTGGCTGAAAAACGGAAAAGTGAGACCTCAGGTAAGCGGCATAGACCGAAGCCGATTCCCTGGGAGAGGAACAGTTAGGAAAGTTAGGAGAGGAAGAAGACGAGGAAGGAGAGCCAGCAATAGAGCGAAGAAGAGAGTGCACAGATTTAGGATTAGATTTAGGTGAAAGAGAAGTGCAGGTCATCTGCCATGCCTCAGCCTTGGCCTTGGCAATGACCGACGAGGCACGTCGAGAGGCGGAGATGTAAGCCTGGCGATCTTCATCACTTCTGTGAGCAGTAGCGAAAGCCTTGCGTCTTTCACCAACCGCTTCTTCCACCTCAGCAGACCACCAGGCTTTAGGAGGGCGTTTGATGCGGCCGAAAGGAATGGAAGATTTGGCCGCATTCATTGCCAGAGAGGTAAAGAGAGCAGCTGCAGAGGAAAGAGAAAGAGACGAGTATTCCTCTGCAGTAGGACAGTGAGAGTCAAAGTAGGAGGCAAAGTTATCCCAGCGAGCTTTCTGAAAATTGAAGGAAGGGGGGCGCTCGTTGGGGTGAAAGACCGGAGAAAGAGGGATAGATAGAAGAATTGGTAGGTGGTCAGAACCCAGGTCCTGAAGCACCTCCCAGGAGCAAGAAAAAGCAAGAGTAGAAGGAGCAAAGGAGATGTCAGGAGAGGAGCGACTGCCGGAGGAGCGATGGAGAAGGGTGGGTGTGTCAGGGTCATTGAGGGGGAGGAGGTCTGAGGAGATGACCCAGTCGAATACTTCCTCCCCACGGGGGTCGGAAGTACCTCTTGAGTCCCAAAGCGGGTGATGGCAATTGAAGTCCCCCAGAATGAAGAGATTTCTGGAGGAGGGAAGAATTGAGGGAGAGAAGGAATCGGTTCTGCCATCCGTTGGGGAGGAGCGAATAGGGGGGGCATACACATTAAGAAATGACACCGAGGAGGATTTGTTTAGAGAGATGTTGACCCCTACATAATCAGAGTAGGGATCGAGCGAAGAAAGAGAGGTGGTAGAAAGTTCAGAAAAGGATAGGCCCTGTCTGACGAAAATGACAACGCCGCCACTGGCATGCGAGGCATCAGAAGAGAGAATGCCAGACCGGGAGTGAGTACGATCAGAACGCAGAACAGAGAATCCAGGAATCCGGAAAGAGGAAGAGGAGTTAAGATTGGATTCCTGAATGCAGATAAGATCGACAGGATGGGATGAAAGAAAGTGAAGTAGTTCAGTGCTCCTGGCTCGAAGACCTCCAGCATTCCATTGAAGAACCCTGAGAGAGTCAGGGGGAGGAGAGGAGGCAGGAGGTGCAGAAGTATAGCCAGGAGCAAGGGACGGTGGTGGAAGGGTAGGGGAAGGAGATACAAGATGGGCAGATGGGGGATAAGAAGTTTGGAGACGAGGGTGGGGCAAGAGTGCAGCATTAGCAGAGGGGGGGCCAGATTTCACAGTGGAGGTATACGTGCCGGAGGAGTCCGAGGAGGGGGGAGTCACAGTGTTACGGCAGGGGGGGCAGCTCCAAGAGTGAGAGCTGCCAAGAGCTCTGAAGTTAGATAAAGAAAGTTGTGAGCACCTTAGATGGACCCATTTGGAGCAAGCGCAGCATTGCACCGACTTGCCCCGCCAGGTCACATTTCCAGCGCACACAGAGCAAGGAAAGATGGGGCCAGGGTTAGGATGAACGTTACCGCTCATCAGGAGAAGAAGAAGAATGAGGAGACGAAGGAGGGCAAGAGTAGGGCAGGAGAGAAGAAAAAGTAAGAACAGGCGACCGATTTTAAAGATGCTGTGTGCTGCCCTTCTGCGGTCGTTCAGGGGGCAGCATAGCGAAAAAATGAATGGGGAGTGCCCGGGGTAACTGGGACCCTGGGGAAGGCCAACAGCCATTTCGACCCAACCCAAACGGGGCCGGGGACCGCACCACCACGTTGAGGCGGCTGTTGATTGGTGCAGACTCTAAAGTATCGTATGCAATATCTAGTTTAAACGATACTCTTAAAGTATCGTATGCAATATCTAGTTTTTATTCCCTGGTCACGGAAAAGCGCGTAGAACAATGTTCATGTTCAACCATGCATCGAAGTCGCCGGTACAGCGCGATTCTACCACATGTCTGCAACAAAGCAGTGCTAACCCAAGAGCCCAACAACGCTAATGGCGTTGAATTAGATCCATGATCCATGCGCGCGTTGAATTCACAATCCCCACAATTACGAGTTAGCGCTTTATCGCACGGACCTACGCCGTTGGAAATACGTCAAAACCATAAGTGTTTCGCAAAAAAGAGACGTTTTACATTTTGGAAAAAATTTGACAATATTTACAAAAACTTTTGCAGAAGTAACGTTGACGTAATTATAATTCTACTTACTCTTCTAATAAAATCTGTTTAAACTGTTCGTTTTGCAGCGACTTTCCAGTCAGATAAGCTGCTTTTCCAACAAGGCTGTTATCTCCTGCTTCTGTTTGGTGGGATAACTTTTTCATTTGATATTCTTGCTTTATTTTCAGCTGTTTTATTCCATTGTCAACTCGGTGCAATTTGTCCGAGAACAATTTCAGCTCTTTACCCATTTCCACTTCGGCCTAAAACATTTTGCCACGATCACGTCATCACACGCGCAGCACATACATGCAATAAAACTTAATTCCAAGAAAAATTGCACGTTCGTCTTTAGGACCAATCTGCAGTCGTAGAGGGTGTAGCCTACATACAATGTCTATATTCGACTTTTTTTACTTTTTGTGACAATCCAACCGACTCCAGTTTGGGAAACCCTCATCTAAAGTGATCGCAAAAATCTTTAATTACCGGCATGTCTATCGGTGGTAGTATTTCAATATAGTGCACTGCTCTGCCAACAAACGTTGATCGAGATTTAAACCAGGTGGAGCATTTTAGGATACAGAGAACGAGAAAACATTGAGGGTCGTTTTTTTTTCTACAAAATCGACGCCGTGGTATGGTGGTTGGAGGTCCACTTCGCAGTCAGTATATTTGGCTACAATTTCTTTGTTGAGTCGTAATGAAGACTTTTGGTATTCACAGCTTCCATGTTTGATGTTAAGCATGAAAAGGGATAGTATGCAGAAAAAGCTGGCAATTTGCTTGCTTTGGGTAAAGGCACATAACGAGATGCCTCCTCCTCCACCTTAATGTAGTAAACAGGTGGTGAGGGTTTAGCAGTCTGCTTGTCGCGGTGGCCCAGTTTGAAAAAAGACTTGCAAAGAGGATGAATTCATACTCGTCCATGAATGAAAAACGCTGGAAATCACTCCTTCTATATTGTTAGTACCACTGCCAGGTACGAAAATCTGCATTATTGGACACTTGGTGAAACTGGCAGAACGCAAAACTGGAGGAAGACATGTTAAGGTTTTGAAAAAGGAAGAATGCTGAAGTAGTAACTTACTTTTGAAAGAACGGGATCGTTTGTCTTTACGCGCTTCACCAGCACATCTAAGCGTTCAAGTAAACGCTGCTGCCGGTCTTGGCAATCAACAAAATCAGACGCTATATCCTCAGCTGTTCGTGTTAAGTTTTTCCTGAATATATTGAAAAAATAAGCATGAAAACTTCATAAACTCTGATGTTACCTTGCGATGGTTGACAGGTAACATAAATCACAGAATGCCATCAAGACTAACAGGAGCATTTTGAGATAAGTCTCGGCTCTGTTGTATTTCTACCGCTGTGTTTTAGTTTAGAATTGGAAGAGCCAAGACACCTAGTAGCTGTATAATATTCTGACAAATTGATTAAACAAATTTCACTTATTGTTCTAAATGAGTGTGCCGTTCTCAAACAAGGGTTTTTTCAGAGTCCTACAGGTATATTTGTATTGCAACAATAGATCTTAGAGTAATGCAAGAGGCTAGCGATACAGTTAGCAAACTGTAGACAGTGAAAAGCCTCTAGCTTTTTATTGGCCACCAACTGCACTGAAGAGACCTGATAGGTCGAAACAGTGTCACTGTCAACAATAGATCTATTATACAGGGTCAAAGATGCAAGTAAAAACATGCATCTATAAAGGTACATAGCCCTTCTAAGGTTACAACAAAATTCATGAACCCTTTATGCTAACTTTGCTCGCAACCTAATTGAACCGCTCGATTGAACCTAACTTCTCGTTTATTAACATACTCTTTCACGGGATGGAGGCTCGGGGTACATCTGACATTCAGGTTGACATTGCAAACCAATCCGAGAATTATGTTAGCGGAAAGCTAAGTCCATTTCGAACCGGTTATGAACATAACGCGTACACTGGTATCAATACACTAGCAATGCTACAACAACTTTGACTGCAACGCCGCGTTTGAACAGCGTTTCTTACGAGCATTTCAATGACTTCTTCTACTTCACCTTTGACTAAGTTGCTTTGCACGCGCAAATACGGGCTGCAAGAAAGCCCAAACAGCAAAAAAATGCACCTGTACATCTGTAACTGCTGAAGTTCGACTATCTGTTCTTCTTTCTGTTCGTTTAGCAGATGAACTCGTTTGAGGATGGCGTCGCGAGCTAGTTTTTGTTTGAGAATATATTCATCCCTCAGAATTTGGGTTGCTCTTGTAACAAGCTGAAAACATTCTCTGCTGCTATTTTCACCGCTCAATGCTCCACATCTGCAAGACAAGTTGTGCAATTCATCGTGTCTGCATCAAATACACATTCGCAGAGAACATAAATGTCTTTTAATACCTGTCGCCACGTATAGAGGACATTTCACAAAATCGTAAAATTTTGTGTCCTCCATTGCACGAGGTATAGCTGTGTGCAATTGAATAGATTGGTAGGCAAGAAACAAACAAGCACACTGCAAACTCAATTTGCTTTCTAGGCAATAAAACCACAAGTGTTTTAATATAAATTGCAGCTTATCCTTAAACCAAACATCAAAAGTGCAACCAGTCACCCGTGCCCTTCCACTTCAAGGCTTCTGATCCAGAAAATAAAAAGCGGCTTTCGGGTGCTCCTAATACCAGTCCGTTTTATTAATAGTGGGGCAAACAGTCTGCAACTCTGCATTCACGGCTGATTTAACGTCGCTAAATCTAACTCGATTAGTATGTTCCATTTTGAACTGAGCCTTACTCCGATTACGGAAGAGCACTAAAATCATTGTGTTTTTGTGCCTGTTTGCAAAAATGGACTTAAACTTGGAGATTTCTTTGATATTCTGCTTCTATATCAAGCGAAGTAATTGTCATCGATGGTCTTGCATCATTGGTCAACTGGTGCCTAATTAAGCTACAAGATGCGAAGTTAAACTGTTTAACGATAAACCACAACAGTGATCTTCATTAATCTAGGAAACAAATAATTTGACATTACAACAGGTTTGAAGACACAGCATCTTGAGGTAAATGAGATTTCCCCTTCTCTTCCTTAGGATGGAAGTACGGCGCAAAGGGCAATCCAGATTTATGTCGTCAACCTAATTGAAATTAGGACAGAGAAAGCGGCAGTCCATTTTGAAACAGTCATTGAAGAATATTGCATACTGGTAGCATCACCACTAAAAAGGTGGACTGTCATTGATGGGTACCCAAAAGTCGCCTATCAAGATATACTGGGTAAGCAGTTTCACTATTCTAACCCGTTGAAGTACGGGGAACGCCTTGCAGTAGATCTATTTATCAATCAATACACTCGCACCAGATACCTTATAATAGGCTGAGTCGTATTTCTTTTCAGCAACGACCGAACGTGATCTTCAAAATTAGTCTCTTTAAATTTCTTTAACGGAGACCCCGTTAAAGTGTCATCGTTAAGTGTGGACAATAATGGAGGGGAAGGAGGACGAAAAGTATTCCTGTGAAAAACAATTTCAATAATGACCAAATGATTAAATTAACAAAGGCAGAATCATGAGTTCAAATCTTCGTAGAGTCCATCTTATTACATCAGAGAATAAAAACAAAAACCCTTTGAAACTTTTCAATGGAATTTAGAATGAACTTAAGAATATCAAAATCACATGCGAGTATTTAATGTTTTTACGTAACATTATTTTAACTACGATTAATCTTACTTAATCTTTTCCAAGACCAGATTTCGTTAGGTTGTGTATCTTTTATTGCGGTTACGGGAAAACCTATTTTGAAATGACCGTAGAGTTTGTACTCCGACTCACTTTTGGAATTGCTAATTATGCTACGCACAGACCATTTCTGCTTCAAGCACAACAACCAAGCACAAGCTGCTCCTAAATGCCTGCTCCAAAGGCACCACAACAAAGCATTAGGAAATTAACAATTGCTAAAAGTTTGACCACAAATCGTTTCCAAAAAGTAAATCACATAAAATTGGCCGGCTACGCTGGCTATATTTAAATTTTAAAACAATGCAAATTGAAAACTAAATGCAACAAAAAACTTACAGCAATCTCAAAGTAGTGCAATGATTGTCAGCAGTGAGGCAAATAAGAGAAGGACCAAACATTGGATCAGTTGCTATCGTTAAGCCAGTGATCTTGCACGGTTTGGTGGAAGCTGTTGACTTGGTGCACAAAATGTGTTCAACGCTACAATGATCATCCTAATCACAAATTACAGATTAGAGTAAAAAACTTTGCCAACACATGCAAACGAGCAAGCGATACGTGTGCTCACTATTTCCCCTGCCTCCACGTCCCCACTGACTATGCCAATGACAATTACTTTATGCCAACAGGCCTCTTTTGATCTACAAAACCTCATCACAGCACCTTCGTCACCACACCGTATTAGCTACAGTAATGACGTCACAATACTCGTTAAAAAATACTGCAGAAATAAACCGTCCCCAACAACACGTCAGCTAGTCAATACATGTTACATTCACTGTGTAAGCATATAAACACTGCAAAAATATTTTTAAATATGAAGATATCCACAACCAGTGGGCCTACGCAATTTTAATTACAAAATCTTTCATTGTAGATCAACTAGGCTAATATTGTTATGAAATGACAGGAAATTCCAATGCCTACTTGTTCGCACTTTGATTGTAACTAACACAAAAAATTTTTTATATCCAATACGCACAGGTTTATTGTATCAGTTAGTCTTATTCAAATGCGGGTAGCGTTTGCTCGGAAATCCATTGATCAGTCCTACATTCTTAAAATTGTGAACACCATTTGTTTGCTGAATAGCCCTATACATCAGCTTACAACTAGCGTTTTTTATTTTCCCCTCTAATTTGGACCAAACTTTACGAGGTCACAGTTTTTCCTGGTATTTGGGCCGAAAAAAAAGCGATAACATCAAAAAAATTTCGAAATTCACTTTTTTGAAGTAGCACAGCTCGCTTAAAGTTTTTTGTTAAAATATTAGAAAAGCAGTGATTTCCCTTTATGCTAATGAGTTGTAGTTGTTGATTTTTCGCAATTTAGCGTCATTTTAGCAGCAAATTAGAACAAATATTTGCACAAATAAACTGAATTATACTATAACTCAACATTGCATCAATACAAGTGTATTTCTGCTGACGTCAGCATTTTTCAGTATGGAAAATCATTTAAGCAGTGCTACCCACTTGTGCATCAAACTCTTTGTACTTGGACATATATTCCAGAAAAAGAAAATTATTTACGGCGGCATTTGAGCCAATGCTTGAATAGAACCACGCAGGAACATAAAACAATGCCAAAAATATATATTTTTGTTGGAAAAGAATATCGACCGTTAACAGCGGCTACGATGAATGTTCTGATCCTCTTCCCAACCACCTATTTATGTGAAATGACATTTTCCGCTCTAATAGACATTAAAAACAACAAGATCAATCATGATGGAAAAAAGATCCTCCGGTGTCAGTCTCCAAAACCACACCTCAACTTGATTTGTTGTCTTCTAAACAGAGAGCCAATAATTGTCATCAGACTGAATAAATTTGAAATCCATAGATTTACTCTGTACGTACCAAGTTTCGTACGATTTTATTTTAAGAAAATTGCTGCAATCACGAGTAGCCTTAACTCCACTATTTAGTAAACATATCTTTCGCAAAACTGTGGTCAGTAATGTTTGGGTGGCGAGACAATAAGACTGCTTTTTGGGCCCCGCTAAAAAGTATTTGCGGACCCCTGTTCTAAACTACTTTCAAACAGTATCCAGTTATTTTCTGACAAAGCGGTATTTCGGTTTTAAAATGTACGAACGGTTATCTAACTGGCCCACATATTCTTCAGGTGGTGCTGGGCATTCCTTTTTGTTATTCATGTAATACGTGCCTTTGTCCGAACTTTATTCACTGTAACACTAACATCACAAGTTACGGTGATATTTTTTAGCTTGCCTCTCTCACGAATGTCAGAAACCTAAAACGTTACCAAGCATTAGAAGTTTATTGTGAGGTACATTTTCCACTGATGTTCCCACCAAAAAGTCGTTGATGGTGCTTGTTGATCTGGTTTCAATCCTTTTCTTTTGGCTGTCAGGTATTTGAATTCGCATTTTTGCAGACAAACTAACCTTAATTCATCATTATCAATACCAATAACATTAACACTACTTCTAAAGGCACAGACACATTATTATCTGTAAGTTATATATTCGTATATCTTCGATAATTTTGTAGAAACAATGTGTAACTGTTTTTCCCTATCAATGATTGCAAACTCTAAAGCATAAAAAAACACATTAGCCTTTGATCATTACAATTGATCAATTGAGGATATTGTAAAAATGATTATGTGGGATTACGCTTCTTTCCGAAGCGATATATAACAAATAGCTCATATTGCAAAATTTATGTAACAAGCAGATACGATACACTAGAAATCTTTTTCAATGCCTAGCATTACGTTGCCTCAATGCATTATTGCATATACTCCAGTTCCAAAAGCCCTAAAACCGAACTTGAAAACGGCTCGGCAAAATGGTTCAAGTTGAATGCTGACGCCCAGCAATGCTAGCGTCAAAGTAGAATTAAATTGATTTATGAAGATATTTGATTTAATTTGCTACTAAAATGACGCTAAATTACAAAAAATTAACAAATATATTTTATTAGCATAAAGGGAAATCTCCGCTTTTCTGATATTCTAACGAAAAACGTTTAGGTGAGTTGTGAACGTTGAAAAACCTGAATTTCAAAATTTTTTACAGTTATTGTTTTTTTGGTCCAAGCAACAGAAAAACTGCGACCTCGTAAAATTTAAATTTTTTTCCAAAATTTGAACAACCTTAGTATATGTATATTAGTAATGCTATCCGTGAGCCGACAATCGACTGCACTCCCACCTTCACCGATACGCACACGAGTCTGGACATCACTGCAGCGGTTAAACCACAGGATTCTGCATGGTAAAGATCAAGAACTACCGAGTCACACGTTTTACTCACAGCAGTAAGATCGGCTAGAATTTCCTTATCTTCATCATCAGCATCTATGAAGGAGTCAATCTTTCTCAACCAGGGCAATGCCACAGAATGAATGCCTACTGAAGTGCAGCAGTGATAACGGTATGGCAATACTGTATCTGAAAGTTAAAACAAATCAACTACTCTGAACAAAATACGGGCCAATCTACTGCAAATAAGTTGTTTTGCATGTAAGCCAGCCTTTGCTTTAACAATTTCAAAATAAAAGCTCATTAAAAACAAGATTCTAAAAGATTATGCCTAAAAAAATGGAACTTGGTGACGGAAAAGTTTAAAAAGCAATCGTAAGCACAGCAAATCGTAGTTACAATATTCAATCCTAAACTTGTATATAGTTTCTAAGATTCCAATTACTCCTTGTTTACATATGAAGAAAAACCAGGCGAGCTTTCTGGGAGTGCTCTTGTAAAAGGCACTTGGCGAAATTCCTTCCACTTTAGGTGGCGCGCAGGCGGAGGGGAGGACTGCCTACATGTCGAGATGGACCAGTCGGGCTACACACTAGCAAATAAACCATGAGCTGCCTACATGTCGAGATGGACCAGTCGGGCTACACACTAGCAAATAAAGCATGAGCTGCCTACATGTCGAGATGGACCAGTCTAGCTACACACTAGCAAATAAAGCATGAGCTGCCTACATGCCGAGATGGACCAGTCGGGCTACACACTAGCATATAAAGCATGAGCTGCCTACATGTCGAGATGGACCAGTCTAGCTACACACTAGCAAATAAAGCATGAGCTGCCTACATGTCGAGATGGACCAGTCTAGCTACACACTAGCAAATAAACCATGAGCTGCCTACATGTCGAGATGGACCAGTCTAGCTACACACTAGCATATAAAGCATGAGCTGCCTACATGTCGAGATGGACCAGTCGGGCTACACACTAGCAAATAAAGCATGAGCTGCCTACATGTCGAGATGGACCAGTCTAGCTACACACTAGCAAATAAACCATGAGCTGCCTACATGTCGAGATGGACCAGTCGGGCTACACACTAGCAAATAAACCATGAGCTGCCTACATGTCGAGATGGACCAGTCGGGCTACACACTAGCAAATAAACCATGAGCTGCCTACATGTCGAGATGGACCAGTCTAGCTACACACTAGCAAATAAACCATGAGCTGCCTACATGTCGAGATGGACCAGTCGGGCTACACACTAGCAAATAAAGCATGAGCTGCCTACATGTCGAGATCGATCAGTCTAGCTTCACACTAGCAAATAAAGCATGAGCTGCCTACATGTCGAGATGGACCAGTCGGGCTACACACTAGCAAATAAAGCATGAGCTGCCTACATGTCGAGATGGACCAGTCTAGCTACACACTAGCAAATAAACCATGAGCTGCCTACATGTCGAGATGGACCAGTCGGGCTACACACTAGCAAATAAAGCATGAGCTGCCTACATGTCGAGATCGATCAGTCTGGCTACACACTAGCAAATAAAGCATGAGCTGCCTACATGTCGAGATGGACCAGTCGGGCTACACACTAGCAAATAAAGCATGAGCTGCCTACATGTCGAGATCGATCAGTCTAGCTACACACTAGCAAATAAAGCATGAGCTACCTACCTGTCGAGATCGATCAGTCTGGCTACACACTAGCAAATAAAGCATGAGCTGCCTACATGTCGAGATGGACCAGTCGGGCTACACACTAGCAAATAAAGCATGAGCTGCCTACATGCCGAGATCGATCAGTCTAGCTACACACTAGCAAATAAACATGAGCTGCCTACACGTCGAGATCGATCAGTCTGGCTACACACTAGCAAATAAACATGAGCTGCCTACATGTCGAGATGGACCAGTCGGGCTACACACTAGCAAATAAAGCATGAGCTGCCTACATATCGAAATGGATCAGTCTGGCTACACACTAGCAAATAAAGCATGAGCTGTTATGCGTGAATGAATACCTTCATGCAAAGTTATTAAATGATTCTCAGATGGTTCTTCCGACAAACTCAAATCAAGTTCAACCGTTTCATAAACATATAAGGTCGGTGGAATAATCTCTCCTTGTATAGACATTTCGGCGAGTGAAAGCGTCTTCGACAGTAGAGACTGAAAACAAAATAAAATTAATCAAAAAACAGCAAATAAAAAAAATACATCAAGCACAATTTTACAGCTCTACTCCAAGATAAACCAGTAAGCACAACCGTAAAAACATGAAGCGGCCTCAAGTGACCTGAACTTTCTGATCATGTAAAATTACAGAAACATGCAGATTGTTGATCAGAGATCTCCCCCAAAGAAATATCCGTATTAACTGCTCTTCATCGAGATTAATATCCCTATGCTGAGTTGCAACAACAGCTAACCCAATGAAGGTTTATATTTTGACTGATGCAGAGTAGATAATCGGGGTAACTCGTACTTTTCATGTAGTGCGAATGACCAAAAATAAGTAGAAGCGACCCCAAATTACAAACTGAGGGTACACGATAGTTCAGGAATAGTTCTCCATCCCTCAAGCCTTCGCTGGCCTCCATGCCCTTTCTAGTCTTGATGCTAAAACAACACCAAGTAAGGATTTACCAGTACACTTACGACAATGTCTTGAGAAAATTATCAAAACACCATTAGGATTTTTGATATTAAGTGTCACACAAAAAGCTTCTGATATGATCAAAGCAATCTTCGAATTTTGTATCATACAACGTTTATTCTTTAGCGAGTTTGATTACGTGACAACCGACGTACCTGAGACTCAACACTATCCAGTGATTCCACGTCATCAATTGCCGCTCGCGTCCACAGCGATATACAGTGATGAACTCTACCGGTCGCAGTGGCAATGACCACGATCGACGGGTTTGTTTTCATGACGTGAATGGAACAAGAGTCGATGCCGTAATTATCTTCAGCCGGAGGGAGCATTATAAGAGGGCCGTGCAAAAGACCTCTGTTAAATCTAAAAATTTGTTGGCAAAATGAGTTAAAAAGTGCTGCACAGCTTGCAGCACTTCGTGACGGCAACAATATCATTGGTAACAACATCAAATTACCCCAAATACTGGATTTGTGAATTACCGGATGAATAATAGTGAACTTGCTTACTAGGCAGGTTGCAAGAAATCGCTATCAGCAGCCACCTACGACAGTCTGCTAGCTACTCGTTATAAATTTGTATTCAAGACTGATTCGAAATGAACAGCGGCCTTCTCTCGTCAAGTCTTAACCACGTAAATTGCGATATGAAGGAATATCGCTGCAAGTCATGCCAACATCTCACAGAAGAGCAAGGATAAACGCCACATCATGAAATTGATTGCATTGTTATTAACATCAAACTCTTATGATTAGGCAAAAACTTCAAGATGATCTTTAAAATTTATCGAAATGAGGCTGAACAGAATAGTCAACCAAGATTTGAAGGCTTATTAATACCACAGTACGTCTTCCTAAAACATTCTAACAATCTTCCATGTTTCGTAGCAGAGCCAGTCAGCGCTATGACATCAAAGGCGACTTTGGGAATCCACCGTTAACAGTCCGCTTTGTGGTGATGCGGTTAAGTCCGAAACGTATACTGATATAATTGGTTCCGAATCAACTTTTCACCAACCAAAGTTTGATACGAGGGATATCAGAGTGAGCTTATGCATATGCACATTGGTTTCATACTAGGCCTCCATCCCAGGAAGACAGAGGTAAACAAATACAAGCGTTTTAACAAGGGATCCGACTTACTTGTTGTCATTCAGCGATGTGAGTAGCAGTAAAACATCGCCATTCCCTTGCAATAAATATATAGGCTGCAGTTGTATTGCTTCCGGCTTATGCTTTGCAAACAAGTTTTGGTTGGGAATATAATCAATCGGGGAAGCAAAATCGAATGACACTACTGTCTCCCCCAGGCTTGTACTAACCGAGTACCTAAAAAGAAAAAGCTCACCAGTACAACATTGCAGGCAATTAAAACATAGCACTTTTTCCATTATCTGACGAACAAAATGACAAGCTATAATCAGTAAAAATTGTTCACACGCCCAAGAGAAAGACCAAAAGTAAGTCAACTTGTTCTAAAGTTTGATTTTTATTAACATAAAGATTTGCTGCCGGCGACATTATTATTTGAACTAAACAGCCACTCTTTCAATGATGCTCCTTACGCGCAACTTCGCCACAATCAACCAAATGTAACTTACATCGACAACAATGACATTTGTGATCCAGCGATTGACATATTCCCTTCTAGGTTGTGAAAATGATGAACCTGGATCGGGATTTCGGCATCTGATAGTACATTGTATATTCGTAAAGTGTTGTCAGAAGTTAGCAAGCAAATATGAGGAGAAGAAGCATTTGGATACCACGACGCTTGAAGAAGTTGAACTGAAATATTTGAAGTAAAAAACCGTTCAGCCACTGGAAATGTTCTGCAAACAAAATTTGAAAATAGTGTCATCAACAATCTGATATGCAAAAAAAATCGACACAACACGTAACTAAAGATATAAAAAAAACTGCCTTAACTGAATTTCTACTAAACCTTGTGTAAAATTTGGAGTTAATCTTTACACTTACTTGCAAATAATTTTTTCTTTGCCACCTTCGTAGTCAGCATCTTGTCCCCAACGTTTTGGCAAAATTAAAATAACAACACCTCTAGAGCCAATCAATGCAACTCGAATACAAGACGTATCAAAAGCAATTGAACAAACTTTAAATAGGGGAGGGTTTTGGCAAAGTAAAGTCTAAACAAAAAACGATTAAAATATAAATCGCAATTGCAAATTTAGCTTCAAAAAATTAAGAATCATTATCCACTAATTCACATTCGCTACAAAAGGAATCGCCAGATCACATTATGATTTCGCAGTCAAAAGTCAACAGTGTGCTGAACTACCAGCCAGATTTAAAGCTCGAAAAAATTTAACATCTCGGTTTGACTGTGTCGATATATTGGCTTTAATTAGTGTGGAAGCACGTAGCAACGAACTAAATAATTCGACAAAAGCATGATGCGATCAATTAAGCACACAAGTTGTAATCGCAAGTCTGTGAATAAGTTATAGAAGCGTTTTGTTGCATGCGAGAGGTGTGAACGAAACCGTATTTTTATAAGATAACGCATGGAGTTTAGACCGCAGCTTAAACAGCAACGTTGTCTGTTGGTAATTGCAGAAACAATAGCAAATATCATTGTGGAGTTTCCCACTCATTTGTCTTTTTTGGTGAGTTAGCTTGCGACTTTATCTTTCAAATACAACCTACACCCATCATCTAATCCTGCTTGTCCTCTATGTTGTAAAGAGTTGCAGAACTTTTAACATTCAAAAACCTACCTGAATTTTTTCTTCCCCACCACGTTCCGCTTCACGCAAGTTGGTAGAGAGAAGACAACTTCGCCTTTCGTCCCAAAGAAAAAAATTTCCTGAGAAAATGTGGATCAGTTGAAAGGCTTTTTCCTTGATTACTTCATTCTCTTCGTCATTGATTGAAATCCTTTTAAAAATAGAATGCTTCTCCAAAATCGAACTTAACGTTATTGATGCTGCCATAATCACATATTTTAAAACATTCCTGAAGTTCGCAACAAAACCAAAATTTAGAACTGATAAAATCAAAAATTAATAACCATGATTTTCACAAAATATTCACACAAGAGAATATGCATGAATGTGCAAGATCTATCAATAAACTTAATACTTGAGAGCAACGTTATAGCCAAAATTACAATTAAATTCTTACACTGTTATTTGGAAAATTGATTTGTTGGTATGAATAGCATCTTTAGTGCAGATAATCAATACGAATTTTATTTGCTTTACAGTGTAAAGCGAACTAATAAAGCAGTCAACATCTATCATTTAGCTAAGCTGTTCAGTGAAATTTCAACTTATATCATAAAACATTCCATCTCTTCAGCAACCTGGCACATGTAGACCAACTCGGTCAACTACATATCGGTAAATATATAAATTGTTTTTTCACACACCCACACTTTCCCTGGTAACAGTGTGTACTGCAAATATAAAATACAGTAAATGCACCCACCAACCGAACCCCCAAAAAATCCATGCCAGACTGACTATGCGTTATGACTAACAGCCTGTCTGCTAGTACATCAATATTGCTATACCTGCTTTGTAGAAAAACATGGCACCTGCCTTACAAAATGCTATCACATGTAGAAAACTGAAAAGAACCGACTTGCCGCTAAATAGGAAATGCCTAGGTCCAAATAATGAGATTTCTCCATCCTATTTTAACTCAGCAAAAATATGACCAGGTTCCAAATCCAGCTGTCTATGTAATGCAATGACATAGTGAGACACCACATTACCACATTAGAAGTGTAAGCCTAAAACCTTAAAAAAAGTGAAAGTGAAAAAATGTGATTTCGGCCTCTTCTATTTACGAACAGCGAACTGTTCAAGTCGTGCGCATAAACACAAAATAATGAAGCGTTAGCGTCACAAATTGTCGTAACCAAAAACCGCCCACAAATATTCAGGAGAGATGAGTTCACCTCTTTTTTCCTGGTTTTCGCGCTGTTACAACGTAGGTCTACAACTACACACTCGCTTTCAACCAAGACTTTTTGCTGGAGCAACGCGGCATTTAAATTTCCGATGAATTTCTTGAAGAATTCTAATGACGCTATTTATGGAGTTTAGAACTCATGACTTTTTTACAAAGTTTGGAACAATCCCAACCAAGCAAAATGCGGGTAAGATTTACTAATAATTAAGCCCTTAAAGTTTAAGTAGAATGATAACTTTCTTGCATTGACTACAAGGCAGCATGATTTTTTAGATGCAAATACTTGCAAGTAAAGTAAAGTAAAAGAAAAACAAGCGACACATTTACAAGTAAAGAGCCTATGCCTTAAATTTATAAGTTCAACAAAACAAATTCATAATCAAATTCTAAATGATCAGAATTTTTTATCCTTCTTTGAGATGTAACCTCCGTAAATCGGTACTTTTCTAGTAACCATACATGATATTCTCGTTGTATTTGTTCTAAGTCTTTCTTTTTGTGCTTAGAAAACACTAACATACAAATTGACAAGACAATAATAATGACAACAGCATAGAACATGAATCTCAGGTCTTTGTTCAAATAAAATTTTTTCATCATGTTAGATTGGTCGTGTGTTGCCATATTAGGACCCCCACCTCCATGTTCCTTCGAAAACTTCCAGTGTTCTTGCCAAAACTCATCATCGATATCTTGTTCCATTCGATATTTTGCGCGTTTTCTACCGCCCGAGCTGTAATAATCACTCCACTGATCAGTATTCCTTCGAGAGTCATCATAATCATAATATGGATTTCTAAAATCAGCAGAACGATGGCTACGATATACAGCGGAATTTGATGACTTTGACTTTAAGACACCGTGCTGGCGCAATTTCAAGTCATATTGCTGCCTCAATATTGGTTTACTTAAAATTGAGTAGGCCTCATTTAGTGACACGAATTCTTGGTGAGTGTCTCGACCACCAGAAGCTGTCGTATCTGGATGAAGCTGCTTTGATTTCTTTAGAAAAGCAGTTCGAATTTCTTCTTGGCTTGCACTTGGTTTTATACTCAAAACTTCATATAAATTCTGATTTTGAAATGTACTCTGATACAAAACGCAATAAAAGCATGGCCTTAATAAAAGCAATTTTTGCTTTATGCTACATTGCAACATTATATCTTTGACAAAGCAACAATAAATTATGAGCCATTCAAAGATGTTACTAGTCTAGGCAAGTAACAAAACAACTATGCAAAATAAGGTAATAGACGAAGATAAAATTTCTGTTTACCACCAGGGTCA
The DNA here is from genome assembly GCA_963675345.1 of Trididemnum clinides. Classification (NCBI taxonomy): domain Eukaryota; kingdom Metazoa; phylum Chordata; class Ascidiacea; order Aplousobranchia; family Didemnidae; genus Trididemnum; species Trididemnum clinides. The sequence continues at coordinate 32,053,807 of OY776289.1, read as the reverse complement.
GTTGCGAAAAAGTCACAAAATTTCTCTTTTTACAATACCACATAAAACAGTTGAACTACTTGGTAAATTTACATAAATGACTTAAGTGTCAGGAGCAAGCCAAGCCACATGATGAGACTCTATAACTGGTATTCTTAGCAGTCTTGCTGCAAGTTAACAGTAAAGAAAAGCTTAACAACTGTTTTCAGTTATTATCACATACTAAGAGAAAATCAAATACAACGGAAGTATTGTTTAAATATCACCTGACAATTGGTTATGCTTGATCAATGAACACCACTCTTACTAATCTTCGTCTCAATTAAATTTGGCTTTTTGTTTACTGGTAGCAATAAAGAGAGGCTATAATAACTTGAAAATGTTTTAAAATTTTTTATAATTTGATTTATTGTGCTTAATTAACTGCTTTCGTTTAAATAATATATAAATAGACGTAAAATATATGAACAAAAATGTGAAAATACTCATATACCAAAAGTAACGGTTATGCTTAAAAGGTTTGCTTTGACTTCGATAAAATACATAATCATTATGATAATTTGATCTGTGTTGAATATTTTGTCTTGAATAGTGGTGATTACTTAATGATCGGTCATATTGCTTTCTTTTTGAAGAATCACTCAATGTTTGATATGCTTCATTGACAGCGACAAATCTTTTCTGCATTTCTTTATTGCCTTGATGCTTGTCGGGATGAAACTCTTTGCACTTGTAAAGATAAGCTTGCTTGATGTCGCTTTCATTAGCAGATTTACTAACACCCAAGGTTTCATAATGACTTTTTCGGTTGCTTACAACAGTGAAGCGATGAAAAACAATACAATACTTTGTCAAAAAAGAATTGCGATTCCAAACTCTTTTTAGTACAATTAACATGGTGCAACAAAGTAGCTGCATCTGTTCGAAAAATATTCAATAATAATCCTAATGAAAAAAAATGACTAAATGATTTGTGTTAGATTTACAAACTTGCATAAAGTATCATTTCTAACACCTACGTCTTAGAAAAAAAATAGCTTTTCTAACTATAGGCTACGAATATTTGGCAGAGCTAGTTTACTTCAGAAAATTTTAAAAGATGTCTTTTATATTTCAAGTAGACGTACCGTAACTGCCAACGCCAAACCTACGCAATATAAATTACACAGAGTTTTTTAGTAAAACAAGAAAATATTTCAGAAAAGTAGAAACTACCGTCTTGTAAAGGGGCTCTAAAAAACAAAATCAAATGAATGGTAACAAAAATAAAACAAAACCTCAAGAACATCTTTGCCTTGATTCTATGTCCTTTGAAGCCTTACCAACCTAAACTGAACTGCAGTGGGCTATGTGAAACATTTATAATATCAGAAGTCCTATTTAGCACAGTTTTAGGATATTTACCAAGAAAATATTTCTGTAATCAAACTTATGGGTAAAAGTTAGCTAAAACTACGTCACATCTTCACATCAGTTATACTTAATAGACTTTATTCAAATAAACTGCTCTTTAAAATTGCTTTCAACTAAACGAATTAAGTTGTTTATTTGTTAATATAAAATCATCAAGAATAATTTCTAACAATCTAAATAGCAAGAGAAACTTCAAAAGTCACGTTCTTAAATGAGTTAGCAGAGCAGTAATCATGACGATCTTTTTTTTAAAAACAGGGTACATGACTTTCTCCTATTTTCAAGACTAAAACCCTTTGTTTTTTTTTTGTTGAAGGCTTCAAAAAGCATTGAATCAAAACAAGGTTGTTACACTGGTCAACAAAATAATGCTTTTTATATGTGCAGCATAAATCGATTTATTTGTTTCTAGAAATTTTTAATGCGTCGAATTTAAATCTATACCCAATTTGTCTATGGTAGTTTTTTAGTTATCTGCTTTTTAAAGCATGACCATGATAGCTGTAACTAAGCGATATGATACATCTGTTAATGAACAATACAATACTTTCTTCGTATCATTTAAACTTGTTTAATGTTATAAGGTTGATAATTAGTTTACAATTGCAGCAACATACAAACGTTGTGGTGCACGTTTTGAGCATACTTGCAAGTACAGCGATTCTTCTTAATACGAAAAATCTACCTACAAACATAGACCCCTTTGTAGGCATTAATTTTATATATAACTCAACGCTTTTCCGTTTCAACCAGAAAAAAATGCAAAACTCAGTTCGCATAGCCCCAACTGTACCGGTATTACGTCTTGACAGTTGTAAATACGCAATCGTTACAGTTTACTAGAAAAGTTAATATTTCCATTTTGGTTTGTGTTTGTAGCTACATATTTTGCATTACAGAAGATGAAGTACTAATCGTACGCTTAGCAATTGCCATAAAATAATGGTTACTTACAGCAATTGTAAACAAATAACCTGCTGTACCTTGAAACGTCACAGCATTGCTTGACGCAAAAGAAAGCATTATATTGTGCATTAGTAGACACGTTTAAGGCATAATAGTAATTAAACAACATCAAAATCACAAATTACTTGAAACCTAAAGGAAACTGATGAAACAAATTAAGGATTCAAATCTAGAGGCAAATTCATATTCAATTCAAATTTCAAATCATATCATTTACTTGCACTTGACAAAAATTGTGTCAACCAGCGTTATTAGTTTTTTTGACACCTTCTTGATATCATTCTTTAGCACCCCGTAAACAACATAGATTAGCAGTCAACCAAGTAATTGTTTTGATATAATTAATTCAAAAGCTTGCTATCAACACAAAACAACCACTTTTAACCAATAATCATAATTTTAACTTAAAAAAGGCAAAACTAGAGCAATTAAAATTGAAAGTATAATTGTCAACAACAGTAAATAGTTCTGTTTTGCAACAAACTAATGCATTAAGATGTCATTGAATTAAAAAGCTATTTGAAAACAAAATCAAAATTGACTAAAAACACTGCCAAACTTTGCTAAGCATCTTCTGTTATAGCATTTAAATCAGGTGATATTGGTTGTGAACGAGGATAATTTTCATTAGTCTTATTTTGCAAAGACGGATTAGGAGCAGAAGGCCTGTGATGATATGGATCAAGTTCAGACTGATTGGACCTCATTGCTTTGGTAGCCAAAAGCATCCGAATATAAATGACAAGACAAAGTGCACCCAGAAATAACAACACCAGACGCTTTTCATCATAACTCATATTTGAAGGTTTAGGAGATTTAAAATCTGGTGATTCTCTAAAACCACCTCTATAAAAAGGTGAATGATCTTTGTAAGAATCTTTGCTTTCATAGACTCTTTTCCAATGTTCATAAAAAGGATCACGTTGTCTAAAACTTTGTCGATTACTATACCTCGAGGCAGCTTGAGAGTATCTCTGGTATTCTTTATAAACATCTTCAGGCCTTGCTTGAGATCCTTTACCCCAACTATAGGGAGATTGATGACTATATCTTGTCTGTTGATGAGAATTTGTTCTCACGTCATATTCTCTTCTCATTGCAGCATTGCTAAGAACATTGTAAGCTTCATTTGCTTCAACAAATTTTTCTTGCATCTGTTTGTTTCCATCATGCTTATCGGGATGAAACTGTTTACATTTCTTTAAATATGCTTTCTTAATTTCACTATCCGAAGCACTAGAATCAACTCCAAGAACTTTGTAATAATCCCTTTGAAACTTAAATGGTGATGTTGAAAAACAGCAAAAAAGTAATCGGTAATGTGGCAAATATTTCCAAGATTTGCCAAATACAAGCAACATTACATTGATAAAAATTTCAAAACTTTACATACATCTTGACAAAACAAACAAATGTGCTAGCACATGTCACACCACTTGCACAACCAACCAAATCTGAATCCTTGAAACAAAAATTTAAGCAATTAGACTATGCTGTAGACACTTGAGTATGTCGCATTTTAACCAAAGGTTAAGCTATTTGACAGGTTTCAAAATATTGCCTCAGCTCGAATTGTATAAAAATTAGAGTAAAATCTGTATCAGCCATCAAAAATTTTTTACTTTTATGCAACTTACTAGTAATTTTGCAGCAGCTTTGTAAAACAATCCTAAAACTTTACAAAATTCAATTATAGAGCAGTAGTTCTAACTAGCACATGTTGGCAAAGCTTACAATGTTTACATTATGCAAGATTAGGATCAGGTTTTGGATTACAGTAAGCGATAATGTTGACGTTAGGGTCAATTTATATCACAAAGTATTGTGATGGGCATTGCAGACATGTAACATTTAGTAACGCCCATTATGGAGTGAGCAATATCTATGAAACTTTAATTACCTATACTTTACTATTGAAGACACTGATCTTTATGACTGCAAGCACTAATTTTTGGTATCTATACCATTTTATATGCTAAATGGGAATAGTAACATACTAAATGGGAATAGTAACAAACTAAATGGGAATAGTAACAAACTAAATGGGAATATTATTTTGACAATTACATTATTTTTCAGAAAAATGTTATTTACATAATAGTTATATCTAACAATTAAAAACAGCACAATTATAAAGAAATTTATTGGAATTTCATGCCTTCTTCAGCCAACGTAGAAGCTGGTTTGCTCTGAATATGCACAATATTACTACAGCACAAAGCAGAATCAATTAACGTAATTGCTGCTCCAATAAATCTTTCAATAAGTGCAATTCATATACCTCTAGCCTATGGATCAAACAGATTATTTTTTTAAATAAATTTCAGCATTTTCATAATTTTATATTTAATATAAATTTCTGGTCAGTAGTTTCAAAATTCAATAGGAATTTCCATATTTCCGTAATTCCCAAAATTTCTTTAATTTAGTGTTATCTGGTGAACTAAGCACTTTCGTAAATGTTCCTGCAATCTTAATTGCTTAGTTGGTGTTTTTTCCGTATTTCAGTAAGAATTGCCATACTGTCAAAATTACTTCGTTTAATATTTTTAGAATTATTTGTTAGTTAATTTATGGGATGTTTTGTTTAAATTCATTCATGCGTTAATTTTGTACTTTACCTGTAAGTTGCATAACATCACCTTATTTTAATTTGCTTTGTTGATTGTTTTGCCCTTTATAATCATCATGTAGTTTCTTGTCCACCCTTTGGCAAATTAGTAGGTTATGTAGTTTAGTTTTGTATCTTTTTAATGAATTCGAGTTTGAGTCTTTAAGAGTTTGGAAACATTTTTGAAATTGGAGATTTTCCTTTTTCAAGTTTTAAGTTTAGTTGGCAAAGAACTTTCAAAATAAATTGTTTTATCTATTTCACGACTGTTCTATCTCAGCCTGGAGTCAAAGACAGTAAACTGCTACAATACTTTCAAATTCTATAAATTTTCGTAATTTAGTGTTGTACTAAAATAGTGCACTTCAATGCATTTGTAAAAAAATAAAAATGTAAATTCAATGCTGTTTTCACAGTTTTACTCTTGCATATGCATTCAAACTCAACAGACATCAAATTTCAACCATCTACTTAGTAAAAATAATAACTACTTAAATGGCATTACTCAAGTTACTTGCAAATGAATTTAATTAATTAAAAGTAGAGGTACCACAGTGAAAAATAAAATTAACTACTTAAGAAATTAGGCCTAGCTCGTTTATGAAAAATCTACCTAAGTACAACCACTTCTCACTGACCACCTCAGGTTAGAGTTTGAGTTAGGGTTAGTTATAGTTAAAATCAGCATTATGGTAACTTCAAGCAATGCAGCCAAATCTTCAGTAAACTCCCTTCAAGTTCAAACCCCGAAAATTGCTAATTAGCAACTAGCAACTTCTATATTTTGTAAAATGATAAGTTTTCACAATGATGCTACATCTCTTTTGGAGCTTACCAATGTGACTTGTTGTCCATGCTATGTGTGTGTGTGTCCTTAAATAAGGCTCTCATGATATACGGCTAGGTATTGCTGTTTCATATTTTGTATTGCAGCGTTTTTGCTTTTTTTTGCACCCAATGGCAAATGTGGGTAATCCTGTACTTTAGCACGGTAAATTATTTAAGCTGAAAGGGCAGTGTAAACTGTAGGGCCAGGCCCAGTATGTAAATGTACGGGGCAGTGTACAGGGTGGGTTCCAGTGTATACTGCCCCGTAATTTACATACCGGGCCTGGCCCTACAGTGTACACTGCCCTTTCAGCTTAAATAATTTACCGTGCTAAAGTACAGGATTACCCAAATTTGTTTTTTAGCATGTTTATTATCGAGTGTTTTTTACACTTGCCTTTTTACACCGTTTTTTACACCTATTAACTGATCAAGGTCAAAACCAGTCACAGGTTATTGACATGATGTAGTAGACTGCTGTGTGGTACCGAATGATACTGGTGACCATTTTCGAGCAAAATTTTTTATTTTATTTTAGTGTGATGCTGGAGGCAGATCCCTCTTGAATAGGAGATGGCCTTGAAAAATGCAAATTAGCAAACAGCACTGCAGCAACTTCTATATTTTGTAAACTTCCTTTAATAAGTATGATTACACTGACTACTTGCAGGCAGGGTAGCCTCGAACCAAATGTAGTCTCTGCACTTTAACTATGGAACAAAATTTAATGGTGCTACAGCCTCAAACCGCCTACAACAAAGTCGCGGTTTACATTGTCTATTGCACAGAAATTCTTTCTGTGGGGACCTTGAGAAGGAAGCTTAATGATTTGCTTAAATTAACGGAATACGGATATGGAGATTATTGATTTTGTTACCCTAGCTCCTAGTAATGTCTAACTCCCAATTTCCGACGCATCGGAAATCGGAATTGCGGTTGATTTTCTCTTTTCTTAACCCTAGTTCTTAATGATCGACAATTTCTAATTTCTAATGAATCGGAATGGAGAAAGCAAATTTAAACAAATTACGAACAGTTTCGGCAGGTGGACTAAAAAACAGGAGCTGAAAATTGCAGAAACGACTATTCAAGTCCTTGGTGTGGGGTGCAGCAATGTACAGTCGTTTAAGGAGAGCGGATGGTGCAAAACCGGAAGCATTTAAAACATGGGTTTAAAGAGAATTGAAGAGAGTAAAAGGGGCAGACAAGTTTACTAATGATGAAGTTTTGAATCTCGTGAACAAAATATTGAAACTATTTACCGAGATCAGGAGAAGAAAAAGAAGATTCAGTGGGCACATTTAAGACATAAATATTTCCAAAGATTAGTGTTGGAGAGAATGATGGAAAAAAGAGATCAAATAAGAAAAAGAAAATAATAATAATGGATAATAGTATAAGCGAAAAAACTCACAAAGGGATGAAGTAGAAGATCAAAAAGAGTGGGAGAATGATGTGATGAAAAGCTTGCCTAAAGCTAGATCACTTTTATAAAGGATTACCAAAAATATAAGACTTATAATGGAATAACTTTGTACTGTCATTATTGACCTAAATTTTAACTAGACCTATGCGCCGGAATGAATTTACCTTTTATGGACCGACTGGAGAAATTTTGTGACGCTTCAATTTTTACCAATTTAAAGGCCCAGCACAAAAGTTTTGCTCAAATGTCAATATCTTAATCTTTGTTACATTTAACAAGCAGTTTGTCAAGTCTCTTGATTTCGTCGGGAGTTTTCCGATTTGGAAACTTTCTCCCGATATCCCGATTAAGCTCAAAATTTTTCATCTTGCGAAAAAAGTTATCGAGTTTTGAAGCTATTTGATATCATTCTTGTTAGTTTTTTTATGTATCTTTTGGTATTCTACATTATGCAGTCAAAAATACTAATTTTTTTTTTTCACCAAATAAGCATTCATTGCTAATTATTGAGACGCAACCACATCCTTTAATTTTGGCGCCAGCTTCAGCTTTGTGTTCAATGCATTGCGGTATTTTGTGATGGCTCCTCTTGGAGGAAAGCGCGTATCATAAAAAAATATACAGCTGCCTGTGAGACAAAGAGAATTAAGCTATTAGTTTTTACCGGCTGTTCCACCAATCGTCATGTAGTTTTCTCAGCAATTTGACTTCATAAAACATAGTTGCTTAAGAATGTGACGCAAAAACTTCATAAGCAACTTCCTGCAAAATCCATTGATGTTGTGATCAAGAAATTAAGTGATGTTGTGTTGTTTTGTTAGAATTTAAAGTAAATTATTGCTTCAAATTTAGACTCCTATAGCTATTGTGACCTTACGAGATAAAAACTCTGGATCATTGATGTTTTGCTGAAATCATGTGGGTGACTCATAAATATTCTCGTTTTGTTCGTTCACTTGTTATTGTACTGTATATTGTTGTTGTAAATCATTCGTTGATCTCAATATCAAAATCATTCGGTGGCCTAAAAACTGGTCATAAAAGAATATACATAGCTACATATCATGGATAATATCCACTCTCTTGTTAAAATGTAATAATACTGGGTGACTGAGCCATATGGCCATTCGTAGTTCCATCTGACGTAGGCTACGGCAGAGTGATCTGGTAAACAAGCATATAAAAAGAGGCATTATTATTTTGATTCGTTCTATATAATCGAAACATTTTATTCGATTAATTTATTTAATTAAATTAAATTCTATTCAAGATTCATCGCAAGTTATCCTTGGTACTTTCGACGTTGTATTAAAATATATTCGTTCTTGGAGTCAGGCCTGCAGTGAAAACTTTACAATACCTATACAGAAACTCTATCACCACAATTTTGGTAACCTCGATGGAACACTTATGCGGCTGTGAAGACAAAAACAAAGGAACGAAAACCGGTGATGTACTGCTTATTGTATTTTGTATAATTGTACATTTAGTGTTCATGTCATTTTTGAAAAATTAACTCATATAGGAAACCGCTTAAAGTCGTATAGCTCGTTTAAAATCAGAAAAAGTAACGCACAACTTTGGGCGCCCACAAAAATATACCTCTTGTTCTAAACAAATAATTGGTGAATTCAAAAATGTACAAGGTAAAAACCAATGAAAGTGTTGTGCAGCATAAAATGGGTGACATAGGAAAATGTACTTGTGATAATTTCGCACAACAACATTTATTTATTCTGCATAGTTTTAATCTTTCGTCACAATAAAAACAAACTAAATGTTAAAAATTATTATTATTAATAATACCCACTCTTAATATGCGTACACTTGTTATACCCCAATCGCTAATACAAAATGTAACTCAATTAAGCATATTTTCAAAATTATAAAGTAGCTTTTGTTTTGCTAGCATAAGTAATCATAATTTGTGGGCTACATGTTGTTTTTTTGTTCATCGGTCGCTTAACGTGTACCGGTTTATCCAACTTCCCAAGACTTTGTGAAGCATGCACAAAATTGTTAGACAATAGGATTAGACAATTCCCGCAATTGACCGCCTCGCATCATTGTTTATCGTACTTTTTTTCGCGCCTCAACTCTAAGCTCCAATTATAGTGAGCCAGAGCTCGGCAAACCACGCTGTTTATCTTCGCACGGACGCCCGCCTACCCCCCTAATCCCATATCGCGTCAACAAATTAGCATCGTCGAGAAAGTCTTCTAAAAATAAATACGATTGATTTGCCAAATAAAATCAAAACTTGCATCATAGAGCGTTTTGAAATCGTCTCTACTGAGTTTCGATCATATTTCAACGACGACACGTTTCATGTTTCATGGTGCAGAGACCCGTTTAACATTGAAATTGACCCTAATGCCGAAGAAGCAGAGCAGTTGGCAGAGTTCAAAGTTTCAAATGCGATGAAGCTTTTTATAACAAAACTGACGAATCCAGCTTTTGGTTGTCTTTTTATGATTCGTATCTGCTACTCAGCAAGATTGCTTTCTTAATCCTCGTTCAATTCGCAACTAACTGCCTTTGCGAAGCTGGATTTTCTGATCTGGCGTTCATAAAAAAATAATCCAGAAATCGCCTCAATGTATGCAGTGACATTTGCCCTGCTCAGTCCAAGACGGAGCCGGATATCAAAGGTCTCCTCAGACGAGTAGAAGAACACGCTTCGCACCGACTACGTTAATTTAAAGTAAAGTGACAGTGATTTGTTTGATTCTTTGACTCTAATGCATTTTATTTTTTTACTTTCGTTCTTGGTTTTTTATTATTGAACGTTGCGAATATAATAACTGATGGAGACCTATTAAAAGCAAAACTAGGTATTTTATTAAAGAGCAGGGGGCCACAAGTGTTAAGAGTGTTTGGAAGGGGACCACGGATCATGAGAGTTTGAGAACCACTGCTCAATGACAAAAAAAAGTTGAGCATTTAGGCTGATTTTTTTTCTTCATAATCAGAAGAAACTAAGAATTTGTTAGATCTGCCGGCAATGGCGGGTGAATTTAATAGCTTAGAGGTCAAACGAAAAAATTTTTTGGAAACTTTAAATCACGAAAATTTTTCTTTTTGCCCCGGAAATTTTTATTGAAGTTGATTTTGTCCAAGTTCTTTAACTATTGCAGAAGAACATGAACTCTCGGGAAGCCATCCCCCAAACCATCCTACAGTTGACGGTACCAGACCTCGCTCTTCAAACACAGTGGAGTCAGATTTGAAGAGTCAACAATTGCAAGTATTACCACAAATATTTGTTGTGCTATCTCTTTTAACGTATGGTATTTTGATACCATCAACTAGGGTTGCCAACCGTCCTTTATTTGAACCCCCCGTCCTTGTCCTTTATTAAACTTAGAATTGTCCTTTATTTGTAGAGCTGAAAAAAATTTTGCAAAAGTACAGTCCAATCGCGGTTGTGTAGCACAACCCATGGAAAACCGGGTGTTGACCTTTTTTTTTTTTGGAGGCCACCATGTCCGCGAGCAGTATTTTTACATGGTGGCCTCCAAAAAAAAAAAAAAAAAGGTCAACACCTGATTACCCACCCGGACAAGAACAGAGGGTCTCCAATTGAGGTTTGTCCTTTAAAATACAGGACGGTTGGCAACTCTAGTCACAGTGTCCTTTATTGAAATTTGTCAAAGTTGGCAACCCTACCATCAACCTTACTATGCAGACACGATCAAGTTTGTTATGCTAAGCAGTGATGTATTGCTGAAAAAGGAAGTGTGGAAACGCAAAGTATAAACAATTGCAAAGTGTGGAAGCCTCCCAAAAATAGCCATTTTCAACAGCACTTCGAATTATGACGTCACACCAATAATTACACAAGCATGTTCTCAAATTGTTATGCAAGAAATAACTTGCAATTCATGTATTTATGCTGCGTCAGGAACAGAACATAGGAATTCAAAGTAGAAATATTTATTTTTAAGTCAGTTTTTAGCGAAACAAAAGTAACGCCGTTCCCACGCGTTTCCACACCACTACAACCCTAATGCTAAGAGATTTTGAAGATGAACATAAGCCCATAACCAGTCCCGTAACACTCCAACTTCGGGCCCCCCCCAAAGTAAGCGCAAGAGCCCCTGCGCACAGGTCATATCACTTTAGAGGTGTAAAATTGAAAAGCTGCATTAAGAAAATACACCACAATTTGTACATAAGTAAACAGGCTAATGTCAGAATAAAGCATGCCGATACCGAAGGTGCAAGTCATAAAAAATTCGGCACCGATGCGAGAGTTCAGTAGGACATTTATGCAGACACTGCGAAACGAAAGCAATGACACTGAAAAACATGAAAAAGTTATAAAAACACAGTATCATTTAAATAGTCTGAAGCGAACCTTTTTGTTCGCAAATGCTGTTATGACATTGTCATAATCAAGAGATCGGGCGCAGTCATTTTCGATTGACAACATGGCTAATGAAGATAGTCTACTGTCTGTCATAGACGTTCTATTAAAAGTTTTGATCAGTTTCAATTTGCTGAAGCTTCTTTCAGCGCTGGCAACAGTCACGGGGCAAGTTAGTAAGATTCGAAGTGCGATGTACACATTCGGATACAATTCAAATAAATGAGTCTTTAGAAGATAGTTCAGAAAGTCTTGAGCCGTTTTGAGATTGCGTTTTTTTTGTAAAATTAAAACAAACCGCTGTAGCTCAGCGCTCATTTCATCAGAATCAATGTCACCGAACTTTTTTTGGAACTCTTTACAGCAAGTAAGAAGAGCATTTTCTTGTTGCACAAGCAAAAGTTTGTCTCGTGTGTACAAAAACGAAAAGGCGGAAGAAACCTCACGTAACAAATTAAAGCGCTCCTTTATTGACATAATAGCCTGGTCTACTAATGGATAGAAAAAGTTGCTTTTAAATTTCAGTTCAGGAGTAGCTCGTTGTTCCTCTTCACCTTGGTAATCAAACAATCTTCTTTTCTTTCCACTTCTTGACGGAGGAAAAGAAGGATCAATATCCAATTCCTGTGCTATTTCAACAGCAGATGTTGCGGCACTGTCATAACCCGTTGTGCGATAGTTTTGCAAAAACTTTTCAGTTGCCTGGATTTCCGTTTCCATTATATGAAGGGAGACTCCATACGATTAAAGAATCTTGCTTGCTTTATATTGACTTGGAATAGGATATCATACCAAATAAACACCGACAAAAGAAAACTCCATTTTGATAAATGAGCTATCAACGATTTTGTTTCTGAGGCAGCTCTTCCATCTTTTCTTTCTATGGAAATGGCTTCCAAGTCTTTCAGTGCCAGCAACACCTCTTTTAAATTGTATCGAAGAGGTTTGATGCATTTAATGGCGACCGACGCGATGGCGTAGTGGTTAGAGTGTCCGCTTTGCAGTCGGTAGACCTGGGGTTCATTCCCCTTGTCGAGTCATACCAAAAGACTTAAAAAAATGGCATCCGCAGCTTCCCTGTTTGGCGTTCGGCATTTAGGGGAGATTGTGGAGAACAAGCCGGCAAGTTCGCTTGTTGTGTCCTTGGGCAAGGCACTTAACGGGACGCCCCACCTTTATGTGGCAGACAGGTGGCCCATAAACCTCGAAAAAGGCAACTCCCAAGCGAGTACGGACGTCCCGTCCAAAATATAGCAATACAATTTGCTTTCTCGTGAATGGAGGATAAATATGGCAAATAAAAAATAAAAAAATAAAAAAAAATAATAATAATTCTGCTTTCCCAACGAGTATCAGATTGTGACTTTATGGACAGCTCCACATGTTTCTTCAAAATTTCCCAACGCTGAGCAGAGGAAGAAAACAGCACATACAACCTTGTAAGTACTCCAAAAAATGTCAATGCTTCCGTCGATCAATTAGCACTGTCAACAACAACTAAGTTAAGGGTATGTTTTGCACAGGGCACGTAAACAGCTTTGGGATTGATGTCTAGCATTCTTGCTTGGACCCCAGAATGTTTTCCTTTCATGTTAGCACCATTATCATATGACTGACCTCGACAATCAGACAATTAGAGTTGCAGTTCGGTCGCTTTTTCTAAGAAAGCGTCCAACAAGCCTTTCCCAGTACTGTCACTTATTCTCAAGTAGCCAAAAAATGTTTCTTTAACAACAGCAGCTTCTTCATTACATAGTACATAACGGAGAATGACAGACATTTGTTCATGATGTGACATATCTGGAGTGCAGTCCAAAATTATAGAAAAATATTTTGCCAATTTCAATTGCTGTAAATTTTCTTTTTCAACTTCTGTCGCTAGCAATTCAATTAGTTCATTTTGTATGGTAGGACTCAAATAGTGATCTTTAGTGTTTTTATTCTTGATTCTGTCTTGAAGCTCTTTTAGGATCGGATCTCTTCTTGCCAAAAGCTAAAATATACCCAGAAAATTTCCATTGTGAGGAGATCCTAAGACTTCTTCAGATCCTCCAAAAGCAAGATTCCTTTCCGATAGAAACAAGGCAATGTCGATAAGTCTCTCTAAAACATTTCTCCAAAAACGTCTTTCATTGAAAAAAATATTCATCTCGCGTTTGTCGATAGTGGATGAATTTCTTATCCCTTCAGCTAGCAACATCCATTGACTGCAGCATTCTTGGTGGGAAATGCCGTTTTCATGGTCTTTCAGTTTTTTCGAAAAACCCTCCCATGTATTTATACCACTACAAAAGGGGCTTAGTGTTTTTCCAAATAGCTTACAACAAAAGCAAAAAACTTGATCTGATTCCCCAGAATAAACTAGCCACGACCGTGAAACACTTTCACCATTAGGTAACACACGTTTATAATGGTTGGAGGAAAAACGTCGCCTTGGAGTTGTGTTATTATATGGAAAATTCATTATTAGTTGATGTGGTCCACGCTTTACTATATCACATCGTTGAGCATCAGAAATACTTTCAGGCCATTTACATGGGTCATCAGGGATAGGGGTAAATTGAGATTCAGTTATTTTTGATATTGAAGGTTGCGTATTGGCAGGTAAATCACAACTTACATTTTCTGGAAATTCACAATCACTTTGATGCTGATCGTCATAGTCTTCTTTTTCTTGTACACTATAGTTTTCTTCATCCCTCTCGGTACTAGTGCCAGGTCTACTCTGCTCAGTAATCTTGAAAAAATCTGTCATCTTGGGCAATTTCGCTACAGCATCTCGAGCAGTGGCTGCTTCTTTTCTCTTTTGAGCACCACTTTTTGAACGTTTTATTCTATACAATGTCAATAAAATACTTTATCTGCACTCTGCAGTGTATATATATTGTCCCGGTATTTCTAGCCAAACAGAATTCCAGACCATTCTATGATTGTTGCGTAACAACGGCATTGTTACGTCAATCGAATATTCAAGATTCTACCAGAAAATCAATCGAAATATTCTAGATTCTGCGAGATAAAATGACGTTGCATTCACTTATGATGTCACAAGCCAATTCCTTCCTACAGTTTAAATCGGTTGTAAACAAGTCTGCTGAACTGAAAATAGTCACGTAGCCAAAAAGCAATTTCAGACTAACTTGGGCCCCCAAAGTTGGCCTGGGCCCCCCCCCCAATTGGGGGGTTTGGGGGGCGGCTGCTACGTCTCTGCCCATAACCCCACAGCAAACCCGACCGTACCCTAAGAATGGAAAAAGTTCAGAGGTTATCACTGTTACTTCGAAGAAAATTGTCGTGGAAAGTAGTTCTAAAAATACAACAAAAAACCAATGAAAAAACCAAAAAGAATTTCAACTTTTCCCATAGAGAATGTCTTTGCACTCGTAAAATGATAAAAGTTTTAGCTGTCATGATACCTTGGAAGAAAATGAAGTGTTTGATGAGAAAGAAATAAATGACTCAGTTCCTGATGCAAAAATTGACATTTTGTCGCAACAGTATCTAAATCCAACCACATAAGATTTGCGCATCTTCGCACCCATTTTAAAAGGAAAACATCATTACGAAGAGATTTTTTGCAACGTGGTGCAAAACTAAGCCGATTTGTTAGGCCAAATGTCAACGATGTGCATTTTATTGTAGCTTCAGCTGCAACTTTTTGCTTTTCCTCCTTCAACAATTGGTTCAGGCAAAAGATAGGAAGGGATAAAAAATTTTCACGTAATTGTTCAATTTCAATTCTGTTTGAGTGATCCAAACTAAATTTTTATTTGATTTCGAATGGTTTACTTTAATTACATTTTTCTTAAATACTTGGAACCTTAGTGATAAATAAAAGTGACCCAAAAATCATTTAGAAGTTATTCAAGGGACCACATAAGTGCCAACCCTTGAAAGCCAATGGGTGGCCGCCTACTTTGCAGTGCATTTCGTTGTCATCAACAATAATTTGAAGCAGCATTAAACGCTGTTATTTGGATGTTAACTAACTTGAATCCATATTTGGTTGAAGTAATTTGCAACGTTTTGTTTGTAAGATTATAATTATGACGTAACATTGCGCATGGCCAGCGATGAACCTTTCACGTTTGTACTTATGACATCATATGTTTTTGTTTTCACTGGAATTCAATGCATTAGTTCTTCTCAACCGGGTGAATGAGAAAATTTCAAGGATGAATGGAGCTAGCAGGGTGAATGCAACGTACAAGCAGAAGACCTAATTTTGTGTCACGAAGAACAACGTCTTGATTTTGCTCATTGTTTTAAACAGGTGTATGGTACCCTGCATTGCACAGGACCTAGTTAGATTGATAGCTGTTGCTAGGCGTCCTAGGTGTATGCAGGGCCGTTGAGAGAACAGCCCGGGCCGGATGCCAACATTAATTCCGGGCTCCCTTTAACAAGGATCTGGTAAACTGGAGTTGGCGGGTTTTATCCAATTACAAATGGATGTGTGTTTGGCATACTTGCTCAGAAATTTTTTTCTTTCTGCGCTTTTTTTAGCTCCACTTTGATACGAATAAAACATTTATGTCTGGCTACTTTACTATTCAAATAATCAAATTGCTATGTGAGATAATAAAACAAGCACAGTTATAATACTAATTATACAGCTAAAAGTAGTCAAAAAATGTGAATAACATGCAATTCATCATTATCAGTCACCAGTAATCAGTGAGTAAAATGCAATCTTTCTGTTCAATAGAGATAACAAAACGTAACAGAATTGTTGTGAAATGATTTTGTAAAATGTGATCATAAACAAATTGATTGGTCCAAATGGAATATCTGGGTTTAAGACGCTTTTCATCTCCTGTAGCAAAAAATTCGCAGGACTTGCAGAGTCTGTTGAGTTAACCTCTTAAGATATAGTGGTTTGGGGCTTAAAATTATGCTATGTTTAGAAAGTTATGTGCTTTAAAAGTTATAGGAACCAGATTTTATGTTTCTGGCAGGAAGGAAGTATTCTGGGGGCACGAATTTTTTTGAAAAGGAGTATTTAAGCAAATTTTTTTGTGGTTAAAATGAAGAAAACATTAGCCATCATGTCACAAAAATTATTATATAGGTTATGCATTTGTTGATAGAAAAAATAGAAAGCTTAGGCCTAATTTATTGTTAAATTTACAGGTGACGTTTTCAAAAATTTTTTTACTCATAGATTTGAAAAATGTTCTTGTTTTTAGTACATGTCAATGTTAAAGTACTTCAAACTTCTTCGTCGTTTGAGCTATTTGTTGTGAGCTTTATGCAAAAAGATGTATACATGTATTTAAGCCACACTGCGTTAGCGCTCACGCTCGGCTTGTAAGTCTTCAGTAAGACTGGGACCACCACGACGGATAGACTGCTTGGCCCTACCATCTGTCTGCCACATAAAGACAAAGGCGTCCCCTTTAAGTGTCTTGCCCAAGGACACAACAAACAAGCTTGCCGGCTTGTTCTCCCCACTAACCCTATTTGCTGACCGCCAAGCAAGGAAGCTGTGAATATCATTTTTTAAAGTCTTTCACGTAGCGTGGGTCGTGAGAACACATAGCAATTGGAAAGTCTCTCTAATGCTCTGTAGAAACTGAATGTTCCCACCCGGAAGGGTATCCACTTATTCCGATGTTCAAGGGCAGTCAAGATCACCAGCAACAAGACCAAGACTTTACTTTTTTCAAAACCAAGGCCATGTATGTCAAGACCAAGACCACTCATTTAAGATCAAGACCAAGATTATTTAGGACCCAAAACCACTTATGAAGAAGAACCAAGATCATAATTTCGCACAAGCCAAAAATCAAAGATAATTTTACAAGTATGGTTAATGGTTACCAGATTACTACAGATGCAAAGTGAATAGCTCGTTGCAAACTACATGTGTAAATAACTAAATTTGTTTAAGTTCAGTAAAACCTAAATTAGCGCGAAAAGCGTTCAATAATGTTAAAATCCCGTTCGTATCACAGCTTGCTGTTGGGAAGCCTTTTGCGAATTGCCAAGAAGCTTCTTTCTTTTTCTGCCTATGGTCTCACGATGTCACTCAAAAAACTTCTTGTACCTTTGTATTTCGCGGTCGCGCGGGCACACGTGCGAATAGCCGTCCTTTTCAAATGCCTAACAAAGTTTCGCATGTGCTGCTAATCAACACTATGACTTTATTTTGATCATCGTGAATTTTTTGAAAACTTTTTAGTCTGGAACGATTTATCATCATCATGATAGTAATAAACACGGTCTTATAATATTTTGAAATGTAGCAGTGGTCTTTGAGACCTTTTGGTCTTAGAACCAAAATATTTTCGAGACCACAAGACCTGTAAGCGTTAAGATCAAAACCTTGAAAAACCGGTCTTAGGACCGAGGTCACCGAAAGAAATGTGTAGTTGTGACTACAGACGGTGCGGCAGCTGTGGCTGGTAAACAAAGAAACTACAGCTTTCATCAAAGAAAAATCCCCACAATAAAGAATTTTCCATTGTTGTTTACATTGCGAAGAATTAACTGCCAAGAAGCTGAAGACGTGTTCCTCTGACCAAAAAAAAAGAAATAGAGAAATTTTTGAACAATGTGCTGAAAACGGTCAATGCTATTCGCTCAAAGCAAGCAAATTCGCTCACAAGTCTGTTTCCACTGCTATGCGATAATATGTCTTAAGGTCACAAGATTTTTCCAGTGCATTCTGAAGTGCAACAATTGTCACGAGTAAAAGGTCTTGAAAAAGTAAGCTATTGTCCTGAACAATAAACTTCTGCGTTTTTTATAAATCAAAACGATCAGTGGCCGTTCGTTTTATGGTGCTGTGGAGCTGCAGCACCATTATTATTTTTTTAAATTAGCCTGATTTAGAATATCAAGGCTCAATAATTTTTTGTACAAGTTTTTAATTTTTTGAAATATTTTTGATTGAAAAAAATTGGAAACTTCATGGAGTTGAATTCGAGCAACACAACGAATTCAGCTCTATGGTTTTATCCACTAAGTTATTTATGATTTAACACGCATTGTCAATGCTAATTGCGCGAAACTAACGTTTAATGACAAAATTGCGATATGCTCAGCATCTTTATTAAGGTATCAATGAGGCCTAGAACGAGTTTATGGCCAGTAGCAACTTCGAAATCAAATGCTGATTCCACACGCGGCCATTGGTGAAAAAAATCACTCAGGCTTGATAGAAAGAAGGGTCAAAATTGACTTCGTTCTGATTACGGGGCGTCAAGCGTCACAAAATGCAATGAATGATACATCTCAGTCTGCTAAACCAATACCGACCAAAAAACTAATGAGTATAACAAGAACGTTTGATCAAACTTCAAGGCCACCATGAAGAAAGAACAAGCGAAAAGGTGTGAATGCGAAGGAGTGAAGTATGTGACTGTTTTCATTGCAATCTCCTACTTGGCAGCTAACTTAATCAATATCGCCGATACTAGTTGCATCAGCGTTGCAGTAAAACAGAGTAGATTGATACCGATACTTTGAAGCAATGATGATTCGAAAGCGATACAAAAGTATCCAGGGATACTATTGCTTACATACCTGTAGATACTGCTCATCTCAGTATGTGGGCAACATAAA
Source organism: Trididemnum clinides (assembly GCA_963675345.1). NCBI lineage: Eukaryota > Metazoa > Chordata > Ascidiacea > Aplousobranchia > Didemnidae > Trididemnum > Trididemnum clinides. The sequence goes on along the minus strand of OY776289.1, from coordinate 32,034,646 downwards.
CACATCACATGCACAACAGATTCATTAGATTAGATAGCCTACACATTACACCGTGAAAGTTTTTCGGTTTAAATTTCGCCCTAGGCCTGCATTGTGCAAATATTTCAGATTTTTTGTTCAGGGTCGAAGAATAACCGTCATGGTACCACACTAGGTTGCTATTATGTAGTTACCTCTTAATAAAATTGTGATGTCACAAAATTTTGCGATGTTATCACACAGTCTTTGTTGTCAGTGGCGTAGACAATGAAGGCTCCTACGTGCGCTTCTCCCTCAGGGACAAAAAATGTCTGTTTCAGCGATTATTTTCCAAAAATTATTCTCGCAACCCCAGGTTCTCCGCGAACATAAATTTTTTTAAAATTGAAATTTTATTTTATTTATTTGCCATGTTTATCCTCCATTCACGAGAAAGCGAATTGTACCGCTATATTTTGGACGGGAGGTCCGCACTCGCTTGGGAGTTGTCATTTCGGTGTCTGGGCCACCTGTCTTCCACATAAAGGTGGGGGCTTCCCGCTAAGTGCCTTGCCCAAGGACACAACAAGCGAACTTGCCGGCTTGTTCTCCGCATCCTCCCTTAAATGCCGAGCGCCAAGCAGGGAAGCTGTGGATACCATTTTTTAAAGTCTTTTGGTATGACTCGACAAGGGGATTGAACCCCATGTCTACCGAATACTAAGCGGACGCTCCAACCACTACACCATCGCGCCGGTAACCCCTCAGAAAATTGCGGAAGGTGATTGTTGGCTGCAATGATTGTAACTGCATCATGCATTTGCCCAAATTTAGCGCTGTAAACGGTCGATCTCCTAAAAATAAGGTCATAAGCTTATACTTTGGCACAATTTAAACCACCGCCATCAACCTCCAAAAAATGGTCAACACTACCTATTCCCGCACAATTTTGAGCACTGTGTTCATTGTTCGCCGATCTCCAAAACAAACGTCTCCTGCACTCCTCAAGAAATTTCTGCGTACAACCCTGTGTGTTTGTCTCGCTGCAGCGTGGTACGAACAAAACACAATGGCTCGCGAGGTGTTGTAATCTCCTTGACCTTTGGACATTGGCGAGAACGCATAAAATCGGTTTAATTATTCGTAAAATAGGTCCAATTTTTACAAAAAGATTTCACTCGAAAATTTACAGCAGTGCTTCGAGACTTGATAAGAAGCTCAATCCGTGAATCAGTCGCCGTTGCTTTTCACTCTTTAATAGCGTTTATAGCTGCTGCTCAGGCTATATGGTTTGGGATATGGGAAATTCACGACAAATAGCCGCAAACTCAGTCGCTAAATCAAGTGTCCACAAAGTGATGATGTTGAGATACGAAATTTTATTACAGCTCCGATATCCAAAATGACCACATGGTATATTTGATAGGGCGACAGGTTTTTGAACTATTTGAGGTCCCACGCAAATTATTAATTTTCAAGATTGTCGTCAGCAGCAAAACACTGTTATTTCCTCTGGTTCAAACTTTTTACAGAACCGAAGAACTACGCTCTTAGGCCTTATATACGGTAGCAACAGCCAATCAAAATTCACGATACAGGCCACGTGTAGTAAATTTTCTAGAATAATCAAGCCGGAATTTCTCAGATCTTGTTCTATAGATTCCAATTGTCACATTTCGCAAGTTAAACAGTAGGATCACAGTTTCGAAATTAAGTGGTGCGTAGAGCGAAAAGTAAAGACACGATTAGATTGTCTGGTGGCAGAACAAAGCATTCAATTGTTACGTATGTCCAAATTTGATGAAGGCAGTTACGGGGGTTCGTCTTTGTGCAAATAAATACTCCTAAAACAAAGCGAACAGACAAACGGCGAAATAGTTAATTAGCACATTCGGTTTTTCTTTATAGTTAAAAACAAATATCCAACAGCTGGCAGACAGTTTTGGACCACATAAACTAAAGGTCTCCAGCAGAGTGAAAATCAAGCATTGAATTCGAGCAAACAGCACATTTGCCAAAATAAAGATTTAAGAAATGTTCGATCCGTGACACACCGCCCCCCTTAAGCCGATGAGGGGTCACAAGGCTTAACACAAAGGCGCAAAAATGTACACCAAAATACAATTTAATTTACATAAGAATCATACACTATCACATTCAAGCAATGCGCACATCTTAGAAATTGGACGAACACACACAGAAAACTGGGTTTGTATTTTGGCGCTTCTAATCAGACCCTGTTTGTCTGGAAAGGTTTCGATTACTCGGCCCATGACCCAAGAGCTACGAGGTGAGTTATCCATTATAAGAACTATGTCCCCATTTGTGACATTGCGTGAAGTGTTGACCCACTTAGAGCGCTTTTGCAACAATGGCAAATATTCTCTAGTCCAACGTTTCCAAAATATATCTGCAAGATACTGCACTTGTCTCCAACGTCTCCTAGCAAAATTGTCCTTTTCTGAAAAGTTACCAGGAGGTAGGGAAACTTGTTCCTTTAAGAGGAGCAAATGATTAGCTGTTAATACATTTAAGTCTCGAGGGTCATCCGTTAAAGTGGTGAGAGGTCGACTGTTTATTATGCCTTCGACCTCGCACAAAAGGGTGAGTAAACTCTCGTCAGTTAAAATTTGTTCGTTGCATATCCCAGTCAAAATTTTTCGAGTAGAGCGAATGAGTCGCTCCCAAACACCACCATGGTGAGATGCTCTGGGCACATTAAACTTCCATTTGATGTTGCGTTGCAAAAGGAAATCATATATCTGGGCTTGATTCCAATCATCAATGGCTTGGGTAAGTTCCCGTTGGGCCCCCACGAAATTAGTCCCGTTGTCAGACCAAAGTTCCGCGACCTGGCCTCTGCGTGCAATGAAACGTCTCAGGCTTTGAATGAACGAGCTGGTTTCCAGGCTATATGCCACTTCAATGTGTACTGCCCTGGTGGTGAAGCAGGTAAACAGTACTCCATACCTCTTTAGTTTAGATCGGCCCTGCCTCACCAAAAATGTTCCAAAAAAATCCACTCCAACACAGGAGAAGGGAGGTTTATCAGGAATAAGTCTTTCCTCGGGTAAATTAGCCATTTTTTGTGTAAGTGCCTGTCCTCGAATCTTGCGACACTTTACGCACTTGGACAGCACAGAGCGCGCCACAGAGTTAACACTTACTATCCAAAACCTTTCCCTTAGCTTAGCAATGACGTGTAGGCGTCCCGTATGGCCTAGTCTTTCGTGTTGCTCTCTGATCATAAGCTCACTCTCATAACACTTAGGCAGAATGATCTGATGCTTGTTGTCATGTGGAAGACTTGACTTTTGTAGTCGCCCACCAACTCTTAGCATTCCATGTTCCAAGTACGGATCCAAATTGCGCAATGAGCTTGAAGATGAAATTTGTTCACCTCTTTGCAACTTCTCGATCTCTTTTCCATAGTATCGCCGCTGCAAGTGTCGAAAAATTAGGTACTCCGCCTCCTGAATCTCTTCAAGACTCAGAAGATCCTTCGCATTTAAATGCGATCGACCAAGCCAAATGTTTTTGCAACGAATCACCTGAGCGCAAACTCGCTTTATTTTATGCCAGCTTGAGTAGTTCCTGCATAGTCCATCCAAAAGGCTGATGTCTGGTTGCACCTTTACGGCATAAATAAGGGTTTGGTCTCTTCTTACTTCCGGATCGCTTGTAAACTCTGGTGTGGTAGGATTTTGAGGAATTGTAGGCCAGTAATTAGATGGCTGCCACAAAAAAGCTGGTCCAATTTTCCACCGATTACATTTTAAAAATTCGTCGATGGTCAGTCCACGTGTAAGTAGATCGGCTGGGTTATCTTTGGAGGGAACATAATGCCACTGTGAGGGGTCACACACGTTCTTGATTCTCTGAATTCGATTGGCCACGAAGGTGTGGAAGCACTTGCTTTCATTGTTTAGGTAGCATAGAACAGTCACGCTATCTGTCCAGAAAACGGATTGGACTTCCAACTCTGGCATTTGTAGTTCTCTGCGAATCATCAAGTCATTCTGGGAGGCCACCACTGCAGCGCATAGTTCCAATCTTGGAATGGTTAGTGGTTTCAGAGGGGCTAGTCGACCTTTTCCAAAAATGAGGGAGCAGTGGATTTCACCGTTTTTGTTGATCATCCTCAAGTAAGTGGCCGATCCATATGCTCCCTCTGATGCGTCTGCGAAGTGATGTAGTTGTGCGTGAACGATATTGCCAAATTTGGGAGGCTTGAAACATCTTGGCAATGTGAAGAGCTTCAATTTAGGAAGTTGCTCGAGCCAGTTTAACCACTTCCCCTTTTCATTTGGGGGAATCGGGTCATCCCAGCCCAACTTGTCACGGCAAAGTTTTTGTAGCAATACTTTTATGGGTAAAACTGCCACTGCTCCAAAACCCAGTGGGTCAAACACAGAGTTTATCATTGACAGAATCCCTCTTCTAGTACATGGCTTGTCTCTTCTTTGAACCTTAAATGTCAATGAATCTTTTTCCACGTTCCATTGCAGGCCTAAAGCTCTTTCTGTGGGTAGCTCATCACTAGCTAAATCCAAATCTAAAGCTTCCTTAGACCACTCTGACTTAGGGATCGAACCCATGACCTCTCGACTACTGCTTATCCATTTGTTCAAGCAAAAACCTCCTTTATCCAACAGATCGCGAAGCTCATGTACCAGTTTAATGGCTGTTTCGACCGTGGGAGCTGAAGTTAAGCAGTCATCAACGTAGAAGTCGCGCTTCACTGTTTCCACAGTTCTCTTGTCAAATTCTTGCTTGTGATCGGAAGCTGCACGCTTCAAAGCAAAATTGGCACAGCTAGGTGAACTCACGGTTCCGAAGGGGTACACGGTCATTCTGTACTCTTCAATTTCTTCATCTATATTTCCATCTTTCCACCAGATAAAACGAAGCAGGTCTCTATCTTCAACCGGGATTCTTACCTGATGGAACATGGCCTTGATGTCAGCCTGAACTGCCACTAGCTCCCTTCTAAATCTCATCAAAACGCCCAGTAAGCTATTTGTGAGGTCCGGTCCCTGCAATAAGTTACCATTTAAGCTAACCCCATTGAACTGAGCTGAGCAGTCGAAAACCACTCTGATCTTACCTGGCTTTTCAGGGTGGTAAACTCCGTGATGCGGTAAGAACCATGTTCTACCTTCGGGCCCTGGCTTCTCAACCCTCTCACAGTAACCTTGGTCTATCATGTCGCTAACGAACCTTTTGTAGTCATTGTAGAATCCATCATTCCTGCTGAATTTCTTCCTCAGATGACTCGCTCTCTGCAGTGCTTGAACTCGGTTGTTTTGTAGCTTGAGATTTGGATACTTGATCGGGAGTCCGATTTCGTAATGGTGATCCTCCAGTTGTTTGGTAGATTCATTGACGGCTTTCATGAATCGCTGTTGATCGACTGACATCTCTTCCTTTCCGTTTACCAAGGAATCCATGATATCGGTGCAGAGAGAGCACATAGGGTGGTTCTGACTGTCGAATGAGGACCTGACAAAAAGGCTAGTCACGTGATCCGAACGACCGCCTGCGCAATTCAATGTCCATCCCACAGGTGTACGAATCGCATAGCTGCCAAACGGTTCTCTTATGACCTCTTGCGGTTGCATCACCATTCGATTGTTATTGCCAATTAATAGACCAACTTTGCATTTCACTTCCGGGATGTAGACATCTTCAAATTCAGCGTACTGGTCTGCATGAGCTTGAGTTGGGATGTCCTTATGGTTAACTGGCAGTTTCTTGCAGGAGTAAAGTGAGCTCAGTGGAATGCAGCAGATTTCGTCCATGTCAGTCACTTCCAGGTTAGACACAATCTTTGTTTTTTGATGTCCTTGATCTTTATTGAGCGTGATGGTGCGAATTCCGACCTCCTCACAGTCTTCTATCTTTAGCTTTTTTCTAAGATCTTCAGTGACAAAGGAGTGTGTGCTGCCAGTGTCCAACAAAGCCTTGGTGACAACTAACTCAGCAGACCCTTTTCTTCGTATCTTCACCGGTACTACGGGTAGCAGGCTTTGTTCCATCTGCGGCAGATTGATGAGTCCATTTTTAACCACTTGCTTAGGTGTCTTGGAACTCTCGTTCTCACCATCCTTTACGGGCTTGCTAGCAGGATTTGATTCATCTTCGTCTGGTGGATGCAGCAGTGTTGTGTGAAACTGCTTACAATCACGCTTTTTGCAAGCCTCATTTTTGCGGCGGCAGAACTTAGCAAAGTGGCCTTCCTTTAGGCAGGCTCTGCAGAGTTTGCGTTGACTGACAAACTCTATCCTCTCGTGGTAGTTAAGGTCTCGGAACCTTTTGCATTGGTTTAGGAAGTGCTCCTTTTCACACATGAGACACTTGGCTGCGTGTGTGTCCTTGCTGTTCTTTACTTGTGTGGAAAAGTTCTTCGTTTTTCGGCTGGTACTGTTTTCCTGACTACTGTACGACTTGGAGGAGGTGGGTATTTGAGAAAGATTGGTGCTCTCTCGATTCTTCTGTCGCACAAAATCACCGAGATCATTGATACTAATATCTCGGTGTTGTTTGTGCAATATTTGGTCCACCTCGTGGTTCCAGGCAGGTATCCAGGGCTGCGGCAGGCGATTCATAATTTTTGTCACCATATCCATGTTGTCCATCCGATTCAAGCAATCCATTCCTTGCAGAGTTATCAGACAAGAGGTAAAATCCGCTGAAAACTTAATCAGGCTTCTATGGTCATTCTCGCTAAGCGCTGGTCCTTTAACAATAGGTCTAATGCACGCTTCAATGACCTTATGCCTCTGACCAAAATACGACTGCAACAACCCTCTTGCTTCCTGATAACCTCGTTCTGCTGTTTGCATATGTTGACACCCCTTAATCAGAGAGTGCGCTATATCCTTAGTGTAGTGCAACAAAAAGAACAGCTTTCTATTCGAGTCGGTCAGTTGCTGATCAATCAAGACGTCGAAGGCCTTAATGAAGCTAAAATAGTCAGCTGGGTTACCATTGAAAAACGGAGGTTCTACCTTAAGGGTAGGTAATTTAGTAAAATATGAGTTATGTTGGGAATCGTCGGAATGTGCCAAAACATTAGCTGGATTAATAGGATTAGCATTGTCGGACAAGGTAGGTGTCTGCATAGCGCTTTGTGTGGGCACGTAAACCCCTGGGTGTATTGACGCATCACAATTAAATTGAGACATTACTCTAGTATTCCCAGTACCATTAGAACCAAGCACGTTAGTATTAGAAGCCTTAGGGACATAAAATGTCTTAGTTTCAAACGGCTTACTATATGGGTTAAGGTTTGAGACCATTTTAGCACAATTTACGTTAGCATCGCCATTAACTTTAGGCGAAGTACAAGGCACTGCCACTGGTACGGAAACGGAACTCGACACGTCAACCACAGGTCTTAAAATTAAAGATTCGTTATCAGGCACGGTTTTCACGAGCGGCACTTCAAATTTAGGTTTCAAATCCATGGGCTTATTAATATCAGTGAGCATGCCACTACGAGCATTCCTAGTGAGGCCTGATTTAATTACGTTACTTTTCACACGATTATCATGCAAATTGGTGAGTGCCTTATTTGAGGCATTAGCAGTGCTAGGTATATTTATTGCAGCGTCCGCATCGTTTCCGACCATATCAACCACTGTAGATTTGCTTTGTTCGGGGTGGTCATGGGGGACGTTATCGTTAGCAACAAATGTAAGCACATTAGTATCACATTTACGTTTATCCGCACAACCAATATTAGAAAGTTCACTACTTAGCTCCGCATCGACCTGATCCAATTCGGCTTGTAAATGAGCATGTTCCAATTGTTGTTGGAAGATCATGTCTTGATGCTCTCTTTCTTTCATCAGTTGAAACTCTCTTTCCTCTTCATGACGTCTTTGGTTAAGCTGTTTTTCTTCCAGGCGAAGGCGCTGCTGCATTTGTTGCTGCTTCAATTCGTCAATGTGTTTCTGCGACTTGATTCTGGCTTCCAATGCTGCCTTGCGAGCCCTTGCGCTGCTTGTAGATGATCTCGACCAATTGCTCCGGCTTGACGTTGAACGCCAGGAGGTACTTGAGTGGTGGGATGATGGTGCGACCGAAGGAAATGTCGAAGAGCCAGCCATCTTCTTTGATTTGGATCGAGTCAGGATTTCGCTTTTGGGCGCCTTTGACTTGTAAGCTGATTTGTTGGAACGCTCACTTCGTTCATCATTTTTGTCGACTCGATCCTTGGTTGTTGAAGGCGTTGGTGCTGCAGGCGACATACTTTTCTTCGGTTCATCCTCTGGGGTTGATTGGGTTAGTGCAGTTTGGGCAAGATCTTCCTTTTGCATTGCAGAAGCCATTATATGACGTCGCAGATTCAAGAACAAGAGAACTGGGGGGGGGGGAACAGCAACCAATTTTGTTCACGAAGAAGTATTCAATGTTCAAGATTAGCTTTCCAAATAGTTCAAAAACTTACATATAGCTGCTGCTCAGGCTATATGGTTTGGGATATGGGAAATTCACGACAAATAGCCGCAAACTCAGTCGCTAAATCAAGTGTCCACAAAGTGATGATGTTGAGATACGAAATTTTATTACAGCTCCGATATCCAAAATGACCACATGGTATATTTGATAGGGCGACAGGTTTTTGAACTATTTGAGGTCCCACGCAAATTATTAATTTTCAAGATTGTCGTCAGCAGCAAAACACTGTTATTTCCTCTGGTTCAAACTTTTTACAGAACCGAAGAACTACGCTCTTAGGCCTTATATACGGTAGCAACAGCCAATCAAAATTCACGATACAGGCCACGTGTAGTAAATTTTCTAGAATAATCAAGCCGGAATTTCTCAGATCTTGTTCTATAGATTCCAATTGTCACATTTCGCAAGTTAAACAGTAGGATCACAGTTTCGAAATTAAGTGGTGCGTAGAGCGAAAAGTAAAGACACGATTAGATTGTCTGGTGGCAGAACAAAGCATTCAATTGTTACGTATGTCCAAATTTGATGAAGGCAGTTACGGGGGTTCGTCTTTGTGCAAATAAATACTCCTAAAACAAAGCGAACAGACAAACGGCGAAATAGTTAATTAACACATTCGGTTTTTCTTTATAGTTAAAAACAAATATCCAACAGCTGGCAGACAGTTTTGGACCACATAAACTAAAGGTCTCCAGCAGAGTGAAAATCAAGCATTGAATTCGAGCAAACAGCACATTTGCCAAAATAAAGATTTAAGAAATGTTCGATCCGTGACAGCGTTTTTGCTATAAAAGCCGGTAACGCAGCTGAGCAAACTATAGTGTTGCTGGAGGTGGCAAAGATATTGCGTTTAAAACACATCGAGGCTACGTTTTTGTGCACTTGAGAACAGCACTTTACAGGAAAATTTTCAGCTTAGTTGCACTTCTTGCGGTGGAAACGCAGCACCGGCAACTCCAAAACGGGTTAAAATACAAAAGATGTTCTAGCAAAACCGATAAACGGCTTTACAGTGACCGGATGAAGAAAAAGTACGACGAAAACTTAAATAGACATTTATTGAAAGTCATGACAAAGTAAAAAAATAGAAGCCTCAATAGAAACGAATAAAACTTTAAAAAAGATCACAAGAGCACTTACAGCTAAGTTTCTTTTAAATTTGAACAATTATAATTAAAAAGTTCTCAAATCAACCCTTGCTGTGTCTTTGTTATGCAAACAAGCTTTAATCATCACGTAAACAGAAGGATCAACGCATCTAAAACAGCCTTGAGTAAGTTGTAAGCAACCAAAAAAAAGGCCAGCACAAAAAACACATCAAAAAACGTAAAAATCATTCAGCAACATGTTGTATTGCAAAATTTATTTCAAAGGTATAGACTCAAGATGTTTTTTATGAGTTTGATACCACGAGATACGATAACTTTTGTTTTTAAACTCATCATAGAGGAGGCTGAGCCTTACTAATACAAGTTGTTTTGTTTTGGATATTGAGAACCTGTACACTTACAATGAAAGTCGTACATTACTTCATTAAGCAACGATTTTAAAAGGGACACAGTTACACAAGCAATAGACACTCAGTGTAGTTGTAGCACAATATCGGCCACAGTGGTATGGAATCAGAGCGATTAGTAATACTGAACACCCACTAATTGCACAACATAGCAAAGCACATTAATATTTTGTTTATGACAAAGAACTTTAACGGTATCGCGTCAAAGCAGAACAGCTTAATGAACACGCTGCATGTCACAATTCAGCCGCAAGTTCAGCAATTATGTGCAAGCCGATAACTGAGCATATTTAAGACGTCACGCGATGGTAACCAAATAAACTTAGAAACGGTTTCCTACAGTAATCAGCCAGCAGTCGCACTGTCATCAGCTTGTTCACAATCACTGAGATTACGTTTACATTGCCCATGCGTAATCATACGTTTACTGTGGCATGTTTGTAACCTATTAAATGCGATGACCGTTACTAATGAGTTCATCACGAAAAGCTTTACACAAACCAATAACAAGCGCGTTACTGGTTTAAAAAAGGGGTTTTTATTATTTGTAGTACTATTACTTAGTGAAATAACCACGTCACTCGTGTGAACATGCAAATAAAGCTGAGAGATTGCCTTTGCGGCTCAATAAATCGATGGTGTAAAAAATAATCCCAATCAAGCTGTAAATAGGTAACCTCCACCTTTCAAAGCACAGCCACATTAATGCAGTGCAGCTACTCGGCAGGATCTGTACAGTGTTAACTTTTTAAAACATTTTCCTCAATAATTTCCAAATACGACCTTGTCTTTGAAACAAAATTGCTAATACTGAAAATCAATCAAAAGCAAAGTATAGGCGATGTTCAATAAGTGTTCCCAACCGTTGACATAAACAAAAGTAGTATGATGTTACGGTCAACTACAGTAGATTCCGCTTAATCGGGTCACATCGGCATAAGCACCATTTGGCCCGATTAAGCGGCTGACCCGATTATCCGAAGTCTTGCAGTATCTGTGCCAGGGTTGTCCTTGGTACACCAGTTATCTCAGCTAGCTGGCGATGACTGATGTTTGGAGGTTGCTCTCTAATTTTTCTTAGGACAACAACCCTTTCAGCAATTGTTAATTCTTTTTGTGGCATCTCTGCTTGGGACTTCACAAAATTTGCAACAAAACACAACAATTACCATGTCCAAGGGCATGAAATGACAAAATAATTTGCGCCTGTATTTTTCAATTGTTACATAATATAGTTGGCTTTGTGATATTGAGTTCCATTACATTACAAAGGCGGTTTTGCAATTAAACCAGTGTATGTCTGACTACAGTTGTGGCCCGATTATGCGGATTTAACGTAGTGCATTATTATCTTTGATTGGATTTTGTTCTTAACAATTTGGTCCAATTAAACGGCTAAACCGATTAACCGGCGGCCCAATTAAGCGGAATCTACTGTACTTCAGATATAAAGATTTCATATCCAAAAGAGTGGTATTGTTGACGTTGCGTACAATCTACACCAGGGGTGCCCAAAATTTTATGGTTCGAGCTACATTTCACTAAAGTAAAGTCTTGCCAAGCTGCAAACAGCTATTTATGAAAGTTCAACTGGCCTAAGTTCGGGTTAATATACCTGGAAAGGCAAAATCAACGTTCTAAACTTGAAATTTTTTCCAGCTGTTACGAGACTATAGAGTCGTGGGCCGCACTTTGTGCACCCTCTGTATATACTCTTTGCTTTTTAAAAGCGAGTGATATTCAAGACCAAAATTTAATCTAGAACCTAGTGGGTTAACCTTCAAATACGGGCAGCATGCAAGCTTTTATCTTTTTTTCTTATTAATTCTTATACCCGCCTGCTGATATCCCGCTACGTTTTGAAATATATAAAAGCATATTTTTCTTCTAATAAAAACACTGGATAATAGGAGTTGCCACAAGAAGATTGTTTTTCCTCTATTGTTACTTGAGTTACGCCGAAGTGACAGGCAGAGGAATAAGCGCCCGTGGTCGGCTTGAAGTGCGTTTTACATCAACCCAGCAATCCCGCATCTCCAAGCTCTCATTTTCGCTTTCAATAAAGGTAATCAGTTCTTGTACACCAGAAAAGCAATAATTCTTCTTGATTTGGCAGTGCAGAAACAGAATATTAATATGTACTTTTTCTCCTCGCTTCTCTAAAACTGATCGTATGACATCAAACTTATTGTTTATTGGAGGTGAAGTACTACCCTCGTTTGAATGCGTTGCTTCAGAAACTAGTTGATTTGGAATGACTGCTTTGTTCGATTTTTTTTCATCGTTTACAGATACTTTTGCTCGTGAACCGATAACATTTTCAGGAGGGTGAGGAACCATTTGCTTTAAATCTGTACTTGTACTGGCGGTATCACTAAAACATTCTGGATTGGGGGTTGCAATAATGTTTTCAGTAAAATGCGAAGCACTGCTTTGACTTACAAAATTATTATAGGTAGCATGCTGCTCCGTATCTTGACCTTCATTACCAGAAGCAACTGATCCCCTAAGCGGAAAATTTATGATGCTTGGAGAGTACAAGCTAACAGGTTGGGGCTTGGTAATTGCAGGTGCTGAATGACAAGATTGGCCTGCTACATTGGTGCCTGACAATCGCGTTGAAGCTGTGAAGTCATTCAAATTGCTGCGACCCTTTGTGTATGCATTAACTTCTTTTGTTTGCTCAGTGTTAGTGTGGTCTTGATCATTGCCAGCATACCGATTTTTTCCATGGTCAAACGTTGACACTTGTGCTGCTTTAACATTTTTCCCAGCACCAGTGCTGCTGTGATTATTTAACATAGAGACTGTAGGCCTACTGGCAGTTGCAGCTGGCTTCATTTCTCGAGACGATTTATCTGAATCACTACTTCGTCGTAAAGTAGTAATTGAGTGAGGAATAAGTTTATCAAGTTTAGTCGTTGCTTGCTGAATATCAGTGGTCTGTCGAAATTTATATTCTGGAAAAGGTTCGGGTAAACTTTGAAATTTGGTAGGAGAGCGCTTGTCGAACGCAATGCCGTGCTGATTTGACTTAATGCCAGTTGCCGCTTTGCTTTGTTGATTGCGAGCGTATGTCGTTTTAAAATTCACGGACGAACTACCTTGGGAGGGTTGACGTTGATACGCTTGAGTTGGTTTCTTTCGCTGATGATTGTTGCCAAAACTTGTTTTAGGTCTACTATTGCTTTTAAATCCAGTTTTGTTGGGCTGGGATTTTTTAAAACCTGGTAAATGTTCAGTGCGTTGTTTCTGGTAAGATTTTATACAGGCTTTACTTTTAAAAGATGTGCTTGGGGCTTTATTACGTACCGGTACTTGAGTGTGACGTTTAGCAACATTTTGCCATGAACTTTCATCTTCGACTTCAGAGCGACTTGGAGCTTTTTCAGCGAGCTTTTCTGCTTTCTTTTTTGCCTCTTGAGTTTGCTGAAACAGAAGAAACTCTTCTTTGTCAAGGGCAACAAAATCGTCCGTAACGGTCTGCTTATCAGGCTTTTTTGCTTTGCTATTAGACTCCTTTGTTTTTCGACGAACAGCGTCCATGCATAGCTCTTCCCATTTTGAGTTATCTCGTACTAAAATCAGCTCTTTATCACTCTGTTTTTTGAAGTCGATTTTTGAGGTTAAATTTTTAGCTAAAAAATTTTTCAAGGCAATCGGACTTGTAATGTCACAATAATATATCTGCGCTGGAGCGGTAGACGATTTTAAAACAGAAAACAGTTGATCTATAGTGGCAGTTCCGTTAAATTTAATTCGAAGACATCGACAAAGATATTCAGCACACAAGTACTCTGAAGCTTTTCGGACCGACTCTTTTTTGCTGCTTTCTAACAACTTTTTTCCATCTTTGGATACATCAAATGTAAACGCTTCTTCATTCCAAGATATGGTTCTGTCAACTGCGAAGAACAAACTGTTTCTTTTCATAATAGATGGCCAGGATTTATTTTCTTCCCTTAACGCTTTTAATGTACAATTAGAATGAAAATCTCCCCACGGATTCCTCTCAAGAAAAGTAAAAATTTCAAAAGCATCTTTGTATTCCGATATTGTGGGCATTTTCTGTTTGCCATTTTTACAGCAATACACTTTGTCACCCCACAGAAAAAAATCATTAGTATTTAACACGTATTCAACAACTATTTGTTCTAACTCACTTTGTTCTTTCAGCAAAAATGGATATTTTGCTGGTGACAGCCCACTGCAAAAAGATTTAAGCAATACAGATTTTTTGCTGATTTGTGACGATACAAAACATTCTCTTTCTACCGATAGCAAGCGTAACAACTTCAAATTATAATCAACGTAAATATCATCATCAGATTCAACGGTTTTTTCAAAAATATTTAAATCTTGTTTACTTCCTTTCAGTTTTGGAAACGACTGGGGACCGTTTTCTGACAAAAACTGCTTCAGTTTGCTGGTCCGACCACCGTACGGCATTTTCGTAGAGCTTACGATAACCAATCAGTTAGCATGCCAGTTTCTAAACACACAAAATTCAGCTTAAAACTATTTGTGTAAACCTCAACTGCGCTAGAATTCATACAATAAATGCTCAATCTTCACTTTTAACTACACAGCGCGACAAACACCGCTTGTATAACGAATTAGGTCAAAATATGAGACTGAGCGCAAGAACAACTGAATCAAATGCTTTCATACCAACAGTTTTAAACCATTGCCCACTTCACTGCTTCGAATATTTGTTTTAATCGCCAATGAATACAAATATCTTTTTAAATATGACGCACACACGGAACAACGCTACTGTGTTAGGGAAAGTACCTTTGAGACAATGACAGCAAAGCAAATGTCATGTGATATTCGTCTTCAAAACAAATCTACTTAAAGTTGCAGCCTATGTTTTCTACGACCTTGGTTTAACTAATGACTGTTTGTCTTTTCAGAGAGTATTAAAACTGGAGCGCGGCACAAGCTACCCCAGCAGTCATGATCTTTCTAAAAGGCGTTCTGGAACAAGAACTTAAAGGTAATCCAACTTTCTGATCTTATATGTACCCTGGCCTTTTTACGTCGGTGCATCTTCATTGGTACAATTAATTAGGGTTACCATATCTGGAAAAGCAAAAATCGGGACATTGGATGGCGAATTTTCACGAGACGAAATTTATGGCCTTTTCAATTTTTTTTTATCAAAAGCGGGACGCTGAGATGCGGCTCTAGACTTGATTGTCGAGGCAAAGTTACAGATGCAGAAAGATAAAGAAAAACAGGGGTGATCTCCAAAAAAAAAAAAATAAAAAGGTCATCACCTGCTTGGCTGCACGTTTTGTGTCAATTTCAAGCCCAAAAGTCCAAAATTTCTGTAGCCAAGCAGGTGTTGACCTTTTTTTTTTTTTTTTCTTTTTGGAGATCACCCCAATTTTTCTTTATCTTTTTAAATCTGTACCTTTGCCTCGACAATCAAGTCTAGAGCCGCATCTCAGCGTCCCGCTTTTGTTAAAGAATTAATTGAAAAGTCCATAAATTTGGTTAAATCCATTCTGTTTGACTGAAGCAAAAAGCGGGACAAGGCCTGAAAAAGCGGGACTGCCCCGCCTAAAGCGGGACGTATGGTAACCCTACAATTAATGCACTCCTCATGACAGAAAAACTAGTAAATATTTGATAGTTCGATCTCACAAAAACTTGTACAATAATTGATTTTAAATCGAAGCCTACATTTTTGCACACAAAAGTGCCCTAAATCTGAAAAACACCACAATTAGTTATTTTTTCTCGACAATATCTCAAAGCAAAACAGATGTAAACTCAGCAGATCAAACTGGGTAAGAATATCAGCATTATTACTCGTAGATAAAAAACACAACTTCCGTCCACATATTCATTAAACTCTTAACTAAAATTAGGTACAAAATTAGGCAACCAATCAATAAATTTGGTGGGCAATCATACTTGATAAAAGTTAGGATAGTTGTTGTTGCCTGTGACTGTTCATTCATGCTTACGAACTAAAGCTATTTGCTGATGTCTGGCCAGGTTTGACCATCACCAGTGGCGTAGACCTAATTAGAAGGAAAGCAAAAAGGGTGATAGTGCCTCTCCAAAAGGTATGACGGAAGCAGAAAATGTAAACAACACTTTGGAGAGATTGATTCCGCAACTATGTTTTTTTGGAAACCAAAATGAGCAAAAACCTCGCTTTCAAAAGTTGATCTCCAAAAAATTGTCAACTTTTGCGAAAGCAGGAACATTGATTACCTCAGCACGCGTTGACAGATAAATTTTCAGACGTTCACGATAATTTTTTCAAGATGCGACTCTTGATAATAACTTTGAGCTTCACTTAATACTGCAAGTCCTACCAACAGAAAAATTAGTTTCTGAATACGCCGGTGACAACCAGAAAGAAAAAGTTCTGACTCGAAAACGTAGAAGGATCGGGTTGTCATGCTTTTTCCGAGGGTTCAACCAGAAAACTTGACATAACCTTTTCTTCAGGCCGATAATCCTTTCACATTTAGCAGAAACTATAAATGCCATGTTTTGAGCAGTTTTGGACAGGGGCGCAGGAACAACTTTTGGTCAGGTGGTCTTAAAATATCGGAGTCATTATGACTTCTGGGGGCATACAAACCCTCAACAATCTTTTCATTCTTTTCTTGATGCTGAATTTTTGCCAAAACCCCAATTACGCTGACTAAGCTGGCTGCGGATAATTTTCAATACAATTGTTTCGATAAATTTTTCTGTATTTGAGCAAAAGCACGCTGACATGAAGCTGCTTAACCACACAGAAGCAAAGAGAAATCAAAACTCAGAAGTATTAGCATTGTTGCGCAACAAGTGAGTGCTGGTAGCAACACAGCAGTAAAGCTTTAAAATGTATCTGTCCATTCACAAATCACACAATCGTTTGCTCATAAAACGCATTAGTTCATTCACAGATCACAAAATAAAACGTGCCAGTCCATTCACAAATCACAAAGCGAAAGGATTTATTAATCGTTGCAAGTCAGAGAGTTGCTAGTCACAGCAAATGACTAGATTGTGTCATTATTAAAACTTCACTCGCCTACTAAGACTGGTATGTCCAGGCTAAATATTGCGAAACAAATTATTTTCAGTGACGAGGCCTACTTCCACTTCAGTGGATTTGTCAACAAACAAAATTGCCGGATTTAGGAATATGGAAATCTGCGAATAGTGCAAGAGCGTGAAATGCATTTAATGAGAACGACTGCGTGGTATGGTTTCTGGGCAAGTGGAGTGATCAGACAGTTTTTCTTTGAAATGATGAGAGGACTGCAGATACTGTTGATGGAGAACGGTACCGAGACATGATATCCACTCAGTTGAAGCCGAACTTAAAAGACTTTGAAATTGACATGTTCTAGTTTCAGCACAATGGAGCGACTTGCCACACCTGACGTGAAAAGCTTGCATTGCTTCATGAAAAATTTCCGGAACGAGTGATATCCTTGCATGGAGACAAAAAATGGCCACCAAGATCCTGCGATCTTACTTCTTGTCATTTTTACTTGTAAGGATTTGTGAAATCCAAGGTACTCGTATATGCTAGGGTTGCCATACGTTCGGAATACAGTTGTTCTCTCCGGAAACGATTTAAAAATTTGCTCAAATGTCCGGAATTTTTGTAATTGAGCAACAGAAAAAGTAGTTAACAAAAAATTGTAATATTAGAATCTAATATTCACCTTAAGTAGCCCGTCTGTTTGAGCGGGCCAATTGGATTAAATTAACATTTTTTTTTGGAAAACACCTTTATTAGGGGTATCGCAACACGAGCTCCAACATCTCCGACCGCTATTTCAAAGCATTATTTACATAAATTGGGCCCAAACTGTTTGTTAATAAACGAGTATACTACAGTAGTAACAACTTTGGTCGCGTCGGAGCAAAAGTAACAAATTTCAAACTTGCCAGCAAAAGGTAACAACTTTTTTACCAAAAGTTACAACTCTGCCAACCCTGCAGCCAATACTTAAAAGAGTGAACGGTTGTGTCCGGAATTTTGCTTCATCAGATATGGTAACCGTAGTAAATGCCAACAGAAAACCACGCACAATTATTCAACTTCAAACTGAAATCGAGCGTCTGATTAGAGACATCGGGCCACAGATGAGCGAAAAAGTCATCAACGATTTCGAGGAGCACATAAATGCATGCAGACTCTGCGTAGGTGGAGATATGCCCGACGTTGTGTTTCATTCAAAAATGGGAAAACTTACTGTTCATAACTAGGCCACATGAAACCATTTTTGTTTTTTTTCGTTTTCTATAATAAACTTTCAAATTCGGCGCACATTGTGGAACAACCTATCTTTACAAAAATAGAATGAAAATTATATGTTTGAGAACACTGTTTTTCGCAAACTGATAGATTTCTGAAAACGTGGAAATTGTAAGGAATGATATTCTTTTGTTGTAAAATGGTATATTGAACTGACAATACATGAATGCCCCTATATCAATCTATGGTTGGCGCAAACGCCAAGCTTTGTCAGAAAAACAAAGCTCTGGGCGGTATTTCAACTCTGAACGCGAGCAGAAAATTCAGCAAGTTTCATTGATTTCTTCTCAAGTGACAAATTTAAAAGCCTAAAGTTCGACAAACTTGGGGTATACGAGTATGTGTCGTGGCTGTAAATTTGCAACCAGTATCGTGGCTGTAAGAGAAACAAGATAAATTGATTACCTTCTAGCGATGTACATAAAAAATTAGTCAAAGTGATGGCTGTAACTGCAACAAGACAAATTTAAACCGCCAGCGGTCGATAAACATGGGGTAGAACGTCACCATGGGCCTATTAATTAGTGCGCCAGTTAACCATGCTTCAGCAGTAAAACGTCGAATATGCTTAGTTCAGTTTTCAAAATGCGGCAATTACTCAATTAATTAAATGATCTAACCGCGTGCCATGTTCACACATTGCAGGTTGCTGTGGTCTTTTATATCTGATAGCTCGTTGGTGTTTAGCTAAATCAGATTTTAAAAATCTAGTTTGCCCTATGTATTTGCAGTTAGAGCAGGAAGCGGAATAAATAAGAAGAATCTTTTCTTCATCTGTGTGTGTGGGTCCTTGGGGAGGGTAGGACTTGAACAATAGTGCAATAAGCTGGCATGGATACTCTGACTCCTGCCTCGTTTAAAACTCGTCTAATTTTTTCTGTGGCTTGATTTTGTTCAACTGTTCTACGGCAAAACCAAACAACTGCATTTCAGATATCATAAATAATCTTGTTTTTTCGTTTCTGTGAAGCTTACACTGACCATCAAGCGCGACAAAACAATTGAAGAGCTGAGTTCAAAAAGTACTTCAGTTCTACTTTGCCCTAACTCTAATTGACAGAAAAACGGTGGAATTTAGTAATTATAGCATGAAAATTCTGATGGTACTTGTGGGTTATCTGTCACCACTTTTTTTCACCAGGTATTCTCCCTTGCAGTGTACACTGCCCCGTACATTTACATACCGGGCCTGCCCCTTCAGTGTACACTGCCTTTCTTTTAAAGCCCTGGCCAGCTTAGATTCGAACCCACAACCATGGTGTCTCAAGACCAGCGTCATAGATTATTAAATTAAAAAAAAGTGGTGACAGATAACCCATAAGTACCTTCTGATCACCGAAAGATAAGCACATCGGTAAAACAGAAAGTAGGTACTTTTTCTTTAGGTAATATTTTGTCGTAGTTAACCCAAACACGTTCACCACCTGAAAAAGGTCAACTGTATTTATGTCAAAATGTAATTTAGGCAATTTTGGAATTCAACCTTTTATTATTCTTCGTACAGTCAACAGCTTCAGGGCAAAGCTGAAAAAAAGTTGATTTAGTTGTTCCCTTACTGAACAATTATAAATGACAACAAAAGCAATATTCTCAAAAACATAACTTTTGTAGTTACTAGGTTTGTCATGTGACGGCAGTTTTGCATTGGTTTGAGTTTGGTGAGAAGAGAAATCATAAGTTTTTGCTGGAAATTTGTCAAGACGTAAGGTAGAGGGTAAGTTGAGTAATCTACTACAGGGGAAATTTTTTTTTTAGAAACGAGAATGTAAGTAAGTTTTGGATGTTTGAAATGATGTGGCATGAAGTGAAGTTACCTGTTGGTGTGAGTGGGTTTTTGTAGACGCCGGTAGAAAGTGTGGTGTTCATGATGTCACTCTCTTCACGCACTTCGCGGGTTACCAGGATGTCGAGAAAAGAGATCGAAGACTTTGCTCCTCCTTCACAATAAAGTGAATGTGCGGAATTAAAATGCTGGCGGAATTCTATGACAAGTTGTTTGTAGAGAATGCAAAACGTATCATCAACATATCTTAACCATAAGCATAGTGGGTATGAAATGTAATGATTGTCGTGCGTTCAATTTGCTCCATGCGTATGTTGGCAATTACTGGAGAGATGCACGAGACCATAGAAGTGCCAAATGTTTGCTTGCAAAGAGAATTACTATAACAAAAGTCCTTGCAATTGATACAATGAATGGTTCCTAGTGAGGCAGTGTACTGAAAATGTAATTATCCAGAGGAGCTCAGTTCTATCTAGCACAAGTTCAAGAGGGCTTTAGCCTCTTTAATCCACCACTTGCCTCACTAAAGATCTTGGACACCTCACCACTGTACTATAAAAACCACGGCGGGGAACCATTGAGGGGAGGGGAGGGAAATAGGGCATTTTTTCCTTTCTGGCATTTTGATAGTAACACAATTGAATTAAATATCCAGTAAATACCCAAATTTTGCAAAGGGGAGTAAAAATTGCATTTATTAAAACTTGACCTCTATAGCTTTGTGATTCATGCAATTATTTTGCATACCTTCAACCCCCTCCCCGTATTCATCTCTATTTATGGGTAAAATAGTGATCAACTATATATGCAACGATTTTGCGAATTTGCCTTTCCCCCTGGAGAAGATTCAGCGGAGGACCCTGATCGAGACAGTTGTAGCCTATATGATTGCTAAAATATCCAAATATATGAAACAAACTTTGCAACTGAGTAGAACTTTTGAACTGACACAAACTTGGACTGAGTGCAAGGGTGTTTGAAAATACAATTGATTAAGTCAATTTGTAGGTTAACTATCGCTAGTGTTGAAATTAATTGTAGCTGTTAGGCCTATAGAATGTTTTAATGACCGCATGTTGGCTTAAGGATTTTGGAACGGCGAAGTCATAATAAACGTCCAAGTTACGATTAAACATTTAGCCGATTTGAAATATTTGTAACCATTTCAACTCTATGATGCTTCGTCCCGTGTAAGAAACAGATCATCAGGATAAACATGTTTTTCGGCCATTTTATTTTCTTGAGGGACACTTTATCTAAAATTTGGAGAGCCTCAAACACTTGCTTTACTCAAACCGTGCAATGAACATTGCTGAAGCTACTCACATATTGCCCACGTTTTTTCGAAGAAATGTCCCAAACACATCAATCAGAAGAAGAGCGAGATTTAATTTTTTGGCCTGTCACGATGTTCTCATCGACTGATCTCATTTTAGTTGGCCAAACGCAAAAGAAAAGCTGCAATTACAAATCCAAAATTTAAAATAAAGTTGACGGCTTGTTTCTCTCATCAGGCTGTACGCTAGGGATGGAATATCTTTTTAAATGAATATGTGACAAATGAAAAATTTGCCTGGGAAAAAAACTAAAATGGATCATAGCTATAATGATATGTCAATATTAATGAGGAGATTGCTGCTGCATGTTGAAAATTAGCAAGAAAGTAAAAACTTTCAAATCATTTTAGAGCAGGGTTTGTAAATTTTTGAAACACACTCTCCTTGACAAAAAGGGGAGTGCGTTTCAAACAGGGCACTCCCCTTGCCTACTAAAATCCATAGCTCAATACATAAAATTATTATTTTTTGGAGATGTTTTTTTTCCAGCAGTCCTAAGTTCTTAAGCCCAGCAATAGTCTTAAGTTACCTTTTCTTTAGTTCTCCAAAGCAGCATTAAAACATTTTTTATTTCATCCGAACCTTGATTTTGACAACTTTTATCAATCTTTCTAAGGGAAAGTGATGGGCCTTTCGTCAGACACTTGGTACCAGATTCGTTTCTAATACAGAAAAATCTGTATTAGAAACTATAGTTATATAACTAGTTAGAAACTATCACTAAACTATTGAAATCCCCAAGCTACTTTTTACACACCCTGTATACTTGTTGATTTTTGTTAGCAATTGGATCACTGAAATGCTAGTATTGGGTCACTCTGTCATCCTGTCATCACTCTGTCATGGTAGTTTGCCATTCGTGAAATATGTACGAGTGAACCCATTCTACCCTAGCAAGCACAAACTTCTTGTCCGGAAACCGTGGGAGTGAAGCCTCGTGCCAATGAACTTAAAATGATAACCACAAACATGCCAAAGTTCAAACGAAAATTCTAGAGGCAAGTTTGACGTTTCAGCTCTTTTTGCTGATGCGCAGAGTTGTGCAAAACTCAATGTGCGTCAACTTAATTCGTTTACACAACTTATTGTGCCTACTGCCTGCGCAATTTGATGTGCGTCAACCACAATAGACTTACGTATATTAAAATCAGTTGCCATTACCGAATACCGTATTGAGTAGAATATTTTAGTTTGTGCTGTTTCATGTAGGCCTATACTACAGTGTAGTAGCCTACGTGAGGTGGGGCAGTAAACCAATAGTGAGCAAGCTAATTACCGTAATTATAGCTAGGTTTGCTGACTAATTTTGTCTACAGCACAATAAGCTATGAGTATGATATTTAAACATTTGAAAAAGTTACTTTTTATATGAAAAGTAGCTTTTCTTGAATAGAATACCTTGCAGTTTAGCCTACCTGTCTTTCTAAAAAGAAGTAAAATAATGCGGAAGTGATACAGTCACACAACCAAGTTGTCACGTGATTTGCGCACCCACTATGTTGGGAACTTGTTGATTGCTATTACTATATCTATGTTTCTACCATAATCGGTATCCCCTATAGGCATGCACCAACACTTTATTTATTTCATTTCTACTGCAACAAAGCTCTTTAATATCGTATTGGTATCCGTTTATTTTTATGGTCATTAAGGGTAAATTGGCCAATGAGTGCATATACATTAGGCCTACTGTAAATTTGATAAAATGTGTGACAAGTTGAGAAGCTAAGCACAGGAGTAAAAATGTCATTCATAATTATTCCCATTTTCACTAGTGTTACGGTGAGAGATCTATTATTTCTCGGCCTTTGTGATAATTAACCACGTTTTGTTTGTAGCCAATTAGTCTTGCCGCCATTGTGTGTTTTTCTCTTTGACGATAATCCTTCTAGACGTTTTCTATTTAGTTTTCGTTGTAACAATCAATCGTAGCGGCATTGGTTTTCTCTTTTAATTGCGTACAGTGTCCATGGCGGGCCACCTTACGATTGCATGTTAATATTAGTCTCAGTTTACTTGTTGGGGTGGCTGGAGTTAAGTTTTATGTTAGTGGGTTCAATTGTTCGCTAGTTAGTCCTTGAGTGCGCTACGAGTAGGTGTATTATTGCTGCCCCCACCGCAAGGACAGTTAGCGCCCCGCAGTTTATATTAGTATTAGTGCATGTTTAGACCTGATCTATCTTGCTGGATTGGCTTAACCGGTCCAGCTTGTGTATGTTAATGCAATGTTGTTTTATAGGTTACGCACACATTGCCTTCAACGCCGTTTAGCTTGCTGATCTTGTCGGCCTGTTACTGTATATATAAAATTTAGTGTCAATAGAATTTTCATTTAAGTCTTATCTGCTGCTGTGCTGTATTGATCCTGAGATCAGCGTAGTCTACTGTTGAGGCTAAGCCGTCTCCCTTATTCGGTAGAATCGCCGTTTGAGTTATTTGGACGTTACATCTCTTGAAGGCAATCAACTACATTGCTGCTGTGTAAGCCGTTGGGATCATGCCGCGCAGCACGCCTGAAATGGCTTCCTGTACTAAGGAAGATGAGCAATTAGACATTAAATTTGAATTATGTGATTCAGTTTTGAATTCAGCATTGACCGCTAGTAGAGCTATTGGAGGGCTAAGAGGTCATGTTTCTAAGATCATGCAGCAGCTCGCGTCCACGCTTGAGTCACGTGACTTTTCCCGCGCTAAGGAAATCGCAAAACTGAAATTACAGTTGGTTATTGCACACGATAAATTTGTTGCCACCGTTAAGGACTTTTGTTGCACTCTTGCTAGCGACAGCAGTCGATCCAAAGAATACATGATAGACGTTGAAACAAGGGACAAGGAAGTGCAAGAACTGTTATTGCGAGTTGCTGATTTCATGCTTGACAGAATTGAGACCGTTTTCGTTACAGTGTCAGATGGGGCCCGATCTCGACATTCAAAGAGTAAAGGAACTGGCCGGGATCTCATATCCAGCCATTCAGAAGCTACTGCAATGTCTTCGGCGTGCAAGGCACGTATGGAAGCCAAACTAGCCGAGGTGCGGTTAGAGCAAGTGCGTCGTGAGCGAGCGCTAGAAGAAAGAAGGGCAGAAACCCGTTTTGAATCGGAGCAAGCTATACTAGATGCTGAAGTGGCATTAGTGAAGGCGCGAATCAGAGCAGAAAGCGATCAAGCTCTGTCCGGACCAGATGGAATCGAGTCTGTTCTATCTCCGCATGATAAGGTGGATGGCTATCTGAGTAGTCTAAATCAGTTCCCTGCGGAAGTGAGTTCGCCAGCTCAGAATCTGCTTCCTGTAACCACTACAGGAAGCTTAGTGGACACCAATCCCGTTGCCGTTGTGTGTTCAGTTCCAGTCCCTGTGGGGGCATCAGGTACAAGTGCCATGCCTGTTAGCCGAGTGTTGGATCCTGAAGCTACGCCATGGCTGGAAACTGCAACTTCTGCACCAAGACATGACGTCTCAGGTGCTCATGGGCCGGCCATTACTGAGCATGGGCGATCTGTTCATTGGCCGTCGGTGTTGGCGGGGGGCTTTAAACCACCGTTAACAGTTCTTAGTTCGGCTCATACCCAACATTTAGCTATCCCTGGAATGGTATCCAGTTCTGCACCTGGCCAACTGTTTCCAATTTCTGGAGCCAACGTAGCTTCAACGAACAGTCCTAGGGTACCTCAAGTATCGCAGTTCCACGTCCATGATCTTGGTGCCTACCAACCGACAGTAGTTCAAGGGCCGGCCGGAAACTCCCGTACACTCCCTGACTCTTCCTGTTCAGTGAACGATGTGGCAAGAATGTTTGCTCGATGCCAAGGTACTCGTACCCTCACGAATGAGGAAAAGTTTGATGGCAATCCGTTGCATTACCATCTTTTTATGAGACAGGTACAAGATCGAATCCTCAATATTTATGGAAACCCTGACCCAGGACATGCATTGCAGCTGCTTCTTGAAGCTACGACTGGTCGAGCGAGAAAGCTGATTAGCAACTGCGTCATGTTGCAGCCCAGTGAGGGCTTGAACAGTGCACTGCGACTTTTGCACAAGGCGTTTGGTTCCCCTGACGTGGCTATCAAGGCCCACATTCAATTGGTGTCGGATGGACCACAGATTCGCACAGATGAGCGTAGCTTGCAAGATTTGTACTCCGATCTTGTCAACTGTAAAATGGTGGTCGAATCTGCTGGAGCTTTGCAACTTCTTAATTCTGCTTCAACTATTGATGGCATCTTTAGTCGGTTGCCCAGGCAGTTTCAGGAGCGGTTCACGGAACTGGCCTTTAAGAAGGGGTACGATATGGATGTTGTGCCCTTTGATCTTTTCTTGGAATTCATCGAAAGGAGCCAGCGCCTCGCTAGCTCACGTCTAGGAAGATTAATGGCTGCCAACAAGGCCAAGACACTACCAAATGTTGGTACTCACTCAAAGGTAAAGTCGGCCCGGGCCCACTTTGCGCAAATTGACTCCAACGCTAAGCCTGCATTCTCCCCCGAGCGGATCAAATCCTCAGAGACACAGAGGATCAAGCGTTGCATGGCCTGTGACTCCGTTAGTCATGTCGTTTGGCATTGTGAGAACTTCATCAAGCGGTCTCTAAGCGATCGCAAGGCTTTGGTTAGACAGAAAAATCTTTGTTTCAACTGCTTAGGCGTAGGGCACATAGCGAAAAATTGTCCAAGTCAACGCAAATGCCGAACATATTCCGAAGCCCATCACTCTTTATTGCATCCACCGGAGGAACAAGGTAAAGCTGCATCAGTCTTTAAGTCGACTCGTGCTTCTGGCGGAAGCTCCCAGTCGATGCCAGCTGGAAACGTCGAGTGTACCAGGAAAACAGAAACAAGTAATGTAAACGCTTCATGTTCTACAAAGTCCAAAAAACGACTCCAAATGTTGCCGGTTCGTGTAACAAATGAGGAGATAGGATCAAGCATAGATGCCTTAGCCCTGCTGGATTCTGGTGCTGATACTCACCTTTTATCTCAACGTTTGTATACCCAGTTGGGGTTGCATGGTAATCCTATAAAGTCAAACTTGCAGTTGGCAGACGGAAGTGTCAAGATGCTAGACTCATTTGAAACAAAGTGCTTGGTGCGTGGAGTAAAAGAAAGTGCCCACTTTACATTAGAGGAAGTTCGCATTGTTGACCGCTTACCCGATATGTGCGGCAGTATGCCTGCATCTAATGATCTGACCGATAACGAGCATCTGTTCAATGTGGACATTCCTATTATTGATGCCGACCGCATAGACCTTTTGATTGGTATGGGTTCTCCGGAGCTGCACATCTTTTCCGAAGTTCGTCAGGGCAGCCATTCCGCGTTGTGGGCTGGAAGGACTCCATTGGGTTGGGTCCTGTTTGGTTGTGAGCCTCAGAAGGGGAATGCTGCCGGGAAAGCTTTAGGAACTAATCATGTTAATTTAATTCTCAATCAGGAATTGGATAGAAACTTCAATGCAGTTTGCCCATGTCAACTTGACTTCGTAGATTTATCAAGAGACGACGACGTTCGCCTTCCACCTTTAGATGACGAACAGGCAACCAAATCAATGGAGAGCTCGTGTGTATGGAAGGATGGTCACTACCGCATGCGACTTCCTTGGAAAGAGGGGTATCCGGACCTTCCAAACAACTACAGTGTTGCTCAGTCTCGTTTGAAGAGTATTGGCCGTCGATTGCTGAGAGAGCTAGAGACTCACGCCAAGTACAAAAGTAAGATAGATGAAATGATTCGTTTGGGGCATGCGTTTGAGGTCACTGATCCCCATGCTGACAAGGCGGCCCACAGCACGTGGTACATTCCGCATCACTGCACAGGCGGTAAATTCAGAGTAGTGTTTGACTGTGCTGCTAGCTTCCAAGGCACTTCCCTAAATAAGCAGCTGCTATAAGGACCCGATAACACCAACTCAACGATCGGGGTTCTCTTTCGATTCAGGCCTCATTCCGTTGCCGTGGTCGGGGATATCCGCAACATGTTCCATCAAGTTAGAGTGGACCCTATTGATCAAACGGCTCTCAGGTTTTTGTGGTGGACAGATGGCGACCCTAACATGCCAGTCAAAGTCTATCAGCTTACGGTCCATACCTTCGGACTTACTTCGTCTCCCAGTATTGCAGGTTTCGCCTTGCGCCGTACAGCAATAAAGAATCGAACGAATGCATCTATCGAAGCTCAGCTAGCAATACAAAGACATCTTTATGTTGATGATCTACTGATCTCTGTGGAAGACAGTACTCAGGCTGTTCAATTGGTAGATGAGCTGAGCGACCTCTAGGCTAGTGGAGGCTTCCAATTGGCTAAGTATGCCAGCAATTCCCGTGAAGTCCTGGAAGCTATTCCTACTGAGCATGATTTAGCGACTGGCTCATTTCACATGGCTATGCGGCGGTTCCTGGCAGTTCGCGGTCATGGTACTGGAATCATCTATTCGGACAATGGAACAAATTTTACTGGAGCCTATGCAGAACTTAAGCGTGGTCTGAAACGCCTGGATGATCACAAGATAACAAATGAACTCGCCCCATGTGGGATCGAATGGAAGCACACACCCCCTCTCGCTAGTCACCAGGGAGGAATCTATGAAGCAATCATTCGTCTTGTTCGTAAGACAATGGCTTCCATGGTTGCTGATCGTCACTTGAGAACACTTACAGACGAGGGCTTGTTGACGCTGTTCAAAGAAATAGAGTGTATATTAAACAATCGTCCCTTAACTCGAGTGGGAACTGAGCTTGGTGATGTTGAAGCTTTGACTCCATCTATGCTTTTGACAAGAAGCTTTTGTCCTGGTCTTCCTAATGATGTCTTCTTAACATCAGACAGCATGCGTTCATCTTGGCGCGCATGTCAATTTCAAGCTGACGAGTTCTGGCGAAGATGGCGGGCAGAATATCTCCCCCTTCTACAGCGTCGTCAAAAGTGGTTGGTACCTCAGCTAAATTTCAAAGTTGGTGATCTTGTTTTGCTGGTTGAAGAGAGTCCCCATCGCAATTTGTGGCCTAAAGGAGTGGTGGAAGAGGTCCTACCAGATCGTGATGACATCGTGCGCCGCGTAAAGGTGCAAACAGCCGACCAAAAGACATTCCTGAGAGACATAAGAAAACTGTGTTTCCTCGAAAACGATATGTCAAGCGCTCCTATGGACTGTTGACTGAACTGTTTATAGGCTAGAGCGCGGCCTATCGATGAACATTAATATGAACATTTCGCTAGCGCTCCTATGGACTGTTTGCTGCACTGCGTATAGGCTTGAGCGCGGCCTATTCTACACGTAAAAACGGGCTACTTGATTGAGCATTTGGGAGTCGATGGAAGTGGCCTGTGGTTCCATAGATGCACAATTTCATGCACAGTTGCAGTTACGCGCGAATTCGGTTATGTACCCGCGGTTCGTTGTTGTGATTCACAAACGTATGTATGTGTTTTTCTTGTGCCTTTCATTTCGTCATTGTAGTGTATCAGCTTGTTTTTATCATACTTTGCTTATGTACTTTGTACTCTGCATGGTGATCTGGACTTATTTCAACATCTCTATTTCACCTTCATAAATTTGAAAATTCTTCCACTCCCATGTGATATTGTTGTTCCTGAATTTTCGGGCCGGCTATGTTACGGTGAGAGATCTATTATTTCTCGGCCTTTGTGATAATTAACCACGTTTTGTTTGTAGCCAATTAGTCTTGCCGCCATTGTGTGTTTTTCTCTTTGACGATAATCCTTCTAGACGTTTTCTATTTAGTTTTCGCTGTAACAATCAATCGTAGCGGCATTGGTTTTCTCTTTTAATTGCGTACAGTGTCCATGGCGGGCCACCTTACGATTGCATGTTAGTATTAGTCTCAGTTTACTTGTTGGGGTGGCTGGAGTTAAGTTTTATGTTAGTGGGTTCAATTGTTCGCTAGTTAGTCCTTGAGTGCGCTACGAGTAGGTGTATTATTGCTGCCCCCACCGCAAGGACAGTTAGCGCCCCGCAGTTTATATTAGTATTAGTGCATGTTTAGACCTGATCTATCTTGCTGGATTGGCTTAACCGGTCCAGCTTGTGTATGTTAATGCAATGTTGTTTTATAGGTTACGCACACATTGCCTTCAACGCCGTTTAGCTTGCTGATCTTGTCGGCCTGTTACTGTATATATAAAATTTAGTGTCAATAGAATTTTCATTTAAGTCTTATCTGCTGCTGTGCTGTATTGATCCTGAGATCAGCGTAGTCTACTGTTGAGGCTAAGCCGTCTCCCTTATTCGGTAAAATCGCCGTTTGAGTTATTTGGACGTTACAACTAGTATGTGGGATTATTATTTCAGATGGAACAAAACAAAATTTCTTGGGACTCGAAGATGTAAATAATTTGCAGGCTGAACTGACGCGCTGCATTTTGAAGGCTGTAGCGTTCATTTCTGATATACACTAATGACAATGTAATTAGTAGTTCTTGCTTTACAAGTAAGAAAATAAATAGCAGTGATTTAAGAGAAACATTTTTTGGAGTGAAGATTATTTTGCCTTACTTTTTAAACTAGATAGCAAAAGCGTGAGCTTCAGTACTTCTCATTGACAAAAATATTCAAAGCTGGCAACAACAAAATTGCGTTACAAGAGAGGTTAGTAGTCCCTGGCACAGTAAAAGTTGATGAATGATGAGTTCTGTTCCTTTTACCGTTTATCGCGGTACAATTGTGCAACAAACAACTACAAGTCCTACCACTTTTGAAATGCGTTTTATATCTTACCAATCTTAATTTTTTGCCTCCATGTCTCTTAATGTTTTTTATTGTAGAGAAATCCCGGCTTTGCATCTATAATAACTATAACATGTGTACAATGTTTAGCATGCGCACAGGCGCTGGTTAAATCTCCCCATTGGCCTAAATGTGGCAGAAACTTTTGATATTTCGAAGTCAAATTTGTGAACAATTTTTGTGTATTCGGCGCAAAATGGATAGAAGATGCAACAACGAATCCAGACGAGGATGAATCGCCCCAATTGACCTCCGAAAGTCTAGATGTGGTGATTTATGTGTCAATGTTGGTTTCTAAACAGAACTTTTTCAATTGCTTTTCAAAAAAGGTCTTTGCCTTCAAACGAAAATACGTAACTTGTTTTGAAGATGCTGATCGACAAGGTAGCCTAATTTTCAAAAATTTGAATGAAATACTTTTCTTCTTTCCCGTTCCAACCAGAAGTTTCTGAATCCCTCCCTGCGACAATGACGTATTGTTGTGGTTTGCTGCTTTTTAGTTCACTTTTTAATGAAAATAAAAATTTAACCACGCGGTTGGCGCACGAATGTGTTGCAACTGACTAGCGAATAGAAAAATCCTTCTTAGCATGCAGTACACAACTGCTCTCACTTTCAACAAATTGCAATTATGTCAGATATTACGAAAAAAATATGTGGGCCATCAAAGTCAACAGTTGGCTCTCAACATTTTAAAAAGTTGCCGACACCAGCGCTACAGTGACAAACTGTTTCTTCAAAACGCAAGCATTTCAAAATGCTGATAAACAAGACAGTGACGTTTTGATTTTGAAATCATTTTCTTCGGCTGAAGTCGTTTAACCTATGCGCTAAACGACAAAGCAAACTGCAAGCTTAAACAGGCGTTTTTTCCTTTACTAATTATGAAACTTGATAAATCGATTAGACATAGCATGCTCTTGCTGTTTTACGCTGCCGAATAGGGTAAAATGGTAACAAGCATTGATTTTGCTACTTTTTCTGTAACCTACCGACCGCCTATACGTGGCAACATTTTTGTCAACTACCTGCCGACAGATGTAGACACAGCTACACAGATAACAGTTGTTGAAGAATAGATTTGACCAATTCAAACGTTATTGTAATTAGCCTCTCAACGAAAAATCTGTTCTGATGAGTTACATGTACTTATTTAAGCAGAATCATTTCCCCAGTATTTTATTAAACAATGGCAGATACGTAACTGCTACACTCCATAGTAACGTCATAATAATCAACGCGCTGATATGAGAAAACATCTACCCTACTTTGCTTATTGTTTGAGAGCACTTCAACAACAAACACATTGAGCTTATGGTTTATCGCTAAAACCCTTTAACATTTTTTTCGTTTGACAGTGCGCTAAGAGAACGATTTCTATAAAATAATTGGGTAAAATCTTTCTAGCTCTAAGGAATTAAATTAAGGAGTGGCAATGAACATCAAATATTTACACTACACACTTTCAAATTCACACAATATCCTTGAAAATTTCATTTTGATTACTGACACCATTCGAACACTTCTCAAAAATATCATCACGTAACAATCTTCTTTGACAGGTAGAGTTCATGGCCATC
Source organism: Trididemnum clinides (assembly GCA_963675345.1). Taxonomy (NCBI): domain Eukaryota; kingdom Metazoa; phylum Chordata; class Ascidiacea; order Aplousobranchia; family Didemnidae; genus Trididemnum; species Trididemnum clinides. The sequence goes on along the minus strand of OY776289.1, from coordinate 32,002,982 downwards.
ATATTTTCGCTCTTCATCTTTTGCTTGAAATCATCCACAAAACGCTGTAACTTTCTATGAACAAAATATAGTAAAGGTGCGGAGCAATATTGATGACCCTGCTAAAGGTGGATCCAAATTCCAGCACTCCGAAAATTGAGATGAAATACTTACTAAACTTGAAAGAAACCAACGCTTCCGTAACATCATTTCGTTAGATATACCTTTGAGCTTGTAGTGTTGCAAAAGATCAAAATAGAGTGATAAAACCAAAACCGTGAATGGTAAATAAAAAATGCTTCAGAAATTTGCGATGAAGTGGAGACGGTCATTACGAATTTGCAATTTAGCAAAGTAGAGCTGAGTAAGAGTTGGGAGACTGGGAGGTTGGGAAATCAGCCAAATTGGGTCGTTTTGCAGTCCACTGTACTCTGATCTGGAGACAACGTCACTTCCAATTCAAGAAGATATTTCGCGCAGTCCTTCTGGCTGTCGAAAGCCAGCACAGTGGTGAGATAAGCAACCGGAATAGAAGGACGAAAACTAATCGAAAATAAAATAAACGTTAAATGCAATCAAGTCGTACTGGAGCATTGCCAATGATTCTCTGGTATGAGCATAATGGATTAAAGCCTTTTTGTGGTGGTAATATTCGCATGATCATCGGTTCAAAACTCATTGAGACTGCGTAGCGTTCTCAAAAAAATCACTTAACGGTAACCACCCTTGCTTGCTGTAAAAATCAGGTGTACAAGCGGTACTGCCAACTTTTGTGGGGGTTTAAACAAAAGCTATTTTTCGAATAACCGGCAAAAGGTTTCCGACCCTGCTGGATGAACATATGCAAATAAGTTCTAAAACCAAATTGGGGCCGATAATAACTGACAACATATTTAGTTTTAGCAATTTTTTTCATTTCTTGTTGAATTTTTTAATATTATTGCTAGCTACTATCTAGTATTGAGTCAAAATCTCTTTTCGAACCAAATTATCTAATACCGGATTCGATAATAATGTGGAATTTAATACGTAAACACAAAAGCCTACTACTATTGCAAATAGATCTCGAAAAATTAGTAAAAAAACTGTCTCTGAAATTTACCCTTGGAATAGGCAATTCACATACCTGTTGCCAAGTGTGCAGCACACAACAGCAAATATTAAGCAATCAAGAAAGCGAAAAAATCTATAAAATCTAAAACGGATTGCCCATTTGAAGTCTTGTAAAAATGCAAGTTATTGGAAGTATGAACTATTTAATAAGTTTACCAAAGTTGAGCAAGTTATTGCACTAAAATATACAATTTAGACAGTTGTCAAGCTTGAGTGTGGCAACTTTTAAGCGTGGACATTTAGAAAACTATTCTCAAAAGAATTGAAGGTTTGATAATGACATCAAGTGTTCATCAAAAAGCGAATTCTTGCGTTGTTTTCGTATTTTCCAGTTTCACAACGTGCATCTTGGCAAAACAACGTCTTATTGACGAATTTCCAATTTATTTCCATTCTTAAATTTGACGCCACAATCACCGTAGCTTCATATCTATATCCAAGTTTATCTGAATCCAAAATATTAAGGTCATAAATTTTCAATTGTTACAACAAAATACTTGCGTTTCATATTTTCCTTTTGCTTCTGGTGGAATCCAACACGCGTGTGGCGAATGGTAAATTAATAATTGAATGCTAAATCTCCTTGTAAGAACACAAACTCAATTTCTGTTATGAATCGGTAAGAAAGGCTTTGCAACAAAGCTAAAAACAGCACCAACGCTTCATTTCAGAAATAGCGTTTAAATGCATTGGCCAAACTGTAGTCTCAAAATAGGACAAGCACACCGCAACAGAAAATCGATCTTCATATCAACGAAAGAGAGATCGAGTAGTGGTACGACGATGCAATGTCACCCGTGCTTCACCGGGTTAGAATAGTGAAGCTGCTCACCCAGCATGTCGTAAGAGGCGACTTGTGGGCACCCACCAATGGTAGTCCGCCTTGTTGGTGGTGGGGCTACCAATCGGCAATTTGCATTCACGACTGGTTTGAAATGGGCTGCCACTTTTCCCCTAGCCTAATTCAAATAGGTTGATGGCGTGAACCTGGATTGCTGTTCGCGCCATACCTCCATCCCAAGGAAGAGGAGGGGTAAACCAACCAACCAACGATGCAATGTGAAATTTGATATAGAGCACAAACTGTGATTCAATAAGTAGTATTAACGTGACTTTTATTAATAAATTAGACGTGAAAAAGCTGAAGTTATAAAACATTCTGATGCTTGGTTGTTACTAATCAATAAATGTTTAATTTCCAAGTGTTGCATTTTTCTTTACATAAACTTTGGTAGAAGTTACGACAAATTCTTCAACTGCATGAAATAGTGCTCGAGTTGAGGAATAAAAACATGATTGGGACACGTGTTGGGGTCTTGAAAACCTCGGTGGGTAAAATTCTAGCCCAAACTTTCCGAGTTAATCATCGGAATATCCCTTCTTCTTGAGTGTAACTAGTAAATTTGTTTCCAAACTCAAGCCAGATTCATTGAAGTCAATTATTACTGCATAGAGCGTCTAACAAGAAACATAACTTGTGTTTGGACAAAGATGTCACTGTGAAATCACAAGAGGTAGAATAAAGAACTTCTGATACTATCTAAATACAATCTCCCAGATCTACTACTGAACTGACTACTGCGTTGATGTATATTTTTATTTAAACAAGAGTCAGTGATGGGGCCATTCAAATAAGAAACAAAATTCGGGATTGGTTAATGAGAAAGAAAATGGATGAGATGTTGAAAGACGAAAAATTATCGGTTAAAATTGTACAACTGATCTCCCATTTTTCAACTTTTTAACAAGGAAGATGGTAAAGCATTCGTAGCTAGCTTGAAGGATAAATTTAAGTTTAAAATCACATAAGTCGTTGACATATAATTTGTTGAGTGAAAATATTGACAAATACTTGACCTCAAGCTAGTTTATTCAACAAAGCTGAAAAACAAACCTCAGCTGAAAACAAAAATCAGGAATTAAATGAAGCTTAAAATCAATAAACAGTTATAATAATTTGTTGATTTAGAAGTTACACAAGAAGAGTTTATTTTTTATAGAGATCAATTCACTGTAGATCAGTAAAAAGAAAATTAGGCCAGAAATGTGATATGAAATTCTGAGGCCTGCGAAAGGATTTTTTGGAATGAAGTGGACGAGAAAGTTGTGTATTCGATGTTGGAAAAACCGATGTCAAAAAAAGTCCTTTAACATTAAATTTGAAAAATTTGGCGTATAGGCTCGCTTTGACAGTACTGATCTCTACAAAAAAAGGCTTCATTCTCATTTTGGATGAAGAATGCTACCAGCTAGTGCTACGAAGCTTATTAGTGCATACAAATAGCTTTGATTGCGACTTCTGAATGACCCGCAAAATTTTTAAGTAGTCTGGCATTGGCTTAACCGCAAACAAGGTTTTACAACCCTGGTTCTAGCCATAAATTTCCAACCACTTTGTTCTTGTTTAATCTCTGACCATTTTCAAAAATAAAACTTATCCTCTTTTTATTTGACGCTGTTCCAACAGTAGCTAACTTTAACTCTTTATGTTGAAATAATATGCCCAGCATGCTATTGTTTCCAGTAGTTTCCACGTTAACATAGCTATTGCGTCACAGAACAAAATGTACCAGAACTTAAGAAAATGAGGGAAAAGCCCAAAGAAACACACGCGGAAAACTATGTGACGCCATAGTAAAACCGGAGTTTTGTTAATCTGAAGTATTGCAATCTCCCTAGTTCAAGCCTTTTAAACTGTTCTACAATAAGTTTTTCTTGTTAATTTTGGCGAGTCATTCGAGAGCAAAACCATTCGAAACATTTGACATGATCAATAAATTCAATGCTAAATAATTGTAGAGGCCATCCATTCAAGAGAGTATAAAGGACAGTCAAAATAGCCTTGAGCAATTCTATTAATAAAATAAACTTTAAATCTATATTCACGTTTATCAAATAGAAATAAGAACACCTTTTAACCAACAACTTATTTCATGACTTCATCAAAAAAACAACCTATCACTTAATCAAAAAAAAGTTTTAAGAAAATTGTTGTTCGTTAGCTCTCAAGCTTTATTTTCACAGTAAGCATATTGTTCATATATTTATAATAGATACATACGCTTTGACAATTTTTTCGAGTGCCAATTTTCGTTCTCGATTAATAAATTTGTCCATGAGGTACCCCCCCATGTTTGGTGCCGCTTTGTACAACTTGAAGAACTTGTAATAATTGCCAGAGGACCACGCCTCACGAACAGCTAGTGCGTGAGCTATGGCAGAATCCTGACGTAACGTAGTCGTTATGATTGACAGCATTGAGGTAAGATCTGCAAGCAATACACAAGATTACAGCAGAATACCGCTATTTAGTACATACAGAGAGCACCGGTAACTTCAGTTAGCAGATGTTGCTGAAGACAGTGAGACATAAGTATAGAAAGTTTGTACGACTTCGCAATCTCTAAAATGGAACCACAGCTAACTGGACTGTGCTTGTGTAATTCTCTTGAGCTTTAACCAAGCCATAGTTACAAGCGAAGTCAAACATCTGCAATTATGGACTCAGATGAAGATATTTAACTTTCTAGAAAAACTCATACCACACCTGTTGTATTTTTGGTATAGACGTAGTAGAGAATGCTGTATGCCAAAAACTCGGTCCGGTGTTTTGATGTTGTACCTTCGGCGTGCAGCTGTCGCAGTTGGTTTTGACATTGGTTAAACTCTTCATGGTCGGCCTGAAAATGAAACCACAGTTTAATCAGAAATAGGATATCTTCAAGACTAAAAAACCCTCATTAATTTCACTTGTAACCCTGTCTCCATTTAGGCGGTTTAATAATAAGGATCGATGTCTGAAAGGCCGCAGGTAGAGTGGTTCACTAAATACAGAGATACTATTGAAATAACAATTTGTTGGTATTTGTCAAAACTTTCCTGCAGCTTTCCGGTCTATGATGAAGTGTTTTTCAATCCTAAGACCGCGGACTCAAATGTGGTGCTCCCAAGCAGTTTTGCTGTTTCGTAACAAGTAACAATGAAGCTTGTAGAGACTGCATCGTAATCTTCGCTTCAGTCAGTTCTTTAGTTTTTGGCTCATATGCTCATGCTCTGTTTGCTCGTCTTTGGTTAAACTGAGGCCCAGCGACATTTAGAGAGCTTGAGCTCACCACCTGTCTGCCACGTAAAGATGGAGGAATCCTTCGAAGTGGCTAACCCAAGGAAACAACTTGCGAACTTGTCAAATTTTTCTTCACACAATCTTTTCGTGCTGAGCGTCAAGCATGGTAACTGCCAACAACGTTTTTAGTCTTCGATGCGTCTCCAAAAAGCGAATTGAATCCGGGTTTAAAATTTGCGAAGCGGACGCTTTAACTTCTGTACCAACGCGTCGCCAACGACTCCAAAGTAACTACACAAGGAGGCAATCACGATATTTGATTGCGCATCTCACATTGCGATATCAATAGCTGATCATTACATTCAATGAGCCTTGACTACCATTGCTCCGGATTTTGACGAAATTGTACAGCAATTCAGGGAAAATGTTACTATGAACACTCTAAGAAAATGTTGATGATGTCCCAAATGGTTTGATCTGCATCATAGCGTGCTTCCAGTCTACGAATGTTTTAGCTGGCGCATAAAGTCCGCCGCCTGAAAAAGATTGACCAACACTGCAATACGATAATGCCGGAAACACGTCCGTGGCTTTTGACTAGCCAGGAGGCTCTCATATGTTTTTTGATGCGACGCACCAGACAGCGCAACACATCGAGGAAATCGCGGGCCAGTTTGGGAGGAATCGATTTGATTGTCCACTTGGAGACTTTCATTTTTATGAAGAATAACTTTTGATGTTTATTTGCATAGCGCACTCTTCTTCCAAACAAAAAATTGGTGATTACTCGTCGTAATCGATGTTTAATGAACTTTTGAAAACTCTAGCAACCTAGTTCCTTTAATGATTAACTTTTACAAAATCTAATTTTGCACCCTTTTTTCATAAAGGATAAGAAGTTGGTAGAAATGCATATTAGCAAATCCGATGTTACCTCCAATGCCCTTGAAAAAAATAAAAGGACAACCCAATTCGAGAATTATTGGACTAACTGAAAATAGCATCTATGTTTATCACAAATTATTCTATCTTTGTATAATTCCAAACAAGCGAATTCATACTCACCTTCTCCAAAGCAATCCTTGCATGGGTTTCATAAACTTCAACGGTGAACTCGTTTCTGATTCCTTGAACCTGGATTACATAATTGAAATTAGACAAAAGCACAGCATACGGTTTGGCAGCACTTGGCTGGCAACATACATGCTGCAATGATGGAAGTTCACGCGCGGCGGTGTAGTGATTATAGCGTTCGCTTGGTAGTCGGTAGAAATGGGTTCAATTCCCTTGACGGGTCACACTAAATACTTTAAAACGGTATAACCATTACCATGGTAGACAAAAGATAGAGTAGAAAAAAAGCAGGCAAATTCGATTGTGGCGTCCTTCGGTAAGGTAAATTTCAAAACATTGCTTTGAGGTTGAAAGTCTACTTGCATTTCGAAAGTAGTTAAAAAAGTAAAGGGTGGGAGGCAAAAAGGCTTTGAAGGCATTCAAAAACATTCTACGCTAAGATACTTTTCAGAATGCGTTGCACAGTAACAACGCTTAAAAAAATTTTTTTAACAAATTTACATTTACATTTACAGCATGTTACTAACCGTTAAATCCTGCCGTATGCTCTTCATCTGTCTACATGTATAGTGATAATCTTGTTTTTCCTTCCAATCCTTCTTCACATGCACCAACGAAATACGAAGAGCGTCCAGTGGACGAACCTAGAAGCGTTGATAAGCCAAAAAGATTATCATCGCATTGCAATTCAGCTAATTACAACGATCAAGTCCAACATAAATTATTAAGGCAACTCCGCAGAATAGGACCACGTTTAAATGCAGATGAAGCGGATAAAAGCTATTTTAAAGCTGTTTTCTCGTCACTAAATCGGCTTACTGTTTTTTTGATTGCATGGCGTTCTCAGGGTCTAACTGCGTCACTTAAAAAAAGCATAAAGTGGATGATTTTTCAGAGCTCGTCAGCCTTTCTTAAAGGTATCTTTCAATAATTTTCTATCTGGAAGGGTATCTGGAATTTGAAGAGCTACGTTGCTCCAGCAATAAGTCTGGTTTGAAAGCACGAGTGTAGTGGTAGGCATACACTGAATCAGCACTTATGAGCCTCTGAATCACGGGAAAAAAGACGTAAAATCGACGATAAGAAGTTAACTTTAGGATTTACCTTTCTTCACAGATCACAAAATAAATACGAGTAATCTTATCAGCACGAACTGAACGAGTTTTTCACCAGCAATTTATCACACAAAAATGCACCAGTTCCCAGTGGTATTTTCTACAGAATACTCCGGCACACACGTGGGTGTACCTTGCACCTCATTGAATGAAAATGGCTACGCATATCTACAGAGCATACCTTATTCTTTAGCATGTTTGATTATTATCATCTAGTTTTCTTTTGAAAAAGAATTTTAAAGCAATAGAAGTGTTTACCTTTGATATCAAGAACCTAAAAGGTCCAAATTTCTAAGAAAAGGAGCATTTTACACAATTTGGAAAATGTATACATCCTTCGATTACATCAGGGGTTCTTAACCGGGGGTAAATTTGGTTAGTAAAAAATTCACATTTTTCCCTACTACAATAGGCATTTGTAGAACTAAAAATATAAAAAAAATTTGGGGGGTAAATTTTACTTTTGAAATTTGCCAAGGGGTAAATGAGAGAATAAAGGTTGAGAACCCCTGGACCACACGCTTGCATAGTACTAAATACTCACCGAGGAAGGATCGGGTGCTGCTGTAAGCCGGAAGTAATCTTTAAAAATATCTCGGCACGTTCCGACAATTTGCAAATCATCTAAACTGACTTCGTCACTGCAAAAAAACAACGGTAGTCTAGCTAAAGGTTTTACGTAGTTAATATTGAGGCAGCCCTTTTAGCAACTTGTAGTTCATTACATTCTTGTGTATGGAAATTTCAAGGTGTATCAAGAGAAAGCATTGCTCACGCAGCAATTGGTAGAAAGTTGAAATTAACAAATATTTGTCTTTATTGCACAAGATTTTTGTTGAACTTTAGCTAAATAAACTCGCCTCAAAGCAAACCAAACTTTTAGCCGAAAAGAACTATTATTTATTTATTTCGATCATTTGCTCTCTGTCGATTTCACCAGGAAAATATTTCACAAAAGTTCGGAAACGTGGTCTCAAATAGAAAAAAATAATTTTGCATTGTAAAACGTTTTTTAAAGAAACGATAATACACATCCGCTGCACTGACACAGTTTACGATTATGTCCGGCGAATCACCTTGTGAATAAAGCAAGAAAACGGTAAATAAAGCAAGAAAATACAATACCAGCTTTGCAGCTTGCCATCGAGGCAAGCAATCATCCGAATGGTTCTAAAAGCTTTAATTTAGAAGTCGTTGTGTTGCTAGCATTATCTACAACTCTTACAAGACTGTGGATCATGCTAGGAACATGATGACTTGAAAATTGTGGATCATGCTAGCAACACAACGACTTCTAAAGCTTTTAGAACCATTTGGATGATTGCTTGCATCGACGGCCATCTATGGTTTCTTCACAGCCTCCCTTTCCAGACATAAAGCTGCTACGTCGTTGCTCGTAAGTGTTTAATGATGTGTGTGTGTTTAATCCAAACCTTCAAATGCAACACTATGTGCATCTTTGAAAAAAACGTTTTGATAAAATGTAACACAAGCAAAGGTGTTGAATGGAATAGAGCGCTATAGCTAAAATCTTGGAACTTTCGAGAAACTGAACTACGAGAAAGCTATCGCGTATGTCGTTACCGATTTGAAGATAGTGGTTGGACAAATCCAAAGATTTCGCAAAACATAAAAACCTTACTTATCAAACTGATTAATGCTGAGTTCCAGTTTTTCTTGTCTGGGTTGAAATTGATGGTTTTGAAATCGATTTGCTCGATTGGCTTTCTTGACATCTCGTTCAGGATCGTTAAGTTGAAAAGACTGTTGAAACTTTCGTCCACCTCGTTTCTTGTTCTACCAAAGTAATAGGTTTAGGATGTTAAGCATCATATCACATTAAACCAGTGCTTTTCAACGTTTTAAAGTACCATCCGCACTTGCTCATTTTGCAAAAATTTCATCCGCACAAACAAACATTGTGTTAACGGACGTTTCTGTTTTTCCACTTGTTTAATATCACGTGCTTTTGCTTTTTTCCTCGCTACGTGATTGTCATGTCATCATAACGTTTTTCCTTAATTCTGAGTTCAGATTTAACGAGTTAACATGCACCTATTCTATTCGCATAAGATTCTATGTAAGACTGACCTATATCAATATAGATTGATAAATAATAATTGACTAAGCTGAGTGAAATCAAGCAAGAGGACATGAGGAAGACTTAACCGACGGTGCTAGTGTCCAGTGACAGACGCTCATTTTCCTCACGCGGAGATTAGACTATTTCTCAAGCACATCCACAAACAAGAATCAAATGAGCTCAACTACTAACATTAGCGGCTCGGAGAATACTATACGGGTGCTAGTTAGCCCTAATTGAATTGTTGTTGACGTTCCACTAGTGACGTTCGCAACACTAGTTTACAGCTATTAGTTTTTATTCCATTTGCATAATAACAATGGAAGGGTCAGACATAGGAATAACAATAAATGAGTAATTTTGTTTAATTACCAACACATCAACATAAACGAAAATTATTACACACAAAAAGAATTAACAGTTTTTTATTCAAATATAGAAGTATATTAATGACTCGTTTGCTGCTGAATATTTCGGGAAATTTCATACCAGTTTGGTTCAATGTCTTGCTCCAAAGCTCCCCGCATTAGGTCATCAAGTGTTTCATTAAGAACACAACTCCTTTTTGACGTTTTGATGTCAACTAGTGCACTAAACCCCTTTTCGGCCAAGTAGGTAGTAGGGTTTTGCACAAGAACTTTGAGCGCTTGAATCGCCAGGTCTTTGTATGCTCCATCAAGAGCTCCGACCCAAAATTCAGCATGTTTTCCGCGATTAAAAAATGCCTGTTGACAGAAATCGCTTTTAAGAATTTGACCCAAAGGTCCCGGAGGCTGTTGTTCACCAAAAGGATTCAAAATCCACAGCTTTGATTTCAATTCTGCTGCCTGATGACTTGGAAAGTAAGCTTCAAAACTATCACGCAAAATGTTCACATGAGAGCTTGCTACTTCAACGATACGCTGCTCCAGATCCTGTTCTGTTTCTTCCCACTTACATGCAGACATGAAGGACTGAAGCGTCTTCAAATTTTGTAAGTTGTTACTGCAGATTTCTTTTTCCAAACTTTCAAGTTTTTGTTTGAATGATGTAATTTTGGAAGTCGCTTCAAATATATCAATTCCACATCCTTGTAGGGTGATGTTGAGCACGTTAAGCATACCGAATATATCAACAAGATAAGCTAGCCTGGCAAGCCAAAACAAATTTTGAATCATATTAGCTCTGTGCTCTTCTCGCCCATTGAACCACACAACAAGGGTCTCTCGCAAATTCCACACTCTTTCTAGTACCCTTCCACGAGACAGCCACCTAACTTCAGAGTGATAAACAAGGCGCACATCATCTCCCTTTTCTCTGACAAGTTCATGAAACGCCCGATTTGACTTTGGTTTCTTTAGTATTGTAGTCACAATTTTAGTGACATCACAAATCACATCGGCGAGTTGACAGTTCTTTTCTTCATTGGCAATTTTTTTGGCTACCAATGCTTCACGGTGTAGGATGCAATGAATGCTCACAACCTCTGGTGCGACTTGCTTTATGAGAGCAATAACTCCGTTACGAACTCCGACCATAGCCCGGGCACCGTCGGTGGACACAGACTTACATTTGGACCACATCACTTCGTGTTCTGAGAATTGTCCAATTTTGAAAACACACTTAAGGCAGTGGTTTCTATGCCAATAGGAAAACAAAACAGATAGTGATCCACAATTTTCATGCGTTCTATACTTGGAAAGCGAACGTGAACAATTAATTGAGCTTTGCTTGTAATATCAGTCGTTTCATCTAATTGAAGTCCGAAGCAGGGCGCAAGACGAAGCTTGGCTAGAACAATTTCTTTTAGTGAGGCAGCGATCATTGAACATCTCCTTTGCATGGTATTATCAGACAATGCCAGCTTTTGGACTTTGGTGACAGCGGTGGCTCCTCCATGAATCTCCTGCGCTACTATCTCCAGACAGGGTTTTACGACGCTTTCTGCCAAGGTAAATGGCTTCTTTTGAGACATAAGGACATGAGCTATTTTTAATGATGTTATGACGAGAGGTTGATCAGAAGGTGCCACCATCAATTGTTCGAATCGTTGCTGTTGTAGAGCATATTGTCGTGTTTGTTGTTTGAAAAATGTTGCCGACTTGTTTTTGTGTTCAGAATGTTTAGTGTCTCTGTGCCTTTTCAGTTTATACTTCTCCATTGATGAATTGTGGTATATGACCTGGCAGAAAACACAGCGAGCGGAAGGATAGTTTTCGTCTGAATCTTTCACAAATCCCAGCTCAGTAAATGCATCGTTCCATTTTCGTTTTTTGCTCAATTGCTGTTTTTTCGTTTTATTAGCTGTAAACTGTTCATTAATTTGTAATTCTTCTTCCGTTTCTTGCTGCACTGCTGCATCTTGCTTATTAGAAGTAAAGCCATAATTCACAAGACTCATGTTATAAAAGTAAAAAGTAACAGTTAAAATTTACAAAGTAGCAGTTAGTAACAGTTATGCACATCTGTAGTCAAATGCAGTATTTTTCATAAATAGCTTCCACCTCCTCTACTAGTAGGTGACTAGCAGTCTATTAGTATTAGCCTACTTAATGCGTTACTTACTAGCCTACATTATGAAATTTATTCATTATGCAACAATTAGTTGCATTGTTACGTCACCATTAAATTTTCGTTCGGGTTATTTCCAAACAAACAGTAGTTATGAAAGATTGAGATTTCCAAACAAAAAAGCGCATACGAGCAGATCATGTAATAGCTCCCCTTCGCTTATTCGTGACAGTAAGACTTGTGAAAACATCAGCAATTAACTAGCAGTTAGTTAATTGCTAATGTCATCCGCACTTATCCGCACTACTTTTGTCATCCGCATTACAATTTTTTTCATCCGCACAAGTGCGTACCGTCCCACGGGTTGAAAAGCACTGCATTAAACAATTAAGCAGAAAGTTGTTAATTCTGAAACCTCGACCGGGTCATACCAAAGTCTTGAAATGGTTCTTATAGCTATTGGCTGGCGTATAAAACAATAGTATGAAAAAAAAAGGCTGCAAGCTTGCTTGCTGCGCTTTTGGAAAAACAACAAACGGGATTGTTTCACCTTTTTTAGCAAACAAATGGTGAAGCCACATACTGAGCAGTCTACATGTCGCAAGTGTCTAGACTGAACAAGACTAATCAGAGCATGAATAAACAGATTAACTAGCAACAACGCTTGAAGCCAAACAAAGCATTCAAGAACATATACCACTGTTTGAGGATTGCATAATAGAACATTAAAAATAACAGAAATTTAGAACACAATCTTAAAGATAAAACTATTTCTCTGGCATTCGTTTAGCTTGGTTGCATTTATTACAAGATTAAAATTTACATTTTTATCGGAGTAAAAATGAAAGTAAGATCTACTCAATTCTAACCAAGCTTTAGCAGTACCTTTTTTTTGCCTCTTCCCACACCGGGCACTTCGTTTTTGCCTCTGCCCCTGCCGCGACCTTTAAAAAAGAGCTTTTTGGATTGGTCCATTTCATCCATTGCCATTGTGCCACGCCCAGGATGTTTACTGGATTCGGTAGAATCACTTGAATTTGAGCTGGTAAATAAAATAAATATACTATCTGTAAAAAGGCGAAAGTTGTGTCCTCGTAGAACATCTACGGTTAGAGTAACCTCTTCAACAAGTACTATTCGCATTCAAAATAAATAGCAACAATATCAACGGCTCGCTTCAGACTCACGCAAAACAGTGGATAGTGGAAGCACAGCACCTTTAACGTTTAAATCTAGTCAAAACTTACTCGGAATAATATCTCTTCTTTTTAGGTGAGCGCGACCTTGATCGTGACCTGGAGTATCTGAAAGCAAATCGATTGAGGTCATAACGTCAACGCAAGTAAGTATTCACAGCAAGATGCAGCGGTTGATAGACCGATTAATGAGTTTCACAAGTAGAAAAGTTGTTCGCAATGACATTGAAAAACAGCTGTATCTGCCTTATGGACGAGTGATTACTTTTAAAACGTACAGGCACATTGGCAGTGTTCTACAGTTTTTCATTTCTCCAAATAGGCATTCAAAAAATGAGGAAAGTTTCTTCACTAAAGCTGGACAGGTTAAATTCTCATCTATTTTTACCATGTTGTACAAGGTACCTTTTACTTAAACCCAAAAAATACCTTGATGACTTATTCCGATCTGGAAAGCGATTTCTGAATGAAGGACTATCTCTACGCTGTGATAACTGCGACAACATCTTCCAACGAGGTACGGAAGGCTGAACAGGTTCTTTTTTTATAGAATGACTAAAAGATAAAAATACATCATTAGAAAGAAATAGTTAGCTTTAAAAATACTTCTTATACTAACATTGGTAATGGTTCTGTGGTCCAATTCATAGTAAAAGCAGTGCCATCTTTTATTCGATCGTTCAACGTAGTCTTAAGAAAAGCTTCAGTTTTATCTTTGTCTGCTTCAGATGTACAAGCTTCAAAAGCTCGCTGAATATAATCCCTGGAAAAATTTCATTTGTTAAATAAAATACTAGATAATAGTACTGATAGGCTAAACCAAAATTTATTGAAACTGTCAAAGGCAATTTACAATAATTACTTTTCATCACTTGACATGCTGTATTATATGTAAAACCTGTGGTAAAAAGCTCATCTTTAAAATCAATAGTTGTCATGATGTAAATTAAAGAGTTTCCACGAAAAGAATTATAATTAATAAACCTGCTTCACAGAAGACTTGAAATTCTTTCGTACACAATATCAAAGGGCTTATTCAACCAGGGGGCAATGTGAAACCGACTCTCGCTTCTCAAAACCTGACCTTCATCGGACTGACAGTGTAAACTTGGGTATCAATCTACCACTTTGTTTATTCTCAAAGAAAAGTTAAACAATGACCAAATTTCGCCGTAAGAAAGAGATTTATGCAAGGCGTAAACAAAAGCAGTGTGACATACATCAAAGATGGAGGCCACGCAGCTTCAGCCTTCTTCTCAGTTTTGTTTGCTTGTTGAGGTGGTGGAGGAACCGGAGTGGTGTTATTCTGAAAAACAAAACATGAATGTCGATTTTTTAACACAGTGCTTGTTCTTGAAAGGCAAAAATTATTCAAGCCTACTTCTAGTGCACCAAAGCCACCGAATATTATATTGCATTTTTCCTAATGTTCTTTAAGTTTTTTTCTCATGTTTGGTTACATACAGTTAAGAATTTTTTTACTCTGGAGGTTTATCTTACAGTCAAATCTGTTCGCGCGCAATAACATATTTTCAATCCGCACAGTGGAACCTCGTTTATCGATCGAATCTTCGGACACGAGTTGAGCGATAAAATTAGATGTTACGGATTTTTAAACGAATGGCGCAGCTTGAAACTATTATAGTGTCATTGTCATTCATTAAGAAGCTTTTCAAAAATTTAAGTTCCATGTTGCTTCAGTAAAAAGTTTTGTTCAACAGCGCGAGGATTGTGAGAGGCACACACTGAACCAGCTAGTTTACAATGCCTGTAAACGTGAAGGGAGAAGGACGTAAAATCTTGCTTGCTTTATTAACACGGTCAGCTTTGGTCGCTATGCCAAAGTTTGCACTACGTTAAGAAAAATGAATACGTGCCGCTATGTACAAAATTCTATTTTTTTCGTATTCTTGATGCATTACAATTGCGTAACGAAATAGAATGCTTTCGTTTCACCACAATGTTTATTTGTTGCGTACGTCTATCCCTGAACTTAATGTTACAATGCTGTTACTTCATAGCAAAATAGTTAAATTAGTAATGCCCAGTAAAAGCAATACAAACATGCAGTAACACGATTGCTCTCGTTACATTACAGTAGGTCACATTTATAAGGTATAACTAGAGCCTTAGGACCAAGCAAAATTATAAATGTCGTACAATATGAAGACACTGGCTCAATCACTTAGCATGTAGAAATTCAACATCCACTAGCATAACTCTTCTAAACTTACTTGAGCACTTTTTCCAGGATAACTGCTAAGCTGCGGCTGGATTCTTTTATCAGAATATGAGCTTTGTTGCGGTGGAACAGATTGCTCAGAAAAAATATTTTGTTGTGACTGCAGATTCTTGTCTGGATAAGCATTTTGCTTTGGTTGTGGTTGATTTAACGAAGGGAAATTCTTGAGGTCTCTAGGAGGGACAAGATCTTTAGATGGTGGTGGTGGTGGTGGCGGAGGATATTGGCTGAAACGACTTTTTCTTCCTCCTATGTTAAACCGTATCGTACCTAACAAACATAATCTATTTGTAATCTAAATATCAGTGATGAGCCGCACAATATTTGATGCTAACAGCAAATAAAATAATGATACCTTGATTAGAAGATGGTCGAGTGGGAGTCATTGAAAACTTTGAAGGTCTTTGAACCCCTGATAAAGGGGGCTCGGTAGGCATAGGATTTGGTGGAGCTGGTGGTTTATCTTTCAACGTTGATGCATAAGTAGGCGAAGCAGGTTGATTTTGACCAAAACTTCTAGCAGTTGAATAATTGGAAGGCTTCGAATAAGGGGAAGAAGAGTTGTTATAGCTTGGAAACATGTTTTTTCCCATCTGGTAGTTAGCGTTCTAAACAAAATTAAACCTATCACTAAACATTTTAACTTTAAAAAAACTTTGCTTGAGAACCATATAAACAATAAAATTATATAAAACATATAAACATAAAAACGAAATTTCGGACGATTAAGTTGCACGTGACAATTATAACAGCCATTATTTCGCTGCTGATTATTATTTTTTTAAACATCTTGCATAAATTTTAGTCAAAAAACAGCTCCTTGGGTAACAAACTATTTTTTCAAAGATGCTAAAAAAAGTAATATGTATCAGTTATTATCTTTTTTTCCAAAAATTGCAAATATATCTCATTGCTATGCTTCAAGTTTAACACCAATCAACATTACACATCATCAAGTGCTCTAGTAAGTTGTTGAAAGTGATTTTACATGTCTTTTCTCACATTATTCCGCCTTTACTTTAACATTTTCAGTCTACCACAGTTATACAGGTATACACAGAACAAGTTTATTTTCGTTTCAGAGGCACTACACTGGCAACCATGTGATTGCAAGGCCAGCACATTACAAAATCGAGTTGACGTAACTTTCTCACTCAGCACTAAAACTACACCGTTACCACCAATTGTAGAGAAATGTGACCAACCTGGTAAGACATAGTAGCAGAATTTCCTTGGTAATCATAATTTTGCTGCGAAAATCTTGGCTGTGAGGGGGGTGGAGGGGGTGGTGGTGGTGGGGGAGGGGGTGCTTGATTATAACTCTGATATGGTTGTTGCATGTAGTTACTAGGATATCTATAACCAGCATTGTTCTGCCAGTTGTTATTGTCATAATATCCAGTATTGTACATCATTCCTCCATAAGCTGCATTTGGATATTGGTTGGTAGAATGATCCTACAAAAAAAATAATGATAAACAATTATACAGAGGATTTACGGCCCCGTTCAGTATAACTACTGACAAGCTAGAACGTGCTGTTTTCTTTAAGTGTTTCACAAACTAACACTCAAAGCTCTCACTGCAATTTCAAGTTATTTTATTTGGTGATAATAATGAAAAACTCATATCCCAGTTAGGTAGCATCCTTTTACTACATCAATGATGTTCTGCTATTTATCAATGTAAATTACAACCTTACGATTAAGATTGTTTTTGTTATATTTATTTAGTTTTTTGTAATTGATTCAGTCAACCTTTGATAAGTTTTAAATTTTGAGATTGCCTGACTCAACTGATGATAATGAGAACTGATTTAACTCATCAAACACAAGAGGAACTCAGAGTTTGGGAGACAGCAAAAACACTTCATAATCTTCGAGCCAGCAGTAGTCACACGTACTCCACAAAAAACGTTGTAGTTAGTGCAAGCCACAGCGTGAATCCAAACCACGAGCTTTATTCTAAACACCATTGTGGTAGGCGAAGTAGCATGCAATGCAACTCTTGGAGCACCCAACCCAGAGTTTTTCACAAGTCTCACACTCCGTTTATCACACCGCATTGCCAGCCTATCAACTGACTAAACCAGTGATTCTCAACCTGTGTGCCGCGAGGAATTTTTTAGTGTGCCGCGTATATTTTTGTCTTTGATCGCTTATTTTTCCGCAAAACCAAATTGATCAATTCTTTGATCGCATTTTCGATTCTTAATTCTTTAAATTGCTGTTCGTTTGAAACCTTCGAGCGTAGCCAGTACAAGCCTAATCGTGAAGCAGCTTATCGAAGGATGCAACAGCGTGACTTGTGTGACAAAAAAAAGGGTGAAAGAAGAGAGTCTGATAATCTTGGTCGCAGATCTAGCTCAGCTTAATGCCAAAATACAAGATAACTTTTTAAAAGTCAAAATACAATACAGTGAGCCCTGAAATAGTCTCGAGAGCTGCTTAAAGCCTAAGTAGGCAAACTAAAGCTATGCCTGATGAGAGCGGTTTCTCAGAGATAAAAGCAGTTGTTTTATAAGCTACAACTGCATTAAGAAAAAAATCTAATCTTAATAAAAATAGCAGAGCCAAGTTTACGGTATTTGATCATATTTATTAAAGTAGACGTTTAGAATAAATTATAATTCTATGCCACTGTTATTCAAATAGTATCCGTATTAAATATATTTAAAATAACTTTGGCTCTGCTATTTTTAGTGAAACAGATTAATTCAAGTTTAAATAATGCATGGACTTAGTTTTAGTGACAAAATTTAGTCATTAGTTTAGTAGTCAAACCATGGAAAAGTATTTAAAAATAAGCAGTACCAGTAACAAAAGTGGTGCATTGCAACAGAAAGTACCTGCAAAAAAAGGAGTCAAGCGTAAATATAAAGAAGACTACATAAAGTACGGTTTTGTTGCTTCTGGATCCTACGATCACCAACTTCCTTTGTGTATTATTTGCAATCTTTCCTTGTCAAATGAGGCCCTCGTTCCTAGCAAACTAAGCAGACACTTAGAAACCAATCACGAATCTTTAAAAGATAAACCAAAAGCATACTTTGAGAATCTCTTGTTACAAAAAGATATAGAAGCCAAACGATTTAACAAGTACATGAAGTTGCCAGAAAAGGGGTTAGTTGCCAGCTACAAAGTGGCTCATTTGTTGGCTAAACGCAAAAAAGCTCACACTGACGCCGAATCTGTTATTGCACCATCAGTATCCATTATTGTAGAAACTATGCTTGGAAGTGATGCTGCAGATACGGTAAGCAAAGTTCCATTATCAAATGACACAATTTCAAGAAGAATTGAAGACCTATCTTCGGATATAAATGATCAAATTCGTGAGCATTTTGATGTGCAAGGACAAGATGACGAGTTATCTCAACTTTGGGCACTGCAAGTTGATGAATCTACTGATAGTACAGGAAAAGCGCACCTTTTAGCTTTTATTAGATTCGTAAAAAACGGGTCGTTTGTAAACCAATGCCTATTTTGCAAAGAGTTAAAAACCACTGCTAGAGGGGAAGACATATTTACACTGGTCGACGAAAACATTTTGTCGTTGAACTTACAGTGGAAAAACTGTGTTAGCATTTGCACTGATGGCTGCCCATCCATGCAAGGGAAAAACAGGGGATTTGTTGCTTATGTTCGCCACCAAAATCCAAACGTGTTTGTAGTGCATTGTATGATACATAGAGAAGCTCTCGTCTTTAAAACATTGCCAACAAATTTACATTCAGTTATGAAGCAAGTTATTGAAGTCGTAAATTTCATAAAAACTCGTCCCCTCCAAAGCCGACTTTTTACGCAACTTTGTCAAGAAATGGATTCAAAATTTAAATGCTTGCTGTTTCACACAGAGGTCCGATGGCTCTCGAGAGGAAAGGTACTGAAACGTGTATGCCAACTAAAGGCTGAAATTTGTTCTTTCCTGGACGCTCAAAAAAAAGACTTCGGGTTTTCTGTACATGACGAACTGTGGTGGTTACGAGTGCAATTTATAGCAGATTTATTTGAAAAAGTGAATGTTTTGAATTCAAGCTTACAAGGGCCATCCGAAAATACAATAACAGCTACATCAACATTGATTTCTTTTGACGAAAAACTGTCTTTATGGAAGAGAAAAGTATCTGAGGAAAATGTAGATGCTTTTCCTACAGTCAACAAGTCTTCTTTAAAAAAAAGAATAATTCCGGAAATTTTAAACACTTTGTCAGATCTCCAGTTTTCACTCCGAAACTACTTTCCAGAATTCAGTGTTAAAGATTACGGGTGGGTAATCAATCCATTTGGAAAAAATAACGACACAACGAATCTATCTACCGAAGAAGAGGAGCAGCTTATTGAGCTACAAAACAATTGTTTTTATCGGTCCAGTTTTTCCGAAGAAAACCTACATGACTTTTGGTTGTCCATCGTAAAAACATATCCTTTGCTAAGAATAAAAGCAATCAAAATTCTTCTTCCATTTGCATCATCTTGGCTTTGCGAATTTGGATTTTCCGCACTCACTGAAATCAAAAGTAAAAAAAGACAACGCCTTCTTGCTATTGACGATGAAATGAGAGTATGTCTTACGTCATTAGAGCCTCGATTCGAATTGATTTGCTCGAAAAAGCAAGCACAACCGTCCCATTAAACATGTATGTTTGGAGTATTTTCATTTTATTTATGTATTCATTTCAATTCAGTATTTCATTTCAATCTCATTTCATTTATGTTTGGAGTATGTTTGAGTTTTAAATTTTGTAATGTGAAAGTGTGCCGCGGATGAATTTTTGATTCTTTAGTGTGCCTCAAGCACAAAAAGGTTGAGAATCACTGGACTAAACTATCAATTCTCATCATGTTTTTAAAACATAAGCTATAGCTAATACCAATTGCAATCAATCTGCATATGCATTCAGACAATATATTTTGAGATATTAAGTCAAAATCCCATCATTAGTTCTTATTCAAAATATATGAAGTAACAATTGAGGCTAACATTGTGACTTAAAATCTCAAAATATATCATCTCAATACATATGCTAGATATTTGCTATTAGCTCTACGAAATGAAAGGTCAAAGATAAGGAAAGTGATTATTAATCAGGCTAGTTCCCACAGTTATTTTAGATCCTTGAAGAGTTAAACATTTACACCAGAATGTTTTTAAAACAGTAAGACATCAGACAATTAATGCTTTACTGTAATCTGTCAATATTTAGAATAAACCTTTGGTCCATTGTATACTTTAGTCTCTAAGCTGATACACGAATATTTCTGCTTGGCACTATGCTGTTTAATTGAAATTTTAGTGTTGATCATTTTACTGGCAAAGCAATTTAAAGTCAAAACAAAAGTTCTTTTTTGAGATGTGCATAATTTGACATTGACCTTTATCTCAATACTTTGTCAAATTTTACTTGCAACAGTATCATAAATTAGTTAAAGAAATTGTTACCACAAAAAGAGAGGTTGCTTAACTAAATGATCTCTAGGTCCCTTTGCAGCCCTTTTAGTAATCATATACATATCGAAGCTATAACATACAATATGGATCAATTTTTATCGGTTGTGTTCATAAAAGTCACATAACACTGAGAAGCTAACTTGATCATTTAACAGTTCAGTACAGGGGCGTACAAAACCCAAGGTGCAAGGTAAAAATTGAGCAACTAATGCCCGGAGAAGATGTGTGACTAGCGTCCACAAATTCATTACCCAAAATATAAAACATCTTCAGTTTAAAAATTCAGCTATTTTGAAGCAAATTTTCAACTAAAAACGAAAGTTCTTCAGCTTAAAAATTACACTATTAGAGATTGACCTCCACAAAAACAAATATCTTAGAATCAATACGTGCCTGGCCTTTGGTATAAGAAAATTGAGTGCAATTGGCCACCTGCTAAAAACACCCCTGGCTTAGTGTAATTAACAGTGGCGTCAAAAAATTTAACACAAACAAAATTTTTTTGGATTTAACACGAGCAAACCTATTTCTAAAATACAGCACAAATTAAGAAAACACACCAAAACCTACTCACTTACACTAAACTTTAGTCACATAATGTCTCTTGTTTACTGTCAAATAATAACTTAAAGGGGATTATGGGGAATTTGCAAAAGAGACGCGTTTAGCATGCTAAGATCGATGTTATGTGACAGGCTGAATACTCGCGCAAAAATAAACCTGTCACAATTTTTTCTTTTTCTTTTGTTGCCATGGTAACCAAGATGTTTCCTTTGCCATGGCAACAGACGAGGAAACTTTGGCATGCATATCTCGGCCCCTGCACGATGGAATTGAAGGGTTTTGGTGCAACTTGATCGTCGAACACTACTCTGCGCAATCACGTAGCAACTTGTACATAAATTTAAGCTGTCATAGTATACTGGGGTTTGTCAAAAATACCATTTTTTTCAGTGAAATTTTCACATATTTTTCAACAAAAATATTTATAGCAAAAACAGTACAATAGTTAGCCCATTTTCACTTCGTCATTGCATTCATAAGTCTATTAGCTAGCTCTATGCGAAATTTCATAAAGATTGACCGTACGAAATCAGAATTACAAAAGCCAGAAAATTTATAGTCATCATAAAATCGCGATTTTGAGAAAATCCATCTAAAAGTGCACATACACCGATTTACACTTCTAACCTGAAGAATTATACATTTCTAAGGTTTCTATATTTAAAGTAATATTCAATCAGCTATTCCTGCCCCATAAACGAACCCTTCTTTTTGAATTAACAATTTTTCAGCTGTTTTTCGTTTCTGACGTTTAGCTTGCCTGATTTTTTTTCGGTGAGGTTGGATCGGGCAATTGATGCTGTCTTCCTTTTACGATCCTGATTCAGGAAACCTGCTATGGAATACTTCCCAGGGTTGATACCAAGTCTTTCTAACACTTTAGAATGATGTCCCTTTCCATCATTGAAATATCATATGGCATCAGCCATGGCAAAGTCTAGCTGTGTCCAACCAGAGGCTGTCTGCTTCGGACATCTCAACCAAATCAATTGGTCTATAGATTCACACCTGTTTTGAGTAAATCCATCAAGGCAACGTCCTAGCAAGTCTTCTCGTGACAATCTAGCATAGATAGGTTGCTATTCAGTAACAATAGCTTGTGGAAGAGGATCCAAGTGGTTATGACTTGGAATGCGTCTTTCAACTTCCTTCTCAATCTGCTTTTTTGACTTCTTTTTGTTTTCACGAGTAAGCTCACAGAGCAATTCACGTCTTTCTGCTTACATGTTTGTAAATCATTACTCATCTGTTTACTTCTGCATCAAGTGTAATATTTTTCAATCAGATCACTTCGTTCTTTCGACAAATTTTCTATTCAAATTTAACGTTTCGCTCCCCTTAGTTACTGGGGAGCTTTTTCAGAATACAGTAGATGTTAATAATGTGACATACAAACTGTACAACATAAAATTATAAAGACTACCTGTATTACTAAACACTAAAAATTATTTATCAACAGGGCAGGCAATCACATAATAACAAAAACATTGTTACATCACAGATACAAGAGTGGCCAAGTGAAAAGTGTTGTGAGAAACATAAGACATTACTTATTGGAGACTTGAAAAAGAATAACCCTTTATAGAAAACCTTTATAGTGTGTTTGTCTCCAATAAGTAATGTCTTATGTTTCTCACAACACTTTTCACTTGGCCACTCCTGTTTCTGTGATGTAACAATGTTTTTGTTATTATGTGATTGCCTGCCCTGTTGATAAATAATTTTTAGTGTTTAGTAATACAGGTAGTCTTTATAATTTTATGTTGTACAGTTTGTATGTCACATTATTAACATCTACTGTATTCTGAAGAAGCTCCCCAGTAACTAAGGGGAGCGAAACGTTAAATTTGAATAAAAAATTTGTCGAAAGAACGAAGTGATCTGATCAAAAAATCGTTACACTCGACATACAAGGAATGCCTGCTATATTTAAGTGTAATATGTCGTTGAAATCTGCATTTCTTG
The DNA here is from genome assembly GCA_963675345.1 of Trididemnum clinides. NCBI lineage: Eukaryota > Metazoa > Chordata > Ascidiacea > Aplousobranchia > Didemnidae > Trididemnum > Trididemnum clinides. The sequence continues at coordinate 31,979,648 of OY776289.1, read as the reverse complement.
AGGATTTCAAATTGAATAAAAACAAAAATTTTTTTTTGAATATGCAAATTTTATGCAAATTAGCCCCCCCAACAGGTGCTGAGTTGTCTTCAAAGTTAAAGTACCCTTACCTCAAAGATCACTACAGATTTTATTTTTCTACCAATTTCTTTAGAAATGGTCGCTAGATGATGCCTAGGACATAAGCTTTCAAAGTACATCACTCAAAACTTATCAAAAAGCCTAGGTTTTCTACAGTTTGCTACTTTCTGAGGCCCATGACCTTTTTGTTAACCGGTACTGACCGGTACCAAATTTTCTTAGTCAAATGTAGTATCTAAAATATGATCAGTTATTATCTGCTACAGGTTAGCCTAAACCATTTAACATTATGTATTTTTGAACAGGGAATTTCTTCAAGATTCAGAAAATATCAAGTTTAAATAGAATATGCTGTCACTAACAATGAAACAGCAGCTTGTTTACACCCTTTCCATGTGTTGAGAAACAAGGGGGATACAGCAAACTTTGATTTAGAGAAGATAAACTTCTGCTACCTTTTAAACTTGTATTTCAGTTTTTGTCTGCTTGGAAACTTGAAACAAAATGTCAATTTTAGTGGTGAAATGTTTGCAATTTATTTTATCTTTTTAAAGGGTGTAATTTTTCTAAAAATTGTAATTTAGTGAAGGTAAGTCAAAAAATTCTTGGGGGTTTTGAACTGATATGATGTACAGTACCCGTTTTTGATCAGTAAATATCATATATTGCTTAGCTTAAACTATTTAAAGTTGTATATTGCTGAAAAGCAAATTTTCTAAGCTTTCAAATGAGATCTGTATTTAGCAACATATCATATTTTTTATGCACTAAATCTACTTTTTTTACTTACCATACAAATTTGTTTGGGAGGGTTTTGAGACCCCTAAAAAATTTGAAAATTTTAATAGCCAAATTTTATTAATATTGCTTAAAATTTTGTCAAATGATGCCCCAAAAGAGTAGTTTTCAGATTGTGTCAATGCTAAAGGCTTTGGTTTCGTGGTAAACCAGGTATCTTGATTTGAATTCAAGGTAATTGGCTCTTGCACGTGTCTGCTGAAAATTTTACAATTTTTGTCTTCTGCAACTGGGTTATTGGTCTTTCTAACCGTTTTTGGTTGTGAAAATCCAAGAATTAGAACACAAATTGTACATCTTCTGATGCGTGAGGAATTTAAAGATACAATTTTTGTTAAAAAAATATTATGGCCAAAATTTTCGAAAAATGATAAAACGAACCCCATATTCCCCCTTAACTATTATCTGTTTTTAAAAATGTGATACACGAAAGCTGAAAATGAAAGACTAAAATGGCTGCTTACAACTAATTATGCTTTAAAGAAAGCAATTGGGAATACATCAAAATGGGAGAAATGCATAATTACAAGAATTCATATCAAATCAAAGATTTACTGAACTATGAAAATACGAAAATTTATGACAAAATATAAAATTACAGAAAAACTATTACTATAAGTGCGGAAATTACAGAAATTTTTGCAATAAATTTTTTGTAATTCAGTGATTCAATATTTTGGTGTTAATTTCTGTAATTCAGTAATACTTTAAAATTTCTATATTTATGGAATTCGATAATTCTCTATTTTAGTAAGATTTTTGTAATTTAGTAATTGCCTACATTACAGTAGAATGAATTTCCATGTTTTGATGTCCTAATTATATCTTGCACTTCAATAGAAATTTTGATATTTCTGTAAATGTGGACTTCTGTACTTTAGTGTGCCCAATGCGATTGCATAGACACTGGCATCAAGAATGCATATTTATAATGCAATGCCTGTTTGACAAAAAGCATGAAAATATTTTACCGAAATTGTTTACAGCATGAAGTACACAACTCTAATAAAGCTTTGAAAAAACTGCTTTTTTTATAAACTTTAAGCGATGCTCTTAACAGTGATATAAGAACTTGTTCACTCGAGCTCTTTCCTTTTGACACCCTAACACACTAATGAAAACATTGCCTACAAAAAGTCTATGACAAAACATTCTTTGAAAGCTAGATTGAAACGTGAAAACGTGAAATAAGTATGTAGAGCTAGGTGGAAGCATCAGAATGAATTACCACAATAAATTGATGACAACTGAACTGTGGGCTTAGCTTCATCACAAAAATTTTGTCACTATTCAAAAGTGGCTATTTTTTAGTCATAACTATTTTATCTTAAAGGCTACCTAACAGCAAGTAGTTTGTCAGAATAGGTGGCTCCACATAGCACATAACAATCTCCTCAACAAAAACTTAGGAAGTCTAGTATACCACTAGCCAAATCACTTTTTACATATCGGCTGCTCCTTACAATTTCATTGCTCAAAATCAAAAAGTGAGAACAATTTTCAGCTGGGATGGAAGCTTTTCTACAACACAGTGATAGATAAGGGATCTAGTAAAAAATTGGCCGTCTTGCTCGATACGAAGCGATCACGAGACATGTGGTGGATGGCATATGCATGTGACAAACGCAATGCATGCAAATGAGACTCTTTTTAATTTTTTGTCATCATTAGCTTTTTATAATCAAAACTGTTATAAAACTTTTTAGTTCAGAAGTACTGGTCGCAGAACCTGGTGACTTGCAACAGTGGATCATCGGCACCAGGTGGGTGGCATAAAACACCAAACATAATCTGATAAAAATTTGTGTAAAATGGGCATCTGCTAATGAGAAAGTTTCAAATAAAGAATACTGATCTCCAGGGCATACAACGTCTCTAAGTTGATGCAATAAGAGCCTGTGATGTCACGATGATGACATAATCACATCAAAATAAGAATAAAATTGGTACCTTTACAGTGACAAGGTGTTAAATTCAAAGCGCTGTTTGTACACACATCAAATTTAAAATTATTGATTAACCTTCTCCAAGTGGGTGCAAATAGAAGCCGAAGACATCAAAATAAAGACACAACCACTTTAAAATTGGTGTAAATGGGCACCTTGTCAATAGAAAAATGTGGAAATCAAAAGCACAAAACTTGGAACAATAAATCATCACCCCCAGATGTGTGAGATAAAAAAGCCTATAATGTTGTAATGATGTCATAATCACATCAAAATTTGTTCAAGGGTACCTCTTTTACTAAAGAGTACTCAACTCAAAAATATTGGGTCGCAAAAACAGGAATCTTGGAACAATTGATCATTGCTCCAAGGTAGAGGTAATAAGTCTATGACATTGCAATGACATCAAAACCACATGTTAATAAGTGTAAAATTGGTGCCTTGTTAGTAACAAAGTGTTAAATTTAAAAGTACTGGTTGCAAAGACAGGAAGTGTAGAAGGATTGATCATCGTCCCCAGGTGGATGTGGTAAGAGGTCGAGAATGTTATAACTACCTCCAGAGTCCAGACATCTGTAACGTGAATACCTTTTTGGTAAAACAGGTGTTGAATTTGAGAAACTGGTTGTAAAAACATGAAACTTGGAACGATTGTTCATCATTCTCTTGTAGTTGTGGCACAGTGTCTAGGACGCACCTTTGTAACAAACATGAAACTTAGAATAATTAATATCTTTGCACAGGTGGATGTCATTTGGAGCCAACAACATCAGAATCACATCAGTAGCACATATATGTTTTGAAAAATCAGCATCTTTTCAGTGAAATATTTCGCCTTAAAATTATCATTTGTAAAACAAACAACAATTTAGCACTGTGGCCAGCAATGTGTCATACAAAACCAATGATGTCACAATGACAATCTGACGTCCTAGGAGAGCTAACCTAATCATTTAACTACAAAGTAACTAGCATTACTAAAAGTATGCAATTATTGTAAAGTGAAGATTGGGGCATAACAATACTTTTTAAGCATAAGCCCCAACAGAAAAACGCACTTTTTTTGCTGAAATAAACCATGTTTCCTCACTTAAATTATAGCCTCCACTAAGAAAAGGAACATTGTAATGAGATACACAATGTTAATGCATTTATACCCAACAAAGTTTAAACCCCCACCACGAAAAAACATTTCTATGCTGAAATACTCATCATTATTTCATTATTGCAAATAAACTTAACTAAAATGTAAGCTTCAAACAAAAAATGCAGTTAGCTGCTGAAATGCAAAACTATATTGGATAAAAACTCGACTAAAGTATGACTTCCCACCAGGAAAAGTGATCTTCATGCTGAAGTACACAAGATTATTTCATACAGACCCTGCCACAGCATGAGCTCCAAAACAAGAAAATGTATAGAGATATTGAATACACGTTATTCAACATAAATATTTCTAAAATCAAAGTTCCTAATTTCATGAAATACATCACTTTAAACTGCATGGACCCTATTAAAGTAGAAGCCCTAAACAAGCCAAGCAGTCTTAATGATGAAATGCACGTTTATTCTATATTGACTCCATCAAAGTATAAACTTCCAACAAAAAAGGGGTCTCTGTGATGAAATACACAGCTTTATTGGGTAAAAATCCCACTAACCTAAAAGCTCTTCACAAGAGAAAGGATCTTGCAATTTTGTGCTGAAATACACAACTTCATTAAATACAGACCCTTTTAAAGTATCAGCTTCTGCCAAGATAAAATATCTTTGTGATGAATTATAGTCCATCATTGTGTACAGACTCTACTAAAGTTAAAGCCCCAACAAGAAAAGGAATTTTTATTATGAAATGTAAACAACACCATTGCACACAGACCTCACCAAAATGTAAGCTTTTACAAAAAAATGGATGTTTATGGTGAAACACATAGCTTTATTGCATATAGACCTTACTATAGCATGAGCCCATAAAAAGAAAAGGGAACTTAATTACTGAAATGTACAATGTTGTTGCATGTAGACCCTATCAAAATATGCACTCTCAAAAAGAGAAACAACCTTCATGACAAAATACATGATGTTATTGCACACAGATCCGAGTACAGCATAGCTGCGAGACTCCCACCATGAAATAGGATGTTTTTTGTAAATACACTACACCATTGCATATGACTTAAACCCTACTAAATTATACCCCATACTAAGGCAAGGTATTTTTTCGCTGAAATACACAACCTTATTGCATACATATGTTAAAGTATACACCCAGGCAAGGAAAGTAATCTTTGTTAAGAAATATATCACAAGTTGTTATCTAGACCCTAATAAACTGCAAACCTCTGCCTTGTAAAAAGATCTTCATGATGAAGTACACAACTCTATTGCATATAAACCTCACTAAAGTATAAGCACCCATCAAGAAAACGCAATTTCGTGATGAAATGCATAACATGCACCACAAAAGTATCACACCCACCAAAAAAATGCAATTTTTTGCTGAAATACTCATTGTTATTGTGTATAGACCACGTTAAAATATAAACACTAACCAAGAATAAGCAAATTTTTGCTGAAATTATAACGTTATTACGCAAAGTCTTTACTGAAGTTTAAGCTCACATCAAGAAAACGTGATTTGATGGAGAAACATGCAATGTTGTTGCACTTAAACCTCAACAATACTGAAAGCTTTCAACAAGGAAGAGCTACTGGAAATAGACAACAACACAGTCATCGCAAGATTAAAACCTATAACCATTCTGTCACTGATGTCACAAAATGGCACTTTAACCTATTCTCAATTCCTTTTCGATAAGAAATTGTCAGAAATTATAAAAATGTGTTTACTTTAATGTCAGCAATTGAAGCAATGCCACCACTAACAAGAGTGCCACACAGTGGTGAATTAAAAATTTTAGCAGTCTGAAGCAAAAATTCCTGAGGAGCCCCTAACTGCCTAAGTTCTCAATGAAGACTTTTGTTTACTTTTGGAAATTACTACTATTTCAAAAGGCTGAAATAGCTTATTCCAAATTAGGGTGCAGACATATTATTCAATATGCAATAACGATACCTATTTTATATCATTAATTCTTTTTCTCAACGAGAGCTTGTAGGTCAGCAGGATCTGTATGCAACATTGCAGTGTATTTCATAATAAAAACTTCTTTCCTTTGTTTTGAGTTTATACTTTCCTTGAGTTAATATAACATAACGTTATGCATTTCAACACAAACATCATTTTCCTTGTTGGGAGCTTATATTTTATTTGGGTCTGTATCCAATAAACTTATGTATTTCATCATAAAAGTCCTTCTTGGTGGGAAATTAAAGTTTAGAAGAGTCAATATGCAGTATCATTGTTTATTTCATTACAAAAATAAGATTTTTATTGATGGGCCTATACTTTTAGTATGGTCAATATGAATTATTGTTGTGAATTTCATCATAGTATTCATATTTCTGATGGAAGCTTCCACTTGAGTTGGGTCAATATGCATTATTGTTGTGTATTTCATCATAGTATTCATGTTCATGATGGGGGCTTATGCTTTGGTACGATTGATATTTATTGTCATTGTGCATTTCATCATATTTGTTTTCTTAGTGGCGGCTCATACTTTATTAGAGACTGCATGCAATAACGTTATGAAATTCAGCATAATATCCCTTTTCTTGGGGTGGCTCTCATTTTAGTAGGGTCTGCAAGAAATAATGTGATGTATTTCAACATAAAGATCTCTATTCTTGGTGGGGGTCTATACTTTTTGATGACAACATGCAATAATATATTTGGTGGTGTATTTCATCATAAATTGCGTTTTCTTGTCAGGGCCTTACACTTTAGTAGAGTCTATATGTAATAGCATTACATATTTTAGTATGAAACTGCATTTGCTCAGTTGGGGCTTTCACTTTAGTATGGTCAATACACAATAAGGTATATTTATGCATAAAAATCACTTTTCTTGGTTGGGGATTATACTTTAGCAGGGTCTGTATACAAAGACATCACACATTTCATCAAAAATTCTGTTTTCTTGTTGGGGGCTTATACTTTACCAGAAGCTTCAGCTTTTACTTTAATCCTATGTATTACTGTTGTGTATTTCAGGATCAACATTTGTTTTCTTGTTGGGGGATTATACTCTAGTGGGGTCTGTGTGAAGTAACATATGCAATTCTGCATGAAGATTTCTTTGTCGTAATGGGGCTTATACTATAAAAGAATCTATATGCAATAATATTGTGTATCTCAATAATAAGATGCTTTTTTTGCTGAGGGCTTATACTTTAGTAGGGCAAATATTCAATAACTTTATGAATTTCATCGTAAGTTCAATTTTTTTGACTTGGTCATGCACTTTAATAGATGCATGCATTGTGTGCTTTTGCATGAAGATTATGGTTATTGATGGGGACTTGTACTATAGTTGGAACGGTATGCAATAATGTTGTGTATTTCATCATAAAGTTTGTTTTCTTAGTGACAGATGATACTGTAGTCAATATGCAATCACGATAGGGTGTATTCTCAAAATCTTGTGTTTTCCTGTTGGGGGCTTATAACTTAGTATGACCAATGTGCAATTGTGAGATGTAATTAACTAACAAGGCCACTTTTCCAGCTGAAGATTATGCAGTGGTACCTCAAGATATGAATTTAATTCATTCTGCGATGGTGTTTGTAAGGTGATATATTTACATGCAGAAACAAGATTTACATGTAAACAACCTAATCCACTCCAACCCACCCAAACCCAGTCCTATAAAATGTAAAAATTATACCCCCAGGAAAAAATTAGGCATTAAAAGCACATATTTAATGATACATATCTTAACAAACAATGAGACATAAATAAAATCAATAAAACGACAATAATAATGTACATTGTTGTTATGAATTATGTCAGGAGATAGCCAATGAGAAAGCAGCGTGTATAAAGCCACTTTAAAGACAACCAATGGGAGGGCATCCATCCGGGAGGTAAGCCCTGAACTGTATTTACAATCATAACAAGCTCTCACGTGATGCAACCGAACCATCCTGGAAACTTACAGTACTGTTGTGACATAAAACCTAGGGTAACAGTCGTGCATTTTAAAAAATTACTCATTCAAATCTCGAACTGTTTGTTGTATCTCGGAACAAATATTTCTTCAAGACTCTATTTGTAAGCTCAAAAATTTGTAGCCAGAAACAATCGTATTCAGAGGTACCACTGTACTTTAGTTGGGTATAAATGCATTAACATTGTGTATCTCATTACAATGTTCCTTTTCTTAGTGGAGGCTATAATTTAAGTGAGGAAACATGGTTTATTTCAGCAAAAAAAGTGCGTTTTTCTGTGGGGGCTTATGCTTAAAAAGTATTGTTATGCCCCAATCTTCACTTTACAATAATTGCATACTTTTAGTGATGCTAGTTACTTTGTAGTTAAATGATTAGGTTAGCTCTCCTAGGACGTCAGATTGTCATTGTGACATCATTGGTTTTGTATGACACATTGCTGGCCACAGTGCTAAATTGTTGTTTGTTTTACAAATGATAATTTTAAGGCGAAATATTTCACTGAAAAGATGCTGATTTTTCAAAACATATATGTGCTACTGATGTGATTCTGATGTTGTTGGCTCCAAATGACATCCACCTGTGCAAAGATATTAATTATTCTAAGTTTCATGTTTGTTACAAAGGTGCGTCCTAGACACTGTGCCACAACTACAAGAGAATGATGAACAATCGTTCCAAGTTTCATGTTTTTACAACCAGTTTCTCAAATTCAACACCTGTTTTACCAAAAAGGTATTTGCAATGGGTATCACGATGGGTAGACTGCTTGGCCCCACCATCTGTCTGCTACATAAAGACAGAGGCATCCCATTAAGGGTCTTGCCCAAGGAAACAAGCAAGCTTGCTGGCTTGTTCTCCACACTATCCCTAGTTGCTGAGCACCAAGCAGGGAAGCTGTGAATATCATTTTTTCAAGTTTTTTGGTATGACTAGACTTGGGAAATGAACAGCAGGTCGACCGACTGCAAAGCAAATGCTCAAACCACTATGCCATTACACTGGTTAACACTTAATTACATTAATAAACACTTAATCACATTAAAGCATATACTGTTATTATGGCTATCAGGTGTTTTTGATAAATTCATTTTATTTAGCTCTTCTGGTAATGATAATGTTTATTCAAGTTGATACAAGTTCTTACCGAGCATGCAAAAAACTTCAATATCCGTCAACGTTTCGAACAGCTATACAGCTGTTATGGCAAAGTATGGCAAATATATCCTGATGAAGAACAGCTGTTTAGCTGTTCGAAACGTTGACGAGTATTGAAGTTTTTTGCATGCTTGGTAAGAACTTGTATCAACTTGAATAAACATTATCATTACCAGAAGAGCTAAATAAAATGAATTAAAGCATATTCATGAAAAGACTTGTTTATGTCAATATTGGTATAATAAAATAAAATCATATTATATATACCAATAATAAAAATTGGTATTATTGTAAAGCCACCAACAAAAGTACAAATATTCATGCAAGTTGATAAACATAATTTTGTGTGAATTTCTGTAATGTAGTAACTTTATGTTTTGCCAGTGGCTATTTTTCAGTTGCAAAAACATTTTATCCTTAGAGGCTATTTTGCCATCCCACATTTGTGATTGGTCAGTTTTAACAACATATTGGGCATGTGACTTTTGATCATTTTTGATTGGTCAATTTTGATGATCAATTAAAAAAATTTCCACTCCTTTACACTTAAAAAAATTCACTTACTGAGGCCCGCTCTAGTGTGCACTGCCTTTGTGTAAGTGCCCTGCCAGCCAAGATTCCAACCCATAGCCATTGCATTTCAAGGCAGCTGCACTATCCATGGGTCTCAGTGTCATTCGCAGAATTGCAGCAGTTATGGCTATATAGACACACATATGTGATTACAGCAAAATAGCCTAAAAGGATAAAATGCAATTAATAGCAAAATATCCACTAACTTATGTTTTAGAATAAATTAACCTGTTAACATGTTATTATAATTCAGTGTATAATTCTCATTGCAGTACAAATTCTTGTAAATCTAAATTTTCACATTTAAATGTAGTCGGAAAATAACACCCATAGAACTATGAATATCAAATGACAAGGTTTATTTTCAGATCAAATTAGCTAAGATCCATGGTTTAATTTAATTATCTAATTAGAAGGTTAGCAGTACATTTTCAGTTATAAAATGTTTTACCAACCAGAAATTTTAGATTTTCTGCAAGCATTGGCAAGTACCTTTTAAACATTTTTATGATTCAACAATAGCATATTGAAGTGTACTCCAATTTAAACTTACAATTTTATTTACTGGTCTGGCAAGTGAAATGCATACAAATGAGTAATGTCTAAGCCCATTTAGCCACTTTCTAAAAAAATGCAATTGTGTGAGCATGTTTCTTTTTGCTTTTTTTCATTATTCTTTGCAACACATTATTTGGGAACTACTTTGCCATGATATAGCAAAACCCAACTACTACATTTCACATATCATAAAGTCTTGATTTATTTTTGTTTATGTGAAGCTTCTGAATAGCAAACCCAGAAAAACAATTATTGTTTTCACAGTTAAAAGATGCAAGGCAAAGCTCAAAGAGTAAGTTCATTTGTTCCTTTGTTAAACAATACATGACAATTGACAACAAAGTCAATGTTCTGAAAAACATGATTTTTAAAGTTAAAAGGTCTTGCCATATCATGGCAGTATTGCTCTTAGTACAATGTACTGCTGAAGGCTGCTTCAGCATGATAAAATAATCTTGGATATTTTGAACAGTTCAATAAAGCTTACCTGCTTTGCAGTTGCTGTTTCAGCTTTTTCTTTTGACAGTTTGGCAAGAGCTTTTTGTGCATTTTGCCATTCAGGTGCAACATCATTCTTTGATTCAGCCATATCTGCATGAGGCAGTAAGATGCCTGATTGAATCACCGACACTTAAGTGAGGCCTACAGCTAATTTTAACAAGCTGAGTAATGGCAACTGTATTTTAGATACTTTTATCAGCTTATTCAAAAGTTTAGTTGGTAAATAAATATCAATTTGTTTTTTTTGGCTTAGCTACCATATAAATTGATGATAACAAGTAGTTATTTAATCATGCACCAAAATTAAAACTGTAAAAAATACTAGTATGAATATGAATCGTAAAATACTACCTTAAGCCAAAATAAGTCGTAATTTTAGTCAAATACGATAGAAAAAATTCAAAACCAACTTTAATAAGCCATTTCGCCTATGCCAACTGGCCACCAATGCTGCCACTAAGATTTTAAAAGGAACCCCAGATTGGTCTATGAAAAAACCCCAGATGACAACTAAAAACCCCATAAAAACAATTACAGAAATAAAAGGAATTTTTTGGTATTGGAATGGTCACCATGTCTTAACACACTTTTTTGTTCAAATGTGCAACCTTAAAATGGCCTTATTTTATTGATAAGAGCTGTGATACCTAAAATGATGAAACTTTGCAAATTCTTTTTATATGACAAAATTTTTAGATCTCTAATTGTAATTTTGTAAATCTTCTAATTCAAACTATGTTTTCAACCCTAACCCTGACTTTAATTATTACTCTAATGTTCCTAATACTAACTAATCCCCACTCTAAACCTTACCCCAAAATTTTCTTTGAGATTGTTTACCTAATACAAAGAAATGTTAGTTTTAATGGCATTTTCTCATAAAACATGATAACAAAACTACAACACATTAAAGCAGTTATATGCAGGTGGGTCATTCACAAAATTTCTAAAAAAATGAGTCAAGATATTTCAATCATCAATTAAAACAGTTTCTTCTTCATTGTCACTTTCAGAATAACAACAAACATGTTTATATTTTTGGCTTACAAGCCGTTCTTGATATCTCTTCCTCACTGTACCATCCATCATCTCTGTAATTAGTTTTTGATTTGGTTCCCAGCAGCAGCATGTTTAATTTTTTCTGTTGATAGACTGCTTTGCAAGGAGCCTGTTTTTCACTGTTTCTGTTTCTAAAGAACTAGTTGATTTAGTTTTCATGCGATTGATCTGGGAAAATATTCTTTCTACAGCTGTAGAATGTGGTAAGACAGTCGTAGTTGCCATAAAATATGATAACAGAGAAAATTTTAAATTATCTAGACCATTCTTTACTGAACCTAAATTGTGCCAATATTCCGGAACACATTTAGCAGAAACAGCAAGTTCTTTTGCAGAAATACGGAAGGCTCTCCATTGATCATCAAGTTCATTAAGTTTATTTTGTGGTATGATATGTGGGAAGTGAACAGCTAATGGAACTATAGATGTTGGTGACCGCTTAAGATCCAATGCAATTTCAATATCTAACACATTCAATTTGGCAATAATTCCATTTTCATCTAAAGGTAATCTTTTCTTCATCTGTAAGGAAAGTTCTAAAAGAAACTTGAAGCAATTACTTTTGAATCTAATGGTGCCACTCTCATCTTGTAATGGGTCATTGAGTAACTGAAAAAAACATTGTCCTCCAAGGTATACATTACTAATAGGTTTTTGGCTTCTTATATCTTGTGGATCAATTTCTGACAAATTTTTTGCAAATAGAATTTCCTCTTTGATAAAACAATTGAGAATGCTCTTGTACTCAGATGTAATCATTGTGTAAAGCTGATGTAATCGAAAGTGCTCTGACTGAAATTCAGTGTTAATTGCATTTACTTTTTGCAAAATATATTGCAAAAACAAAAGCATGTGTTTGGTTCCAGAGTTTGTTAAAGTGTCAAAAATTTTTCTGGCACCATCAACTTTATTAGTTTTGCATTCTTTTTCAAAATACAGAATTAAAGCATCATATTGTTCAATAACAGTACTAATAACTATTTCTCGAGAAAGCCATCTCATTTGAGACAGTTTCACGATTTTATGTGGCACAGATGGCGGTGCCAGGTAGAAGGAAAAGAAGAAGGCCATGGAGAAGGTGGATGGATTTGGCAAGAGAAGACATGGGAAGGGTTGGAGCTAAGGAAGGAGACGAAGTTGACCGGTAGAGGTGGAAAATACTTTTGCACTGTGGTGACCCCGAATAGGGAGAAGCCGAAAGAAGAAGAAGATGTGGCACAACTCTGACAACTTGTTGAATAGCGATAAAATCTCTTTTGCGTTTAATGCTCCTGCTAAAATAAGATGACACATCCTTCAAAAATGTCTCAAGATAAGAGGGCAAAACATTGACAGCATGACTAGCACAAAGTGCCATTGAGTGACATATGCATCCCATAATAAAGACGGAAGGTATATTATCTTTCAACAGTTTTTTAAAGCCACTTCTTTTACCCATCATAGTTGAGCAGTTATCACTGCCAAATCCAACAATGTTTTCAAAAGGAATGCCTCTTTTTTTTAAAAGAGATTTGACTGCTTGGTAAAGATGTTGAGCTGTTCCATTTTCAACTTCAATTGTATCAAGCAAAGCATCTACTACATCATGCTTGTTTGAATCAAAATATTGTGCAACCACTGCCAATATTTGCATAACAGAGATATCAGTGCTTTCATCAATCATAATCGAAAATTTGCTTTCTTTGCAAATATTCGTCACTTCTAATTTTTCATGAAAAGCAATGCCATTTTGCATAACAAAAGATATTTTGGTTCTTTTCATTGATAATTTGAAAGCAATATGACTGTCAGGAAATGCTCGTTTACATACAGTCAGCAGATGGTCAGCATGGGAGAAAGTATGTGGTGCTCAGCAAAGTAGCCAGCAAGCAACAACTCACTCTTTATTATCTGTTCATCTTCTGCACAGTTTTTCCAAGCAAAAAACTGAGAAATGCTACTAGAAGATTTTGCAATTTGATAGCTCCTTTTGTGTCGTTCTGATTCTTTATGTCGAAGTAACATGGATTTGTTTCCATTTTTAAGGGTAGTTTTACAACATTTGCGGTAACTGTAATCTTTATTGTCTCTATCCTGCTGTAGCCAATCTTTCAGCCGTGTATCTGTCAGCCACTTTACGTTAAATACCTGTTTATACCATTTTATCTTTTTTTGTGGAGATGCTAGAGAGTTACTTTCGTTACTTAAACTCATTTCTCTAAGATTTGCAATTTAAACTAAGCTTTTTACCACTGCAGTGAGCACTTTTTCCTGTGACATACATTGAATAAGCGAAATCTAAAGGGGTCTCGTTAAGACTAGCACAAAAGTATATTTTCGTTTTTTTCTTTTTAGATTAGAGTGAAGTTTTCGGTTAGGGTTGGGGCTGAGTTAGGGTTGAGATTACCACTGACGCTAAACCGAAAACAAGCTGAAAAGACATTCATGTGCTAGTCTTAACAAAAGCCATGCCAAGTTCATTACTGAGCTTTATGCTTTTACATGTTCAAACAAAAAATTGCTCAAAAACCCCAGATCACTATCAAAAAAACCTAGAACTCCAGAAAGGTACACAAAACCCAAGATCTGGGGGCAAAACCCCATGCGTGGCAGCATTGCTGGCCACCACACCATCACCTCGACGCAAATTTATTTTACTGTAATGTCTGAAACGTGGAAGCTGGAAGCACATTACAGGAATAGCCTCAGACCTTGGGGAAGTGCTCAAGTAAAGCCGTTCACGCAAAAATCGTCTAACGACAGAGTCATTTTAAGTAAGTAAATTTTATGATTCGACCGTGTATTGCTTAATCTGATATAGTTTTTTTCATTTGTATCAAACTCACCTTTAGGCTGTTCAACTTCAAAGTCATACCAAAAGACTTTAAAAAATGGTATCCACAGCTTCCCTGCTTGGCGCTCTGCATTTAGGGGAGATTGTAGAGAACAAGCCGGCAAGGTCGCTTGTTGTGTCCTTGGGCAAGTCACTTAACGGGACGCCCCGCCTTTATGTGGAAGGCAGGTGGCCCAGACACCTCGGAAATGACAACTCCAAAGCGAGTGCGGACGTCCCGTCCAAAACATAGCGATACAATTCGCTTTCTCGTGAATGGAGGGCAAATATGAACAATGAACAATGATATCGTCAACAAAGATTTGGCAGTTACGTCACAAACAAGTTTGCTGACAATTACAGAGATTGGGGGAAATCTAGTAAACTGAATGGGTAAAGAGGTAAAATTTAGAAATGGAATTTAGAAAACTTGGTTGGAGCAATGAGAGAAATTAAGTTTAGCTTTTTACCTCAGAGTGTCTAGTAATGCAGACAAACTGTAAGGCCAGGGTACGATCTTATGGATGCAGGTAGAAGCTTACATTATTAAAGAGTTTGGGTTTTGGTTGTATGGCGTGTCGCGCCTCCCACTTCATCGAGCTGCCATGCCAAACATCTTTTTGTCTCTTTTTTACATTTTTTGTTAGTTTGCTTTCAGCGGCTTAGCACCTTACTCCCGCCGATGAGTGTGATTCTAGTTGTTTACTGTAGGAGCTGTGTTTGCTATTTTGCAACTTCGTGCGTCCCCAGTTAGACGCCCAGTCCGTGTACTGTTGCTACTTTATCCTACGATTTTACTAATGAAGTAATATTCACTGACGAAGTAACCCGGACTGGTTCGAAATGGGCTGCCGTCTTTCTCCTAGCCTAATTTCAATTAGGTTGACGGCATGATCCTGAATTGTCGTTCGTGCCGCATCTCCATTCAGAGGAAGAGGAGGGGTAATTACAGCAACAACCTCAAGCAAGAGGAAGCAGTTTGCAATGTATTGCCCAAATACGCAACTTTCGCAATTGGGAACCTGAGCTGCGTTTAAATAGTTTTTTATTCTGGCAAAAGTTGCGCTGCGCAACAAGACAAATAATTTGCTATGCCGCTATCTTGCGGCGCACTACAAAGAAGTAATGCCACTTATATGCTTATTACGTTTCGCTTGGATTTTGCAAAGCTCAATTTAAAAATATTGATTCTTTTTTACTGTGAGTAAAAAGTATCGATTCTTTTATATTGACGTAACACTTTTGTTTTCCATGGCGGAGGAGGAGGCTTAAGCCAATTGAAGTCCTTTTCTTTGGAGATCAAGTTGTTTAGAGCGATATTTTTGTCACTTAGTCATTCCTTCCACATTTCAAAAGTTCTATGAAGGCTGTCAGTATTCTGGAGGGGCTGAAAAAATCTGAGGAACATTAGCCCCTAGTATCCCTACCGTAATGCCTATATTAAATATGATTTTTTGTTGTTGTGTTATCTTAGTTAGTATCACTCTTTTGGATTTTTGCTTTAAAAAGAAAGCAGGCGACGATGAGGATGAACATACGGATAATATTTTTATAACGGGCCAGTTCTGCCAGCGACGTTCTTGTAAGGGAAGTTACTTTCCAGGGTATTCACCACACCAATCAATTTTATGCGGTTCTGCCTTCTGAACGACTGCAGAAAGGAGCACGCACTTTTTTAAATACCGTTTGACTGCTTTTTCGTACTTTGTTCTGCATTTCTTTGCCACGCCTTCTTTTTCTCCTGCTGCTGTTGAGTGGCAACGGTCATTTCAACCCTAGATATATTTTTTCTTATTCTATGTAGTAATGTAACATGTAAGTATGACATATGCCGACAGGCCTGTTTTGATCTATAAGATCTTTTCGGGTCAGCTATTCAAGATATTTTTGACACTTTAAAGTAAATGTTTGAAAGAAAACAGATTATCGAGTAAAGAATGAGTAGGAATTGGTAAAAATAGAGCTCTATTCATAGTTGGGTCAATGGATGGATTTGTGTCACTAAGCAAAAACGCAAAGAATGAAATCATGACAACACACTGTTTTCTTCATGGTGATTAATTACATAAATGCGTTTTCGTGATCATATACATAAAAGCGGAAATGCACAATCGTTATTTATCCCAACCCAATCCCACCATTTTGCCGTTCGCTTGCACCATCGCCACTGCCAGTATTGCCGTTTTTCACTTTTATGTGCTTATCTTCTCATTCTGCTTAACTTTGTTGTATATAACTGCAATTCATGTTTGTGATTCACCTTTGCTGTTTAGCAATAATTGGGAATTAGTTGACAACATTACTTTTGTTTATGTCAGTAACACGGATTTAGTGCGGTGCAATTATTAGCAAGCTCTAGTTGTTTATTTTGTAATTGGGTAATTTGGTTTAACTAGTCTTTTTAAGCTGAATTAGGTATTTAGTTGTACAGTTGATGCATCAGTTAGTCTTTCCTCTATGTGATTGCTACAGTAGCTTTAACTAAAATTTTGGATAGTTTTAACTACTCACAACCTGTTATTTGCTTTGCATGCTACCGTATTGATCTATTTGAATAAGATTGTGATAATGTAACGGTGTTGTAATGTAAGGCTGTAGTGAAGTTGGAAAGGATAAATACCGCGAAAGGTTTCTGTGCCAAGAAGTCAACGCATTCCTGAGCTGTACAGAAATAATATGAGCTGAAGGAAGAAATGTTAGCTGCTTTTAGTCTCGAAAAACAAGGAGAATTTTGTGATTCGTTTTGGAATTGCAATTGGTTCTACAAATTAGCTTATTTGGTGGATATGTACGTATGACCATTTAAATATGATAAATTCAAATATTCAAGCCAAAAGTGAAAAATCTCCTATTGTCAACTGACAAAATGAGAGCACTGAAAGAAAAATTAAGAGCGTGGTCATTAGCAGTGAAAAGCAAAACCTTGACACGTTTTCTCATTCCTCTGAAACGATTAACAACAAAATATTCTCACTAGATATACAGCATCTCAATTTTTTGCAAGGAAAAATTGATAATCATTTTCCAACGTTGTCCACAGAAAATTATGCATGGGTTAGAAATCCTTTTTAACGATATGTGTGGTCGATTCTCGCGATCGCATCAAGAATCGAATGACTCTATGTGAACTTGTTGGACAACTATAGCTAACCTGGTCTGTTCTATGTAAGGACAAAACAAAACCAACTCGGGCGAAAAAGCAAGAAATCTGTATTATGCAAAAATAGCTTTACAGAAAACAATTAGCAACTTGTCCTAATCAACATTAAAAGCCGCTAATTCAGCATCTAAAAATAAAGCAAAGAGCAAGCAACACACAACTACGCGAGAGTCAGAAAGTGATCACAAAAACCCAAAACTACAGTTTGCTGCACTAAGCAGAGCCAAGTGGGCCAGATCAGCAAAACTAATAACTTTAGTTTACAAGCTAAGCAAACGTTGATACCGGTAAGAAATCTAACTAAAATTGGCTGGTACGAGCATTACAGTATGGCCAAGAAAAAATATAACCGAACTAACCCGAAAAGTAAATTCCCAGTAAAACTAGCTTCTGCCGTGCCTCAACAAAAAAATATAAAAACTAACCAGCAATGACCACGTCAACCTAAACTGAGAATTAGTAAATCTCTGAGACAACGGGCAATAACGTGTCTATTACGGTAGCGAGCATGATTCATAACACAACACATGAAAGGAAAAAGCGATAAAACTGACCAAGGCGACAATGATAAATCGGTTAACTGGACACCACGAAATCTTACAACAGGACTCTCATTTTACTTTGAATCTATACAAAAAAAAACTTATTCTCATTCCTAACGACGGAAACCTGAAGCTGTAACGCAATGAGATAAAAATGCATATCCTTGCGTTGGACAAAAAGCATTAATGATTTTACTCCAATTTTGCATGACGTATCTATTTGAGACCGAATTTTCCGTTTTAACGAATATAAAAACAAAAAAGAGAAAGGCTACTTTGTTTTTGATGAAGAAATGAGAGTAGCTTTATTGAACGTGCTCCTAAGTATTGAAGGGATTTGCGCAAGAAACTTCGTACACACTTCGCACTGACTTTAGAGTATATCGTACCAGTCCCGTAGCACTCCAACTTCGGGCCCCCCCCAAAGTAAGCGCAAGAGCCCTTGCGCACAGGTCATATCACTTTAGAGGTGTAAAATTCAAAAGCTGCATTAAGAAAATACACCACAATTTGTACATAAGTAAACAGGCTAATGTCAGAATAAAGCATGCCGATACCGAAGGTGCAAGTCATAAAAAATTCGGCACCGATGCCAGAGTTCAGTAGGACATTTATGCAGACACTGCGAAACGAAAGCAATGACACTGAAAAACATGAAAAAGTTATAAAAACACAGTATCATTTAAATAGTCTGGAGCGAACCTTTTTGTTCGCAAATGCTGTTATGACATTGTCATAATCAAGAGATCGGGCGCAGTCATGTTCGATTGACAACATGGCTAATGAAGATAGTCTACTGTCTGTCATAGACGTTCTATTAAAAGTTTTGATCAGTTTCAATTTGCTGAAGCTTCTTTCAGCGCTGGCAACAGTCACGGGGCAAGTTAGTAAGATTCGAAGTGCGATGTACACATTCGGATACAATTCAAATAAATGAGTCTTTAGAAGATAGTTCAGAAAGTCTTGAGCCGTATTGAGATTGCGTTTTTTTTGTAAAATTAAAACAAACCGCTGTAGCTCAGCGCTCATTTCATCAGAATCAATGTCACCGAACTTTTTTTGGAACTCTTTACAGCAAGTAAGAAGAGCATTTTCTTGTTGCACAAGCAAAAGTTTGTCTCGTGTGTACAAAAACGAAAAGGCGGAAGAAACCTCACGTAACAAATTAAAGCGCTCCTTTATTGACATAATAGCCTGGTCTACTAATGGATAGAAAAAGTTGCTTTTAAATTTCAGTTCAGGAGTAGCTCGTTGTTCCTCTTCACCTTGGTAATCAAACAATCTTCTTTTCTTTCCACTTCTTGACGGAGGAAAAGAAGGATCAATATCCAATTCCTGTGCTATTTCAACAGCAGATGTTGCGGCACTGTCATAACCCGTTGTGCGATAGTTTTGCAAAAACTTTTCAGTTGCCTGGATTTCCGTTTTCATTGTATGAAGGGAGACTACATACGATTGAAGAATCTTGCTTGCTTTATTGACTTGGAATAGGATATCATACCAAATAAACACCGACAAAAGAAAACTCCATTTTGATAAATGAGCCATCAACGATTTTGTTTCTGAGGCAGCTCTTCCATCTTTTCTTTCTATGGAAATGGCCTCCAAGTCTTTCAGTGCCAGCAACACCTCTTTTAAATTGTATCGAAGAGGTTTGATGCATTTAATTCTGCTTTCCCAACGAGTATCAGATTGTGACTTTATGGACAGCTCCACATGTTTCTTCAAAATTTCCCAACGCTGAGCAGAGGAAGAAAACAGCACATACAACCTTGTAAGTACTCCAAAAAATGTCAATGCTTCCGTCGATCAATTAGCACTGTCAACAACAACTAAGTTAAGGGTATGGTTTGCACAGGGCACGTAAACAGCTTTGGGATTGATGTCTAGCATTCTTGCTTGGACCCCAGAATGTTTTCCTTTCATGTTGGCACCATTATCATATGACTGACCTCGACAATCAGACAATTTGAGTTGCAGTTCGGTCGCTTTTTCTAAGAAAGCGTCTAACAAGCCTTTCCCAGTACTGTCACTTATTCTCAAGTAGCCAAAAAATGTTTCTTTAACAACAGCAGCGTCTTCATTACATAGTACATAACGGAGAATGACAGACATTTGTTCATGATGTGACATATCTGGAGTGCAGTCCAAAATTATAGAAAAATATTTTGCCAATTTCAATTGCTGTAAATTTTATTTTTCAACTTCTGTCGCTAGCAATTCAATTAGTTCATTTTGTATGGTAGGACTCAAATAGTGATCTTTAGTGTTTTTATTCTTGATTCTGTCTTGAAGCTCTTTTAGGATCGGATCTCTTCTTGCCAAAAGCTCAAATATACCCAGAAAATTTCCATTGTGAGGAGATCCTAAGACTTCTTCAGATCCTCTAAAAGCAAGATTCCTTTCCGATAGAAACAAGGCAATGTCGATAAGTCTCTCTAAAACATTTCTCCAAAAACGTCTTTCATTGAAAAAAATATTCATCTCGCGTTTGTCGATAGTGGATGAATTTCTTATCCCTTCAGCTAGCAACATCCATTGACTGCAGCATTCTTGGTGGGAAATGCCGTTTTCATGGTCTTTTAGTTTTTTCGAAAAACCCTCCCATGTATTTATACCACTACAAAAGGGGCTTAGTGTTTTTCCAAATAGCTTACAACAAAAGCAAAAAACTTGATCTGATTCCCCAGAATAAACTAGCCACGACCGTGAAACACTTTCACCATTAGGTAACACACGTTTATAATATGTATAGTAGGGCAAGAGGCCAGGGATGCACTTAGCAAACTGCAGACAGTGACACTGTTTCGACCTATCAGGTCTCTTCAGTGCAGTTGGTGACCAATAAGAAACTAGAGGCTTTTAATAAAGCATAGCTTGTCTTTTAATAAAGCATAGCTTTTTAAAAAGCATACAAAGTGTGACGGTCTAAGCTATGCTTTATTAAAAGCCTCTAGCTTCTTATTGGTCACCAACTGCACTGAAGAGACCTGATAGGTCGAAACAGTGTCTGTCACGGATCGAACATTTCTTAAATTTTTATTTTGGCAAATGTGCTGTTTGCTCGAATTCAATGCTTGATTTTCACTCTGCTGGAGACCTTTAGTTTATGTGGTCCAAAACTGTCTGCCGGCTGTTGGATATTTGTTTTTAACTATAAAGAAAAACCGAATGTGCTAATTAACTATTTCGCCGTTTATCTGTTCGCTTTGTTTTAGGAGTATTTATTTGCACAAAGACGAACCCCCGTAACTGCCTTCATCAAATTTGGACATACGTAACAATTGAGTGCTTTGTTCTGCCACCAGACAATCTAATCGTGTCTTTACTTTTCGCTCTACGCACCACTTAATTTCGAAACTGTGATCCTACTGTTTAACTTGCGAAATGTGACAATTGGAATCTATAGAACAAGATCTGAGAAATTCCGGCTTGATTATTCTAGAAAATTTACTACACGTGGCTTGTATCGTGAATTTTGATTGGCTGTTGCTACCGTATATAAGGCCTAAGAGCGTAGTTCTTCGGTTCTGTAAAAAGTTTGAACCAGAGGAAATAACAGTGTTTTGCTGCTGACGACAATCTTGAAAATTAATAATTTGCGTGGGACCTCAAATAGTTCAGTAAGTTCGTATGTATCTTGCATGTACTTAGTAAGTTTGAATGTGAATTGTTGGCTTGCGACGTAGTATTTGTAAATTTTCCATCACAACATATGTTACACCGTCGCAACGCCGTTTTTGATCTTCGAATTTGCATCGAAATCCCTATTTCTAATATGTTTACATTATGAAGTTAGTTAAGTGTTTATCGTAGCTGTTTGTTTACACTTGCATTGTGTTTTAGAAAACCTGTCGCCCTATCAAATATACCATGTGGTCATTTTGGATATCGGAGCTGTAATAAAATTTCGTATCTCAACATCATCACTTTGTGGACACTTGATTTAGCGACTGAGTTTGCGGCTATTTGTCGTGAATTTCCCATATCCCAAACCATATAGCCTGAGCAGCAGCTATATGTAAGTTTTTGAACTCTTTGGAAAGCTAATCTTGAACATTGAATACTTCTTCGTGAACAAAATTGGTTGCTGTTCCCCCCCCCCCCCCCAGTTCTCTTGTTCTTGAATCTGCGACGTCATATAATGGCTTCTGCAATGCAAAAGGAAGATCTTGCCCAAACTGCACTAACCCAATCAACCCCAGAGGATGAACCGAAGAAAAGTATGTCGCCTGCAGCACCAACGCCTTCAACAACCAAGGATCGAGTCGACAAAAATGATGAACGAAGTGAGCGTTCCAACAAATCAGCTTACAAGTCAAAGGCGCCCAAAAGCGAAATCCTGACTCGATCCAAATCAAAGAAGATGGCTGGCTCTTCGACATTTCCTTCGGTCGCACCATCATCCCACCACTCAAGTACCTCCTGGCGTTCAACGTCAAGCCGGAGCAATTGGTCGAGATCATCTACAAGCAGCGCAAGGGCTCGCAAGGCAGCATTGGAAGCCAGAATCAAGTCGCAGAAACACATTGACGAATTGAAGCAGCAACAAATGCAGCAGCGCCTTCGCCTGGAAGAAAAACAGCTTACCCAAAGACGCCGGGCAGAGGACCAAAGACGTCATGAAGAGGAAAGAGAGTTTCAACTGATGAAAGAAAGAGAGCATCAAGACATGATCTTCCAACAACAATTGGAACATGCTCATTTACAAGCCGAATTGGATCAGGTCGATGCGGAGCTAAGTAGTGAACTTTCTAATATTGGTTGTGCGGATAAACGTAAATGTGATACTAATGTGCTAACATTTGTTGCTAACGATAACGTCCCCCATGACCACCCCGAACAAAGCAAATCTACAGTGGTTGATATGGTCGGAAACAATGCGGACGCTGCAATAAATATACCTAGCACTGCTAATGCCTCAAATAAGGCACTCACCAATTTGCATGATAATCGTGTGAAAAGTGACGTAATTAAATCAGGCCTCACTAGGAATGCTCGTAGTGGCATGCTCACTGATATTAATAAGCCCATGGATTTGAAACCTAAATTTGAAGTGCCGCTCGTGAAAACCGTGCCTGATAACGAATCTTTAATTTTAAGACCTGTGGTTGACGTGTCGAGTTCCGTTTCCGTACCAGTGGCAGTGCCTTGTACTTCGCCTAAAGTTAATGGCGATGCTAATGTAAATTGTGCTAAAATGGTCTCAAACCTTAACCCATATAGTAAGCCGTTTGAAACTAAGACATTTTATGTCCCTAAGGCTTCTAATACTAACGTGCTTGGTTCTAATGGTACTGGGAATACTAGAGTAATGTCTCAATTTAATTGTGATGCGTCAATACACCCAGGGGTTTACGTGCCCACACAAAGCGCTATGCAGACACCTACCTTGTCCGACAATGCTAATCCTATTAATCCAGCTAATGTTTTGGCACATTCCGACGATTCCCAACATAACTCATATTTTACTAAATTACCTACCCTTAAGGTAGAACCTCCGTTTTTCAATGGTAACCCAGCTGACTATTTTAGCTTCATTAAGGCCTTCGACGTCTTGATTGATCAGCAACTGACCGACTCGAATAGAAAGCTGTTCTTTTTGTTGCACTACACTAAGGATATAGCGCACTCTCTGATTAAGGGGTGTCAACATATGCAAACAGCAGAACGAGGTTATCAGGAAGCAAGAGGGTTGTTGCAGTCGTATTTTGGTCAGAGGCATAAGGTCATTGAAGCGTGCATTAGACCTATTGTTAAAGGACCAGCGCTTAGCGAGAATGACCATAGAAGCCTGATTAAGTTTTCAGCGGATTTTACCTCTTGTCTGATAACTCTGCAAGGAATGGATTGCTTGAATCGGATGGACAACATGGATATGGTGACAAAAATTATGAATCGCCTGCCGCAACCCTGGATACCTGCCTGGAACCACGAGGTGGACCAAATATTGCACAAACAACACCGAGATATTAGTATCAATGATCTCGGTGATTTTGTGCGACAGAAGACTCGAGAGAGCACCAATCTTTCTCAAATACCCACCTCCTCCAAGTCGTACAGTAGTCAGGAAAACAGTACCAGCCGAAAAACGAAGAACTTTTCCACACAAGTAAAGAACAGCAAGGACACACACGCAGCCAAGTGTCTCATGTGTGAAAAGGAGCACTTCCTAAACCAATGCAAAAGGTTCCGAGACCTTAACTACCACGAGAGGATAGAGTTTGTCAGTCAACGCAAACTCTGCAGAGCCTGCCTAAAGGAAGGCCACTTTGCTAAGTTCTGCCGCCGCAAAAATGAGGCTTGCAAAAAGCGTGATTGTAAGCAGTTTCACACAACACTGCTGCATCCACCAGACGAAGATGAATCAAATCCTGCTAGCAAGCCCGTAAAGGATGGTGAGAACGAGAGTTCCAAGACACCTAAGCAAGTGGTTAAAAATGGACTCATCAATCTGCCGCAGATGGAACAAAGCCTGCTACCCGTAGTACCGGTGAAGATACGAAGAAAAGGGTCTGCTGAGTTAGTTGTCACCAAGGCTTTGTTGGACACTGGCAGCACACACTCCTTTGTCACTGAAGATCTTAGAAAAAAGCTAAAGATAGAAGACTGTGAGGAGGTCGGAATTCGCACCATCACGCTCAATAAAGATCAAGGACATCAAAAAACAAAGATTGTGTCTAATCTGGAAGTGACTGACATGGACGAAATCTGCTGCATTCCACTGAGCTCACTTTACTCCTGCAAGAAACTGCCAGTTAACCATAAGGACATCCCAACTCAAGCTCATGCAGACCAGTACGCTGAATTTGAAGATGTCTACATCCCGGAAGTGAAATGCAAAGTTGGTCTATTAATTGGCAATAACAATCGAATGGTGATGCAACCGCAAGAGGTCATAAGAGAACCGTTTGGCAGCTATGCGATTCGTACACCTGTGGGATGGACATTGAATTGCGCAGGCGGTCGTTCGGATCACGTGACTAGCCTTTTTGTCAGGTCCTCATTCGACAGTCAGAACCACCCTATGTGCTCTCTCTGCACCGATATCATGGATTCCTTGGTAAACGGAAAGGAAGAGATGTCAGTCGATCAACAGCGATTCATGAAAGCCGTCAATGAATCTACCAAACAACTGGAGGATCACCATTGCGAAATCGGACTCCCGATCAAGTATCCAAATCTCAAGCTACAAAACAACCGAGTTCAAGCACTGCAGAGAGCGAGTCATCTGAGGAAGAAATTCAGCAGGAATGATGGATTCTACAATGACTACAAAAGGTTCGTTAGCGACATGATAGACCAAGGTTACTGTGAGAGGGTTGAGAAGCCAGGGCCCGAAGGTAGAACATGGTTCTTACCGCATCACGGAGTTTACCACCCTGAAAAGCCAGGTAAGATCAGAGTGGTTTTCGACTGCTCAGCTCAGTTTAATGGGGTTAGTTTAAATGGTAACTTATTGCAGGGACCGGACCTCACAAATAGCTTACTGGGCGTTTTGATGAGATTTAGAAGGGAGCTAGTGGCAGTTCAGGCTGACATCAAGGCCATGTTCCATCAGGTAAGAATCCCGGTTGAAGATAGAGACCTGCTTCGTTTTATCTGGTGGAAAGATGGAAATATAGATGAAGAAATTGAAGAGTACAGAATGACCGTGTACCCCTTCGGAACCGTGAGTTCACCTAGCTGTGCCAATTTTGCTTTGAAGCGTGCAGCTTCCGATCACAAGCAAGAATTTGACAAGAGAACTGTGGAAACAGTGAAGCGCGACTTCTACGTTGATGACTGCTTAACTTCAGCTCCCACGGTCGAAACAGCCATTAAACTGGTACATGAGCTTCGCGATCTGTTGGATAAAGGAGGTTTTTGCTTGAACAAATGGATAAGCAGTAGTCGAGAGGTCATGGGTTCGATCCCTAAGTCAGAGTGGTCTAAGGAAGCTTTAGATTTGGATTTAGCTAGTGATGAGCTACCCACAGAAAGAGCTTTAGGCCTGCAATGGAACGTGGAAAAAGATTCATTGACATTTAAGGTTCAAAGAAGAGACAAGCCATGTACTAGAAGAGGGATTCTGTCAATGATAAACTCTGTGTTTGACCCACTGGGTTTTGGAGCAGTGGCAGTTTTACCCATAAAAGTATTGCTACAAAAACTTTGCCGTGACAAGTTGGGCTGGGATGACCCGATTCCCCCAAATGAAAAGGGGAAGTGGTTAAACTGGCTCGAGCAACTTCCTAAATTGAAGCTCTTCACATTGCCAAGATGTTTCAAGCCTCCCAAATTTGGCAATATCGTTCACGCACAACTACATCACTTCGCAGACGCATCAGAGGGAGCATATGGATCGGCCACTTACTTGAGGATGATCAACAAAAACGGTGAAATCCACTGCTCCCTCATTTTTGGAAAAGGTCGACTAGCCCCTCTGAAACCACTAACCATTCCAAGATTGGAACTATGCGCTGCAGTGGTGGCCTCCCAGAATGACTTGATGATTCGCAGAGAACTACAAATGCCAGAGTTGGAAGTCCAATCCGTTTTCTGGACAGATAGCGTGACTGTTCTATGCTACCTAAACAATGAAAGCAAGTGCTTCCACACCTTCGTGGCCAATCGAATTCAGAGAATCAAGAACGTGTGTGACCCCTCACAGTGGCATTATGTTCCCTCCAAAGATAACCCAGCCGATCTACTTACACGTGGACTGACCATCGACGAATTTTTAAAATGTAATCGGTGGAAAATTGGACCAGCTTTTTTGTGGCAGCCACCTAATTACTGGCCTACAACTCCTCAAAATCCTACCACACCAGAGTTTACAAGCGATCCGGAAGTAAGAAGAGACCAAACCCTTATTTATGCCGTAAAGGTGCAACCAGACATCAGCCTTTTGGATGGACTATGCAGGAACTACTCAAGCTGGCATAAAATAAAGCGAGTTTGCGCTCAGGTGATTCGTTGCAAAAACATTTGGCTTGGTCGATCGCCTTTAAATGTGAAGGATCTTCTGAGTCTTGAAGAGATTCAGGAGGCGGAGTACCTAATTTTCCGACACTTGCAGCGGCGATACTATGGAAAAGAGATCGAGAAGTTGCAAAGAGGTGAACAAATTTCATCTTCAAGCTCATTGCGCAATTTGGATCCGTACTTGGAACATGGAATGCTAAGAGTTGGTGGGCGACTACAAAAGTCAAGTCTTCCACATGACAACAAGCATCAGATCATTCTGCCTAAGTGTTATGAGAGTGAGCTTATGATCAGAGAGCAACACGAAAGACTAGGCCACACGGGACGCCTACACGTCATTGCTAAGCTAAGGGAAAGGTTTTGGATAGTAAGTGTTAACTCTGTGGCGCGCTCTGTGCTGTCCAAGTGCGTAAAGTGTCGCAAGATTCGAGGACAGGCACTTACACAAAAAATGGCTAATTTACCCGAGGAAAGACTTATTCCTGATAAACCTCCCTTCTCCTGTGTTGGAGTGGATTTTTTTGGAACATTTTTGGTGAGGCAGGGCCGATCTAAACTAAAGAGGTATGGAGTACTGTTTACCTGCTTCACCACCAGGGCAGTACACATTGAAGTGGCATATAGCCTGGAAACCAGCTCGTTCATTCAAAGCCTGAGACGTTTCATTGCACGCAGAGGCCAGGTCGCGGAACTTTGGTCTGACAACGGGACTAATTTCGTGGGGGCCCAACGGGAACTTACCCAAGCCATTGATGATTGGAATCAAGCCCAGATAAATGATTTCCTTTTGCAACGCAACATCAAATGGAAGTTTAATGTGCCCAGAGCATCTCACCATGGTGGTGTTTGGGAGCGACTCATTCGCTCTACTCGAAAAATTTTGACTGGCATATGCAACGAACAAATTTTAACTGACGAGAGTTTACTCACCCTCTTGTGCGAGGTCGAAGGCATAATAAACAGTCGACCTCTCACCACTTTAACGGATGACCCTCGAGACTTAAATGTATTAACAGCTAATCATTTGCTCCTCTTAAAGGAACAAGTTTCCCTACCTCCTGGTAACTTTTCAGAAAAGGACAATTTTGCTAGGAGACGTTGGAGACAAGTGCAGTATCTTGCAGATATATTTTGGAAACGTTGGACTAGAGAATATTTGCCATTGTTGCAAAAGCGCTCTAAGTGGGTCAACACTTCACGCAATGTCACAAATGGGGACATAGTTCTTATAATGGATAACTCACCTCGTAGCTCTTGGGTCATGGGCCGAGTAATCGAAACCTTTCCAGACAAACAGGGTCTGATTAGAAGCGCCAAAATACAAACCCAGTTTTCTGTGTGTGTTCGTCCAATTTCTAAGATGTGCGCATTGCTTGAATGTGATAGTGTATGATTCTTATGTAAATTAAATTGTATTTTTGGTGTACATTTTTGCGCCTTTGTGTTAAGCCTTGTGACCCCTCATCGGCTTAAGGGGGGCGGTGTGTCACGGATCGAACATTTCTTAAATTTTTATTTTGGCAAATGTGCTGTTTGCTCGAATTCAATGCTTGATTTTCACTCTGCTGGAGACCTTTAGTTTATGTGGTCCAAAACTGTCTGCCGGCTGTTGGATATTTGTTTTTAACTATAAAGAAAAACCGAATGTGCTAATTAACTATTTCGCCGTTTATCTGTTCGCTTTGTTTTAGGAGTATTTATTTGCACAAAGACGAACCCCCGTAACTGCCTTCATCAAATTTGGACATACGTAACAATTGAGTGCTTTGTTCTGCCACCAGACAATCTAATCGTGTCTTTACTTTTCGCTCTACGCACCACTTAATTTCGAAACTGTGATCCTACTGTTTAACTTGCGAAATGTGACAATTGGAATCTATAGAACAAGATCTGAGAAATTCCGGCTTGATTATTCTAGAAAATTTACTACACGTGGCTTGTATCGTGAATTTTGATTGGCTGTTGCTACCGTATATAAGGCCTAAGAGCGTAGTTCTTCGGTTCTGTAAAAAGTTTGAACCAGAGGAAATAACAGTGTTTTGCTGCTGACGACAATCTTGAAAATTAATAATTTGCGTGGGACCTCAAATAGTTCAGTAAGTTCGTATGTATCTTGCATGTACTTAGTAAGTTTGAATGTGAATTGTTGGCTTGCGACGTAGTATTTGTAAATTTTCCATCACAACATATGTTACACCGTCGCAACGCCGTTTTTGATCTTCGAATTTGCATCGAAATCCCTATTTCTAATATGTTTACATTATGAAGTTAGTTAAGTGTTTATCGTAGCTGTTTGTTTACACTTGCATTGTGTTTTAGAAAACCTGTCGCCCTATCAAATATACCATGTGGTCATTTTGGATATCGGAGCTGTAATAAAATTTCGTATCTCAACATCATCACTTTGTGGACACTTGATTTAGCGACTGAGTTTGCGGCTATTTGTCGTGAATTTCCCATATCCCAAACCATATAGCCTGAGCAGCAGCTATAGTGTCACTGTCTACGTTTATAATAGTTGGAGGAAAAACGTCGCCTTGGAGTTGTGTTATTATATGGAAAATTCATTATTAGTTGATGTGGTCCACGCTTTACTATATCACATCGTTGAGCATCAGAAATACTTTCAGGCCATTTACATGGGTCATCAGGGATAGGGGTAAATTGAGATTCAGTTATTTTTGATACTGAAGGTTGCGTATTGGCAGGTAAATCACAACTTACATTTTCTGGAAATTCACAATCACTTTGATGCTGATCGTCATAGTCTTCTTTTTCTTGTACACTATAGTTTTCTTCATCCCTCTCGGTACTAGTGCCAGGTCTACTCTGCTCAGCAATCTTGAAAAAATCTGTCATCTTGGGCAATTTCGCTACAGCATCTCGAGCAGTGGCTGCTTCTTTTCTCTTTTGAGCACCACTTTTTGAACGTTTCATTCTATACAATGTCAATAAAATACTTTATCTGCACTCTGCAGTGTAGCCTATATACATTGTCCTGGTATTTATAGCCAAACAGAATTCCAGACCATTCTATGATTGTTGCGTAACAACGGCATTGTTACGTCAATTGAATATTCAAGATTCTACCAGAAAATCAATCGAAATATTCTAGATTCTGCGAGATAAAATGACATAGCATTGACTTATGATGTCACAAGCCAATTTCTTCCTACAGTTTAAATCGGTTGTAAACAAGTCTGCTGAACTGAAAATAGTCACGTAGCCCAAAAGCAATTTCAGACTAACTTGGGCCCCCAAAGTTGGCCTGGGCCCCCCCCAATTGGGGGGTTTGGGGGGCGGCTGCTACGTCTCTGGCTGCAATATCTATATAGCCTATATTTGCTGGTAGTAGGGTGCCGAAAGTCAAACAAAGTTGAGAATCACTGAACTTTCGCATAGGCCTTATGCAATCGCTTTAACTTATCTCTCATTGGTTCTACAACATAGCCTATTTATCTTACTTGCATGGCCAAGGCTTGTGTGTTTTAATGCTGGCCACACTAAAAAAACCGCACGTGGGTCCAGATTTCTAAATAGCGTTTACAGGTTTGGGTTTTTTATTTTTGAAGTAAAATAGAAAAATACTTCCATTTTTTTGATAATATACAAAGTTTTTTTAAAAAAGAAAAGTTTTTGTTGTCACCTTTGCTCTTATAACAAAATACCGCAAGATTGGTGACAGACAAGAACGGGGAGTCGGAGCTACAGAGCAAGCAAGTTTTGAAGGAGACAAAGCTAATCTGTGAAATATAACAGAATCGGAGTTCATCTGATCAAATTTAACCGAGCTGTAATTTAAGCCAGTGCTATAAAGATTTTGTAGTGATTTGTAATGGTCATAAAGCAAAGTACAGCAAAAAGACAACTAAAGTGAGGTTTTTGTAGCTTTTTATTCAGCTTATGCATAACCTATGCACTTTTATTAGGATTGTAAACGTTACAAGGCAGAATAAGTCGCTGAGTTCTACTTTAGTCAATGTTAGAAACCTTCTTAATACCTGTAAATCTGGAACCAAACTTTCTTTTGTAAAATTTATTGCTTTGCTGCGGGAGTGGAAGCAAGAGGCTGAAAGCTCTAAAACTGGAGGTAAGACTAGTGAATAAATGCTTGAAAGCTACGGAGCAGGAGCCTGAGCCAATGCTTTTTTTAATGGCTTCCCAGCCCTGATTTTACATAATTTTAGATGCATACGATAACTCAAGATACTGGTCTTGCTGCATTTACCTAATCGTTTGGCAACAACCTAATAGTTTAGGCTTCCTTACCATCATTACAATTAAATTATTGCGATTGGACTCTTTATGGTGAACATAGTGTAAAGATTGGAAATAAATTTTAAAAATAATTACCTATAACTTTACACAGCTGTTGCTATGCTTCATGCTGTGCCAATGTACCGATAAATAAAAATAGCATACCCCTATCGGTTTTGGCTTGGACGCAAAGTCATTACGCTAATACCGAGGGTCCAGTAATTTAGTTTTAGAACTGTTTTCACGGTTGCCTACAACTAAACTAGTGTTACCTACCACAAAAGCACCCTACTGTACTTAAACTACTGTCATAGTCTATGTTCGTAATTAGCCAATCTCACACAGGCTACCATAAAATACGGAAATCTTTACTTTAACATGCTTTATTAAATCATTTGGTTGCTTAATCTTAGTTACTAACTGGTAAAATCGTATCTGCTGGCTAAAACATTACAATGAAATATTGAAAAGCAAAGGCTTTGTTGCTATAGCACAGTGGTTCCCAACCTTTCTTCTGTCGCGGCGCATTTTAGAAAAAAACGAAAATTATTTGGCACACCTCGAATATTTTGAATACAAAATTTATTCAAATTGACCGTTTTTTACATATCACAACGAAAAATTAAGGCAATAACCGTAATTTAGCTTGTTTCCAGGAAATTCACTGTACTTGCGTCTTTATGACAGGATTGCAACAATTTTGTCAGTGAGAAACTTGTGCTTGATGTTTCTTAGCAACCATTTCAATGTCAGGACGTATTTCAGAGAGACAAACCCTCATTTCTTCTTCAATGCAACAAAGCCGCTCTCGTTTTTTGGACTTCATATTGTGGAGTGTTGAAAATCCTAGTTCACATGGATATGATGTCGAAAACTGCATCAGAATGGTCAAAGCCTTTTTAGCTAATGAAGATTATTCTTCTTTGACAGCAATCCAAAATGTATCTATTGGTACCCCAGCATGTTTGATTTTAAGTCCACGATCACTGGAAACACAGGCCAACTCCTCTTCTTCACATAATAAAAGACCAGTGCTAGATGAATTCTCTATAAAAGGATTTCGAACCCAGTCATACTCATCGGTCTTCAGTAATGGGAAATAAAAGTTAATTTTGCTTCCAGAGTTGTTAAAATGGGGCTAATTTTCTTTATGCAGCTTTGTCGTACTAAAGGGAACATCTCTAGGTTACGATCTTTAGCCTTGTTTTTCCAAATTGCAACTTTCTTTTTAAATGCAATCAGCTTATCTGATGAAGTTAGTGTGTTTTCTTCTCTGCCTTGCATGCTTGTGTTGAGGCCAATGAGATGTGCAAATATTTCTGCCAAATATTCTAGCCTTGAAAGCCAGAATTCACATTCAAGATATTCACAGAAGTGTTCATGTTCTTCTGTTTTGAAAATTGGATGAAGTTCCTTGTGCAGTTAATATACACGCCATAGCACCTTTCCGCTTGAGAGCTACCTCGCTTTAGTGTGCAGAATCAAACGTTTGTGCCGAGAGTCCATATCAATACAAATTTTCTCAAAAAAACGAGACTTCTTCGGCCTCATTTTGATGAAATTAACCATTTGAACAACTTGTTTTAGAACTTGACTTAAGTCACCTGGTATTGTTTTTGAAACAAGTACTTCTCTATGGAGGAAGCAGTGGGTTTGTACAACATTAGGATTTTCTTTTTGTACGAGTGATACAAAACCTTTAATACTGCTAACCATACATGGCGCCCCATCAGTACATATTCCAATGCACGAGTTCCATGATAAATTCCATTTTTCAAGGTAAGCAGATAATATGTCAAAGACGTCTTGGCCTCTTGTAGTGAGTGACATTTCCTTGCAGCACAAAAATTGATTTATTATTTGATTTCCATCAACGAAACGAATAAACGCAAGTAACTGTGGTTTGCCGCTGATGTCGGTTGATTCGTCAACTTGTAAAGCGAATTCAACGGTGCTTTGAAGTTTAGTCTGTACAGTTTCCTCGATATTAGCAGACAAATCCACAATACGTCTTTGGATTGTATTATTTGACAGGGGAGTCTTGCGTATTTCTTGTTCGGCTTTGTCACCCAGAATTCTTTTTACTATCTTTCTGCAAGCAGGCAAGATGATCGACTCAGCCAAAGTATGTGATCTTGTTTGCTGTGCGATCATTTCGGCGACATCATAGAAAGCAGCTTGTGCCTTTTCAGAAACAGTTAACAATTTTTGAAAAGCGGCTTTTTGTTTGGATTGTTGCTCTAGTAGTCTCCGAAAATAGTTCAGATTTTTATCTTGAAGGTGCGTGTGTTTGGTTACAAAATGTCTACTTAACTTGCTGGGCACCATACCTTCGTTTGACATTTTTTCGCGACAAATGACACACAGTGGGAAAGGTTGATCCTCACTACCAGTCCAGTGAAATCCATATTTCAAATAATCATCGCAGTATTGACGTTTTGATCGAGCTTTTGGTGCTTTATCACAGGGCTTTGCTGCCTTGGAACGTTTACTTTCTGATTCATTATCATCACTTTGTTTCCTCTTGATAATTTTATCCATTTTATTGGGTAACTTAAAGCGCGACAAGTATAATATCTTGACTGAGTGCAAACAATTTAGTTTAGTATTGTACGGTAGTATTTAAGGCACAGTCGACTGGCTTAGATGTGTGTCAGTGTTTGTATATGTCAAAATCGCTATTTATTTCATGCATTATTTTGCACAATGTAGCCACACAACGAACCTCATTCAAGCGTAAATAAACTTGAATGATACATTCACCAACCAAAAACAACTCAATTACTACCAACAATATCGTTAGTGTGCCGTACTGACTAACGTCGGCGGCGTGGAATTTTTTAAAGCGTACTTGATTGAATTTACTCCAATATTTTTTGTGGCGCACCTGATGACATCTCGCGGCGCACTGGTGTGCCGCGGCGCATAGGTTGGGAACCACTGCTATAGCATGAGAAAAGTCCACTCTGTATTATTTCTTGGACCATCTACTTGTTTGGGCCAAAAAACTGCTATCTCGCGGGCTTTTAGCTCATACTTTTAGTGACTCTGCCAAAATTGCTAGCCAAAAGTCGAAGAATTTTGGACGTGTGGATTGGCTGATTGTTAAATGCTTATCCAAAAAAATGATTAGGTTGATATTGTGTAGACTACATATACCTATAGAACATAAGCGTAAAAAAATGACGCTTGTTGCTTCAATCCCCCAAACTGTTGTTAGACCTTCCTGAGTATTGTGAGTCCTCCATAAATTCTTAAACAAATACTGTATTGTAATGTAATTCGTAACCAAGATGAAGGAAATAAATAACCTGTTCACACGTTGATCTTCAAAAAATGGTCTTTTAATTTTGTGTTGAAAAAAAAAGGGAAAAACTGTCACTTTCAAAAAATTGACCTCCAAAAAAGGTCTTCTTTCCTTCACCCGCCTCCATGGAAGTCACCCCCATATTGCTACGTCTTCTTACTGCATCCAACAAATGAAGTGTTGACTAAAAGTAAAAACAGTTTTGCTTAATATTTATTGTTATCGTTAGCTGTAGACTGGTCACCCGTTTACCATTTGCAATGAAGCAGAACAAGTAGATTGCATGCTACGTTTAGTTGCAAGCATTAACTTTGCTTTACTCAGGGCATTATACAAACTCTCCGAATAAAGAGGCCGGTTTACATTTGGCGTAAATTGCGGGCGTGGCGTGAAAAATCCTTTGTTTCTCTATTTAGTCTCATCCCGCAATTTACGCCTAATGGAAACTAGCCTTTAGTACCAAAACATTTTTATCTCGGTCATCGATATTTTAAAGCAGTGTTTCTTAATCTTTTTCTACCTCAGCACCCCTTTTGGTCAGACCTAAGCTGTCCAGCACCCCCTACCATTGGCTAACACCTGGTTACTTATAAGGGTAAAGTAAAGACAAATGCAGTACATTTTGATCATAAGGCACCTGCAGGTAATATGGCCATGCTGGCAATATGGCCCACTGCTCCGATCTCCGTATCTAAGAGAAGAAATATTTTTCCATTTTTATGAACTTGGAGTGGATCCATACTTGTATTGATTCGCACAGTTAGGGTTAGATCTGTGCAGTAATGAGTTCGCTACAGCGAAACAAAAGTTTGAAATCTTGAAATTGAGCGTTTTTATAAAATCTAGGATTTTTCACCCTTCCAAAAATGGGGTGTATGGTTGGGAAAACTTTAATTTCTTTTTAGCAGGGCAGGAAGGGATTGCTTCAGTTAAACTAAGTAGTTTTGTGTGCATAAAAAGATTTAAGCATTAGTTTAATTGATTAGAAATTGTTCGAGAGCCGTTGCTGGTAATAAGGCCCCCCTCCATTTGATTGAATGTGCACCTGTGATTGTGTTAGTGTGCATACAGTACTGTAAGTGTAAACACACCTGTCTTTGCATGTACGCTATAGTGATTTTGAGTACACCACTTGATTGTGAGAATTTAGGGAGTACACCTTTCTTTTAACGAAAATGTGATTGCTTAATTTTAAATTTAGTTGCGTACACCATAGTAATGATCTAAATTTAGGGTACGTTTGCCCGCATGTTTTTCGATCCCTACGATTTAACCAGTAGCTACAAAAGATATTCAGGACCTCTTGTTAATGTTCCTGAGCATCTTCATGCTTCATTTAATGCAAAAACATCACAAAATATCCATTAGTTTGTCTACAAAATTTCTTAAATAGCTTGACAATCTTGGGCCTTATTACCTGCATGTGCATCTAATATGGCCCAAAAAAAACTTTTTTTAAAAATAGCGTCATGGAAACCCTGAACTTTATCCGACCTTCAACGTTTGATATATGATGTGTAACAACTTACTCTACTTCCATGCACAGTTTGACCAGAAACTTTCAAGTAGTTTTTAAGAAATTTGAGAAAGTTTGTTAGGGTGGCCATATTACCTGCAGGTACCTTATGTTTGGTCCATTCTTCAAAACAAAAACAGCAAGTATGGCTATAGCATTGACAAAAACAATGAGAAAACAAAGGAAATCTCATTGACAAACTCAATTTAAAATACACTCATCAATGCGATTTTTGTTCTTGCTTGTGTGCAACTAGTTTTTCATATCGTGGCATCGTGTTTGCCAGAGCCATACTCATGCTGTGTAGCAGGCTTCCATGAAGACTGTTGCGGACAGTTGTCTTGATTAAGAGCGTTGTCGAGAATGCCTTCTTGCACTGGTAAGTAGTTGGGAATGGAGTGGTCATCTGCAGCGCTGCCCTTGCCATCCAGGATATGCAACTATCTGATCACATCAAAAATGAGACAGAGGTGATGCACGGAATTTTGTCTCGTAACCCTGGTTCTCTTGCAAATCTATAAAGTTCTACTTCAGGCTGTCAGCATCACTCATTTCTGCCAAGAAGGGCTGCGAAATCCATTCTGAGAATGTCAAATCATTGCGCAAGTACTTTTTTGTGGTGGTTTCAAGGTACAGCAGATGAGTAACTATATTTTCTAAAACCATTGGGCTGATTGTCTTATCCCCAAATTTTCTTCAACAATTGGAAAGTTTTCCACACTTCCTCCCTCAACTCAACGCTTCCAGAGCGCGAGCTTCTTTTTGAAGGCTTCGATCTTTTCTGTGCAAAGAATATGATAAGCATACATGCCTTGCATGAACATGTTGAGATCAATGAAATGACTGAATATATCTGCAAGACAGAACAGAAATAGGATTAAGATTTCGTCCTCGAATTTATCCACAAAACTACTCTGATATTCTTGAAGAAATATTGCAATCTCTTCTTTGAGCTTTGCCATATGAGTCAAGATTTTCTCACGGAAGAGCCACCGCACTTCTATATGAAAGAGAAGAACTTGATGCTCATTTCCCATTTTCTCACAGAATAATTTGAACAATCTGTGGTGTAAAGAACGACCACAGATGAAATTTACAACTTCCACTCAGATAGACAGAACATCTTTCAGGTTAGGCGGCAATGACCATGATATCTGGTACCTTCGTCGCTAACAGAGCAGCAAACCCAGAATTTTTTCCAATCATGGCACCATCTGTACATACTGACATTAACTTCTCTTATTTTATCTGATGCTTCTCAAAAAAATCGGCGCCAAGTCGCAATGCATCATCTGCCTTCGTCGTTGTTTGCAATGGCCCACAGAAGAGGAATTCATCTTTGATATCACCATCCTTGATGTACCAAGCATATTCAATGAGCTGGCTCATGTTGGAAACATCTGTTGATTCGTCCATTTGTTAATAATGCGGATGGGACTATCTTTAATCTCTTGAACAATCTGATATAAGATGTCACAGCTCATGTCAGCAATTCCATCTGCAATGACATCATTGGACACAAGTACGTCCTTCATCTTCTTGGCTGTCTCTGTTCCCAAGACCAGTTCTACCATTCGAATAGTGCATGGCTTTATTCGGTTTTTCTTGGCTGAATGTGC
The DNA here is from genome assembly GCA_963675345.1 of Trididemnum clinides. NCBI lineage: Eukaryota > Metazoa > Chordata > Ascidiacea > Aplousobranchia > Didemnidae > Trididemnum > Trididemnum clinides. The sequence goes on along the minus strand of OY776289.1, from coordinate 31,941,720 downwards.
AGCCTTCACTTGGACGCACTGGTATGCCACCTCGTAGGAAGCTCTTAGAAGTTGCTTTTGCATTACGTTGCATCCAGATGGGGTAGTGTACCCCTTTGGTCATATCTGTTCATGTCCTGCTGCTCGATGTTTCGCCCGGTGCGCTTTGAGTCTAGCAGGCTACAAATTAGAGTCGCACAAAATGAAATGGCAGGTCATGCATTGTGCTTGGTCTGGTCCTCCAATATCATCCAGGAGTGCAATGTAGCCATACCTGACATATTCGTCATTGCATTTGCGTTTTTCAGCATTGTAGAATCATGCAAACTTAACAGATAAACAATCTGACAAACACATCAAAATTAAAAATTTTATACACTACCTAAAGTTAGCACTAGTAATATACAAAGCTTGTGATTCTGATTTAATATTGAAGTGTGAACCGCTCGTACAAATTAAGTGGTTTCTATCACTATGCTACAGCACAAATGAAAAACCGGTCAAAGTTTAACGCGGTATTAAATTTTTAAATTAGTGGTAAAAATACGTTTGTAGAAACGTATTCCTTTTACCTTTGACCGCCACATATGTGACCTTCCCCAGCACCCCAGAAATTGATTTTGGCACCCCAGGTAAAGAAACGTTGTTTTAAGGCATTCTGTGCTTTCATTTGAGCAGTAACGCCAGCTAAATGGTCACGATTAAATGACGTCACAAACACGCCCTTGCTACGTGTTTTCGCGATTTATTGCATCAGCCATAATACAAAGAAGGTGTGCAAGAGTTAGAGATGTTTCTCCGCCCAGTAAAAATTAGCTGCTTTGATCCTTATTTAATAAAAAACATTATCCTAAATTTCCTGAAAATATTTCGAGTGCAAATTTACTTACAACATGTTTAATTTTGATACATAGTTTACATTAATTAATGAGTAGATACTTAGCGGATGAACAAATGCTATTTTTGTAGTTGCGACTAAATGTCCCGTATGTTACGCGACACAAAATTTTGAAGAATGTTACCATTTTTCATTTCGTAAGTTTTCAGAAGGTTGTTGCAGTATTTATGTGTTATCTGGCCCAAAAAATGGCCGTGTGAATGCGAATTATGCCTGCGTTTTTACTCAAGCCGTGCAACAGCATGGAGTAAGTAATGTTTGTTTATATTTTGATAAGTACATTAGATTTTTAGCAATATTTAGTTTAATTGTTAAAAGGTGCGGTAGGCTCATTGTAACATTGAACATTCACGTGTTATTCCTTCATTTTTAATTTTTAGATTTTTGCATGATGGAATTTTCAAAGTAATTGATATTAGCCAGGATAAAGGCTCACAGAGTTTATCGATTGATGATGTCCCGAGCATTTATGGAAGAAGAGAGTTTGCTGGAGCCAGGTTACTTGGGGGAGGTCGTCCCGATGTGGGAACATGACCTGGTTCTTTTTGATGGAAAAGTAGATATTGCTACCTCACTGAACGCTGATTCAGCGCTCCAGAATGTTGGAGAAACTTTTCCAAGCAACTGTACATACAGTAAGTATTTTGTTTATCCTGTAGACCGTATGCCCGCGGGCGTCATGTCGCCCGCGAGAACAATGTGAGGCGCCCGCGGGGACGATGTGAGTCGACAGCCTGTTTCAAAGGTATTTTAAAATTGTTTAGTAGATGAACTGGTCCGTGAGTGACACAACCATATTCGTGAGATATGAAAACAAAGTATAGGTCCAGGCTGAATGTTGACGCTGACGTACGGGTTTGTTTGTCACAAATAGCCCCAAGAGTTGATGAAGAATACCCTCGCCATGGTCAGTAATTGGAAAGTAGCCCTTGGCCCCAAAAGGTGGGTGACCCCTGCAGTAGACTTTTATAACTGTGCTTTGTAATTGCTTGAGCTTCTTAGCTTTTTTTGTTATAGCCTAAGCATCTTGTTTTTTTGTTGTTAATATTGCTTTTGTTTTAGATCTCCAACATGAAGACTGGATGTCGCACCGTGTAGATTTTGACATCCTTGATCAATTAGTTGATAATGATTTTGACCCATTGTACTTAGCGCATGCTAAAGGTCAAGAGACTACCAGTACTTGCTCCGCCGTGCTTCAGCCAGTATCACCAGCCTCCAGTGATGATTCTGGTATTTCTTCGCTGGGTAGTGATGAACTGTCCATCGTTTTGTCCGATAACTCCCCAGCTGCTGGTGATTCTGCTAAGCTCGCTAGTGGTGTTCTTGAATTTGTTCCGCAATTAGAGACGATGCCAAATTTTTTCAGTTTTCCAGTGGAGTTTTCAAACGAACTGCCAGTACTACAAAACATTGCTGATGATCTTTTAGAACGTTCTAATTCTGAAACTCCTCACTCTCCAGAACCTCAGATGCTGATTGAATCCGCAGACACTCCTTCAATATCAAGCAGTTCCTCTTCCCTGGGCAGTGTGGGAAGTCCATCAGACTTTGATGTAGAACCTTCAGCAGTTTTTAACCTGCCTGTCGTTACTGCGCCATTACCCATTCAAGAACTTACTAGCACTGGGCGAACTTCTAAATGTGGACGGAAAAGCAAGACAAGCAGTCTAGAAGAAAAGAAGAAACGCAAAAGAGATCAAAACAAAAGCGCAGCGACACGATATCGTGTAAGAAAAAGACAGGAAGCCATGGTAAGGGAAGAAGAATTCAATGTGTTGGACACAAAAAACAAGTCTTTGAAAGATAAGGTGTCTCAAATTTCTCGGGAGATTAACTATTTGAAGGAGTTGATGATAGAGGTGTACACCATCAAGGGATTAATTAGTTGAAGTCTAAAGGGGATCAACGTGTAACTAGAAGTCAGTCCAACAAAGCGGTGGATGTGGAAAGGATTTGATTCGAGGATGTAGTAGTGGCGAATGTTCTCTTGTCCTTTAGCGTTTTGCGTGTGTAAATATTTATTTTTTTCGTTTTGTGTGGTTTATGTTTTAATTGCTTATCGATCGTTGTTATGAAGCCCTTTACAATGTAGGCTTTTTTAAAACGGGAAATGAATCAATCATTTTATTTTTGCGTGGACAAAAAAAAGGAGCAATGGCAAAACAATACAGTCAACTTCAGATATAAGAGATTCAAATATAAGGGACTACGCCAAAGGTCCCAAATGATTTTCAATATAAACTAAGTCGGTTATAAGAGACTGATTAAGTTGGTCCCGGCGGATCTCTTATATCCGAAGTTGACTGCATACGCTAATTACTCTAAAAGTGCTGTTTTTCACAACTTGCTCTTATTCTGATTGCACTCACTAACTTTCAAACTGTGGGTTTTGATCCGCTCCGAAATTTGTTTTAGCGGCACCGGCATTTAAATGCATGAAATACGTTCTGCGTTTCAGTTTTTTAAATAGTAAAAAAAGTTTTGTGTGATAATCTTGTATATGGACGCAGCCCTTGAAAATCATAATTCGTACGGCGATAATGTTGTAGACTAACATAGTTATGTTGTGCGATTTAAGCACGTTTTCAACCAAGGCGTATTGACAACTGTTGCACAGTACGCTAGATCAGTGGTTCTCAAACGTTTGGTGTTGTGGAGCCCATGAAAAGGTTGACCATTATTTACGGAGCCCCACAATAAATTTGTAAAAATAAAAACAAAAGTAAACAAATAGCTTGCGGAACCCATAGGGTTCTCTCGCGGAGCCCTGGGGCTCCGTACGGAGGATTTTATGAACCAATGAGCTAGATAATAGTAGAAAATAGCCGTTGCCAGTTTCTTTGGTTACGCTTCAGTGGTTTCTGCTTTGGCTAAGCTAAGTCTGGCAGTAGTTACTAATGATGAAAGAACTCTCTCGCCGTTTTTGTGGGCTTTGACTTTCGGCCGGAGTGGTGTGTGCGAGGTTGCTTAAAACAGTTCATGCTTTTGTTTAAAAACAAAATTAGCTCGTTTTACAACTTTTGGTATGTGTGTATGACTTTTCACTTCTAGCCTCTATTAGGTTTCATTTTCTTACGTCTAAATCACCAGTCGGATGTCATTATTTTTTGTCCAATTCTCCTATTTTCTTAGTCCGATCACTATTCAGAAGTCAATTATGATGTGACATCGCGATGCGGCGCTAGTCACGTCGTCGTTTTTATATTATCGCAAGCTTTGACGTTTTGCATAGTTTACATATCTGTGTTTGTTATTGAAAATAAAATTACTTCAATTTTATAAGTGCTGGTCGTAGAAAAATGCTCCGTGCAAGAATTGCTAATTGTCGCCAGCGGGTACTGATGTTTAGTCTGTAACCTCAGTGATACCAAAGGATATCTTCCGAATGCAAGTGTGGTAACTGTAGAATTTAGTCGCAAAAAAGTAGAACAATTAATCCAGGGGGGTTCGATAAATTGGTCTATGACGCCACAACGTCAGCAGCACATTTAATGTGAAATGGCATCTTTTTAATTAACTTGATAATTTTAAAACTATTGGTCGCAAAATCATAAAACCGAGTAATTGATTGTTACCATAAAACGAGGTAAGTTGGGTCCAGGAACAATTAAAAAAATTCTTGATCTTTTAGAAACTACATTTAATGTCGTATAGGGGCTAAAAAGCTACCATAAACCTAACATTTATATAATATTCAAGGCGATTCTCCAATAATAAAAGAAAATTATTCCACTTTGGGGTAACTTTGGCCATGAATGCATGTTCGTATTCTTCTGACCAGATATCAGCCCATATTGCCAAAGTTCAACAGCTCTTGATAAACTTTAACCAAAGATTATAATTAAAAAAAATGATTCAACAAGTGTCTGATAGTCACACTTTCACTCGCAAAATTAGCTGAATGACGCCAACTACCAACAAAATTTTATGCCTGAAGTATATGATCCACCACTCGACAGAAAATGCTTCAAAAATGTTAGTGCGAGACTGATTGTGGTGGTGGTTTGGATCCCACTCTGGATCAGATCCATAACCTGGTAAAGATTTATCTTTACTAGGTTATGGAAGTGCCTAACTAAGCATGTGATATGCTCTCCTGTTCTTCTTTACAGGTTGAGCGCTCTATTGTTGCAGAAACATATTCACCCGTGTCCTGATTTGTAACAGGCGCTTGAACACTCTTTCCCGGCTCAACGTCCATCTCGACCCTTTTTTTTCTTTTAGGTGCTGTTTCTTCTGCTCCGTAATGCATCTGTTGCAGGTAAGTGACAAAAACATTTGACACCGATTCTTAAATGGAACTTCTTTCTTCATAATCTTGCGGTAAACGATTGATAACAACTTCTAAATCGTAGTGGAAAACGCCTGTTTTTTAAAGTCCAGCTTCCAAGTTCGATTTGGTAGAGAGCTGCAAACTATTAATGCTCTTCCCAAAAATTGTCAAATCAAGGTGAACAAAACTTCGAAACAAATCAAAATTTGAAGTTTACTGTGCCCTCTCGGAAAAATCAAACACAAGATTTTTTACAAATTTCACATTTGCGTCAAGTTCAAGGCCATTGCTTCAGTTTTGTACCAAATGCGGGAGCCAGAAAGAAAGAGATCCAATTTTTAAATCCAGTTTTGTCTCCACTAGCACACCGGCCAAATTTTTCTCATATTTCCAGAAAACTTATACACAGTAGATATATCAAGATAGACATCTTCAATGGGATAGTGCCACTTTTTTTTGTCCGTGGCATCTTCCAATTTTGTTTTAATCTGTTTTTCCACTCGCATTTTCCACGTCATCTTGGGTGGCCGACGCTTTATTCTTTCAAACACTTTAAAATCTAACAATCTTTTCAGAAAGCCATTACCATTCTTTCTCAAAACACTTCTGTACCATTGCACTCCACTCGTCCGGGCCAGTCCGTCCGAAGTCTCATTCAAACTCAGCATATTCATAAGCTCTTAGCTTTATTTTTTTCCATCAATTTAATTCCACACATTGCACTTAACATTCCTTTTCACTTCTTTTCAAAGTTGCTTCATTTTCTCCCTCAGACATCGCATTTCGCTTTCGTACAGCATTGCCAATCTTTCACGACTTTGATAAATCCTTCTTTTCTTTTTCAAAAAGAGTTTTCTTCCTTGAAGCAACTTCCTACATTCTCTAAATTTTATTCATTCGATTTTGATTCTCGCTACCACTGCTGTTTCACTTCCACCACCGGCATTCAACTTTTCCCCCAAATAACAAAAACCCCACCTGGTCATAAAATGATAGTTCTTCCTCTGGTTCCACAAATTCTTATATTGCCTAAACACATCCTTCATAAGCAAAACCTTTTATCAGTGTTGAAATGACTATCTTTATTTTCGTACATGTATCTTGCACCCATTTACCACATTTTGTACACCTCAGTAAATTTGCTATTACCCTCTTACCGCACTTGGCACATGAATAAACTTTGCTCTTGAGTATTTCACCTTTCAAACCATTTTCCGTAACTATAGTTTTCTTGAAGTTAACCTTCAGCTCTTGCTCTCAAACGCCTCTTTCCATTTCAAAAACTTCTTCCTCGAATTCTTTATACTTTTACTCATTAAAATCAAGTAATCTGCATAGAAAATTTTATTTATCATGCCTTTTCCTGCATACTCAGGTTTTACATCCACCTTAATTGCAAAAACAGCTGCGAAAACCAAGAATCTTAGAAAAACACTAGTAGAGAGCTGCGGAATCTGCATAGCTATGACCATCTTTCCTTACTAGTGATGTCACTGGGATTCATCTGCATAGCTGCAAAGCGAAAAGCATCGCGCTGCCCTTTAAAAATTTTAGATTTTTCTTATACTTAGCTACACAGTGCTAAATACTGATGATGTCATCACGACAAGAGTCAAATCACACCTCGAATTCCTATTTAAACTACGAACCTGCTGCAATTTCGTCCGTTGTTTAGGTAGAATTTCGCGAAAACTTCAAAGATAAAACAAATCCGCAACAATTAAATTTACTATCACAAGTAAGCGAGTAACATAATAAAAATGAGAGCATATATGTACACAGAGCTAAGTTAAAAAGTAAAAGTCATGTAAAGTGCTCTCCGACATCCTGCTGATCCGCTTGTGTTTTTACCTCACCGCTGTTTGCTCCTTCGCAAGTGCTTTGACAATGCAAGTAGTCTCGATAATTTGCATCTGCATGCGTCGATGCGCAAGGTTTGTCGTCTGGGCTGTCGATGACATCATGATCAGTGCTTGCTTTGGATCGCGATTCTTTTGTTTTCTCTACTGTTGCAAATTCGATGCCAGAAAAAACTTCTTCAATCGGGATTCCCATTTCAAGTCGAGACATTCTTCGTTGGGCATTCTGATACCGTGGCGGGTCTAAAAGTAAAAAATTGTTTTGAAAGTGAATATTTTTTTGATATCATGTATATATTTAGGTTGTGAAAGATGGAGGTTGTTTTTTTGAGCAATAGGGTCACTCCTAATTTAGCGGATGAAGCGGCTGCTTAGACAATTGTAGTTATTCTTGTGATTAAGATTGTTGCACCGTTGTATAGTCTGTTCTTAGAACATTGGACAGTTGTTGCGGTTGAAAATAGACCCACTTGGGTTCACAACTGCTTCAGAGTTGGCAGTAGTGCAAGCAGAAGGCATTTTTAAAATGATCATTGCAACCAATGCGGCAAAATATTCACATAGTCACAATTGCAAATTGTCTTGATCAGCTGAGCTACATTTAACCCGTTTATATGTTTATTTTGAACGTGAAGTTCAGGATAGTGAACTAGGAAGATCATTTTGCTATCAAAATGTGAACGCAGCTTGAAATTAATTGCGGAGCTGGTATGGTTTAAGTCCTAACGGCCAATGAAATTCCACGCCTTCAAGCGCAAAGCCAACGTTTGAAGCCGACAACCAAACACCTGACAGCATAGGCGTAGCCAGGGGGGGCCAAAGGGGCCATGGCCCCCCTGAATTTTAAGTCAAATTACAAAACAGTATCAAAAAAATAAAAACATAAATTTTTTTGCGCCTCTGCAGATACATTAGACTTTATTGTTGACGTTTAGCAAGGGGGTGGGTCGGGCGTGACTTTTAAGTTTTTAAACTTTCAAATGTTATCATACAAGATGTATACGTTATACACACTAAATATCGCCGAAGTTTTTCTTCTATGTCGCATTCGAGTGATGAATTGATATTCCAAGTTATGGTAATTGCAAGAAATAAGCGTCTCGCTGAGTGCTTTCTTGTTTTATGGCGATGCGGACTACTACAAAGACGTCGCTTCATTTATCAGAACGTTAAACCTACCAGTGGGAGTGGTTTCCTTGAAATTCCTTGAATAGTGCGTTATACGTCACAATTTGAAGTTGAACTATTAAAGCCGTTCTTGATAAAACTACATTAGATCAGTGAAATCGCATTCGCACTTTCTCAGTTTTGTACAGCAATTTTTGTAGTAGCAACGAGCGTAGATCACGAAAGGCAAAATGCCGTAATAAGTAAATGACGTCACATTAAAAGTTGCAAAATTTAGCCCCCCCTCTCAAGTTTTTTCTGGCTACGCCCTTGCCTCGCAGTCTAATTGCCCACATAATGATATAAAAAGCTTTTTATGGCACACTTGTCAGTGGCCATTTTACATAAATCGTTGAGTGAAAAATTACCATCTCCGTGTAAATGATAAAAAATGGCCATTAGTCTTTCCGCTTGACCCGCTAATGATCTTGTAGCACGTAAATGAATTGCTCAACTACGCATTTACCTGGAGATGGTGGTGGTTCTGGAGGTCCGGTAGGTGGCGTTAAAGTATTTTTCTTTTTGTGTTTCTTTGAAAGAAACAAACCCATTTTGAAAACGTCTTTGACACTTTTCTTTGATCGTTTTTCTGCATCAAAACATTTATCAACTAAATCAGCATATTAGAAATTTATAGCTATCATTCGAATACTTCAAAATTTTACTCATTAATATTCCAACAACACGAACTGAAAAATAAGAAAATATAAATAGACAAAAGAAATATATCTGCCTCTTTGCTTTTATTCTCGTTCAGCGATTCTCACTACTGCTGTTAGCGTTATGAGTTAAATCAATTGTGTCTCAACTTTTTCACTGATAATCATTGCAACAAGCTTGGGAAAGATCTTTAATCCTCTGCGATCACAACATTGTTGCTCCTAAAGTCAATTCTTTTCCAAAAACTGACTCATGTCTATGTAATTGCGGCTCATATTAAACGAAAACTAATTTTGATTCAAAGACTTCAAACGTTTTAAAGGCGCTTCCCCTGGTGTATTCTCATCTCATTTTTTCGTTGTTTAATTTTTTGCAAGCCATCTTTTTCGATTTAAAATTACAATTCGTTTGGGAGCCGCTAAAGTGGTCATCACTTAGACTATATCTTCCGTAATGCCAGCAAGTATATAGTAGCAGAATATTGCACAAGCGTAGCATTCTTCTATTTTTCTTTAAACTAGGCCTTCAAGTTAAACGACTGCTCTTGATTTTTTGCATTGTTTTATAAACCGCACTTGAACAAAGACAAATAAATGCTAAGATGTCAAGTGTGACACATACTGCTTCAATGTGCTCTTGCAACGTATTTTAAACAGTGGCGTCATTAATTCTATCTTTGAAAAAGGCAGTTCATTAATTTACGCGTGCACATCGACAAATATTAATTAGCTTTATTCCCAAACCTACTGTTTCTTGGTCCTACCTGTCTCGCTAATTTGACTGATTATAAACTATTGATTATTAAGCAAATTTGAAAGTAACTGAGAATAGCAGGCAAAAAAGAATCTACACATATGAATACTTATGAGAGGGAAGAGGCGGGATATGGTTTCATAAAATGCTCAAAACTTCAAACTATTTTAGAGATTTAGGGTCTGTTTGTTACCGATGATGACCTTTCCTTTGAAACGTTTTTCTTTTTTCTTACTTTACGCTATGCTTTTTATGGTTTTAGGCAGATTTCCATGTAACAAGCGTTTGCTCAATTTTCTTTTTTTTTTGAAAAACACTCTCTCATATCCGGTCACCCCTCACCGCGGAAGTCGAATTGTCAACTGCGCCTTGCTTCACGCTAACCCTGTTTGTGTATTTCAGCTGACCCCCATTCATACAACAAACTTCTGCTTGAAGCATTTTTGGTTTAATTTTGTTGAAAGCGTTGCTTCTACAGCCGACGGTATTTTGCAAAGATAAATTCTTTAGCTTGGGCTTGCTCAGTTCAGGTTTTCAGGCCTACTTGATTGACATCGAAAAACAAGCAGCTTACATCAACAAGACTTTGGCTACACGGTTGAAATATTGCGAATCACGTTTCACAATCAGATTCTTGGTTTCCATGCTATTACTGCCATCTTCCGCGGTCATTTATTTACAGCAGCTTCAGCAATTGTAATGCTCAGTGTAAGCATAACAGACCATGCTAAACTGGGTAACGTATGAGCATAACTCGTGCTAGAGCGCGACATACCAGTTAATTCTGAGTGCAAAATAAAAAATTGCGACGTACCTTCTGTAGATGGACCGGGCTTTTCATAAAAATTATCGCTTTCGGGAGTCATTGGTCTGTTGAGCCCTACTGATTCCTCGATGCCTACGACAGGATCTAAAACAAATTTTAGTTTCTGTGCTATTTTGACAAAAAGATGCTTCGTAGGATAAAAAAGCGCAGCTGTTCATTCAGTATGTTAAAAAACACCAAAATTGGCTACCTATTGCAAACTGTCTCTTGCTTATTTGAGAATCTAGATTGATGACTGATTGGAAACAAACACAGTTTCTTCTAGCTTGATAAGCAGGTTATTCTACTTAAATGTGTGTTTAAATTAATTTTTCATTTTCAAAATACATTGAAAATTTCACCTCTCGCCGTCCTGTCACGTAATGAAGTCCAAAGCTAAAGACTTCTTCTGTAGTTTAAACTGTGTGATAAAGAGTTATAGGCCTACATTATTGTCATCTGGTCATCAAAAATGCTACAGCTGAGAACAGACCAACTTGAGTACGGATCCGCTTTGAAGATACCGTTAGTTACCACGCGATAATTAGTAATGCATTCTTAAAGACTGGTTTCCATTAAGCGTAGAATGCAGGGTGTGGTGTGAAAAATTTTTTGTTTCTCTATTTAGTTTTGTAAAAAATTTTTCACGCTACGCCAGCAATCTACGCCTTATGGAAACCAGTCTTAACACAAGTATCGATGCAACCTTTACCATGGCAATGCCTGTCAAATATCTTTCGCAAAGGCACGACAACGCTATAATCGTGCACGCATTCAACTCGCAACCTTGTTATAGTAAGCTCGAGACTTATCACGCGTAAGAAAGTGGCCAACTCCAAAAAATTGCTGGTAGTGCCGTTGGCAAAGGCTCCTAGCTAGATTCTTCCACTCTTAGACCTACATCAAATCCTAGTGGAGGGTTGAAACAGTCTATATATCTCAGTTGATCCAACAACCAGCAAATTGAACAGGAGTTCATGTGCGCAAGAAGAAGTAATATGCAGGTGATATAAATTATTTAATATCACAGCAACCACGAATTTTTAGATTTATAGCTTCGCTGACTTAAATCTGAGAGCTAAAACTTAAACAAGGATCTTTCGCAGTCACCTGCGAACAAAAATAGCAGTGCATAAATGATGCAAAGGATTACGTGCTGTTTCATAACGCGCTGAAATTTTGAAGAAAAACATATTAAATTATCTGCTACGTGGGTAATCCAAAACAAAGGTGTTTCATTACAGTGTTTGCAGATAACATTACCTCATAATCATTCCAATAGTACTTATACAATGTAGTGACGCAATCGTTAGGTTAAACCTACATTTGATTTGCGCTGTCGTACCCTTGAGAAAACCAAATAAGAGTGATTTATCGGCGTTCTTATTGCTACATAGAGCTGGAAATAGTGAGATTTATTAAGAACTCAAAAAGTCGAATGTTTTTACTGTCATGAGCGACAGCTCTAAGAGAAAATGCGATTTTAGATCACTTCATTTATTTTCTTCAGATTTGCCGGACTTTGTCTGTGATGGTCAACGTAGAATGAAATTTCCACAAGTGCTTCGGGATAACTAATTGTAAGGGGTGTAGTGCTTAAAAAAGAAATGTAGAAACGCACAATTTTTTAAATCATAGCCAAGAATGGGAGCCCCCAAAATAGCCATTTTCAATGTTTATTTAGATTTTGTCGTCACAACAATGATTACATAATCAAGTTGTCAGGCTGCGACGAAAGAGATAACGTGCAATTTATTTATTTATGCTTCGTCAGGAGCGGTACATAGGAATTCACAGTAGAAATATGCGTCTTCATGTCAGGTTAGAGCGAAACAGTGAAGAAAAGCCGTTTCTGTTTGAAAAGCAATGTGAGAAACACGCGTTCTCTCACCGATACACCCCTGCTAATTGTCCATATTTTGCTTAAGAAAACATCGCATGGCTGGAGTTGCATCGCTTCTTACAACTTTTCTACTCGTTGAAATCAATAGGCAATGAAAATCACCTTTGCCAAGCAGACAACATATAGTCAAGCAAGCAACAAGTCACAATCAGAAGTGTTGAAAAAAAGTTTCAATTTTTAAAAGTTGTGTGTGATGCATGGACCTAGTTTGCGGAGAAACTTAGCAGGGGAACAAACTTACACTGTAAGCATGTTGATGGCAATTACGGAATATGAACACCACCGACCAGTAAAATGAGCACAAAATGTCTAAATGTCGAGAGTGACATATATCCCCATTCCCCTGAAAATAGGTTCCTAGTGTGTAGTACGTAGTAATAGACACCAACGTATTAAGAAGAAGGAGGGTAATGAGTCATATTCCCGTATGATATTAATAAGATAGAACAAAAATCAGCTTAATTTGCTATGACTTAAAAATAAACTTAATCTGCTTTCATGCCCCCCCCTCTTCAAAAATACCCGGTACACTAGCTTTTTTGTATTGCCCATGTTTATCCTCCATTCACGAGAAAGCGACTTTGTATGGTTATATTTTAGACGCGACGTCCGCACTCGCTTGGGAGTTGCCATTTCCGAGCTGTCTGGGCCACCTGTCTTCCACGTAAAGGTGAGGGCGTCCCGTCAAGTGCCTTGCCCAAGGACACAACAAGCGAACTTCCCGGCTTGTTCTCCACAACATCCCCTAAATGCCGAGTGCCAAGCAGGAAGCTGTGGATACCATTTTTTAAAGTCTTTTGGTATGACTCGAAAAGGGGAACGGACCCAGGTCTACCGACTGCGAAGCAGAGGTTCTAACCACTACACCATCGAGTCGGTATTAAGCTGTAGAAGTAAATATTATCATTAGTGACTATACATAATTATTTTATTCAGATCCAATTTTTCTTCTTGGCGAGGCAGCAAAACTTTAAAAGTGAAACAGATATTACAAATTAACTAAAGAAAATGTCATTTACTGAGAAGGGAAACGGTTAAATTGTATAAGTCTAAAAACCTCTGGATTTTTGAAAAACTTTTGATTCACTTTTTCTCGTCTCCTAAATTAAATTTTAAATGCGATCATGCAACGAATTAAGTGAGATGACTCGGTTGAACCCTTAAGGAGATGTTATTATACTAGAATTGCTCTATGCAGTTTTTCTTGTAGAGATGTAATTACCTGATGTTTGTGAAAATGTCATTGAGTGGCTATCACCAATACTCTCTTCACAACCAACAACCAATTCGCTGCTTACGGAATCTAAATAGAACAAGGATTGAACAAAAATTCGTGTACTCAATCAATCCGCTCGCCAAGCAGTTAACAAAAAAGTTTGATTCTTCTGGTTGAAATAAATCACATTTTACAGGATAACAGCATGGAGGTGCACTGCCAAGATGGTAATGTTTATAGCTGATTTTCATCACGAATGATATCGTCACTCAAAGATTGATCTCAGTTTTATATAAACTTCCATGCCAGTGGCGCCACAACTCTTCCAGAGTTCTTTATTTGAGCTAGATTTTTTTGGATCATGCATTTGAGCTTATGCTTCGTTCGATAGCCTTTAGTTTGATTGGGCCATCGCGATGAGTAGACTGCTTGGCTCTGTACCTACGAGTTACGTATTGATGAAGGTTGCCTTTAAGAGGCACGCTCGAAGGCAAGAGGTGGGCAGTAACCAATTACTGTAGTTTTGCTTAAGTAAACTACTTAAGTAGGTTTTTCAGTAACGAGCTACTTGAGTATTTTTAGTTTTTGATACTTCTATTTCTACTTGAGTAGATTGATTAGGAAGTAATGCTACTTGAGTAGTTACACTTTTTAGTTTGGTAGATACTAAAAACTTGATGTCTGTTGAATTGAAAGCGTTATATTTACATAAAAACGGCTTTAAATCAAAGTTTTTACTTTTTGCACATCCTCGAATAAAGTGGCTTTATTGGTTCAAACTTTGAAAAGCAACTAGTTGACCAACTGCTATTTAATGTCAACTAGCCAAGGTACACTGATTCATAAAGTTTCTAGCATCAGAAGTATACGAGCGTATATTCTCCAGTGTTTAATTTTGAAAGTTGTCTAGTGATACAAAATTTCATACCACTGTACCTTTGAATAAAGGTTTCAAAGCACGACATTATGGCACTCTTTTTAAAGCATCAAGTGAAAACTTAAACGTGTTTGCCAGGATCTGATCGAAAATTGTCGTCAAAATGAAGTAGAAAAGAAAAGCCTCCCTATTTGTAATATACGAGACTATAGAATATGAGCATTTGTCGTCCGTAATCCAAGCCGCTAGCGGACCCATTGCAGCGCGTAGACCAATTTTTTGGCGGCATGATACCAATTATCTGTGTTTAATAAAGGTTGCTCCCAGGGTAGCTGAATAGAAGGACGACCTAGCAGTTGACAATACTGAAAATTGACTGTCGTTTTGGGCGGCGACACTGTCCTGGTTTTAAGCAAATGCTGTGTAATTGCCGAATCACAATCACAGGAGCGAAAAGGAGTTGTCCTGCATTTCTCGTATAGATACTTGACTGTCTCGTATAGATACTTTCATTTTTCATGCCAAGTCTAATTGATCTGGGTACACGTTGGTTGACTCTGTCGTGTAGTCTTTGGAATGTGCGGCCAACATACCGGCACTCCTATCCATATACGACATTGGTTCAGCAGAGGGAAGGTACGGCATTTTTTGAATTGCATGTAAAATAGATTCGGTGGAAATTTCATCCAAAGTTTTGTAGCTTTGTAATAATTTTTTAAGGTAGTATAGATTGCTTCCGAGATTTAAGAGAAATGCTCACGATCCTTGAAAGTTTTAGGTAGACTGGGCATTTTCGGGAACCTTCTTTGTTTTTAACACGCTAACTTTGCTGATAACCTTGGACATACCTATCTGAATAATACCGACTAGGTAGACGTTTATCGAAGTATAGTTTTGATGTTCTCCAGGTCTTGTGGTAGTCTCCGTTTGGAAAAGATACGCAGAGTCTTGTACCTTAAGGTTCCAATACGATTTGCCTTTGCTTTTTTGGAGATCAACTGAATCACGAAGTGTATATTCTCCAATAAAAATTGGTTTTCGATTTACAAATAATTCTGTGTCAGATATCTTTTTCAGAACGTCTGGAAAGGAAAGATTGTCATCAGCTTCGTTTTAGAAATGCAATAAATTCGTCCTCGGAAGCTGTATTTAAAGCTATTTCGTTTAATTTTTTTCTTTTTGTTGTATCGTATAAAGCATGCAACAGTTTGTTCACGTACCACAAAGGAGGGCAATTACTCTCTTAAAAGATTTATAAAAATTTTTTTTGGGTTGAATTCTTTAGCGCCTAGTAAAAAAAGTTGTCGCGTAAGCTTAACCTCAGCAAATATCTTTAAAACTTGCTTATTACCACTGATTCTTACCAAAGTTGGTTAAGTTCTCTGAAACAATCAAAAATGTGATCCAAGACATAAAAAAATTTTGAACTGACTACATCAACCTTTTTGACCTCAAATTTTCGATTTATAAGATCTAGATTTTGTCGTTTAGATGTTAAAGAACATTGGTCTCATAGAACCACTCACGTTGTAACTGCGTTTAACTATTTCAACAAAAGTTTTATCAAAAGCATAAGATTACAATATAATAATTTAATCAAATAGATCTACAAAAAAGGTAGTAACCACTAGAATAATTAACTTAACTTGACAGTTTTTAAAATTAAAAAGTCATTAACCTAATATAATGTAATCCCTGTTTAGAGTCTTCTGAAAATAGGCTAAATCTCTAACATAGCGTTTCCCGGAGCAGATCCTTTTGTTGTAGAGCCACCATTACCAGCTCCGTATACATAAACATTCAACTTGTTCAATAATGTAAATCAAGCTACAAATTGGCATAGGGGTTTGCATCTTTAAAAATTCCTTCTCGGATCTTATCTGGTTCAAGTATCCCCAATTAAGAACTACTGGTTTAAAAGAATACTCGATAAAACCGCTTAAAAAATGAAACTACTTTCTACTTTTACGAATTACGTAGTTTAATTCGAGACTACATTTTTACATTTACTCAAGTAAAAATAGCTATCATTACTTTTTACTTTTACTGAAGTATTTTTAGTGGGTAACAATACTTTTACTCAATTAGGTTTCTTGGCTACTCTGACCACCTCCACCAAGGACACAACAGGCAAACTTGTTTACCCTTCTTCACACTGTTCTTCTAAAAGAGAACAGGATTGCTACTTTCCACCAATGCTCAAAATTTAATTTTTTTGAGATTGCTCTCTTTATGTTTGCACTTGTTTAGGCACTACTTTACAAGCGCTCATATTTGTCTCGTGCTTTACCTGAATAGCATGTTAAGCTGCTTACGCAGCATATCGTATGAGGCAATATTTGGGCATCCACCGATGTTGGTGGTGGGACTACTAATTTGTAGTTTATGTTTATGAGTGCTTTAAAATGGTCATCCGTTTTCTCCGTATCTGATGTTGAGCGAGTTTGCCGTGAAAACGCGCTTTGCCACTTACGTCACACCTCCATCCCAAAGGAAATAATATAACTTTATTTTAATTCATGGAGCTAAAGATAAACAGAGAGTTGGGAAAAATGCGAACTGATCTCACGGTCTTCGAGTAGGCAGATATCCTTACATGCTGCTAGAGAAAGCCACAGTTTGAACCCAAAACGTGAGCTTTACTGCAAACCTCGCTTCCGCTTGGCCATGCTCCATGCAACAAAACACTCTAAGGGCTCTACATTCAATCTTTCGTGTAAAAAACAACAGCACTTTTATTAGTCGGATGACCCGGTATTCGTGGAGCTAATTTTTTTCTTGAGAAGATAGACACTTAGTTTCCATTTTATATCTCATTGTCTTAATCACACACTCGCCGCATTCTAAATAGAAAATATCATCAATTGATAAGCGGGAAACATATCGTAATTTTTCACACTCATTTAGGCAATAAGCTTGCCACTTTTAGTGGACAAAGCAACAAGTGCGGTTTCGCTATAGACGCAGTGCTTCACCCTCAAACTTTCTTGACTAGACAACACACAAGTTCTTTTCGAGGTAAATAGCAAAACAAATTTTTACGAGTTAATACTTTTTTCACAATTTTACCCCAATTTTTAGTTTAATGGGAAATTTGCCCAAAGAGCTAAAAACGAGGGTTAAATTTTGATCAATTTTTTGACAATAAAACTGTACATTCCCCCTTGAATGATTTCTAGTCTATGCCCTAGAAAACAACCAACCTGTAAGTGAAAGTGTGGAGTCCTCTCTTGATTTTAATTTTGATGTTCTTTTTATTAGTGCTGCGTGTTTTTCACCTGTCGATACTCTGGTTACTATTGGTTCCTCTTGCGAACTGCTACTTTTGGAGTTAGAATGCTTCAAGGTTGATCGTGTCCCGTTTGATCGAATGCTTTCACTATTGGACTGCTCTTCTTTGCTATCGGAGAGATTACTGCTTGTCGTGATCGCAGATTTGGGTTCTTGTTGCCGCTCGGCGTTCTTCTGCGGAAGCACTTTTGGACCCTGAGAGTCTGCTTTTGGTTTCAGGAATCTTTTGTTGGTGGGAGGTTGGGGAGCTTGACGCTTTTGTGGCTTCACTTGCCAAACTGGCAGACTTTATAAACACAAAAACAAACGAATAAGCGCTAAGTCGCTCTTTTACTGACAATAAAAGCATGGGAAATTGTCAGGAAAGATATTGATTGCAGAGTATTGGCCAACTTTAACTGCAATGAACAAAACAGCTTATTGCAATGCCATGCGAACAGTTATTAAATATTAAAAACATTTACATCACCTGATTGCAGTGAACTTTCACCCGCACATTTGGTTACTTGCAACATGTCGTTGCAATTTTGTACACAAGTACATTTTTCAAACTTGCTATTTCACTAGAAGGGCTAACGAGCTAGTGGGTTTAAAAGTACTTTATATCAATGCGAGGAGCATGCAAGCATTTTTGCATGTAGAAAATTTTACTCAACCGAACGACACCGTAAGCCAGGTGCGAACCGACCTTTGTTTTTTGAGATCAATCTCAAAATGGCGGAGCTTTTGAACCGAAGACCTTCTGTTTCGAGTGATCAATCTACGGACGAGGGCAGCAAGCAACATCTTTCAGCGAGCCGCTCAATTTTGCCGCTCAATCTTTCAGCGGCCGCAGTTTGCACAGCCCTGGTCTAGACCTACACACTTCAACATATCGAGCTACATTTACTTACTCAACTGACCGAAAGCTCGGTCTCGTTCAACTCCAATAACATTTAATGAATATTTACGAGCGATAGGGAATTTTCAAATAACGAATACAAGTACATGTAATTTGGCTTGGTCGACATTGCATTGACCACCATGGCGCGTATATTCCTCACGTAAGATCTTGACGATGAGATAACGAAAGTCAAGTTGTTACCAATAAAAAAACATATCTGCTGGGTAAAGGGTAATGAGAAGCTGTTCGACGCAGTAGTGTCAAAAGCATTCTTTTTCTGCACCATGTAGCTAAAACATCATTAGCTATGACGTATAACACACAGAGACGAAAATCATAAAAGAATAGCTTTATTTTTGACAGAAACACTGCGTTTCACTTTTGTCGGACAGTTTTCATTACATGAAGCCATAGCCAAAACCTACACTAAATGCTTTAACTGGTAACAAAAAGTAGTTGGCCTAATGAACGGTTATCACATAACATTGATCTTACCTCGTGTTACTTATTTTGACTTTTTCAGGACAAACAGTTATTCTAAAAACAAATTTCAAATGTTGTAACCATATTGTAAACTGCTGTTAGATAGAATTT
Organism: Trididemnum clinides; assembly: GCA_963675345.1. NCBI lineage: Eukaryota > Metazoa > Chordata > Ascidiacea > Aplousobranchia > Didemnidae > Trididemnum > Trididemnum clinides. The sequence continues at coordinate 31,922,559 of OY776289.1, read as the reverse complement.
TTCTTTTGACGTGACAAATGCATGAACTAAAGCAAAGGCCTAGCGTGGTGTTTTCGCCGCCCGGCGCGGAAGGAAAAAATACCTGTTTCCAATCAAGCAAGTGAAAAATGTTAATGATAGAATCCTGTGCTTAAAAACAGCTGAAATTTTTTCCGCCTTCTTCAAGTGGCCACCCTGTGTGGACCGCACACTCCTTGTTGCACCCTGAGCTTCAGTGACACGGCAGCACAAAATGTTCCCTCAAATAATTTTTCGCAGCCGAACTGAACTCATCGCAACTTTTTGTAATTCTCATCGTTTACGCCCAAGTTCAAAGCTGCTCTTGGGAAAGGAGTAATGTAAAAGACTTAGGCATATGTGTCATTTGAGAAACTTTGTTTAGAGAAATTTTTTTCCAACAAAAAAAAGTTAAAACTGCTAGCCTTTTTAGCGAACTTTTCTCAAGTCCCCCTCCTCCGAAAATATGCCTCTTGTCTTCTTTGCCCCCCGATCACACCGACTCTTTGAAAAAATTTACTCTTTTCCAAATTTTTAACTAAAGCTACATCTAGCCGCTTGCACATGCAGACAAAACAGTAATTATTCGCCATAGATATAAAAAATTCAATTCAAAAATTTTTCAAATATTTGCCTGCCCTGACTCCTAAGCTAATTGTTAGCAATATAACGACTAAAATTGTTCTTCAAAAAAATGAAATATTTCCAAAATTTATTGGAAGTAGGCAAGCTTCCCTAAAAGTGTCGCTGTTTTATACATCCTATGTTTTTACGATAATGTACCAAAACGGTCAAAGTGTTTGATCACCACTTTTAAAAACGGTCATTTTGAAACAAAGCACAAGAAGCAGCCATGTTAGTACCATTGTCATCAGCCGTGCAGCTTGGATTTTCCCGAGAGTGCAAACTAAAACTTTAACAATTAATGCACCACAGCTGAGGCCTTATTTTTTGAAGCTACGAAAAATGTTTTTTTATCTTTATTTTGATGCCTTAGTGGCAAATTTGTGCCAAAAAAATAGTAAATGAGAGATGTATCATCTAAGTCCCTTGATTGCACCAATGACTGTCAAAATGGGATTGCAACCACTTCCTTGCCATATAAACAAGTTACTCATTCATTCATTTATGCGCATGAGCTCTTGCTCTGTTTGCATGACTGGGCTACCACGACGGGTACACTACTTGGCCCCAACACCAGTTTGCCACACAAAGATGGAGGCATCCCCTTAAATGCCTTGCCCAAGGACACAACAAGCAAGCTTGCCAGCTTATTTTCCACACCGTCTCTTTTGTGCTGAGCGCCAAGCAAGAAAGCCGGGAATACCATTTTTTGAAGTATTTTGGTATGACCTGACTTGGGGAAATGAATCCTAGGTCTACCGACTGCAAAGCGAGCGCTCTATCTACTACGCCATCGCGCCGGTCGCAAATTACTGAACTCAGCACACGCAAATACTGTTTCTTTGACTTCAACAAAATTGTAATACTTTTCCGCCACATTTATGCTACTTTCGTGAAGCTTCAATTTATTCTCAAATTAACAGCTAAAAGGCTAAAAGTAGAAGCGATTTTGAAAACCTACTTAAATAACGAAAAAGAGAACATTAAATTTAGGTTTAGAACTTGAGATATCTAAAAATATCGGCGGTTGCTTTTTGAAATTTATATAGCCTTTATAGCCCCACCCTTCTCAGAAAATTCAGCGTTGTAAAAGAGCAAAGTGTCTCAAGGATTGGGAAATCATGCTCTACGCATACTACTGTAATTTTGAGACATCTATTTTGCTAAATATCTGCCACCGTATATTGCTGCAAACTAAAAAGCAACTTCTGTCAGATGCTGCAAAGATGTCATGAAAAAGCTCAAATATTTATTTTAGCTAGATATGGAACAAGTAAAGGCAAATATAAAAAAATTATCGCAAATTAAACAATGTTAAAAAATCGATAAATGCTGATGTGAGTCACATTTAAGCAAAGCTCACGCGATTGGCAATAAGTAGCATACATCAAAAACGTATGAAAATATAAAATGGAATGAAAGTGGCAAGGGCGGATCTAGTATTTTTGTGTGGGGGAGATCCATGTTGCATAAATTACTTTGAGTACTAGCGTTATCTAATTAGACAACTAGTTTGGCATGAGCTTCGAAAACTTTATGGGAATCCGACTTTTCCAATCATTGTAGGTCTGTCCCTTAGTGGGCAGGACGATCATACAATCAAGATCTGTTTCGCCACATACGATATTTTGGTTGAATGAATACCAGCTCAGGTAGAACTAACGTCGGGTGAAATTCGAGTCACATAATTGGTTCAAGTATCAAATGCAATCAAGAAATGCTCATTTGCTATGGTGTTGGTCTTTTGGTCAAGAAGGCCCTAGCTCAATCTCTTGACAGGTCCTACGTTGTTTTGTTTTGGAAAATCACTACACTCAAATTTCTTTTTTTTGGTTTGAGTGGTTGTAGTAGCAATGCAGTGTGGCTGCAGTGGTGCTAACAGCTGTTTGAACGTAAATTCTTCCACGTGTAGACCCTGTCCGAACCGAAAGGAGATCAGAGTATACTAAGCCTACATGTATGTGCAGGCACGAAGCCATTTAAAAAATTAGGGGGACAGGAACAAAATTTTACTTTTTGTTTTTATGATGACGTAGTAAAAATTAGTTCTAATGCTGAGTCTAAAACTGGCCGAAGGTAACGGTGTAACGATGCCTTACATCTTTGCTGGTAACGGCACTGTAACGGCTTGAAATGTTTTGTAAAATACAGACTTTTGCCTTGAATGCAAACAGCAATTATCCACTTTACAATGACCGTGCTTATAGATGCTTATGAACTACACAGAACCTAAACACTATTAAGCAAATATACGGCTGGTTCCATTTCAGACATTGATTAGATGCACTGAACTGTCAAAATTCATTAATTTGCAAAATAAGGCATAAATATTAAAAGACATCGCATGTCACGTCACAAACGCTACAATGAATTGTTATCAGGTAACAGCATCAAGCTTTTGGCGAAAATGTTGACGCAATAATCATGGCATCGAGGGTTGAGATTGAGCGTTACTCAACCTGTTTAGACAGGTTACCCATTTTTGAACAAGAAAAGTTTCTGACGCGGTTTTAAGTCTACATTTAATGAATTGGTGGGGTGACTTCCAAACAAACTTTTGCCAGTTTTAGAGGCAGTCTCAAAAAAAGTCGGCAAGCTACATTTGTTTCAAAAAATTTCGATTAGTTCTGCTTTTAAAAATAAAAAATGTATACGAGTATTACAACGACAAGCAATTTTCCTCATGATACATGTGCTATAGCCAACCCGGGAAAGTGCTGTAGTTTTTTTCATGTATATGCTGTGGCCCACTTGCTGGAACCAATAAAGCTCTAGCTTGCAGAGTTGGCAGCGTAGCTCAACGCAATAAAGCGCTGGCATGCAGTTGCAAGATCGTTAATACTCGTGTCAATTCTGCGTCATTGGACTTACAGAAAAAAAACTTGACCAAAATTTTCACCGCTGGTGATAGAAATGAACTGCGCCGGCTGCAGATAACCTTTTAGTTTGTCCGAAAGAGATTTTAAACAAGCTGTTCTCATGAGTTAAACTGAATAACTGTTATTCCGCAGCAGAAAGATGCAATACAAAAGAGCTAAAGGGTCCGAATCTTGGCACAGGCCGGGTGAAACAACACAGCTTCACACAAAGTTGCTTAAAATCCTGAAACACTCAACAAGACGGATTACAGCCTAGTGCCAGTAGCAGAATGGAGCGAAGTGTAAAGCAGCATTTTCAAATCGATTTTTGGCGTTGTCGCCACTCAGCGAGCCATGTGGCAGGCGGGAAAAATATCGATTGTTTTGCGTTCACTGAGACGCACATGTTGACGCACTTGTCTCGACAACACGATCTCCATAAAATGTGACAAACCAGTGAAGAAATTATTCGCTAATGTATCTCATTTACAAACCTACACTACGGAAAAGGAAAAACGTGCTCTGCAAAATTATGGTTAGGAATTAATTTGTTAATGACCGGTACTGGTATATATTTTCTAAAGGGGCGAGGTCACCACGCAACTAAAAGAAAGTTTTTCACCAGAAAAATCATCATTTACTAGAAAAATGCAATTCTTTTACAAGTGAATTATTTCTAGACGTTTCCTCTCGTTGTCGTAGATACTGCCCCAGTGCAGTAATTATGCGTCCGCTTTGATGTCGATAGGCTTGTATTTTACTTTTGTTCCGGGCCACATCAAAGACTCACTAAATTTGTCGTTCACGACTTTCTTGTCTAACGATTGACATTAAAAGAGAGAACAAATTATTTAATTCTTTGAGGGTGCAATTCAATGAAAAAAGATATACACAAGTCTAAAGGCTCGACTTTTTCTTTTTCACAAGGCTAGTAGCATCGCTCGCTGCTTTAGAAGGCGGTTCAAAGCATTCTAAGAAAGGCTTACTTTTTTCCACCCCCGTCAATTAGATTTGTTTCTTCTCATGAGGAATTTTTCAAAAACACCAAGTACAATAGAAAAAAAGTGGTGCTCTTAACAAAAAAAGAATTGAGTCTAAAAGGGAATTTGTATATAATAGCAAAAGATTTTTCAATATAATGTGTTACTGGTAGGGGAGAAGGCTCAGAAGGGAAGTGGAAAGATTTAATTTTCTAAGGGAATTTTAGCCTTATTGCGTCTTAGACTGTTGATCTGCTTTCTTCAATACGCTTTGAAAATAATAGTAAGCTGAATTCTACTTTAAAAATAGGACTTACCCACCGGCATGAGTGTTGCTGGCTCCATTTGTCGTACATCATTAAAGTAGAAAATAACGTTTCATCATTATGAGTTGGATTGATGTTGCTCAATGCCTTCCTCCATGATTGAAACTGGCCTCCATCATCAAGACACGGCTGCTCAATCAATTGATATTCTTTCAAAAGTCCGTTTTGATTTTCAACGGCTGAAAAGATTTATGATTTGGCACAGATAATTACTTACGTTGAGAATTGTTCAGATCTGCTTCGAAGTTGTCGGTAGATTTTTTAGGCAACCCAAAGTATTTTTACCATGGCAGTATTTACAAAAGAAAATACTCAATCCTTTTTGAAATAAACAAAATTTTTCTCCAGTTTTTTTAAAGATTTGCAGTTTATATATTTTTTCTGGCACCTTCAGCCTATTGTTTTGCTAAGTATTTCATCAGGTAAAAATACTTCTTTTGCGCTACCTAGTGATGGTTTCTAAAAAAATAATCGCTTTCGGTCACTGAGAAATTAATTTCTAAATGCGACCTCGACTTTTACCTCAAACACTGGTATCAAGCTAGCGAAACACAGACCATTCTGTATGTTAGCCACAGGGGAGAGCAACCTGCGGCCCGCATAAAAACGTGGGTTTAAATTTTCGCCCCCTTGATGATTTCCATCCCAAAAAAGACTTCAGCGTAAAAATTCCGCCCGTTTGTGGTTGATTGCCAAATGAAAAAATTTCTTCATCGTGAAAAGGCTACGCGCTTTGCATTCTAGCCTGCGATCTTACCAAGATGAGTTGAATTAAAGAGGAAAAGAAACTACCCCTGTTTATGTAATATTCAATAAACTTAGCGCCAGGCTGTGTTATATCGAGCTTTCTTTCTAAATACTTCCTCTTGTGGTGTCCTACAGGCCGCTGGGCAAGGAAATATTGATGAAGACTTGGTTACTACACTAATTTACTAACTTTTGTTTTTGCAAAATGATGATATAGATGCAGAGGCGTTGCAAGGGCTGTGCAGTCCGCACAGGGTGGTTAAATTTTGGCTAGAAACAAAATTTAGCTAAGCTTGAACAAAGGATTTTGACACCGGCATTTGTGACTCGCTTGATCGGGAACGGGGCAGCATGTTTTGCTTCGTAACAGGACGGCCAAATTCCTCACTACGCCATTGTTTCCATGATTACTTTTTAGTTTTCTGTTTGTAGTGCCGCATAAGCAGCTACAAAATAACAGCATTGTGTTTCGTTATAACCAGTAGTCATGTTAGAGGAGGCTTTGCAGAATGGGATAGCTCAAGGTGATAAGATGTTGGCTGTTAAAAAGAGAATGCGAATTTCTACTCTTATGAGTTTCGCATAGGTGTGTCCTTAAAAAGACACTTAACAGCAATGTTTTTCCTGGTTCGGGCAGTATTTATGGTAGAAATACATCAGTCCCATAGCCCATGCACTTAACCGTACATATTAAAAAATCACAGAAACAAAGCGTTTCCGCAAAACGACACGATTCAATTCGAGATACGATATCAGCGACTCGACTTAAAGCGACTCGTTCCCAAATCGATATTTAGTGACTACGATGACACCTTCAATTATATCACACACAGACAAGGCCGGCGCGTCCATTAGATGAACTAGGCAGCCGCTTAGGACGCAGCCTTCAAAGGGCGCAATATTTGTTTTTTTAATTAACCGGTTTTGTAATTTTTTCAAAATTATTTTTCTTTGAATAAAAAATGTTCTCATCTTTAGATTTTAATTTTTAGCATTTTTTTTGGTTTAATTCTTTATTTAAAATTAATTGCAGTTACTAAATTAAGTCAGTTGTAATTTTTCTTTGTTTGAATGAGCGCTAAGTTACGTCATAATCGTGTTTACGACTTCGAAATTTTAGCTCAAAACGCAAAGTTTTCTTGGTTGTAATTATTTAAAGTTATGTTAAGTGAACTGACAGAAACAGTAGCCTTTAGGATAGTAATGATAGATAAAGTGATAAACTGAAGTAGCAGCTCTGGTAGCAGCCTACTATTACGGATTACGGCAATTAATTTCAGCTCAGAACTACGAGGCCACGAATTGAGTTAGGACGCACTAATTTCATGCAGCAAAGAGTTTTTTATAGATCAATAATTTTCAATTTGATCCTGCTTGTTTTCTCGACCAAAATGCCTGAGTCTAATACTGCATAGCAGAAAACAACCTTCTGGTGCTCGGCATCGAAAGCGGAAAGCAGAAAAAGAGAGAGAAAGTTAAACAATCTGGAGCAATAAAAACTTTTTTCGTAGCAATCAGCATGACAATGAAGAGCAAGAAGCTCATGATAGTCAAATTATTATTGAAACTAGCACAACTGATGCGACAGATGAGCAAGAAAGTATTAAAATACCACAGCAACTTGCAACGTGAGAAACAACAGAAAATGATGTTGAGAAGCAAAATGATGACAGACGTATAGCAGCTCTTGTTCCGACAATTCTGGTGCTCTTTCTGACTTCATTGACCCTGGTAATGGCCAAAATACCTAAGTAGGTCGTACCGTGTGCGACAAGCACAAGTCGAAGAAGATGCAAAGCAGGTTTAATCTCATGGTTTTCCTAAAGATAAATTTAATTAATCGACACTTTCTACTGTGCAGTGCAAGAAAAGATTACGGATTGAGAAAGAAGTTTGTCGTAAGTGGACGGTATATCCTGTGACAAAGGATGTTGTTTTTTGCTTTTATTGTAAGTCTTTTAGCAAAAACTTTGACATATCAACTCTGCAACATCGCGGTTCAGAAAACACCGGAAAAACACTAGAACCATCCTTTCACTCTTTCGCTCCCGCGATCATCGATTGATGATCTCGTGTTTTCAGTGTTTTCCTCAAATTTTGTTAAATTGAGTTACAAAATTAGTTTACTCAAAAATCGATTTGTGACTTTATTTTTCATCCGATTTTCATAAGATTTTCAAAAGATCACGCTTATTTCCTCACGCATCGGAAGATGTATAATTTGTGCACTAATTCTTGGATTTTTATACCCAAAATGGGTTAAAAAGACCAAGAACCCAGTTGCAGACGACAAAATCGGTCAAATTCTCAGCACGTGCCAACTACGCTAAAATCAAATTGAGATTACATCTTTACCACAAAACCAAACCCTTCATCATTAACACAGTCTGAAAACTACTCTTTTGGGGCATCATTTGACAAAATTTCAAGCGATAATGATAAATTTTGCTGATTTAAATTTTCAAATTTTTTAGGGGTCTCAAAACCCCCCCCAAACAAATTTGAATGGTAAGTAGATAAAAGTAAATTTAGTGCGTAAAAACTATGATATGTTGCTAAATACCGGTCTCATTTGAAAGCTTAGGAAATTTTCTTTCCAGCAATATATAACTTTAAACAGTTTAGACTAAGTGGTATATGATATTTACTGATCAAAAATGAGTACTGTAAATCATGTCAGTTCAAAACCCCCCAAAAATTTTTGACTTATCTTCACTAAATTATAATTTTTAGAAAAACTACATCCTATAAGAAGATAAAATAAATTGCAAATGTTTCACCAATAAAGTCGTCATTTTGTATCAAATTTCCAAGGAGACAAGAAGCGAAATACAAGCTTAAAAGCTGACAGAAGTTTGGCTTCTCTAAATCAAAGTTTGCTGTATCCCCCTTGTTTCTCAAGAAATGGGAAGGGTGTAAACAAGCGGATGTTGCATTATCAGTGACAGCATATTCTATTTAAACTTGATATTTTCTGAATCTTGAAGAAATTCCCTGTTCAAAAATACATAATGTTACATGGTTTAGGCTAACCTGTAGCAGATAATAACTGATCATATTTTAGGTACTGAATTTAACTACCAAAATTTGGTACCGGTCGGTACCGGTCAAAAAAAGGTCATGTGCCTCAGAAAATTGCAAATTGTAGAAAACCTAGGCTTTTAGGCAAGTTTTGATTGATGTACCTTGAAAGCTTATTTCCTTAGCATCATCTTGCGACCATTTCTAAAAAAATTGGTTGAAAATAAAATCTGTAGTGATCTTTGAGGTAAGGGTACCTCTTTAATTTTGAAGACAACTACCCCCCAGTTGGGGGGTTCATTTGCATAAAATTTGCATATTCAAAAAAATGCTTTTTTTCTATTTGAAATCCTCAAGAAATGTAGATTTCAACGATATATTACACTTAATGTAGAAGTAAACAGCTGAGTAATGATTTACAAACAAACTTGAGGTACATAATTATGATTAATTATGACTGATTATGACAGTTTTTCGCGCTGCCACCTTACATTTTTTTTCGCTTTTCACGCCGGAGCAAAAGAGTTAATCCCACGAGATAGTTGCGAACGTAGTAAAAATTTGAACTAAGATTATCGAAAAGTGAAGCAATCATGATGCTAAATGGGCAAAAAATCCGGGAGCAAAAGCTCTTGCCACGCAAATCCAAGCGCCTCGAGGCGCAAATAAAGAGTTGTATTAAGCGGCAAATAAAACTTTTTTGAAGTTTTTGGAATATTTGGCCTTGCTTGATCCTTTTTAGAACGAGCAATTACGCAAAGTTCGTGATAAATAAATGATGGTGCACTATCTGCGAAAAAAATTTCAGAACGAGTTGAAACAACTTCTGGCTAATTCCATGAAGAAAAGAATTTGAGCGACAGCAAACTTAGCGAAGTACCTTTTAATTGTACGCCAGACGAATGTCAATAATTGTGCAATTTCTTGTCCGCACAAGAGTGGTCTAGCCAAACGAGAGCACTGAAGAGAATGCCATAATGAAAGAACATTTTGTATAATTTGTTCCACTGCTAGAGACAAGTGGTGCTTTTCAAACCGATGCACTTTTGGGTTGACTTGAGCAAATGGGCAAAATCCAATAAAAATCTGCGTGGCCTAGGTTATGACAACGGGAGTGATATAAGAGGTACAGCAAATGGTGCACAAAACAGAATATTGAACATCAACTCAAAAGAATTTTTTATGCCTTGCAATTTACTTTCCTTAAACTTGGTTGTGAATGACGTTGCTACATCCTACCTAAAAGCAACAAGTTTTTTCAGTCTGAAGCAAAAAATTTATAACTATTTCTAAGCTTCAAACAAGCATTTGAAAGTTTCAAACAAGCATTTGGAAGTTTCAAACAAGCATTTGGAAGTTTCAAGCGACATGTGTCAGGCGGTATCACTATCAAGCCGTTAAACGATACCAGATGGAAAAGCAGTATCGTCTAACGCAGTGATTCTCAAACTTTTTGCGATGCGACGCATTTCAAAAAGCTTGCGAGACTTTGCGACGCACCAGACAGCATCCTACAGTTTAGTTTGCCGTATTGCGAGATAAATGTGACCCATAATCTACATAAATAAGTGTCCAAATGCCCCCGAGATTTTGGATTGGTCAATCATCTTCAATCGTAAAATTATGCTCTTCTAAGTTTGTTACTTATCTTTCCTGTTTTCGTCCAACATACAACTGAATGCTTTATTCTTTATATATTTTTGGCCAATTAAGTTAAACTTCTGCAATTTGATTCTTGAATAACAAGTCAACCGTTACAACAGTGTATTAAAAACACTATTGTGAAAATGTCAGAACAAAGTAAGAAAGGAATCTACGATTAGAGTTCTTTTGACCCAATAAAACCTAGACTTAATGGCACAAAACCAAAATATTCCGCGACGCCTTTGGAAAATTGAAACGACGCACCAGGGCGTCGCGACGCACAGTTTGAGAACCACTGGTCTAACGCATTAACGATTTCAAAGCTTGCTTTGAAATCTTTGAGATACAATCTTACCCAAAAGTGTATGACGCAGTGATTGAAATCTTGGAATACAAGAGATTTATGGGACCATCTGAAAACGTTTCCCGCGCTAAGGCTTACGGGCTTGCAGTTGCAATCACAATATTCAAATTTGTGGTATGCTAGGTTACACGATACAGTATTCTTTTTGAAGTTAAACTCACAAGCAAAATGCTCCAGAATCGTGGTGTTGATTTAAATGCGCCAACAATGCAGTTGCAGGCCTTGAAGAGCTTTATAAAGGGATGTAGGTCCGATGAACGCTTTGAGCATATATTAGGTGATGCTACTGGACTTGCTAACGAACTGGAAATTCCTTCATCATTTGACCAAGAATCAATCAGGAGAAAAAATGAAAGAGCAATGCGACGGAAAGAAGGATGAGACAACAAAAGAGACTTCAGCAGACCCAAAGCAAAAATTCAGGATGGATATATCTTGGTGATTTAGACATGGCTATAGAACTAATTGACAAAAGATTTATAAAATTTCAGGTGTGCACTTCGCTCTTCGGTTTCTTGCAGACTATACTATTTATAGTTGAAAAGAAAAGCGCCACAAGAGGTTTTGGATAGTTGCAAAAGATCGCAGCAATCTTGGATTTAAAGAAAAAGCAGAGACATAGACGGCAATGACTTGAACTGTGAACTAACAGCACTAGCTAGAAGACTTTCAGTCTATGACACCTCAAGATGTGCTGACGTTTCTGGAGTAACAAAAACGTTTTGACAATATGCCAAAAGCTTGAATTTCTTTTCGAATTATACTGAGGCTTCCAGCATCCGTGGCAAGCACCGAGCAAAGCTTTTATGAGCTGAAACTTATCAAAACGTTTGTAGGCTCTACACAATATCTCAGGGTAGGCTTAATGGCTTAGCCACTTATCTATTCAGCCTGATTTCGCTTCCGCACTCGACATGGTGGAATTGAAAACAAAATTCGCAAAAAAAGAGATTTTGCCTATGCTGTATTAATGTAGCAGTAGCCTATTGTGTAAATTTAAATTAGCTTTTATGTTTGGCAGTTATTCACAATAGTGATTTGGGTTACAGATATTGTGACAATTTATAACCTATTCACTTTTTTAAGTGACATACAGTACAATTGGGCAAAGGAATTGAAACTTGCCTAGGGGGCAAAGTAGCTTTGCATCAGCTCTGCGCACAGGCATGTAGTAGCCAGTAGGGCGGGAATGCCGTTCCCACACTTTTTTTATAAACTGGGAAAGTGCTTCCGAATTATTTTGATAAAAGGTCTTTCCAAAAAATTATTTATAGCCTAATCAGTTTACTCTACCCCCATAAGGCAATGGCATATTTAGCTTGTGCATCTCAGGCATTGTGCCAACGCATAGCCTACAGTACACATTTAGACGTATGGCCGTGCGTTGCGAACATATAAAATAACATCTTTTTGTAATTAACAAAAGACAGACATCGCAGTCTTAGTTTCTGCTTCTGCAGTTGGTAAGCATACTGTAATGTGCCATTCATAATCTTAATTGAAGCAGGTCGAATGTCAAATCCTATATCAGTAAGCCTACATCTGCACTCTGTATAATTTCAATGGATTGGATTGAAGAATCAAATTCAAAAGACATTGAAAAAAATTTATTGCCAGAAGTGTCTCCACACTTAATGTTTTACCACTACTAATCTGGTCACTCATAAATAAGATTTGAATATTATCGTTTATGCTTACAAGATGGGGAAATGGATAAGTAATTACAATAAAAAGAAATTATTGCAAAGATAGAAATAAGCATAGTGCTTGTTTTGAGAAAACTTAAAGCAGTGAACGCCAAGAGATTCACACCAACGAATAACTTTGCCTATTCGGCCAACTATCAACGTAAGACTTTGTGTTGTACGATATATGGAAGTGTGTGTGTGTAGGGGGAAGGGGGGGAGGTTGAAGCAAGGTGTTTCTTTTTATTGGAGATCAAGTTTTTTGGAATAATTTTTTCCCATTTTCAGCTGTATATTAATTTTTTTTTCTGAGCTGAATTAACCGTTTGGCATAGTAGGCAGTGACAACTTCTATGGTTCGTCTTAACCTTAGATAACCAGACATCTTTTAGAGAAACGTAAATTCCAGACAAGGGTCCGGTAGGACCCCATACCGAAAAAAGTTAATAAAATTTTATTCAACGAACAAAATGAAAAGTCCTTTCGTACACAAGATATTCAATACATTTACAACTGTCACAAGCATGCAGAGAGGAATGTTTACTAAAGCCTCGAGAGATTCACACAAAAGAAAAAAGTATTGCACAGTTTTTTTTTGTTTTTTTTTTCCCCGAAACAAAGTTCTTGTTTGCCGTCATTGCTTTCCATTGACTGCAAGAGATCTAACGATTACATGTGTCGAGCTTCACATGTGGGAATGATGGTAACTCTGCAAATGAGAGAAAGAATTGTGCAATACATATTGGTAGAGAAATATAAGAGTTTTCACGTGTAGGTTAGTTATCGCTTATTAGAAGCTATTTAATTTAGTTGTCATTCTTGATGCAATCTCTGTTCAAATAAATCTTATATATATAGTAATGCAAGAGGCTAGCGATGCACATAGCAAAACTGCAGACAGTGACACTGTTTCGACCTACCAGGTCTCTTCAGTGCAGTTGGTGACCGACAAGAAGCTAGAGGCTTTAAATAAAGCATAGCATAGACCGCCACTGTCTGCAGTTTTGCTATGTGAATCGCTAGCCTCTTGCATTACTATACATGTAAGACCTTGTGACCACTAGGCTGTGACAGCACTATTGTTCTAGCAGTTGCTAGACTTAGTGCACCTGCGACAACCGCCACTCATTCACGAGTGATACGGCTTCGCAGAGTACTGACAGATCTTCCACCAAGTGGATCTAGTATAGATCCCACAAGTGTGGCGGTCTAAGCTATGCTTTATTTAAAGCCTCTAGCTTCTTGTCGGTCACCAACTGCGCTGAAGAGACCTGATAGGTCGAAACAGTGTCACTGTCTGCAGTTTTGAAATCTTATATACTTTTGAGAAACAAACATCTTCAAAAATGCAGTAGATGTACAAAAGCTTACAGCTCATCTTACCTCATTTAGCACTGTGGGCAGACGAAACGGCTGTGTGCTGGGCAGATGCTTGCACCGCAGTTGCTGCAGATTGTCTTTACTTTAGTGTCTTTGCTCCGGCAACAACAAATGCATCTGCGCTGTCGTCCGTGTCCCTGGAGCGCCAAGGGTTGTTGGGATGGGATGATGTCAAAGACCGAACTCACAGCGTCCCTTGCACTCTTCTTTATTCTTCGGTGAGCAGCTCTTTTTTCGGCTTAAGGTCGTATAAGTGAAAGTTCCTCCAAGAAGTTGCTTCTCGAAATAATGCTCTCACCATTTCTTCTCTAGTTGCTGCAATAAATCACGTAAGAATTTACTGCATCAATGTTCAACATCCCGTAGGCACAAAGGCCACCTTCTTGTTTTCCAGTTGCAAGAATAGAGGACACTCTTCTGATCCAAGGAGTCTACCCCTCTTTTTGTACTGCAGTAGTACATTACAATCTCTGGCTTTCCATTTTCCTCTAACATTGGTTTATGGAGCATGGAAGACTAGAGTACGACGTTTTTCTTCTGTTTCTTGTCTGGCACATATGACACCAAAGTAATATTTTCCTAGTAAAGAAAAGCACTGCTCTGCTTCGAACGATTTTTGACGTCGACAATTTCTGCGGGCAAATACTTTTTGCTGCTGCGTAATGTGTCCACGATCGTCATCCCACAGTTATCCATCAGATCTTTTGCCAGCTTCATGGAAGTGAACCAGTTGTCCGTCGTAACATTCCTGATGGAGTGCGCGTACGGTGCAACCAGTGTCTTGGTCAGATGATGACCGAGGGTTAAGCCTGGCGACGCTCTGGTAGTGCCTTTTCCTAAGTACTGCATAACATTCAACATGTATTTTGATTCCATATTTGGCAGGCTTATTGGCTATGTACATTTTAAAGGCACACTTACCTCTAAACGCTAGCAGTTGTTCGTCCACAGTTATGTGCGGACCTGGAATATAACTTTTCACTCACTGAGCAATAAATTCATCTCATAGTTTGGGGATAGCTGCAAACTTATCTTGCTTTACTCTCTCTTCTCGTGTGCTCCTGCCATCAAAGCGAATTGTTCTCAAAAGGAAGTTAAAACGAGATACGCTCATTGCAGCTCTGTAAACGGGAGGGCCAAGTTTTGGACTCCACATAAGCTTGGTTGATTTGTGGTTGTTCTGAATCGATCCAGAAAGAGATCAAAACTCCAATAAGAGCTTTTACTTCATTTGACGTCACATGACCGACTGTTGCATCTTGCCTGAAATAATTTTGCGCCAAACTGGTAATGATATCATTGGCGCTTCGTACGATGTGGTCAACAGAGTTATCGGTGATGAACAACTGGAAGCATTCCAGAGAGGTCTGCGCGCATGCAGCTGCAAGAGATGGGCCTGGTCTACTATAAATGATGTGCAAAACTGCCGTCTGTAGACCAGCGATGCCCATTCTTGCTCTTCACTAAATTCTTGCCAAAGGTGTGGACTACTTCTTCCAATCTTTGTCTCCTCATTGGAGGCATATCAGCGGATGACGTGCCGCCAGATTGGGCAACAGGAGTAAGGACTGTTGGAGCAGCAGCTGCAAACGACCTGGCACGCTGGGTATTGAGCTGACGCTTGGTACTGTCACCATCAGATCCACTATCACTCACTTCTAGCATGTACTCTTCGCCATCGCTGCTGTCATATATCATCGCCACTTCTACGTTCCTCCTCCTTCTCGTCACTGTGTTCACCAATAAAAGGAGAGAGAACATCAGTTTCTTCATCGCTAATCTGTGCGCTCGTACTGGATTGAAAATGAGCCATTGTTTGGACTTAATGTTACTTTGATGAAGCGTTGCAACCTCACTCACAAACTGACTAAACGACCAACTGCGATAAAAGCTTACAAAGCGACTACGCTAAACGCAAAAACAGAACTCCCGGGAAATCGCTTTAACTGAAGCTAATTTCTTACATTACCACACACACTGGTCATAAAACAGTTTAAATGATTATTTTTGAAAACAACAAGGCAATCAGACAACTCCCACTGTGACGTGATAAGCAAGGAACGTACATTGAAAACATAGCAACAACGCCGACAAGAAACGTTACTCACAGAAACACCAGACAGGGATCCGAGGAGACCCCAAAGACGTTATTCAGCTAAACATAGCCAAAATGTTATAGTTATAATACTATCTTTTGGGACACTTCAAGGAACTACGAACTACTCGGAGGCTCGGCCCCCTGCCTTCCCGAGAAGTATAGGAACTTGCAAAACTGCAAGTACTCTAGGTCTTCTCGGACCCCTGTCTGGTTATCTTGGGTTAATCCAATTTGTAGGCTTAGATTCCAGTAGGGGGTGACACCTGCTTCCATAAGCCTATTTTGGCCAGCGTAGGGGATTCTAAACGGGCCCTTCGACGTGAAATGTGGTTAGGCTACCTTGGATAACAAGCCTATCACTTCCTTTCCGCAAAAAAAAAACGATTTTCAAAGGTCTAGACCACCATTTTGCTTGAACACTACCACTAGGCACTGCTTTCAAACTTGATTGTGGGTAGAAGCAACATGGATTACACACTTATACAGGCCAGCGAATACTTATGAAGTATAAAATGGGTCCATCCGGAAAAAGGTTGCACACCCCGGATTACAGTAAGCTTATTCCTTCTTTTTTAAATGCTTTAGTCATATGTACCTTTTTCTTTTTTTTGTAGCAGTGCCGGTAGCAGGCAATTTTAGCAGTAGCAGTTTTGAATTTTTTAGCAGTAGCGGGCAATTATATTTTCGTTCAAATCATAGTGTAGCACAGGGGTTCTTGCGGATCCGTGGACAAGATTTAGGGGTCAGTTGTAGGTTGGCCATACGTCCCGTTTTCACCGGGACAGTCCCGTTTTTAGGCCTTGGTCCCGGTGTCCCGCCCAGTTTATCACTTTGTCCCAGAATTTTTGATTCAAAATTTGCTTTTGTTAATACGGTATGTCAACGATACACAAACGAGCCATTTGTTATACTGTATTAACAGCAAGGCACAAATTCCTAGCTTTTTGACGTCACAGAGCTGTAAGGAGACGCTACAGAGCTGTTTAGCTGTTTTTTTTGTCATTAAAAACTTTAGCTAGACTAAGCAAGCAAATTGACCGCGGAATTTCGGTAAAAGTTGGCAGAAGTTGATGTAGCCGCATAACGTAACAGTAACTAGACTAATTTTTAGCATTACTATAAAGACATTATGCCCAAAAGAAAATGTACGTTTACAAATGAGCTGAAGCAAGAATTTCCTTATCTGAAAGACACTGGAAATGGTAAAGTGCTGTGCAATCATTGCGGTTCTGTATTTTCAATAGTCCATGGTGGACGTGCAGACGTTAATAATCATTTAGGGAGCAAAAAGCACAAAGTCGCTGTTGAAGCAGCTGCATCCTCATCTCGAGTGACTTCTTTTTTCAAAGATGTTGGCTCCGCCTCCGTTGCTAGCCTAGCTTTAGCTGCTAAAGAAGCAACTTTTGCTTATCATACTGCTACTCACGGGCAAAGTTTCAGAAGTCTGATTGTACAATGTACATCCAAGTTGGTCTCAAAACTGTTTGAACCTAAATTCTCATTAGGGAAAACTAAGTGTGAAGCTATAGTTGTTAAGGTCATGGCCCCGACGTATATTGATGAACTTCACCAAGAGTTAGATCAAATTAACTTTGTCACTGTGTCAATTGATGCGTCGAACATAAAAGAAGTGAAACTTGCGCCGATTGTGGTTCGCTGCTTTTTACCAGAAAGTGGCGTTAAGGTAAAACTTTTAGAATTTAAATCGGTTCCCGGAGAAGCAGCTGCAATATTAAGTGAATACCTGCTTTCAGTTCTTGACCAAACAAAACTAAAAGATAAATTGATTGGATTTTGTGCGGACAATTGCAACACTAACTTTGGCGGTGTTAATAGAAGAGGACATAATAATATATTCTAAACTTTGCCCGTGAGTAAAAAAAAAAAAAATGTATTCTATAAAGTTAAAGATAACATTAAACGAGACCTTGTGGGCATCGGATGTACAATTCACATCGTACACAACTGCCTTCAGCATGCTGTGGATACTTTGCCAGTATGCGTAGAAAGCCTTGTAAAAAT
This sequence comes from Trididemnum clinides, assembly GCA_963675345.1. Classification (NCBI taxonomy): domain Eukaryota; kingdom Metazoa; phylum Chordata; class Ascidiacea; order Aplousobranchia; family Didemnidae; genus Trididemnum; species Trididemnum clinides. The sequence continues at coordinate 31,904,813 of OY776289.1, read as the reverse complement.
TTATAAATTCTTGCATATTTACACTGTTCGGGTTTCCGAACTTAAAGAGTTTTGCGATTTTGCTGATGTTGAGTACCAACGACTTTTGCAACACGGCAATACCAGATTTTTGTCGTTGCTACCCGCTTTGGGGAGGGTTCTTGAGTTGTTTGAAGCATTGAAAAGCTACTTTAATTCACAAGAACATTGTCCAACTATAATTCGCCAATGCTTTGAGAATCCAACCCAAGAACTCTATCTGTGGTTCGTTTATGGACAGTTGAAGTACTGATTGGATGTTGCGATTATTCTTACAGAATTGAAGTTAAACCTACACGAAAAAAAAGTTAATAATTTTGTTCCACACCAAGCAAAGTGTATATTGGAAAAGCTTCAGAAAGACGGAGAAGTGAAAGCAAACTTCTTTCTTAATCAAACTATACGCTTTTACGAGAAATGTGAATCATACCTGGATGTTTATCGACATGCCTACGAAGGTGTGATACCTCATCTTTGGCTAAACTCAAGTGAAGATCTATCCTGGAAACCTGTATGTGCATCAGCGGAAAAGATCAACTCCATGTTTGCGAAGCAAATAATCGATATTGACGCTCTTTACAACGAGCACGTTCTGGTGAAAAACTACATCTCTGCAAGCGATAGAAAAGAGAGATGGAAAAATACAACCATATCTTAGGAGCAAAAGTGGACTCAATTGCTTCAGGCTTTCAAGGATAAAGACATTCCCATTTCAAACTTTCAGAAACTAGTCGAGTTTGTATTTTGCTTACCAGGAACATCAGCTCCGGTTGAAAGAATTTTTTCGATAATGAAAAATATGTGGTCTGATGACAGAAGCAGTATGCACGAAAAAAATGTCAGAGCTCTCCTCGTGTGCAAAAGTAACATTGATTTGACATGTACCGAATTTTATGAGAACATAAAATCAAACGTTGTGCTATTAAAAAAGGTGATAGGTACAGATAAATATCAATGATTATTTTATTTGTTGATCAACCGTAATTCGTTTTCTTTTTGTGTGTTTAGTACCATCGCGCTGCTCTAACTGGTGATTTGCCAAAAAAGATCAATTTCATTGTATCTAAAATATACAGTACTTTACTGTACTTACATAGTGTTGGCAGTTTGCTATAAGCGTCCCGTTTTTGCATTTCGAAAAAATGGCCAGCCTAGTCAGTAGAGACAAATACAAATCTTGCTACATTTATTTTTCGCTATGAAAGAAGAAAAGTGAATGAATTTGAGCAGAAACACAGGGACCTTTTTTGAAGACCAAATTCTTCTCGGCGCTGATTTTGACTTTTTCCCAGTTCGCACCTTTGTTCCCCAAAGCAACACAGAGATCTTCTTTTTATTGGAGATCGATCGCTTTTCGGGGCTGATTTTAGGCTATGCACTCACACTATTTCCCCAAGACAACATAAAGAGTTTTTTCGGAAAAAAGTGGGTCAGTGGTTCGCCAATCGTGGTCTAGGCCTCAAAGGGATCAGGACAAACCAGAATAGTGGTGCACGGTTAAAGAAAGTTTAAGAATCACTGGTGCAACATCAATGACATTAAACATACAATGATGTACAGGGGTGGCCATAAGTCGCTTTACCCTAATTTTAATAATAATAAACACAAAATTCCAAATGATACAACTTTTATTTAGTCATCGTACAATAATGATTTCAAAACAAAAACATGAAAACAATTACATGTTATCTTCAAAGTGTTGTCCTTCAGAATCAATACACAAGTTGATTCTTCTCTAAATAGAGTGACAGATTCATCGACACAAGTCCTTATCATTGTTCAGGGCTGCAAATTCTGCAGTAATTCTATCCTTCAACTCAGGAATGGTTCAAACATTTGGTGAGTAAACGCGTTCCTTCAGGATACAAGATGTAAATTTAATTATGTTTTTTTTTATAAATCATTTCGAAATTTGTGTTTATTATTATTAAAACCAGATAAAGCGACTTATGGCCACCCCTGTATTAAAGTTTTCCCTGTTGTTCATGTTTATATTTCTAAGGATTTTATATATTTTCTAAAATAATTTAAAATTTGCGAAATACAATGAACATTATTATATCAAATTATTAAAACAAAACATTTATGAATCAAAATAACGATTGCAATGCTCAATGTTTCCGCCCGGGCTCGAACCGGGGACCTTTCGCGTGTTAGGCGAACGTGATAACCACTACACTACGGAAACACGCTGAAAATACGTGCAAAATTGCTTACTTGAAGGAAGCAACAACGTTTATAGCCGTCGTCTTCTCTTCTAGACTGGATTTTTGTGGACTTGTTTTTCTCAGAGATTAGAGATGATTATCTTAGCGTTAGCCGAAGTAAATTTCCAGACCGGTTAAAGATTAATTTTTTGGGATGTCATGCCTTACTTTTGTGAGGAATTCAACGTTTTTTTGCCATTACTTATTTTTCAAAACAGTTGCGTATATAGGGTTGGGTTAGGTCTACTATAGGTCCCAATCTTTTTGAACATGTCCCGAATTTAGCAGTAGGGTGGAGGCTTTCGCCTCAAAGTGAAGAAGATGCAAATCTAGAGTTGTAGAAAGATTGGTGAAACTTTTGATCTCCCAAAAAAGTCTTCATCGTTGATACGTCACCAACATAGGGACATTAACCGTCAATCCAGAAAACCAACAAAATGTGTCCGGGATAAAGTCTAAATCAGGGGTTCCCAACCTGTGATACGCGTACCACTGGTGGTACGCGGAAGCTTTCCAAGTGGTACGCGAGATGTTTTCCAAGGCCACGCTCCCCAAGCTAGACGTAGGCCAGTTAAAAATCATAAATCTTTGACCTTTACAATAAAAGCAAACTTTAAAAAAGATCTTCAACGCAATTCATCCTCAAAACAACAATTTTTTGCAACGCCTTAAGTGATCTTTAAAATGAAAAAGGTCTCACAGTTTTACTAGAGATTATAGTTTGTTTGATCCAGACCTCTTTTAAAAATTTTTGTAACATCAGTAGACCTACTGGCACAAACTAGGCACGCAATTAAGATTTTCGGAAAAAATACGTCATATAAATGATCTTGCGCAGCCTAGCATATAGGCAAAGTAATGTAATGGTGAATGATCTCAAGGCCATCAAAGTCAAGCCATTACATCTGGATTTGTGAATAATATGTAGGCCTACCTCCAACTTTAAAGTTGTAAAAAATTACTTAAAATTGAAACAGCTTATGCTATTGAAGTTTCTAGTAGGATATGCCAAAAGTTTACTTTCAGATTGCAGGTAGGCTATCACAAACTGGAGATATGTGTTGATGCTTATGCATTGAAGAAGCTTTTTTGTTTTTTTTAAAGAGATTTTTGATCTTGGCTAATTCGGGATTTCTGTCTAATTTTAGGACTCATTTATGAGCTAGTTTCTTTAAACTGCAGGCTTTTTTAAACGAAATCTTGTGCTTTTTTACAATAATCCAGTTTACTAGCTTTTACCGTTAATTATAGACCATTTATAAATTTGTATAGTAGACCTATGTATGAAGTAGGCTATCTCTGTTGAGGAATCTTTGGGTCAAATTACCCAGTAATTGCGGGGTTTTGGTATTTAGGCCTTTTGGGCGCTCCCAAAAGGCCTCTACAGGTAGGTAGGTATACTCTTATTACGGTAGATTGTCGAGGCTGAAGGAGAACGCAGTTATCAGAGTCTTTTGGTGGAGTACAGTAGAGACTGCAATGTTTATAGCGCTCTATTCTCTCGTGAATAGCCATGGTGTTGAATATTAACAAAGCGAAGATTTTGGAATAGGGGAAAAGCACGGCTGACGGCGCAAAGGAAAATAAAGCGATTTTCTTTTTGAGTAAACGCGTAGCCCAGGGGTGGCCAACCCGCGGCTCGCGAGCCGCATGCGGCTCTTTGCCTGGTTTCATGCGGCTCTTTTTTACATGCCTTGTTTCTTCTATCAGCAGCCTGGTTCCAGTCAAAATCTACTAGTAGCCTTGCTAGTTTTGTTATATTCTTGTACGTGTGGACATGCTAATTGTGCTTGCGTTTTTTTAGCTTTTAGTATATTTGACTAATAATTTAGTAATAATGGCGGGAAAAAAATGTACAGCACAACCAAAATATGAGGATGAGCACTGGACGTTTGTAACAGAGTGGATGAGCTTGTTTTTTTGTTGGACGTAATAGCTAGCCATTCTGCCTTATATGCCAGGCGTCATTCAAAGTTTTAAATATTCAGCGGCGCTTCACGTCACTCCATGGTAACATCAACCGTCAATTTCCGAAAGGGACTGAACGTCGCAAGCATAAGTTGATCACTTTGAAAATTCAAGCAGAAAACCAGATGCAGGTTTTCCAAAAATTCACGAAACACTCAGAGACTGTAACGCTTGCATCGTATTATCACACGGGCCAAAAAGCCATACAATAAAGAAGAGTTTGTTAAAAAAATGCCTCTGTGACATTGTTGGAATCTTGTCTTCTGAAAACAAAAAACTGAAAAGAGTGTTATCAGATGTCCAACTGTCCCGCCACACTGTTGAACGCAGAATATCTGATGTTGACATCGTTATTGAATCACAGTTGCATTCTGACTTCCAAGCTTGTGATTTTAGTGTCGCATTTGATGAGAGTTGTAACATACAAGACAAGCCTCAATTGGCAATATTAGCACGATTTATTTCAACGGATTGTTTGATCAAAGAAGAACTCACTGATATTGTGCCATTAAACAACAGAACCCGCGGCATAGATGTGAAAGAGGCACTGATGGCTGCAATCGAGAAAGCAAATCTGTCTCTAGCAAAACTAACTGCAATAATCATTAATGGAGCACCAGCCATGATCGGATCTGTGAACGGACTGGTGGGGCTGTGCAAAGCTGACCAAACATTTCCTGAGTTTTTGAGTTTTTACTGTATCATTCACAAGGGGCAACTCGAGTCTAAATGATTGAAGTTGGACAACGTCATGAAGACTGCAATGAAAATCGTCAACTACATCCGCACACGTGAGCTTCACCACCGACTATTCAGGAATCTCATCGCTAAGCTAGACCAAGGGCTTCCAGGTAACCTGCCGCTGCACCGCACCGTGAGGTGGCTGTTAAAAAGCCTGGTACTCTCTCGCTTTTTTCAGCCTTTAGATACTGTGAAACTGTTTATGAAAGAGAAGAACAAAAACTATCCTGAGCTGTCGGATCTTGAGTGGATTATGGATCTAGCTTTTTTGGTCGACATGCTTTGTCGCTTGAGCAGATTGAACCTGAATTTGCAGGGTAAGTTGAAATCGCTGCCTGACCTAGTGCAAAGTGTGTCTGCTTTTATCAACAAGCATAAGCTGTTTAAGGAGCATATTGAAAGGGGAGATTTGACTCATTTTCCCACCCTGCTAAAAGCCAGCGTGGAAGTCATTATCACCACCCTGAATAAGCAGAGCTGGATATGCAACACTTCTTGAATCCCTGAAAGAAAGCTTTGTGTCGCGGTTCTAAGATCTACAAATGAAAAGGCCGCAGATTACGCTCCTTGTCGACCCATTTAATTTTGAGACAGACTGTTTGAAAGCCCCTCTAGTCTCAGATGAGGCTGCGTCTAAATTGGAGATGATCAGTCTTTGTGAGGAGGACAAACTGAAACCTGCTTTAAGGAAATGGACCACTGAGTTTTGGAAAAATGTGCCAATGGAAAAATACCCCAATATCAAACGGGCTGCAGTTAAGGTACTCTCAATGTTTGGGTCAACATACATCTGCGAGTATGTGTTCTACCCTAAATCACGTAAAATCAAGGCATCGATCTGTACTGACTGACACCCGTGTGAAAGAGTTGCTTCGAGTGGCAACAACGGAATACAAGCCCGATTTGAAGAAGATTGTTAAAGAAAAGGAATGCCAGAATTCTCACGGACTAAGTAACATGCATGATAATAAATAGCTTGTAAATTTCTTTCGTTATCATGTTGGTGTGTGACATTTACAATAAATCTAGCTGAGTAAAGGTATGTGTTAATTTGTGTGAGTAAGAGGTAGGGTGATGTTCATGCGATCATTATATCTTGTGTATGATGTGGCTCTTTGCAGAAACACAGTAAGAAATGTGGCTCTTGGTTTCTGAATGGTTGGCCACTCCTGTTCTACAAAGACAAGCCTTCACGAGTGAGATCAGGAAAAACCGCTCCTCTTAAAAAGGCTTTACAAATGTCGGTATGATTGATCTCTATACAAGCTACCATTAATTATCGAATAGCGTACACTGTAGTGGGCACAAAGCAGCCTTTCATAACGGCAGGAAAGTACGTGTAAAGAAGCAGGGATCCCACCAGACCTGGGAGATGTGGAGCTACAATACTCATCCACTTTATTATTGAGAAGACTTGGTCTCTCCTCTTTTAAAAAATTTTGTCAATCTGAACTGAATTGTTATAGGATGTATTTTCATTTAGCCACCCAAGTTTGAAAAGCAGCCCCCACAAAACCAAAAGTAATCTTCGAAAGAATAATATGGCTGTATGCGCTACGGATATCGTAAAGATAAAATAAGTAACAATTTTGCAGACCATAGTTTAAGCTAATTAACAATGAAATATTGAATGCTCACTGATTACACGATGAGCTGGTCTCGAAATGGTGAATTTGATGAACTTGAGCGGCACCAAGCGGCGTAATAGTAAAAATATTCCTGCCGGTACAACGCCGTCTTTGTCAACTTGAAAAGTTCGTTGCATTGAGCAAATCACTAACCAGTTTTTTGTGATTGCCAAAGTTCGAATATCGCGCAATGAACACTTCTTCCTAGAGAGATAAACAAGAAAAAGTCAAGTAAAAATCTAGCTAAACTTTAGTAAAAATCTAGTATCTGAGCCCAAGTTATAACACAAAACGAACTTGTATTGCTTCTTACAAATAAACTCAAAGTATAAGATAAGGTGTATCAATTTCAGAACTTCATTTACAGGTGGCATGACACCTCACTTTTTTAAGGCTTACTGCATCGTAAAACTAATGCTCTTGGTTTTTTCGTTGCCAGACGTTTATTCCTCGGAGATGCTTTTCGAGAAAACCAACCTCACCGGGCCCGATGTCAAGTAGTCCTCGCAGCTTTGTATTCATGGTGACTACAATGGAGAGCCCAGCTTCACAAAGGTATTTTGTGATACAATGTGGGGCCATCCAAAGAGCTTTCGCTGGGAGATTAAGAAAAGTTTCACAGATGCTTGCCCAAAGCTCCAAGATAGGCCAAACAAAAATTTTGTAATACCCTACTTTTCTCAAGTTAGCACAGTAAAAAGACGAAGATAATATCTGTCGAAAGATATTTATCACATAAATACATTGTGGCATCGAAGACAGCTTAACTGCAGTAGCAAAAACACTGAAAGTAATGAAATGAGTTGCCACTTTACGAGTCCGATTTATATATATACTAGCAGGCTTCGCCCTGTAGGGCTCCTCATCAGTAATGCTGAAGTTAACAGTATCGCTTTAGTGGGCTGTGCCGGCTTCACCCGTTGGACGCTTGTGCAAAAAGTAACGAAAAGTTAATATTGTTTATTTACTTCCATAATTCCTGTACAGGTAATTGTGATCATCTGATTTCCTAAATCAAGACTGGCAACGCTCACAAACTATCATCAATACTTTTAAAAGTGTGAAGGGGATTGAAACAAAGTCAAAAACGATCGTGGCGACCTAATGGTAGTTGCTATCACAATTAAAGAAATAAGCTATTTAGTGGTAATCCTATTTTGCAATTTGCTGTAGCCCCGTTCATATTTATATTTGTGGTATTAAGTTCTTAGGCTACGCAATTTGTCTTGCTTCCGGCATAACAACAAAAGCGGCTATGCCGTTGCCAACGTCATTCATCGTATTGTAGTAGGCGCCCATCAGGCCAAGTTATTTTTAAACAAAATATTTTCTTTAAATTCAGTTTTACAAATTGTCAGGTTTATAGCTTTATGTTGATTTTTTTTCTGAAAACTTGGAATTTTACATTGCTTTAAACTTTAAAGTATAAACATACATGTAGATACCTTAACAGGTAACATATAGGCAAAAGATAAAAATTCTTGCTTTGTAGTATATATCGGCGTCGCCTGCAGGGATCCCACCCGTAACATCTGGATTGAGAATGTCTGTTCAGCCTGCTTCATCCATCTGTCACTTAAGCGAACAATAAACAAAAAGTTCATAATTTTTCTGCACACAAGATTTTCACGTTTTGGTGCGCTCCTTTTCCTTATAGAATTTCTCATTTTAAGGTCCTGGCTATGTCTTAGGTCTATGTGCTCTGTTCATTGCTTGCGTGAACCCAAGAGGGATTGCGTTTTCCTGGGCTTGGAAGTAGGAAATACATTTCAGATATTAAGCTTATATACAAGCAAAACATCAAAAATGCCTTTCATGTGGTGCAATTTCATACAGTGACGTTGTTTTCTTTTGATTTTCCCTTAAACTTTTTCAGGTCCCTGCTGGCTACGCATTATGTTGCATGTTCTTTTCTCCCTGCTTGGCCTGCCCAGGGGAGTTAAAAGTGTCCTTGCTTTTCCCAATTTTTTTTAGGTTTGATCCCAGTAGCTCTACAAAGACATTGTAAAGCAAATACCAATAATATTTTCCATATGTTACGATTTGACCCACTGACGTTGTTTTCTTTTAATTTCCTCTCAAACTTTTCACGTCCCTGCCGGCTACTCATTATGCTGCATGTTCATTTTTCCTTGCTTAAGCTTGTTCAGAGGAGTTAATAAACTCTTTGCTTTTCCCCAAATTTTTAGGTTTGATCCAGGTAGCTCTATAAAGCTATCATCAATCAAAATAGAAAAAAACTTTCCCTTAATTGTGATGCAATTTTACCCCGACAGAGCATATTATTACTTGCACCGAGTTGAAACCTATCACATAATACAGCCGCGCCTGTTTTACCGTACAAACATTTGCAACGAAGTCGTAGAAAATATATGCCATTGTTTCTGTACAAGTAATGGTGATCATCTTGGTCTATTAATCTTGACTGGTAGTATTAAAAAAAAGTGATGTGATGCCCTAAACTATCAGTCGTACTTCTTAAAAGTGTAATTAAGGGGGGAGTAGGGAGGGGTGAAACATAGTCAAAATGATGGCGGCGCTTGAATGGTGGTAGACACTTAAATTTGGGGGTAGGCATATTTGACGATTTGGAGGGTACCCTTTTGTAATTGTGTTTCTGATGTTAAGTTCTTTAGCGGCGCTGTTTGCTTTCATTCGGCCATAGTGTGAAACGGAGAGATGTTTTTCTCTAAAGCCATATAACCTATTTTAATAGGCGCCTATTAAGATATACTCGACCCTCGTTTTTCGGAACTCGCTAATCCAGATTCCACTTTATCCGGACAGTGAGTCTGGACGGCCGACAAATGAATTCAAACAACGAGCGCCTCGCGTACTGCTAGAAATGACAGATAGGTGGCTACCGACACCCGCAAACACGTGTTTTGTGGGGTGTCAGTCAATAGTTCTGCCGTTCCGAAACAAAACAAAATGTGAGTGAACGGAAAATTATATCATGTTATGAGGTAATAGTGAAAACATACATGTATTTGCATTACATAAATACGTTTGTATTATTCAGACTTTTTTATTATCCGGACAAGTTCCTGCACCATCTAGTCCGGAAAAACGAGGGTCGAGTGCATTTTCAAACAAAAACGTTTCCTCTAAATCCTATTTGACAAATTGTTGCCTCTATTGTTTCATCTTGATCTCATGTAAAAGTAACTCTGCCGAACTGTCGAAAGCCGTTTGGCGAGCGAAAGACGCTGGTGAAGACCCAGTATCATAGGGAGTATTTTGGCTCACCCTGCCCCATATTAACCCGGCGCCAGAACTTGCAATCTTTACCTCACAAAGAAGCTTCATATCCTTCAAGTGGAGCCCACAACTGACTCGGTCATTCAGCTCTCTGCTGTCGAATCGACTAACTACGTATATATTTTTATGTTTCTTCTATGACATATATATACAGGGTGTTCGGAAAGTCACTGTGCACTTTTCTAATAATTTTTTTGCATATTTATTCAGTCTACAGTTTCCAGCGAGCCACTGATAGCGGTGTTTGGGAACAAAATAAGAAGCGTCCAAGCCTATATTGATGCTAAGGGGGTCACTTTCAACATCATTTATAATTGTCATTTATATTTACCCCCTGTATTTTATATTGTAACATGTATGTTAATAAATATGTAAGTGCACAGTGACTTTCCGAACACCCCGTATGTACATACATAGCAGTTGATATACAGTATACAACCATCGTGACCCTGCGTTCGGAACCCGTTGCTGCTGTAAATCGAACCCTTCACGGTTGCTCGGTAATAACGCTCTTTCACTGTTTCGAGGCGTTAGAGGTACGTTGGAGGGGTAGTACTGTAGCCTCGACTACAAACCACAAAGAAAAAGCTGGTAAGCAATTGTCGACACGTGCAGCCCACATCGGAAGCAACCGGTTAACCTGCACGGTCGATCGCTAGTCACAACTGTATTAATTTGTTCCTATCAAGCAAAATACATTTTTTCCGGCAGAATTGGTAACTTTGCAATGGATCTGAACAAAATTTGTTCCATAGTACAACCATTAGAAGACTCCCGTTATTCTAGAGCAGTGGTTCTTAATCTCTTCAACCCCTGGGACCCCTATTCCTAAAGATATTGGCTTGGCGACCCCTTGTCTGCCAATATGCAAAGGAGGTGTATGTTGAAAGAACAAACACTATTGTGATAAGGCGGATAAATTGTTTAGTACTGAATCTCTAATTAAAAAAACTCTCTTCATGAAAGCACAACACAAGTTATTAGTGGAATGTCACAATTTACTCGGCAAAACACAGCACAAATGATAGTCAGGATGACTTCTGTTCTTGCGTCTTCGAAACAAGCTCATCAATACGGGAGTTAATATCGCTGAGAGCAATTCTCATGTCTTTTGCACCTCTAAGGCGATTACGGTGCGTAGTTTTGATATTGACAAGAGCAAACATGGCGGGTTCACAGAGGTATGTCGTTGGAAATGGAGTTGATGCTTCCTGAGCTCCTTTGCCAATTCAGGATATTCTTGCAACATACTGCACCAAAATTCTATCAGTGAGGAGGAGCTTAACTTGGTCTTTGCAACTTGAGAGCTCTGCAATTCCAGATGTTGCTCATGAAGGTTGAGCTGCTCGTTGCTGTTTATCTCAGCAATAAAAGGCTGCTGAATCCATGCTGAAGAAGGTACAGATGTTGGAAAGTAATCTTCCATTTTTTTCTCGAGGTTGCTAATGTGATGCTCAATTAAAGCAGTCAGCCATTTGCAGTTTCCTGATTACCAATTGTACCGTCCAACAGTAGAAACACAGCAAAATTCTGGTTTCTTACTCCATTTTTCCATAGGGATAACTTTTTTTTGAAGGCGGAAACCTTCTCTGCAGCCTCTATCTGAGATTTGTTTTTTCCCTACAAAGAATAACTGAGCTCATTCAAAAGACTAAAGATGTCTGTCAAATAAAAGACTATCAACTGGAATCTATTGTCATCAAAAAATGTAGCAAGTTCCACTGACCCATGCTCACAGAGGAACCCGGCAACTTCAGTGACAAGTTGTGCAACACGGGAGAGCACTTTTCCCTGCGATAACCATCGCACTTCAGTGTGGAAAAGAAGGTACTGATGCTCCTTTCCAAGGTCGTCGCAAAATGCTTTGAATAGTCGGGAATTCACGGCCCTGCCACGAATGAAATTCACAGCTTTTACTACAGAATCAAGAACACTTTTCAATTCAAGAGGGAGTGTCTTACAAGCTAAGGCGTATTTATGAATACCACAGTGATTTGATACTATATGCGGAGCAACTAGTTTCAGTGAGGCTACAAAACTGGATCGATGCTCTATCATAGCTGGCGCACCATCTATGCATACCAACCCACTTTGTTCCATGCTATTGAATTTTCACGAAGAAATGGATTAACAAGGTCAAAGACTCTTTAGCTTTAGTTTTCTCCTTCATTTCTTGACAAAATAAAAACTCGTCCACAATCGCGTTTTTTTAACAAATCTCACGTGTGCTACTAATTAGCTTATTGACTTGATATCCGTTGTTTCATCAAATTGAAGATTTATTCTTCATGGGCTGGCTATCTTGGATTTAAGCGATAAGCTGATTAAAAATTTCATTTGTTATATCTGCAATCCTGTTGTTTACAGTGTCATCGGACAAGGGAACTGAGTCTATTCTTTTGGCCTCGCTTCGGCCAAGTAATATTTGTGCTATTTTTACCGCACTTGGCTTTATTAGTTTCTCACCTGCTGTGTAAGATGCTTTTGCTTTTGCTATTATCAAAGAAACTTCATTGAAGCGCGCAGGAGTGGTGGGAAAGTTAGGCAGAAGCCTAACGCAGGTAGCGTTTCCCTCACATCATAACGAGCTCTTTTCGCTTTGAACATTTCAACTGACCCTTATTCTCTTTATGCTTCTGTTCCTTGCGCCTCTTCAACTTCGAAGGCTTTAAGGAATCGTTGCTCAAAATGGTATTGCACAATGTGCACTGAGCATTGTCAAGTCTATCACAACCAATATCTTTTGTGAAATAATAGTGAACGTAAGAATCGTCCCAGAAACGTATTTTATGTCTATTTTTCGCAGCCGTTAGTAAACAAAATGATCATGACCCTAGAAAGCGAAAATAATGACTAATTGAAAAGTCTTAATTATACTAAAAGTGGCTAAATCATACAAATTCACTTTCGTGATAATCGCATGTAAAATGTAGAAATGATGTAGCAAATACTAAAAGGAAACAGGCATAGTGATTGTCTTAAATTCCCCTCCGCTCCTTCATTGCTTAAGTCGTAAAATTGCATCCAGGCCGGTAGCAACTAACTATCAGATACCAGAAAGCTGCTGGAAGAAAATTAAGCACTCTGGTATCCCACGGTACCTGAAGTTTTCTGTTTCTTCCTTTTACACAGTGGGGTTGTGGGTAGAGCTACAAGAGAAAGTGCCGCAACTGCAACCTTTATATTTCAACTCACAAATGCTTTACTAAACCTTGTCTCTTGTGGCTAGGGATTTAATGTTTAACCCTCAATACAGAAACAACTAGTTGGATGATCATAGGCTTCTCCAGAGGCGGTAGTTGCATCATTCTCACCAGAATTATTTTAGCTACTGCCATCAGTTTTCAACTACTTCTTCAATGCTATTGCTTACAGCCTACATAACTGCATTTTTGATAAGAGTCACCACTACGTAGCTTTATCCACCTAACTAACTTTTAAATCTGAAAGCGAAAAGCGTCAGTCATTCTACCACAAAACCTTGAAACAGGTGTAGCAGTGGGATTGTTTTTCCTACTCTGATCTGTTGCATTACAATGTGTTGTAAAAAACTAAAAATGACGACTTAATGCATCAGACTAAAACAAATAATTTGTTCACCACTAGAACGATGAGATACGGCGTACGTTTGACTATAGGTAGCATGTTACTGTAAAACCACTGTTATTATTAGTCAAAGTGATGGTCTTTGTTATTTATGCATTTGAGGGTTAAAAGAATACAGTTTGGCATTCCTGAGGACCCCAGATTTTTCACCGGGGACCCCCTTAAGAACCGCTATTCTAGAGGATAAAAATATACGAGAAATACCGGGTTCAGATTTCATACATGTTTTGGAAGTGGAACGCACAGCAAAATTCCTTTAACAACCAACTTTATTGAATCAACACCACAATTAAAGGACATACAAGTTCAGTGATGTTGGGTCCACGGGCAGGGCACTTTAGGCCGTATTACTTGGATCCAGAGTTGGTGGTAGAAATTGTACTGCGAAATAGCCAATGGTTTTCGTTATGTTACAGTATTGGAGCTTGGATCAGATCAGGTTTGGAAGATCTCGCCTGAAAAGTCGTGCTGACAGGACAATTCGTTTGTACCTATTTCGTCCTTTCTTTCGAGTTAGCAACCTTTTACGAGTTCAATATCTAAGGAAAAGTTTATGCCCTTTGTCTCTCCCCTAGCTGCACCACTTAACTCATACGCAGTGAAGGACAGTTAGTGTTGTGCCTACTAGCTTAGAAGTGCAAACTTCATAGTTTCAAGAGGCTTACCCTATGCCGAATTTTTGTCTTCTTATGATGGATCATCTGCCTAATTTCAGGGCAGCAGAGACCCGAAATCTAACAAATAATACACTTCATAAAATCTCTTACTTTTTCTGAACTTTTAATGACTGACAGCAATCGGAATCTTTAGAAACCAGCTTTCTATCGCCGTGACGGTTAAAGCGAATTTGAACAAAGTCTCCTTCCACGATCACCACCCACTTTTTAAACAGAGAATACTCGCCATAACTTAGTAAGTTCTGATAAAATAAAAATAATACATAGGCCAGTAGCAAGAAACTCATTGAAGATCTGGTTCTAGAAGGGGATGAAGTTTTGAATGATTAAAAACAAGGCCAAGTAGAAAACTTGACAACTTTCCAACGTGTAATCAGGGTATTTTTAGAGAAACTAAAGAGTTGCGCGTATTGGCTATTCAAACAGTCAAGTCAGTGAAGACAAACCAACCAAGATATGCAAAAAATTTGGCAGGTTTCAAACGAAAGTGCATTCTTAGAAGCTGTGCTGTGCAACTGATAATATATGCTCTCTCGTCACTTGCGTCAAATAGCTCCACAGTCAGGCGTATCAAGCGTTACGAACCAAAATAAACTCTTTTTAAAGATATTTTAAAGATTAAAATTTCAAGCTGATGCACAATGAATTTGGTGTGGCAGTAGCGTTGACAGGGGCTAACTATGGACCCGTTTCTTTTTTGGAAACTCGAGTCTGCTGATGTGTCCCTCCCAAAAAGGAGCACCAAGTGTGAGTATTACAGTTCATTTCATGGGAAGATCTTACGCTTGAAAAAGTGCTAAATCTCATCGACTTCAACAAGTAATGATGAAAAATTTAGCGCAGAATAATTAAAGATAAGCAACTACATTAGGTCAGACTATGGGTGCAACATAATGATCTTCAAAAAAAAGCCCTTAAACTTAAAAATTGATCGATTTTAAGAAATTTAACGTCAAATAAAAAGTCTTGAAAAAAAAGAGCCTAATCCTTCCAGCTTGGTGCCGAATCCAAGTCTCAAGTCTCTCAATGTCCCAGTAGCTGAGTAAGCATCTTAGAAGCGCTAGTCGCTATCCAATGGCGTAGCCAGACAAAGCATTTTTTTCTAAATATTTTGATATTTTCAAAAAGATCGACTAAAATTACAATATTTGTTAAACCTTTTTTAACATTTTAAACAAGTTTCGCATCGTAGCTAAAGTTGCATGAAATGGCGTTGATTATTTACAATTTACTTTTATATAATTAAGTCACGACGAAGTCAACGAAATTCAAAGCGTTTGAAAAAATGTAGTTGTACAGTAGGCCAATTGGTTCACTAAAAAACATGAACATTTTACTAAAACTTCATTTTTAAAATCTGTTCATGGGCCGACTTTAATCACGTGTTCATTTAAAAATATAAATAAGGCAACTGATGTCAAATGGATTAACTACAAATTGATTTGAGAGATTGTATTAGAAGCCTACCTGTACTTTGCTGTGGGCATGAGGGTAATTCAACCGAGTCGGAGAATATTTGCTATTGATAGTACAACATTCACCTTGATCGAGCAAATTCTTTTTCCTGCCACAATACAAATCTCTGGTGAATTTTGGACATCTTTCGTTGAACCGAAGCAGAGCTACTGATGATCTCCAGAAATTACAAAATTTAGAGCAAATCTCACAGCATTTATCACTGTCTTTTTTCGTGAATAGATTCACTTGTCCTAGTCACGGATCAGCATTAAAAACGAGAGTGGGCCTATTGTGAGTGAGCTATTTTGGCTATCTAGGGATGGATCTGCTCTATTTGAAATTCAGAAGCACCTCTATTATAACAGACTCTTGAATAAAGCAGATAAAAGATTCGTGTTCATACTGTTGAAACTTGACATAAAGTGGATATCTGCAAACAATATGCGTCTTAAAGCTTTTCATCTTGATTTCAAGGGTTTTCTCCAATATGCCTCTCAGTGTAACCTTTAGCCTGGTGCACATGCAGTCTGTGCTGCCTCTTCATTTAATTCATTACTGATTACTGAGACTTACCCACTCTGTCCCTGAGTTAACCAACACTTAACTTTGTCAATTGAGTTGTTGCTTGACCGTAGAATGTCTCCAAATGAAGATTGTGAAGAAGATGAAACCACATCTACAGACTGTAAATCCTTTTGGTGCAGTGGTACCCTTGATACTTCCATATGTTTGTATTCTTTGAGATTTTTTGCTGGCTTCAATTTACTCATATTTTGTTCTTCTTGCAATCAGTTTTTTAGGCGCAAATTTTTCTGTCTACTAGGCTTTTTTCATAGTAAGCGGCAAGCTTAGAATAAAAAAACTTTATTTAGTTGTAGATAATTGTTTACAGCTTCTTTTGGTAGACTTCTGCTAGTCGTGTAACTTAACTATAATTACACAACAATGGTCGCTTAGCAACTTCACAGCACCGGTAAAAAAAAATTACTGATGCAGCTGCTGGTAGCAAATCAGGAAGGAGCTGAGTTATTGAGGAACGGCTCTTTTTTTATCAGAAAAGCTTTTTTGATATTTCATCCAAAAAGAAAAGCTTAAAAATGCTTAAAAAAAAGAAACTTTCAGTATTAAGTCGTGTGGCTAGTTGCTGTGGAAAAAGACTTCAACCAGTTGTGAAAAAAGTACCGGTAGGAATTAACTTAAAAATAAGAGGTTGCTGTATGCGTGATGCGATATGACCTTGCCAGCCTACTTTTTCATTTCATTTCTTTTACCCCTCCTCTTCCTCAGGATGGAGGTGCAGCACGGACGACAATTCAGGTTCACGCCGTCAACCTAACTGATATTAGGCTAGGGGAAAGACGGCAGCCCATTTCGAACCAGTCATGAATGACTGGTAGCCCCACCACCAAGGCGGATTGCCACTGGTGGATACCCACGAGTCGCCTTCTACAATATGCTGGGTGAGCAACTTCACAATCGTAACCCGTTGAAGTACGGGTAAGCCACCTGTCTGTCACATAAAGGTGGAGGCGTCCCTTTAAGTGCCTTGTCCAACGACACAACAAGCAAGCTTGTCGGCTTGTTCTTCACACTATCCCTTTTTTGTGCTGAGCGCCAACCAGGGAAACTATGAATACCATTTTTTAAAGACTTTTGGTATGAATCGACTTAGGAAATGAGCTCCAGGTCTACCGACTCCGAAGCGGACGCTCTAACCACTACGCCATCGTATCGCACTCTAACCGCTACTTCGGGGCGAAAATTACGTGTGAATATCATGTCTCGTAAACTTCTGGCTGTGGAGTGCATAATTGCCAACTTGAAACTTGAAATGTGAAAAATTCCAAGAGGATCAAAAAAAATCCCAAAAGTGACACTTCGTAAAAAAATCCCAACAATCTCGTATGTTTTGGTATGTCATATACAACACAATCATTTTTCCCAAAATTCAAAAATACTGCTCATTGTTGTTATGATCTCTTGAAAACAGAGGAGAAAAAAGGTCTTCACATTTCATCCAAGTCAAAGATTTATTATGGCATTCCACCAAGATACAGCCCAATTTGAAAAAGAAGGTTATCGATTAACTATTTTTTTTTAATTCCCAAAAATTGAGGCTGCTGCACCAGAATTAATTGCTTTAGATAAACATTTCGGCCAAAAGTCCAAGATTCTACCAAAATTCCCAAGCTTACTTTCAAAAATTCCAAAACCTTTCCCAACACATTTTGCAACAAAAAAATCCCAAGAAAATGCGAAGTGCCCTAGAAAATTTGCAGGATCTTTGAATAAATTTTTAAGATTGGCATCGATGGTGGAGTGCTATCAGGCTCGTGGTTCAATTTAGTTGGGTGAATTTATTATTTAATGCTGCACAAAGACAGAAATTTGCATAAAAAGATAATTACTGCTTTGTGTGGTCACTCGACAAGGAGATAGTAAAAAACGAAAAAGTCTCCAAGATCAGCTAATTTCTCATCAAACAAATTTCAAATTTATTTTCATGAAACTTAGTAATATAATGTTAATAATAAAAAAATCAAACGCAACAAATAAAACAATAGTACCTTGAATAGCTACAAAGGGACCGCGAGGTCATTGTTGCCATTGTCTCACTACAAATGTGGCAAGGAACGAAATACAAAACAAAATAGATAACGAGAAAAACGCAATCACGCACTTTCTGCCACCTAGAGGAAATCAAAATAAAACAATCTCCTAGTGTGAAAGTGAACCGTATACGTGAAAGTAGTTTTATTATTTTGCTGAAAAATTGCTTTTTAGGCCTATTGGGTTCAAGGCTAAAAATTGAGGCAAGGACATTTCCTTTTTTTACGTTTCTACTTCCCCTAATTAAGACAACGCAGGAAATAGAGGTCTTAAGGCCACCGGCGTGCTCAGGAGGATAAAGGTCGATGGCCTTCTCAATCGGTAGGAGAGAAGCAAAAATGTAAAATCTTTTTGGAGGCAAAATTATTGGTTTCAAAACGTCAATCTCTAAACAAGATATTTTTGTTGTATTGGATAGCAAAATGGCTGAAATTCTTGGGTTTGAAAAGTTGATCTTTACAGAAAAAAAGTTGTCACAATATTTTAAAAATCAAAATGTGCAAAATACTTCTTTCCAAAACAAGATTATGCTCACTTATTTTATAAGATCACTTGATTTTAACATTGGGCATACTTAGTGCTCTGGCTTTCTAAAATAATTTATTTTTAAATACCCTAGTGCATAAAGCTAAGGAAGGGGTTCGAAATCACCATCATAATTACAAAAGGAGAGTGAAAAGTCGTGAAAAAAGGCCTACCACTAAATATCCTACTTTTGTATTTACTAAAATATACACTATTTTGGTGCGCCTTTTTTGTCTTAAATATTCCCCAGATTTTATTTAAGAGAACAGCAAAAGAATTGGGATGAGAGGAATAAGAGTTATTTTAGCCCCCCAAAATTTTTTACCTCATTTCAAGAGAGATAAGAATTTAACTAAAGGCTGTGTCTATTCCAGCGAAGACAGGAGATAGTACAGCTAGCGTGACGAGGAAGCGTTAATTCTTTAGTGCATGCTTAGGGAACCTATGTGTCAAAAAATTTTTATGAGAATGTCGGAAAGAAGAGATGAATGGATACGAGAGATAAGAGGAGAGAGATTACAAGGGACTGTACATGACTGAAGCAGCGCAATTCGTCTGGGCAGCTCATCGGCCGTGTCATTATTCAGAATAAATGAGTGGCTGGATTGAAAGGGGGGTGGAAAGAATAGGTAGCACTTGTCAAATGGGTCAAAAAGTGTGAGAAGGAAGGAAAAACGGAGAAAAGAAAATGTAGCTAGAACAGAACTAGAGGCTGAGAAGACAAGAGAAGAAAAATGGCAGACCTGTTGGTGCTGCCCAAATCAGCCCAGAGATAGCAGAATGGCACAAGCTTCAGCGAATATGCTTGAACACACTTGGGTTGTCCAATAGAAAAGGGCAGCCTTAGCACCAGAAAGTGAGCAGTTGGCAAGAATATCAGATCCATCTTTTATCAAAAGAGGAAAGAACAAAGCTATCAGTACAAATTACGAGATTGCAAAATGGGGGAGAATCAAGGTGGGTAAGAGCAGCACTTTGGCTAGAAAAAAGAGGGTCAGAGCAAAAGCATGGAGTAGACATAGTGAGCTCTGCACTAAAGGAAGGCTGGGTTCAAGAAGGAAAGAGAAGGAAAGCTACGCGAGCCTTCCTGGGAGAAGAAGGAAAAAGAACAAACAAGCGAGTGGACGCAAAGTCCTTCCATAAAGGACCTGAGAAGATTTCATTTTATTTCATGGCTTGCCAATCTTGAAATTTGATAAAGTATCAAAGAAGTAATACCCCTTCATAAGGTGACAGGGAGAAATGAGTCAAGGTGACTCGTTGGAAAGACTGGGATACCTAAAAGAAAAGGAGGTAAATGGAAGAGGACGAGAGACAGTCGACGATGGTTTGACTACCTGCTTGGTGAAGACCTTCCAACTTGCTTGGAACGCTGAGAAAGGAAACAATTTAGGTGAAGCTTCGGTAAGAACAAGCCAAAGAAAATTTTTGCACCGAAGAGATAGGGACTACTTGAAAGGGGCTCACGTAGAAGCATATATAGAGAGCAAGCTTTTTAGACGAGAAAAGATCTTGCCCTTTAGCAAAAATTTATGTGCAGAAAAGAAAAGAGTATGATCTAATATATCTCCGAGAAAAAGGGTGATAGGATTGAGGAGTAGAGGCGAGTTAAACAGGGAAAAGCGGAACGAAAAGTTAGCGGTTAAGAATCTATCGAAAAGAATAAGGTTTCACATTTTCCCGAATTGAGAAGAAAAAACAGTACTCATATTAACAATACAGTCGAATCAGGCCTTCTTGCTGCAGCAGCAGGAACGGGAGTGAGGAAAAGATGGCCAGATCATTAGTACAAAGAGAGTAGCTGACTGAGAAAGATAGTGACACAGAGAGATTGTTGATAAAAGGAAAGATTTGAAAATGGTCAAAAAAGGATCCTTTCAAAACTCTCCTATAAACTCAAAAGGAGCGACTTAACGTGATTTTGGAAAACCACGCAAGCGGTCCTGCCAGAAAGAATTCATCAAACGAAGCAAGCAGAGAGACCAGCAGAAATAGGCTTATGAAAAAGAGCAAGATGCCAGATAGAGTCAAAAGCCCTACAAAAGTCAAAAGGGGCAAGGATAGTTCTAGAGCTGGGTTTGTTACACTGGCCCGAAATAGACAGAGAAAGATAAAGAATTTGATCAAGAGCAGAACGACTGGAGCGGAAACCGGTCTGGCAGGGAGAGAGAATTGAATTAGACTCGAGAGTATACCGTTTAAAATGATGCGTTCACACAACATTGAAACGTAGAAAATGAAAGCGATAGGCCGGAAAAAAGCAGGTGAGCCTAGAGATTTTTCCATCTTATAAATGGAAACAGCAGATGAAAACTTCCTGATGGAGAGAAGAGACGAAAAGACTAAGAAAGAAAAAGATATGAATAAGAAGTTCTGTGCCAGATTAGGGATGTGCCTCAGCATGGAGTTGGTGGCTCTGTCTGGGACGATGACAATAAAAGAGAAGCAGTTGGCTGCATCCGCAGAAAATTTACTGAAAATGAAAGGAGTGCTGAAGAGGAATGGAAAATTTTAGGGTAGGAGCCTCAGCTGAGCTCATACAGGTAGCCTCTGGCTCTGCTACACAGTTCCTTTGGCTAAGGCACACAAAAATGAGCTCTTAAATTATTGGCGCAAACCGTTGCCAACACCATGGGATAAAAGAAATTAAAAGAGTTAAAAGAAGAGGAGGAGGAAGGAGCAGAACTAGCTGCAGTTCGGAGAATACATTGATTTTGGATTACATGTAGAAGAGAGAGATGAGCATGTTTCATGCCATGCCTTTACATTGGTCTTGGCCTTGGCAATGACAGATAAAATATGCTGTGAGGGTGATATGGAAGCCTGACGCTCTTCATCGCTTAATCAGAAGCAAAAGCCTTGCGTTTTCTCTTAGGCTACCGCTTCTTTCACTCCAAAAGGGCATCAAGCGTGAGGTTGGCGTTTGACGGGCCAAACGAAACTAAAGATTTGGTCGCATGTAGTGCCAAAGTGCCCAAGACCGCACCTGCAGAGGAAAGGGAAAGAGAAAAGCATTTTTATGCAGGAAAACATTGAAAAGCAAAATCATTCCAACGAGTTTTCAAAAAAGAAAGAGGGAAAACACTCATTGGGATGAGAGAGTGGAGATAAACGACAGTAAGAAGAATTGGGAGGTGATTAAAACCCAATTTTGCATGATCTCCCAGGAAAAGGAAATTGCTAGAGAAGAGGGAGAGAAAGAGATGTCCAACCAGGAGCGGATCCCAGAGAATTTGTGCAGGAAAGTTGCTGTGTCAGGATGGTTAGGAAGAGGGAGATCGTAGGAGATGACCAAATTGAACACTTCATCTCGACAACGATCCAAATTTCCTCTTGAGTTTCAAACAAGGTGATAACAGTTGAAGCTCCTCAGAACGAAGAGATTACTGAAAGAAAGGAAAAGGGAGGAAGAAAAGATTTCAAATTTACTATCCGCCGAGGGGTATCAAAAAGGAGGAGCAAAACGTTTGGGAAGGAGAGAGAAGGGTTTTTCAGAGACTCTAACTCATACAATTAGAGTAAAGGTCAAGGAGAGAAAATTTGGAAAATTTTGGAAATTTCTAAAAAGGAAAAACCCTGTCTGAAAAAGTGATAGCTCAACCGCGGGCGTGCAGGCTATTAGAAGAAAAAAAGCGGGAATAGGGGTAAATGCGATTAGATCGCAGTGCTGAGCAGTCACGGGTCTTGAAAGATGAAGGCAAATTGAGGTTTGATTCATGGATGCAGATAAGACTGCCCAGAAAAGAGTGAGAGTTAATGAAGGAGCTAAACACTTCTGGCACGAAAACCTCCTGTCTTTTATTGAAGAATCCTAAACGTGTCTGTAGAAGCAGGAGATAAACAAGGAGCGCCGGAAGAGGAGAGAATAAAGAAGATTCCAGGAGAGAATTTTGAGACAGGGAAGAAGCAGTGTAGAAGGTCATTAAGCGAGGGTAAAGAGGAAAAGCTGCGTTGGTAGAGAGAGACTTGGCATAATTGCAGTCCACAGTAGCGGTATACGTGCTAAAGGGCCCCGAAAAGAAACACAGTGTTGGTAGGATGGGGACCCCCAGGGAGATCGAGACGTAGCAAGGAGAACAACTAGGAATGAGAGGTGGAAAAAGTGTTGGATTTCAAAAAGGAGAAAGGATACATCTCAATTGTACCCATTTGAGGAAGGGAAAGCCCTGTACTGACCTGATCTTCCAGGTAACGCAGTAAATATAACTTGTCCTTCCCAGCCCACTAAAGGTATAAAACAAAATGTTTAGAGTAGTAGAACGTTGTATCACAAATAGAATATGTTTTCAAGATTACAAATGTTGCTTACATCTGTGGTCTTGTCATGACGTAGCTGACTGGAAGAGATCTTATAGATCAAAACAGGCCTGACGGCATATTTTATACTTCCATGTTACATTACTACATAGAATAAGAAAAAATATATCTAGGGTTGGAATGACCGTTGCCACTCATCAGCAGCAGGAGAAAAAGAAGACGTGGCAAAGAAATGCAGAACAAAGTACGAAAAAGCAGACAAACGGTTTTAAAAAGAGTGCGTGCTGCTTTCTGCAGTCGTTCAGAAGGCAGAACCGCATAAAATTGATTGGTGTGGTGAATACCCTGGAAAGTAACTTCCCTTACAAGAACGTCGCTGGCAGAACTGGCCCGTTATAAAATATTATCCGTGCGTTCATCCTCATCGTCTCCTGCTTAAAGCAAAAATTATGTATTACGGTAGGGATACTAGGGGCTAAAGTAGCTCAGATTTTTTCAGCCCCTCCAGAATATTGTCAGCCTTCATAGAACTTTAAAAATGAGGAAGTAATGACTAAGTGGCAAAAATATCGCTCTGAACAACTTGATCTCCAAAGAAAAGGACTTCAATTGGCTTAAGCCTCCTCCTCCGCCATGGAAAACAAAAGTATTATGTCAATAATATGTATTACAATAAAGAATAATCAATACTTTTAAATTGAGCTTTGCAAAATCCAAGCGAAACGTAATAAACATATAAGTGGCATTACTTCTTTGTAGTGCACCGCAAGATAGCGTCATAACAAATTATTTATCTTGTTGCGCAGCGCAACTTTCGCCAGAACAAAGAATTATTTACAGAAACGCAGCTCAGGTTCCCAATTGCGAAAGTTGCGTTTTTGGGCAATCCATTGCGAACTGCTTACCTTTGCTTGAGGTTATTGCTGTGATTACCCCTCCTCTTCCTCGGGATGGAGGTACGGCATGGACGACAATTCAGGTTCACGCCGTCAACCTAACTGATATTAGGCTAGGGGAAAGACGGCAGCCCATTTCGAACCAATCTTGAATGACTGGTAGCCCCTCCACCAACAAGACGGATTGCCATTGGTGAATACCAAAGAGTCGCCTTCTACAACATGCTGGGTGAGCAACTTCACAATCGTAACCCGTTAAAGTACGGGTAAGCCACCTGTCTGTCACATAAAGGTGGAGGCGTCCCTTTAAGTGCCTTGCCCAAGGACACAACAAGCAAGCTTGCTGGTTTGTTCTCCACACTTGCTTGAGGTCTCAAATATAGTTGCAAAAGGGAGCATATCAAGTAGTGACATATTGGCTTATGATTAAATGGTCTATAATAGAAATAAAAAAAGATCATTTTCAACGCCCTTCCTCACTTTCACTTTGTTCCACCCTCCTAAGTAATGTACTGAGCGTAAAGGAAATTGAGATAAAGAGCACATATCATATATGCCACTAAAGTATTAATGTCTCGATCTCCGTTTACGGTACACTTGGTTTTAAAACGGGAGTTATATATGCGGAAAAACTATTATTTCATGATAACTTTTTGTTATTCTCAAAACTCTCCGTCTGCAGTGAGATTTTGCTCAGGTGTGTAGTTTTCCTTTGATTTTTCCTCATGCTTGAATTTTATCAACTTTTCCATAATTGATGTTGTCACCTTAAGAACGAAATTGTTTAATTTATTTATGTAAGTTCAATTATAATTTTAGTTATTATCTGTAACTTAGGATACGAAACTTGCCTTCAGAATAACGAAAGATTCAGAAAAATTTGTACCACAATAATTTTCCCGCCGACGCTCTTTCAGTCCAGTTCCGTATTATTATTTCATTATCTATTTCCGTATTATCTATTTTATGAACGGTGTTAGTCGCTTAATAAGCGCGTGGTAAATGACGCAATATAATTCTGTTTGCGTTTTTTTTCGTAACTATATTGGCCTCAAGTCAGCCTTAGTTTTTCATTATAGTTTTTCACTAAAGGCTTCCACAACCTTGTAAAATAACTGATTCTGTTGTATAAATGTCATAAATCCTTCTAATTCAAGACTGGTTTTACTCATTCAGTGCACAATACAACTCGCTAATGCTATCTCACACTATCTCGTTTGTTTTCTTCTTCGTATTTGTATTTGTGGCTCGTAATGGCTGATCTGTCCGCTTGGCTTTAGCTTCTTTTTAACAACACAAAAGTAGAAATTCTGCTTCTTTTGTTAAAATAGTGTAAGACAGTATTTTGAAAAAATTAGAGTTATATTCGAAGCACAATATAAAAAAGCTGAAAGATATGTTTTAAAAGTCGCTTATTGCGATACCAATACCACTTACATGTTGTTGTTACCCGACCCCTTCCAAGGGATGGTGCATGGCGGAAGACAATGGAGCCCCAGAAGCCGGCCAACTTCCAAGGGTCTGGACCAGAGATCGTAAAAAGACAGAGAGTCGCCAAAGAGCGAGCGGCGCAAAGAGTCCGTGGCTGGACAGTGCGGATTGAGATGAAAGGTGTTCTGAGACGAGTGTCCGCAGACGCTGCAGGAAGAATTATCGATTCTGCCAATTCTGAAGAGATAAGAGCTTAACAGTAGGCTGTGTCCGTTGCAGCGTAGACAAGAGAGAACACAGCGAGCGTGACGAGGGAGCACAAGTTCCTCGATGGAAATCGAGGGAACCTGTGTGTTAAAGAATTTACATGAGACAGTACGCCTCTAGTCCGTGAAAAGAGAAGAGTGGAAACAAGAGATAAGAGGAGAGAGACTACAAGGAATTGCAGAGGGCGCTAGTAGCGCTCCCCGTCTGGCCAGCTCATCAGCCGCGTCGTTCCCCGGGAGAAACAAGTGTTCGGGGACCCATTGTAGCCTGATGGAACAGGAGGAGAGAGATGACAGTTCCTGCCAAAGAGATTGAGATAGAAGGAAAAACGGAGGAGAGGACAGGGTGGTGAGGACAGAGCGAGTGCCAGATAGAAGGAGAAGAGAAGTGAAGTGGCAGATTTGTGGGTGCTGCTGAGACCAGCAAAAGGCTTGCAGAATGGCGCAGGCTTCAGCAGAGAAAGTTGAGCATACTGGGCCTGCTGAGAAGGAAAGAGTGGCCTCAGTGCCACAGAGAGAGTAGTTGACAAGTACGTCAGAGCTGCCTTTGCCAAAAGGAAAAGGAACATTGCCGTCAATTTAGAGTACCAGATCGTGAGGGGGGAGAGAGTCAAGGTGAGCGAGAGCCGCACCTTGGCGAGAGAGAGGGAGATCAGAGCGGGAGCATGGAGAGGAAAGGGTGAACTCCACGGTGAAAAAAGGGAGGTTCCAAGGAGGATAGAGAGGGCAAGCAAAGAAAGCCTCCCTAGGGGATGTAGAAGGAAGCATGAGAGGGTGAGTGGACGCAAGAGCTCTCCAGGACGATCTGCAGAGTCTTGGTTTCACTCCGAGTCTGGCCAAATCTAAAATGGGAAAGAAGGTTGGGAGACAAAGAGCCCGCTCATAAGATGAAAGAGTGAAATGAGTCAGGGTGACTCGTAGGGGAGGTAGAGAAGCCTCGGAGAGAAGAAGAGGAATAGGGGAGGACGAGAGGCAGCCGGTGATGGCGCGACTGGCCGCTCGGTGGAGGCGTTCCAATTTGGTGATATTGGTAACGCTTAAGAAAAGGAAACCATCCGGGTGAGGCATATGTGAGAAGGGGCCAAAGAAAAGCTTTATACAAAAGAGAGAGGGACTCCTTAGAGCGGCCACTTGAAAAAGCAGAAATACAGCGTAAGGAATCGAGAGAAAAACTTGGCTTTCAGCGAAGATACATGTTTAGAAAAGGAAAGAGTGCGGTCGAAGATGATCCCAAGAAATGTTGGAGTGAGATTGAAACGGAGGCGGGAGCCGAGTAAGAGGAGGCTGGGCTGGAGGTTAGCTTGAAGGGGATCCACTGAAAAGAAGGAGGTCTCACATTTGCTCGGATTGAGAGGAAACATCAGTATTCCGATCAGCGATCCAATCGAAACAGAGCTGCTTGTGTGGCCTCCACCGCAGCGGGGACCGAAAGGGAGTAGGAACAAATGGCCAGATCGTCAGCTTAAAGAGAGCAGCTGACAGAAGAAGGCAGAGAAGCCTGAAGATCATTGGTGAATAGAGAGAAAAGAACAGGGCCAAAAACGGATCCTTGCGGGACACCTCGATGGAGTCGAAATGAACGAATTTTGTGATTTTGATAAACCACTTAAGAGCGCCTATCAGAAAGGAAAGATTGAGTCCAACGAGCAAAGCAAGGAAGGAGGTCAGCCGAAATGAGTTTATGGAAAAGGGCGGGATGCCAGACGAAGTCAAAAGCTTTCGAGAAATCAATCGTAAAAAGGACCGTTTGAGAACCTGGCCTGGGTTTGTTAAACCCATCCGAGATGGACTGTGAAAGATATAAAATTTAATCTGGAGTAGGCCGTCTAGGGCGGAAACCGGCCTGGCGGGGAGGGAGAATGGAATTAGACTCCAGAAAGAAGAGTAGATGGGGATAGTATAATGCGTTCAAAAACTTTAATACGCAGGAGGTGAGAGAGATAGGCCGGAAGGAAGCAGGAGAGTCGAGAGGCTCTCCCATCTTGTGGATAAGAATAATAGAAGATGTCTTCCAAATGGAAGGAAAGGAATGCGAAGTTCAGAAAAGATTAAAAATGTGATGAAGAAAATCCATGCCAGAGCGATGAAGGTGCTTTAGCATGGGATAGGCAACTTTGTTTAGGCCAGTGACAGTGGACGAGGATAGGTTGGAGGCAGCCGCAAAAAATTGAGCGGGGGAAAGGGTGAGCAGAAGGACAAGTGAGACTCCTCATGGCACGTGGCTCGGCGGAGCTCGGAAAGGTAGCCTCTGGCTCTACTACGCAGGGCCTTTGGCTGAGCGACAGAAAAGTGGGATCTCAGGTAATCGGCGAAGACCGAAGCCGATTCCCCTCTGAGAGGAATAGTTGGGAAAGTTGGGAGAGGAAGAAGACGAGGAAGAGGAGCCAGAAACAGAGCGAAGAACAGAGTATACGAATTTCGGGTTTAATTTGGGCGAAAGAGAAGAGCAGGTTGTCTTCCATGCCTCAGCCTTGGCGATAACTGACGAGGCGCGTCAGGAAGCGGAAATGTAAGCCTGGCGATCTTCATCACTTCTGTGAGCGGCAGCGAAAGCCTTGTGTTTTTTGCTAACCGCATCTTCTACTTCAGCTGATCACCAGGCTTTAGAATGGCGTCTGATGTGGCCGAAAGGAATGAAGAGAGTGGCAGCAGAGAAAAGAGAAAGAGACGAGTATTCCTCAGCAGAAGGACAGTGAGAGTCAAAGTAAAAAGCAAAGTCATCCCAGCGAGCTTTCTAAAGATTAAAAGAAGAGGGACTCTCGTTGGGGCGAAAGATCGGAGAGAGAGAAACAGATAGAAGAATTGATAGGTGATCAGAACCCAAGTGCTGAAGCACCTCTCATGAGCAAGAAAGGGCGAGAGAGGAGGGAGCAAAGGAAATGTCTGGGGAGGAGCGACTGCCAGAGAAGCAATAGAGAAGAGTAGAAATGTCAGGATCATTGAGATAGAGGAGGTCAGAAGAGACGATCCCATCAAATACTTCCTCCTTATGAGGGTCGGAAGTACTTTTTGAGTCCCAGAGAGAGTGATGTAAATTGAAATTCCCAGAATGAAGAGATTTCTGGAGGAGGAAAGAATGGAGGGAGAAAAGGTGACTGCACCAATCAATAGCCGCTTCAGCGTGGTGGTGCGGTCCCCGACCCCGTTTGGGTTGGGTCGAAATGGCTGTAGGCCTTCACAAGGGTCCCAGTTACCGGGACACTCCCCTGGAACCGCTTAAGTTGCTGTAGATTGTTCTTTTTTATAATATCGTGTGTTGATATTTTCTGTAAAAACTCAACCTAATATCTACTCTCAGCAGGCCTACTTCTTGAGAAAATGAAGAAATTATAATCTGCAAAAAAACATTTATCCAGACGTCATGCTGCCTCAAGAAGCACAGTTTCTTGCAAAGCAATTGTTCAAGTGCTTAAATGCTTACTTTTGTTTGAGCCGAAATCGATTTTTTACGTCGAGAGATACGAATTTTAACCAAGTTATTTTTGTTTGTGACGTCATGATGACGTCACCGACACCATACAACCACCCCGGGCGGAGATAATTTTAGAGGAGCTAAGAATATATAAAGACAGAAATCTGCTTTATATTGTACTGTAGTACCGGTGAGTTTTTTAGCAGGATGAAGATGCCTTCTACTTATCTTTTCCAAAAATGCCACACTTATCAATTCACTCGTGTTCTGCCTATCAGGTGAGCTTGTTTCAGTTTGAAGTCTTGTCGAATTGCAACCACTTACAAAGAAAATTATTTCAAGTTTTAGTAAGTGCACCTGACTACTATACAGACCAGGAGTGTACAACCTGCAGCCTTTGAGGTGAAACTGTACGGAGCGACGTGGCTTTTGACCAACGAGCACAAGTTGATCTATCCAACAATGAAAGTTACACAAAGACTGCCCATTTGTGATTTACTTCAAAAATGGTCTTCCTCATAAAAAGCCTCGCACTAATGCACTTCGATTCACAAACCTATCCAGTTGAAAGAATTTGTTCACCTGAAGAAAAGTTGCACGCTCCTGCTGCAGCCTACTAAGATGCGCATCCATTTGCGTTACACTTTCTTGTCTAGTCTATTAAATACTTGGAGGTTTTGTTATGGTCAAAAAGGAACTGCGCCCACAGATAACCGTAGGGATTGGAAAGAGATGTTGTAAACCCTAATAAAGCGCAAAAAATGTATGGAAATAGAGGATTCTATCAATATTTGATGTTGTCGCTCATCCTAAATATTTTTAGAGCGGAAGAGAAGAGAACAGCTCCGCTTCTATCGCCGTTACTGTTGACAAAAAAATTGAGTAAATTTTGTTCAAAACAGAAAGGAAAATTAAAATGTCGAGTTCGCTTTTATTGACACAGAACAACTCTTGTTTTGGTCTTCTTCAAATGTCACTGTGTCCTTACTGCTGGCATAGCGCATTTTATTATCAGCATTGCAACTTGAATAGAAAAATTGCCGTAAAATTCCTTTTTAATGGAACACGACCAGATATAAATCATGCAGTTACTAGTTCGCAATTTTTCAACTTTGCAAAACGATGCCCACAGACTTTGATTTAATTATCTGGCCTTGCATTTTTGACATTTTACCTCATATGTGTTGTTGCATTATTATAAGTGCTTTCCACCAATGCTTTTCTTCATTTAACTTGGCGATGCACGTTAAGGCTGGTTTTCATTACGCATAAATAGCGTACAAATTCTTTGTTTTTCTATTCAATTTTATGGGCGTAGCGTTTTTGCCCGTAAAATAACTTCAATTAGACAAACAAAAAGTATTTACGCTACGCCGGCACGTCAGGCCTAATAGAATCCAGCTTTTACTCTGTCGAATCATACCAAAAACTTAAAGCTGGCAATGACAGAACTGCTGCTGGAACTGAGTATCAAGAGCAATTTGAGTGCGCGAGTGAAGGTTTTGGTATGATTCTGCAGTAAACAAGTAGTTGAACGCAGGATTACCGACTGCGATGCGGGCGCTCTAACTACTACGCCACAGTGCCCATGTAGAAAAAAGATAGAAATTAAAATATCTCTCAGCGCAAGCTACGAAAGCCGTTGCATTAACAAAGCGCTGTAATAATTACATGATCATTTAGAAACCGGTTTCAAGGTCAAAACATCAAAGCAACATGGATTATACAGAACCAGTCAAGTTTTGTGGAAAAAAAGCGACACAAAATACAGATGGTATATACTGCTGCAGTAACTTTGCAAAGCTTTGTTTGTGGTGCAGTGAACTATCCATTTCAGTTTTGTTTTTTTTGTATTTGAATTTGACAAACAGCCTAATTAGATCTGGCTTCGGCCAGTTTGTTGTCAGATGGCAAAAAGATAGGATGTTCCATGAGTAAAAATCTTGATTGCCAGAGCAAAAGCAGCTCTTCAATTAGCTCAGCGCCTCATCGACAAAAAGTCACAGAATATGTGCTAAATAATCCAATAAAATTTCCTATGTTGTCGCAGTCGGATAAATAACAGGTCTCAACCCACGGTTAAATCAAGGAAGAACAAGGCTTTTGATGTAATTTGAAACAATGGCATTTTTGTAACATTATAACTAAGAAACGTGTTGCAAAAGATTTTGAAGTTTTTAACAACTTTTATATCAGTTTTAAGTGATGTTTTACAGAAACCAGCAGTACCGGAGAAGAGACCTCTGAAATTTGCAAGTTTACTTCGAAGAAAGTCTTGAAACAGCACAGATCAGAAAAAGCACGAACAAAAGCTCGAAAAACGCCTTTGAAAACTTTTAAGCAAATTACGATGTCGTTCATAGAACGACCTAAAAAGTCTACTCAAACGGATTCCGATTTTGATTTGAAGCTTCCCGACAATGACAAACACCGCCGTCATCTCGAGTCAAACTTAAGAAAAGTGCCAGTTAAAATTCCGTTTGGCGGCGCGTCGGAGCTAATTGGTGACGCCCGGTGGCATGTTGAGAAAAAACTTTCTCCTCAATTGCGTTTGAAAACTGTGACCGAAACAGTTGAAAGTGAAGTGCGCGATGTGGTGGACAATGTGGCGACAACTGCGTCGTGTCTCGCAAAGTGTGCGATTGTTGATGATCAAAATGCGAGTAGCGGCAACGAAGCAGGGAACAAACTAAGTGAGCAATAATTGATCAACCATTCTTGTTGGAGCACATATCTTATTGTTTTGAGAAACATTAATTGTTCTCCAAGTAATTCTCAAACATCACCAAATATCTGCATTCATATTTTTTATCATTAAAAATGCTTCCATTTGTTATGATATTTTTAAAGAGAAATTTAAGCATATAAATATAAATCTTGCTTTTTTAGCTTATATTTTGAGGTCAGCAGAAATAATAACTCCCACATATCGAAATTATGAACAATAAAAATTGAATGGTTCTTCGCTTAATCTGCCAATAAGAGCACTTTGCAATAGCAAGGGTTGCCGGTTCTTTATCATGTAGACCACATTTAATAAAAGAATACAAAGGCGTACCGAAAGTAGATCTATTTTAAAGTCTCGATCTTGGTGTCAGTCGTAATCAGTCACTATCGATTCGAATCGAGATTATCCGTAAATAAATTACGATTCTTTTTTGTTTTTTGAGGTGCAGCATGCCTTTTCGATTACATACAATACTTTATTGTATTGCATATAGACCAACACACAATTTTGAAAGTCGAGTGTTTGATTAGAACGATAAAGATGCGATAGCGTACATAATAACCACCAAATGGCACAAACGGTCTACGACTGTATAAAGCAGCATATCATCCAGAGAGATGAAAAATTTTAAACTGTATTTTCTAAATACTTTTTGGTCTTCAAAATATTGCGGAAGTAGCATCCAAATGGATTCCAGGTGCTCTTTATCAGCTAACTCCACAACTCCGTAGCGGGATTTTCATTTACAGTTTGCAATAGCTTGCGCCCACCACTTGATCCATTTATAAGTGGCTACTGTCTCGAAGATGGTGGTTCACATGATAGATTCCAAAACTATTTCAAGTGGTTTGAATATTTCTAAACGCGGTGCGAATCAAACCAGCCACTCAAAGGTGGTTCGAATGTTTCAAAATCTATCAAAATGCATTGCACCGCGTTTCAAAAACGCGGCTACAATTTAAAAATTATATTAGATCCTCGGGACTCCTCTCTTGCTCAGCCATCCAGCTGACGAAGGAAAAAGTTGTTATCGTATGAGTCTTTCCTTACATACTGCTTGCAGCATATGTCAGGAGCAGCATGCGTGGTGCCAGCACACCAATCCAAGCTGATTGCTATAGATTTCACGATCTTCAGCTGCATAGGCAAAGTCGCACGATTCACTTCCAAGCCTTGACCATGCCAAGTCGCTTTTATTTCTTATCCATCTAGTTCTCTGGCAGTCACGCGGTATTTTTCTAGACAGTGCTCTTAAATTTTCTTCTCGGCCAAGAGTTGGATGCTACGGTTGCTTATCTTCATTTTTACCCTATATTTATGCTACGCAGCCTTTATCTCAGACAGGCCGAATACACTCAACGACAATAAGCCTATGGCTCGGCGTGCTTTTGTCACCGACAATTTATTACTGACACATCCATAAGAAACAAACTGGTTTTGTTGCAAATCAGATTACAGTCATTTTTACCATCTCTTTGAAGCTGGCTTAAAATTTAGTCGCTAAACTATGTGATGGGCAGCACTCTGTTTAAAAACTACAGCATTTTGAGAGCAGATATCTTCGTATTTTGGACCTAGGTTGAATATAGACTATGGAATCAATATGATCGGAGGACCGAGATTTATTGCTACTCCTTTGTCCATTTATTCAAGCTGAGGACCGAGATTTATTGCTACTGCTTTGTCCATTTATTCAAGCTTTGTATTACTATATATAGTTTTGAGTTATTAAAAATAAATCTATGGAGAGGTGCACGTAAATATCAGTTTATGGTTTAAATTCTATAGATCATCTTTCTCTCGAAACTGTATTATAATGCGTTGTTTAATGATTTAAGATGCTCTTGAAGTTTCTGAAGCTGCTGTCGACAACCAAAAATGTTTTCCTTCAAGCGAGAATTTAAAAGACCAAGCAGAAAAATCTGCATCATGGAAACAATCGCCCGATATAGCATGTGCGGTGAAAAATGCTATGATAAATCAATTTATTCAGCTTACCAGTCGGCCGTCACGTGAAGCTTTGCCAAGATTACCAGCTGGTTCACAGTGTGAGTTAGTTTCAACCACGCCTTGCGAATCGGAGAGTGACATCTCTTCTTTTTGTGAGTAAAGCTATTTTATCTGGTATATTTATTTATTCTATTGTATTCTATTTCTTTTAAATGTTCATCACATTTTCTGCAAGGCCGTGATTTGAAATTGATTTTGAGAGATGCGGGGAGGGGGAATATATAAGACAAGTAAATATCTTTCTTCGCAACCAAGGAATATTTTTTAATCTAGAGTTTTGCAATCACGCTTATTAGGTGGAAAAGAACAAATTTGATTATGATTTAGAAGTGCATGCAGATTCCAATCTAGGCAACGCAGGTTGTTTTTTTCATGCAATTATAAATTGCAAAATTTCACCGAAGAGGTAACTTTTTCAGCGTTGCCATTCGGAGTCAGTAGCAGTGTTGCTACTCTTGATTTTACAAATTCCTAAGTTTTGAAGTTGTGAAATCTCAAGATTTTTTAAGGTTCGGAAACACACGCACAAAATCTAGACTATCACTTACAAACAGTGGTTTGTCATTCAAGTTTAATCAATATGATGCACTCTAAGATTGTCTACCAAAAAAAATCATAATTTTATCACTAAAACCACAGCTATTGTAAATATTTTCGCGGAACAGTAAAAGCTGTCAAGAGGCAAGAGAAGCACAAAAATATCCAACACGTCTTCACTTACACTCAAATTGTTGTCAGTAATAAGTAAATACACTTACAAAAATTACACCTGACATAATCACCATTTTTGAAAATATCAAAATTAGTTTCTATAACCATAGTTTTTATGCTGCCCTTACCTTTTGTTGGCTCTGTCATTATTGACAATAGAACAGGCATATTTGCTGTGGTATGATCCTCTTTTAACGTCATCAAGACTTGATGAGAGTTTCTGAAGGAAAAAGTCCTCGTTTGGGTTATTTTCCAAAGCCATAAAAGCTTAAATCCAAATGTTAATCATAACCTGAATACTTGAAGTGCACTTGTACCTATGGTAACTCACACAACTTTGCCCCTAAAATTAGTAATTTATCTTACCTGCTGCAGTTTAATTTTCGCATGGCATGTTTTACAAAATTAAGATGTCAAGTGGCAAGAGGTATGTTCTGAAGACAATCGCTTTTATCCTAAGCCCTAGCTCGGCTGCTTGTAACTCAGGCTTGGCAAATTCATTCGGTCATATATCACTAACTACCGTGCAGTAGGCTACTTGTTTAAAATACATAAAATAATTTATGAGTACATGAGCAAAAATATGAAAGAATATCAGCACTACTGATATTCAGTTTTTATTACTCCTAATCAAAGAAATCTTTAAGCTAATTATGTGAAAATTGTTCAAATTTTGTAAATTAACTTCAAAATGAACCATTACTAATATTTACCAAACTTAGTCGAAAAAAAAAATTTCCCAAATCCCAAGGCAGGCAATAATTTGCCAACATTTTGGGTAATTTCCAAAGGAGTGGCAACGCTGGCCAGCACAACTATCAATCAAAGGAAGTTACAGTTACACCTCTGGTCACTTCAAAGATAAAAAAATAATACTTGATATATAGCCACATATGTTTCACTTTGATTTTGCCAAGCCCTTAAATACAATTTTAAGATATTGCGTTTTGACTTATTTTATTTTACCATACTACAATTCTTTATATCGTAAAGGCATTTAGCTTTAATTGATAAATTAAAAATTGAATTGGCATTTTTCATACAGGGAAGAAAACGGATTTGCATGATGTTAATTTAGTAATGATAAAGTCCAGCTCTGAGTAATAATTACCACTTTTTTACAATGAAAGTTCACCTTGCTCAAAAACTATATAGGCCTATGTGTTCTACAGAAGATGTTAACTGTGCAACAGTCTTAACCCTTTGAGGACCTTTGGTACACATATGTACCATGATTGTTGATTGTTATATCATTATGACGTGATAACCAATTATCTGAAATCCATTATATTTTTGTTGTTACCAAACAATTGCGGCATTGTTTCAAATTTTATGAAATATATTCTTGTGGTCCTTAAAGGGTTAAGTAAAAAGGAAAACTTTTTCGACGAAGAGAGCCGGGCCGATGGAAAGATAAAATTCTTTAAAAACAAAATTTTTGAGATTCAAAGTTGAAGGCTACAAAAGCAGCGAAAACTATACCTTCCAAGTTTCCCTAGATTTACATCTTTTTGTCACCAAAATTTTGAAAAGTTTTGACAGTTTTGAAAGTGCAGGTCAAACTTGATTATCCGAAATGCGATTATTCGAAATTTCGATTATCCGTAAAAAAATCTAGTTTCCCGAATTTTTTGCAATTTTTGGTAAAACTTCGCATGGCAAGAAATTTCGGATATATTTTGGCAGAACAAAAAATTATCAGGCATATACTCTTAAACTTAGTTGCAACTGTAAATGCAAGCGGCAGTTAACCTTGGTTATTAATTCTAGAACCTTTGATTCTACGATTGATTCTAGGATTCTAGTACTTGATTCTAGCTCTTGATTCTAGGACCAAAGCATTGACAGCAAAAATCGATTATCCAAAAACTCAATTATTAGAACGAATTCCAAGTCTCCCGAGTATTACGCATAATCGGGTTTGATTTGTATGCTGAAAACCTGGCTCGCTGTTGTTAGACAAATATTTTTTCAGTTTTTCTCTTGGTTTGAAAGTCTGAGCACAATTAATTGGTGATGCTAGTGGTTGACTACCTGGAGAGTGTGTTTGATTAACATTCATAACGTTTTTTTAAGCAAACTGCGGACAGCGATACTGTTTCGACCAAGGTCAAGCTGTTGCTGATTTGCTGGCTCGGAATTGCTGTTTCCACAAGGGTTGAAATAGTGTTACTACTTGCAGTTGAACCGGCGCGGTGGTGTAGTGGTTAGAGCGTCCGCTTCGCAGTCGGTAGACCTGGGGTTCATTCCCCTTGTTGAGTCATACCAAAAGACTTTAAAAAATGGTATCCACAGCTTCCCTGCTTGGCGCTCGGCATTTATGGGAGGTTGTAGAGAACAAGCCGGCAAGTTAGCTTGTTGTGTCCTTGGGCAAGGCACTTAACGGGACGCCTCCGCCTTTATGTGGAAGACAGGTGGCCCAGACACCTCGAAAATGGCAACTCCCAAGCGAGTGCGGACGTCTCGTCCAAAAATAGCGATACAATTCGCTTTCTCGTGAATGGAGGATAAATATGAACAAAACATGAACAGTTCGCTTAAGGTGCATTCGTTGGTCTGTTGTATGAAATTAAGTGTATTTTTGTTTTTCGTTTTACTTGATTTAAGTGACTCTTTGTATACTATTTTTAGGTGAAACTACTTCTTGTTCTTCGCTTGATTGGGATAATAGTGATGGCAATCGACTCGTTCTTTATGATAACTTCATCATTCCGGTTGAGTAAATACTCCAGTCAATGCAACTAAATTCATTTGGTTGTTGGTTTCCATTTCTTTCGTGATGTCAAAATAAAGAAAGCGAGAAATGTTCTGTCAAAATCGAAGTGGCACGTTCTTAATTATCTTTTCTACAGCATATCCATATTCATGAAAGTAGATCTTACTTAAACGGTTGGATTAATAGATTGTAAGATAGACAATTTCATGGGAGCACTGACTTATGTTTATTTATTTTCGATTTGCCCACTGTTGCCAAATTGTCCCAGGTGCAGAAAATTGTTTAATAGCCGTGAAAGAATTGCATTACGTCAATACTTGACATGATACACGATTCGCATCGAATATAAATTGGACGAAGAATTTCTGCTCTAAAGTCCATGCCTTTTCTGCAATTAGCGTCGTTTTTTGTTTCTAACGGCGATCTCAGAGTTAATGTGGGCATAAATGTCTGAAAGATCATTAACGACATTGCTATGAAACAGTGTCAACAATGCAGTAGCAAGGTATTTGAAATCATAACAACGTAATAAAAGCCAACGCGAGCGTCAATGCAATACGGACTACACAGTGTTTGGTAAATTATAGTTGTTACCACGTACTGGCGGAATCAGAAAAGTGTCCAGATAAACAAGTTAAAATTTTCGTCAAGCAGGAAAAATTGCGAAGTGCTTTTGCCGAATGGCCAATTGAACTCAACAAAGTGTAATCAAAAGCCTACACTTTTTAAGGCACAGAGCAATTGTCCATCACCTACGGCGCTAATAACAAGAAAAATTTGACGGCATTAGCGTTAACGCTAAGTAACTCGAAATTACGCATAACAACAACAACAAATTACGCACATGCAAAAACGTTTTTTTACCTATACGTTTTTAGCTTGATTTCAATTAAGCCGTTACGTGTTTTTCCAACGCAAAAACTTTAGCATTATAAAATGTTTATTACGTTATTGCTGTAGTGCTTGTAACAATTACGTTACAACAGCAGTGGGCAAAGTATTTGACGAGAATCGCACTCTCTCAACCAAAACAACTATCAAAAGAAATTTAAAATGAAAGAGAAAATCAATAACATATTTTTTGAAAAAAAATTAACATTTCGCACTAATGCTTAAAATTAAGAAAAAGAAACTCACGCCGTTACCGCCCTTCTGTTGACTTCGAAAAAATTGCTGCCGCTAGCGTTGGCGCGAGCAACAAGCTGATGCGGTTAATTTGACTAAGGTTGCATTACGAATTAGGCTTCAGCAAAATCATTTCGAGTCATGTGTCATTTCACGGATAACAAGAGCAAAAAACATGTAGGAATAACAAAAGCGATGTGCTATGAGAGGTTCACCGCCACCCACGACCTACATCGTGAGGTAAAGCTAAGCTTGCTAAAAATTTTTAGCAATTTGTTTATTTTAAATTTGGGAAAAACTATTTAGACCAAAGTTGAAAATTTCGATTCGCCTGAGTTACTATAGCTGCTTTTTGGTTTTTAGTAGCTCCACTTTCCAAGAAAAAGTTTGATCCAATACAGTCATACAGAAGAGTACGAAGTAATTTTGTTTGACTTTACCCGTAAGCTTTTTGTGTCCAGCAGCCGACCTGGTCTTGTTGATATTTTCCGGAAAAATAAGCGCCTTTCTTACAAATTTGTGATTCCTTTAATCTTAGAAGAAAACTTCCTCCTTTAATTCATGACATAGTGAGGTTTGAGAAATTTTTGATTGTCGTTTTGCTCAACGGTTTTTGCAAAGGTTATTTGCAAAAATGGTTGAGCAAAAAGCAAAAACGTGATACATTAAATTTAAAAGCATTTGGGTAGAGTTTGTTGATGTGAGCAAGTAGAAATTAGTTTATGGTTTCACGCGTGTCTACTGAACTATTATTAATTGAAGCCGCGTTCAAATGACGTATATGGCAAACATTTGTTTGTTTATTGCAATTTTAACTATGTTTAGATTTGTTTAAGATTTCCTTTGACCTTTGTTGGTGAACTCCCGAAATAAAAACTAAACGCGAAATTTTCAAAAGTGCGTTGCAAGAAATGACGTTTAGCCACAGACTTTATGCCGCTCGCTTTTCTGCAACTCTATATCCATTTTCGACCTCTGGCTCAGGCGATGGGTAGTTGCTCAGAATCTGGTGATCCATGGATTTTCGCCATGTCTCCGTTCCGAGGAAAGGATCGGAAAGCAACAAAGACAGAAAAGACATTTTACAGACTTTGATACAGTTTATTTTGATAGAAAATTCCTATAAATTAATCGTTAAGCGAGATAAAGCTAAACACTAGTGGTTTTTAACTGAGTTTAGCAAATCAAAACCCTTTGATTATTTTCGTACATTCCAAGTTATTCCGTCCGCCGATAAATAAGATCTTCGCAAAACCAGGTGACGGTAGATCGATTTAAACCGTTAAAATGTGCTGCACTACCACATAAACTAGTCTATCCTCTGCATCGGAACATTGATCACATGTTGTGTAGTATGCACTGCGGCCCATCAATCTCCTAAAACTTCTTTTGAAAGAGATTGATTTTGATGAAGTTCACAAAGTAAACTTAAGTACGCAATCATTTCATTCTGTGCCTCTATCCTAAAAAAGAGGGTAAGCACAACAAGTTATCGTAAAAATTTTTAGACGTACTGTCGTTCTATGAAAACAGAAGTGGTTATAAACTTGCCTTTAATTTAATGATTTGTGCAACAACGCAATTCAACGTTGGTAGGCGGCAACCGCAGACCCACAAATAGCAAATCAATGTTGAATACGATTTGTGCTGTTAAAAATGCAGACAAGAACTAGCTTTACTAGTTTTTTCTATCACTTTGTTATATAAAATTTAGGAAGAGCAATTGTGATGTGAAGAATTAAATGAACGAGTTCTTTATTCCAATTTTCAACGTTGATATCAATTTTAGTATTTAGAGCATTTGATCCGAGAAGAAAGCGTGACTTAAATTTGTTACCATGTTGGTACAGCAAAACATAGCTAAGCTAAAACCACATTTTTCTCTTTGATCAGTTTACTGATGTATCCCAGCAGCCATACATGTAGGCACCAATGAGCTATGTTGAAATGAAAAGTCATAAGTTAATCATGCTTAGCTGCTATTATTTCAATATTAGTTGCGATTTTATCTCGCTGAGTATTTAAGCAAAGAAAAAGCAGCTATTCTCCCAAAGGTTCAACTAATCAGAATATGCTTTCACAGATTGCTGGAGTAAGGCACAGATTTGTACATACTTGCTTTTTCAGATCCTACGACGATGGTTCATGATTCCACATACTGTAAAAATAACTTCGAGATTACTTTGAAAAAGCTGTTTTGTATAAAGCTTTTTGTGATGCGATTTGTAAAAAGCTGGAGCGAAAACATTAACGTTGTGTAACGGCATGTTGGAGCTTTTGTGCCGATGTTATTAGCTGCCTTCCTGATAAGGAAAAATAAATTGATTTCTTATAAATTTCATGGAATTTGGTACTTTCAAATGGGTCAGGAAGAGATACAAACATAAATACTCAGTCTCTTTGCCTGCAGTCTTTTTTTAGCTATTCAGTTATCATTACAAGTGGAGTATATGCCTTCAGGAAATCATGACTTTTATTTTAACGTCCTTTCACATTAACCGCAAAAAGTTGTTTATTGTTAATTTTGTTTAAGATTATAGTTAATACGATGACAGAGCGTGTAATAATTTTGTTTTGATATTAAATTATTTTTAACTGATCGTGTTTTTTTGGATATTTTCCTTGTTCATGTCATTTAATTCTTTGTTGCTGCTTTCATTGTTAATTCCATTTTGTTTTTTTTGTTCGGTTTGTTTTTGCAACAAATGTGCTGAGCGAAGCCTAGGACATTATTTGCTGATGGTGTGGCAGAAGTTTACACAAATCTCACGAAAAGAACCTTATGGTTTTGTGCACACGCTATTTTTGTTGAGAGGAATACATTACCAAGAACAGTCGCCTCTGCTAAAAACAGCAAGAAATATAAGAGAAAAAATCACCTGAATTTGAAGAACTTTCCCAACTGTGATCACAGGTGTCACAATGGCAAATTAAAAGAAAAGTTATATTTTCAAATCATTGTATTTTAATTAATTAAGTCATTTTAAGCGGGATTGTATGATTGCAAAAACGTCTGATTGCAATATCTTAAATGTTATTCTGATTAAACACTTTTCAAAAAAAATAATATTTCGTATTTACAGTAGTTTTAAATTTTAATTAATTAAATAAAATGTAAAGCTGGTCTGTGAATTTCCCAAAATAGCCGATTATTATGCTGTTTTAAGTGCTAACCTTGACAAACCTTAACCTTTGTTTTTTCTTCTTCAGCATCTGCTAAAGTGATCTTGGCCTGATAGGCTAATTCTTGTTTGATGTTTTCTGGGTTTTGAATCAGTTATAAAACTTTTGTTTGTAGGCGCTCTAGCAGTCAAGTTTAGGCATTTTTCGTCGATCGGAAAATGGATCTTAATCTTTCTCTAGTGTTTCCGTTAATCAATTTTTAATTTGTTAAATTTACCTTCAAAACATTCAATTGCCACCAAAGTTATTTATAATTTAACTAATTGTTTATCATTATTGCAATATCATCAAAGAAAGTACAATAAAAATATGTACCCTAAAATTTACTCCTATCACAGGTTAAGAAATGCTTAGCTAAAGCAAATAAATACTCAACTTACTGCTGAGGTGACATGTTCGAAGATTTAATTGCATGCATTTTCGAAGAGCATTGCTGGCTGCCTACCTTAACGTGATCTTGGGCTTGCATTCAATCATGAGATTGCGAGTGCGTTGCCTGCGTGATTTCTGTGTTATGCGCTTTTGCAAAAGGCGCTGTCT
The DNA here is from genome assembly GCA_963675345.1 of Trididemnum clinides. NCBI lineage: Eukaryota > Metazoa > Chordata > Ascidiacea > Aplousobranchia > Didemnidae > Trididemnum > Trididemnum clinides. The sequence goes on along the minus strand of OY776289.1, from coordinate 31,862,839 downwards.
TATTGCTTTCACTGCAACCCGAGCGTAAGAATGTCGTTTGGAAAGATAATCAAAAAACCAATAAAAGAGTGGGATTTATTTGCTGCGCTTGTAACAAAAACACACTTTGATAATAATTTTGTAATTACCATGTAACTCAATATTTGATTCTTTTGCGAATTCCTTGCTCTTACCTAAGTGCACACAATTAACTCGTGGTGCCAATCAGCTCATGCTTTATGCTAATGCTGCTCTGCACTGCTGCTCGAGTGAATTAGTTTTCTTTATCCAGGAAAGCAAGAACAACTTTTGGTCAGAGGGGATCAAAATATTAGAGTCATTGAAACTTCTGGGGGCGTACACTTTTCCCAGCAATACTATTTATTGTTTTCTTTTTCCTGTATTTTTTTCAAAATCTCTATAACGTCAATCTCTAATTTTCAATATCTCTATAGCTGCTGATGATTTTCAATAAACTTGTTACGATAAATTTCTTTGTATTTCAGCACAAGCACGCTAGCATAAAGCTGCACAACCACACAGAAGCAGAAAGAAATCAAAACTCAGAAGTAGTAACATCTTGCGATATAATTGAGTGCTGGTAGCAACAGTGTTATAAAGATTTTTGATGCAACAGTCCATTCTCAAACCACCAAGTAAAACAAATTATTAAAGTTGTTAGTCACAGTAATAGACAGGGTAAAGTCAATACTCACTGGCCTTCTAAAACCAATGTACTCCCATTAAAATTTCCTGATCAACTAGTTTAATAGTATTTTGTAAAATAGCATAAAAATAATAGGTTTGGGCAAGTATTCTGGAATGCTTTTAGGCACCCCCCTGAAAATAGTCCTAAACTCTCGCAACCCTCGCATTACTAAGTAGAGTTTACAAAAAATTTACAGAATACACCCCATTGGGATGGTAATCTCCGAAGAAAAAAGATAAATTGACAAAAAATTTAACACAAAATGCCTCTTTTTCTAGTTGAATCTTTAAAAAAAGGTGTAGTTCCGTATTCATTCTACACAATATGCCACCTTCCACAGTTGGATCTCTAAAACAAGGTCCCAACCCAGTTTTTATCCTCAACCCAATATATAAGGTCTAGCAATTCCATTCTGGGTCGCGACCCACTGTATGAGAGCCCCTGCATCAAGGTTCACTCAGGAGATGCTCTTTAGCAAACCTGATGGATTACTGAAAATATGTGTGTAATCAAAAATATGTTGATAATTTCTTAAAATGATCGCCAGGGGACTTCAACTCCTTGCCCTTCACTTGACCCAGTACTATCTTTATTTTTTTGACGCAGAAAATTCTTCTGCCTTAAACGAATAGATAGGTAGATAACATATAAACAAGAGAAAAAACAGAACAATTTTTGTTTAAAGTTGTTGTTGCGTGGGAGTCAGATCATCTACGAGCGTACTATACGTGGAAGCGCCAATTAATTGACGTCGTTTCGTTATTCAAAATCCACGGCACGTGTGTACCAGATGGTGAGGAATGAAACAGGATTGCAATACAGCGATGTCGTGTTTGGTAGCTGCTCGTTACATCTTCAGAGGCTGGTTTCAAAGTACTTTTGAATGCTGTTCAATCATCAAGTGAAAAATTTGATCTCAATTTGAATACTAAAAAGACAAAAGTCATCGTAATGTCAAAGCAGTCACTAGATGAACCATGAATCTCCATAACAACCAACAGGTTACTCATATTAATAAATTTGATATTGAGCGAGTTCAACTCTTCATTTATTTAGGGTTTGGCTCACTGCATATGCCAGGTGCGAAAAAGAAATAAGACGACGCATAAATCTGGCGAAATCAAGTTTCAACAGCATGAAAAACATTTTCAGAGATCGCAAGCTTTCCAAACATTTAAAAACAAGACTTTTGCAATGTTTCGTGTGATCGGTTCTCATGTATGGTTGTAAAACCTGGACACTTACAACAAAGTAAAAAAAAGGAAAAACATAGAAGTAGCAGAAATGTGGTTCTATCGCAGAATTCGTTGTATTCTATGGACGGCACTCCAAACGAATGAGACAGTTCTTCAAAAAATGGGAGAAGAGCGTAAACTGCTTCGGTATATCGAACAGAGACAGCTCAAATTTCTCCTGTCACGTAATACGCAAAGGAGAGCTTGAAGATCTCGCTCTAAGAAGTAGAATTTCTGGAAAGCGAGCAAAGCCTGCCCGGCGTTTCACATTTATTAACAACTTTAAACATTTGTCCCAAAATCGTGGACAATTATGGGATACTGCCCGAAACAGAACAAATTAGAAAAGCATCATAGTTCATCGATGGCTGGTACAGTCACGATACCAAAAAAAAAGCTACTCCTGCTTCACAACCATTTGAAGGGGTCCCAAATATTTTTCTATCTGTTGAAATAAATACTCTTTTGCTTTACCCCCTATTTAATCGCCTCAAGTGGAGAGAAATGGCATATGAATGCAATGTATAAAATAAAAACGTAAAGAGACTTGTGTTTTTCACATCTTGTTTGTATTTGTCATAATTTAAGACCGATCGAGCTCCAGCTTAGATGCAAAATTTATGCAAACTGCATGTTTGGCAAACTTTAACAAAATACCCCTAAACTGCGTCATGAAGCATAGATTTTTGGGAGCCACAGTTTATGAGAATTCTCTTTTTTTATTCTCGATTAACTGGGGATGACGATTGTTAACGTCGAATTTAACTGTAAGCTTCATGAATAGCTTTACAGCAACAACAGCAGCAGCAACCACAAGATCCAAAAAGATTTTCCTGCTAAACTATGGAGTCTAGTGGCTAACATAAAAGGTGGTCAGCGGCGGAAAATCGGAGCTTTCCTGCCCGTTTAGCGCAAATTCTGGGAACAGTATAAGCTTTGGTTTGGTTAAAACAAAACTTTTCGGTAAATTAAAGTTAACAAAACTATTTTCTCTGCCCAAATAGTGGTTTTGCTTAGGGCATTGGCCAAAATCAATCATGGATACAGGGTCGGACGCAAGTCACAATACCTGTGTCGCCTGTACTTTAAAGCTGTGCTTTTCTACTGTAAGCGGTGCAATTAAGCACAGTGGTATCACTTGCAAGTGTCTTTTCCTAGAGCAAAACAACACAAAAACCACAATAAAAAGAGCAAGGCTTTGTTAAAGGTTTTTTGCTTCTGCAATTTGTTGTAAATATCGAATTCTAAAAACACAATGCGTCGGAAATTAAACAATGTCTATGTTTTATGAAAATATAATATGTTGTTCCATTCCAGGGATGTGCAATATGCTGCCCGTTGGTCAAAAGCGGCGCGCGAGGAAAAATTGCGTCCCTGCGAAAAGATGTGGTCTGTGGCTCCCGTCCACTTATTGATCACCTGATATAAAAAAATTAAATTGCCAGTAAAAAATTCTGTCCGGTTAAGGTAAAAATTAAGAAAAGATCCCCTCTTTCCAGATTGATTTAAAAAGAAAAACCCTTGTTCATGATAATGTTCCGCATCTGGCTAGCAGTGGCATCCGTTCGTGTGAAATTGGGGCGCATGCAAAAAGTAAGCACATCCTTGCTCTAGTCTATAATTTCATTCATACGTTAAGCACATCCTTGCTCTAGTCTATAATTTCATTCATACGTCTCAAGAAAAAATGTAAGCGTTGTCATCAACTGTCAAGGTTCGTTTTTTGACATGATGTTTGAAGGTAAGCGAAAGCACTTTTTGCTTTATTTTGTTGAAACAAGAGCAAAGTGTGTTTGATTGTGAGTGCGAATTTTGGCTGAATAATAACAGATAACATTCTATTAAGAACAGGCTTTTTAGTGCAGCTATAATACGCTTTAAAGTCTTCTATTTTGTTAGGGTAAAAATTTGGCATCTTATTCCCCTGGCAGTTAAACAATGTTTTTCGATTTTTAAAATGTATTTTGTCACGTTTTAAACACCTTTCATAATTTTGCAAAGATTTTAATCTGTAAAATGCAATTTTAATTGGCAACCCTAAGCATGAACTTGGAAATTAGTAAAACAGCTCGTGATTGTTCGGCTTAGGGCTAACTTATGAAACTTACGTTGAAATTAAGGTTTCTTCGGCACTGTAAACAAATTATTTAAAGTTCTTGTGTTGCTGAAAAAGCAATTGCAAATTTTTGTACAATGACAATTAGATAATTATTTTTTATTTAATCTCACTGCAGAGGAATGTAATAATCATGGAAATGTCATCCACTTAGATCCTTGATTAATACTGATTACGTGTTCCTTCGTATCTACTGTTTTTTTTCTTAATGGGTATAAACCAATGTTCTGTGTGGTATTCTATAGTTCGATCGTGCTACCGCGATGTTTAGACTCACAGAGGAGCTGCCTGTTTAGACTTAGACTCACAGTCTGTCATCTGTCTGCTACTAGGATATTTAAGAGGGAGGGCGTTGTATTATGGACACCTTCTCTGGCCGTGACAACAAAGCATACAAGTCAGTTCGATTTGCTCTTATGCCCTCTCTCCCTTTTCTAAAAATCCTGGGTGCGCTAATGCTGTCTACCACTTAGAGAGGGAGAAATCTCATTAAACTCCTCAACCAAGGGGACAGCAAATGCACTTTTGGGATTTTGTTGACACTCTCTCTTCGCGCTGATCGCCAAGGGAAAAGAAACTATAAATATTGTTTTTAAGTCTTTGGTATGACTTGACAAAGGAACTAAATCAATAGTGTAAATCAAACTTCAATTGCATACGGTTGTTCCATGACCTGAACACTTGCACTACTGATTGAATCTAAGAGTTGAAAACCACACATAGATAACGCAAATATTAATCATGTGAAAATGTAGAGCTGCGGTTCAAACATTCGATATCCATGTACCATCTTGTTCCGATCAAATTACCCATGTTTTGGTGCTCTGACACTCCTCAAACACGATATTATCACGATCATTGCATTTAATAAAGTTTCTTATCACTTTCCAACTTCTTTAAAGTTTCAGTTTCCTCTTCCTCATTCGAAACTCAATTATTTCTATATTTATACGATTGTTTGATTTATGGTTTTGCAGTTGCTAATTCTATTGCGAAATAATGCGAATAAGAGAAATAGCAAGGAGATAAAATGACTTTTAATTACATGTACCTCTTGCTCATACAACAAAGTAGTTGTAAAAACTTCTATCCAAATACTATTATAAAATGGAAATTTATATATGGACAGGAGGGTAATTAAATGCAAAGGAATAGCATAAAAGTAACACCGTTACCACTGGGAAACACTCCACTCAAAATCGTAAATATCTAATCTAAGCCTATTACCAAACAGCAAAATTTAATAAACGAACCAAAGGGGAATAACAAATAAAATATGGTCAACAATCTGTTTTATCTTGTGAAGTTGTGACCTATGTGCGGATGTCCTCCTTGGAGTTTTCTTCGGCATTCAGTATGCTTCATTAAGCGAAGTGTAACTGGTGCGATGGGCACTGTTGCGTCTAAATATATGCAGTTGGATCAATGGATGGTGATTGCCGAAATTCCCATTAGAATTCAGTAAAACAGAACTAAGCTGAAAATACTGTAATAATTAGTTTGGAAGTGGTAGCCAAACACTAAAACGGTAGACCAATTTCTGCAATTTTCGCAACGAAAGTAGCGACAGTTTTCAAAATGTTTATGATTATTGGCTAATAGTTAGTTAAAATGCTGAATCGATTCCATAGAGGTGTACTTTTTTCCTGAGTCGCCTTTTCTGAAAAGACGATCGCACACTGTATTGAACATCAAATTGGCAGAAAAGCCTTTTTGGAAAAAAAAGCAAGGTTTTGCAACGTATTACTTTCAGATGAAAATTGCTATTTGTGCCTAAAGTCAGTTACTTAAAACAATATTGCAAAAGCGACAAAATGTTGTCATAAAAAAGCTGGTCAGCTGTCCGTTCTATTGAATTTTTACCGGTAGGGCCGGGTCACAAAAATTCCGATCGGTTACATCTCTGTTGGCCATTGACCAATTGTATTCTGAGAGCTGTGATAGTTCAGAAATGACTAAACTTTTTTCACAGCTAAATCGTGATGCCAATTTTGTTGTCCAAAACAAGATTCCCAAAAACACTCGTATTTCGTGCCCCTTCATTGATATGCAGTAACGCTAGATAAAACATTCACCGTAACATTTTTATGATAATTTTTCTGGGATTTTTTTGGCCTATAATCAACCTTTTATTTAACACTAGATTTAGATTGTTAATATGCCAGATAACACTTAGCTTCATCAAAAATAAACTGCAGTATTCATTTGTAATCTTGAGTTTTAAAACGTGATTTTTTTTTGATTAGAACATTTTGTTTATCGCAATTGAGATAAAGTAGTATATATGGAAAAAATTTCAAGATAAACCGACAAAACTTTTGATGCATCCTAATTTGCTATAGCAAGGTAACTAAATTCCGACCATTATGCAATATTTAGTGGGACAAAGTGGCTCTTCTCAACACTTGCTTGAAGAAAGACACTCGTGATAAAATATAAAGAATATACCATAAAAAGAAATATTTTGCTGCTATCAGATTATATACTTGACACACAGCAATCTGATGACGACGTAATTGATAGTCTTAATTAATCCTGAAGAAAAGAACTTGTTGTTACTTTTTGCGTTAAAGTGTTTATTTTTAGCTTTCTAAATGTGTGCAAAAACTTGTCAAAGTTCAATTGACTAAGCAACAAAATGGAATAGATAATGTTTTTTGGATATAGATTGTTACTTCATTGTGAACTAACAATAGAAGCGTTGTCTAAACCATCGGTTTCCAGTATATGAGTTCCGACCTTGAATCGCCTAAAAATTATTTTGGTTTGGTTGTTTTATTAAGAAAGCATTACTTTTTTATTGTTTATCTTTTGTAAATCTAGCTGTTGTGCGTAGGCGTAGCCAGGTGAAAGAATGGGAGCAAAAAGGACCATGGAATCTACAAATTTCTTAAACCTGGTCCCAACATTAAGGTAAAATAGCAAAACTTTCTTTAACAGAGACGTGGGTAGCTTTCGATTTCTTTTCAAATTTCTTCAAACATTAGCTTTCTTTTAATTTGTTGTCATCGACGAATGATATGAGGCAACTAAATAATAATATAAGTGCGAGACAGAAGCAAATTGATTTTTGCATACCGCCAGCGTATAATTCCTAAAATTTCCTTTCCGTTTGTTATTATTTTCATGCTTTTTATTAACTCATTAGCGTAATTGTGAATTACTCGAAATAAATGGCATTAAATCAATGATGAATGAAGCGGTGATTGCAGCAAATATTATTTGCTTGTTTGTGTGAAATTGATTAATTTAAATTGTAATTGAAAATATTTCATGCAACTTACAATAGAAGATTTTTTCTAAAATAATCTTAAAAAACGTAGATTAACATATTTTGATTTTGATCAAACTATTCCTTAAAGCAGGTATGAAAAAACCTTAATGTAGATGGGCTATTTTCACTTAACCGAATGATTGAACCTGTCAAGACGTTTGTTTTTTGCAGATCAACCTCAAAACATCGCAGTTTGTGAAGAAAATTTTTGTTTGGAGATCGACTTTAAGAGGCAAAAGTTGTCAACTTGAAGGCTTTATGTTGGCTTTACTCCTTAATAAAGCTTAGTTTTAATGTACGGACCATTTTGGCGATCAATCTCAAGATTGAAAAGTTCCTTTTTTGAACATAGACCTTGTAAAGGCTGAGCTTCTAAACTGGAAATCTATTTTTTGTTTTGAGTAGTCAACCTGGAAAAGCAGGCCACCAATCAAATCCATCGAGCCGCAGAATTTCACCTCTCAGGAAGTTTGCTCACTTTTGCCTTAAGACATCAATAATTTTGAAAAGAAGCTAAACTCTGTTTTGATTAATTCTTGCTGTTTTATAACAACAAAAGTATTAGTGGGCAATATCACAAGGTAATAACTTAACAGCATCCAGTTTTTTTAAAAGTTGTCCCCACATACCGCGTAGTAAGAGTGTTTAAACATTTTCTTGGATCACGAGATTTTAGAAAAACTGATTTTTTTGGAAAGGTCGCTTTGAAAACGCTTTTGGAGGCTTTGAAAACAGTTGAGAACCTCTGGTCTAAAAAATGTGAATGTAAGCATTACTGAATTGAAGGAGGAGGCAGCATGCACAGTATTTTTGCTTTGCGTAGAACAAACTAAAACGGCACTACCGTTATGGTGCTATTTCCACTTACATTTTTGCAGTAACAAATTCCAAAGTAAACATGAGCCTTAGAAAATGAATTTATTTATTCATTTTTTAATATCCAACCAATGCCTGCAAAGTTGCTCAAATAAATTCAAGCTTGGTAATTTTGGGTTTGCAAAAAATAGCTTAATATTAATCAGTTGGTACGTGACTGCTCTCAATGCTTCCCCTCTTTTTAGATATTGGTGAGGTCTCAATCAAAAACTCTCACGTACCAAGAAAACTGTGCTTATTGGTAGAACCAACCTATAGAAAGTTTGCCATTGTGTTCCAATCCAGACAAAAACTTATTAAGTTTGACTCTAACCCAAAAGATAACTTCACTTGACTATTGCTTACTGAATATTGGCAATTAAAAAAATTTGAATACGACACCGTACCTTGGTACTAGAATTTTTCATTTATAAACTTTAATTTTCTGGGAAAAGTTGTGGTCACATACGCTTGTATATAACTAAAATTTTGTTTAAACGATTTTGCATGTTCTGAAACAACCACCTTTAAAAAAAGTTTTGCAACAAATGATAACTTTTATACTCACAACATTAAAAAAAGAATCATGAGCAGTCCATGTAGTTTTTGTGATTATTATCAACAAAATCAATAATGTTTATGACACAAATATGTAAATCTTTAGTGGAATAATGAATTAGCGTTTCAATTGAAGTAAGCACCAATGCCAATACAATTAGCGCAAGAATTTTACACTCGCCTGATGACCTTTCATAGAAAAGCACATCATGGTTTGGATAGAGTCAAGATCAATTTCTTAATGACCGTGTCATTCGAGAACAAAAATCTCATGTTTAGTCTTTCTGCCTGGCCTATTTTGTTCAATCGAAGGAAGACCTAGATCCGTTGATATCGCTTGGTGCGTTCGCTTGTTGATTGTAATCTAATGCAACGGTAAGCATCCTTTTCTGCTGGCTGGCCAATTTCAAACAATTTGAAAGATTTAATAATTGTACCCACAAATAAGTTTCGAGTTACTAGTTTGGTGGCTTTTTTGTCCAAAAAGAAGGTGATGACTTTTTTGTTTATCTATTTCGTGATTAATACTTTCACAGCAAGATTTTTCGTTTTGTTCATCTAAATTTAACAATAAAACCTTGTTTTTTTAAGATCGATTTTCCACGATTGAATCGATAGGTTTGACTTACCATTTCGTTCCACAAAATCCTTCTGCGAGTCACAGAATTTTACATCGCAGGCTGTCGATTGCACACCCCTGATCTAATATATAAAGCGCAATTCTCTCTCTCTCTCTGTGTGTGTGGGCATCTAACTGTGTTTCTGTTTTACCCCTACAAAATTACTATACGTACACGTCGAAACTAGGAATGAATAATTATCACCACTGGTTGAATGTCATTAGGAAGTTCTTGACGTCACGATGACGTCACATTTGAAAACAAATTTTTTAATTAGCATTCGTTGATGGAGAAAGTGGCTTTTTGCTTGTAAGAGAGCTAGCATCAGACCAACAAACTTCAATAAATTTCATTCTTTTAAAAAATAGGGCGACCTTGTAATCGAAGATAAATAGTAAAGCTTGTTTTTTTTGTTTCCTCAAGAATTACTAACCATAAGAATGCGGTTGAAAATTTTTTCGGGCGATATTGACAAAAATGCTTAAGATAAAAATGGTTTTTTAGTTATTAAAGCTTTATCGATGACGCAACAGCCGATAAAACTGTTACCGGTAAGCGTTTTTTTAAGAACACTTTTTTTTCTTATAGTAATGCAAGAGGCAAGCGATGCACTCTTTTTTGAAGCTTCAAGAAAAAGCTTTGTTTTGTCACAACGTAGAGTGACGTCATAATGCCGTATGGTACTACCCTAATGATAACTACAACATATGTACTTGCTATCTGCTGTCATTTTGTAAACAAATGTAATTAGTAAAGTCTATAACAAATATGTCGGCTATCAAAGTAGCATGATATATTGCGGCATCAACATACTGGTTTAAATCTTTTTTTTTGGTAATGCAATAGCAAGTACACAAATTATAATGACTTGACTATGAGGAGATTCCAAGTTTCAATACCTATATCCAATGATGTCTCGCTCCTCAATATCCTTAATTCCTAAAACAATTTTATCACGTGTAGCAAAGTGAAACAAATTGTAAAGTTTCAATATGACATCTTGCAGAATTAGGAAAAAATTATTTATTTTAGCACAAAAAAGCTGGTTGGTTGATTATCTATCTAAACCATAATTTTACTTATCTCAAGAACTGAACTGCAAACACTGGAATCTGAGCTCCGGATCAATTCGCTCACTCCTGGATCCGTTTACGGCGGGAGCAAGGAGCTTGGTGCAGCCAGAGGCTTTAGGTTTTATGAATAAGCTTAAAATAACAAAAAGGTTGTAGTAGGCCTATTATTTTATTGCTTGATTACTGCCAATAAACCAATCACTAAGGCGTCTTTCCACAATATGAACTTATGCCCTTTACTCTTAGATAAATGAACGCACGAATGACATCATTTGCTGTTTGTGAGTAAGCACCGTATTAGCTTTTTAGTTGGGAGGTCCGTATTACGAGCATAGTTTACGAAATGCTAAGTTCGAGGAAATCAATAGAAAAATAGATCAGTTGGTTTGCATCACTGCGTTAAATCATAGTCACCACATATGCAATAGGACCTATGGAGGGAAATTTTTTATTACGAATGGGTGATTGGATGCAAGACACTTGGATAGCTCCTTTTGCTCTATTCCGGGACCATTGCACATAGATGCAGCAAAAAAACTTGAGATCACAAAATTATTAGAATGGGACTGAATTAAGTCATGAAATATGCCATCCACAAAATCACTTATTTCTGTAATCATAAAACAAAAATCACTACCGCTCCCACTTCTAACTTTGACTTTGTGTACCTTTACTGTACCGCACAGATAGAATTTGTGAAATAATGGAAAGTTTGTGGGTAAGAGAAGTCCTAATGCATAGTACAATGATCGGGATTAAAAGCATAGTGGCGATATCCCCATTTATACTAAGTCTGTGTTATTGCTTTAAAAAATGTTGTGGTGGTGAAGTCGGCGCAGCCGACTAATTCGATATTTTTAGCCGGACACTAGTAACTGATAGCCCTCACGAGCGACACCGGAAGAGCCAGCTAGTTTTCTTAAAAGTTGCCCATTACATATATCCTACTGTTTCTGCATCTGTATGTTTGACCCACCAGTATGGATGATAATATTCAGATATAACCATCAACATCTGCCCTCCAATTGAAAAGACACCAACAGCTAATTCAACCAAAGAACTGCGTAGAACGTAAACGTGACCAAAAACACGTGCTACTATCAATAAATTTCAATAGCGAATACAATGCTATTACCCGAGGCAGAGCTGGCCAACAACAAAGTAGTTCTACTTGAAAAACTACTTAATTAGGTTTCAAGTGACGAGCTATTTACTTTAAGTGGTTTAATGTTTTGCTACTTATACTTTTGCTTGAGCTTGTAAAGTAGGTAGTAACCCTACTTAAGTTGTTATAACTTCTACTCCGTAGACCTTAAACAATTGATGTCTTCTGAATTGGAACGTGGTATGCTAGCGCAAAAACAGTTTTTATTTCATGTTTTAGTTTCCTGCACATGCTCCATTAAAGTGAGCCTTTTTTAATTCAGTTTTGAAAATCAACTCGTAGGTCTACTGCTGTTCACTGCTGGCTTGACATGGTTTGGTTTTTCATTGATGCGTATGAGCTCCTGCTTGGTTTGCTCGTCTTTCGTCACACTGGGCGACCACGACGGGTAGACTGCTTGGCCCCACCTCCTGTCTGCTACATGAAGATGCAGGCGTCCCGTTAAGTGCCTTGCCCAAGGACACAACAAGCAAGCTTGCCGGCTTGTTCTCCACACTATCACTATGTGCTGAGCGCCACGCAGGAAAGCTGTAAAAAACATTTTTTAAAGTCTTATGGTATGACTCGACTTGGGGAATGAACCCCAGATCTACCGACGCTCTAACTACTACGCCATTGCGCCGGTGCACGGTTTGGTGAGTTATCATCAGTAGCCCGTATTTATCATGCCCATTGACGCAATTGCTCACACCATGCAAGTAAGCCTTTTACTTGATTGGTGATGTAAATTAAGCTGCCAAGTGGCAGCGAAATTTGCGTCTGTCTTTAGAATTGCCTTCTCGCACTCTGTGTAGTACAAGCACTTTTAAACGAGTACCGTTAGTTTAGCGAGATAGTGGACATAAAATAAAACTACTCTATACTAATAGACTGCTTTTTTACTTACACTCATTATCTTGGCGTTTGTTCGGCCTGGGTAGGGTGCGCTCTGCTGGAATGTGAATGCCACTTTTTCCTGTTGTCAGCATCTGATTGTTGCAGTTCAATTATTTTCATGTCAATATTGACTGTATCCTCCGATCTTTGTTTTGATTTTCCACGCGGCAGGCGGCCATCCATATTCGTGGTGAAGGCCAGGGGCGTCAAACTCGCGGCCCGCGGGCCCCAGGCTGCCCTCGGAGCCTTTCAACGCGACCCGCGAGACAATTCTAAAATTCTTTATGAATTTCGGCAGTATTGCAACGTTTCATCTTCAAAGAAACGTTTGAACTCCCAAACACAGGCGACACTTGAGAGGTACAGACTTTTTTTATTTGGAGATCAACTCCACTTCGTGCCACAAAACTCTATTTCTGATTAGCAATGCCTGAAGAAGGGCGATGGTGTGGAAATGCTGGCGAGGTAATGACCTTTTTTTTCTTTGGAGATCGACCTCGCTGAGCGCTACACAACAGAGACCGTTGCTCGGTGAAGTGGTGATCTCCAAATCGAAAACATCTTGCGGCCCTCGGCACGATTGCCAACATGCAATGTGACCCCAGAAGCCTACGAGTTTGACACCCTTGGTGTAAGCAATGCTTGCAACTATTGATGCGTTGATGTGCTTGTCCATGCCCCCGAAGCCTGTATTCACGCATCCTCTCAGTAATTGGTGTTACTCCCATTTCCTGTATTTGTTTAGTATTCCTGATTTGGTCAAAGCTGGTGAAACCAAGGGTCCAGCGTAGCATTCTCATTTCCATCACACGAAGTAGATGTTCTGTCGTTTTGGTTGTAGACCAGCATTTGGCACCATACAGAGCTACTGAGCACACTACAGTTTTGTAGACTAAGGATTTTAGACCTGGTGGCATCCTCTTGTTGCAGAGAACACCAGTCACATCTCTCCGTCATATCCAAGCTGCTTTTATCCTTGCTCGTGTTTCATTTTTCTTTCCTCCATCACTGCTTATACATGTACAAGACCCAAGTATTTAAAACAATCGGTTTCTGTAAGTTCTGTTCCATCTATTTCAATAGTGTGTATACTCGGACTGTTTTCCAAGTATTTTTTTTCTGTAGGCTTAGGCAAAAGCCATATTGACTAAGGCGGTTTTTCCAGAGTATCACCTGTGTTAGTAAACTTTCTCAAATGGTATCGGCAAGCATAACGTCATCAGCATACAGTAGTGTCCTTGGGATTGGTTGCTGTAGGTCAGGCGTGATGGTATCTACAACAACAATGGAGATGAGAGGAGATAAAGCTGAACCCTAGTGAACATCTACCTTTTTAGAAAAGTAATTTGACATACCAGCAGATCAGCGAACATAACTACTAGTATTGCTGCATAACATCTTGATCCAGTCTATCAGTTGTTCTGCTACTTGGCGGTAGCGCAGTGCAAACCAGATTAATTGGTCTGGTACTCGATCGATAGCTTTTTCCAAGTCCAGGAAGGTAATAATAAATGCTTTCCTTTTTCACAGTGCTTTTCATGTTAAAATACCAATTGCTACTGTCTAATTTTACTCATGCATATTTCTGAGTTAGTAATAACTCTTGTACTTTAGCAAAATTTTAATCTACGTTGATTACTTCTAGTTATCACACACTTAGTTTGTGGTAAATGAAAAGCCTAGGGCTCAAAATAGTCAAATATTTTGATCATTTCTAGCGCCAGCTTGTTGTTGGTCGAGAAGTGTAAAATAACTGAAGTTCTCCAGAGTGATGTAGTTATGACGACATATATTCCTAAAACTCTGCCCGCAAATAGCAATAATTTTCTTTGCAAGTTTCAGGTAAAGATATGGCTAAAGCTGCCAACTGTCACCGGTTTATAACGTACCCGTTGGTGCTACTGAAGCGGTTTTCCCCGCATGACTCTATTTCACGGGTTGACCATCTGAATGACTTGCCACTACAAAAAAGTTCAGTCCTATCGATTGTTGATGACAGCTATCATTTAGTTAAATTTGAGGGGACACTATCAAACTCCGGGGATCGCAGGCTTAAGTGATGCCACTAAGCCTTTGGCAAACCCAAAACCAATTGCGTAATAGTAATTGTATCAAGTCGACATTTTTTGCTTCGATTGAAAAGTTAAAAATTTGATCACTAGAAGGCGCTATAGATTAATTTTCCGATATTTACAGTCATGAAGTACTGACTGCAAAACATCAGTTGTATGACACAGATTTCTTCGAAAAACAATTTCGCTTTCACAGGATTCAACATTTAATCTACTTCTTTCGCTTTGCTGTTCTTGGGCAATTCAATTCTATTGTAGTAAGTGTTTGTGGCCGGCAGAAGGGTAACTTGGCTGCATGAACGAGAGGAATTAGTTACTCAGGGAAGACTTTTTGCAAGCACGCGAAAAGGGTTTCATGCAGGTTAAGGAAACCGATTTTGTACGGCTGTATCCTGAGGTATTGAGCCATAAGTAGGGGCCGCATCACGCTTACGCTCGAACACGTGCAGTAAAATATTTCAGCCTTTAATAATTCAAAAAAGTTAATGTTATTCATTTAATTCAAAAGTCTAGTCTACTTGAACTGTTTAAATTATTCAGGTAAGGCCAGTGGATGGAATTGAGGAGCACATAGATATGTTTAATTTGGATCAATCATTTCTTCCCCCAACATCTCACCTTTTTATACCTACTGTGTAAGGGCAAATCTTATTTTGAACCACAAAGATTTATAATCGTACGCGTATCACTTAAGAAGTTGATGATGGAAGAATGGTCTTTTTTGAGATCAATTTCTTGAAAGCAATTGTTCTGCAGAGACTACTTTTAAACCCTTTTTTGAAATTAATTTTTTGAAAAAATTTTTCTGCATATGTTGGAAGAACAAAGTCGAAAACTTTATTTCAGATTAACTTTTTGATAGTGAGTGTCTTGCTTTGGTGATAATTTTTTTAAATGAATGGATAGGAGGACGGCAATATTGTAAGGGAGGCAGACATAATTTGGGAGGAAAGCTGCAATCCCAAGCTCCCGGTTGTTTTTACTTCTATGATTGTTACTGCTGCAGTAACAATGTAAAACTCTCTAGGAAAAAATTTGTAAGTTGTACCGTACATTTCTTGCTTTGAACTAACAATAGGTCTCTATCAATTACCCCTCCTATTTACTGTGTTTGCTATAGGTGTAAGTAGTAGCGAAACTTTGGCTTTGCGTTTTAGGATCTCTACACCCAAATTTACATCTGCAATAGGCTTCTCCAAATGGTTTCCGCATACACTGTTAAATTTGGAAGTCTATGAAAGGCATGCCATGCATGCCACTGATAAGTTTTAATTCTCACTAGCGTACGCTCTTTCATTGCACCAAGTTGATCACTGATAGTCTGAAGCCAGCAAAAAACAGGACTGTTGATAAATTTTGCAAATGAGATAAACCCATATTCTTATGGGCATAGATACGACTATATGAAGCAGTGTTGGGAAAAAGTCACTTGAGCTCAAGTCTCAAGCCGAGTCATGAGTCATTGATGTCAAGTCTCCAATCAAGTGGAGTCATCTCGTCGAAAGGACTCCAGTCAAGTCGAGTCTTTTTTTACAACTGGAGTTTTTCCAAAACTTCAATGTTAGTGTTTAGTTTCTTGAGATATTTCAATCCATTCGTGTGACATTGTTTGGTAAATCAAAATTTTGTGCTGCTAGCTTAGCTTATCGAAGCTCTGATGTCGATAGTTTAAAACTCACTTTTAATACTATACCAGTACCAGTAACAATAAGTTTACTGCTTTACTAACTACAGCTGGCTAGGAAGTCGAGCTTGCAGTTTGGTGGTTGAAAAATGACTTTCAAAAAAAGTGGTAATGCACTTATGAGCCTACATATACAACGTGCTAAAAAAGATACTAAATCTCATACAACAAAAACCTCACAGGCTTGCAGTACACAATAATGATAATGATTTGCAAGATTTTGACGCAATATCATAGTTGTGAGCAGGAGCGCACGCAAAAGTTTTAGAAGGGCCGCGAAAATTTTCCGAAGACGCGATTAACTTAGGGGGTCCAAGAGCATGCTCCTTCGAAACAATTTTGCAAAATCAAACTTAATTATACGCGATTTTAGAGCTTTGTGGAACAATTTTTAAGATGATGTTTGTTTGTAACTCGTCAACTTTTGTCACCGCTACATTTAAGAAATTATTAACGGCTTACGTTTTTACACGTACAGCAGATTCGCTGCACCTGCGCAAGAAGCTTTTGAAAGAGCTTGTCAATTAAATTTTCTAATCTAAAATGAGCGTACTTGCAATTCATATTGTTTCATCCTGCGTTGTTATCACATTGCCTCGTATCTTATATTGCTTAGCATCCCAACAATCACTGAAGCAAAGTTGAGTAAAGTTCTATTTTTATCAGTAAACGTCAAGTGATTTATCTAAAAGAATTATGAAATACATAAAACAAAAAATATTTATACGGGGAGCGCGTGCATAGGATCCCCCTCGATGCGCCACTAGTAGCCAGCGTGCAAAAAGTATCTTTTAACACACAAATTTTCAAGGTACAATTTTTAAGAAATCAAATTTTCTGAGAGAGCAATTTTTTTCATGCAAGTAAATTTAACAGATCAGTTAAGTCTTCACTCGAGTCTTGAGTCACTGATTCGAGTCGAGACGCTTTGTGCAGACGACTCGAGTTAAAGCGAGTCTTCTTTTACGCTGACTCGAGTCGAGTCGTTGGGTGGAAACTCCCCAATGCTGATTTGACGTCACAGAAAGGTTTTAGCTTTCTTTTTGAAACATACTAATGTGGCTTGTTGAACAATATTGGCTAAAGTCGTCGGTTTTCATTAAAGAGTGTCATAAACTCTCTCATTCCCGAAAGTTTCGCCAAGCCGACATTGTATCGCTTATTCAATAAGATACAAATATATCCAGAAGAGCGCCAGGTTTTTCTTGAGGTGCCAGTTGTCTACTTCCTTTGTTTTATCGCCGGCAGCCGGTCTATTAGCTCCCATCGCAGCCAAAATTTCATAACAAAAATCACACTGCTTGACAAATAAGCCATCGGTCAGACCAACTTGCCTTAAAGTGCAATCAAGTTTACTTCCATAAATTGTATTTGTAAACAACACGTAAAGACTGCCGCGTCACTAATCACAAATGAGTAAATTTTGCTCACGTCAAATAAAGCATGATATCATCAAAACTGAGTATACGTCATGAAAAATTTTGAACAAAGGCAAATATTATGACATCACAAGAGTTGTTTGTAGAACTACCAGATATTTCCGCAAAACAAATGAATGTGGCATTGAATGTGGATGAATAAGAAGCAACATATTTTGATATTTGTAAATACGCTACACAACCAAACGATAAACAATAAACAACTTTAAGACAAACCATAAAGCGGTAATCAATGTCTCAATCATAGGCGTACGAAGTGGGGGTCCGGGGGGGCACTGGCCCCTCCTGGTTGTAAAAATTTCGGGCAACTTTTATTTTTTCGGGCAATTTGAGTAAGTGTCCTTACATTTTGGCCGAAAAATTTGTCACTGCAATAGCATCTCCACAAAAAAATAAAAAAATAAAATAAGGTCAACACTTGTTTGGATACACGTTTGGTGGCATATTTGGGCCAAAAGTGATGGAAAAGGTGCAGCGACACAGGTGATGACCTTTTTTTTTTTAAAGATGTCATCGCAGTGACAAACTTTTCGGGCAAAAATTTGGTGCCCCCCAAATGGGTTTGAGGTCATACGCCCATGGTCTCAATAGTAAGAAAAAATCAACAAAATCCTTATCTGTCTTGAACCGTCAACGTTATCTGCGATTCAGCCGAGGTTTCGCACATGTGCGTCAAATTGTGAGAAATTTTTTATCTGGTACCTTGTTCACTAAATCAGCAATTGACCTGCTTCTAATTTTCTTCGAACTTAATAGCTATTCTAATCTAATTTAAATGAACAAAGATTGAGATAACCTATGGCTTCATAATCATTTTGAAAACGATGTTCTAGCTCTAGGGTTTTGTATTAATGTACGGCTATCAGTCGTCTTGTGTGTTGGTGGATGATGCTGAATGCCAATCCATTGTCATTTCAGGTTTACCACCTTTAATGTATCATACATCTACGCCATTTTAGTATTGAAGTTTTAAAAGAATTTGTTTATTGAAGTGAAATTAAAGATTTTTTTTATCTAACATATAAATAATTTGAGCTTAGTTTGGCATCAACATTTCAATTTGTTTTTATTGATGTACACAAAAAAATTTTTTTGAAATTTTTTAAATCACATGTGTTTGCATCAGTCTGTACTGGCAACAAGTGGAAATTAATGAAACTCCAATATGCAAGAAACCGAGCTCGTGACGTTACACAATATAATTGCTTTGTCTAGTTATTTTTGTCCTATGGTCTGAGAAAAGCTTTTACATAGAACATTTGGTGTCGCAGTTGCCAGGGCTGCACTGACATAATGGCATCATTAGGGGAAAAGGACACCGGTTCGTCCTAGACGACATTATTTTGAAAACATCTTGAAAAAGGGTAGACTGGCAACTTTTCATTCGAGAACATTTCCAAAACGGAGCAATATTTTTTGAACAGTGTTGAGTGTCACGAACTCTGGCGACGCCGCTGTACTGGCAATCTACATTATTTTGTGCTATTTACGATAACGCTTGATGAATTGCGGCAATTACGTTGTTTCCTTGGCGTTGGAAAACAACCTACAAACTAATTTATGATTGGAAGCTGCAAATCTGCTTTCACGCCAGACTCTGGCTCTTAAGAATTTTTTAGAAGCGAGCTGAGTGTCTTGGAACGTTACGGTTAAACAGAAACAATGAAACATTTGTGCAACTATTTTGTTAGTCTCAAAATCATGTTCCATCTGAAATATTCATGCTATTAGCAGTTCTCATGATTTATAATCATTGTGTTATTTACACGATCGCTTGTTCGTAACATGCATTTTGTTTTGAAATTTATTTCATCGTTCGAAAAAATTAAACCGCAAACACTTCAAAATAATTAAGAATTTTAACCCGAAATGCTGAAAGCATTATTTCCTTATCGCAATTTATTTGTAAACTCAATCCAGCAACGCCAAATAAAGATATTGCGTTTTGGCTTGATGAAGGTGCGCACTCTAAGTTCAATTTTTTGTGGAGTCACATCAAATTGTAGAAAATATTTTTTGGTTTTGATGTGCTACACATATTTTTTCCTTTGCATATTTCTTTTCCAGAAAGCTTGAGCAAGACAGAGGTACTACATTGTTCTGTCATATTTTGTTTTTGAAAGTTTCAACATCCATTTGAACCGTTCAATTTTTTTCTGATGAGCTTTGTGCTTACTTGAATCTGCCAAGCAGAGAAAATAATTATAAAATGTGGTTTTTAGGCATTTTAAGGTTTGAAGACTCAATCATTTCATTCTAACTCTTTTTAAATAAAGTGTGGTGCATATTTTGCAGCGTTTTTTTTGCGCCACGACGTTTTTTATGTAGCGTTTGCACATTGCAGAAGTTTCATTCCTAATAGCGAAAACTGTTCGATTTGAACACACATTTCAGTTGTGCTTGAACGCGAAGAATTCCGATACGAGGTTTCAAACCTGACTCGAAACCTATGTGTGAAGCCAGCCTTTGTCGTGTTTGGGTAAATTCGGTTTCATGCTTCATTTTTCACATTTGTTTCTATAGCAAAGATCTGTGGATACCGTTTTTAAAGTCTTTTGTATAACTCGACAATGGACTTAAATCTAACTCTACAGACTACGAAACGGTCCCCTAGCCACTTGATTGCTGCACTAGTCACTGCAATTCCCTCGACCACGTTGCCTTGTGGTATCAGTCTGATAAGCTCGTAAAATCTAAAGTTTCAATACTCAAATTTAAGGCATTTCGGCAAGTCCCAAGTGGAAGTAGGACATGATTGCACTAGTCCAAGTCCGAAACAAACTGTTATTGAAATCAAGAATTAATGGAACAAAAAGAAATTATCTTGCAAAGCCCTTGGAAAATTGTAACCATCCCACAACGTCACGACGCACAGTTTCAATACCTCTGTATTAAAGAACTAGCCAACGGTAAATAACAACATTTACTCTTAGCTAGTTTGCCTGGTGTGCACAAATTGCCTTTTCATTCTACGTCTATCTATATACTTTGGACTGTCAACAAAAACTGCTAGTCCAATTACAACTAGAGACAAATACCATTAGTATAAGCCTGAGATAAAATACCCACAAGCTCATGTCAATTGCCCAGCCCACAGTGATTACCAGTACTTCTGCTTCCGTCTTTAAAAACTTGCAACATTGGCTGCGCATCAGAATTATCACTATCATCCTGAATACAATTTTTCATCCTTCTTTCTGAGCATTCGCAAACGAGCGTCCCAGGTATATCAAAAGTTCAATTATCATTAAGAGTGAAGAGATTATGCATTAATCTGAATGAAAATTGTGAACATCACAAATTTGAAACCGGGTAAAATATAAAAACTGTAAAGCTGAAATATAACATCAGCTACCTTAATTTTTTACGCTGTCTACTACTATGGTTGCTTCGCTTCAGAACATTTTACACTCTTTACGTGGTAAACTCAGTTTCAAACCGTACTCCTCCAATTGCTGAGCGTCAGGCTGGAGATATGTAAAAATCAATTTTTAAGTCTTTGGTATAATTTAGAATCGGCTGGTACACGAAACATTTGACTGCCAATTTTCGATATTACTACAAAAAATTTTTTTTCTGAATTTTTATACTTTTTTCTTTAGTCTTTTAAAAGCTGAAAGAGCCTATTTGAAGGGTACCTAAACCAAGAATTTTCCTGCAAAAAAGTTTACTGAAAATGAAAAAAGGTTTTTGAAGATTGAAAAATGATTTAAAAGTGTTATTTTGAGGAAATGTTGTTAAATTTAATATGATGATTAAATAAACATGTAAAACAGTTAATAGTCTTGAGAAAATACTTGATTTGTATATTGATTATGTGTGATAACATAACAAGGATACTAAATATAGAAATTCCTTCTATATTCATTTTGAAATCTCACGTCCAACAAGAATTGTCGCATCTGTTATTCAATAATAAATAAACTATCACGTTTGCCTCATCTACAGTGATTTGATATTAATTACAAAATATTTCGTCAACATTTTACTACTCCAAGCGGCTAATTTCAATTAACCCGGGCTTTTACCACATTAGAGTAGTTTGCAAGAGGCCACTTTGGTAAGGCACACATACACTTATGGCAGTCTGCCATGCTAGCGATAAAGCTTTGTTTATAACCTGTATGCATGAATGGCTGGTTAAAAATATTTGCTGCTTTTATCTACAGGGGGTCAAAAAGTCAGGTAACATTTTAAAGGTAGAAAAACCTTAAAATGTTACCTGAATTTTTGACCAACCTGTAGCTTGATTTTATAATTAGCTTATAAATTATTCATCGCGCAAACAAATCAGGCCAGGTAAACCCAGCTGACTCTTTCGAACCAGCCAAGTTACTTCGATGCTCTGTTACACATTGCGCTTTCCCCAAGAAAGATGAGTAAACGAAAGCGAAAAGTTGTAAAATACCCACTATTTTTCGTCTGGGAAGCATTACTGTCATTCTAGTCATTTATTTTTTGAGGAATAATCCATGCCCTGGTCAAAGATAGTTGTAATTTGGCTACAGAAAAGTTTGGGAGCTTTTTGTTGTTACTAAGAAACTGCAAAAAGATAAAAACAGCTGCTATACATCAAACTGGTTTATGCTGTCGAGGCTGACTGTTCAGCAACGCCTCATAAAACATATACTAGTGTTAAGAAAAACAAACAATTCGCGAAAACGTTAGACATTATACGAAAACTTTTCTACATGTGGGCACCTTCTCAACTTGGTTGAGATAAAAGTTACATTTCAAATGAAATTTTGACACATCGTACGCACAAAGAAAATTGTAGAGCAAATTTCTTAATTTAGACAAAAATAATATGTTTTTTTTAAAAACTGTAAACATTACAAAGCGTGTAGCCTGTGATGTCAATAGAAGAAATAGATGGTTTGGAAGAAAAGCAAAGTGATTACGTAAGTTGTTAAAGCCGCCATAAAATTAGGAAATTTCTCAAAATTTATAGCAATTTATGAAACTTAATATCACAATAGTCGTTTACATACAATAACAAAGTGGAACTGACGTATTTTGAGTAATTTTTCTTGTGGTTGATGCTATTGCACGATTTGTTTGTTACATACCTGTTTATTTTGGAAAGAATTTCTTATTTGCTTTTTTCTAACCGGCTACATTCAATTCATGCCTTCTAAATCGACAAATGTTTGTCAACAAACCAATTATTATTGTTTTGCATCAAAAACGTTACAAACACAAGCGAAAACACTAAACGTATCAAAAAATGTAAGCAAGTGTTGTCAAAAGCATCAATGGCATTCTTTTCTACTTTTGATTTAGCGACTTATATTCTCAATACTTTTGTTTTTATATTTTTGATGCGTGATGATGGTTTGTTGTTGACATACAGATAGTGGACAAAATAATGGAAACACCTAATTTTTACCATCATAATCTTAGAACATAATTTAAACAATCAAAACTTGGCATATGTTCCTATTTTCTTACATGTGTCACTGTCTGCAGTTTCCTATTTTCTGTATAATAATTTTGTTATTTGGTATACTGATGTAAAATGTGTGTTATTTTTCTGTTTTCAGATATTGGAGGGTTTGGAATTGGACAAAGAATTGGAGAGTTTTCTAACTGAAGAATGGCTTGCAATTCCTTTGGAAACAATTCACAAGTTGTATGAATCAATACCTAGGAGAATTGAAGCTGTAATTGCCTCAAAAGGCGGACCTACACCATATTAAATTATAATTTGTTGATTTTTTTAAGGTGTTTCCATTATTTTGTCCACCACCTGTATTGTTCTTGAAGAAAGGAATGCCAATTTTTTGATTGGTATGACTGAAAACTATAGTTACGCTAAACATTTTATTGACATTTAGAGAATAACGCTCAGTCAGGCGCCAGTGTAGCTCCATGGGCTGATTACAAATAAAACATGGAATGGCAGGAAAAACTTTTCCGACTAATTACATTTATTGCACCATTTCGAAGAACGTCAGTTCAGCACCATTGCGAATGCTCTTTCCAAGACCTGCAGGGGTTGTGCTTAATTGTCTTTGAACTGGCGTTGGGCTATTGCGCTTGACAATGCAATAATGAGATATGGCCTCTACTGCGGCTTGTGAGTGTGGCGCAAAGGAAGAAACAAGTTAGTACGCGATATTATCCTGTTCCATCTACCACCATCAAAATGGTGTTTGTTTTCTCTCAGCTGTTGACAAAAGCTTGGTGCCCTGGCTGACAGGCACATGTCAGGCCATTTAGTGGACCGCTTTTTTAAATCAAACATCATTCGCTCACGAAAAAGAAGAAGGAAAAACCTTTAAAGCACTATTTTTAAAAGTATTCCATAAATTTGGCTGACCAACATAAACCAACTCCAATACTCTTTCTTGAATTCTTGATGTCATATTGCTTTCCTTTAACATTCAAATCCTTCATGTAACAGTGTGTTACCTAATCAGTACTTCGCTCCGTTTTTTCATTTTAAGTCGGTTGTTGCCAACAGGTGTTGCAATATCTGGGAAATCTCTCATACATCATTTAGATATTTTTTGTTGTCTTTACGGACCAGCAAAAAATCAACCTCGGTCACATTTTCATGGGTTACTGGCACGCTACTTTTCTCTAGACCTTTTCTGAAACCTTGTGTGTGTTACACACAACTCTTGTTGTTGCAATAATCAAACATCATTCAGCCCTTTACATTTCATTTTCAAATCGCTTTCCTTCATGCCAGCCCTCGAAACTGTCAATCGGTTTCCTAATAAGTTCGGTAAAATGTTTCAAACCACAAATCATTTAATCATTGCTCCACAAATTCAGTACGTAAGCCATTTTGTTATAAATTGATTTTTTTCGCAGTCTAATTTTTCCATCTGGGGTCCATACGCAAATGTTACTCTTATGATTTCTCAAAAAAACTAGCACCATGCCATCACTCTATATTTTTCTGCGAACCTTTCCAACCTTTTCTTGTCTTTTAACTAAAGTTCTAACTCTTATATTATTTAATCATTATTTTTGAACCACCATCTCCTATTTTTGACACCAACAAATCAAACCCCTTGGCCTCTCTATATCACTTCATTTCGACACTTTACATCTACTTTCTTGGCTGTTTACTTATTGCTGTTCTCCTTTCCAAAGGCACTCAATTTTAC
This sequence comes from Trididemnum clinides, assembly GCA_963675345.1. Taxonomy (NCBI): domain Eukaryota; kingdom Metazoa; phylum Chordata; class Ascidiacea; order Aplousobranchia; family Didemnidae; genus Trididemnum; species Trididemnum clinides. Next base: position 31,838,063 of record OY776289.1, on the reverse strand, counting down.
AATTTTTAAACTTTATCTGAAGCTGGTTGTTTTTGCAATCCTGTGACTCTTTGCCCCTCTCAACCATTAAAGAGCTCCTGGTGACTGGGAACCATTTGTTCATAGACTTTCATATAAAGTAATTTTTGGAGTAGTTTTTTACGGAAAGCGCTCTAGCTTACCTCCAGCTTTCCAAAAAACAAACTTAATTTAAAGTCTTTAAATCGAGCTTTTATATACTGTAAATACCAGAGTTGCACTCGGAATCTTGAAAAATTGAAGGTCATCTCCCAACTCTTTTAACAAAATAAATATTTTAAAACTTACGTTAACGAACGAATAGGGATATTATGAACAAAAATTTCCATTCCAATAATGCAAATTCTTCCATTTTAACTACTCAACCACTGGAAAAACCTATAAAAGTTTTCATTTACCTTACATATTTACTTAACGTAAACAATCTAATAAAAAAGAAATTACACTATGACTGCAGAATTATTTTTATCGTTGAGACCTCTAATATTGAACGTTTATTTGATCCAGAGATACACTAAATCAATCAATAAAGTCAAAGGAAAATTGCAGAACAAACCATCTGGGACAAACAAAAGGAACTTTATCATCAGGCTGCAAGACCCCACCTTGGAAATTTACTTTATCCCTCATGGATAGATCAGAGTTTTTTTTAATGATTAGGAAATAGTAGGACAGGCATGCTGACAAAAAAATTCTCGTCAGATCTCAATATTAATTAAGCGAACCTCATTAACCTTTTACTTTTTTTTACATCTAATAAGCCATTTAAAGTTATATAACTTCTTATTATTCTTGTGTTGTTAAACAATTTTATATATGCTATTGTTGTATTTCATGATATTGCTCTTAGAGTATTAGGTTATGTTCAGGCTACAACTCTTTGAAGTCTTTTCAGCATTTACGGATGGTGTGGTGGCATCCGTTTAGTCTAAAAAATGTGCAGTCCAACACTAAGAAGTTGACGTATTTTTGCGACATGTGCAATGTGGTCGACGCAGTTTTCCAATCATGCACCAACGATAAAAGCATTTACAGTTCCTGCATGATTTGATAGAAGCCTGTTTTCTGAATCCCATTGGTTTCTTGATGTGCTGTGAAAATCAGAAAGTAGCTTTGTGGGATTATTGGTAATGCTTCCTCCAGGGATAGTGTTGTTATCTTAATATTCTTTCTCTTCTTCTATTACGTAGTGTGTAGTTGAGGAGACGTTGAAAAAAGATTTTCTGGAACTTAGTCATCACGTGTAATGGAGTTGCCTAAAAGTTGATTTTAATGGGATGTTTTCTTCGAGATATGTTGAGCTATTGGTGCAAGTTAGTAACTTATGCTTTGCATCTTAGTTGTAGTAGAAAAATACCGCCATGTTTTAAATTTAAATTTGATCACACCAGAGGCAATTTATACTCGTGTGCGGTCAGAGTATCAAATTTTGGTGTGAGTTTTGTTCTAAATTTCACAAACGGATGCATTATATTCCGCTGCAGAGTAGCACAGTGCAAGTACAGATGTATGAAATAATGATATAATAGCTCTCCATTTGGTGGATGTCTGTTAACTAATGGTTTGATTTTGTGATTTCAATATTTATGCCATGCTATTCAAATGGTGTTTACAAATCAATGACCGATTTAATGCGACACCGAGCTATTTAGGATTTGGTTCTGTAGGTTAAGTGTTGTTTTCTACGTTGATATGCAATGGCAGGTTTGCGTTATGATTGCTTAGGTTTCGTGGTAAATTTAGAGTTTCGTTCGGGTTAAATCGCAAGTACCACTTTTTACATTACTTTTAAAGCGTATTTTAAGTGTGAGATAGATCGTTGCTCAGATATCGCCAATAAAATGTTCAGCGTGATATTGACCCCCAGTTTTATTTTAAAAATTCAGCAATTTTTTCCACAAGAATCCTTAGTTTATCTTAACGTTACAAAATCATTGATGACAAAACACTGATCAAGAATAAACAGTACCAAAATATAATTTTTGGATCGAAACTATTTAATTATACAGACTATTGCACTTTGATTTTTTTGTTTTTTTAAGGCGAGGCCAAGCTGGCTTCGTCAAAATGTAAAAGCAAAACAGAGAAATTTAATTAAGTAAAGATTAAAAATATATTCTGATATCATACCAGGCCTAAAAACTTTTTGTTTAAACAAAAGGTAATCTTGAAAAAAATTTTTTGCGACAGAAAATATACATTTTTGCGCTATGAGGAATAGTTTAGGTGAAGGACCAATATTTTGTGTTTATTATATTTGTTTATCCTTAAATTTCATTTGCGTCGGCACATTACAGCGCAGCTATTATAGCTAGGAGAAAATAAAGTTATTTCGTCATTGTTTAAATGAGTATATGTTCGGCGGTTTAAGAAGTTTATTGTGATGTTTTAATGATGCGTTGTTGACTAAATCTTCAGTCAAAAAAGTTATTGATAGGTTTGTCTAGTTATTTGAAGTTTTGTGCTTCTAGGAAAATTAATTGCAAAGAAAAAAATACATTTAACTAAAAACGACATATTTAACGTTGAAAATAATAAAAATCATTCTTTATATGAAGATTTCATCAAATTAAAATACGTCATCACTTATTTGTAATGTCACCCGGGCTTTACTATTACTTAAATTAGTAAAGATTTTGAATATATTTATTTAAATTTTTGTTGAATACGTATGCATTACAAAGTTAATACTGTTTTATTTGCTGTGAAGCACGATCAGAAAGGCATAATTTTTTACAAAAGCAAATCTTGTTGCGAAAGTTAAAAATTTTGGTAGTTTTTTGCTTTTTACTGATCATTTTTTTCTAAATTGGTTTTTTAAAAGCCGTTGTGGTTGCTTACGTCTAAAACCAATTATAATTCTATCATATTTTTGTAAATATCTTAAAATTTTTTTTGGAATTTAGGAAAGATATACGTTTACACTGCATAATGTGAGGTTTACTTTAATTTAGATTAATATTTTTGTCTCTAAAGCTTAACACTAGGCTTACTGCCGTGTCGAAATCGACACGAAAAAATAATTGGCGCTTTGCTTCTCTGAACTGCGAGTTCGTACATATCCACTTTTCTCTGACTTTTCCTAGAATTTGCCTTAGTTCTCCATATTAAAAGGATTTAGTTTACATTCATCTGACAATACGACTTTTCGCGGCTTGAAAATTAGAACCCCTTCAATTATGGACGTGTCGATTTCGACACTAATGGCTTTTGTTGGAAAATTACTTCTGTCTGGCTGCTTTTGTAGTTTTTATTGTTGACCAAATGAAGACACAGATGTGATTCAACACAAAATAGATTTATCCGGCATTTCATTTTACGTTCACAATTTAGAAAGCTAACTGAAGGACTTTGTAAGCGTTTTCTGTCTGGCCTTGGCATTCATTTGTGTCTGAGGCGTGGAATATTTTGTGCTAGGTTTTGGAGTCCCGTTCCTGACCAGTTTTTCTGGTATGTGATTTCCACTGTTTCGGAGGGCAGATCTCTAACTGAAGGACGTACCGTTTTGCAAGCAAGCGTGCATAGTAAACAAAGGCAATAATTAGCAGAATTTTCTGGTTAGGCTGAAGTTTTGAAATCAGTTCTTCTAATTTATTTGTTTCTTATGTGTCTATTTTATTATTTCAGGCCATTTGCAAGTTGAGTTTCATGATTTTGTAATACACTATAGTTCAAAATAAGCAAAATGACGCAACGAGCGATAACTGCAAATGAACTAGCTGATGTAATTACTATCTGGGATACCGATGACGAATGCTCTGATGAAGAGGGATATGGAGATGCTAGTGGCGGAGGAGAAAGCCCAAATGCGCATGTGAGTGACAGCGACGAGTGCCCTGATAACTGTGAAGATGAGTCTGATGAAGATGACAATGTTATGTCACAACAAAGCCAACCTACATCCACATCTGTTTTTGGAAGAGATAGAACGGAATGGACCTGTACTCCATCAACTAACACTGGACGTACCGGGGCACATAATGTTTTCAAGGCAGCTACAGGCGTTTCTAGAGCAACTGCAAGAGGCGTGTCAACTCCATATGACGCCTGGAAGCATTTCATCCATGAATCTCTCCTGAGAATGATTGCAAAATTCACAACTGAAGAAGCAGCACGTAGGGGTGACAATGAGTTTGTCCTAGATTTGCATCATCTTGAGACTTTTATTGGACTACAATATGCTCGTGGACTTTACGGGAAAGGTCATCCCGCCTGTTTTCTTTGGAGTAGGAAGTATGGCATGCCTATTTTCTCTGAAGCAATGAGCCGTGACTCATTTATAAAAATACTGAAATACTTGAGGTTTGATGACAAACCTAACAGGATACGACGAGGTCCTGGGGCCGACAAGTTCGCACCTATTCGAGAAGCCTTTGAAAAATTTTCCTCATTATGCAGGAGTAAGTTCGTATGTGACTATTCACTGACTATTGACGAGCAGCTAATGCCTTGTAAGTCACGCTGTTCGTTTGTAACGTACATGCCAAACAAACCAGATAAGTATGGAATAAAATTTTGGGTTTTGGTTGATGTAAAAAGCAAATATGTTTCGAACATTTTTCCATATCTTGGTGCCCAGGAGAAAGAGCAGCGTGGTGATACACCTCTGGCAGAGTCGGTTGTGATGAGGTTGACAGAAAGTGTCCGAGGAAAAGGGTACAATATCACATGCGACAACTTTTTTACATCTTTGCCACTTGCTCTAAAATTGCAGAAAAAAAATCTCAATTGTTGGAGCTATTAGAAAAAATCGTCGCGAAATCGCCAAGAAAATGACTGATGCCGTCAAAAGAAACTTGCATTGCAGCTAGTTTTATTGGCACAAAAATAATGATATGCTGTTTGTGAAATACCAGGCCAAAACCAAGAAAACTGTTTGCCTGCTTTCTTCCATGCATCATTCACTTGACATAGATCAGAGTAGTGTGAAGCAAAAACCACAAGTGATATTGTTTTGCAACAAGAACAAAATCGGAGTGGATTGCTTTGATCAGATGACCAGCCTATATTCAACTAGATCTGCTTCTCGAAGATGGCCACTGATAGTGTGGGGAAACACTCTGGACATCGCTGCCATAAATGCTAGAGTTATTTTTATGAAATCAACAGGAACGCAGATAAGCCGTCGAAACTTTTTGCTCAAGCTCATCGAAGAACTGATTGCAAAGCACACAACAATGCAAAGCAGGGAGTCTTCTGATAGGCCAATATGTTCCGTAAATTCAACCAGAAAGCGAAGAAGATGCAGTGTATATGGTTGCGAGAATGCAACAGTATCATTGTGCATGCTTTGTGATCAGCCAACATGTGGAAAATGTTCGTAAGATGGCTCCCGGATCATATATGTAAAATGCAACAAGTGTATGCAATCTCTTGCTTGAGCATTAACAAACACGTCTTTTCAAGCACATTTTCAAATAAACCTCACTTTCAAATAAGTGTTTGTTACTTTTTTGATAACTTCGGAAGGGTTAGGTTGTAAAAAAATGTGAAGAATTGTGCCACGAAGTAACACGTGTCGAAATCGACACGGCCGTAAACGGAGAGGTAGAAAAATGTCAGTAATCCTAGTGTTAATTGTTGGCAAAAAGTTACTTTTAAAAACTTTGCCAGTTCAGTTTTTGATGCTGTGAATTGGAAATTTGCCTGTGAGAAAAGACAAATTCTAGCTTTATTATTCAACCAAAGCATCACTAAAACATATTTTAGGAAATAAACCCTGTTTGTCTCTGTTCTACCAGTAAGAGAAATCCCCGTTTTAAAGTCTTTTGGTTGAGGCTTTTGTTACAAAGCAATCTATCAAAATAAAAGCTGTCGCAACTATCTAGATAGTGGGAGGCTGTGGCAAACCGCATATCTGGGTTTGAGGAAGATATTAGGAGGCTCAAAAAAAACTTTTTTGATTTTTCTTATTTTCAGATGCTAAAAGGTTACTATTGGAGGCAAAAATGCAATATGCAAAGTTGCTTTGGATTTGGTTTTTATGTAGTGGTCTCTCAAGCCCCTAATTTTATTGGACTCCTAAAAACACAAAAATGACTAGATCTCGATAGCCGCTTGTGCTAGAGACTTCATTTCAAGATTAAAAGATGCAGATTAAATGTTTTAATATATAAGTCTAATGCATTTTTAGGTATCAGACCAAAATTTTAAGATAAAACAAAAAAACTGTTTTTACACTAAAGTCCTTGCTTTATTGTCTTCACAAAGTTACGCTTAACTGCTTATGTGTGTGTGGCATTAATTTCAAACAAAGGTAGAACTCGTCATTTGCTACACTAGGATGGAAAGAAGCATGAAAGGCTACACACAGGTTGACTGAAGGGTGGAAAAACTTGCAGAGACGTAAGCTTGCTCATCCAAATTCGGGAAATATTCTGAAAGTGTTGAATGTTTGAAAGATATCTGATAGAAACAGTAATGAATGTTTCATAACAAATTTTGAGGTACATGAAAAAGAAGCTCCTAAGAAAAACATTTGATCATGGGTGGAGTATTTACTACCCTTGCATCACATAATGGCTGGAAAAATGGTGTTATTGTGGAATTAGAAGAATGTATTAGTGAAAAAGTTTTACATGTCTGTTGCAAACACCATCTGTTTAAACACATCTGCAGCAATGTTATCGCAATTGCTCAAGGGGATACAAAATTGCCAGAGTGTAGCGGATACCAGGAGTTAACTTCAGTATGGTCGTTTGTCAATACTCCCACTAACATTCCATTTAAGCTTGCATAGGTATCAAGATGGCTACAATCCTTTGCTGAAGATTTTGTCAACTTTGCCCAAAATGTTGTTAGAGGGTACAGAAACAGCCTAACCACGACAGAAGGTTGCATAGAACTTTTCGAACGTGGTCTTTTATTGCTTGAATCTTTACGCCTACTGAAATTGTCATGCTACACATTAGTTCAAAAGGAGCAACCTGCAGCAACTCCAGGTGGTTGGCAGAGTAATCTGTGGACAAAAAATAGCATTGTACTCCGTTCAAATTTTTCATCAGACATGTTGAAGAGCACTGATGATGTAGAAGAGCATCATTATTTAGCACCCTTCTCACTACATTGCAGTGTTGGGGTTAAGTCGCTTGAGTTCGAGTCTCAAGCTAAGTCATGAGTCATTGATGTCGAGTCTCCAGTCGAGTCGGGTCATCTCGTCCAAACAACTCAAATTGACTCCAGTCTTTCGAAAACTTCAATGCCAGTGTTTAGTTTCTTGAGATATTTTTAACAATAGCAATCCATTCGTGTAACATTGCTTGGTAAATTAAAATTTTGTGCTGTTAGCTTAGCTTATTGAAGCTCTGATATCGATAGTTTAAAACTCACTTTTAATACTATACCAGTACCAGTAACAATAAGTTTACTGCTTTACTAACTGCAGCTGGCTAGGAAGTCGAGCTTGCAGTTTGGTGGTTGAAAAATGACTTTCAAAAAAAGTGGTAATGCACTTATGAGCCTACATGTACAACGTGCTAGAAAAGATGCTAAATCTCATACAACAAAAACCTCACAGGCTTGCAGTACACAATAATGATAATGATTTGCAAGATTTTGACGCAATATCATAGTTGCCAGCAGGGGCGCACGCAAAAGTTTTAGAAGGGCCGCGAAAATTTTCCGAAGACGCGATTAACTTAGGGGGTCCAAGAGCATGCTCCTTCGAAACAATTTTGCAAAATCAAACTTAATTATACGCGATTTTAGAGCTTTGTGGAACAATTTTTAAGATGATGTTTGTTTGTAACTCGTCAGCTTTTGTCACCGCTACATTTAAGAAATTATTAACGGCTTACGTTTTTACACGTACAGCAGATTCGCTGCACCTGCGCAAAAAGCTTTTGAAAGAGCTTGTCAATTAAATTTTCTAATCTAAAGTGAGCGTACTTGCAATTCATATTGTTTCATCCTGCGTTGTTATCACATTGGTTAGTATCTCATATTACTTAGCATCTCAACAATCACTGAAGCAAAGTTGAGTAAAGTTCTATTTTTATCAGTAAACGTCAAGTGATTTATCTAAAAGAATTATGAAATACATAAAACAAAGAATATTCCAAGGCCTTATACCAGTGGTTCTCAAACTTTCATGATCCGTGCCCCCTTTCCAAAGACTCTCAACATTGTGGCCCCCTGCTGTTCAACAAAACTACCTAGTATTGCTTTTAACGGGTTTCCATCAGTTATTTTATTCGCCCCTTTCAATAACCAAAAAGCCAATAAACGAAAGTAAAAGAATAAATGCATTATAGTAAAAGAACTAATCAAATCACGGACGATTTTCTTTTCAATAAAGAATTCAGTGCGAAGTGTGTTCTTGTAGTCGCTTAAGGAGACTTTTGATATTCGGATTCGGCTTGGACTGAGCAAGGCGAATGTCACTGCATACATCGAGGAGCTCGTGGTTCCCGGAAAACTGCTCGGTGGCTCCAAGGGGCTGAGGGCCCCGTTTGAGAAACCCTGCTAAAGACATTTAAACTAAGCATACTGCAGACAGTGACACTGTTTCGAACTATCAGTTCTCTTCAGTGCAGTTGGTGACCGACAAGAAGCTAGAGGCTTTTAATAGAGCATAGTTTAGACCGTCACATTTGTGGAACCTAATACTGGGTCCACTGTAGTAGATGATCTGTCAAACTCTGCGAAGCCGTATCACTCGTGAATGAGTGGCGGCTGTCGCAGGTGCACTAAGTCTAACAACTGCTAGAACAATAGTGCTGTCACAGCCCAGTGGTCACAAGATCTTATAGTAATGCAAGAGGCTAGCGATGCACTTAGCAAACTGCAGACAGTGACATTGTTTCGACCTATCAGGTCTCCTCAGTGCAGTTGGTGACCAACAAGAAGCTAGACATTTAAACTAAATCTGTCACTGTAAAACAAATTATTTGTTTGTTAGTGTTACAAGCAGGATTAAAAATAATATTTAACATTTTTCTGAGGGGGAGCGCGTTCATATGAGCCCCTCTCTGTGCGCCAGTGGTAGCCAGCGTGAAAAAAAGTATTTTTTAGCACACAAATTTTCAAGGTATAATTTTTAAGAAATCAAATTTTCTAAGACAGCAATTTTTTTCATCCAAGCAATTTCATTATCAACAGATCAATTGAGTCTTGACTCGAGTCTTGACTCACTGATGTCGGGTCAAGACGTTTCGAGCAAATGATTCGAGTCAAGACTAGTATTCTTTTACACTGACTCGAGTCTCCCCAACACTGCTATATTGTGTGTATAGTTTTGGATACAAAGTAGGCTTTCTTTTAAAGGCCCAGTTAACGATCTTGACAGATTCAATATACTTAGTACCATACAGCGCAAAATTAATACTCCTCTTTTTTTCAATAATCTTGAAGTAGCTGCTTTTTAAGCCGTAATGCTTTTCGGTGGTATTTCAATGAAGAAATAGTATTTTGGCGCTCTTATCAACCAATGATATCTTGCAGTGACAGAGTAATGCAAAAAGGAAATATTGAGTTTATTTGGGCCAAATTCTTTTCTCATCTCAAAACAAGTGAAAATGGGAGCAAGCTTGTTGAAAGTACACTTATCTAAATTGGAAGTTTTTTCAAACTATCAACTTTGTAAAAAAACCTCAAGCAAAATGTGAGTAAAAAATGATGCCCTGGAAAGAGCTTTATTGCTAGCAAAACCATTTCACTCAAAATTGATAATAAAGATGCTGTTCAAACGTCACATTTGTACCAAGTTGCACTCGAATCGCGGAAAAAGATACCAGATAAAAGAAAAGTCACATTGTTGAATGAAGACACGGTACATGACGTTGCGCTTGGCTACCGACGCTAAATATCAGCAAAAAACTGAGCAGCATTGTCTTTAAATATCTGTGAACAATTTCTTTATGTTTTTTATCGTTGTAACTGACTATTGTTTTAATTTTGTCTTTGTCTTACATATTACATAGAGCCTATTGCAGCCCATGGATTTGTACCTGTTAGGCTGCTTACATATGGAGAAGTAAAATATACAAGCTGTGGCTTCATAATCGCGGTTTTTCTACTCTAGCAAGAAGTATATTAACCTACTACCGCAAAATGCTACTGCTAAGAAATGCTGCACAAACAGTAAATGATCAGTCGGGTCTTCCGAAAAACCCTATTTTATAATAGAAAATTGTGTCTAAAGCAGGGCAGACCAGCAAAATGACGCAAAAAGACAATTTCTTGTGTTATCATCTTACCCTCACCACAAATTCTAGCTCTATATTGTAAGCCTGCTGGCCCGTATATCCTAGCCTCATTTGCATGTTAATTGGGGAGTACTACTAACAAGACTACAAGATTGTACCAAATGGAGCTGACCATGAGTCAAAATAAATAGCCGGTATTATAGCAAGATAAGAACCAATTTTGTTAAACCATTAATAAACAATATCTTATAATGATATAAATAATAGTTTACGCTATTTCTACACCTCTTTGCTTTTTTTTAAATACACATCACGAAATTTTGATCTAATACAAAATTAAATGCAAAGTGTTTCTGTAATACATAAAGTGATTTGTAAACACAAAGCTAGGATTTTAGTGTAAAAACAAGTTTTTGATTTATCTTGAAATTTTGACTTAATAACCCAAAAAATGTGTTAGACTTATATAGGAAAACATTTAATTTGCATCTTTTAATCTTGAAAGAAGTCTCTGGCTCAAGCGGCTATCGAGATCTAGTGATTTTGGTGTTTTTAAGAGTCCAATAGAAATAGGGGACTAATCATAAATTAAATCCAAAACAACTTCGCATATTGTATTTTTGCCCTTAATAGTAACCTTTTTGCACCTGAGAATAAGAAAAAACAAAAAAGTTTTTTTGAAACACCCTAGCAGATATGACGTGTTTCTCTCGCTTTCATAAAAATAAAGATTATAATAACAACTTTCATTAAGCGTAGTACCGGCGCGATGGCGTAGTGGTTAGAGCGTCCGCTTCGCAGTCGGTAGACCTAGGGTCCATTTCTCCAGTCGAGTCACACCAAAAGGATTATAAAAATGGTATTCACAGCTTCCTGCTTGGCGCTTTGCAAAATAGGGATAGTGTGGAGAATAATCCGGCAAGCTTGCTTGTTTTGTACTTGGGCAAAACACTTAACGCCTCCATCTTCATGTGGCAGACAGGTGGTGGGGCCAAGCAGTCTACCAGTCGTGATCGCCCAGTCTAACTGAAGACTCGCAAACAGAGCATGAGCGCTCACGCAGTGTATGCACATTTTTCTGCATAATGCTCAGAACAAGTAGCTCAAAGGACAAAGAAAAAGAAAATTAAGCGCAATTACCTAAAAATTAGATAACAATACTGTTTTATCCTCGGCTAATGTAACTTTTAAAATCTGATAAAATTGGGTTTGTGGTTACTGTCTTGGAGGCAAACTATTAGAAGTGCTTGTGTCATTATTAGCGCAAGCTTTTTCAGCAAAGTCAAATTTTTTGTAGTAGGCTTGAGCGGCGTTGTTTTTTGTAAGAGTTCTGAATATAAGGAGAAAGTTTTATTTTCTTAACTAGTCGGCTTTGTTGGCGTTGCCTGGCAAGAGGCTCCCCATCAGTAATGCCGAGGCTTCGCAGGTTTTACCATCGGGCGCTTGTGTAAACAACAACGAAAAGTTAATTTTTTATTTACTCCCACATTTCTTGCACACCTAGTAGCGATTTTCTTATTCCCTTAATCAAGACTGATAATGTTCACAAAGAAAGAATGTTCTCAAAAAATATCATCAATACTTTAGAATGTGTGAGCGGGGGTGGAATTAAAACAGAGCTAAAAATGATGGTGGTGGTCGAATGGTAGTTGTTTTCATAAAAACAAGCTATTTAGTAATAGTCCTATTTTGTTGAGGCCCCGTTCCTATTCATATTTCTGATATTAAGTTCTTTGTCTGCGCTATTTGCCTTGCTTCTGGCATAACGATAAAAACGGCCTTGCCTTACCCAACGTCATTCATCATATTATAGTAGGAGCCCATCAGGCCAAGTTATTTTCAAGCAAAATGTTTTCTGTAAATTCGGTTTTACAAATTGTTAGATTTATGCTTTTTTCTGACTTTTTCTTAAACTTGGGATTTTATTACTTTAAAGTATAGATATTAATACCTTTAACAGGCAACATATTAGCAAAAAATCCTTGCTTTATAGTATGCAACAGCGTCGTCCGCTGGGCTCCCATCAGTAACGTCGGGGTTGAGAACGTTGATTTGTCCGGCAAAGCATGCTTCATCCATCGGGCACTTGAGTAAAAAGTAACAAAAAGCCTATGTTTTTCTGCATATAAGATTTTCACGACTTAATGCCCTCCTTTTCCTGATAGAATTTCTCATTTCAACGCCCTGGCTATGCCTTAAATCTACGTGCTCTGTTCATTGCTTACGTAAACTCAAGGGAGCCTTGCTTTTCCCTTAGTTTGGAAGTAGGAAACACATTTCTAATATTTAGCTAATTTCAAGCAAAACATCGAAAATGTCTTTTATGTGGTGCGATTTCCCACAGTGACTTTGTTTTCTTTTGGTTTACACTTCAACTTTCTCAAATCTCTGCTGGCTACGCATTATATTGCGTGTTTGTTTCTTTTTTGCTTAGGCGTGTTCAGACGAATTAAAAAAGTCCCTGTTTTTCCCCAAATTTTTATGTTTGATCTCGGTAGCTCTATAAAGCTATTATCAACCAAAATAGAAAAAACGTTTTCCCTAAGAATAGTGCGATTTTACCCCAACAGGGCATAGGCGCAACAGCTTTACCATACAAATATTTGTTAGAAAAGCAATGAAAAGTTCAAGAAAATAGAAGCAAGAGTTACTGCACACGTAATGGTGATCATCTTGGTCGATTAATCAAGACTAGTAGTACTCAAAAAGAAAGACTGATTTCACAAACTATCAATCATACTTCTTAAAAAGTGTAAAAGAGGTGCGTAAAATACAGTCAAAACAATGGCTGCACCAAAACGGTGGCAGTCTTGACATTTAAAGAAATAAACTATTTAGTGGTAGGCATATTTGATGGGCTCCTTACGTATTTAATTTTGTGACATTAAGTTCTTTGGCTGTGCTGTTTGCTTTCATTTGGTCATAGCGTGTAAAGATGCCATGACTTAGTTATACAACCTATTTCGATAGGCACCTATTAAATCATTTTCAAACCAAAACGTTCCCTCTTCATCCTATTTCACAAATTGCTGCTATTATTGTCTTATTTTGATCTTATCTTAAACTTGGAATACTATTACATTTGATTTTGCCCTTAATGCAGACCTTTTTACTTTTAAATGAAGATCAGTGTTTCGTACCGATACAAAGACCCTATCAACTACAAATGAATTAATTTTAGTTTTAAACCTTAGGGTACCTCAGCTTGAACTTTAGCCTCTATTTTGGGTCCTAGCAGACTTGCCAAAAACTTAAAAAGATCACTGATCAAAAGTGTATTTGGCTCCCGTAGTTGTTAAAAGTGTTTGGTAGGCTGGTATATCATTAATATGAAATTTTTGTGACTTGTTTAGGGCTTTTCACTGATTAAGTAGTTTGTAACAGGTTGATGAGTCAATTAGGTTAATATACAGTAATTATCTTCAATTTCAATATTTCAACAGGTAGTGTAGCTAAATCTTCAACAAATTTTGAGACTCTAGGAATGCGTGCAATTTTATTTGTTAACTCTTTGCGTGCAATTTTATTTGTTAACCGTTTAAGAATCATAAGATTCTAATTCATAAATTTGAGACAATTCCTTAATTGTTTGGTAACAATAAAATTACAATGATTTTCAGAAAAATGATTATTTCGCCATAATGACTTAACAATCAACAACCATATAACATTTGTGTTGCATTATCCCTCAAAGCGTTAAGGCACCAAACGATGCTTCTTTCAGATCTTTTGATCACTCGCACCGGCGCCATGGCGTAGTGGTTAGAGCGCTTCTAAGTTGGTTGATCTGGGGTTCATTTCACAAGTCGAGTCATATCAAAAGGATTTAAAAAACATTCTTTACAGTTTTCCTGCTGAGTGATCACCACAAAAAAGACTGTGGGAAACAAGTCGACAAGCTCGCTTGTTTTGTCCTTGGGCGGGACACTTAACGGGATGCCTCCATCTTTACATGACAAACAGGTGGTGGGGCCAAGCAGTCTACCCATCGTGGTGGGCCCAGTCTAATTGTAGACTAGCAGAAGGGCCAATGAAAAGCTCGTAATCTGAGATGCTTCTCGGAAAACGAAAGATCTTGTCCATACGAAAAAGAAGAAGTGGCACCCAATTTTTTCCAGCATTTTAATTAAACAGGACCTTTCAGGAATGCTTTCTGACTTCAAGTAATTTATGACGAGCTGATACATTAGAAATTTCTGCAATACACTCATTACTAAATATCCACCAATATAGTGTAAAGTTTGTTTTGCATCTGAAGCAATTTCATAGCTATGCACTCTTGAATTATTTTGCTATAGTTTAAATGGCATATTTAGAACCAAAATTAGGGGGGGGGGCAGAGCATTTGCAAAGTTAAAGATTTTTTTTAAATATCAACTTTGAGAAACCACGATTTTTGCCCAATTTTGTTTCCAATTGGACGCGAACATCTGTTTTTTTCATTATTGCTGTTGACGTACCTTTTAAGGGGCCATCGCCTTTTATTCCCCCCTAAATAGGGCCACTGATCACGACAGAGCTTTGAACAAAGAAAAACTACTAAGCTATGCTTTATTAAAAGCCTCTAGCTTCTTGTCGGTCACCAACTGCACTGAAGAGACCTGATAGGTCGAAACAGTGTCACTGTCTGCAGTTTGCTAAGTGCATCGCTAGCCTCTTGCATTAAAAACTACTCTGTTATGATTTTTGTGCAAAAGAAACTCGGATATATATTTTTGTTTAAAAAATTGTTTTCTTTAGTTAAGCAAACAACACCAGGTAAAATCTTTTGACAATATTCATCTGTAGTAAGTATTTACCTACATAAACAATAAAATATATTATTTACATCAGACAACTGTAGAAAATTCTTTTTAGCAAAACTAGAAATTTATAGAGCTAAAGGTTGCATTGCCACCCCTATTAGACTGTCTGAAGGAATGACTATTTAAGTACGGATCAAGCTGTGTTTGACAACCCTTGCACTAGGTAGCTTTTTGAACTATTTTTAGCCTAGCTCATATTCTACAGGCTAGTTTAGCTAGACGCCACCATACTAACGGAAATTGAAGTTTACTTATAGCCCTACCAACCTATTGTGACAAGAAAGCAGTCAATTCTTTATTTACCATTCCACGCTGCAAAAATATCTAGATATATCAGTATCTTACAGCAATAGAAACAGTTATTCATCGGTTTGCTTTTGACTGTCAGTCAAGAGTGACGAGACGGCATCGGCAACCGTATTTAGTTTTCCCTTGCAGTGTACCACTCATTGCGCCGCGCGCGTGATGTGTGCGAAAGAATTTGTAATAGAATGATACATTTTTCATATCATTGCAAATATGGGGTTTTGGTTTTGGTGATGACGGGACAGGCCCTGCTGATGAGTCCAAAAGGATGAAATGCGTCCAGGGATGGTCTCGTCAAATTATGGGAGGGAGGTTTTTATTATTTGCAATATTATTACCTTGTGAAATAACCACATCATTTGTGTGAACATGCATATAAGCGCGTAGATTGCCTTTATAACTCTATAAATCGATAATTATCCTTGGTTAACCGTACCAGGAGCACTATGACATCATAGAGCAAGTTTTAAACGTGCAAGAGGAATAGACAGAAGGCTTAAATTGCTTAAATAAAGAATTGCTGGTTGAATTGCCAAATTAGCTTAAATTGTCGTAGAGTTGTTTTTGTCAAACTCATCTAATCAATATCTACTGAAATAGAGTTTAATTGCATTTTTGTACGACCAGTGGTTTTTGAGAAAATATAGACAACAAATTGTGAAATCAAGCGTTTATGGTGACGTCATCTTAGACTTCAAAATGATCAAATTTTTTGTAAAGTGAAAGGCCGGGAGCTAGCTTTTGTTTAAGCACAAACCGGTTTTCCTCTGTAAAAAAATCTAATTTTACAAACATTATCTTTGATTATGACGTTATAATGACGTTAAAACCTCCCTTATAACACTTACCTCAAGATGGTAATCAATCGCACTAAGTTTGATGTTTGTAAGTCCAATGGTTTTGGAGGAATAAAAGCGCACGTACGTACTGGTAGGTACACACGTGCATTCAAAATTGCGGTTTGTGTATTAGATTTGAGATAGATCAATAAAAAGTCAATTTTTTTACCGTTAAGGCAATTTTTGTCAGGGTAACAAAGTCAATTTTTTATATTCAACACTGTTAGTCCAAATGTTTCTTTCGTATTGGTGAGAAAAACTGATTACTGTGACAAGTGTGGTAAAACTTAATCAACTTTTTTGTTTGAACTTGCTGTGTTTGCGAATTTTTTGTACGGTAGTACAGATTGCTACTTCTTGTCACAATTAATTTAAACAATTCTGGTGTAATAATCAAACTCAGACGAAATTATGTGCGACTGTGCTGCAATGGAATAGTTGCGACATTTAAAAGACGTAACACTGTAGGTAAAAAGTTTACAGTACCGTATAGCCAAGAGGCATCTATGATGTTAGTTTAAACCATCTTTTCATTGTTTAAGGTGAATCAAGAAAAAGAGAATTGTTTATTTATGTAGGTGCAGTGGGAAAGCTCACTAACAAGTGATATTTTACTATTCTACAGTGAAATCAATAGGGTGACGTAACATATTTATTTAGATTTTGCTTTAGTTTGTGATTTAGGTTTTTAATAATGCCAAAAGTTAAAGCTAACAAAACATTTAGAATTTAATCCGTACTCAAGAATACACTGAAAAATTTATAAAAAGTCCCAGCAACAAATTGTATAGCTATTTGTGCAGGTGCATGGTTTCTTCCAAAAAACGCTTTCTTGTTAAAAATTATCGAAATGTGTCTAAAGACCAAAAAACGGTAGATAGCAGATCTGAACCACCAATCCCACACGTTTTGCAAACGTTTTTGAGAAGCAGCAACGCTGATTTTGTGGAAAAGATAATGAAGACATTTTTGACCGATGATATTTTTTTGTATAAGCTTTACAAAAAACATATCAAAAAACCGTTTCACGACATTGGTCGCAGTTTGCCAACTGAAACTTCTTCTTTTTCTTTCGGCTTCTTATTCGGGGTCGCCACAGCGCGAAAGTATTTTCCATTTGACTCGATTAACTTCGTGTCCCTCCTTAGCTCTAACCCTTTCCATGTCTTCTCACGCCAAATCCATCCACCTTCTCCTTGGCCATCCTCTTTTCCTTCTACCTGGCACCGCCATCTCCATCATCCTATTTCCCAAGTAGCCTTCTTCTCTTCTTTTCACGTGTCCATACCAGCGTAGCCTGCATTCCAAAGTTTGTCTCCTAGCTTTGCAATTTTCGCTGTCTCTCTCTCACGTATTCGTTTCTTATTTTGTTCTTTCTGGTCACTCCAGTGCCCATCTCACCATTTTTAACTCTGCAACTTCCATTTTTCCCACCAGTCTTTCCGTCACTGTCTAACAACGCTCTTATACATTTTACCTTTAACCCTTGCTGATAACTTTCTGTCGCACAGAACTCCAGACACCTTCTTCCAACTCATCAATCCTGCTCGGATCCTTCTCCTCACTTCTTCTTCACATCTTTCATCGCTACTTACTGTTGAATCTAGTTATTTGCCATTTGCCATCTGAAACTACTTGTAGAAAAACAATGCCGCAATTACGGGCAGATAACGTACAGCAGATGAGAAACGCTGCACTCGACAAACAAATATTTCTGCTTTTTGATGAGACCACTCTATCTGGGATAAAATATTTAAATATTCTAGTGGGAAGCCTAGAAACAACTCAAGTCAATTGTACAACTGTCAACCTTTATCACGTGTGCCAAATAGCAACAGCATTGCTGAAGCAGTTGACGATGCAACTAGATCTCTTGGAATATTTTCTGTCCTTTATTGACTGATGCTGCAAAATATATGGTGGCTGCAGATGCAACACCAAAATCTTTGTAACCTAAGCTATTTCATGCGATTCATGTGATATGTGTAGCACATTTATTGCACAATTGTGCTATTAAAGTCAAATTTCACTTTTAGTATGTTGATCAGCTAATTGCAGAAATCAAATTAGCAACAGTTAGAGACAAAATCAGACAAGCTAAATTGCTGCTATGGTTGTCTACCTCGGCCTGTTTTTGCAAGATGGGGAAGCTGGTTAAATGCTGCCTTACATGTAGCAAAGAATTCATCTGAAGTGAAAGCGATTATGTAAAGTTTTGAAGCGTCTGGTATTTTAGCAACTCAAGCAAAAGTTAGCTGGCGAACAACTGGTTAAGCTACTCAACTTCTCAAAATCGATATGAATATCTAGTTGAGCTTATAGAAACGTTGGAAAATGCCAAGTGGTACCAGCACCATAAAAGAAGCGGTGCCAGCACCATAAAAGAAGCGATTCCAGCAACCTAAGAACTTGGCTTCGGAGAAGACTCTTGCAGCAATAACTGTTCAAAAAAGAATGCAAAGCAATGACTTTTCCAAAATAATGAACACGAAAAGACTAGAAATTCTACCAGTTTTACACAGTTTATTTCAACGTTCTCAGTCCACACTACTTCTGTAGAAAGAAGGTTTTCCATGCTGCGAAAACTGTTGGCCAAGGACAGAAACTTCGAGATCAATAAGTAAAAGAGTACATGATTTTACATTCAATTCTTGCACCTGGTAATTCCAGAGTTGGCTGCTTGTTTAAGGCCTGCCTAATGGAAGTTTTGTTGAGGATTTGTGAGTCTTTGTTAATTAAATATTCGTTTTAATATAAAAACTCAAGAAATATTTATTTGTTCAGTCAAAATTTTGTTTTGTCAATAATGTCAATTTTTTTCATTGCGAAGTCATTTTTTTTAGTTTTTAGGTGAATAAAACTTTGCCCTAGTAATTGTGTTGTTTCATCCTCAAACTTATTGGCGTTTATTACAATTTGTTTTAATTAGTGCTAATATAAATAATTCCTGGAAGTCGACTAAGGATTTATCCCAGATTTTCGAATTGACGAGTCAAAAGTCTTGTCACACCAATTGTGCAGCGAATTTAAGTCGTAAATTACAAAGTTTTGAGGTTGCACATTTCTATGTTTGTAAATTTTCTCTGATAATCTCAAAACATAAACAACATTCTGATGGGTTAAAATTCCATATTACCTGTGTCAGTAAATTCATATATGACGCTGATCTGAGATTAATTCTGGCAAAAACCTTGCATTTGCAATGTTTCATGCATGAGTGACTTTAGAGTTCCAAGGTGAAATCTTTTAACACTAAGTAGCATTGTAATAGAATTTTACCAGTGGCGTCAGTACTATATTGAGCCCCTTGCGACACTGCCTCCAGCAGTGATGCTGATCAACTTTCCAAAGTTTTCTTTTTTTAGTCTCAAGAGACGTTGTGTTGCAATATCTGCACAACAGAGATAAAATTTTATTTTGTGTTGGTCTATTAGTTTGGTGTAGCGGCTGTTTATCTCATATACTTTTAGCGTCCTGATCGATAAATCAAAGCAAACTTCTAAGCATAATAGTTTGTTGTTCTTGCTATTGTTTCTCTTTGACACCTTTGGAATAGGCTGGTGAAAAAGCAAAGTTTGGTTTTATTTTGTTAAGGAAATGCGATGTTCGTGCAAAAAAATATATTTTTACCTTTGTCATACGAAAACCAATAATACTTGAAACAGTTATGGCCCACAGGCGTACCTAAAAATATTTTTCAAAACAGAAAATTTTGCTACACACCGCACATGCCTCAATGTTGATATGACTTTTACATTCTTAGGTTTCGATTGCATTCATGGTTTCGAATCAGTTTTTGGTATCTTGTTTATAATTTATTTGCCAAAAAAACATGATTTTTATATCTCTTTTGTGAGAGTCAGAATAATCAATTGTGGTTGGTAAGTTTTTCCAAGGATTTTATTATATTTTTATAGAGTTCTTGGTCAATTTGCCCCTTGATTTGCATGACATGACTTTAACAGCGATTTGTAATAGATTGCGTTCAAATGAATTAAGATAAAATAAATAAAATCCAAGATTTGAGAAAAAATCATAAAGATTTTACTTCCATCTGCAATTATGTCAATGATGCGAAAAATGTTTGTTTTTTACACGAAAATAAATTAAAATGAGAATCATGATTAAAAAGTTGGTAAGGTTTGAGCCCTCCGTGTCCATTTTCTTTGACTATGTACGGGAATCGTTACGGAAAGCATTTTAAAATAGCTTTTTCACCTCCTTTTTACAAAGGCCAAAGAGTAAACTATTGAACTAGAACAGCTTCGGCATCCTTGTTAGATGTCGTTGTGTTTGCTATAAGATTTTGGTCTGTTCATTCGAATACAAGACTCAATAACAAAAAAATTAAAATAACATCTCAAAATAGAAGTGCCAAACTACTGTAATCTTTCATTTTAGCTGATGATCGACTATTGCTTAAACGTTACGTAAATGTTGCTGTTTGGTGTTGTTTTATTGTATTCAAGAAATATATTGTTGTTGTTTTTAGTTTTTGCAAGAGTCACGATCCGAACAACGTTAGTATTGCAAAATAGGCGGTAGCATCACTTAAACACGGGTAAGAAAGACGCATTGTCATCACTAAGTCTCATGCCAAGTGCAAGATACTATACGTGGCTCCTGGCTAGCCCCGGTTATTGAAACCTTCTACATTTTAGTGATTTTTAATTTTTTGAAAGTTGGTGGTAGTTTTTCCGTCGTAATTTGAACGAGCACCAATTAGGTGACATAATTGTTGAAGGATGGAGAGAACTTCTGATGCCTGGTACTTTCAAGCTTCAATGGAGATACGCTGTTGGACTTCGGAAGGTTGCTAAGCAACGATTTCTTCATCTGTCAAGTTAGGAGAAACCTTTTAATTTCGAAGTAGGTCTTGGCTATCGTTTCTATTATACACTTAGAGCCACTATCGTTTGTTGCTGCCCTGCAGATCTGGAATATTAAACTGTAATGCAAAGCAAAGCTCAAAACTGTTATTTTTTTGACTTAGAACAATTGTGGTACTTCTGACGTAATCCAAAAAATCTCTGGCGAAAAAACGTTACTTGTACAACAACAACAACAACAACAACAAGTTTTTGATGTGGTAAAAGTTTTCAAACACGCTCAAACTTTACTAATCTCGCATTAATTTCAGGCCACAACATGATATTTTTGAGAGTACGTTTGGCTTATTTAATGTGCTGTTTCTTCATTTTGTTGTCGTAAGAAGTTCTTCACAATTTTTGTTTATCGCTTTCGAAAATTGAATAATGGCTGTGTGGCATAACAATCTCAAGTAAAACGACTGAGAAATCGCTTTAAGCTAATCTTAGTAAATTTGACATGTAACGAGTCTGTTTGTTGATTTGTATATTTTATCATTAAGTCAGTTGTTTTTAAAATTCATCCGTTTCAAAGTCTACTTATGGCTATTTATTTTCATGTTCCAGAAGGATCGATTGATCAGGCAATCTTTTTTTTGTTCTTTCCACAAAATTCCCGATTAAGCAAAAAATGCATCACCTGCACTTCGTTAATACGTAAAATCTCGTACAATAAAGGACAGCTCAATACCAAGGTTGATAAGCACCTGTAGAATGATTACGCTATGAAAAAATTTTTACGCTTTGAGATTGCCAGTTTATGGCAGACAGGTTTTAACTGCAGCCCAATTGACTCTCCTAAATTTTGAAAACAAGCAATTTTTATTTGTGAAACTGCCAGTACCGCAGGTTATGTTTTGCTGTACATCATATGAAAAAAACAGATCCTAAAAGACAGCAGCAAAATACCAGTGTTGTGGTTCTAGACCAAGAGGCCTTTTTTCGGCCAAAATTTTGTGAATAGAAGGCGCTTTAACAGTGCTTTTTAAACCTTTTCACTTTAAGCGCTTTTATAAGCTTACAAACATATCAAAAACGTGGTTTCTTATCATTTTTGATAAAATAATGTGAGAATCCAGAAGCTTCCTGTCACATTAGCTCCTGTCTTGAAGATTAGCTCGGAGGATAGGCCAATGTCGTAAGGCGATAAAAGAGAAGAGCGCTGGCTTCGCCAACGCGATCCAGCTCATACAAACAATTTTTAGAAAATTTAGTGATGAATGCAAAGTCAAATTAAATAAAACTTTTTCTCTCTTTATTTCCATCTCACCACCAATTTGATTTTTATATTGCTTTATTTTCAATGACGTTTATGCACCCTACATTAAATTCAGGCAGGGTGCCAGGAACTTGTGTGCTGAGATTTCACATATCTCTTAAAACCTTTTCCTGGACTCGCTAGAAATTTATTGATTACTTTTCTAACAATGATAAAATGCGAGACATTTTATAATTAGTTTTATTAAATATTGCTCGTGTAACTTTTCTTGATACAAAATGTAACAGTCTTTTTCGCATTTTGTATGTTTTTTATTGGCAGATTTTGAAACAATTTTAAGAAAATCAGTGCGTTCCACTGTTCAAATAAAAATGAGCAAGTTAAGGAATAGCACCGCTCATGTTTTATTTAACTTCTTAGAGAATAACGTCATTGCCTGAAGACGTATGTTTCACTACTACTAAACCTAACGACCGTTTCGATTAAGCTGGATTAATACCACTATGTCTTTGATGGTCAAAACAGCTATATGAGGTTTGTTTATGTAGTTCATCTAAACAAATTTATCAAATTTATAGTGTTTTTACTACTTAAGATATGTATATGTTGAAGTAGATTGATGCGATACAAACGTACCATAACATGCTAAATGCATAAAGTGTGCATATTATTTTGCAAGTGTTCCTGCTTGTTTGGAACACATTTTAATAAAGTGTGGATATCTATCTAAAGGTATTGGGATTATTGTAGCTTTGTAATGGTCTCATTAAAGCGTTCTTACTTTTGGGTTTTGTTTCACAAAATTTCTCATTGATAGGCTTAATCAAATTGATATGAAATCTCACAAGCACAAGTTTAACACAAACCAAATTGCTTTCCATTACGAGTAGGCTATGTGAAGTTTAGTGCTTATTTTTACCTTTTGTTCTAATGAATGATAATGTTGATATTCAATCTGTCAAGGAGTAAGCCTAAGCAACATTATCATAACTGACTCGCTTGCAATTGTAAGGCTGTCAGGGCAATCTTTGTGTGATTTCTGTGTCCTTTTGCAGTTTTCATAAGGTTAGGCATTAATTTCTCTTGCTCTGTAGTAAAATGCTGCAAATTTTGCCTTTTATCAGCTCCGAAGTGTTTCTAAATGTACAGTAAATTATGCGTAACCTTACCCTTGAGACTTTTTATTAACTGGAAGACAGCAAATAATTTTGGTAACAGAATGTAAAAATATATAATCTATACCAGAATTTAACTCTCCGATCAAGTTGCGGTCTTTCCAAAGATGGGCCGAAGCACGAACTTGAAGAGGAGTCAACTTTTTGAGGTTTATCTAAAACTTCAACACGATTAAAGCACTACTTAGGATGAGAGGCGAAAATTGTAATTTTTTAAGTAAACTTAACTTCACTGAAAAAGAATGGTAATTTTTTGCGATGTTTTGAAATTATTAATTCAGTAGCACAAAATTAAATTTATAGCATCATTGAGGTAAATAGAAAACAAAGTTATCAAGGCAGAGATATGGTTGTTGATAATTAAATCAACAAACTAAACTAAAGTTTGTAGCAAAGAGGATGTGGTACTACAACTTTGAAATACACGTTTACAATGTGATTGAGATTGTGAAAAGCGTGAATCCTGGTAATCAAAACAGAAAATTATATATTTGCAACAAAAAACATATCTAAACGGGAAAGGGACTCAAGACATTTATATGTAGGTCAACCAGTCACTGGCGTATTTTAGGGGGGGGGGACGATAAAGACCAATGGCTCCTTTCCAAATGGTTTGACAAAAGTAAAAAACGTAAAACAAAAGTCATTTTGGAAACGAAATTTAGGTTTACAAGAAATCGATTCAAAAAAGTCTTGACTTTGCATTGGATAGCAAAAATGGCAAAATCTTCTCTTCAAAAAGTTAATCTCAAAGAAAGAAGCAAAAGGTCTTCACAATGTTTTGATGACCAACAAAGGACAAAATTCTCGCTTGTAAAAAATTTGTGTTTTCTAATGCTGCACCCTGTCTGTTTAATGCTTTGCCTCCTCTCACTTTTAAAAGTTTGAGTTCATTTATAATACGATCAATTGACAATATAATTAAGCCTACTTAATTGTGTATTAACAACCAATGCTTGTCTTTCAATACGTCACTGCAACCAATGTAGCTTAACTTACAACCAAATTTTTAATGGTTTGAAATTATTGTAATCATTTTAGAAGGTTGTTGTTTTAAATGATTTAGATAATGGAATAGGAGGAGTAAGTTTTGATGGAAATTTTTTTGATGTTTAAAGGAGACTCTGTTGAAGTAAGGCTTTGGGGTGGGCTTGAATACTTAGAACTACCACCACTCAAACCGTATAAAGACTATCACCACTAAAACTTTGATTATATCTTCAACTCATTCCGAGAGTAATAGCAAAACTGACTGAGCAGATTAGATTTCAATAAGTCTGGTTTGGAACCGAGTACCCTACGTTGTGGCTGACCCCGTGGTGCAGTTGGTAACCACTGAGCCATCACTTCTACTATAAGCTTTAAGATAAAGCAAAAGTTCCAGCTTCGAATTCGCTGGTCAGTTATAGAGTTTTAAGTGTATTGAGTTTTCTTTTACAGTTACAGAAAAATTTTTTGTGATTCACAGATCCACTTGTGCTCATGTTTGCTTTAGATTTTTACGTACTAGCCACACTAGCCCATTTTTGCCATACCTCATGCACTGAAAGCAATTAATGAAAATTGCCTTGAATATATTTTAAACGTTACAAAAGAGCATTTTTGCCCATTACAAATATAAAGTTACAACAATCCAACAAATAGGGATTCTTCCCCTTTAAAAATCCAAATAAAGGACTAACTTAGATATTAAAATTTTCTTCCTGTCAAATTTCCTTTCTCTTAATTTTCCTTCCTGTCAATATCTTCATTAAAAGAAGACGAAAACTTATCATACTCATCACACACAAGAGGTACAAATACTTTTGAGAGACAGCAGAACGATTTCATAGTCTTCGCACCAAGAACCAGAGATACCAAGAAACTAGGCAAAAAATTAAAGTATTTGGTTAAATGCCAATGGGGTGCAATAGTTAGAATTTGTTTGAAGAATAACCGGGACGCAAAAAAAGAGTGGTAAGATACAAAACAAAAAGTAAGCCAAGGAAAAGATTAAGAGAATTATTAATAGTTTACGAAAAAAAGATGTGTCGAAATAGAGGAACTAAGTGAACATCACGTAATTGCATACACACCAAAATTCTCCAATAACTCGAAGAGCGCATTTTGGATTTTAAACTGAATTGATTGTAACGCTATAACTTGTTATTTGTCCAAGAAAACTTTCTTTAACCAGACAATTATATTTCAAATTTATATAATTTGCAAAATAGTAGAAAATCAATTGCAAGCGCCAAAGACTTTACAAGGGATTTGATCCTGCAACCTAGTAAGACGAGAGAAGTAAAAAAGAATGCTAGTGGATTCTTTATCGAAAAAAAGATGGCAAGAAAAACACTGATAAATTGTCTATTATTTTGCTTTCTATGCTTCTGCCAAGTAATTCTCAATTAAAGGAATACAAGAGGCCAGCGACGCACTTTGATCAAACTGCAGGCAGTGACACTGTTTCGACCTATCAGGTTTCTTCAGTGCAGTTGGTAACCGACAAAAAGCTTTACTAAAATGAAATTTACAAAAATTTGGTTTACTAAAAGCCTCTAGCTTTTTGTCGGTCACCAACTGCACTGAAGAGACCTAATAGATCGAAACAGTGTCACTCTCTGCAGTTTTCTCTAACCTCAATTAGTTTCACACCAATCGCATTATCACTCGAACAAAAATCTTTTTCGGTTTCGTTGAACAAACTTCATCATTGCATTGCCAAAATAAATGCATTGATAATAAATTGTCGTAAAAACACAATTAGACAAAAATAATTTGATACAAACTGAAAGTATGTGCAAAGAGTTTTTGACAGTAAGACAAAGGTGAAGTTGAAATAAGTGATATACCAGCCAATTGACTGCAAAAGCAAATCTATCTCCTAAGTTTCTCTGATGAAGAAGCGCACCAGAAAAAAGTCTTAACGAGTTGAGTAGAGACAGTTTCAGGTGTAGTAAGCTCTATTTTGATATCCGAGAAATATCAGCCAACAATAAGTTTTAGCGAGAAGTTTATGAGTAACGAATTAGAGACTGTCTCATAGGCTTTGCAGTTTTCGAACCGAAGGTCAACGAATTTGTTTCTGTGGTTGAGGAAACCTGTAATTTCAGCCCGAAGCAACAAATTTCTCTCTCGGCCGTACCACATAAATAACCCTGTTGACTTAACTTTCAAAAAGTATAGGCTTGACACTTTGTTTTGCATGAGAGAAAAAGATGTTGACGGCATTTCTATCTCAAGGTATTTGTGAAGCCTTTCTATAAAGATCAATTTTTTGAAAGAGACAATTTTGTATTTGCGGCTAAAAACATTGATGAAGACCTGTTTTCCTAAAGATTAACTATTTTAAAGAGACTGTTTTTAGGCGTTTTTTTGAAATGATGGGAGGCTGGGGGATGAAAACTGTTTGGGACGGGGGCTACAGCACCATTGGCTCTCTACTTTAACGCCTGTGCTAAGGGAGCTCGCTCTGTAATGGGATACAACTTCATAATACATGTGTAGTGTTCTAAACACGATGAGATATTTAATAACTATGATCTTTGTAAGTTTTTGCTGATCCAGTGAAGGCTACTTGCGTTGCGCAACAAAAGTGCGTACAGATCTTTTCTCTTTAATCTGAAGAACAGAGTCATTTATGAAGCTTCCAAAAATGATCTGCCTTAGTTCATTACTACCTTAAATTTTTTTTTAATACATTTTATAAACAAAAACTTTTCCTACAATATATAATCCTTCTCAAGCCTAAGACCCGAGTTTGAATACAGAATGTGTCAAAATTTAAAAAACGCAGCTTGCCTCTTTTACCTGGGGTGTAATAACTCTGTTAGACATTCGCATGGAAGCAGGGAGGTCTCAGAAAAAGAAGTGGCTCCCTGCTTTCATCAGTGGCGTGGACCCAAAAAAATGAGTGCCTTTACTTTACCATTTACCAAGCTTGGAATTAAGTGAGTAATCGCTTTTGCCTACTTCAAATGTTGATTTACCCAAGAGCAAAAGTAAAAATTACATTCATTGCAAAATAAATATTCCTTCAAGTTTAACGACAACTTAAGCTTTAACTTAACTTGTTGCTCATGTGCAGAACCGAAAGTAAAAAAGATTTGTTGTTTAATGCTGAGTTGTCGAGGTAAGTGATTGGTGACAAACCGACTAGTTCATTACCTTACACCGAGTAGCAAATTAAAACTTTTTCAGTATGTAAGCCACGCCTTTTAATTGCCACGGCAACAAGAGAATTCCAAAATTCTATTCGATAGAATGTTGGTGACCGTGACAACCATTCGAACTTCCTAAGCTCGCTTGTGAAAGCATGCTGAATATTACTCTGCACCTGCGCACTGTGATTGGTGCGATGCAATGGTGAGTTTTATACGCTGTCTGTGCAAGACCTTATAATAGTCTTCACTTGCCTGTAAGCCAACTATGGACAAAGTGCATTTTAATTTACAAACAAAGCAAGCTCAAATTTTATTTTTTGGAAGGGGGAAGGACGGAAGGAGCAAGAAGGGAAAATTATATGTGCTGATCGAATTTTATTGATGTTTTTTAAGACACCTAAAATTTTGGTATTTATCAAAGACATTTAAGCAAATTTTTGATATCAAGCCTAGGTATTGATCTTTTATGAGAGGGCACTTAAATATTTAGTCAAAAAAAGGGCTTTGAAGTACCATTTAGGAAAGGATACCTGCAATTGTTCCTTTTGTTTTCCACTTGTTACGGTTTTGTTTTACTACTATTCGTGGAAGTTGCCCTAAAGTGGTGTTCTCATTGGTGTAGAAAAGTTGTTGAGCGTGTTTTAGGCCAGGAAAAAGCAAAATCATGATACCCATTTATTTTTGCAAAAGTAGCTCTAAAGAAAGTGGCGTTTTTATATTTTAAAGTACCATTTAAGAGGCAATAACCTTAACTTGTTTTATAAGTCCTACAAGTGTATGATCATAAGTAGAAGAGACAGCCGAATTTATAATGTGACTGGAGTAGTTAGCTTGAATAGTTGCTAGGGTAGTTGACCTCTTTCGAATCGGTGCGCAATATTTTCAAAAACCTCCGGTCCTTGGAAACTCCCTGGACCTCTTCTTAATGCTACTCAATTTCAATGCAGAAATCACAAAGATTTATTTATTTTTCAAGTAAAAAAATATAAAATAAGTAAAAAAATAATGATACATTAATTATTTTTTAATTAAAAAAATCAAAAAATCTTTCAATTCTTTTCCAAAAAGAAAAAAAACACAAAAAAACGTTTTTTGATTTTTAATTAAGTCTTTAATCTTTTTTCTTAATCCAGAGAAAATATAATAAAACAATTCATTCCGTTCTTAAAATATGCAAATTTGGCTCTAGATATTTTCAAATATTAAATTCCGGCTAGCAAACGTCATGGGTCAGCAAAAAGCAAAAGGTTACACTTCCTCAAAATTCATCACGAGCTGCGATGGCGTAGGAATTAGGCACTTCAGTTAATGATTATTGTCATGGGTAAAATCAATAACGTAGTTTTAAACTGTGCAATATTGCTCTAATTGAGAAGCAATCGATACTTTTGAAATTCTTAAGTATTATTAATGTTAATTTAAAAAATCGTTTTGCAGCTTCTTGTTGCATAAGATACATTAATGTAATAAAGCAATGGTTTTTAATCTTTTTAACCCACAATCGGGTTTCATGTTGGCTTATAATCACGTGCCAGCGGATCCCAAAACGTTAATAATTTTTTCCAATTTATTCAAAAAAATGGTGGCCACCCAAAGAACTCCAAAAATGCTACTGCTCTTTGGTGGTCGAAAAGGTGTCACAACATTCATTACAGAGGAGTTTTCTGTAAACATCAGTCAATTTGTTTTTCCTAAACCTATACTCACTAATGCTTGGTTGGCGAGGCTTAAGAACTATTGTTATAGGTTGCACCAAAAAGTATCTGAGAATCCTTGGTGCAGAACAGGGGTGAACAAACCTTTTACAAGTAGACCTATTATATTCAAACGAATGATTAGGGTGGTAGACGCTTTCCAAGACCTTTGGTTTTGTTTCTGGGAAATCAACCTCAACGCAACAAAGTTTTTGACTAAAGTCATTTTTATTTTGAATGATCAATTTGTTGACGTTGATCATAAGCCATATCTTTTCGTAGGCAGCACAACTTTATTTTTAGGGTTACATTTCGCCCACGGCGTAGTTTGCACACCCATGGTGTAGGTCATCATTAAACCGGAGTCAGCTTCTTAATCTCTTTAACTCTTCCAGGTAGAGGGTTGATGTTACTGATTCAACAACTGTATATGAATTGAAGGGGCAATTCACACTTGAGGCACTTGATTGGCATAATGCAGACTTCATGAGGTAATACGGTACTGTTATGGTCATCTTGGTATTTCATACCATTTAAAGGTACTGTGCGTTATAACCTCAGCTGCGCAGTTACGGAATCAACCAGACAAGCAATGTACCCAGTCTTTTGGAAGGAATAGGATATACTTGCAGCAACTCTTAGCAGGTTAAGATAAGCTTGGGTGGAGATTAGAACACATATTTACAGTAATCAGCCAAACAATAGTCATTAGCTTTTGGTGTAGATCATCACTTAGCAGGAGTTAGACCCCAGCTTCAGTCATCGCAGATAGACTGTGGATGTAGCTATTTCAGCTATACGATTTAACATCTTGAATCGCAAATACCCATCAAGTATTGCAATTGTATTTACTTTATCTCTTTTTCAAGGAGGACAACTTGGTTCTTGGTCCAATTTGGTCACGCAGACTTCTTTTTGTTGTTTTCCCAACCAAAAAACCTATTTTTAACTCAGCTAGTAAAAAGAGCTTTTTTGCCCATTTTGGTCAATGATACTGATATTGCTGTCATTCTGTGGGCTCTTATCTAAAAATATGCGATTAATTGCAAAATGAAGGACATTTGGAAATTTTATGGTATCCTCGGAAGACAGTCATTTTTTCTTGCCAATGAAGGTTATGTCCTCAAAAAGCAGGACGTATGGTAGTCCTACCAAATTAGGATGCCATAAAAGTGTATTGTGCAATTACATGTCGCAAATCATACTGAAGTTGCCAAATAGAAAAATAATTTTGTTTTCTGCAAAGACTGCAACATTTCTAACCGGTTCAAACGCTTCAAGGCAATCAATGCAATGATGATTCAACATTCACAGACAACGAACAGATTTTGAATGCCAAACCTGTTCATCCTTCATAAGCAGTTTTTCGTGAAGTCATTAGTTTTTTCCAGACTAGCTGCCCGTGTTGGTGACGCTAAGTACCGGACAAGCTGATCAGTCCGACCTCATAATCTTCATATTTTCTTTGTCTTCGTTGATTGACCACAATTACACGTGAGTTGATTGCACATACCTGTCCAGTTATGGTCTCACGGTTTTGAACAACTCCCTTGAAGCAAAATCTAATTTAGACATTTGTCGGCAATGTAGCTCTGGCTTGTAAACGGAAGCTTTGATTTCCAAGGCTTGCTATGGTATTGGGTTGGTTTGTCGATTGCTTGATAAAGAATTTTTAAAGGTTTGATTGTGGCAGTACTTGCAGTAAAAATGCAAAGTACCGACATTATGGCGGCGTTTTTCCGATGTAGTCAAAAGCGAATAGAGATCTGATTTTAAAAATTTGATTTTGACTCTC
This sequence comes from Trididemnum clinides, assembly GCA_963675345.1. NCBI lineage: Eukaryota > Metazoa > Chordata > Ascidiacea > Aplousobranchia > Didemnidae > Trididemnum > Trididemnum clinides. The sequence goes on along the minus strand of OY776289.1, from coordinate 31,807,054 downwards.
TTTACGGAGGTGACGGGATTCACATCGTGGAAGATACATTGTTTTATTATTGTGATACATATTTTCGTGAACAGAAGATAAAAGTAATTTTTTGATTATTTTGAGAGCTATTTTTCGTTGATATATAAAACTGCCTAGTTATTGTGTTTCATACACAGATTACTTCTTCATCTGTAGATTGAGACAAGTTGTTTCTATTTTTATTTTGTAATCAATGTGATGATGTCAGCGCATTGCAAAACGTGAGCAAATTTTGGAAGTAGTTAGTTAAATTAGCGTCAAACAGATTTAGATTTCAATTTTGAATTGCAATCAAAGAAAATTGTTGAGACTAAGTGACAGGATGTTGTGATTTCTTAAATTTTATTATTCATTTGTCTCAAAATGAAAATACTTTTAGTGGCAAATTGACTAGAATAGCAAAACATTTATGAGCGTTTGCACTTGAAATGAAATATCCTGCAAGTGTTTGATGTTTTTAAACTGCAAAGTTTTTTTAGCGCCTATGCAATTTTTTAATCATGGCTTGAGTAAAGTTAGCTTCCCATTTTATTCTCCACAATATCCGATTTACCGGACCTCAACCTGGAGATTTACGAATACCATTTTCAAACATTCGGCACGACTAGAAACGGAAATCGAATCTATGTATGCCAAGTCGGCCTAAACAGAGAAATATATGTAGTTTTGTCGGTTTTTATTTGCCCATTTTACAAGCGTGTGCCTGCGTTCATTTAATGTTTTTTTTCCAACAACATAAACTGCTGCTAGCACATTTTCAACAAATAAAACAAAATTTTTAAACATTCGGCACGACTAGAAACGGAAATCGAATCCATGTATGCCAAGTCGGCCTAAACAGAGAAATACATGTAGTTTTGTCGGTTTTTATTTGCCCATTTTACAAGCGTGTGCCTGCGTTCATTTAGTGTTTTTTTTCCAACAACATAAATTGCTACGAGCACATTTTCAACAAATAAAACAAAAATGCAAATCATCATCAGCAAAACAGAATACCTGCTTTATAAATTTAGTATAATGTTTACAGTAGGAGTTGCTGACCTTTTAATCGTAATTAACCACTTTCAGTTTCGACGAGTTTTCTATTTCTCACAACGCTAATCGAATTGTAATCATTTTTATTAGTTTGATATGTGTTAGGAAAATGACCCACTGGATAAGCTGATCTCAACAAAAATGAAAGTTCGCTTAGTCAAACGCAAAGACAAAAAGCTTTTCTGCACAAATTGACCTCGAAAAACTGTAATCAAGTCAATGCGGTTGATTTTCAAAATGAGTATCAAGATTGTAAGCTGCTGTTCGGACACGATGCTTCACCGCGTCTCGACGCTCCATTTAGTACCTTCTGGCTTAGGATGATTTGTAATTTCATAACTGCAACGTTATTCCCCCAGGTTAAAAGCCCAGGTGTAAGCATTCGCTCTGAGTTCAATTCATTGGTCTAGTTATTGGCCACCAAATACTTTAAAAATGGTAATCACAGATCTTAGGATATGCGCTCATCACTAAAAGTGTTGTAAAAAATGAATTATCAAATTAAATCAACCCCTCCATGAATAAAAAGTGTGCTGGCTCTAAAAAATCATTGCAGTAAGAAAGTATTAATAAGCTTCTTGAGATGTTTGGCTTGCAGTTTCTAATCTGTTGTAATCGGCTTTTTGGTTTTGGTCTCCTGGAATGGCATTGTGTGTACCTATTATTTTTACAAATGGTCATGCTGCTAGCAATATGCAAGCAATTGAGTTACAAAGACAGATAATAAATAATTTGTTCTTTTTTATTTATTTGGAACCAATTTGATTTAATAGAATTATTTGACGCATTTAGACGTAAATATCAAAAGGGCAAATACGTGACGTCGTAAACTATGCTTTTGACGTCAACCTATCGCCGTAAATGACGCAAAGTTTTAATCTGACACTTAACATTTAACATGTGACAAAATCTATAGGCTCAGCACTACCATACAGCTGCTCTACGAAGACTTTCATGCAGTGTGCAAAGTAAAAAATGTTCACTGGGAGAAAGTTATATTCCATCAAAGGTTCTAATCAAGCGGAAGCAATTTTTTCAAGGGTTTGTTGAAGCCCAGTGGTGCTACTGTAACGTAATGACTTAATTTGCTTTTACCATACAATCTTGACTCATTGAAATCACTAGTTTTTTACTTGACGCTTCTCAGGTTTTGGGAAAAAAGAGCAATACGCACAAGAAAATATACATAATGGAGTACCAATCAGTTAGGCAATATAAGGTTAGAAACAATAGAAATGTGAAGCAAAAGTAGCACATTCGCTGCGCTATACATCTTGAAACAAAAAAAAATTGTTCCATCCACATTAATTACCTATCCAACCCAAGTAGAGCAGTTTTAGAGGGGTTATGAGGTTGATATCTTGGCTATTATTGTTGCTTAGTAGTCAGCAACAGAAGCAAAAAGCTGAACTTGTTGTTGGACCATGCTGCAGTATTTTTGACAATGATAGAAAATGCAGTTTTACCGACTTGGGAAGGCAATTTTTCCGATAGAGGAATGACTACAAATTAGCTTGCTTGAAGCACGTTTCATAAATCTGAGGTTAACATACTTCTCTTTACATTTTTGTAACTGTTATCTTTCATCTTTAAATGCTGGGCTTCACATTTCAATTTATGATCGGTGCCATTTACGTACGTCATTTGACATTTTCTGTTGTTTTAAGAATTCATCCACAGCACGCTCTATTCTTTCAATTTAAACTTGATCCTGTATAGGTTTACCTTCATCCAAGAGCGCATGAAGCAGAAAAATAAATTTTCCAACAAATAGAAGAGAAAGCAATGAATAGATGCATAGCTCTGTATTAATCATAAAAATTGCATTGCAATCGTATTTGTGATCAGCCCAAATGCATTGAGTGGAGGAACTGCTGCTCCAATTACAACTGTATGATGTAGGAGGTACGCTTGATTTTTTTGTTGTATCCTCACGAACATCGTGCACTATCATTGCAGGCTTCAAATGGTCCGCAGATTCAAATTTGCGAATGTCTGCTGCAAAGATTTATCAATTGCACCTCGTTTTTAAAAGTTTTGTATCTCATTGATCAATCAAAATTAACTGGAACGACTGATAATTGGCTACCACACAAAAAATTGGGGTAGGGCTGTAAATTAATTTTATTCTGTTCATATAAGTATTCATGGATAAAATTGGAGTTGGCGGCTGACGTGAGAGCTCATGGTATTTCAATTATCTTCTGCTTAGACGCATTCATAGTATTTCTGTACCGGTAATTAACTTGACTTGTTTCGGTCTTAAATTTGTTTGACAAAAATTAAAAATAAATGATTTGATTGTCTTTGATGAAGCATCGTTAAGTATTGCCTTTGATTATAAACAAGTATTGTCAAAACTTGTGCTTTCTACGAGGAATTAACATATCTTCAGAAATTTGCAGAGGCTGTTGCAACCAAGCATGTCTTATTTGTGACACGATCTCAAGCATATAGCGTGACGCTTCGCCATTGAAAAACTACCAAATAATTTTTTTGGACTCTAACTACAATCAGACATGTAACATTGGATTACACCTGATTTGCTTTTAACTCGTCTGTGTCACAAAAACAGCCTTTTTTGTGCAGTGTGGTTTTGTATTGACGTGATCTACCAGCTTCACGGGAGGAGCTTCGGTCAGTGACGTCAGGGTAAAAATGTTTCCTCCACCAGTTGCGCCGGCTTTACCCAGAAAGCCAGTGCTTCCACAAATTATTTTTCTATTTACTTCAAAAAATTATTTCCTCTTATTTCCTCATTTTAAAAGTAAAATTCTTTTTGAATTTCCTCACACGCTTTTCTATAAAAGTTTTTTCTTAAATAATTAGGGCATTTTTACCATTTTCTTGAAAAGCTTCTTGGCATCTAAAGTACCAAAGTTTTATTACTAAGTTATATTGCTTTATTAGCACAACACTTACGAAAATACTGCTATCAAAAACAAAAAGCAAAATAACTCAGCACTGTGTGAATATTGGAGTTAAATATAAATAAAATACCACTAAACAAAGTGAAAAACCTCGCACACTCTGCATGGTATGCATATTTGAAAAATATAGGTACCTAAGTTAAAGCTCTCTGTACTCAAAAGACCTATGCTCTCACTTAAGGTCAGGGGCCAAGCTTAAATAATCTACCGTATGCACATTTTAGTTGGCTTCCTCTTGGCTCTACTCAAGCATTACCAATAAACTAATCAAATCTACCAAAAATATCCATCTACAGTAGACCTATGCTTCCTTGTTACAGTTTTTAGGTATGCATGAAAAACCAGTTTCAAATTATTGTTAAGGCAAGGCAAAAAAACTCTTTTTTTCTGTAAAATTTTGAGGAGAGTAAAATATGAGTAGCTTTTTTTTCAGAGTTCCTGCATTTCAACTTAAAAAGCCAGAATTTTTGCTTTTTATCTATCTTTTTTTTATACTCTTATTTCATCATTTTGATCATTTCCTCCAAATTTTTTTTTCATAAACTTTAGAGTCCAATTTCTCCAAATGAGTAAATTTCCTCCAAAGTGGAAGCCCTGAAGAGAGCAGTTGTAAGTGCAGTAACGAATGGAAAATGGTTTTGGGCACAAATGAAGGGATAGGCATAACTTTTATTTCTGTCATCCCGATCCTTCCAGTGTTTCTTGAAATGAATGTAGGGGAATAACTAAAGCCAAAGTAGGTGGAGAAAGCCAAGATAATAATGGCTTTCACAATTACAACTTAGAACTTCAAGTGGTAGACCTACTTGACGACTTTGTGCTCTTTCTTTTGAAATTACATGAGCGGTCTTAAGCACTTGACTACGCCTCATCTGCGCTATTTTCTTTACAGGGGTAATTATGGGGAAAAAGGAACAATACCTCTAAAAATTTTAGCCCTAATATGGTTTGGTCTATTTAGCTATTTTCAAGCAAATTAGCAAAAGTATGTCATCTTATATGGTAGCTTAGTGCGTGATTTCACACAGGCTTGTTGTTTTTTAAAATTTTTCTTAAATTTCTTTTCTGGCTACTTCTTATGTGCCCTTTTCACTGCATAGAGATAGCAAGAGATCTAAAAAGAGGCGTGCCTAAAACTTTGGGAACAGGCACAGTTTTTTCGCTCTTCTGGCCATGCCTATGCCATGACAAAAACATAGGAAATGTAAACAGGGTGGAGAAAGAGGCCATACCTACCACAAATTTTTTCCTGACCCTGATTAGCCTATTATTTATTTTTGGCTATTTTAAAGTAAAATTACCCAAAAGAAGTCACTTCACGGAGCTATTTTTAACTGTCCTTTAAACCCTTTCAATTTTTGGTTACTCCCTATACGCCTTTTTTCCTTCATAGGCAAAGCCAGAAGAGTAAAAAAAACAAGCCTTCTTTCCAAATATTTGACTTATCCCCGCTGGCCTATCAAGCCATTTTTTTTAATAATAACAAAACCGTTTTTCCATGTATTGTTTAATTTCGCATTTGGGCGATGTTTATATTTTGATTTCTTGTTAAACTTTGGATTTCATTTACTTTCCATTAATGCAATCACTAAAGAGAATTTTCTTGGTTTTGAATTTATTAAAACTTGCAGTTAAAGTTGTTTCAAAAACTTTTTAGAATGCTAAACTGACTTTTCACATAGCCACGGAAGGCTGAAAAAATTTTCTGTTATACAAAATATCTGTTTTCTTGCTAAGCTTTTTCGGATAACACCGCACTTTCCCAAAAATCTAAGCCAGCATTATCCAATACTCAGTCAATAAATGTACAAAAGGTAACTGATAAATATTACAACCTTCATCAAATCCTGCTTCCAAAACCTTTCGTAATTGTATTTTGTTCCAAACAGCCAGTGTTAGTTTTTTAACGCCTGAATTACGCAAAAACTTTCTGGAACATTTGTTCTTCTTTTTAACTGCGTTAGTACTGTACATTTCTGCTTTACTCACAACATCAAAAACTATTTATTGAAACTATAATATCTTAGACAAGGTCATGTTGTCACTGTACATCACAACAAAGCAAACTTTTTATGACATCGTTTAAATATAAATGGAAAAAAAGGACGTCCAACAAAGAACAGTTTGTTACATTACCAAAAAAATTCAAATTGTTGTGGAAATTTTTTAATATCGTTTGTAAAAGCTTTTAATTGCCTTTCTAGGGCTAGCTTTTTTTATCAAAAATAAAGAAAAAATGAAAAAAACTCCTGAAAAAAAATGAAAAAAACCTTAATAAAAAAATAAAACATGTGTTCTAAAATCATCTTACTTCTTTAGAGGTACAGTTTTTCTTGTTATGAGTCGTGTTGGCTTTCTTTGAACTAAAACTTTTTTTTTTTGTGAAGAAGTGTAGATTGCAAAAAAGACGTCTTCAATTGTGACGTAATCATGATGAAGTCGTCAAGCTTTTTATGGTTCTCTCCCAAAATCCGTGATCAGTCGAGGCAAGTTTCATGTTAGTACGCTCAGTAACTTTACGCAAAAAGTTGTTAAAGTGCATAAGCACGCACGCTGTACAAAAAAAACTCTGCTAAAATATCTATGCAATCGACCAAGTTTAGATGTTTGTTTAAGACAGTTTAAATGATAAAGTTTAAGACCGTTTAAATGTTTACGCAATCGACATGGCAGATCTGCATGATATGGCTTTGGTTTGCAATCATTAGGTTGTGAAATCAATGCTCAACTAGTTTCTGCTATGTTGTATTCTTGGAAATAGCATTTCACTGAAATTTCTTTTGCTTGGTGGCAGTACCGTGTCAGCAATGTTGATAATTTCAAAGCAGATCTGCCTTCTGAACTCACGTTGTCTTGGAAAAGTAATCAACTATAAAGGTCTTTTCAAGCTGGAGAATAAAAGCATATATCCCCCACTCGAACTTCCAAAAATATCTACGAAAAACAACTTTTTAAAATGAACATTTTCCAGTAACTAGGCTACCATACTGTACAAATATAGTGATTCAATTCATGAATATGCTTGATCTGACTTTTTCATCTCTATCCTCCGTTCTTACTTTTTCTTCAAGGCTAATCTTTCTTACGAGCTTGTTTTAGCTACCTCTTGCTTGATGAAAAGTCTATTGCCTGCCTTATAGCTGTGGTTTGAACCACAGTTTTTAATCAAAAATTTAAAATATTATTTGTTTTATCTTTATTTGACCTCACCGACATTTAGTTGGGTTTTTCACAGTGACGTTTTGTTTTGGGCTGACCTATTTGATGTTTCTGGTTCGGAAGGGTATTTAATTAAAGCTTTATCTTAAATCATGCTCAAATGCGAAATGTGTTCAATAAACAGTTCAGGAGAATTTCGGGTTCATGACCGCAAATCATGTCGAAAAAGTGAGTTCGTGGTCAAGTGTCCTATGTTTGGTTAAAATATTTCTGCTGCAAAAGTGTTTAACCAAAAATACCACCAACCAGTGATTTAAAAATTTTAATTAATTTTAGCAAAGTTATCAAACTTCTTGAGAACTTCTTTGATTTTCGGCTTTTTCCGATTAGGGGTCGCCACAAACATGGCATTTGTTTTTACGGTCGGATGCCCTTCCTGCAACCAACTCTTTCTTCGGAGGAAAACTGGGCCACCTGTCTTCCACATAAAGGTAGGGGCGTCCCGTAAAGTGCCTTGCCCAAGGATACAACAAGCAAACTTGTCGGCTTGCTCTCCACAACCTCCCCTAAATGCCGAGCGCCAAGCAGGGAAGATGTGAATACCATTTTTTTAAAGTCTTTTGGTTTGACTCGACAAGGGGAATGAGCTCCAGGTCTATCGACTGCGACGCGGACGCTCTAACCATTACACCATCAGCCTTCTTGCGAACGAATGCAAAAAAAATTCAAATAGCTTGATCTATGAAAAACACTTTATATTAAATTGGTTAGCTATTGTTGAAAAGTTATGAATAGAAATATGTTTGTCACTGATTGAAAAAACTATGCTATTGAAGTTTTTTGGTTCATTAGAAACATGGTCTCCAAAAGGCTCCTATTCCTAAAATAACATAAAAAGAGGGTGGCTTGAGTTTCAAGCATTGTTCTAATTAATATTTGTGTTGCCACAGAGGCATCATATCATTGGGTTTATAAATGTTGAATGATATCGATTACAGATAGCGAGAGACCTGTTTCGATCTACAAGATCTCTTGTAAGACAAAGGTCCCCAACTGGGGCATCACAATGTACTGGTGTGTCGTTTGGAAAAAGTGAGGATGTCCCAAGTTTACGACCTTGATGACTTTTTTGGAAATTGACCTGCGTTGACAGCTTTTATCTTTATCAATGACTTGATTACCTCTGTGCTTTGGAGGTCAACTTATGCAGAGGGCTTTCTTGCCCCTATATTTGCCTTCATGATCTTTTTTTTTGAAGTAAATTTATGGAGTGCGTCGTTTAAAATCATGTATTAGATTAGTGCGTCAGAAGTATACTAAATAAAGAACCTCTGTTTTAAGGCAACCATGCCATTAGTGTGTCCGCCTCGGGTTTTCTCGAACCCGAAAACCCGGGTTTTGGGGTAATTTTCAAAACCCGAAATCCGGGTATTTTGCGGTGCAAAACCCGGGTTTCATTACGTAACAAAGTAACAACATTATGCTACAACTGTGAAATTTTTAAAGTCAATGCAATGTCTTTTAAATTCCCACCAGGCGACTTAAGTTTATTCTAACAGTAAAACATCTTACATAACGCCGACGTGACGTTGCGTTTTGAAAAATGTACTTTTGTCATTGTTAGTGACAAAGGGTATTGTTTATGATACAGTATTACAATAATTGCCATTTTGCAGTCTAACATAGAATAACATAGCAAATCACTCCGGCACGAAGGTTAGGTAATAGCTACAGTGCTGTTCATAATTCAGGAGCCACCTGAAAAAAAAAATTTTTGGCAAAATCAAAATATGGTATAAATTATGACGTCATAAATAGAGCAGCGTGATGGAATCACTAAAAAAATCACAAACTAAATGTCAAATGACTTTAACGTATTTTATTGCCAAAAAAATCATCGTTATCCATTTATTGCTATTCACAATAATATTGTTATGCTGTTTTGTTACTAATGACAAAATCAGTTTTCGGTATGACGTCACATTATGAGATGCATCTTGGCTTTCAAAAATATTTCAGAAAAAAATTATTGCTGTTATTAAATTACCTGCAACATACCCTTCACGAAAATATATAACATGTCGATACACAATTCATATAAATGAATAAATATGGCTTGGAACAAGAATATCGACAAATTTCGCAGGGTGGCTCCTGAATTATGAACAGCACTGTAACTGGTTGCAATGTAACAAAGTTTGGCTGATGAACAACATGACTTTATTTACAGATATAAGTTCTCAGCAAAAGTCTAATGTATGGCAGCATTTTACTTGTAATAAAGCAGAGGAGAAAGCGAATTGTTCAGTGTGCTCGGCAATTATAAAAGCTTCAAGTTGCAGCACTAAGAGTCTTATTACTCATCTCAAATCTAAGCATCAAATTCACATGGAATTGTCCTTAGAAAAGAGTATTACTGAGCCTTCGTTTAAAAAACGGAAGATTGATTCATATTTTTAAAAAGATCGCCGTGAGTCTTTGGGAGAAGTTGTGGCAAAGCTTGTGGCTGTTGACGGCTAATCATTCAATCAAATTGCAAGAAGTAAATTACTGAAAAGAGCATTTGCAGCAGACGGCTGCAGTTTACCAAGCAGCCGGGATTATGTAAAAAAGGTGTTCATGAAACAATTTGCTGAAATTCAGAGCGAAATTGTTACGAAAATTCGTGAAATCAAAGAAACTAATGATCGCTTCTCGATCAGACTTGACGAATCAACGTCCCCTCGTAATCGAGGATTTATCAACCTCAACTTACACTTTCCAGTTGGACTTCAATCGCTTGGCTTTGTTCGCGTGAAAGGAAGCATGGAAACAGAAAGGGCAATTGAGCTTGTGCAGAAGAAACTCCACGAATATGCGCTATTTCTCAACGATCACACTGTGTCCACTATAACGAATGGTGCGTCTATTATGATGCCGTGAAACCGAGCCATTACATTTATTTTGTCTTGCACATACCATACATCTTAGTGTTGACGATGCACTTTATGCAGAAAAGCCCAAGCAGATAAGTGACGCAATGGTGGTGTTGCTGGTAACGCTACAGCGAATGCAAAAGTGACGGAGAAGAAAATGCTGAAAAAAATCTAATGAACAAGAAAGTGATGAGGAACAGCAGAATTGTTGTAATATCATAACAGAAATCATCAAAAAAGTAAGAAAAATTGCCAAAATTTTCCGCAAATCTCCTGTAAAAAATGACGGCAATTTGCAACCACAAGTTCCGCAGTCTTTTGAAAAGGAAAAAAAAAGTTTGTTTCTGGACTGCAAAACTTGCTGGAACAGTTTAATGAATATGCTTCAAAGATTTTATGAAATGAGGGAAAAAGATCAAAGTTGCAATACTTCAGCTTGACAAAGACTTCAATATCAGACGTGAAGAACTTGTCAAGATTAAGGAAATTTGTGATACTTTGGCTCCACCGGAAATGACTCTGAAATATTTATGCAAAGAAAATACAAATCTCATTCTATCAGAAAAAGTCATTGTTTTTGCTATTAATAGGCTTACCATACGTACCGTTTTAGCCGGGACAGTCCCGGTTTTTAAGGCTTTGTCCTGGTCAGATAATCTAAAGTTCCGTTTTTTTTGTACTCAGTCAGCCAGCATAGCCAGACCTATCATGCGTCCCGATTCAAACGTCCATCCCCAGCCCGACGATGATTTAGACTGGGAGAGACACAATAGCTCCAGTAATACCGGTGTTGACTTTTTTTTTTGGAGAACACCTTGATTTAGGGTACAAACTATAAGGTCAACACCTGATCAGCTATCGCTCAGTGCCGCACCTTACCTGGTGAGCTATAGCAAAACGTTTCGATCAGACATGTTGTTCTGGAGCGCCCCGTGTTTTAATCACAAAAATATGGTAAGCCTAGCTATTAAGAAGCTAAGTGATTTAAAAACTCCATTTGAAAATGCTTTGTTGGAAAGCTTTGAGAAACGTATTCAGGAGCGAAACAATGTTGAAGTTGTCCATATATTGGAATATTTGAAATTCCCCGACTTCCCTAGTCATATGATGAATTTGGTATAAAAATTCGAAAAATAAAATTACGAATGTGGCTACAAAGCTGCAACAACGGTTGTTCAAAAAACAAGTGATAACAGATGCTGTTAACGAAACGACTGAATCGCCATCCGATTCCAATGTTTATAATGATAGCAACAATGAAACGAGCCTGCCAAAAAATATGATATTGTCAGATGAATTTCAAGCCTTTCTGAAAGAGCCCGGGCTGAAAATTGAAAAAGTCCAAAGTGTTGAAGCGCAAATCATCAACAAAGAGATGCAGTTGTTTGAGGCTACCAAAAAGAGACCGGAGAATTTAGAGAACATATATCGTTCTATCCTCGCAATTAGACCGACTTCTGTAGAAGCAGAGCAGGCATTTTCTTTTTGCTAGCCAGATTTGAAACAGGCTAAATGATGACACTTTAAACGCTATGATTGTAATGCGCCAATTTTACAAAAAATAAGTGTACTATATAAAGTGAAAAAATGTAAATGCATTTCGTTATTTTTTTAAGAGTGCTCAAAAAAGTATAAATATTTTTCTTGATTTCTACTGCTGTATAGCTAAATAATGTTATGAATACATTTCGTTATTTTTTTAAAAATGTGTTATATACAGGGCCATTTTTTTACCTAAAAAATATATTTTTGACTTTATTTTAGCAAAATTTTGACTTTATTTTGACCTAACCGCTTTCGCCTATTATTTATGTCTTTTTGCACTTTTTTGATTAAAAATGTTTTATAATCCGCAATTTACATAAGTTTTTAAAGAAGAAGGTAACCTACTTTAAAAATTTTCTCAATCACTCAGTCTTGAAGCTAATGCAACAAAGCGACGCATGACGTCAAAACCTAGGATAACGAGCCATTGTGTGTACCGGTATCAATTAGTGTGTAATACAAAAAATGCATTGTTATCGCAACTGTACTGTACATTAACAGTCTGTCTATGATGTTTTTAACGAAAGCCACACAGTATAATTACCAGGACTTTTTATTGTAATACAGCATCATATATTTTTTTACGTTCTTAACATCAAAATTTCTGTCTTTTTTCAGTGATTTACTGAGCATAGAAAACAACCTCTCAACAGCAACAGTGCGTAGCTTCTTGGGTCAATTGTCAAGTTGCTACAGTTTATTATTGTTTCTAAATCAGAGTTGGATAGTCTAATATAACTTTGTTCGTTTTTGTAAGGAAATTTTTGATGAAGACAATTTTGACAAGTTTTGACTTTATGCAAAATTTTGACATTATTTTGACTTAGAAAATCTAGCAAAACAGACTCCTGAAGACCTGAAACGAACATTAGTAGACGTTTGATCATGTAAAAAATCCTGAAAAAATTTTGACTTTATTGACTTTAGCGGGCCCTAGTTATATATAAAAGAGACAAGTACAGTACTTCATTATTTTCTGAAAAAATCTAAAGTATAAGTATGAATGTATTTCGCTATTTTTTCAATGTGCTAAATTAAAGTACGAATGCATTTTGGGATTTTTTTATATATTCGATAAAAAGTAAAAGTACAAATGCATTTTTCGATATTTTATATTTGCTATGTAGGCTAAATTAAAAATATGATTCATTTTGCTATATTTTTTTAAACGTGTTATGCTAAGTAATTGTTTGAAATTTGAATACGTTTCATTATTTTTCTTAATGTGCCAAAAAAAGTAAAAGCACCTACTGTATTTTTAAAAGCATACAAAACCCGTGTTTTCAGAATGCAAAACCAAAAATCCGGGTTTAGAAATGCAGACCCGAGTTGAACATTTTACATACCATGACAATAATTTGGCTGTAAGCTAGATTTGTGCTCTCTAAAATATTTTCTATTTGTGGTACTTTAGCAAAGTTGCGCAAAGAAATGTTTTCGAATTTACCATGTACTCCACGTTGCGAGCAGGAGGTGCACAAGGTAAACTGCTCGATGTTGATAGGACGTTATACGCAGTAAATACACTTGCCCTTCCCACCCGATTAGAGGTACGAGACAGTTAGTCTTCTTGTATTCATAGATATCCCAGGAAACAACTATCAACAGAACTACCTATACTTTTTTTAACGCTCATTGTCTATCAGTCACTATCATCTTAAAAGTTGGAGCAGCTCTGGTGATAGACATTTCCCGAAGTATCTATATGCACAGGTGACAAACTGCCTTCTACCTCCAGTCGGCTGGGAAGGGCAAGTTATATTTACTACTTACAACATCTATTCTTTGATCTTGTAATTTACAAACTATCAAAATGTTCAAACTTGCTCTAATTTAATTAAGCGTTTTAGATTAACTTTGATAAAAAACAGACGTCAGCTTACGAAACTATCAGCAAAGTGTCAGTGACACTTGGTAATTATAATTTAGCGTATGAATATGAGGATCATTGGGGTTGTTTCACGAACAAATAAAATTGCCCAAAAATCTAGTTTGCCTCAGCTTCAATTAAAATATTAATGTCTTCTGAGAAAGTAAAAACAATTTTGTTGGCTTCTATTTCTTAAACCTTTATATTATTTCGCTCATTTGCTTCATGACGTCAGCACTTTATTTGTCTAGCTTAATATTTTGGCAGTGCTAAAATGCTGATTAAAGCTTTGTGCATTCAATCTGTATTTAGAAATTGAAGTTAGATGCAGTCGTTACGACACTCATGTTGGCGTTCGCACATGTATACAATCGACAAGAGAAAAAGGCTAAAAAAGATTCCGGAGGGATTCAAGCAAACAAACTTCTTAATTTTAGATCTCCATGTTGCTTTGAATTCCTCCGAAATTATTTCGCTTTTTACACTGCACCACAATCGGTAATATACTAATCGTATATAAAACAAAATACATGAGTCTTGTCTTTCATAGAAGATGACTTCTCGTTGTATGTTGTTTCTAAACAGTATGACAATATTTTATTAAAACTTTTCAAATTTGTATAAACATCAAGTTTGCCTACTTTCATTCTAGTGTTACATTGTTTTTTCAACAATTAGCATCTACCTGCAATGCAGGCGGCTACGTTAATTTCTAATTCTATACGCACGACGGTCCCTCCGGGGGCCCTGCGTTGGGTGGGACGAATCCTAGCTGATGAGGCCAAAAGGTCGAAACCTGGGTCCATTGATGGTCCCACCTATTTCACTATGCTAACGTTGTTCGGATCGTGACCCATCGTAAATAGTAATTTTTGCCTGGAGGTATGTTGCGTCGTGTCTGGTTCTTGTGAGATTCAAGCTGCTCTCCCGCACGCGCCGAGGTTTGCTGTCATATAATCACGTACTGCTATGTATGCCTTGAAGCACCACATTTAGTGTATAATCTTTGGAAGGTTTTTTATGCCCAATTACCTTTTGAGTGATTAATTTCATGTAAGGACACCAGTTTTAGTTTATATTTGCACGGTTGGCAGTAACGTCAAAAGGAACCTGGTTCAAAAGTAAACGATACGTGAGTCTTGTGCTTTGTGTTGGATTGTTTGGGTTTGTTTCGTATACAGTCCTATGAAGGATATTGGGCTAGCCAGGAGCCACCTGCAGTATCTTACACTTGGCGTGACCTAGTGATGACAACACGTTTTTATCACCCGTATTTAAGGGATGGTCTCGCCTATTTTGCTATACTAACGTTGTTCGGATCGTGACTCTTTGTAAAAACTAAAAAAAATATGTAGTTCAGTTAATTTCGACATGAGCTCTTTTTATTTTGCTTTTGTCACGAGGTATCTTCTAACTTTTCAACATAGCTCTTCTCAATATAGCTCTTTTGTCACCAGGCATTTAAAATCTGAATAAAAATCATTTTAACTTTCAATTACACCAGAAGAGCTATATTGAGAAGTTATGAGCTTGAGCTCTTTTTGTCGTTCAGAGAGTATTCAAACAATATTCAGTTTCACCTTGTATGTTTTGAAGTATCTCCAGCGTTACTTATTTAATTGCTTCCGTAATTCTTGCTGTTAGTATGCGTAAATCGTCAACCGCTGTACGGTGCAGTTTATCTTTGGCATAGCCCCAGAGAAAAAGTCAAGCGGATTATATCCGACGAACGCGAAGGCAAGGATGTCGGCCCATCTTTCCCAACCCATCTGTTTGATAAAATCTCATTAAAAAACTTACCAACATATAAACTCCAGAATGAAGGAGTCCCATCTTGTTGGAGGACTACGTATGGCTGAAAATCTTCCAGCTTTGAATTGGTGGACTACGTATGGCTGAAAATCTTCCAGCCGGAGTGGTGCTTTAAGTGGTAGCATCTCTAAATACACGGCTACGGTAATGATAAATTCAGAAAAAAGAACGGCCCAATGACTCTGTCATGCTTAAGACAGCACCACAACTTTGCCATCCAGCTATCTCTTTGGTGTTTCACTACAATGCGTGGATTCTTTGACCCCCAAAAGCTGACACTGTGTCTGTTAGCTCGTCCTGCTATGTGGAAAGCAGTCACATCAAAAAATGTAACGTGCAGTCGATTGCGGTTTTCTGAGTCAATTCTGTCGTGAATTTCAGCAGCAAAAACAACTCGTTGGAGAGGTTCATTTAGTTGCAGAACCTAAGCAATTTGCACTTTGTATGTCTGCAAGAGTAGGTATTTGTGAAAAATCTTACTTTGTGTCACTTCTAATTCTCTTGAAGCTCTGCGTGTTGATTTTTTAGAGCTCCGGTGAAATGCGGTATGCTCAGCGTCAATAGTATCAGGATTTAAACTTACTCTTCTCGTTCTTTTACAGTCACCCGCACAATTTGTCGTACAGATATTTGATATCTTTAACACCCGAGAAGTTCGCCGATATTCTTTTCTAAAATTTCGTTGGACCATAATTGCCGATTTTATTTCGTGGAAACGCAAAACACATTACGTTTTTTTTCATTGATGCCTTGCTCATAGCATGTTTATAATAAGTTTGTACCATCTACAGAATACGGAAAAATGCATATTAATAAGACATCTTGCCATGTACTAGAAGTACGCCCAATAGTATTGCTCTACCTTGCTCACCCTAGGCGCAATAAAAGGTAACAATCCGGTCAAGACTCACCCTGTATAATCTATGTCCTATGTGTGCATGTGGCTACGAGAAGTATTGTAAAATGAATTTAGTTGAAAAATATCACGATTCTTGCGAAAGCAATTACACGTAACAGGTAACTCTTTACACAATGCCATTAAAATTTTTCGAAAATTGTTTTCGTGAAATACATTTTTTATTTTCTCAGAAACGTACATTGGATTTAGGTTGATTGAAAACCACTTTTACCAAGCGTTAATTGCATACTTTTTGTTGCTATTTAAACTTAATTTTCGGTGTAGATTGTTCGCCTATTTTGATATTGCCTTCTTTGATTTACTTTCTCATAGCTGGAAGCATCACAATAATTAAATTCTTTTCTGAAGTTTCAGAAAAAGAATGATAATTTTGATGTGAACGATAATCTAAAAGTGCAGTTCTGAAAGCACAACAATGATTTTTGAGGAGATGGACTACTTTTGCTGTAGAAATAAAGTAATTTTTTTACGTAAAACTCTCTTGTTCAGTATGACGTAGTCCACTACTTAATAGCTAACTTGTAAATGCGTCTTGTAATTAATATTAATATTAATAATTATTTTTCGTGATGTACGACCCCTCCGTCCACTCCCAAAAATATTATTAAAACTGATATCAAAAAAATCACGCGTATTGATACCTAGTAGTCCGACGCATTTACAAGTTAGCTATTAAGTAGTGAACTACGTCATACTGAACAAGAGAGTTTTACGTAAAAAAATTACTTTATTTCCACAACAAATTATAATTTGTAACTGCTTTAAAAACTGCTAGTTTGATGTAGTGCAACTTAAATTCATATTTAGACAAATTGTGCTTACGTCATCAGCAGCAAGTTTCTTCTTATGCTATAACCAGTTGAGATCAATAGTAAATATAGTTTTTATTTTGAACAAGAAATGGTGTGATTCTATATGCGTTAGATTAGATATTTGGCACAGAATCCGCAACATTTTTATATAGTTACAACCAGACAAATTCTATTGCGAAATAAACCGCTAATATTAAAATTCCATGCCCCTCATGTTGATCTTGCAACATCTGCACGATGAAAAAATTGTATCAATGAATGAAGTCGTGAACTAGAGTACTTTAAAGCTTTATTCTGAATGAGATACACAAATGACTTGAGGTGTTTCAAGAATTCAGTTCGACTTCTTTTCAAATTTCATAAATTGATGTAAATATACTCAATTAATATATTCAATCATTTTGTAAAGAATTATTAGTTTTTACTATTTTTGTGATGCTTGAAATCTATAACAAAATGGATTTTTTGAAACTCTAATTTCTTGTCAGCAATCTCTATGCGATACATCTTAGTATATTTTGCATAGGAAAACACGGCTGAATTTCATTAAAAATCACTCATTTCTTCTAGCGGTATTTCAAAGAGGAGAAAAAATTTCATGTTGCGAGTGATCTTATTAATGCCTTCTGCGTAAGTGAAAAAAATTTTTTTCAAAACAATTTTTATCAAACTCGTCTCCAAAATTCTTTTTCGCTCTGCTTTTGAACTTTTTCGTTGAGAGACAATTCACTCACTTTATAAAGCACTGCTTCAACGTACTGCAGTGATGTCATTCATAACTTTTTAAGTATCAATTTTGCAATGCTTTAATTATTAGCCACCGATCATAGAGTACTTTTGGCTACTTTGTAATTAAAGGAGAGTTTACTCATTAAATCTTGAGTCTGCCCAGCTGGTAATTTCGTAATGTAATGACGACATATTAATATTAAACTCTCGCTCTATGAGCTAATTGATGCTAAAATGATTTTTTACTGTGAAATTATATCGTTGGAAATGTAATAATCTTCAAGCTAGTTTTTTCTTGCTGAAACGGAATCAGATTTTTCTCGCACAGATTAAAACCAAAGGTGTAATCATTTTGTAAGAAATTGATTTTAAAAGTACGTTTGAAACTGCTTCATGAAGTAAAAATGTTTAATTTGTAATTACATAATAGGTACTTTGGAACTAACGGTATTTTTAGAATCAATGACTTTGTCATGTATTCCACTATGTGCCATTAATTATCTTGGACAAGTCTAACAACCCAGAGCTTTGATTTAAAAAAATATTAACTCACTGATAGCATTGCAGCTCAATTTTTCTTAATCAAAAGTTGGTTAACAAAGCCTGCTCAACATATGGCCCCCGGGCAGCAAGCATCTTTGTTGCGACCAGCCACATGATTTGAAAAAAATGTTACAATTTAAATAAAATATTTAGATGTATTGTTGACGTAAGCACTAAAGTAATGACAGCTGTTTATTTTTCTAAAGCTAACAGCAACAACAAAATTACAGCTTTTTCAAGCAAGACGTGTAAAGAGGATTTTACAAGTTTTGCATCATGTAAAGAAGAAAATATGGAAACAAAAACGAATTTTATTCCGCAACAAACGCACCAACATAGTTTTAGGAGCGAAAAGAGTGCTTTCTTTATCATGTCTTTATAGAACATAAGTAGGATAGTACAAAAGTTATATTTCAAACCTACAGTAATTGTGCAATGCATCCTAAGTAGGTGACTACACAAGTCGGAAAAAGAGCTATACGTTTTATTTTTCATGAAACGTTGCTTTGCATCGTGGAGCAATCAATCTCTAAAGTGATCGAAAGCACGTCACTATGAAATTATTAGAGCAGAAAAGCGAAAAAATGTTGCGGCGCTTAGGAAAAAATTCTGTTGAATTTATTTTCGTTGTGCAAAGCATATCTGCTTTGAATTCACATATTCAAAAAATGCATTATTGAATTTGAATGTCTATAATGCTATAAAATTCAAGTCTTAAAGATTCGACATTTTAGTATGCTAATTCCTAGCCCTTTTGAACATTTCGTATCGAATAAGATACATCACCTAATGTCGAGGTTGCCTTTACGACAAGTGTTTTTATAGCTACTAGATTACTATGCATCACATTTGCAGAATTAGAATTTCAATCTAAATTAGGCATGTCGACAAATTTTTATTATTAATATACGACCTAAACCATGGATTGTAGGAAAAATGTCACAGGTGACATTTTTCTCAAATAAGTCAATTTTTTTCTTCAATTTAATTCGCAATTGAAAAGACTAGCATATTCCAATAATAAGTAAAAATGTCGGCACCAGGCCCGAGCATAAAGCATTTTGTTGTGGCCCTTTTACTGTTTTCAGCTGTGCTGGTCTGTCCTAGCATGTCATAAATAAGATTTACCTTTTATCTTTTATAAAGGAGCTTGGCACAACTATTGATATACTAGCACGCAGTAAATTATCAGGTATGGACTGTTTTTTTTATAAGAGATTATTGGAGCAAATGAAGAATGTTCTCTGATAATCCATGTTGAAAAAATTTTACTCCTGTCCCAATACGAGTGGGCTGTGCCTCAAGACATCCGGGAAGCAAAGAATGTCTCTTAGTCCAAGAATAAAGTGTATCGCAGTCATTGTAACAATTACCTTTTGGGATATACTTCCTCTACATTGTGGAAAGAACCTATGTTTTGGTTGTCTTCAACAAGTTGTAGATGCCAGCCCAACGCTTACAACACGTGGCACAGTGTAGATTTAGAGTTGCCTGATTGACTTTTGACGTGATATTATCTTAAAGGTATTTACACGATAAAAGCCATGAGTATAAAGGTACTATGTGTATTATATTCATCGATCTGACCAAAACTTTTAACTGGTAAGCCAAACCGGCCTCTTCACCGCAAGATTAGATAATCCCAAAGCTTCTGACAATGATCATTTCATGGCAGTATAAATGGAAGTGTTCAGAATGATTGGTCGTCCTAAGACTCCTTTCATTCAAGAATAGTGGAAAAGAGGGATGTATTCTCTTTCCAATATTTTAAGACATCTTTTTCACACTACTGATACATTATATCTTCTGACGGTCTGGAAACGACGTTTTCATTCATACAAGAAAAGACAGAAATCTTGTTAATGCAGCACGTTCCCGAGAAAATACCAAGGTTTGCAAAGTTTTCATCAGACAAATGCTTTTTACTTACAGCGCCCGGAAGAGCCCCCATCAGTAATGTTGTGGTTAACAATATCGGTTCAGCTGGCCAAGCCAGCTTCACTTAATGGATAATTGTGAAAATAGTTATAAAAGTTTTTCACATATCCAAATCTCGTTCTCAAATAAAACGATCGTTTTTGGAATGCAAATGACAAGAAACATTTGCATAGGATCACACATAGCTACTACATGTCTCCAAGTTTTGACACCCCTGGCAAAGTCTTATATGCACTGTTTTTACCATAGGTCTTTTTAAATCTAACAATTTTATCCGTTAAATTGAGCTAGTGCTTCAATTGAAAGCAAATCATATTGTGGAAGGGTACTAAAGTAATTGATATGTATTTTCGGAATTAAGTTATTAAATAGTAGGTCCACTACTTACAACTTTATCATAGCTGTTTGGGTATTTGTATGAGCTAACGCCTCTGGTTGGACGCATGTTAGGTGGTTCCAGCATAAACGCATCTAGGCAAAAAGCAAGCTAACCCAAAATGAAACACTCGGTTAAGTTATAAAAATAGCGGCGTCCGCATCAGTGTCGTCGGTTATAACAATATTGGTTCAGCTGACTTTACCACATTGATATTTTCTGGAACGGCAATAAAAAGTTGATGTGCTGTTGGCGCAGCCAATTGTCGTTTCAAAATCAAAATACCGTCTTTTTAAAGGAAATCGATTAAGCCTTAAAAAACCATCAACGGAGGTTGCGCATAGCCGCAATTTTTTTCAAAAAGCTTCTGGAGTTACTGGCTACATCTTACTTGGCTTGTTTTCTAAGTAGGAACTATACTTGCATGAATTTAAAACAGCCAGCGATTCTAAAAAGTTTTATTTGTTCATTTTATGAAGTGCATAGAAGCAAAATTTTAAAGCTATGGGTAGGAGAGACGCCAAAATAATTTACGAGCTTACATACGTTTTTTCAGAAATACTCTGTTAAACATTAGGACTGGTCTTAACTTTTTCGTAACTGAATGCCTATTTCTATGATCTAAAGCCTCTAGCTGCGGGCATGTTGCTTGGTTCTGGCTATACACAGCCAGGGAAAGAACAGAGTAACCCGACGTGATGCACCTACAGTTGAGTTATGACAACAGTAGCCATTAGTAATGATGAAGTTAAGTATATCTAATCAGACGGCTGCATCGGCTTTACCCAATCGTAAAGAAAATGGCTTCAACATTTAGATAATATGTAGCCTGAAATTAATAGTTTGTTGCAAGATATAGAACAGGAGCATCTCTATCTCCGTGTGTTTGTACAGGGATCACCAACTTGTTTGTTTGGAGTAAGCGCCTACATTTTAAAATGTTTAGAGACTTCATTTTTTGATAAATCTTTTAGAAATGTAGATAGCTAATGCCTAAGAATCATACTTTTGAGAAAGAATAGTAAAAATGCAACAAAGAACTTACTTTTTGTAGACATTGCAATTTTGTGAAGTCCAGGAGCCAAAATTTTAGATGATTTTACCGTTAAGCTACATTTCACTATTTTTATAAACTTCATTTTTTGATAAATATTTTTGCAAATTTAGATAGACAATACCAAAGAGTTATGCTTGCTCAGAAAAAGTAGTCAAAATAAACCAAAGAAATAATTTTGTCTAAAAATTGCAAGTTTCTTAGGTCTAGTGGGAAAATTGTGCCATTAGCAATGAAACATGATGTATGACAACGAATTTCGATCAGCCATTATGAACTAAAGTCTTAGCCTTTCAGAATAACATATTACTGGAGAGCAAATATCTTCAGCTTTCAAACGTCACTGATTGTTAGTACCTTATCGTAACGTTTGTACTTAAGACTAATCTGTTATTACTCAGTTTACTATTTTTTTGAGAAAATAAAAAGTTACACTACAAGTCTTAAAGTTCAGCCTTTTAGTATAAAAACTGATAGTAAATATACATGTCATGTATTATCAAAATCGCCTTCAAATACCCTTAATTTTTTTAAAAAGTTTGAAAATCGGTAGTGAAACGAGGTTACAAATTAGTTTTTAACTAAACTGATTTTGTAAAAAGTGTTGCAAGTTTTAAAAAAAATATGAAATGATCTGTAACAGCAAAAGACTGTGTTAATCATGGCATCATAGAGCATTATGGCATTATGGCATCATAGAGCGAGATGAAGCGTGCAGAAAAAAAGCAAGACGGATGCTTAGACAGCTTAAATTGCTTTAACAAAGAATCTGTTGTTGCATTGCCAATTCACCATTAATTGTTATTGGGTTTCTTTTATCGACGGCTCTTGCTAAGATCTTCCCCAAAAAACTTTTAATTGCGTTTCTACAATCAGTATTTTTTGAGTATAATAAAATTTTGATAGAGAGGTGACTTTTAGTATCCAAGTTGTTATTATTGCTATTAGCAATACACCGTTAAGCGTAACTTCTTCTTCTTCTTCTTTCGGCTTCTCTCTATTCGGGGTCGCCACTGCGCGAAAGTATTTTCCATTTGACCCGATCGACTTCGACTACCTCCTTAGCTCCAGCCTTTTTATGTCTTCTCTCGTCAAATCCATCCACCTTCTCCTTGGCCTTCCTTTTTTTCTTCCACCTGGCACCGCCATCTCCATCATCCTATTTCCCACGTAGCCTTTTTTCTTCTTTCCATGTGTCCATACCAGCGTAGCCTGCATTCCAAAGTTTGTCTCCTAGCTTTGCGATTTTCGCTGTCTCTCTCAGGTATTCGTTTCTTATCTTGTCCTTTCTTGTCACTCAGGTGCCCATCTCACCATTTTTAACTCTGCAACTTCCATTTTTCCCACCAGTCTTTCCGTCACTGCCACCGTTTCAATTCCATAAAGCATGGCTGGTCTAACAGCACTCTTGCACATTTTACCTTTAACCCTTGCTGATAAATTTCTGTCGCACAGAACTCCAGACGCCTTCTTCCAACTCATCCATCCTGCTTGGATCCTTCTCCTCATTTCTTCTTCAGATCTTCCATCGCTACTAACTGTTGAACCTAGGTATTTGAAGTTTTTCGCTCTCTTTACCTTTACTCCTTGCAGCTTCAACTCTTTTTTATCATCCACACCCCCAGCCTTCGAATACTCGGTCTTGCTCTGGGTCACTTTCGGGCCTCTTCTCTCCAGTATATTTTTACAATCTCCAGATCATCCTCTATCTCCCTATGATTTTTCCTAGATAGCACCATGTCATTTGAAAACAGAATATCCTATGGTGCGTCGTACCTGATGTCCTTCCTCAGCTTGTCCATGATGATGGCAAAAAGAAATGGGCTGAGTGATGAGCCTTGGTGAAGTCCAACACCTACCTTGAATTCCTCAGTCAACCCTGCTGCACTTCTCACAGTTGTTGTGGCTCCTTCATACATGTCCTTAATAATCCTTATGTACCACTCTGATGTTTCAGCTAATCGCAAGCATCCCTACAGTTCCTCTCTGGGTACCCTGTCTTCTGCCTTCTCCAAGTCAATAAAGGCGCAGTGCACTGCCTTCTGCCCTTTAGTTCACTTTTCCAACAGCATCCTCAAACAGAACATTGCGTCGGTGATACTTCTTCCTGGCATGAACCCAAATTGTTGCTCAGCGATCGTCACCTTCTTCCTTATCTTTGCTTCTATTACCCTCTCCCACAGTTTCATAGTGTGGCTCATCAACTTAATCCCCCGGTAATTTCCACATTCCTTGATGTCTCCTTTATCTCTGCAAAGGTAGGAGCACGCTCCTCCTCTATTTATCTGGCATCTTCTCCACCAGTAGGAGTCTATTGAAGAAGCTAACCAGAAACTCCACACCTTTATTCCCTAGACCGATCCATGCTTCCACTGGTATGTCATCAGGTCCTAGAGCCTTTCCTTTCTTCATCTTCCTCAATCCAGTCCTGACTTCTTCTCCAGAGGTATCTTTCGTGTCCTTTTCTTTCTCTTCTGTTCTCATTTCTCTTCTTTCTCTAGGGTTTTCTTGACTGAGTAAGTCGTCAAAATATTCCTTCCATCTCTGTTTCACTTTCTCTTCTTCCATCATCTCCTCAGTTTTACTCTTGATTACTCTTACTTGTTGTACACCGTTGAACTCAACAATACAATATATTAATACAATATTTTATTAGAACTATTTTTAAATTATTTTGTCTTTTTTTGTTTTCGTTCAACAAAAGTTTTAATACTGTAAATATTTGTATGTAGATCCTTACGAGGGCAACATGAAGCGCCGAAAACGTTCGAATTTGCTAAATATATTGTATTATTATTTTCAAAGCCGTATTGCTAATAGCAATAATAACAACTTGAATGTTTTGAGTAAATTAAGAAAACAAATTTTAGAATTAATTGTTAATTATGACGTCATGTGACATCGTAAAAATGTAAAGTTTGTTGAAGCTAGTAAGTTGGGTACTGGCTTTTGTTTAAGCCAAAAACTGCGTTCTTCCATCGACAAATGCGATTTAAAAAAAATTATCTTTGACTATGACGTCATCGTGACGTCAAAAACTCCCATATGTCCTCACCCCGAGGAGGTGAAAGTCTGAGGTTAGTACGCCAGGCAGTTTTGGTGGGGTTGAGACAGACGGACAGACAGAATTGCGCTTTGTACATGCATATATTAGATTAAACCTGGAGACAGCGGCATATCAACGGTGAAGACTGGCATCATGCAACCAAAAGCCAAGAGAGAGAAGAAAAATTGAAAAAAGAAAAACTCGCCGACAAAGTAAGCAACAATCGGCATTAACAAGCGATGACTTTACATGTTACACATGCAACAGAACTTTCACCTACAAATTGAACTCTACACTCATTCCAAACGCTGCGCTACAACCCAAATTAAAACGGCAAAAACTCCTATTTTCTCACAAGGCAGAAAGATGCTAGCAGCAACTGTAGCTCTGCAGCAACTTTACAAGGGACTTTAACATCTTTCTCAGTTTCACTGTTGGTTGTCCGCTTGTGTTCATGTTTTAAGTTGTAATTTAGTAAGTCTGATGCACAAAAGTTTTATGGTTGCTTACTCAATTTTTTTCCTTTACTTGACACAAAGCAAACGTTACCGTTAAAAACTTCCACAGCATAGCGTCATCATTTGATTACAAAATTCTATTACTCTCTTTTCACGGCAAAATTTCCAAGCAAGATTTAATAAATAATAATCTTAGCCGCATAAGTTTAAATAAATAAATAAATAAAACATTTCGTGCTTTATTGTATTAGCAACGTATTGTAATACGAAAAGCGGCTTAGTTTTGTTTTAATCTATACCGGTGTACAGAAATTTCATCACCAGATATTTAATCACCCGACACTTAATCACGATAGGGTTAGGGTTTAGGGTTAGAGACGAGACACTTAATCGCGTTAGAGCAAGGGTTAGGGTTAGGGTTAGGAATGGGTGATCGATTCTAGTCCACTTGCAATATCGTCGTGTTATAAAGTCTACGTTTTTAGATGTCTAGTGATTAAATATCCGTGATTAAGTGTCGGGTGATTAAATGTCGGGTGATGAAATGTCGGTAAACCATATCTATACCATTAAGCGTAGTTCTTTCTGTCAGTATTTGTGCCTCTGTACATGTGTGAGTGTGTGTTTGCGTGTGTGTATTTTAACTCCTGCAAAACTATTGGAAGTATAAGCATGAAACTTAACACGATTGATTATTTCTTCGGGGTGAGTATCATAAACAGACTGGCAACGTCATGATGTTGTCATAATCAAAAATATTTTTTTATATTTTTATTTATTGACAAAGGAAAGTCTTTTTCAGTCAAACGAAAGCCAGCCCCCACAATTTCCAAAAATTCTACCCCTATAAGATATAAGATGACGTCACAGCTAACGCTTAATTGCATAATTCTCTCTCTACTTTTCTCAAAAAGTACTCACTTTAGAAACACGATTAAAAGTTTTTTGGAAGATATTAACAAGGTACTTGCGATAAAAAAGTCTAAAACCATTTAAGATGAATTGACATTAAACAAGCGTTTCTTTATGTAAGAATCCCAAGCATACTTTTTCTTTCTTCTTGAACGCTTCGAACTGTCTCTATAATGTCATATGGCCTGTCTGGTACGATTAAACTGAAAACAGTGCAGCAGGCAGCAGCTGCGCTTGAAGCTGTTATATCCCTTCATTTCAAAAGCAGCAACTCTTGATATGCTGCTTGATAAATAATAACGATGCATCATACTGCTACCATACCCGTGAGCCTTTAGACCTGCTTTTTAGTAATGCAATGACAAGTTGAAATACTTTTGCACCGTAATGTCGCAAGCCTAATTTATCTTAACTTCTGGGACTTATCAGTCAAGTACAGCAAAAACGAACAAATTTTGCGAGAACTACTAAAACATCATAACCTAACCTTTTACGATAACTCAAATGTAAGTGCTTGACTTTGGGTTAGCTTTCTCTTTCTTTGCCTGCGATTATGTCAGGACATAAAACACCTACACGAAATAGGCCTACGCGCATCCACAAGTTTTAGGTCATGCAAAAAGTCCCATAATTCGTAAGTAATAGCCTATGTCTAATGTTGAATAACTTATTTCAAAAAATGCGCAACAATCACTTTAGCGCCCTTGCACTACTCAATTTATACTTCCACGCAA
Source organism: Trididemnum clinides (assembly GCA_963675345.1). Lineage (NCBI taxonomy): Eukaryota > Metazoa > Chordata > Ascidiacea > Aplousobranchia > Didemnidae > Trididemnum > Trididemnum clinides. The sequence continues at coordinate 31,780,246 of OY776289.1, read as the reverse complement.
GTGTTGTAATGCTGGAGTAAAAGCTTGTGAAGCTATTGGCTGTTTTGCTTGTTGACAAGTCCAGTTCAAATTGAGCTTATGCTGGAAACAGAGCAAACTCGATCTTGCTGGGAACTTTAAAAACTTCGGGGTAAATAAAGCAGCTATGCACAACCACCAACGATATTTTTCTACTCAATTCCCATTAGAAAAATGGTACTTTTGATTTTGGAACGGGAATTAGCTACGTAAAAACATTAACTTTTCATTACTGTTATCACAACTACCGATTGAGTAAAGCCAGTGTAGCCGGCTGAAGAGATACTAACAACCTTGACATTACTGATGGGGGTCATTCTATTGTAATCATTTAACTTCAAGGGCTTAACTTCGGGATAGCTTACTCTTCGCCTAGCTGCGTTTATGCCAAAACCAACTAACAAAAGCTCAAACACAGGCTTAATCCTATACAAAGTGTTTTATAGTTAGAAAAAGTTGTAAGTGGTGAGCCAAGTTTTTCAAACGTCATTCTGAAAATACATATAAATCACTATGGGGTCTGCTCTTACCATAAATTTATGCATTTCATGCACTTCATCAAACAAGCACATAAAAGTCTGTGAAATTGTTGGATGTTTCTCTTGTGAGTAAGTCCAGTTTTATAACTCGCTTATGCAGCAAACAGTTCAATCTAGACTATTCAGGGGACTCTAGAAACTTGGAAAAATAAAGCAGTTTGGGGTAACTCCCTACAATGATTTGTTTTATCAATTTCTGTTTAAAAAATTCACTTCTGATTTTGCAACCGCAGTTTTCTATGTTAATGCGGGCAGCTAGTGTCAATATAAAGCAATTTCATCTTTCATATCTCCAAATTAATATCATCTTCAAATTATCCTGATTTCATTAAAGCATGTAATAAGATTATTGATTTCTAAAAGGAAGTATAATTCTGTAGAGAAGAAAAAACACTTTTTGGCAATGCTGCTCTGAAGTAATGTAATCATGCTATTTATAGTCATTACCAAAGCGACCTTCTTTATCAAAAATGTTATTTACTGTCATACTGTACTTGTACATAAATCATTAAAATCTTCTTTTAAGGTATGAAGCTATCAAACCTATCAAAAGTAAGACTTGAAAGAATTTTTGATTCTTGATGTTAACTTCAAAGGATGATCAGGCTTTGTTTCGAAAATTTATTCTTGTGTAAATTGTGAAATGAAAATCTGTATAGGCTTCAACATTTAATAAAAGCGTGAGAAAAAAATCGATTAATTCTAAATCTGCAAGCGATGAAGGAGTTGTCGTGTTGATTAAACAAAACGATTTTCTTTGTGGATTATCATCTTTGATTTTTCTTCAATCCAGCTAAAGATGTCATAGATTTACCTTACTTTAAACAAGTTTGTCATTTTTAAAAATCTTTTGCTGAAATCTTTAGTTTTTAAATTCGTGTTGTTTTATCATTACGTGTTGTCTTGATAATTAAGTTTTTTTGTGATTATAAAGTTGCTCTTAGAAGCTTGCAGAGTTATTTTTTTTGTTTCTATCACATTGACACGGCACTCTTTATTTTCAAGTTGCAATGCAAAGTTTTGTTTGAGTAGCGTAACCTTAGTCGCACTTCTAAAATTTTGCCATTTCATTTTTTGACAATAGCACACCATCGCAATTTTATCTGTACAGCAACCTGAAAGCAATTTTAATTCAAATCAGTTTTTCAATCGGTTCTTTGAAGATCTATTTTATTAGAAGTTGTTTGTACACCTCAAGTCATTGATTACAGAAAACAAATGTTCAAAAGTAGTCATTTGCTCTAAGTTTAAATCAATGTTAAGTTTCGTTAGATAGTAATTACGTTAAGTCAGTGTGCCATCAAGTAATCACTTGGTCGATTTTGATGCACTTTAATCTAAAATTAGATAAATTGCCTAGTTTCAGTTTGTAGGAAACAGAATCCACATTTCAAAAATGCATTGGTAAAATCTTTTACAGGGCCGTGCTTGTTGTCATCTTCTATTTTGACGCATCTTTATTTTTGCTTTGTAATACCGTCTTTCGTTTTGCTGGTTTAGCTTTTGCATAGTTTTTTGATTCAGCTGCGTTGATGTCTTTAAAACGGAATTGCTTGATGTGAAATACATTACTTTAATGCTTTTGGGTGATACTGATTGTAAATGGCCACTGGATAATTATTTCAATTATTCACCGCTGATCCTTTTTCAATACCATGAACTCTTCAAGAAAAATTATGTAAATTTAAAGCACATTTTGCGACAAGCTTTTGCCAGTAAAACTAAGAATCTATGGCTTTTGTACCTTGTATATGCGGTGACTTAAACTTGCGAGAGTGTAAAAACGCAAGCTAACTTCCAGTTTTGTGACCAAAGAAGACAGTAGATCCACTCCTAACATCGTTTTGGTTAAATAAAGCTAACAAAATATTTTGAAATTATTTTATGCGGAAGTATTTGCAACATGACTTTTAGTACTGCGTCTACTATAGCGAATGAGGTCAGCAGTGACCGGCAAACATGAAATCAATCAAAAATGAGCTTTGGACATTACAAAGGGTTACCCTATTTTGTCGTTGATGGTCTCACATAGATTTTCCTGCACGTCATAATTTCGACATGTTTTTGGCATTCGTTAAAAGTATAACTTATGACATGGCGTCGAGTCGTTACATTGATTGAACGTGACTTAAACAAAAATAAAAACAGTTACGTCATGTAAATTCAAAGGACTTCATCGAATATGACTGCATCACTGCTTTTTATAAACTTTTTTAATGTAGTAAAAAAATGTGATTGCTAACGTTTCCTCATAAGAACGATAACTACATTGGTGCAAACTTTCCAAAACCTTCAGAGGTTGTGGGCCAAAATTCACTCCAAAGGATCTCGGCGAGTTGGATTACCATCAAAATACGATGTAAACATCGCAAGCATTACCTTTTCCCTTCAAATTGATTGGTGACATTTGTAATCACAAAAGGGATAATTGGGGGAATTTCTTTTAGGGGATAATTTAACTTTTTGGTGTGTAAATTTCATCCTGCAACCAAGAAAAAGACATTTTTAATTTGCGACACCACTCATTGACAGTCACTCATCTTCTAAATGAGTACCTTATTTAAAAAATATGTACTTCTATAACAGATCAGCAAAGGCTTGAGCGTCTGCTTCGTAGTCGGTAGACCTGTGGTTTATTCCCTAGGTAGAGTCATGTCGAAAGACTTCAAAAACTGGTATTCACAGCTTCCTTGCTTGGCGCTCAGCATAAAAAAGGAATAGTGTGGAGAACAAGCCGGCAAGCTTGCTTGTTGTGTCCTTGGGCAAGGCACTTAACGGGATGTCTCCACGTTTATGTGGCAGACAGGTGGTCTAGTTGCACTTCACCGGGTTACAATTGTGAAGTTGCTAACCCAGCAGGTCGTAAAAGACGACTTTTGGGTACCCACCAGTGGCAGTCCGCCTTGTTGGTAGAGGGGCGACCAGTCACTCATGACTGGTTCGAAATGGCAGCGTTTTGCCGTTCGTGCCGTACCTCCATCCCGAGGAAGAGTAGAGGTAATTACAACAACAACAACATCCAGCCATACAAGTCGGTTTGAGGGCCGGATAATTTTGCTTCGTTCGTCGTAGGTTGCCAACCTTTGAGTTAGAGTTTAGGAAAATTTTGTATTTAATACCGATTTACAAGTTATTATTGTTTATTTGATAGATAACCTTTAGGGCAAAAGGTTTAGTATTTAACCTTCTTCATCATTACTGCTGTTGCTGGTACAGTTTATTATAATGACAAACATTGCATCTAAGCGGTAAAAATTACAACAAAGCATGTCTTTTTAAAAGTACAGGGTGTCCCAAAATAAATGAAACCCACAAAATTGCTAATAAATATGTTGATTTTAACCCTATAGTTTATATTTTTCAGATTTGATAACAGTTATAAATAACAATTATTGTTTTAAAACCCCATGGCTTGGAAATTAGAAGAAAAAATTTTTTGCGTCACGACTTATATAGAGACTAAATCCTATAAGACTGTTCAAACACGCTTCCGCAGGAAGTTTAATTTCAACACTTATCCTGGAAAATCCCAAATATTCCTGTGGTATCGTAACTTTCAAATCTATGGAACTGTAAATAAACGTAGCAAGAAATTAGAGAATCCATCTAGTGGAAGGAAATTGAGTGCAAGATCTGCAGATAATGTGGAAGCGTCCAGAGTTTCTGTTGGCCGGAGCCCGAAAAAGTCCATTCGAAGACGCAGTAGTTAGCTCGGCATTTCGCGGTCCTCGCTGCATAGAATCCTTACTCAAGACCTTAATCTGTATCCTTACAGATTCTATTACAAGGCAAAAACCACGCGGGATCCACTTATCATTACGATGGTGCGTAGAATGAATTCGCTACTGCAAAACCTACATTTTGTGTATCATGCTCTTTAATTTCAGTTGAGGCTTATCGTTTTTATCTCAAGCAGACGTATAGATGATCATTTAACGATTGTTTGATACAAAAAATGTGTCATCAATTGTGGAAGTTCCAACACGTTTTTTCCATCAGTTGGTGCAGTAATTGAGATAATGACCTCCTGAGTTGCAACCGCACGATGTGGCATTAGCGTTTGTAATAGCTGCTAATTAGCATCAGCATGCGATACTGCCAACATAGCGCCATTAATGATGTCGATAACATCATTATAATTGGCACCGACCGCTCGAAAGAATTAAGTGTTTATAAAATGTTTTGTTAGATTCAAGTTGGCAGCATACTGTTTTTAATAGCTTAAATTAGGGGTTTCCAACCAAGGGTGCTCGCACCCTCTGATGGTGCGAGGCAGCATCATGGGGGGTGCGAGATGGTCATTCAGATTTTTGTGTTGCATTTTTGTACTGTCATGCTCAGTTCATCCTGAGCTAATTGTTCTGCACAATCAGTGTCTAATTCCAGCATGCCTAGTGCACGCCTTCAATTCAACCCGGAACGATGCTGATTCCCCCCAAAAAAGGTCAACACATGCAATTTCAGCCGAGGCTTCAAAATTGGCCCACATCTTGGCCGGGCACATGTTAAAATATTTGAGGGTTGTGAGAACATACTAAGATATTTTAGAGGTGCGTGCCATTAAAAAAATTGGGAACCACTGGCTTAAATTAAAGCAAATTTTATATTTAAGCTTCTTTTATTGATTCGACATTTTGATTGAACAAAAGCTTAATATTTCCCTCATCCTAAAGCAAATCACAAAATATTGAAATGGGTTAATGGTGTTAAGCACAAATGTTTTCAAAAATAGCACATGTAAGGCCATCATCCAAACGTTATCTATGTCTACTGTGTATTTGCCTGCACCTAAGCGAGTAGTGAAGCACGTTTAATTATTAACCAAAAAGTTTTGATAATTAAAGAGAGCTCAACGAGCATCCGATATAAAATAATAATTCCTTAAGATAGAAAAATACACAGACTAATTGTTTTCTTGCTATCAAAATACAAATAAAATGAAAAAAATTCAGCTTTGATGTGATTCATTTGGAAAAGTGCATTGAGAGATTGATTTTGATTTAGACTGTTGTGTAGAATATAAAATTTTAATGTTGGATAAGAAAAAGTACCTATAAATCTTATTAGTTGTGTATATTTAAGCAACAGTATGCAGCTGATCCGACGATAACAAAACAATTTATGACAATCCAACAACATAACTAGACTACCTGGAAATTTAGAAAAAGTCTCCAAAATATATATAAAAGATTCAATTGCACTAGATTCCAAAGTTGGCAAATATACTGAATTCACGCATTAACATCCAAAATGAAGCAAGTATACATGTATGTGTTAATGTGGCAAATGAGTGAATTGTGGTTGTGCCATGCATAGAATAATAATCATCTAGTTTATCAAAAATTATGGGTTAGCTTTTCAATTGCTGCTGATTGGACCTACGAAGTACTGAATTTTCGGTTATTTTTTAAAGCTTCTCCGAATAAATTTTCTAACCATATAAAGATTGCTCTCGCCACAATACCATGTAAGTCGCTGTTTCTTTTGAATCATATTTTAATCATGAAGTCATAAAATCTAACGATTAAGAAATGAACTCAAGTAACGCTTTATGACGTCCGGATTTCTCGCCGATGCGTTCGAAACTGCATAAAAGTTTGAAGTGTTGTCAGCGACGCGTGGTTCGTGAGCGCAACTCTTCCGTTGTTTCACAATCAATCGTTAGTACAACGAGAACAAAGTTTTTATTACAAAATATTGGAGCGAGTTGTCTAAACTATTGTTTAGGATTTTTAACAAAGATTTGTGTATTTTTCAATGTTGCTGTCTAACCCCATTACATTTTTTTGTCTAACCCCATTAAGTTTTTTGTCTAATCCCATTAAATTTTTTTGAGTAACATAAAATTTCAAAGTTTTACGTGATATTTTTCAATTTTTTTTCATCCCAATAGATAGTGACTATCATATACGTAATCGGTCGATTGACGGTAAGGAGCTCAATGATTGAATCAGAGTAATAAAATAAAATGAAATTTATTCAAGTTAAAAACACCTCTACAGTGTGTTTCGCCTAAGCCAGCTCATCAGGAAGTAGTTCTTATTCAAATAGAATTTGAATACTGACACTATGTGATTTCTATTTCAATAAGAACAACCTCCTGACGAGCCGCCTTTGGCGAAACAGACTGTAGAGGTGTTTTTCATATGACTATCATATAAATATGTGTTGCAATTTCCTTTGTTGTGACGTCATTTTTTCCTGGTTGAGTGCGTATGTCTTCATTACAGCAGCAAGCTTATAATAAGAAGGTGTACTGTCTGGGATGATGACCGGCTAGCCGAAGTGGAATTTAAGTTTGTACCCGAGACTGGGGGCACTCTGGAGACGGCAGCTGACACTATTTGATAAGCAGTCATGGGGAGCTCAAAAGTATTTAAATCATAAAAGAATGATCGGCGATGAAGTCAGCAACTGTGAACGTTAAACTGAATCAACGATTTAAAATTATGCGAGAATACTAAAGATTTCTAATATTTTGGGTGCCATTTTAATTTTCCTGATGTGTCAACTACTTTATTTTGATGGTTAAAAACGTTATCTACTTTATTTTGAATGGTTAAAAACGTTATCTACTTTATTTTGAATCCGTTTATTTGGTTATAACTTAATGACACAATAAGTATGACAAATCAAGTTTGCAAAAAGTAAACGTTTCAAGGAAACTCACATTATCATTAGCGTACTAGATATGAAATGAAAAACAGAAGATAAAGGCAACCTTCACGCCAGGTTAATAACGCTTTATATTGTGTTCAAAGAACATTTAGATTTGGGCAGTTAATTTCATGTATTTTGTCTGCAATTAGTCTTGCACATGACATTTAGTTTTGTTCCAATTACGTGCACAGATAAATGGTTGCTACTTAGGGAAATGTCAATAAAGTCTTGAAAACCTTTTGAGCAAAATCTAACTTTTTTCTAATTTACAAAACTTGCTGCTATGTTATATTGGCAACACAAAACATGATTCTTTCGTAGAGAACATGCTTGAATTCTTGAATATAAAATCTTCATTGATATGTCCAACATCAATGTAAAGTTTTCAAATATCAAAATTCAGAAACACTCTTTAAATTTAAACATGCATTGCGATTGCATAACCTTCAGATCAGGTATAATCATTGTGAGACTCATTTTGTGTTTCGGTTGTGTAACTAATTAATGGAAATGCCAACCACGAAAATTCTATGTTTATTTAAAACTACTACTTTTATATATAGCTTTCGTGCCTATCCCAAGCTTATCATTTGAAACATCGGTATGCATATAAATTATTTAAGCTTTTACCTGGAAAGGTATCCGCTTTATTGCTAGAAGCTAGATAGCTTGCATGGAATTAATGGTAGTTATAAAATAAATCTCAGTTAAATTTGTTCACTAATACAATACTCGCAAAGTAAATGGTACAGCATTTAAATTCCAAAGCTCATCTTTTCCTGAGCATGAGTGTTCATAAAAATTAATATAAAATATAGTTTTACAAAATTTATTTTGTTAGATAAACGTATAAATGAATTTAGCATGCACATGAGTCTCGTGCAATGATGCATAGCGGAAGTTTTCTGTTGTAGACGGAAACTAAGCGAAACGTAGAAGTTTCTTGAATGCTAGATTGTTCCAAAAATATACGAGCAACGTGAATGTTGGTGATTAATTGACTGGAAATTTGATAATCAAGTTTGTAGAAAGGGGTTTTCATTTATCTTTTTTTGGTTTTCTTTATTCTGTTTTGAACAACAAAAGAAACAGTCATACGAAGACGCTTGTCTATTTTTAAAAACAGAATTTTGCAACCAAATATTATTTGGTATGGTGCAGGCTTAGTATTTTATGTTTAAACTAGCCAACTCATTGCTTATATTTTACGCTCATAATATTTCTTAAATTATTCCAAGACCATTGATGCTACTTATGACTTTCTTGTGGACTACATAATTAAACCTGACTTCAGTTCCCACTTCCTGTGATCGGTATTCTAGAAAACTGATTGTAGTAACTAATTGGCGACAATTAGTCAAAGCTATGAAATATCTGAATGACAATCACCTAAAGTTTAATTTTTTTTATCGACATGAGAGCATGTGTGGTAGATTTTACTTTTTCGTTGACTATGAAGTCACTTAGCTCAATGTGATAACATTTTTTAAGAAACCTGAACACCATTTTTGGGTTATCGGAGAGGTTTTACATTTATACATATAACAAATTTTCTTCTTATCTGCTTTGCACTATCGCAGTTAATATGGCTGTCTAAGAAGTGAATTTTTACCACCAACACTGCATACGTTCTGTCGTCAACAGTGCATATATACTAACCGCAATTTCTTTGCTGCCTGAAAAGCTATTTTTAGAACACAGAAAAGCAGAAGTCGCGAACTAGCGACCTAGCAACTGCGACTCTGTTGCTTGCTTTCAAATAACATGATAAATATGACATAGACTTACCAGTATCTGTTAAAAGTCAGAAAAGATTTTTTTCTTGAAAAGGGGTTGTCGTCATTTCATCTGAACCTGATACATTGTGTTGAAAACATCAAACATGAGTAAAAAGGGAGTTATTAGTGTAAATTACACGAACAATTTGAAGCTTGACCAACATTCAATCCAATAGGCAGTAAAATATATCTTTCTTCTTTGGTCACGGTTTTAGAGCTTATAAACGGAAGGCCAAGCCTGTACTGCATTTTACCAACTTAAGGAAAACCAAAATGCCTTTAGTGATGCTTCTTCTCAAATTTGAATCACTTGCTCATTGCAAGTACCAACAGTACCGGTACACACTGACGTACCAACAATTTTTTTGAAAAGGGGTATACCATTGCAGTAATAATACCAAAGAAATCTTTTTAAGGTCAAAAATTTTGCCAGAATGGACGCGTTTTTGCTAAAATATTGATAAAATTATGAAAAAGGCAAATAAGACTGACTTTTTTGGTTTGATGTCAAGACTAAAGGCAAGTACTGTGACACAAAACCTCCTATTTTTACTAAAGCCGGTGCATGTAAGATTTATGGGACAAAGCTACTGCATACTCACTTAGCAAACTTAGAAATTTTAGATTCTTTTCATGCTTATCACATGTAAGGCCACCTAACATATTTATGTTTATGATTTCATTGTTACAGCTTTATTGGCATCTGTTAAAATGGGGAATGGGGCTTGTAATCGTAACCAAGTGTAAAGGCGCCTTAATTTCTAAAATATGCTAATCATAACATTTTAATTAGGAATTGACAAATGAACAATATCTTTGTAATTGGCTTGTTGATTCAGTTCTAAACAAAACACTTTATTTAAAAGTTGAACCTATTGATTGACTCGTGATAATTTTTTGTCTTATTTCACGCTCAATGCCTCTGAAATTGTATAACTAAAACTGCATTTAATTCATAGAATAAGCGTGAACAAACGAGATGCTGTCCATAACCGGCGCGATGGTGTAGTGGTGAGAGCGTCCGCTTCGCAGTCGGTAGACTAAGGGTTCATTCCCCTTGTTGAGTCATACCAAAAGACTTTAAAAAATGGTATCCACAGCTTCCCTGCTTGGCGCTCGGCATTTATGGGAGGTTGTAGAGAACAAGCCGGCAAGTTCGCTTGTTGTGTCCTTGGGCAAGGCACTTAACGGGACGCCCCCGCCTTTATGTGGAAGACAGGTGGCCCAGACACCTCGAAAATGGCAACTCCGAAGCGAGTGCGGACGTCCCGTCCAAAATATAGCAATACAATTCGCATTCTCGTGAATGGAGGATAAATATGAACAAATACAAAAAAAATACAAATACAAATATTTTTGATTGAAAAAATCTTTGTGAATAATACTAATTCTCACTTGAAAAAGTATTTACTTAAAAAGTTCATGAACAAGCCTCTAAACAAATTCGGGTAATTTGTGGTTCTCGGCGTGAGACGAATGCCCTCCCCAGCCCCGATAGAGAGCGGCAATGTTTGGGTGGGACATGACAGTTCGCGATTAATGGATCGATTAAATCAGTGTTTCCCAACCTTTTTTGTTGGCGGACTAATTCCAAACCTGCCAAAATATTTGCGGACTCAAAACGCAACAATGAAGGCCACTTCACACAGAGTATGATTAGTTTACAACGTTACGTCCCTTAACCACAATTTGAGTGAAGAGGCCACGAAACAAACACAATGAAACTTTACAGAACTTAAACACAGTCAGTTTAATGCCACAAACAGAAGCTGCATTTACTACTTTCAATGGGAACCTTGTCCCTGGACTTTCGCTACTAGCTTGTCGAAATTAGGGTCTATGGTTGTCAACGCGCATCTAATGTCATCTTCTGGTTGAAGTTGGTTGCGGTACTTGGTTTTTATCATAGCTAAAGCTGAAAATCCAGCTTCGCAGAGATATGTAATTGGAAAAGGTAGGAGAGCTTTTGTTTCCTGCCAACAGAGATCAGATAGATTTGGTTCCTTTGATTGCACTTCTGCCCAAAATTGAGTCAGAGATACATTTTCGAACTTGTTCCTCCACAGTTGTCGATTCTGCAACTCAATCAGCTGTTCAGCTATGCAGTCCATATCAGGGTGAACATGCAAAGCTGATACCTCGAAAGGACATCGTACCCAGTTAAACTTTTTGCTGTAATCATTAGGAGGGATATATCTATCCAACTCGGAAAGAAATGAAGAAAGGTGATCAAGAAATATCTCACGAACGCTGTCCAAATTAAATTCTTCTTCTTCTACAAATGAGTTTAATGCTGGAAACGCAGCTATCTTCCCTTGTTCCATTCGATGCATCCACAACTCCATTTTAGCTTTGAAAGTGATAATATCTTCAGACACATCCAAAAATATTTTGTCTTTCCCCTGCATAGAGGTATTTAGTTGATTTAAATGACTGAAAAAATCAGCTGAAAATAACAACTTTGCAATCCACTCGTTGTCTTTGAATCGCTCTGAAAGCTCATGTTTTCGTTCTTTTAAAAAAAGCACCTACTTCGTTGCGTAAGCTAACTATTCTCTGCAACACTTTTCCTCTTGATAGCCAACGGATGTTTGAATGATACAGAAGTCCACTGTGTTCAGCTCCCATTTCGTCACAAAACACGCGAAATAAACGAGTGCATAAGGAGTGGGATTTTATATAATTGACAACACATACAACCTCCTTGAACACTGAAGCCAGGTTTGCTTGAATGTCTTTAGCGGCAAGATTTTCTCTGTGAAGGTAACAGTGGACAATTAAAATGTCATTGTTTTGCTTTTTCGCAAAACTCATAAATCCTTTTTTGATTCCCATCATAGCTGGAGCACCATCGGCGCAAGCAGACACGCAGTCAGTCCACAAAAGCTGATGTTCTTCAAAAAAAGAATCTACCTTTTTATATATTTCTTCCCCTGTGGTGTATTTAGTCAGCGGTCGACAAAAGAGAAATTGTTCTACATAGTCATCGGCAGTGCGATAACGTACAAACACCATCAGCTGGGCGTCGCTTCCTATATCTGTTGTTTCATCTAACTGCAGACTAAAATTTTTACTTCGCTTCACAGCAGCAATCGTCTGCTGTAGAATATCAGCTGAAAGTTCTTCGATTCGTCGTTTGATTGTGTTGTCTGACAACGGAACCATAGCCAGTTTATTAGCAACAACCTCTCCGCACATTATCCGGGCCATTTCAATGGCTGCAGGCTTAATCAACCGTTCTCCTGTTGTATGAGCAGCTTTAGCTCTAGCAATTTTCCACGCAACAGAATAGGAAGCTAGCACTGCATCTTTATGAGAGTAGGCTACTCCTCCCCAAATACTCGGACGATCAATGCGGCTTCTCTTGACATGCAGTTCCTTGCTCTTAAAGAATTCGTAATCTTTGCCAAGGTACTTTTCGTGTTTAGATCTAAGGTGCCGTTGAAGTTTAGCTTCTTTTAAAGAGCTGTGAGCTAAAACTTCTAAACACAACACACACTGTGGCCTGACCTCGCCATTTACTTCCACTGACGTGAATCCAAATTTTAAAAAGTCTTCGTTATATGAAAATACTTGTTTTCGTTTTGCCATTGAAAATCGTCTGTTGTACTACGTTAAAATTTACTGCAGTTTAGATTTCAGACTCGTCCTCGTGGTTAGGACTATGCGGGAGCAAGATAAAAAAGAGAAAAGGAATGCGAGCGCAAAGGCATGCATGACAGATTCGTTGTGATGTAATAAAACAAAATTTATTACATTTCACTCCCTAGGGAAGTTTCAACATTACAAAAAAGTCAAAGCGTGCGCATTGCGCAATGAATAAAAAAGTTCCAAAATCGTTAAAACTGGTTACCTATATGCGGTTATAAGGTTTTATCGTTAAAACTAGTTGATGTTATTTTGAAACTTGTTGTTGTGCTCGCGGACTCATCAAATCCTTCCACGGACTCAAATGAGTCCGCGGACTCGGGTTGGGAAACACGGGATTAAATATATGCCTAGTAAAATCGAGTAAAAATTATTAAATGAAGTTATTAAATTGTTTATACTACATCACAGACAGATATTTAAGGAGCATTTGCACCTATAAAATTACATAATAAAAGAACCAATTTGTTCACAACACACAAATTTTGATATCCTGTGGACTGTTTTTCATTCATGTGGATGAGATCAGAGTCTGTTTTCTAGTTTATATTTAGAATGGATCACCGCAACTAACCATTTTTCTGCTGTATAAAGATGGCAGAATCGTGTTAAGTGTCTTTTCCAAGGGCATAGCATGTAATTTGCCAGCTTTTTTCCCATGCTTTCGCTTTCGTGCTGGAAACCAAGCAGAGAAACTGTTTGAAATCTTTGAAAGCAAAGTCTGTAAGGACTCAACTAAAGAATTAACCTAAGTGTACTGATTGCAAAGCGGATGCTTTAACAATTACCCCACAGCTATGGTTTCAATGTAAATTGTAGGGATACAATTGACTTATTTTTTAAATGAAATTGCAAAAAAATGTGTTGAAATACATTGTTCTAAACAGATTTATTTATTTTATCCAATACTTTATGGTTTTAATATGTGTAATAGCTTTGCGGCCAATCTAATTAACATCCATTTTTGTGCAATTTTGAATTTATTTTTATTTAAAATTAATTGTTTTTGTAGTTTTATCTCTATGCTACATTATGCACAATTAGAATTGAGTTTGAAAATGTAAAAAAGCAATAACTGCAAAAAATTAAGTTACATGTGTTTAAAGTTGTCTACTTTGTATTTGATGCTTTAAAATTTTGTCACGATTTGTGGCTTAAAACGTATTTTTTGACTCAAACACGTGAGAAGCAGAGAATGATATAAATAAAGCCATCAACAACCTACTATGTATAATTTTAAGCATGTATGCATGATAAAAAAATTAATTAGTAATGTTCATGAATTTTCTTTTTTACGAAATAGTGTTCTATATGAGTCAACATATTGTTACGCAACACACTCTATAATATATAAAATAACTGGCTCAAGGGCTCTCGCAGTTGAATACAGCTTTACGTAACTAAGTTTTACGTAACGCTCTTAACAGCCACTGGCGTCCTCATCTGTCTAATGAGAGCGTCACAAAAAGCATTTGGCAAAACAGCTTTTTTTTTGACAATAATAAATTGCTGTATCACAAATAGATTATTCCTGAAATAATTACATTGGTGCAAATCTGGAGACAACAACAAGACTAGATGCCCTGAGATACTCTATGTGAACATCTACAGTAGAAAAACTTTTTCGTAGTTATTCACAATTTTGTCGATGAAAAGCCGCATAGAATTGGCAAATCACGTTTACAATAGAGGCTAACCATTCCGAATCATGCTATTTCTGGTTGCTAGATGCCGACCATTTATGAATTTAAAAAGTATCAATTTATTCAAAAATGTCAAAAACACTTAAAATGTATATCTGCTACTTGAGAAAAGCATTTAATGTTCTTGGAAATAATGAAAAACGAAATTATTTTTCACAAACAACGGTTTGCATCAATGTACAACAAAGAACTTAACTACCATTCATTACCTAGCAATCAAGACTGCAAATTAAGTGTTAATTAAATCTACAAGTTCAAAAATGCGTTTTTTCATCGTAATTTTGAGGCGTTGAACAAAGTTTGGTACTTTGGGTTAATTATTTATACACCGATCTTTTCTCTTTTCCGATAGACTTTTACAATCTTGCGACAAGTTTATTGACAGAATGGAAAAAATCACTTTGAAATTCCATCTAAAATTTCACGAGCTTCTTAAAAATGTTTTGAGTTTTGGCAAAGATCAAGGTTTGAGGCTGATGGTAAGGGCAAGAATTATCAATATAAATCTAAATCGGCTACATTATCACCAGTAGTCTTTGTTCCCTAGAGGAAGATTATAGGCCACGCCAATCTTTACAATCCTAAGCTTTTATGCGGGCACTCTTCTAGTCTAATCGATTTTCTTTCAATTGCTTTTTCATCATTCCTTTCATTGTTTTCCACAGTCGGCCTGGGGTTCTTTTGCCAACTTGGGAGACAGAGTGCAGAAAATGCTTCATAATTCCGTTTTTAGGCATTTGCACCACATGTTCGAATAGCCTCCGATTTTGTTTTTTTACAGTCATGCTTCTGGTGACCATATTCGTTTTCAAAATGCATTATTTGTGACTGGGTCAGTTCAAGATATTTCCAGAGTTTTTTGCAAGCACTTACTGTCAAAGAATTTTAGCTTTATAAAAAGAAACGTCGTGAGAGTTATGCATAAGATGGTTAAAGCCGCGTGGACAACAAATTCAAAGCTTTCAGGTAATTTTATTCAATTGCTCCAATTTTGATTTGAACAAATTTTAGAGAGCTGATTAAAAACTCCGAGGGTCTTTTCAGTCTTGCATTGAAACTCCTGGCTGTAGTTTCCTTTTACCGTGAATGTTCCTTCAAGGCACGTGAATTTTTTTGTATTTTCAATGGCCTTTCCTTTAAATTGTATAGGTGTTACATTGTCTTTACTGGGTTTTTGTCAAGCTACCATTACATTTTTTTGTCTTTTCTTAACTGACAACAGTGCCAACCATGTTTGATTGTTTGCATACACTTAACAGCATTTATCGATTGCCATATTGCTGGTCGATCTTTACCGAATAAAATTATGTTCCGCATAATTCAGGTCCTCGAAATGCCTTGGTCCAGCCCAAGTTATTTCCACATATTCCTTTGTTGCTTTCTCCAAACCTGCCAATTTCAACCTAGAACAAAATGAGTAAACTAGATTGGTCATCCTGTATTTTCATTCTAAAAATTTAAATGCAAATTTTTGAGATTAGTTGCTAACTAATTTGCGGAATCTCTCAGGATTTTTCATTACTCAATATCAGGTCGCGTCTTGCTTCTAGCCCATGAGGAATCCGTGCGCAAAGCTGACCTTAGAAGCAATCGCCCTCTAGGCAAAACGATCTTCGGCAAGTTTTTAGCCTCGTGCACAATAATGTTAAAGGATTTAAATTATACTCGTGGCACACTGTTATTATGGCAATAACGGCCAAAGAAAAATACCATTGAACTTCAGGACAGTTATGTTATTGTGCCTTCGAAAAACGCGCTCATTGTTTATCTGATGCGCTTAACGGGTTTTGTTAAGCAGCAAAGTTGTCCAAGAGCAATACTGGGAAATCAAACGCAATACTGAAAACTCCGTAGAAGGTTCCAACCACGTATTCTAAGTTTTGCGCCGCCGTCTTGTCCTGCGAATACAAAGATTTAAAAATAAAGTTCAATATTTACGACGTATTTAGGTTGAAGGCTTGTCAGTTATTACTTTGACATAAAACAATTTTATGAAATACGTACACAAACTGTAAATGTTGATATACATCACTGAAATCTTACTTAAATTATGAATTCACAGACTCTCAAGTAAAATTTCTCTCTGTTTCAAGCTTTTAAACAGAAAGACATATAAAAAACAGTGAAAGCCTCACTTCGTATTAACTCGGATCAAATTACGATGCTTGTAAAGTAAAGATAAAAGTATGTTGTAATGCTGTCTACTAGTATAAATAGCTTCTTCGACCTCGGCTGTCTATGCCTTCCGTTGATATGTACTAATTGACAGTAATTTGCTAATGTTGTTTTTATAAATGATTAAAGTAATGTTATCTTAATTGCATCTTGTTAAAAGCATTTACCCAATGCCATAAAAATTTTTTAAAACAGATTGTAACCAACGCCAAAGCCAAATTAGTTTTTATTTAAAAAATGCTACTGAAAAGTCACTGCTCTAACCACCAACATGACATAGGGATAAAAGCATCCGTTTTGCACTGGGTAGAACTTGGGCTCATTTCTCTAGCGAGTCATAACAAAAGATTATAGAAAATGGTATTTACAGCTTCCCAACTTGGCGCTCAGCTTAAAAAGGATTGGGTGGAGAACAAGCCGGCGAACGTGCTTGTTTCCTTGGGCAAGACACTTAAAAGGATGCCCCCATCTTTATGGGGCAGACAGGTGGCGGGGCCAAGCAGTTTTCCCGTCGCGATGATTCAGCCTAACTGGAAACTAGCAAAAAAGGCTGATGAGAAGTTCATAATTTGAGATGCTTTTTTAAAAATAAAAAATGCTGGCCATACAAAGAAGAAAAAGGAAAAGTCACTACTCTCACTTACAATATTAATATTTGTTTTGTTTTTTCGATAAAGCGTGGGAAAAAATATAAAATACAATGTGAAGGCATTGAGAAATTTTATTACAACCATTTATTTTAGATGTTAGATGCAAAAAATGTTCAGAAATTTGAAAACAACTCGATCTTACATATCTTTTTTAACTTCTTTAACTTGTGTAGCAATTGTAATTTGCAAATGCCAAATTTGATTAGCAGCTGACGAAAAATTCAACAATTTTAGAAGTTATTTTGTTGATAAGAATATCTTACAGATGAGGTTGAGATACACTAACGCATGGTATTGATTGCATACAGCTATTGTTCGCTCAAGTTTTTTTGTGTCTTCGTATATCAAAGCACTGATTTACAGTAGAATGTTCCAATTGCGTAGTTTTCGCATTTCTAAACTGCTTTTTGTAGTTATAAAACGTTGAAAGCTTGGCGCCTTGAAAAGAAAATCTTGAACAGTTTAAAAATAAACAATTTTGTTGAGTAGTTCTGTAACAACTGCTTTAATTGCAACAGCTCTAATTTACAGAATTCTCTGTTAATAATGCTGCAAGTTATTTTACGAAAATGCGTAATGTATTGAGCGCAACACAGACATTGTTTTTATCATAAAACTCATAAAAGAACTTTCAGGTTTGTCTTTGTGTACTTTACATGGTTTGGAAAATGAGATTTTAATTTAGTCCATAATAATAATATCATAACTTTTACAAGAGCTAATTTGAGCTTCAGAAACCAGATTTATTGGATATGCACTTTGATAAATTCAACAAAAACCATACCTTGCAGCAATTAATGGTTAATTTTTCAATGGACTTAGTTATTTGCAATACAATGCAAACACAAATGGCAATTTGATGCTAAGATTGAATGGAGTATTGAAAATTTTAAGAGCGGTAAAAACTCTTTAGCAGGCGTGGAAAAGTTTTCATTCTTAAGCTCAGAATATAGCGTTGACAATAATTATGGTTTTTAATCTCAAGAGTGTAATCTACAACTTACATCTATCATCTGTTGCTCAATAAGCGATTTCAAGCAAGTGGTTCTTAACCAGGTGTACGCAGGTTCAAAGCAGGAAGCATGAGATATGATGTCAAATTCTATTCCATCTATGTATAATTGCAACAAAAGATATGATTCTAAGGCATATCATTTAGTAAAGCTTTGTTTTTATAACTTATTTCAGACATAGAGTAATGGAAAAATTTTATTTAAACTCAACGATACGAGCTAATAAAAAACAAAAAATCACTGCTTTAAGGTATACACTCTTTAGCGGGAATTGGATAGGATATAAACTTAGAATTGCTTGGCAGTCATTATAAAAAATTTATTTAAATAATCATCATTTTAAGAATTATGTTTATTTCGTGACAAACTTAATAACTGCAGTGACTCAAGGTTTTAGTATTAACAAATATGGCAAAGTGTATGCAATTTCCATGACCTAAGTTTTCAAACTTGAGTTTTTGCTGCAAAGAATAAATTGAAAAGTTAATCGCCGTAAGCACAATAAATAAATCTTTAAAACTAATCTTCAGCCAAACTCATCACAAGATTAAATCTGGCCTTGGGCGCCATATTAAGAAGAACTACGACTCGACCTCGAAGTACTTAAAGACTGTATTTTATTATCGTGTTTTTTATCTGCTTTAATCTTAACATCGAAAACTTTATGAGAAAATAGAAGAGAAATTTTTGAGATTAGTCAGTGACTACCAAAAAACAGCAAAGACTAACGACAATCAATTTTTTTGTGAACTTTATTGAAAATCTCAACAAACTAATGCAAGCGATGTCACATCCATAGAATTAGTGTGAATTTGACCACTCTAGTTTACATAAACAAGCTATAACAGTTGAACATATAATACAGCATACTAGATAATTGAAATATTATAATTGAATTATACTGCACTGCTCTTGCACAATATCGCATCAACAATTGTGTACATAGCATATTTCACATTTAATTACTTTGATAAATTTTTTTAATTTGAAAGTAAAAAGATTGAGCAAGAGATCTAGTTTAGAACGTAAATCTCTCATTAACCATGAAAAAAAGATAATTTTTGGCACTTTTTAATTCCTTGGATACTTGTGTTTTTTAAACATTTGAAAAGCCTATTGTGAAGCTCACAAGTGTTGCATAGGCAATATAATTACGAGGGAAAACAAAGAAGAATATAAATTAAAGTAAATTTATCAACAATCAGTAACACGAGAAAAATGGCGACAAAAACATCAGGATTGAACAGAAAATTTACATACAAGAGAAAAATAATAAGGAGCAAATTACAGTTTTTCATCGTTACAGATATATCGAACAAGCAAAAATGTTTTCGAATTTTTTATAGAATTAAGGGAACATTTTATAATTAATTTGATCTTTTAAACTTTTTTCTGAAATAAACATTTTTTGAATAAAAAACGCAAACGTTTTGAGCAAGTTGATATTTAAGGTTTGTAACAGCAAAAATCAAACATATTTCAATAAATATAAACATTAAAATTGCAATAAAAAAATTCAATATGTTTCGCATACAATAGTGGTTATTGAACACTTTATCCAATAAATTTGTAGAATTTTCTACTACTAGAAATAGTTAAAATACAATTAACTAAAGTTTTAATTGGTTGGTGATTTTTTTACATGAATATCACACGCACAAATATGAGCTTTCTTGATAATTCAACTTAATAATAACAATTTCTAACTTAAAGTGATACAAGAAGCCAGCAATGTACATTGGGCAAACTGCAGACAGTAACATTGTTTCGACCTATCAGGTCTCTTCAGTGCAGTTGGTGACCGACAAGTAGCTAGAAACTTTAAATAAAGCATAGCTTAGACCGCTACTTTGTGGGACATAAATGCGATGGTAAATGCTACTGTAAATGTGACTGTGGGTAAACAAGACGGTGGGACATAAACGTGACGGTGGGAATGAATGTGACGGTAAATTTCTAACTTCTTTTAGGCAAACAATGAAGTAAATTTTAAACTAAAAATCATAATATTGAAACTATGATACAATAATTTGTTTTAATTGTTTGATTAGCTTTCATGGGCGATTGAGTTGAGATTGGAGCTAATTTTGAGGCGATGCCGTAATTAAGCTTGGTACATATTTTATGATAAAAGTAAGTTTAGAGAAAGCCATATAGATATAATGGAATTTTTTGTTTGGTCATCACTTACATAATTACATATTTTATCCCTGACAAAAACACATGAAAAAGGCTAAAACTTATTAAAAACGATGGTCTAAAAATGGTATTCATTTCCCGTTTGAGCAAATTTATTACTTTGTAAGCAAAATAACTTCCTGGTCGGCTCCCCACCACTCACAATAAGAACTTGTTCGAAAAAATACGAACTTTTTGAAAATGCAAATCATTTATAGGTATGACTGCATTTCAGTTATTACAATTGGAATAATCTTCTTTAATTGAATTTATAAAAATAACTGTATGCATATAAAAAGATAAAAAAATTGCAAAAGTTACATTATACACTGCACCTAGAATATCGCATCAAAAAAGAGATCTTCACTAAAAAAGTCAAAGTTTGAATTGTCTATTCTGTGAAATTATACTTTTTGAAATTTCTTTTTCTTTGGTGCTTCAATATTTTATTTCATCATAAACAAACCAAGGCCGGTTCTAAGGTGCTAGCCAATTTACTGGCCAGTTTTAGCCAAAAGTAGGATTAGGCTTGTTTTTAAAATATTTTGATAAAAGAGCGTCATGAAATCATAATTTTATCAAATTGTAAATAAATCTTGAATAATTTGTAACCACTTTTTCATTAAAAAAATTGTTCAAGTTTACAATAGTTATACTCTGTTTATTTCATTCAGGTTTGAAAAATTCTTGCCCAATATCTATAAGCACAATGGTTTCACAATGCTCAGTTATCGCCATCATTCTACTTATAAATATTTCAGCACATGTTTTGATTTAGCACCTTTAAATCAATCTCTGTTTAGTAATTGTGATGCTTAGAACCGGCCTAGGCTGACAAACAATTCTATGCAGGCTTATTTTTTACCTACACGCAACCACATTTTCTGATTTCCATATCAGGCACATCACTGTATATCACATTTCCTTGATTATCATAGTACAGCATAGTCAAAGGAGCGTATTTTGTTGGTACACAACAACTTCTCGGCTGATTAGGTCGACCAATTTCAGCGGGTCTAGTGCTTACATCACGATTTTGGGTTGCTTCGACGATGGATGTATGTATGTTAGGCAATTGGTCAGTGACACAATCTCCAGCACAAAATCGGGCGTCGTATGACGTGGGGAAAATGATCCAATCCCATCCGATTTGCTCAAAATTTATTGTAAGTTTGTGATGGCAGCAAAGATTTTTTGTTCCGTCTTGACTGCTGCATTGATTCTCTGTGCTTCGCTTTCGACGTCTGTGATCAGCGACCAACTGGACTTCGAGAAAAGGTTTCTAAATATTAAACGACCTAGTTAACTTATAACCTATTTCGTGCAGCAAATATTGAAATATATTGTAAGGCTACAGTTTAAGAAACGGTTTCGCTCAAATTTTTTTTAGTGGGCTTACATAAAGATAAGTATTACACGCATAAATTTGAGTTTGGTTTAATTAGAAATATATCAGTGCTATATACATCAAACCCATAAATTTAAATAACTCGACAATATTCACCTCAACAATTGTCATGCCACATACTGCCAAATATTTATTTAACATCTTTTATGATAGAATGCTTACACAGCTGTGTAGAGCGCCAGTATTGGTTGAGACTTGTTGTTTTTGTAAAATCTAGGCCAAGTCCTTTGATAAAAGCTACAGAACTAGCTTTAAAATCCCAAATTTCTTCAAAAAATATAAAAAGTACTTACGAATCCAGCTTCGTTTGGAAGTGATCCCGTAGCAACTAAATTTCTGACTCTCCTAGAGAAAAGTTGAATCCCAAAATTTGATTCTGGATTGTTAAACCAGTTTGAAACGAGCTCTGTAACTGAAATGTGCTGCCACGTTTCAGCATCGGCCCCGTCAGTGAAGTTCAATCTTTTGATCGCATATCGTTGTGCGATCTTCGTCTGTTTTCCTTCCGTTTCGTTGTAATATGGACGAAGAACATCCAACTCTACAAATGCACTGGGGCTAGGAGATTTTGTTTCACGGACATAGTACCATAGCTTGGCGGAGGCAACACGAAAATTTGCTCTCTCTTCAGGGGAAAATTCAAAATAGAAAGAGTTGGAAAATTTCAACGAGTCATTAAAAGGTACTGAAAAAAAATGGATTGTAAAGATATGATACTTCCTTTCCAACTACTTAAAGGCATACATTTATTTAAGTAGAAGTGTACCGTATCTTTAAACGGCTGATTATTGATTACACGTTTTTTATCTACACGATCGAAGCATAAGATTGCAAGATATTTACATATATAAAAACCACGTTAAACTGACTATAATTGAGATTGAACCAAAATTTTGCTTTTATCATCTATTGTTTCTTATCCATAGCTAATTTGGTAAATTAATATAAAATGTAATTTTTTATTTTATGTAATACTCTTTCCTTTTTGACAGACACACTCTCTATTGACATATTTTCATTAAAGTAGGCTTATCGTTTTCGTGCAATCAGTTCTGAGATGCTTCCAACAATTTTTGTTTAAAAATAGATAAAATTTGCATGAAAAATGCCGTTTAAAAGTAATAAAAATTTGAATAACTGTGAAATTGCCACAATTTAAAACAATTTTAATTTGTTGTATTATTGTCGCTCTATAAATTATTTTATTTTTTTGGACACAAAAGTCAAAATGCTATGATTCTTTTTCTAATCATTTCAATAAACGCTTAAAATGTGTTTAGAGAAAAAGACTTTGCTTTCGAGTTGCCGTGATTTGACTTCAAAAAGGAGATCCAAATTTGTTCCAAAACCCACGAAAATTTTTCTGTTTATTAAAATTTAAAACTTGTCAATTTTTAAAAATACTATCCATATACTAAACGTTTATCAACTAAAATTTTTGTCATACATTTATGTAATTGCAATATTAATAAAAATATAATTATACTTGGTGGTTATTGAAATATGAACAAAGGAACTTCAATTATCATTGCTGTGGGCACGAATATTTTTTTTTATTAGATATTAATACATTTAAACCTTTTTGAATCTTGATTATGGTCGCGACATATGTAAAGATTATAAACTTACATGGCTTAGACGTGCTGATCAACTTCTGACTCTTTATTTCATCTTCCATATCCTCCATCTCAGTTGCTTTTATTTGATCAATTCCATATTCTTGGAGAAGAGCTTTCATCACAGGGGAGTTGGGCGGAATTCGGTTTGATTGAGTTACATTAGGAGGCTCAGACAACTTTAATTTTTCCAGCATTGTTTTCTTCAACCACTCCACACGTTTTGCTTCAATTTCACTAATTCTTTTTTCGGAGGTTGTTGTTAAAATTGATGTGCTGACAGTTGTTTTTTGGACTGGGGCAATTCCTACTGGTAGAGCATCGGCTGATCGGAAAGCCAATCTTGCTTTCTTCTGGTATTTTTCTCGAATGACTTGAATGGGGTCTTTAAATTTGAAGGAAGTCGATCCGTTGAAATTTGACTTTTGTTTTAAACTTGATACTTTTGCCACCGCACTCGATGTGAAAGTAATTAAAAAAGTAGTAACAATAGTTGCAAGTGCAAATGAGATCAGAGTTTTGGAATACATGTTTTATTTTTTATAAGTTGCTTTTAGTGCAAACTAGTTAATTTTTTCTTCAAGCTGAAATGAAACAAAAAAGTTAGTTCTGATATTAAAGCAAAAGACAGCAA
The DNA here is from genome assembly GCA_963675345.1 of Trididemnum clinides. Classification (NCBI taxonomy): domain Eukaryota; kingdom Metazoa; phylum Chordata; class Ascidiacea; order Aplousobranchia; family Didemnidae; genus Trididemnum; species Trididemnum clinides. The sequence goes on along the minus strand of OY776289.1, from coordinate 31,756,226 downwards.
ATATTTCACCGAGCGTGAAATTTGAATAAATCGCGCATGTGATTCAAAACATATTTCAAAATTTTACGTTCTAGAGATTAAGCCTCAAGCGAACTATGCACAAACTTGAAACGATCAAGAAAACACAACAGTCAATCAGTGCATCGCTGCATCTGTTTATGTGATATTACATAAAAAAAATCAAAACTCTATTAATTTTTTTGTAATATTTGTGCAACTTGATAAATTCTCTTCAAATCTTTCTGTTTTCTCACTCCACTCCACTTGCTTGATTGCTATTGCCATTGTGGATGACTTGAAATTGAAGTTAGCGGAATTTATAAAGGTACTGTGCCCGCAGGCAATAAACCGAAAAAAAAGCTTTTAACAGGAATGCAAGTGGAATCTAGCTTTCCGTCATTGTCTCAATTAATATCCGTTTTAATTCGCCCACCTTCAACTCTTATATCATTTAAAGGATGTGGCCGCCAAACAATTTCTAAACTTAAAATGATACGAATTTGCGGATTCGTACCACTTTTGCATTAATAGTTGCGAAATTCCAAACATTACTTTTTAATCATTAAGATTAATGCAGCATTTTTGAAAATATCAAAATTAATTTAAAAGAATTACGCAATTCTTTCACAAAACTTTACTTTTTTACGCCAAAAGCATGATATAGTGACGTAACGCACAAAATGATTTGGCAAAAAAATCAGATTAACATATTTTAAGCAAAAGCATTAATTTTCGTTTCAGTAGAATATTTGAGGCAATTGAATTCTTGCTCTATTTGAGAACTAGTGCCTTTATCTACTTTTCCCGATTCATAATAAAAGAAGTGTCTAGTTTAACGTTTAATCTACAAAAGTTAATCTACCAAATGCCAAAATTTATAGTTTTATATTCAACTAACGATAATTTTTCCATACAAACCGACGACACTTTTTCATGATAAGAAATGAAAAAACCCATTTTTTGAGTTCACCGAAATTTTGCTACAAAACCTTATTTGAGTCATTTTCTTAAAACAGCATAAAGAGCTTCTGCAAGCTAGTTTTCCATACCCAGGTCAACAAATATTGGAAAAAAAATTATTAAATTAATGAAGCTTTTTTCCTATAACATTCGAATTTGGAATAAACCTTTTTACGTGATAAATAATGCTAATAGGATGTTTGAAAAAAAGAAATTTAGGAAATGCTAATTGGCTGTCTACAACTTAACCAAAAATTCAAGTTATTAACTGCACAATACGATAGGGCAACTGTCTGCGTCGAAGTATTTACCAGCCATGTGACATTTATTTTATTAAACGACGTGAATAGTGTTTACATAATAGAAAATTGACTGGTTGCAACATACATGCAAAAAAATTCAAAAACTTGACTTTTTGTGCCTTTTTACATCTCTTTTCACAAATTTTCTTTATGTTTTGTTGTCGCTTGCAGTCGCTATTGTAACATACTTTGCACAAACACTTGCCGACTTTGAAATGCAAAGTTTGTAAACTTGAAATCAAGCTGAATTCAATGCAAGTTGAAAGGCAATATTTACTTTATTAGATTTCTGTAAATACTGTGGAAAGTTTCTAATTTTAAGAAAGACTCAAAACCCCGATTGCCACAGTGTTCAAGCAACCAAGCCAGTGATCCTTTAATTGTCGGCCAGGGCGCACTGTAAGATATTTGAGCAAGATTATTCTTGACCGTAATTGTTGTGCAACAATGGCATATTTCTGACTTTTCAAAGATAAATGTAGCTTTTGTGTAAAAAATTACTGTCATTTTTTTTCTTAAAAAAACAAAATCACTTTTTGACCTGAAGTTTTTTAATCTTTCGATTTTGTATAATTAACTTCGTGGAATGATGTTGATGGAATTATTGTTTCTGAGCACTTGCTGAACTTGCCTAACCCAGAGAAACTGATTGCAGACATCTTGCAGGAGTTTTATTTGCAAAATATATTATTAAAAAGCCCTCCGTGCAAAAGTGTCAAGTATGACACAAGTGAAATGGTAAAAATTAAATTGAACACATTTGAAAGTTTTTGGAAATTTAAATTTAGTTTCTTCAAGCTAATATAACCGAAGTTGAAACGCTTTACAGCAAACGCGGCATGAAGCAAAGTGATTTTAACATGCAAAGTGACCTAAATTCAATTTCAGCAAACCAAATCTCTTGCAACACGGCCATATTTGGAAATCCTTATGCATAAGAATGCTCTTTTTACCAATCAATTACAGCTTTACGCCTTATTCGTCGAACAGCGCTAAACGCTTTTCCGCTTTTGCCATCAATTTAAATTTCACTGCAACGACTGAAAAGTACTGAATACATGCTTAATGTTCCAATTGACGTATTTATCACACGGCTGTGCCAGAAAGACAAAATCGAAGTAAAATTCAGTAATTGTGTCTTCGTAATTAAAAGTTAAATGAAAAATTAATAATTCTTTGACAAACAACGAATTTGTTTTGCTCATTTCCAGTTTTGTGAGTATTCTTTTTGACATACGTGCCAAAATTTTTTGTTGCATGCCATTAAGTTCATTTATAATTGTCATTTAAACATTCTTTTATGACGAAATGATGATTATCACCAAACAATCTTCTTGCAACAGATCATTAAGATTTATCTCAAAAAATCATCTCGTGAATTTTATTTAGCCGGGTCACATACAAGTGCAAGTTTATTACCTACCACTAACAATTTAAAGATAAAAACAAGACCTCGACCCGACCTGTCTGCTCAAAGCACAGTATTTCGCAACTTGCTATTTTGCTAGATTTTAGTTACAATTGTTTGCAATCTCGGTTTAGTGTAAATCAACTTGACTCAGACAAGAGTTTGGTTTCTAGTTCTTTGTTGTAACTACACGCATATATGCTGGTGAGTTTACAGCTTCTGCCTTTATAGCTCAGCTTAGCAGTCAAAAGTCCTATCTATGTAAGCACGTGCTGCTCGTCATTGTGCACGACTTTATATTGCATATTACTCACTCTCTTCTGTATTTATAGCATTATTTGAGTTTTTTTGCTTTCCGCTTCACTTAGATTCGCTTCGCCCTTAGCCACAGCTTTTCCTGTTTAGTGACTTTTTGCTATTTTAAATTTCTTTTCAAGCTTTTGCAATACAGACGGGAAACTTGGAAAAATAGTTCTTGGAGGTACAAGTTTTTCGAATTTACCGTTGCATCCTTATTAAGTCGCGCGAAAAAATATAATTCGCTTAGAAAGATTTGAGTTTTGCTACGCGGATTTGAGGATATTGATTTAAGATAGCAAATTCGCTGTACCTTCATTAACGTAGGCAGCAGTTTTTCCGATCAATTGGAAAAGTTAATTTAAACACACAGCAGAACTTCTATTTTTTTTCGCAACTGACCTATTTCTAGTAGCTATCTTTAGCTCTAGTAGTTGACTTCTAACTCGATGTTCAATGCAGCCAGTATTTATAGCCTCAACTAGACGAAGAACATTAGCAAATTGAAAAAAAAATCTCCAAATAAAGATTCAATTATCAATCTACGCAAATGAACTAAGGCCGCAGCAAATCAATTTGAAGTGTTCAATTCAAATATGAACTGGCGGTCTAAAAAACATTAACGTTTACACTCGTAACAAAATTTTTGTACACTTGTGTTTAGAACCGCTTCCAAAACAGTGTAATAGCAAACAATTATCACTTATTCAAGCCGTAGTTTAACACAAAGCTTGAGCTTTAATGCAAACAACTAATCGACCGGACAATAAGACAAGCTTGCAAGAACGCCTTACAGCAGGCAGGATGCGTTACTACCGCAGACAGGGTAAACTACCACAACCGGACTTATCGTACAACACAAAGTTTTTTTAAAGTAACTCTAAAAAAAACAACTTCGTTTTGCATTTGAGAAGATTATTTTGCGAAGCCTCACGCCAGAGCACATTGTGAAAAACGACTACCGGTATCTTGTTTGTCACTTGCATTCAGTAGGCTAGTGTACCCGAATGGAAAGAAGATGGAATTTCTGACAAGAATAGAGAGTGTGCAATCAATATGAGCAGTTAAATAAGGAGTAAGAATTTACCAAAATCAACAAATTTTATAATGGTATTTTGTTGAAAGAATATCTTTGTCTACAAACAAAAATCTTAATCAAATGCCTGGAGCCAGTGCATTAACCTTAAAAGTGTCGCCTATATTTTATTATAGTTTATTGCAGCTATGTACAGATTTATAAAACTTAATTCAATGGTAACGTCTAGACTGCCTACAATGTTCTGTAGTTAAGTGCATTATATTTTGTCGAAAATGTCTAAATAAGGTTTATCAATAAATTGAAAATAACTTTAAATTTGTTTGTGTAAACATTTTCTCTTGAAGTGCAGTTGTTTATGCAGATCATTATATTAATAGTAGCATGTAATTGTTTTTTTCCAAACTTAGAAGCAAAAATGTTTCATATCAGTGTTGTTTACTGTGAATGCTCGGTACAATCAGTTTGCCGTTATTTTTGTCTTCAATTTCAAATTTGAGCAGCTCGATTCATATATGGAACCGGTCTGAATTTTTGTGACCCGAGCCGACCAGCGAAATTAAATCTACTCGCCGGTAATTTGACCACTTGTTTAAGACAATTTTTTGCTTTTGTGGTATTTCGTCCGAGTACCCGACTTTAAGCACATTAAGCAATTTCAATCTGAAAGTAAAGCGTCATGAAACCTTGCTTTTGTTCACAATTTGGTTTTGGTTTCGGTGTATTAAAGACGGTACAAGCGAATCCGATAAAGAGCAAGCGCTGGCAGAATCGATTCAGCATTCCAACTATGCATTGGCAAATAACAATAAAAATTTCGAAAACTGTTGCTTTTTTTCGCAAATTAAATTGGTCCATCGTTTCAGTGTTTGGCAACAACTCCTTAACTAATTGTTACAGTACTTTCAGTTCAATTTTGTTCTATTATGCTATATTCAAAACGGCAACCTTGGCAATTAGCATCCATTGATTCAACGGTATAGTTTGTAAAGCAACTGTTAGGTATCGCATAAGTTTCGCTTTGCTTAATAAAGTATACAGAATGCCTAAGGATATATTATCCTAATAAATGCATTTTGCATCCAATGTTCATTATTTTAAAAAGTTTCATCACTTTCCCAAATATAAAAAAAGGGTTCGAAACTAATTTTTGACTTAGAAAAAGGAGTTTTTGGCCGTTTTTTTGAGCGGTGTGACCGAGTGGTAATGAATCTCAAACGGACCCGATCCGACCCCACCGGCAACCGTCGCCGATGTATCCAACCGGTTACCATCGGTGGTATGATTCACTGTAACTATATTGTTGTTATGAATAAAACCTACAAACTAAGCAGATGATGTAAGCAAAACTTTGTGTAATTATTGTCAAGGCATAGTAGGATGAAAGACCATAGACACGTTTCGGTAATTCACCTCAATGTATAACTTTTTTCTTTTTCTTTGGCTTCATCTACACTACAATTAATGTAGCTCTAGCGACATTTTGCTGAAAAAAATTTGCTAGCGATTTTGTCGTTGGAATTCACGCAGTTTAATCAAAAATTTTATTTCTAAGAAAGCTTCATCCAAGCTTTAAAGTATTCATTTATGAGTTCCTTTTTTTGTCATTCCATAAATAGTTTTTTGCTCCTATACTCTACTATGGTCATATATCATGAATAATGACCGAAGGAGTAGAATCTGCAGTAAAGTTGTAAAAATCTTTTTACTTTCAGAAAATTTGAAGGTGTACAACAAATAAATTCGTAGCACTGAAATTAGAAGAGCCTGCCCCACTAAAGATTCGCTTGTAAAATTCTCCTTGCGACATTACTTGACAGTTGTTGGCCGTTTAAGAACTAGGCAAATGGGTTATATAAACAACTTGGCTTGGTCAAGGCTTGAAATTAATGCAGTTGTATTTGCCGATTTGATTGGAGTTTTTGAAATTTTTAGAGAGTTGCTGATGCTGCTTTTCCTGGAACCTTCCTAAAAAAGAATGTGGCCTGAGAAATGCGAGTACCGTGAATGTAGAAATAAAAGTTGCAACAGACCGCTGCCCGCAATTAGAAACACAATTACTTGTTATTATTGCCAACTCTGAAGGTTAAATTTTGTTTGAAACATGCAGCAATGATGTCATTCATAGGATGGCATGTTTGACATTGCAGTCTTTTCAATCACAAAAACAGTTCGTAGACTTGGCGATAGAAACACAATACATGATATAGCTACAATGATATAACTACATAGGCGACCATCTCTTAAGCACAGCTACTTTAACCCTTTGAGGACCTTTGGCACACATATATGCCATGATTGTTGATTGTTATATCATTATGACGTGATAACCAATTATCTGAAATCCATTATATTTCCGTTGTTACCAAACAATTGCGGCATTGTTTCAAATTTTATGAATTAAATTCTTATAATCCTTAAAGGGTTAAGTAGAACCCATCCCATTAATTGACGGAATACAAAATAAAAGTCATGATCACTACCTTTTGGCTGCGGCTGAAAGTTTTGAGCACTTATCTCTATCCTGACGTTATTTCCGACAACGCCTTTGAAGATAACGGCCAATTGTCGAATATAACTAGTACTTTGACATAATACACAAAATGATCGTATAGTACTAACCATATATTAGTAAGAATTAAGCAACGCCTATAAGGCTAGTAAAATACTCACGTGATCATTATGACGTTTAGTGTGACACGACCACCACCCATTATCGAAGGTTCAATGTAACTTTTGGTATTGATCTACAACCGCACAAAATTTAATTAAAAATTTTATTAAATTTATCAAAGGAGGCAATCTGCATATGAAAGATTTGATCACTTTTGTAGTGAACACCACTGAAAATGTTATTTCAAAGAAATTAAGGTTTGACTTTTTATGTTTTCCATGTCTATTCGGAACTAAACATTGTGTTGATGCAATCAAAATCTGTTGCAGAAATAAGAATTTAGCTATAGAGATGTCTTTTATGCACTACCCTACATTTTCAGGGTACAAGAATGGAAACTAGCAAAACATATTTTTTTACTGTTTACTATTACAACGCACATTTTCTGTCAATTTTAATTTTCTGATCACTCAAAAATAATTTTTTGTTATCTATGGTATCATAATTTACCTATAATCGATTCGCAAAAATTTTTGGTTCAATCATTGTTATCCAACACGATTTATTGAACAGTTTTGTCAGGATTTTTTGTCAGTAATGACATTACAATAGATTCATAAACTGTCGCAAGCCATATACTGCTTGATTAATATTAAACCAATGGTCTTGTCATTAGACGTACGTAGAATCAGAAAAAAACTGTAGAATTAAATATTGACAATATATTTTTATCGCAAAAATGCTTTCCCATTCTTTATAAGAAACAGAAAGCGCCTTTGTTTCCTGTTTCGCTTCGCAACAACAATTTACATATACTACGTAGAGCAATTTAAGTTTCAAAGTAAAAATTACTGATTCTTGTTATGTTTGATTATTTATTTTTGGCTTAGCGTCATTTACAACCCTGCAGAACTCTCTCATAATTTTTTTCCTCTACGAAAATGTTTTCTTCCCGAGAACAAAGAGCAAATACTTTGATGTTTTTAGTTTACACTCACATTCATAGTTAAATTTAAAAGTAGTTTTAATAATGACAATATTGGGTACTTTTTTAGCTTTAACAAAGAGTAAATATTTTTTCAAACATTTTTTAAAAGAGATCTAATGATGGCTGTTCAATATATACGAAAGGCATTTTTTATTATGCCTTAATCAGTCTCCGATCGGCAACTGTTTCTGTCTTTGTGGCGTTATTATTAAAATCAAAAATGTTTAGACTTGGACTGCCAACTCAAATGTAATACTATTTTGGGAAAGTCGATTTGTTTGTGGGACGTAACGAATTCTCCTTACCAAATTTTAATGGTTGCCCATGATAAAAATATAGGCATAGTAGTCTCACCTTCAGCTGGGGTTCTCAAGTTTATATTGATCAAATCTGTTCATTGCATTTACCTTGACATTATATAAATAAGATTTTACTGTGGCACTTGTCCGGTAAAAGAACTATGGAAAAGCGTAAAAGTTGAACGTTTTACAAAATCCAAACTAAATGTCAACATCTTGCAAAGCGTTAACCTCTCGACATAAAGCGTTAAACTCCCACGCTTTTTCAAAATGGATCCGCCTCCATTTTTTACCTTGTTTGAAATTTCGTAAAACGTTAAACTCTCATCCTTTTCCAAAACGTGAGAGCACATGCAAAAACGTTTCAAGAAAATTTGTGTTTTTACAGATGATTGCACAACACCAGCTGAACAATTGTTTTTTAGAAATGATAATGCCACAAATCTATGTACATGTAAATTTTAATTTTTATATAGATTGCAAAAAACTCCATTGACATAACTACAACGGCATTGGAAAATGAATTTTGATTTTAATAATTAAAGATGATTTTAAATTATAGTTAAGCTTGATTGAATTCCTGTAAGTTTTGTGACATTTTTACATCATAATCAAATAATTCACAGAATTTGAACAAAAATTTGACTTTGTAATATTTTTTGTAGAAAACAACACATTTCAAAAATACAAGAAAACTTGAAACCTACGAAAAACTATTTTGTGCTGCTACCAATGAATTGTAAGCATCAATTGAACGCTATTATTCCATTGCCGAGTGTTGTTTCGTTTAATGTTAACTTTGTTGCTCATCTTAATTTGGTCAAGTTTTTAGCTTTCATCTAAGCAATTTTGAGCTAAATTGAAAATTGTGTAAAAAGTGTTCAATGCTTATAGCCGAACTCGGTTTCCCTAGAGTAAAAACTGTGAAATTTTGTTTATAAGTTTCAAAATCTTTATGAATTTTAAATGCAAGATAATTAGTTGTTTTCTATGACATTTCGAGCTTAACCCTGTACCGCCCAAGCGGACGAATTCGTCCGATAATTTTGAATTTACTGTAAAACCATTTTTAAGCCTCGAATTCCCAAAAGGACCATTACCACATTTTACTAATCTTTTTCTCTTACAAGAAAACCATGCTGTTGTTTTTTCCCGCCATTTTTAGTTAATCTGTTGAGAAGTTTAGCCAGCAGCTTCATGGTCGAATAATATTAGGCAGTTCGGTCTCATTTACAAAGTTATGGTCAACACACCAGGCAAGTTATAGATATGAAATAATTTGTACTGATAAAGGTAATATGTAAAAATCCTTGCATGCATAGAAACTCAAAATATTTTGTCTATGTGAAAAGTTATCACAGGAAAAAATTAATGGACGTTTTCGTCCAATCGGGCAAGAGAACACTGAAAAAATGAATAAATGCAATTTGAACTTCTGTTTGTAATGAAACATACTACCACTCAATTCTGCATCGATTTTATTTTTGTAAAGATTGTTTAGTGTTTAGTAACTTTTACTGGAATGTATTGATATATAGGCCTATTTGTTCAGAGAAAGTACTTTAAATAGTAGTTTTAGTCAAAGATTTCAGTTAGGTATATATTGACATAGGCTGCTGTTAGTGGTTCAATTTCATTTGCTCAGATGTAGGCCATTTCACAGCAAGCAAAATATCTCTTATATGAAATTGAATAAAAGCTTAGGTGGTTAGGTTACAACCAGGAAACTTACACATTTAATCATAATCATAAGCTAATTTATTTTTTAAACAGGTCTAAGTGCATCTACTTTTTATGGAAAAAAGATTCGAAAGCCAGCCCAAAATATACAAATACGTGACATTTCTCTTGGTTCTGTTTATAGTGATGTCAACTCTGATTCAGAAGATGATTCTTTTCTGGATCCTAATTTTATCCCTGAACGTGATGCTATTGATGGTGATTGTTGTTTTTCTAATGGTGTACCAGTACTACATAATACTGACAAGAGTAATAATATGGTACTAAAAGTTAAAAAAAAAGTTTCTTTTTGTGTTATTCAATGTTTTGCAGACTCAGCCCTTCTGATTCAGTATATTTTTACCATTACGTAGTCAATTTTGAACCACAGTTTTTGCTGGAGCAACTTAGCAGTTCAACTACTTGATGCCTTTCCTCCGGAATAACAATGATGATTTCATAGTTTTTAAAATCCATACCTTTAGTTCCAAAGTCTGAAGCAGTTGCCTCTACACTACTGTGGCTTTAAATCTGATACAGAAAGCAAAAACTAATGAACAAGTTCTGAAGCAAAACATTGCAAGTGCCATTACTAAGCTTCTAATTGATTTGTTTTTGAATGGATTTTGTGTTGTGTAGCTTGCTGTTTTCTGCCACAATAATAATCGGGTGCATAAAATATAAAAGGAATGCATTTGCAGATGCTATTCAAATAGATTTATCTAATGAGAGATCAACATCATTACAATCAGATGATCCAGTTGCCGATGACTCTTCTGAAGATGAGAGTGTTCCTTCTTCTCGGGTTTCATGGCGACAAGGAAATGTTTTTGATTACACTCATGAATATGAATATCTTGGTCCAGAACATGAAATTGCAGATGTTTTGAAGGAGCCAATAGATTATTTTAGATCTTTTTTTACTGATGAATTTTTGGATGTACTTGTTTGTCAAAGCAATCTATATTCGGCACAGATCAATCCAAACAAACTACTTAATGTTAATATAAAAGAAATGGAGCAATGGTTAGGAGTTTCTATTTATTTTTCAATTAGCAAACTGCCAAATACTCAAATGCATTGGTCAAAACAGCTTGGATCTTATCGAGAGGTTGTAGCTGATGTTATGAGTAGAAACAGATGGGAGGAGATCAAATCTAGATGTCATATGGTAGACAACACAACTTTGGATTTAAATACACCAGATAAACTGTTTAAAATTCGACCAATGGTAGATTATCTGCGAGAAAAATTTCGAAAAATTCCAATGACGCAGAGCTTGTGTGTTGATGAACAAATTGTTCCGTTTAAAGGGCACAGTGGAATAAAACAATATATGCCGAATAAACCTCATAAATGGGGATATAAATTTTTTGTTTTGGCTGACAGCAAAGGCATGACATATGACTTCCTTCCGTACACGGGAAAGATAGAACCAGTAAATGATGAAAATATTCCAGACCTCAAAGCAAGCGCAAACTCTCTACTTCATTTGGCACAATCCATTCCAAATAATCATAATCACTTTCTTTATTTTGACAATTGGTTTACCTCCATTCCACTGATGCGTCACTTAGCTACCAGAGGAATATGGTGTTGTGGAACAGTTCGCGTGAATCGCATACCGGGAATGAAAAAAGGAAAAGCCCATGACAAAGATCTAATGAAAAAAGGAAGAGGTGCTTATGAAGAAATAAGATCAACTGGAGATCCAATTGAAGTTACATATGTAAAATGGTGCGACAACAAAATTGTAAATATCATTTCGACATTTGCTAAATCAAGACCTCTTACTACAGTATCACGATTTGATTATAAACAACGAAAAAAAATTGATGTTGAATGCCCCAACATCATTAAACTTTACAATAAATCTATGGGAGGTGTTGATTTGGCTGACTGTTTGATTGAACTTTACCGAATTGACATCAGGTCAAAGAAGTACTACTTTCGGTTAATTTTCCACATGATTGGTATGGTCATTGTAAACAGTTGGCTTTTATACAAACGTGATGCAATCAGTTTAAAATTGCCTAAATCTGAAATTCTTGCTTTAGCTCCGTTTAAATTAAAAGTGGCAAATTGTTTAATGAAAGAAAACAAAGCTTTTGCGGGAACAAAGAGAGGGAGACCATCTCCGCCAATGAAAGATGCCATATCTAAAAGAAGAAGACCATATCAAACTCTTCCAGATCAGGCAATACGGTTTGATAATGTTGGTCATTGGCCAGAAATTAAAGACAGCAGAAAAATGTGTAAAAACCCAGGCTGCAGTGGAAAAACCAATGTATATTGTTCAAAATGTGACATAAGCTTATGCTTGAATAGCTCTAACAATTGTTTCAAAAACTTTCATACCAAATAAATCAAAGATTTTTATATAATTATCAATTATTTCCAAGGGCTGATACCGGCATATTATGTTTCTCTGAGCACTAAAACATTCAACTTGTAACATCATTTGTGATAGTTTTTGCTTGTAATTGCTTTTGTGATGTTTTGTTATAATTTTCTTGCATGACTTTGATACTTTGCTTGTGGTCATTAAAATACGTGCATTCAAATGTGGCTTCTTCTTTCCCAAATGGACGAATTCGTCCATTAAAAAAAAAATCTTAAAAAAAAAGATTTTTCAAAAATTTAAATCGTAATCATGATTCGAGTCAGGCTACAAACGCAAAACTCACAAAAAAAATTTTTTTAGTTTAAAAAAAATAATTTGGTCCGTAAAGGGTTAAAGCAACTTACCCAACAAAAACTAAACTTAAACAGCTGAAACTATAATGCACTAAAACTACATGGTTTGTTGCGTTAGCAAATGGGAAGCAAAATTGGAATTTAAAGATGACAACATAAACATAAAATTATGACAAAGCAAATTATTTAAGACATTTAAGAACGAAAATTTTGTTTGCTGTCATTTCCCAGCACAAATTATAAATGTTGACCCCGATTTTATTTTGGTTTCTTTGAAATGTTGTTTAATTAGCGATCATTTCTGTTGTTGCTCAAGCTAAACCTGGTAAAACATTTTGTAGGTAAACTTATTGAAAATGTTTCAAAGGAACAAGAAATATCTTAAAGAAAAATAACAACGTCAATTAATCCTAGGCTGAACAAAACCAAATTTCCAAATGGTCTTGAGTAGGATAAAACCTGTCAACAAAGCCAAGAATTAAGATTTATGTGCGCCCGATTAACTTCAAGAGCAATGTTTAGTTCTGATTTAAAATCTTCTCTTTGCAGTAAAGTGGTAAATTGCTTGTTTAAATGTGGCGAACTTACTGTAAAATTCTCTTGTTGTTGCTGTTATTGTTTTTATTGTGTTTATCTTTCCTCTTTCTCGGTAGGGAGGCATTGACTTTGACATAAAACGGTTAGTATCGGCGCTTATACTGCAAAACGATTTGGCTCAACCTCACTTGTGCAGACGTTGTTTCATTGCATTTCGCGCGAAAAACTTTCAATTTGTCTGATTGGATTCTTTTTCTCAAAAAACAAGTGTGAGACGAAGGTCTGGCAATATTCTATCTGTTTGTTTAAGCAATTGCTATATGCTGGCGCGTCTTTACTTAATCTGGTGCTACTATAGCGTGAGGTCTACCGACATAAGTCACCTACCGAGATGCAGGGTGAGGTCTACCGCTTGATTCGCATCTACCGAGGTGCAAATCGCGTGAGGTTTGGGTTAGGGTTAGAACCACTTCCCTAACCCTAACCTTAACCCTAACCCTAACCCTAACCTTAACCCCTAACCCTAACCCTATCCCTAACCCTAACCCTAACCCTAACCCTAACCCTAATTCTAACCCTAACCCTAACCCTAACCCTAATTCTAACCCTAACCCTAACCCTAACCCTAACCCTAACCCTAAACTTAACCTTAATCGTAACCCTAACCCTGGAATGTATGTGTGGTGTTTGGAATTATTATAGCTATAGTAGTAAGTGTGCAGCTATAGTGTGGCTATAGAGAGGGGAGGGATAAATAATTCATTGGTAGACCTCACGCTATAGTAGTAACCGGAGGTAGATCTCACGCTATAGTGTGGTAGACCTCACGCTATAGTAGCACCCTTAATCTTTATCTTCAGAAACGAATTCGAAATTTGTTTCATCTTCTGAGTTAATCTGTATTCTGTAGTAGGCAGAACCAAGATCTAAAGGGCTCTGCACGTTCAGCTGCCAATGGTAGTTGTAAATATAAGCAAAAAGTTTTGTACGTAATTATGCAAGCACTCCAAAAAGCTTTTGACATTAAATACTTGTTTGTAAAAGGTTCTTCGCAGCTTACAATATTCACCAGACATGATGAATGTCACTTTAAATGAGTCATAAACTAATGATTTTTATTTAAACAAACATATATTACATTCATTCTGCCTAAATACTAAGACCATTCAATATATTAGGCAAATTTTTCCATAAAACTTTTCTAGTGGAGATAAAAGCTTACTTTTTTAAATTTTTTGACATAATCTTTCTGCTCTGTCACACATTTCTGCCATCAGTGCACGAGTTTTTGTATGCCTTCTTTGTAGTAGTTAGTAGGCAATCGATCAATTCTTGTATTGACCCTAAAGCCAATCGCTGGCAGTGTTTGGTGTTGGGCTGATAGTGGTCGAAGTTCTTACTCCTGTTGGTCTTCCTGATTTGTCTTAATCGAAAACGTTTTTCCGTTCCTTCTTGAATAATTTAGCCTGTTTGTAGACATTTTTTTGGCTGAAACATACTTCTTCATAAGCAACAGATAATCTTCTGAATGTTTCATTTGGTTTGCACTGTTTGCTACCAAAAATCTGTTTAATCCTCGAGCAAATTTCCAGGTCAGCCATTTTGTAAAATTGAAAAAAAATTAAAACCAAAACAATAAGCTATCAAAGCACAAATTACGAGAAGTTTAGATTTAATACGTAAAAAAAGATAATAAAACAAAAGTAAGCTTTTGTTTCTACTAGAAAAATTTTTGTGAAAAAATCCACCATATATTGTGAATGGCTCTCGTATACGTGCCCCAAAATTCGCAACAGGGGCTCCCTTGGAAATGCTTTATAAATTGCCCAAGGTACTAGATACCCCTTCAAAAATCTCATTTGTTCTTCAATCGTCTAGAGCTGCCTGATGTTAGATTGTGACGATTACTTTTGCAAGGACTACAACACAGAACATAATTTTTTCGTAAGTAACGCAAGCAAACAATATTGAAATAGTTCTTTATTAACTCTGTTTTTCTCTACGTCTAAAATCCCAACAGACAAAATTGCTGGTATGAAAAATCGCAATTTTTTTGTATCATAAGAAAACAATGAACTAGAAAAAAATATTCAAACAACAAACGTTTTGAAAAACATTTATGCTCTGTAACACCAATGCAGCGTAAATAACGGCAAAATTTTTTGGAGCATAATTAGCTTTGTTATAACTTTTGTTGCAAACAGAGGTTGTTTTTGTCATCATTACCAGCTAAATGGTGAGTCTCGTGCTATCTTTCATTTAGCTCATAATAAACTTGATCCACTAAATGCTGTAAATTAAAAGATTGTTTTTAATAATGAAATCATTTGAAACGTCACCGCTCATTTTTGCAGCTATATTTTGTGAGCTGGTCAATCAAGCCTAGTTTTATATTTCTGTGCCCAATAGTTTAGAAGAGCTAAAAAAATAACAGATGTTGAATTTTATTCAACCTACCATAATTCTTCAGAGCATTTATTGCAGTTACCGAATCAAACAGCATGCGCAAAATGTATAAACGCTGAAAGTACATCATCATTTTGAAGTAGAATTTGGTGTAAAAAGTAAGAAAAACAGTGAACTGAACTGAACTAAGCAGCACGCAAAACAAAACAGACAGGGAGTAATTGGTTTTGTATGATACTTGTCAAAGTTATAAAATATTTTTGAGAGTATTTTGTCACGCCACAAGATCACTACTTTCATTCATAAAAACTGATTGGACCACTAGTAATCCACTTTTGCGGCAATCATTTGCAGCACCTCATTTGTGAAGACTGCTAAAATGTTAATGCCTGCAATCATGTATGGCTGGGGCGGCGGAAACATAAGCTGCCAATTTTCAGAAGGTTAACTTACCAATTAAATTTTTTAGCCTTATTGTTGTTAAAAAATTTTTTAGAAACCCTCTATCTAGTAATAAGGAATTTGTCCGAGTCGATAAACACCATTTTGTAATCAATTTCAAAAAGAACTCCAAATGGATTATGAAACTGTTGCTATTTGCTAAATCTGCTTCATTCAATTTTATTTGTCCGCATTTAATACGCCATTGTGCATTGTTTACAGCAGAAATGCCCTCAACAGAATTCTCAAAATAGTGGCCTACTTTGCTGATGTTAGTTCCGTTGTATTTTAAACACCACACATAAAAAATTAGAAAGAAAAATATCTGTTTGAACCATTTTATAACTTTTTCTTTCCAAGCCGATGTTTTGTAACAGTATTTTGAGGTACATTAGCAAGCTTATAAATTGATGACTCACAACAATATTTCGAGTTACACATAATGCATGACGTAAAGAAATATTATTAAGTTAACATATTTATCATTCCAATGCGATTATAGCAAAATAATTGTGCCTCTTCATTTAAAACGATACTCCATGTCAAGAACTAAATCATGGCTGTGATTTAGATTAAATGCTATGTTGATTCATTTTTAAATAGCATATTACAAAATTGAAATAATATTATAATATTTTTTCAAGCTGAAACTTGTTGGTTTGCTCTTTTTAACTGTGAGAAAAAAGTATAACGAAACAATTAAAATGATAAGCGTCAATTTACCTTTTTTCAGTCGTTTAACTGTGCTTCTTTTAAAAATAAATGACCTATATTAATATAATTAAGCAATTATTAGCTCACAATCAGGTTTATTGTGAGCCCACAATAGCAGTCATTACAGTTGCGTGAAGCCTACCATTAAAGCATAAATTCATTGCCAAATAGCAGCAATTACGGGCGTTAATTTGCCTATTTTATTGAGTGACCTTTAAATACTTCTTCATTGTCATACTTCATTAGTTGGACATAGAATATTGAGCCAAGATTAAACATGAAGTTGATGGACAAGTCTTTAAGGCTTACATAATTAGTTCATTTTTGGGCAAAACTGCTTTTTCATGTTCAATAAGCTTTTCCTTCTTTGGAAATTTGTTACTGCAATGCCTCGTATCTTTTGCAATTGTCGTAAATCTTTTAAGGAGTCGTAATAAAGGTAAAATGAAATTTTGTTCAATTGTTATGCGCTAGTATTCCCCGTAATTTTTTTGCAATACCCTCTGTAACTGATGGCATAAATAAAGTTTCCCATTACTGCAAGTTTTATTGCCAATCGTTTTTTTTCAGGTGCTGTCAGATGGTAATAACACTGTGGTAAGTTTTGACATTGCTTTTTTTAAATTTATTATCATTTGTGCAACCTCCGCTATTCTATATGATGTTGTTTGACAGTTTGTCAGTTTATAAAAACTTTTTCTGTTCACAGATTCTTGATAGCACCATTAAGGTTTTTTTTTATAAACCATATGATTTAAAGTTAGAACTCGAATTCCAAATACCCATCTCCAGTTAAAAACCTAGAAAATTTAAATTCCATTATGATTCCAGATATTGTTTTGTTTTTGAAAATAAGTATGCTGCAAAGGCTTTATGCACACAAACATAATCTAGAGTTTGTTTACAAAAGAGGATGCTTTATATTGAGTCTATCTAACATCAATTTCATTTAGCTCAACAATTTTCAGATTATTTTGTGGCTGTAAATTGAGCAAATCGCGTGAGTCAATTATGACTTGATGGTTCTATTGCTTTGTCTGCGTCAAGTTTATTCATAATAAGATAATTTGGGACTGCTGATAAAAATAATAGAATTTCGACACGTAAAAATATCGGCAGTAAGTAGGCAACTACTAGTCGCGTTCCTGTCTGACACAAATAATTATATCTCGCTTTTAAATATAATCAAACTGTTTTTAGGCAAGCGAATTGTTTATTTTTACATCATCAATTAGGAGCGCAATCATAAAATTACTTAAAAATAATGTTTGCAATGAAAAATAAAGCGCAGTAATACGAAAGGTAAAAATTTAATATATAAAGCGGAATTTTGTTTGCGCAAGTGTACGAGTGTGCGTACGTATATGCGCTTAACTTTTCCCAAACTACTCGACGTACAAAAATCAAACTTGTTGCGATTGATCACCACCAAAAGATGAGTATCACAATGCGTTGGTGACATCATGATGACGTCGTAACTAAAAATAATATGTTGAAAATAGACATTTCTTGACAGAAAACAACCGATTTTTGTTCAAACAAAAGCCCCCTCTGACTTACAATCATAAAAAAGATTTTATCTCTTTGGGGTCTAAAATGACGTCATAATCAACTCTAGATTGCACAGTTTGTATTTCATATTTTTCAAAAAACGACTGATTGTAGAAATGCTGTTAAAAGCTTTTATGACAGATGTTAACTAGCTGTTTTGGATAAAAAACGCTACCACAATTTAAACTAATTTGACTTTGCAAAGAGCGATTCTGTTTTTAGAAATTTTAAACCTTCTAAGCATGTTTCTTCATTTTTTCTCTTGCACGCTCAAAACTTAGTCTATGATGTCATAATGCTGTCTGCTACGATTAACACAGCTTTCCGCTACCAGAGATCATCACATGAAGGTTTTTTTAAAAATTGCAACATTTTTACAAAATCAGCTTAATTAAAAGCTAATTTGTGATCTCATTTCTTAACCGATTTTCAAACGTTATCAAAAAAATTAAAGGTTGCTTCAAGGAAATGCCGATAATATATAGCGTGGATCTTTATTATTTGTTTTATACTAAAAATAATGAACTCTTTACCCCTCCCAAAAAATCATAAGCTGAGAAAAAAGAGAATAATTTGAAACATAAAAGTTATATTAAGGTACTCACAATTTGTGTCGTTAGAAAGCTAAGCAAATTTTCTTTCCAGCAATATGTGACTCTGATTATTTAGCGTTAAGAATTAGTTTATAATGGCTAATCATAAATTTGTTGCCATGGATTATGTTGAAGTTTTTGTTGAACAATTATTCCACTGGACTTAAGAAACTTGCAATTGTTAGACAAAGTTAGTTCTTTGGTACATTTTGACTACTTTTCCTCACAGCCAGCTTATTATCTGTTTATCGATGGCGTAGTGGCGCGATGGCGTAGTGGTTAGAGCGTCCGCTTTGCCGTCAGTAGACTTGGGGTTCATTTCCCAAGTCGAGTCAAACGAAAAGGCTTTAAAAAATGGTATTCACTGTTTCCCTGTTCGGTGCTTAGCACATAGGGACAGTGTGGAAAACAAACCGGCAAGCTTGCTTGTTGTGTCCTTAAGCAAGGCACTTAACGGGATACCTCCATCTTTATGTGGCAGACAGGTGGTGGGGCCAAGCAGTCTACCCGTCGTGGTCGCCCAGTCTAATTGAAGACTCGCAAACAGAGCTTGAGCGCTCACGCTGTGGATGTACATCTTTCTGCATAATGCTCACAACAAATAGCTCAAACGAGGAAGAAGATCTGTTTAAATTTTCAAAAGCATTTATTTAAAAATAAAGTTTCTAAACACTTTTGAAATGCAGCCTAATGGTTGAAAACACCCAAAATTTTCATTGCTGCTCTCCACATAATTCAATTTTCAAAAAAACTAAGTGTTTTGGCAAATTTTGATTGTATTTCCCTGTTACCATGGTTCCTTGGCATTACCTTTCAAAATTTTCAAAAGGATTTAACTGAAAATGAAGTCTCTAAACATTTTAATATATAGCCAACTCCAAGCAAACCACTAGGTAATTCTCTAGAAAAAGAGGAGGGGTTAAAGATGTCTCTGTTTTATCTTTTGCATCAAAATATTAGTATCAAGCTACATATGATCTAAATGTTAAAACCTTTTTCTTTGCAATTGGGTATAACCATCTGATTTAATGTTTTGAACCTCAACCTTGCTGATGGGGGCCCTGCTATTGCAATAACTTAACTGCGAGTACTTCGCTTCGGGTGAGTTTGCTCATTGCATAGCTACGTTTATGCGAGCATCAAGCAACATGCGCGATCAAAGACGTTGCTCATACAAATTCGCCTAAACTTACGAAAACTTTGTAGGTTGCCGTTCTAATATTTTATAGCTTATTCCGGAAAATGCATATCAATCATCTTCGCGGCCTCCCGTAACTTCAATATGCTTTTAAGCACTTGCTGAATTTAACGAATAAAATTCTGTTTAATTTAAGAACGCCTATGGTGAAAACAGGGCGAATATGACGTTGTCAGCGGCAATAAACTTGGGAGACATGTAGTGGCTGTGGGCAATCGCTCATAACGTTGTTATTAATCGATTTCGTTTCAAGAAAGATTAGTTTTTGCTAAAAGTAATTCGAAAACATCTGACGCTGTATCAAGCTGCAACAAGCAATTATTCATTTAAGTCTTTTTCAAGCATGCTTTCTGCTTCTGTCTTGAATACTGTTGAATAAGCAGCGTTACGTCATCATCTTGAATGAAATCACAATGATCATACTACATAGTGAGAACAACAGAAGGCAGAAAAATTATTCACTATCATTTTTATAGGAAACAGAACTACAGTTAACTTTGGGTATAAGGGACTTGTCGGGACCAGCTAGATTTGTTCCTTTATATTTAATAGTCCTATATTTTCGACCGACATTGCTTTGAAAATTATTCATTTCGATCACGAAAATCGGAAAGCCGGCAAGTTCGCTTGTTGTGCCCTTGGGCAAGGCACTTAACGGGACGCTCTACCTTTATGTGGAAGACAGATGACCCGGAAATGGCAACTCCCAAGCGAGTGCGGACTTACCGACCAAAACATAGCGATATATCGCTTTCTCGTGAATGGAAGATAAATATGGCAAAAAAATAGTCTTTTATAAGCGAAATTCTCATATATTTGAGTTTCTTGAATTCGTAGTTGAGTGTGGTAAAGCTCGTTATTGATATTTGTCATTGATAGCCTCTTTGCACTGGTACGAAATACCAATTTTCATTTAAATGTAGAGCAATGTTCTAAAAAATCTCAACTTTTCCACAGTGAGAAAGCCAATAATTTCTTTTACTGCCACTGGAGTACTGGAGCAAGGCAGTTGAATTTTTTACTAAAATGAATACTGATATTGATACTTAATACTGATACTTAATTACTGATATTAATACATCTTACGAAGAAAGAATATTATCAGGCAAAGGTGTAGTGATTGGAACGTTCGCTTTAAAGTAGGTAAACCAGGGTTCAATGCCCTTCCCGAATAGTGCTTATAGACTTAAAAAGGAATATTAATAGTTTCCCTACCTGAAGCTTAGCGTGAATTGGGATAGCTTTCGCTTCATGTGACAGACATATAATTTATTGATGGGATAACATGGCTTGGATGCATCAAGAAAACCAATATTGTTTCAAAATCGTTCTACGACGTTAGAATGGTTGAGGTAGAGATGCCTAACAAAGAATTTTTCACCTTATACAGCTTCGAAATTAGACCAGCATGGCAGAATACGGACCCTTTCTCACCAAAAAATGAAAAGAGGTGAAATCTACCACCAACAACTGATTAAGAGCTGAAAAAAGAAGAACAATACTCTGTGTATACCTGGTGTAATATTTCATAGCCCAGTTGTTTTATCTAGAAAAGAAATGTTTCTCAAAATTATTTAAGACATTAGCCACCTATTTTTGTTTAAACTTTCTGCCAAGGATTTTTAACCATATTTTCGATGTGACAATCCATCATCAACTGACTACAATTTTGATTCGTTTTATTTATCAAGCTAAGCATCATTTTATTGCGATAAAAATTTACATTTTTGTATAATGACTCTTCGAAGCACTGCATTGCCATTGAAAAATAAAGCAAATTGATTTTCTGTCTGTCGGAACTTCAAAAATTGTACAGTTTGGTTAAAAATACTGGATAAAAACTATACCAAAGTGTGTAAACCACCACTTTGATCAAGTTTAGTCTAGTTACTTAACAAACCTAACTCAAAAATCTTGTTGGAGGTACAGAATTTTGATATAGCTTTGAAAAAAGCTGTTTGAGCCATAAGCTTTTCGTGACGCTCTCATCAGTGGCGGTATCGCGTCAAAAGGGAAGATCTAGAGTGAATAAGTGTTTTATGTGAATAATTGGGACGTTAGGCAATCAAGACAAGCCAATGATAGCGCTAGTATTGCAAAGCGTGCCAAAGAAAAATTTCGCAATTGCGAAAGTTAGAGAAGGCGCAGCAGGAGGCCAAATGCCACGATTATCGATAGAGTTTGAGAGTGTCGTTTGAATGTTTAAAACCGGATTGTGACTCCGCCATTGCTCAGCATCTTTTAGATAATGATCGATGCGCATCAAAATATGATGATAAGCGGTTTTTAATCCTCGCCGCAGCGCGCAGCTCTTTCCATCTTAATCTTTTAGACTTAGAGGCTACTTATGTCAAGACCCGACGCCCGGTGTTATGCAGACAGAAAGAGTTTGTTTACACTCTCAAACTCTATCGATAATCGTGGCATTTGGCCTCCTGCTACGCCTTCTCTAACTTTCGCAATTGCGAAATTTTTCTTTGGCACGCTTTGCAATACTAGCGCTATCATTGGCTTGTCTTGATTGCCTAACGTCCCAATTATTCACATAAAACACTTATTCACTCTAGATCTTCCCTTTTGACGCGGTACCGCCACTGATGAGAGCGTCACGAAAAGCTTATGGCTCAAACAGCTTTTTTCAAAGCTATATTAAAAGCTAATTTAAAAATGCATGCATTTTTGTCATAGACTGAATGTCTATCGTTTCAAGGGATGATTGCCGGGATGATTTTTTGATTTATAGGGTAATGTTTATCCTAGAGCACGTGCGTGATTTACAGAAATATCGCAAACGCACTTCAAACCCATCTAAGTGGCAAGCAGTTTTGATTTTTAACTCAGATTGATAAGTCATTGCGCAAATGTATTTTTTTCAAGCGCCATTATAATGTGAACTTTTCTTGTAGATGTTTACACTTCCAAATGTACTCAAACCTTAATGCGAGTTTATGCATAAAAACTATGCAAATTGAATTTTGAGAAGTTTGTTTGAATGTACTATATCAGTGGTTCTCAAACTTTTTTCGATGCGACGCATTTAAAAAACCTTGCGAGACTTTGCGACGCACCAGGCAGCATCCTAAGGCTTAGTTTGCTGTACTGCGAGATAAATGTGACCCATAATCTACACAAATAACTGTCTTTATGCTCCCGAGATTTTGGATTGGCTTGTCATCTTCAATCGTAAAATTACCCTCTTTGCAACATCTCAAAGTTTGTAACTCATCTTTCCTGTTTTCGTCCAACATACGACTGAATGCTTTATTCTTTATATATTTTTCGCCAATTAAGTTAAACTTCTGCAATTTGATTCTTGAATACGAACGCAACAATTACAACAGTGTATTAAAAATACTATTGTGAAAATGCTACTGATTATGAATGTCAGAAGAAAGTAAAAAAGGAATCTACGATCAGAGTTCTTTTGACGCAATAAAACCTACTTATTGGCACAAAACCAAATTATACCGCGACGCCCTTGGAGAATTGAAACGACGCACCGAGGCGTCGTGACCCACAGTTTGAGAACCACTGTACTATATGATAGATTATTTGTAATCCAAAAAATTCCCGAAGAACCAGTGTTAAGTTTTGTAAAATTGATATTTTTACTTGCCATATTTAAAAAGAAAATCTAGCATGCATAGGTGTCATCTTTCTGGTTTTCCAATTATGTGTTTGAAAACTATTGTCCTTTGCAAGTTGTTATATTCTTCTCCATCAATGCGGCATTTATTAGCAAATAATTTAGTTTCGTGTCTCAGGATCATGATGATAAGTTGTACAAAAGGTATTTGACGTGGGTACTTGACAACCAATGACATGAAACTTTATTATTCCAAGTACTTTTCAATAAACGACGGTGAAGCTTAAGGTTAAACGTTGCTAATGAAGCAAATAGCACTTGAATCACTGCAAGGCTCTTAAAGTGACAGGCGACCGTTAAAGGTAACACGTTGTTTTAACAACTACTTGGTGATTATACAATCACGTTGTCATCCCAACCCCAATCGGAAAAAAACACTGTAATGGGTACTAGTGATTTTTAGTTGACGTAGTAAGAACTGATCATTAATCGGTTTAATTTTAGCGGTTTACAGCGTACCAACACTCCATTTAAAATAGATCTTTCATAATCTCCAATGCTTCAGAAGTGTATGCTTCTAAGTAGTTGAGATTGCCATTTCGCTTCTGGTTGCGCTATATGTTTGAAGAAATATATATTTATTGGCAAAAATACAGCAGCCTGTTTCACTGTTTAGGGTCCTTAAATATCTCTGCAAAAAAAACAAAAAATGATCGCAAAACAAACTAAGAAAATAGTATTACCTACGGTTGTTCAAGGAGAATAAGTAGAAGTAGTAGAGCAGCCAACGAAAACCTATCAAACTAAGGGAAAACAAATATTGAAAAATAATCTTTTCTGCTGATTCTACAAACAGCAATCTCAAGTAATGAGAAGGTTGGTATGAGAGTTATAGTGACGTAACAATGGTAAAAGTATATACTTAGTGTGGTAAATACAAACCGTCCAATCTGATATTAATTGGACGGTTTTTTTTAGGTTTATATGTTTTTTTCTATTACTTTTTGCAGTTTTCCTTTTTTTTTTCTTTTTTGTCTGTTTCACTTTTCCAACTTAAGACTACCCATTTTTTGGGGTGAAATATTGTCCATTTTTAGCTGTAGCAGTAAGCCTAACGACTGTATCTTAATTTAAATTTTACATAATAGTTTTGCCCGCGTAAAATCTAGGTATCAAAATTACACCCATACCACTGAATCAGTTTGAATATCCTTTTCTCCAATCTATCAGCAAAATTAAATTTAAAATATTAACATGGTAAAATTTTTATTTCAGGCTTTTTTCCAGAAGGTGTTTATAATGGTAAGTAATAGGCCAAATGTCTTTAAAGTAAGTCTTACATATCAATACTTAAAAAAATCGAAAACTGGTAGACAACAGCATGGGAATCGCAACTTAAACAGAACGACTAAAAAGTAAAATAAAACGAAGCACACACGCATACACACGTAACCATATTGTCAGTTAGACACATTTATACGAGAAATGCCCCAAAAATATCAAAAAATGATGGATTGCTGATGTGGCGCAAACGTAAATGAACGTTGTGATCAGATTCTCCATCTTGCCTAAACAGCAAGTTATTTCAGAGCAATGGCGGTTAAGAGATATCATTCCTGTATTTATCAAGGCTGAGTTTTTTCCCTGAGTTCTGTTTCAGGATCAATAGTACTGTAAAGGCAACTGAAGCCGATCAAAATACGAGAAATGGTCACATGAATGTCTTTAAAAATAGTAGCAGGTAGATAGGCTTAACGGGAACATTTTTTGAAAATATCGATTTCCTCCAAAAAATATTGGGCCCCAAAAAATTATATCAAAAAAATTTTCCTGAACAAAGTTGTTGCCTTGATCCTTAGAAACAATGATGCTTTAGTAATTGATTTGCAATAGTACTTTGCGTCTGAATAAGCCATTATTTCTTTTTGTATCCTTTTTTCGAGCTGCGAGAACAAATGGAATTCAGAAGCAAGACAAAGCTATAAAAAGCATTTCAAACAACAAAAAATGGCCTTTTAAATGCAAACATGAAATACTGTAAATCTTGTTTGCAATTAATGATCCTACTTTCAGCCAAATAGTAAATGTTAAGAGGCATCACTAACACTAAGTGCTGCATTATATTTCCGTCCTTTAAAAATGTAGGCTATTGTTCTATTCAAGAAATAGTTGAAGGAAAATCATCATATGATACATGTAAATCCACTTCAACCTGAGTACACGCGCATTAACAGATTGGCATTTCGCCATTCTTCTGTAATTACGCAACGTTACTACGCGAAAGATGTTAATGTAAGTTATAACAATTTGTGATGATCACACACAGTATGGTACAATGCTTCCAATGGCTGATTGTATCACAAGATTTTTGATTAAACAACTGCCAAAGTCTTCAGTGATGCTTCCGATAATCAAGTTGAGCTGGGTATGTTTGTTTGTGGGTAGAAGCAGTGCTGTGGAGAGGCTTACTCTGTTTGGTGCTGAATTTTTTAGGGTCGGGACGTTAGTTTTTTAGGTTACCAAAATTTTTGCCACTTTATCTTTTTGTGATAGTATTGAAGTGAAGATATTTTTTAAAGGTGCCAAAATTATTTTAAATTTCAATTGGCATGTAACATTTCCAAAAAACTCCAGGTCCAAAGGGAGTGCTTACACTCGCGGCTCAACGTTGCTTGGCACAGTTTGACTGCTGCTTTAGAGCACTGTTCGATTTCTTTATTCTTTTTTGTTTTGCATAATCAGAAGAAAGTAGATTTTCTTTCAGATAAATTGACCAAAACGTACTTCAGCAGCAAAATTTTTTGTAGAAAATTGGTTTCGACAACGCTTGGAGAATTTTCTTTTTAACTTTTGGTTAATTATTTTTTCTCATGCTAAAGAAGTGTGTAAGCTAATGGGCGTTTGGTAGTCATGCTATTACTTTTTTGGTATATAAAAAGTAATAAAAAAATTTGATTTTTGTTCCTTTGTTATTTCTATATTGAAGGTCTTGATGTAAAGTAAAATTGTCCTGGTAAGATGACGTAAACGCGCAACCAATAAAAAGGCTATAATTTGAGGATTTCGAAAGTTATATAAATGTGGAGATGCCATTCAATTTTTATATACCGCAAATCTGCTTTGGCCCGCTGTAGTAGCACTTGCTTGAAGTCTAGGTATGAGTCACATAACTCACTTGGGCTTCCTATCTTACCATAAACCTGTATGCTTGACAGATTGTGTAGAAGGATTTTAACATCGGATACGGTTCAACGGACAAGAAGACATCAATGCCATAAAAGTTGCAGAACATGTTTGTTGGACATGTTGAACCATATGTCTACGAACCAGATTTTATTTTGATCTTGTCGCACATCAAACCTTGTCCAGTTGCTCGGTCTCTCGACTACATCTTCTTCCAGAATTCAGAAGATTGGGACAAGAAAAACTAATTTTAAAGTATTGTGCAACTCTCCGACACTCACCACAAAATCTTGAGTAAGAACCACAGGTCATTTTGAGTGGCAGAAGCTTCTTCGCATGGATTGATCTCATTTACCATCGTCAAAGCCATAAGTGGAAAATAACCTGATTCGGATACAAGGGCCACTTTTAGACAAGATTGACGAACGATTGTATATTTTTTTTTGTGACAAGCGGGTGCAGAAAAGCTAATTATCGTCATTTTGTTACGTCGATTATTTTTTTTAACTGACTCTTTATACATTTACTAAGCTAACAACATAACAATGAAAGTTCTCATTTTGTACAACTTTTTCAAGCTTTGTCTTTAATTCATTTCCAGTAAATAATTATCTATCAGTCTGCATTAATATACAAAATTAAAGTAATAGTCAGCATCATATTGATCAATGCTTGTAGTTCTTTCATTGTTGTAAAAGCTATAATCTTTAGAGCATTAAGTCTATAAAACTGTGCGGTGCGGAAAAAAAAGAGTTGAAGCAATTGTCATTTTTCTCAACATACTATTTATGTATTTATTCTCCTGGCTTTGTCGTGACAATAGTGGCTGATTTATCGTCGGGACTACTTTCTTTGGATCTATTTGTTCGTTAATATATCGAATGTTTTGTTTTAACTCATTCATGCGTTAATTTTGTACTTTACCTTAAGTTGCGTACCGTCACCTCATTTTATTATTTTGCCTTTTTAATCACTTTGTAGTTTTTTTTGTGCACCCGTCGGCAAATTAGTAGTTGCTGTAGTTTAGTTTTGCATTTTTTAATCAATTTGAGATTTTGTCAGTGAAGATTGGACATTCAAGTTTTAAGTTTAGTTGGTAAAAGAGTTAAAAAAATCGTTCTTACCATTTACTGATTGTTATCTAAAGCATGGAGTCATAAGAGAGTAAACTGCTACAGTCGCTATCACACTATTCCAAAATTTCTGGCGAGCCTACATATCTGTTGAAGATTAAATATTAATCACATATTGCAAAGTATTGGCACAAGCTCTATTAAAATTTTGAATTTGTAATTTTCGGTTGAAAGAACAACGCTTTCTTATTGCTTGATGCATCTACTCTAAAAACAGGTTAACCAAGTTTTTTTGATTAAGAAAAAAATTAATCAATTCTTTCAAGAATTCAGTTGTTTGTTTGATTGATTATAAAAAATCGTCTGTGCTCAACATCGTTTTCTTAACCTGCTGTTTTTGTTCTGGGTTTTTCTTTTCAGTTTATTTGCATATAGGCCAAAGACCAATTTAGATATTCCAGAATACGTCGTATAAGATATAAAAATTTGAAAAGGTTTACAACTATCGTCGTTAGCACCATCGTTTCAGCTTTAATGATGACCTAATTTAAGCTGTAACGACTTATAAGAGACATTTTAACTGATTAAGCGAGAAAAGCGCGGTTGCTCCCTTTTACGTTTTGATAATAAGTATTTTAAGCAAATACAAAAAATGGCTATTTAATAGTAACTTAAATTTGTCTTTTGTGCTATTTACGGAATTAAATACAAAGAGTTTGATTATTTGCAATACGTCCTTTAACCAAATATTGGCTTCTTTTCGGCAATATTTTTTTAATCATTCTCTCGTGATTTTGATGAAAGCTTTTACTAAAATTTAGCTCTATAAGCATATTAAAGTCAGCTTTTTCTAATTTTAGAGCAGTACTAAACGCTAAATTGATTTCAGCCCGATTGAAATCCACATCCATTTAGTTACAAATCGGCAATCAGGAAATTGTAGGTTCAAATTTTGCCCTATTTGCACTATCGCCAAATTAAATGCCAATGACCCACATTGTCTAGAGCAGGGGTCACCAACCTTTCTTGGACCACGGGCTACTTTTTGAATATTGATTAAAGTGGGGGTGCACTTATCCTAAAGTTTGCAACATCCCGGACTTGATGTTCGATCTATTTTGTATTGGCAGGCGGTGTCATTACATATCTGTTGCCATTACTTCGGTGGCCGATGTCTCGCAACCTTAGGCTACCTTTCTTTTTTTTAAAGCCACCATCGATTTTTGAAAAAATTTTGAGAATATTTTAAAACAGGCTGGCGGGCACTTTATATTGTCTTCACGGGCGACATGGTGCCCGCGGGCACACGGTTGGTGACCCCTGGTCTAGAGAGATAGAAGAAAATGTTTTTAACAGTTTTGTTTGCTGCTTTCTCATTGCGAAGCCAGGATAGCTGGCTGAGTCAATCTTTATCAACCCGATATCTGACGAGCAGGCTACCCCTACCCGACGTCGCCAGCAGAGCCGTACAGTATCAAATATATTGGTTGCATAGTTTGAAGCGTCCTCAAATTATCGTGAGCATGCTGTCCAAATTTAAAATCACTTTATAATATCCTACGAAAAAGAACTTGAAATCACTTATTAAAAGTATTAGAATGAATTGGCTTTCTGGTGATTATCCAAAAATACAAAA
This sequence comes from Trididemnum clinides, assembly GCA_963675345.1. NCBI lineage: Eukaryota > Metazoa > Chordata > Ascidiacea > Aplousobranchia > Didemnidae > Trididemnum > Trididemnum clinides. Next base: position 31,726,988 of record OY776289.1, on the reverse strand, counting down.
TCTTAAAATACTCTTCCAGTGTTTGCTTTTAAAAAAAGTAAAGTGCAGCCTTGTTTGAATTAATTGGATTAACAGCAACAGAACACAGTAAATGTAGCACATCAACTAAACAAGCGATTTAAAAGTTAAGAACAGTTTTCTCACAAAGTTAGCATTTTGTGTGACCTGACTTATTCCTCAAAACTCCTTGCACTGAGTTCGGCATTGAGGCGACCAAGTTTCGGCAGTTGTAACTGATTGTTGGACCACAATACAATATCTGAATTATGGCTTCAATCATCTTTGTCTTCGTGGTGAAGTCCGTTTTTCTTAGTTTTGTTTTGATGATAGACCAGAGATTTTCAATTGAATTCAGGTTTGGAAAATTTCCTGGCAGATTGAACACTATCACCTTGTTTTTCTTGAAAAAATTTAGCATCATTTCGGACTTGTGGCAGTAAAAGACCTCAGAATCATCGGGAAACTATTTTTATCTCTTAAAGCAACCTGCTCTTCAAAACTTCAATGTATTGGGATGATCGCATCATACTCTCATCAGGGCAGAGGAGACCGACACTGAAATATCAGAGACAATCCCAAAACATCTTTTTTCAGGATATTTCACATGTTGTTCAATGTGGTTTCTAGTGACTGATTCTCCCTTCGAACGACGAACATGATGACTTCTCTGCCCTTAAATAAAGAAATAGCTCTCATCGCAAAACATATCTTTTTTCCAGTCTTCTTTTAAACATAACCTTTTTCCAATCTTCTTTTGTCCAGCATTTTTTTGTACCAGCATTTTTTTATTCTTTTTTTAACATTTATTATTTTTTAACATTACCAGCATTTTTAACATTATTTTTATTTTTTAACATTACCAGCATTTTTTGTCCATCATTTTTTCTTCATCGTGCCGGCCAGCAGTTGCTTCTTCACCGGGCTCCTGGCTGGTCGTTCATTCCTCAGCAATCTCTTAATGACCGTGAAGGCATTGATATTCACGATGGCATCACCAAATGACTGTTTCAGCGCAGAACTCGTCTTGAATACTTTTTACTTTCTTTAGTCAGCGCTGCTTTGCTTCTTGACGATGTCTTACATTTTCTTTCGTTGCCGGCTGGATGTTTCTCGAGTTCGAATTCGCTACAATATTTGACTCACTGTTGATTAGTTAACACCTATAATGGTAGAAATTTGACGTTGTGACTTATTGGTGTGTTTGTTCAATGCCAAAATGGCACTTCTCTTTCTAGGCGTAACGTTCATTGATGTAAAAACAACTAGTGCTGATGTACTCATAGCTTCACTGCCATCGAAATAGACTAAATCTTAATGATTACCATTTTTTAGTTCTCAAGAAAACACTATTTGTGCTGCTTTGGTGGATGTCTACGATGCAATAAATACTATTTTAGGTGAGCAGCGTTTATTGATAACTATTACATTATAAAAGTTTTCTATGTTTGCCAATTTATTTTGCTTAGTTTTGAACAACTGATCAAATCACGATTTTTCAACATTTCTGACAATGATGCAATCAATTTGAACAAGAGTGTAATTCAACAACAATTTTTCGATTAGTTTGTTATATTTAATAAAAGTTAATAAACACTTAAACTTTGTGCAGACAATTTCTAAGAAATTTTTTAATCTGAATTTAGGCAACGTTATTGAATACTTCGCTGAAACCATTTTTCACATTTTTTAAATCACTTTTATATTATTTGAAACCACTTTAAATATTTTGACTTTTCTTAGCATTTAAAAAATTTTTTACTCAATTAATGTAAGAAATCGTTTGGCATCTATATGGTTTACAATCTTGATAGACGCGGCTACTTTGAGCAAAGTGTTTCATAAGTCACAGGTCTACTTCACTTTGCAATCAATCGTACATCGTATCTCGCAAACTGCATCGAGTAGCAAGGTGAAAGTAATGCTGTTTGAAGGGTAAAATATGCCAATTTTCAGATGATGGAGCTTTTTCTGACAATTGATGGTCACAATAAATGGTTTTATTTTTTGTGCAATACCTGGTTTGTATTTTAAAGTAATGAAAGAGGCACGCAATGCACATTGAACAAACTGCAGACAGTAATACTGTTTTGAAAACTGCACAGAAGAATCTGGAATGGTCGAAACAATATCACTGTTTGCAATTTGCTCAATGTGGTTTGCATCGGTTTTATAGCTATTCATTAATGCCGTATTTCTGCCATGCTGCAAAACCGGTTGATGAGTATGTTGCTCAAGAAAAAGCCAGCAGGCTTTGTTTTGCAACAGCCTGGGGAATCACCTCAATTTTTTTATCAGTCTTAGTTTTTGAGTTTATTTGAACACACTCTACTCGACAGATGGATCGGACGTGCCGCAAATGATGACTAAGTTTTCCTTCAATGACCTCCTAGATTTCCCAAGTCTCAGGCCGTGTGAACTTTTTTTTGAGGTTTTGTAAAATGCTTGGTGTACATAGTTTCATTCCCAAAATTACTAGATAATCTGATAAATGTGACAGTTAAAAACTTTTCAACCATTATTATTGATAAGCTTGTTCGCGTTAAACAATAACCGGAAAACTGCTTAGATGTATGCTGTGCCACCATCACGAGGGCTTCCACAGTTTCAAAGTGAACATTTCAAAACAATTTATTAAAGCACTGACTTCTTTGTTTTTTGAGTTCAAAGTTTTACTACAAAAACATGAAACTTTAGATGGTAGGAAAACTATAAGTTTTTATATCTTTCACTGTAATTGAGATGACACCGACTTGTAAAATATACTGATCATGGCATTGGATAACGAAACTCCCAGCGTATCGCAACGATTTTTTTTGCTGGAAGGCAGAACATTAACATATAGTTGGCCCATCAACTAACTTATTGCCAAAACACTTGTTGCAAATTTGATATTTTTTTGGAAATGCAGTTTTTGGGTCAAGTTTTAAGTCTGGGAGGTTTTAATCTTGTAATGAAGGCAATGGCTTGATTAACTTAAAAATTGTTTGTGATTATTTTTTTAAAAGCGCAAAAAATTGTTTTATGAGAAAAAATTTACATATAATCGGATATAACGTATAGGCGGTTGCTTTATAAACGCACAAGCGGTAGTACTGTTTATATTATTGATGAAAATACAGCATGACATTTAAAGCATTATTATTTTCACGTCATAAGAGGAAATTAGAAGAAAAAATTTATTCTTTGGAGATCCTTGAAAAGAATCATGACAGAATTACTGCCAAAAAATTACAAGTTGTTTTGAGAAATTTAATCATGCAGATTAGTCGTGCCCTTTCAATTAGTTTAGGCAGGCTAGCATTTCATTTGGGTGTTTGTCTGTAGGGGCGGAAATAAAGCTATTTGTGTTGAGAGCTGTGAGACAAGATACTTCTTAGCTCGTGATAGTGAGGTTTATTTTTTACCAAAGGTCACCTTGTCTTGGAATTCAAGATTACGACTAGCATTATAAATCTGGCTCACACACTAATTTATACCACGCAACACCGAAATCAAAAAGTAATCACTGTTTTTACATTTACAACAATCTTTTCTTGAAATATAGGATAGCAATCCTTTTCAACATCAGACATCGAGTGTAGTGTTTATTTTAGATATTTCACAGACATCTCACCATTTCCATAATAGTGTAACTAATATTAAAAGAAAACTTTTTCAAGAATAAAGTTACAAAAGAATTTCTGATACTACGGAGTCATACCATTAGGAGTGAGGTCTCATATTTTGGCTTTGGTAAGCGTTTTGCAGGCAACTCATTTCGACTTGGCAAAGCTTGTCTTGGCCAGCAGGCTCGCTTTCATGCTGTCGATATTTGCGTTACAGTGAGCACATTTCTACCTAAGGCTATAATACTGGAGCCAGCAAACAGAAGAAATTTCTATTAATATTTTCTAATGGTAGAACACCATTTGAATAGAATTCATGAGTTATTTAAAATTGGGGTCTTTGGATAGCGAGCTAGCTTATTTTTGTGATGAGCAGCAATAACATGCTTAAACCATAGAGTCGAGATGTTGAAACCATTAGAAAATTACAGCAACCATAGATTTTTACGTAGTCTTGGTAAGGAACAATTTTAAAAAGAAATGAAGGGAGTCAGAACAATATTGGCAGTTTCCAAAAATTATTTGAATAGTCATGAATTTAAATTGATAATCCTCTCTTGACCACCACTAAGAAGAAGAATTTGACATAAAAATAATGACGGACAACGAGGGGGTAGAAGTCTGAAAGTTTTATACATGTGACCAGATTTATTTATTTTAGACGTTCTGGAAAAGTTTGAAGTTATTTTCAAATATGGTGAGAGGAGGAGCTGTTGGAGATGACACCTGTGGTGCCGAGACATGGCAAAACATGACTTTGTTTTCTTTTATTATTGTTTAGCAATGATAGAACTGAACTATTTTTTTCAGTTTTGCATTAGAGCTGTTATCTGTACAAACATTATTTTTCTTCACGTATGCTGATCAATAGCTTTACGCAACAAAAAAAAATAAAGATTGTTTGTGATATTTGAAATGTAGTTGTTTGGTTTTGCCATATCACGGCAGTTTGTCATTGGAAGGCCGCCCCTGTAGTCTTATGAACCAAAGGCCTCTTGATAAAGCAGGCCCTATCACTGCCAATTTAATTTGCAATCGATATAATTTTAGTTTTTTCAGCAACGAGTCATAATTAGAATCTTAAGTTATAAAAACATCTGTTTTACATATATTTGGATGGTTAGTCGCAATTATCAAAAAATGGCTCCTTGAGATGATAATAATAACTGACCGCAGTTTTGATTATCAACAACCTTTGCTGAGTTTTCATTCGATTGTCTTGCTGTAATTAAACTGTTCTAGTCGGATTCTCAATGATTTGTAGGCCAGTTGCCAACTTGGCTGAATGAAGAATTGAGGTTTTTAGGAAAAATCAAAGTTCATTTTGAGGTTGTATTACAAGAAAGATGAGAATGCAATTTATTACAAGTTTGCTGGATACAGTACAAGGCAAAAATGGCGAGAAAAGTTTTACTAACAATTATGAACCATGTTCAGGAAATAAAAATTGCGTTTGTCAGTATTCTTGTTTTGGCGCTTTCATCTAAATATACTACAGCCTAATAATTTGCATGATGGACCGACAGATGTTTATTATGTGCTTGTTCTTGAGCAATAAAAATTGTCTGCATATTGTTGCATATTCCTTATCTCGCACACCCCCTTTCTTCTTCTGCGTCACAATCACGTGTCTGGCATCAACACGACCCTGGCAAGTTGATTCTACTTTGCAACGGGAGAAATTTTTACTTTATCATTTCTCAGTTACCGAAGCAACCCATCAAAAAGTTTTGCTTTACTATGCTAGTTGTGTTTGCAAAGTGTTAAATTGAACAACGTAAAGTAGGTGTAACATTGATCTTGTGGCTCCCGCTCTGTTTTTTCTCAATAAACATGTAAAATAAATCTTAATGTAACTTACACAGAAACAGGTTTTAGTAAACTCCAAATTAAGTATCTTTGAAATAGAACATTAAAACATTTCCATTAAGCCCACTTCTCTGCAACCTATGCAGTATGATCTTTTAGTCTCACCCTTGTTTTCCCTTTAAACCCGTTTATTTTACACATCTCGCGTGGAAAAGTAACAATTTTGATAATACTAAGCTTAAATTGAACTAAAATTTGTTACTGCTTACCAGTGCTACATTAAAAAATCCTCTACAACTGTCATGCACAAGAATTGCATCTTGTTTTCTATTTGAACTGCTTGTGAATCACAGAGTATCGAAATCGCTGTAGAGCTACTTTTCTTAGGACATGATAGCTAAATTTTTATTTAGTTTGAACTGACGGTGGCAGTGCAGCTTTCTCATAACTTTATTGTTGTTTTGATGATTTTCAACGCTCAATCACCTTTGAGTAGAAGCATGAATGTTTGTTGCTAAAGAAAATTTCTACAAGCATTGTTATTCGGTGTTTCAATGCTATCTTAGGTTATTTTTGGATAGCCCTGGAATCCATCTAATCTCTGAAAAATCTTCAAAAAATATTCTTGTCGTTTACCCTAGCTTTATTTGGAGAAGGAGCGAAAAGCGAAACAAAACATTAATACTCTATGTTCTTACAGAAAAGCAGCGGTTCATCAGCACGTGATGGGGTGCTGCAGCAACTCCAAATCATATTTTATTTATCAATTTTAAAATATTTTTATTTAACCCGTTTTTTCCCAGTGCTCCCGAAAGGGAACATCACTTATATTTGTAATAAATCTTGTTGTTAAACTAATTTTGTGAATTCTAGTATTTTCATTAGTTAAATATAGTGCTAGGTAGAAGTTGACTTAGTTTGTTCTAAAGTTTTTGTATCTTTCTGTGAATTGTGCAAAGATGTCTGATGAACCTTTAACATCACGTGACCCGCGGTCAAAAAGGTAAGTTTCTGCATAACCAATGTTGTAATTATATGACTATGGACTATAGTTCCAAGCAGAAAAGATTAATTTTGAATTTGAATTCGATGTGGTGTGTTATCTTTGTTTTCATAATGATGTTCCCTTTCGGGAACACTGAGCATGAGCCGTAGTGTAAAAAATCATTTTTAGGTTTCTTACTGCTGAAGAAGTCCTTGTCAGATCGAAGAAGATGAAACAGTTACTTCAGCGATGGTGTTTATTCAACCTCCCAACAATGGTTTTGACAGTGAAGAGGACAGCGGCGATGACGACACAGGTGGTAGCGTGAATAATCTCAGTGGAAAACAGCTACAGGCTAATGCTGAGGTGAGAGTTGTTTCAATATCTCGGCATCTGGAAGGCAATGAAGGGGACAACCAAATTGGTTGTCTCTTTGATTCCAGTGCCGACAGTCCTCAACTTCCTTTAGAGATGGAAAGTTCTTCAACTTCTGGAACCGGTTTGAGACGAAAACGAAAGAGACAATGGGTGAGAAACCAAGATTTACAGCCAAGCTTTCTACCCTTTACACTTGCAAGAAAAACATACAAAGAGGGCATGCAACCTGAAGAATATTTCGAGCTCTTCTATGATGAAGAAGTGATAAACTTCATCACAAGCATGTTCAATCTGTACGCATCTCAAGATAAAGGTGATGCCTCGTTCTCGACCAACCCAGTGGAAATTAAGTGCTGGCTGGGTATGCTGATGCTATCAGGGTGCATGTAATTTCCCAGATGGCGCATGATGTGGGAGTACCACTCCGAATCGTGCTTGCCATCTGTATCCAACGCAATGCGTAGAAATAGATTTGAAATCTTGAAGGCATATGCTCTTTTTTTCTGACAACACAAAACTTACTAAAGACGATAAATTCACAAAAATGTGCCCCTGCTTGGAATGCTCAACGAACAATTCTTGCAGTATGCGATACTAGATGAAAGGCTTTGCGTCGATGAAAGCATGATACCCTATTTTGGAAGACACGGCGGATAACAGTTATTGAAAGGCAAGCCTATCCGTTTTGGCTACAAGATGTGGTGCCTTTGCGATTACTTAGGGTATTTTAATTAGTGTGATCCCTACCAAGGAGCTCGTGGAATATACGATAAAGAACTTGGCGTCGGAGCTTCAGTTGTTCTAAATTTGGTTTTAGAGCTTCCTCCGGACGTACCATTTAAAATCTATGGCGATCACTTTTCTTCTTCTGTCAAACTTGATGAAATTCTAAAATCTAAAGGAATTGGTTTCATTTGGACCGTAAAATCAAACCGAACCGAGAAAGCTCCATTGGTTGACTCAAAAGAGATGGCCAAACGTCCAAGAGGCAGCTTGGATTTTTGCCTTGAACAAGGGAAAGGAATTGCGCTGACTACTTGCAATGGCAACACAGTTGTATCACTGGTGTCAAATGTTGATCCCGTCATGCCTCGCTAAATTGCCAAAGATGCACAGAAAAAACAAGTGGATCAACCTTTCATGGTGTCCCAGTACAACCATTGTATGGGTGGTGTAGACCGCATGGACCAAAACATCGACAATTACAGAATGGGAGTACGATAAGAAAAGTGATGGTGAACTGTTTTTGCGTTTACAGTTGATGCAAGTTTTCACAACGCGTGGCAGTTGTACAGGAAGAATGACAATAACAGTCCTTTTCACTATTTGGGATTTACCAGACGCATAGTGCAGTTTTATCTGCAGAAGTATGGCACTCCTGCTGCTATTCCTGGTCGTCCAGCAGCGACCATGCCTTTAGAGAAAAGGGTCCTTCCAGGAATCCGCTTTGAGAGCTCAAATCATTTTTTGCTACCAACCGAAAAGAAGTCCAGATGCATTCTGTGCAAGAAAAACTCCAGGAAGATATGCAAGAAGTGAAGAATTAATTTGCAAGAACTTTGCTTCGAAGAATTTCACAAGATAGAACATCAGTAGGCTAGCAAGTGACATCCCGTCATACGTGCAATGTTGTCGCGAACTGCTTTTTCCGTTTTTTCATGCTTTCCTGTTTTTGCGTTTATTCTTTCATATGCTACATGCCTTTCATATTTCATCACAACTGTTTGTTGTAGCCTAGACGGTGTTAATTTTGTGTCGACCATACGTCTATGATAAAAACGAAGTAAAAAGTCCATTTGTAGTGTAAAAATACCATGCTTTACTTGTTTCTTGCAAAAAAACAATTGAAAACTTTTACGCTATGGTGACCCCCATTCATGCCCGGTGTTCCCATTTGGGACACAACAAAATTACAATATAATCAACAGACAAAGAAAAAATAAACTAAAGTAACACCGAAATATGTCCTTTGGCATGAAAACACAACTTTTTATGGACAAAACTTCAAAAAATAAAATTCGGGCAAAAACGGGTTAAGCAAACTGCAGACAATGACACTGTTTCCATCTATCAGGTCTCTTCAGTGTGGTTGGTGACCGACAAGAAGCTAGAGGCTTTAAATAAAGCATAGCAAAGATCATCACGGTCAGCAACTGCACTGAAGAGACCTGATGGGGCAAAAGAGTGCCACTGTCTGCAATTTTTAGTAAAATTCATTAAAAATTATTTACTTTTAAAATAAATCACTCGTTTGGCCGTAAAAAAAATGGAAACGCCATTTTAGTGGATTGTGTCAAAGGTTGCAACTGATAATTTCAGGCACCATCGAACGTGATGAATCAATCATAGCACAACTCGCAGCTGTACAACAAGAAAGATGGATAAACTTTGTGGAGTCAACTGATTTCACCCAAAACAGTCGAAAGGCATGGCATAACATCCGCAAAATCTCCAATGACCCAACCAAATCAAGTTCCCAAAACGAAGTAACTGCAAACCTAGTTGCTCATGTACTTATCAAGAATGGCAAAACACAAGTAATAAATAAACAATCAAAAACCGAAACACCATACTCCAAATACAACACAGACGAACACAAATCTTTACTGTCTGAAGAATTTACCTTGCATGAACTGGATGAAGCAATTAAAACCCTTGTGAATGACAAAGCCGCTGGAATAGATGATATAAACACTGAACTCCTCAAACAGCTCGGACCTAATTGCCGAAAATGGCTTCTAAAAATGTTTCATGCTTGCATCAGAGAAAACATCATCCCAAAAGTGTGGCGTAAAGCAAAAACTATAGCCATTTTAAAACCTGGCAAGAACCCCCAAGAACCCAAAAATTTTCGACCTATTTCCATGCTATGTCACACCAACAAGCTCCTGGAACAAATGATCCTTAATCGCCTCCTGCCTATTATTAATGAAAAACTAACACCTGAGCAGGCTGGCTTTCGACCAGGTCGATCCTGCACAGGTCAAATATTAAAGCTCACACAGCACATTGAAGACGGTTTTGAGAAAGGAATGGTGACTGGTGCTATGTTTGTAGACCTCAGCGCTGCCTATGACACTATAAATCATCAAAAACTTCTACACAAACTTTTAGAGATAACAAAGGATTCATTTGTGACTAAATTCACACAAACTATGCTTAGCAATCGACGCTCCTATGTTACTCTAAATGGTAAAAGAAGTAAATGGAGAAACCAAAAAAATGGCCTACCCCAGGGTAGTGTTCTAGCCCCACTACTCTTTAACATGTACACAAATGACCAACCTCTACCAGAAAGTACACAAAAATTTCTCTATGCAGATGACTTTTGCATCACCGCCCAAAACAAATCTTTTGAAATGGTTGAACAGCAGCTTCGAAATGCACTACCAATCTTAACCTTATACTACCAAAACAACCGACTAAAAAGCAATCCGCCAAAAACACAATCCTGTCTATTTCACCTACGCAACCATCATGCTAACCGCAAAATGAACGTAATATGGAATGGAACATCAATCCCGCACGACAAATACCCCGTGTACTTGGGCGTCACAATGGATAGAACCCTCTCCTTCAAAGAACACACAAGAAAACTGAAGCCTAAAATTTAATCAAGAAATGCTCTGCTTTCCAAATTAGCAAATTCTAAATGGGGAGCAAACCCTTATACTTTGCGCACAACTGCTCTAGCGCTGTGCTTTTCTACAGCTGAATACGCGTGCCCAGTGTGGGAAAGATCAGCTCATGCGGGAAAAATCGACTCAGCTCTGAATGACACATGTCGACGAATTACAGGATGCCTTAAACCGATCCCCCTTAACAAGGTGTACGGCTTGGCAGGAATCGCCCCCCCCCCCCCCCCCCAGCATTCGCCGTGAAGTATCCAGCCAGTGTGAACGACAAACATGCAATTTGGACCAACGACATCCCATGTACGGATTGACAGCCGCCCCATCCAGACTAAAATCTAGAAAAAGTTTTTGAAGAACTGTTCCTCCTCTCGACAAGCACACCACGCACCAACTCAAAACACAGAACCTATGGCAGAACTACACAAACAATATTTCAGATCAACATAAGCTCCAAAATTTCCCAGTTCAAGAATCTTTCCCTCCAGAACACAAGTTACAATGGAGTAAATGGCGTTGTCTCAACCGTTTAAGATCAGGTGTAGGCAAGACCAAATCTCTTCTACTGAAGTGGGGCTACTTACCCCCCGACACTGATACTACCTGCCAGTGTGGAAAAGAAAATCAAACCATGAATCATTTGTTAACTTGCGAAAAAACTGGTACAACCTGCACCATGGATGATTTATTACAATGTAACAACAATGCCAAAAAAATCGCAACAGCTTGGTACAACTTAATCTAGCTCAAACGGACTCGAAGAAGAAGAAGAAGGCTGATAATTTCAAAATCTGTTTTCATGGCACTTATTACAGCGTTACAATATTCAAGATTTTCTGTGCTGCCGCATCAAAATCCTTGCAGCCAACTCAAAGTCGGTTTAGTCTATTGGAACGTAATTGTGACTTTTACGATGACGAATTTGCCCAGAGTTTGTGATCTCTTTTTGTTCAATGCTGGAACAATTTTTTTAATTGGTTGAAGGCTTGAGACGCAAAAAAATGTTATATTTCTTGTAATTTACATATAGGAAATGTGGTCGGACATTTTCAGGTAGAATAGCATACATGAAGACTTGTTTTGTGTTCAGTCAATTTTACTAAATTTATTTGTTTTAAGTAAGCTAGTGGTAACCTAAAATGATATAACATTTGGGTCGTGGCCAACAGTGGTTTTTAAGTTTAAAAAATGACAATTAGTTGCGATAATAATCAATAGCAGGCATCTGGTACCAAAAAGCAAGAAACATTGTTAGAATTTTAGAGATATCTCTTTCCCTCATTCTTCATCCACTCTCCCAGTCCTTTAGCCCCTCCACTTATTACCCCTCTTCCCATTTTTATATCTCCTTTTCACATTCTATCATCCTCTTTTCATGCGTTTTGAATTTCATTAAGATCTTAGGCTAGTACAATATTTCTTGTCAATGTATTTCTTTTTACCAAGATTTTAGACTAGAATTAACTGTTGGCTTCAATCACAGAAAACTTTTTTTGCTTGAACCAAGTGCTGATGCCTCCAGTCTTGATTGTGAGTGAAATTATCATAAGGCAACGAAGGAATTATGCCGCTGCATGTGCCCTGCATATAAATCATGATCACGCCAGATTCAAACGGAAGAGGCCTAATTTTGAATACACTAATTGAATGTATTTCGCAAAGTATGCTATTTAAATAGCAAGTTTTAACTCTTAAGTGGTTGTCGTTTATGTTTACACAAAAGTTTAACTAACAAACCAGTTGCAAAAAAACTCCAACCAAGTAATCAACTTTTTTCCTTGAGATTGTTTTTGCTCATTAGTTAAAAGTAATTAAACAATCCAAATTTTTATTTTGAACTTCTACCAGGCTCAATTGAATTGGTCCATAGTTTTTTAATGCCAATTTTGGCTTTGCACAGTATAGTGTCAAGCAGTAATGTAGATCTTAAGAACTCTCTTGGCGTTATGACTGTTTTTAAGGTTTTTTGTCTTGATAGTCTTGATCCTAATCCCTAAAGGTCTTGTGGTGTCTTGAAAATTTTTTGGTCTTTTCGACCACTGTTGTACTCCGAAATGCATCAAAACCAAGTTTATTTCTATGGTGATTGTGTTGAATCATTCCAAAGTATACAGTTTTCAAAAAATTCATTATGATCAAAATGGAAAGGTTATTTCGATTAGCAGCGAATCGGAGTGTTTGCTTCGTATAAAAGAGGTTTCATAATATGCAGGTGCGATTGTGCTATTACGAAATACGCCGGAAATTAAAGCTTCTTTCCAATGAGATCGAGATAGGAATATTAATGTTTGCTTGTCAGCTAGACATCTATGGAAACTTTTGACGATTTCCTGGCAAAACAAACGATTTTTTTGAGGCGAGAAATGGAATCAATCAAACAAACTCATTGAGCAAACTTTATTTCACTGCGATTCAGGTTAAGATATGTCAGTTAGGAGCTCCGTGCTTGAACAAAAGTTGATAATTCAAAGGTGCATACCGCCACAATAAAATAAGAGGTTCGGAAAAAATTGAGAGGTGCATTACTTTTCATTAATTAAGTGTTTTCAGTTATAGATCAGTCAATAGGCCTATTTATAAACTAGGGTCAAAGCTGGTAAAATTATTTGTCAGCCACAAAGAAGCAGACTTTCAGCTACAATGTTGTGTATGCTGATATCTTCAAAGTGCAATAAAAGAAAAGTCTGAACTGATTTAATTCGGAAGTATTTTTGTTTGATTGCTCAGATTGCAGTGGTGAATGGTGATACTTTATTTTTGTTCTCGATAGAAAAATATGCAGCATTGATCTCATTGATTTTTCGCGTATCTAATGACGTGAAGCCAACTTGACTAAAATGTGAAGAATGGAAGTGGAGTAGTTCGAATTGCAGTTAATACCATAAATGGTTTCTTGCAGAAGATGGTAGTGAATTAACCAACACTGTTTGTTTCAATAGGTCAAACCATATGAAATTATATTTTTCAATAAACAAAGTGAAGATTTTTGGCTCAAAATGTCTTGTGTGCTAAATTGTTAATATTTGTTTGAAAAAGAAATAGACTGTGCGATGAAAATTCGATAGCGTAAACATTACGCTTAGCTTGAGTAAATTATTTGTTTTTAAGAAATAGACTGCCAAATAACAAACTGTGTTGCAAACTTGATTTGAACGTTGTTAAATGCATTTTGGGCTAAATTAGGTTTTTCCAAACGGACTACACCATGCAGACAGTGACACTATTTCGATCTATCAGGTCCTTCAGTGCAGTTGGTGACCCACAAGAAACTAGAGGCTTTCAATAAACTGCAGTTGATCTAGTATAGGTTTCACAAGTGTCACGGTCTAAGCCATGCTTTATTTAAAGCCTTTAGCTTCTTGTTGGTCACCAAATGCGCTGAAGAGATCTGATCGGTCGAAACAATGTCACTGTGCAGTTTGCTAAGTGCATCGCTGGCCTCTGGTATTACTCTAAGACTACAACATATTTAATTATTTACTTTCGTAGTTTTCAACGAGCTATTCACTTTGTATAGCAAAGTAAACTAGTAATCATTAACCGCACATATAAAAATATATTCGATTTTTGGTCTTTGCGAAATATTGATCTTGGTTTTTAGTCATAAGTAGTCATGGTCTTCACTGAGCGGTCTTCGTCTTGAAAAAACGAGTTCTTGATCTCGCTGCTTGCGGTCTTGACTACACCATTGGTGCCAAGGTAAAAGCCAAACGCCATGACGCTCAAACCCAGAAAATTTGCCAACTTTAAACGTCTCTTCACAGTTTACGATTCTTGCGATATCTTTAAAACTTTCATGCTTTTTCTGAAGCACTTTACTTCGTTATAAACTGGCCACAAATCAGACCAGTCATGATGCGAATTGCAGTCTGATAAGCTAACCATTAGAGTGCATTCTCTTTGATTGATACCTAAATTTGTCTCTTGCGACTTGCTAAGTGATAAGCTGTACTTTTTCATACCATTGCTTTTTTTTGAAGCAATGACATGAAAAATATATTTAACGCTTCGTGACCCGGGTGTTCAGCATTACAAAGAAGACCGATGGGGCCCAAGCGGACCCCATTCTTTTCAGTTAGATAAATAAATAAATAATGTATGAACTCAAAATTATCAAACTTTGCATGCTTATTCTTTGGACCCTTTGTGGTGAAGTCTTATACTGTTCTTGAATATATTGCAGATATTTTGGTTATATGTGGGTAAGAACTGAAAAGTATTAAAAAAGACTTTATTTGAAAAAAATACATCATATTTGCACAAGTTTATGCAAAAAAAAGCATACTAAACTACATCAGAAATAATTTTGTGGAAAGAATATTTGATATGTAGATTATGAAGAATGATCTAACATTGGAAAACAGAAAGTTTTTAAAATTACACCAAAACAGATCAGAAATAAAGTAGGGACTTGGAGGCCTAATGGGGTCTCTGTGGACCCCAGAGGTATATTTGTTGGCTGCAATTTCGCTGAAAGTAAATTATTCCTTGCTATTAACACTTTTAAATATTCATGACCCTCTAATGATAATATTCAACCAATATAGACATTTTACTCAGTAAATAGAGAAAGATACATAATACCAAAGTCTTACTGGGGTTCTCAGGAACCCCATCAGTCCACGAAGGGTTAATCAACTTTATTATTCTTCGAGAGATTGAATCAGAAAGCACACAGCTTGTTATTTAAAAATAAAGCAGCAGCATTTTCGTAGATAATCTTAAAATCAATCATCCAGGAAAGTTGAAAGGTTTACGCAAGCCTGGCACCAAAGTCTGAGAGAGTTAGAATCACTGACGAAAAAAGGCAATTTTATTGGAAGACTTGTTGTACTCTTTTTTTGAATGAAGAATTTTTTTGAAAATCGCCTTCTCCCAAGCAACTTTAGTGCTCATTTTTGAATTGAAGACCTTTTTATTGTTTTTGTAATCCACTTCTTGAAGGCAATTTTACTGCCTTTTTCCATTTGTAGTCTTTCAAAAAATCAAGTTTAAATCGTAGTTTGGGGAGAAAACATGCTGCTTTATGCCAAGGCACCAATTTGAAAAAATTTGCCCCCCTAAAAACTTTCAAGTCCGTCAATACTTCGTGGGTCCCTCTAAAGCTACTGGATTATCCCTAACGTTACTTGACGTCTAATGAAGTTTGGAAGCGTGGTGGGATTCCAAGCGCTAATATTGACAATTTCATATTTCTACATATTTCTTTGCATTAGGGGCGTATTCAGAAATTTCTTGAAGGAGGGAACGGGACATTTGAATTTGGAAATTGGTGAACAATGAACAGGATGCACAAAATTGTGCGGCAATAGGCAGTGTTCACCTTTTTTTTTCGGATATCGATGTTGGCGGCAGTCTAAGTTGTGTTAATAACCTATTTTTTGCTAATGATGTAAGTATTCGCTAATGACCTATTTTTTTTGCGGATTGACCGACCACAGCGCTAAATTTGGGCAAATGCATGCAGCAGTTACAATCATGACAGCCGACAACTACGTCTCATAATTTTCTGATGGGGAACGAGAATGATTTTTGGGAAGTAATTGCTGAAATAGGTATTTTGCTGTTCTTGAGAGAGGGTGCGCGCATTGGACCCCCTCCCTATGACTCTGGTTTATATACAGTGGAAGCCTTCACAGACTTTAGGTGGTTGTGGTCAAGATTGAAAGAATCAAATGAGGGGAAAAGATTGCGGATATTTTGTGTATGTCTGTTTGCTATTTGTATTTGCATTTACTTTATGAGTACGATGTGCAGCTAATTGAAAGAATTTTTTAATTATGGACGCTGCACACTGCACTGCAGTTGAAGTAATCCATCAAATTAGTTGTTGCAAACGGAAGATGCTATGCGATAAGCTGTAATTGGCTTATATCGGCTCGGTTGTTGCAAACAAGAGTATATATCTTATCGTCGTTTTTGAATTTCCTTTTAGAGTCGTACAAATCATCACAAGCCTTGTTATCACTTGCGCAATATGTGTAAGTGTGCCGTAAGAGAACTTTTTGCGTGCAATTTTGCTCGAAAAAGGTTGCGCTAGTAAATTGCCCAAGCAGAACTGCCGTTGATCAGTGCTAGTTGCATTTTCTGCTTGCAATCTCAGCGAAAAAAGTATTAGCGAGAATGTTGCATGAAAGTTGACTTAGCCAAGATTGAAGATGCAATGACTTTCTTCACGCTGAAAAAACGTCTGCGATAAGGCTATCAAGTTGTTGGCATAGGTAATTTGGATTGCGTTTATATCAAATACAATTATAACCATTACAATAATATCAATAACAGTATAGCCTTGGTACCATTATTTATAATGTCCTCATTGCATGATAATAAAACTTCTGCCAAACGTGCAATAGATTAGTGGTTTGCGCGAGAAAAGTGCGATCATAGCTTTTATTAAACCGAGCGTTGGATTTTGCGCAGAGTCATTAACACTACTACGAGCACTAGGTAAATTTCATATTTTTGCCCGTCAAATGTTGTTCTTCTGCTGTCTCACAACGTTTAGTGAAATTGCTCAGTCCCTACATGGCATTCGCTCATTATCATCTGCGGTTTTTCTAAGTAAAACTGAGACCTTTAAAACAGTGCTCTTCAACCTATTCGGCGTTGCGGAACCCCTGCTACACTTTTCAGATGTCATGGAATTCCCCCTCCCATAAGGCAAAACTCGTTAGAATCGCATTTGCTCCGATTTCCTGCATAAAAATATTAGCTTGTACGTTCTGAAACTGCAGTACGCAAGAGAGTTTTTTGGTGTGCTAAAGTAAATATTTGGTGCAGGCACATCAAGCAATACCATATGCATATCGATTGCTTTTACCTATTTTCTTTTTCAAGACTTTTTTCGAAAATCCACTTAACGAAAGCGATTATTTTCTCCATTGTTTTCACTAAAATACTTATTTTCTAATTTTCGTGGCTTACGCTCGTTGGTACGAGCGTTTTTTGCTCGTAACTCAGTTTTTTGGTAATCAGCTTTGTGAATTAAATATTTTTGTATGCTAGGGTACCTCAAGTAGTGGGTCGCTACGTCGCTTTGGTTTGGGAGCAAAAAAGACCCAACTAAAGAAGATGGCATTTTGTGTCGAATGAAACGCGGACATCATTTTTTAATAATTATATAAGATTTAATTAATGGAATGCAAGGCATTTGGTGTTAAGTAAAACGTGTAGGCTTATATTTATTTTTGAGATCAACTTGACAGTGCTACCATAAGCAACAATGGGTATTCAGTAAATTTTTGCGGAGCTGTGCTTCGTAAAATATGCTCGGTAATGCTTGGGCCACGAGACCAAAGAACTACTTTTTTGGGTCGCTCTAAAAGGTATTTTGAACACCTGGTTTTCCCTACATTCTTTCTGGGGTACGCCACGCATTTAGGTTCAGGCTAAGTTGCTGAAAAACTTTTGAGAATACATCCATGCCTTTGTTCCCTGTCTATTTTAAGTAGCAATACGTGCATCACAGTTTGTTGCGCAAGTAATAAACTAGTATTGTCAGGGCTTTCATAACGTCTAATTTAAAGAGTTATGTTTCAGAAAATAATGTTCTTAGTTTTGACAATACGTCCAAATTTTGTTTTATTTTCAGCATTACGCAACTACTTGAAGCAGTTTAACGTAAGCTTTTTTCAATTCTTCATAAACCGATATTTACAATTAAAATTCACCCATCAGTTTTAGCTGGCTGCCCCAAAATTTTTGAGCAAACTAGTTTGAACCCTTAAAAAGAGGTACTCAACCAAACATGTGCACAATATCTGATATTGATATTGGACAAAATTGCTACCTAACCTTAAAAATAGTAGAAAAACTATGCTTTCTAGTTGACCGTAATTTTGGTGTCATTTAGATGGAAACACTGCATATCGTATTCTCCACCACTTTGCAAATTCAACTACTTTTTTTTAAGTTTCTCGAGAAAATCAACTTCTTCCATTGATGAGCGTTGGTGACTCAAAGTAATGGAAATAAAATTGTTGCACTTAAAATCAAAAAATTCTGAATGATGGTATTTCTTACAACATGCAATTCACACATTAATTGCTACAGTTTTGCAAAATGAAAGGAAAGGAGAAAAAACCGTAGTGGAACGCCTATAGCTCACGAAGTCCTACTAAATATTTAGTGAAACACTAGGGTCTCGCGAAACCACGGTTGAAGAGCACTGCTTTATAATATGTTGAGTTTGAACTGCCTTCAAAACCCATGATCACTACATTCATCATCGATGATCATTGGATTACAAAATCTAAAAACAATATCTAAATCTATAATCATTGTCCAGCAATTCCTAATTTTTCCCTTATTAGCACTCTTCGAACACTTATAAATGCTAGCGGAAACCTCGCCAAATCAAAAATTTTCTCAAATGTAAGTTAAAGACATTTTTTTGAAGATCAACTTTTTAAAATTGCTTGGACTGCACAAGCCGGTTTTTGATGTTTAAGTTGCTCATTGTGAAGTTAAGTTGAAGACTTTTTGATGATCAACTAACTACAACTACATCTGTTTCATTTGCGCGGTGCACCTAGCAAAATGTTACGAAACCAACTTTGACAACCTCTATCACGGGCTAATATTGCAAGATGAATTGACGCACAAAATAAAACGTGCGAATACTTCATTGGTAAAGCTGTTAATTTGTGTGCAAGCTAGTTTATTGCCAGCACTTTTAAATTGAAATTCTATGTTCGTCTTTGATTGTTCCTAACTAGCAGTACTCTACAATTAGCTAAACTTTGTCCCATTTAGTTACGCCCAATACAATTGAGAAAAAGTAAGCATTCTTTATGTTACATAAAACTTATAGCGTCATGAGGTGGCGGAAAACAAGACTTCATGACACCAAAAAGTTCTCTCCTCCTTAACCATATGTTTTCTAAATAGTGAAAGCTCAATGAACTCGTCAAATTTAAGATAAACTGAGAGTTTGGAAGGCTAAAAAATGTTCATTGATCTTGGAGTCACCAACCGCTAGAGTTTCAACCAGTTGTGTCGTAAGCCCGAAAGCTATCGGCTGTTTCGTTTCGCCATTTCGCCAGTAAAGCAACTTAACGCTTAAAAATTCCAAGCCAATCGCACCACGCCACCGCCAGCTGCAAAGAAAATTCCGTTGTCGTTTTATTATTTCTCTTGATGTTTCTAAAAGAAAATAATAATTTGTACTAATAACTGCTCTTGTCACAATAATCAACTCGTTGACACAATGTGGTACAGACTAAAAGTAAAAGATGTTCGCAGTAGATATGCTCCAAAAACAACGCCCTATCTCCTTAAAAAGAGTTCAACTCAAACCGATCAAATGCATTTACGGTGGCAGCTTTCTTCTATTCCGAAACTTTTCATCAAATAATTAATTAAAATTCATAGAATGCAGGAAATAATCGCCAGAAATTATTATATATGTGAGCATGCATTTTGTTCGTGACTCAAGATATCATTGAAAAAATTTATTAAATCCAAATAACTAATAACTTTTGGCGAAGTTTTTGTTAATATTAATTTTTATTTATAACCCCAGCAAACCATGCTGAGTAACGAGCTTGGAAAATGATCGCCATTAATAACTGACGTAATTAATATAAAACCTTCACGTTCTAGCAATGAAAAAAATTTTATTACGCACGACATTTTTACACGGGATTATGCTTACTTGAATTTCTCATGCAATGTAACAATTTGTAAATTCGTCACAAAATTTTATACTCGTTAATTTTTTCAAAAAATTGATGCATCATTTTTAATTTTTGGTAGGCGTGGTTAAATTTATATCTCCAGTTTTATTCTACTTCTGAGTCAGCTATAATTGCCCTCAGCATAAGACAATATATTCAGATCATTTGAGGTAGCGTTTTCGAACTTCAACGTTTTGCTTAAATACTTGGTATTGCTTCAGGTAATTCTAACCATTTTGGAGTGCTACAAGCAGTAAAAATCATTGCAAAATGCGTTCCTGAGGTTACAATTGCATAGCATCATATGGTTTGGACACTGAAAAAGAAGTACACTTTACCCAATGTGATAAAAACACATCGTATCAACGGTGCAAGCCATAGGTTAATAATTCCAAACCCAAATTGTTTTAATATCAACTTTCAGGTCGTTTCGTGATCGAAAAGTCCATAATTTATAAAAAGGTATTAAACAAACTTAGCAGAAAAGTAAAACCTCTATAAACCGACCACACACGCGACGGTACCGCATGGAAGTGCAGAGCGTTTAACAATTGTTAAAACAAAGCGGTAGTTTTTAAAATTTTTTCCTAGTGACTTCATTCTTTTTCTGTTTTTAGGTTGTCACAGGAAAGTAGTTAGCATTTTTATATATTATATAGAGAAGAGTCAAATCATGCTTGCTCGATCAAAGAGATCTTTTGTATGAAGACATACTGCAAAACAAAACCAAATACTGCTTCAAGGTTCTTAAAGCAAGCTACGGAACAAAGTTTACCTTCAACACATTTCCCAACAGGAGTCATATTTTCAAGTTGTTCAAGAACTTTGAAGTTCACAGCACTAATGACAATTGTAAGGTAACGAGCTTCTATCCTTCTGGGTCTCAGATAACAATACGAGTACGAATAATATCCACTTGGGTTTAATAGTCGGTCGGTCAGAATTTGAACAAATCTCTGCGACATAGGAGCCAAGAACTTGACATCTCTGTGTTCTTCCGCACGGAGCATTTCAGTTAAGAATCTGGAGCTTTATCCCTATCGCATCCAGATAAAGAATCAACTGACGGAGACTAATATGGAAAAAAGGGTGGCCAGGTGCAAGTGGTTTTCTGAATAGATTGACGATAAGGAGAAATTCTAGAATGATGTCTGGTTTTTGGATGAAGCCCACTTCCTTTTAAATGGTGATGTTAACTGGAAAACTGGGTATTTTGGGGAGTGAGAAATCTCACAGGTTCGTTAAACGATCTTTACGTTCAAAAAAGTGCGCAGCATAAAATATTGTTTCTAAACATGATATCATCAAACCTTTCTTTGTGAAGATGATTACGGTAGTGCAGCAACCGTGACAAAAAGCGCCACGTATCGGTGCTTTAGCAGTTCTGGGAAATCTCGAAAAGTGTGAGGACCTGGATGATAAAGAGAAGTGGTTTCAGAAAGATGGTGCTTCTCCTCACACGGCTAGTGTCAAAATGGCCTGGGTCCGTGAAAAGTTTTGGGAGCGTCCTATCATCCACAAAGCTGGAATAAAATGCGCATCCCACTCACCTGACATGAATCTCTTAGGTTTTTCTTGACGGTGTTCCTCTAAGACACCATCTACCAGGACAAGCCACGCCTCATTGCTGCTTTAAATCAGCCATTCTGCAAAAATTTTGGCTATTAAGCAAAAGGAATGACAGAATGTTATCAAAAACATCATACTCCACTTTTAAGAATGCTTTTGACTGAACGATGGAAATCTGGAACACGTACCCTAAAACTGCTCTTGATATTTTAATCAGATTTGAGAGAAAAGTTTGCAAATTCTTAAATGCTATTCTTTTACCTTTAATAAATATAATTATTATCTCAATATCATGTAAGATTGTTGAATGCTTTGTTTCAAAGCTTTTAAAACACCCTAGGCGTCTATAAAATGGCCCCATTATAGAAGCAAATTAGGTTTACAATATATCTATACAGTAATATTACCAACTTCGTTTAAAAGGATGATAGCTTGTACAGTCCTCAGCGGATGGTCCCCTGGGAAAGAAGCTAACTTCGCCCATCAGTCGGTAACTGTGGTTACTTGTGCTTATCAGAAAGCATTGCGAAACGCTAAAAATTCTCAGCTGGTCGTGGAAATCCACGACGATCGTTTTAGCCTTTCACATTGACCCGCGTGAAGTACAAATGACCACAGCTACTGATAGTAAATAAATCAAAATAAAAACCTTCATAGAAGGTTAATTCTCGTTGTATCTCTGTTTTTCTTAAAGTTGCTTCCTTTAAAGAATTCGCTAAACAAGAACTTAGAAGGATTCCTACATGCTCTTGCGAGACCAGCACTGGTCAAGGAATTGAGATTAACTTTCACTTTCTTTTGAGTTGGAGGCGTACTTCTAAATAAAATACATCGGCCCAAACCAGCATCTTGGAGAAGGTAGTTGTAGGAGGAAAAATACAGAGTGTAATTTGTTCCCAAAACCAAACAGGCTAACAACCATCGGTGGGGAGTCAGTAGTAGCTTCTAACGTCATGCTAAGTGAGCATCTTAACTATCTTAATGAGCAGTTTTTCATCATTACCCTTATTCAGTAAGCCATGGAGTCGGGCATACTAATCTATTGATGACGAAGTCATTAATAGGTATGACTTTCTGGCAGTCAATGGCGAACGTGAAAGATCAAAATGTTAATTAGAAAACTCACAAGATTAAACATTTTTTCTATTTTTGCTTCTTTAATTATTTTCTACTTTGCAATTGTCCAAATATTTTTTCTTATAGCTCACGCACAAAATTGTGATTTTTTTGGGCAATTATCCACCTGGCATAAAACTTTAATTTTTTTGGTAATGACGTAATTTGGGCAAACTAAGTTTAAAGACTAATTAGGGACAGAATTTTGTGGCAGAGAGTTGAATGTAAAACTGAGTTTCAATTATGAGCTTTAAAATACTTTTTTTCAATTTTTCATTAAAAAATAATTCTTTTAAACAGCTAGTAAACATTTTAACATTTTTTTTTATAATAAAACCATCGTAGTAAAACCAATACAATAAAACCAGTACCAGTTGAGCAAAGTCAAAATTAACATGTTGCTGAAGTAGCTTCAATACATTTTTAACAACACGAAAATATTGCTCCAAAAGCAACTATAGTGGCTGTTGGCAGTTAAAGGGTTAAAAAATGATTTAGATGGATAGTTTTTAACTTTTTTCCTAGTTATTATTCTCTACAGCTTTGATTAATTTTTATTTTCAACAACCTCAATCGAATTTAATTAATTTTTTCAGTTCAGACGCACTCAAAAAAGAAAAATGATAATGAACAAAGAGAACACTTTTATGCAAAACAACACAACAAACGCTTAAGTTTTTATTATCAATGCAGCTTTTGCATTTGTGTTTTCTAGTAAATGTTACGTTTGATGTTTGAGAATGTACATCGCAAATCTGATTCAGACCCAAAAGTTTGTTTCAACTTTTTGTTTTCACATTACAAAGCCTTGGCAAACCTAACTCCCAGTAAAAGATAAGTGTGAGCAATTACTCTTTAAGTTCACGTGATTTCTACTTTTCCACTTGCATCGCTATATATTCCCCTCGGTTTGAGAGCCTTTGATAAAGGGATTATCATCAACCGTTCGTGCTACCGCAAGCAGATGGCCACTACAACTTTTTCTGTGTCCTTCGATCTATTGCTATTCTCTTCCGGATCTTTTGGTCTTTTATTGAAAATTTAGGAGATATGTGGACGAATATCTAACCGGCGTTTTTGTTTTTGATTGAAATCAAAACTTTCGGCGCCGATATGAAAGAGTAGCCGAAGATGGTCCGCATTATGAGATTCAGAGCATCCTGCGTAGTGTATCTTCAGGCGCAACACCAAAAATTCTCGATTGTTGACAGGCAGGTGCTCAAAACCCTGTACCTGTTGCGGCCAAGGACACAGCAAGCTTGAATAAGAATCACAAGACTTTCAGCGAAGACTAAGAACGTTGGTGTGTCAAAAATGTGGATGGCAAAAGCGTTGCACCATCTTGCAAGTTCATCTTTGGTGCCGTGGTATGGAATAGATTAATAATTGGAGATCAATTTTACCCCGAGAGTAGTGGAAGATAATGGGCAGATTTTTAACCAGGCATATCAGAGAGTGTGTGTATGTGTGAGAAAGAGTAATTGAAGCAGGAAAGAAAAGTACAATAATGATGGTTTGTAATTCTGAGAGAATAGGGAGACAAGAGAAGTGGCAAACTTGTTGCCAGTGCCGACACCACCAAAGACCTTGCAAAATAAATTAGATTTCAGCAGAAATGCTAAAACAAACTGGGCCCGTCTCAAAGGAAAATGTGTCTCTAATGCAACTTTGTAAGATGTTGGCATGCACCTAATCCTATTTTGCTGAATATAAAAGTTACTAAGCCATCATTTCAAATAAAAACTAAGAATGGAATTTAAGAGAAAATCAATGAGGGCAAAAGCAGCACCTTGATGAGAATGAAGAAAGTTAGATCGAGAACATGAAATCGAAAGAATGAGCTCCTTTTTTAAAAAGTGTGGATTTTCAAACAAATGGGGCAAGCAAACAAAATTTCCCTGGTACTGAAAATAGAGAACACAGGCGAGCGATAGATGGTTGCTATTTTAGGGTTACGTGGTTAGATGTTGTATTTTTTTCCCATTGCATTTCTTTTGCACTGCTTTTTATCGTTATTACAAGTAAACAAAGATACAACTAAACAGAAAAATTGCTCAAAAACAATCATACTGCCCAACACAATAATCTACTGCAATATGTCAATAACTCGCGACCGGTTTCAGCCTAATTGCCTTTTATCAGGCGGGTGTAAAAATACACAAGAATAAAAATGCATAGCCTGTTTCACAATAGATGTTTTATTGCGTGCGAAGTAACAATGCAATGCAAAGAAATACAATACAGCAATACCAATATCAAAGGGGTCTCATTTGAGAATGCACACATCTGATATGAACGAAAAGTCATATCAGTAAGCCCCAGTGGGGGTGTGGGTTCATTATTACAATTTTATCATCATACAAACTAGCCTATTGATTGTGCTAGTAGCTCGTTAGCAATTTACCTGCAAAGTTTTTATTTAGTGTGTTCTAACTCTAGCATCACGCTAAGATAAATAGAAAGATTGCTCAAAAACAATCACTATCAATGAGACAATTTACTACAACAAGTCAATAACTGACGACAGATTTCGAACCCTTTGATATTGGTATTACTGTATTGTATTTCCTTCTATTGCGTCATCATTTTGCACACAACGAAAAATCTGTTTTGATATAGGCTATGCATTTTGTGTGTGTCATTTACCTTCTATTGCGTCATCCATCATTGTGTGTCATTTACACTCGCCTGATGAGATCTAGTACGGTCGAAACCGGCCATGTGCGATTGAAATGTCGCTAAAGATAATTATGTTAAACAAAAAGTTGGAAATTACTTTTGAGCAATTTTTCTTTGTGCACCCGGTCTCATAATAGCAGTGGTTATTTATTTAGTCATCGTAAGGGATTTCATGAATGAATCCGAGCTCCGTTCTCCAGTCGCTTAATGAGACTGGACAACTACAACGGGTAACTGTTTGGCTCTATCACCTGTCTGCCTTATAAAAACCGAGGCATCCCAGAAGTGATTTGCACAAAATCCCAATAACCAAATTTACTGGATTGTTCTGCACACTATCGCGTTAAGTGCTACGCAGGGAAGCTGTAAATACCATTTTTTAGAGTTTTTTTAGTATGACTTGACAAGCGAATGCAACTTGGGGTCTATTGACTGCGAGGCGGAAGCTCCAACCAATACGCCCCCACGCGTCCGCGTAGCAAGTGAAAGGACGCAAAGAAATTTCTAATAATTTTACTTTCACGTTGTGCCATTTAATTCTGAAATAGGGAAAAAAAATGATAGATAAAAGAACTCTTGCTGGAAGCGGGTTGACCAGTCAAAAACCACTTCAACGTTGTGTTGCAGTTCCCGAAATCATTAAGTTAAATGGAAATAATTGCTGAGACTCTCCGAAGGTCTCAAAAATCTTGGGCACTTGCCTGGTGACAACGGTAATGCGTTTGAAGCTCACAATTTCAATGTGTTTCATGCATTCAAGAAAGGCGTTATACGCCAATTTTCCTGCCAAATGGTTGCGCTGCTCGTCGTAGAAATGCACTGCGCAGGCAATATTGATAACCCTGAAGTAGGCATGAAAACACTTGTGTTCTGCGCGGAACCAAAAAAATTCTCATGATTTGAGGATAAATATACAATGTGTTTCAAAAAAATATATACACATTTTATCAGCTGGTAACTTTTCTTAGTCCAAACAGGCAGATTGGACAACAGAGGAGTTTTGTTGAATGCCCTCAGTAGACATTTACCTGATCTCAT
Source organism: Trididemnum clinides (assembly GCA_963675345.1). Taxonomy (NCBI): domain Eukaryota; kingdom Metazoa; phylum Chordata; class Ascidiacea; order Aplousobranchia; family Didemnidae; genus Trididemnum; species Trididemnum clinides. The sequence goes on along the minus strand of OY776289.1, from coordinate 31,700,500 downwards.
ATCACTTGACTTTTACATAAAAACCCTAAAGTGCAAGGTCTGCACTATGAGATTTGCAACAGTTGTTTAATTGCGAGCAGCCATTAAAAGTGGATATAAACAAAACACCAATAAAATTGATATAAAATAAGTGCAATTAAATTGCTTTCTCCTTTGAAACAGCGTTTGAAACAGTTTGAAAATTAGCAGTAACAAAGCAATAAAATGATGTGTGTAAATTCTGTTACATTTGACAGCTACATGGATTTTAATAAATAACTGCTTTGCAATTATTTAAAATATGTATTTTTTTTAGATTTTTTGTGTGTGTCAAAAAAAAAGTTTGTGGCATTTTTTCCTTTAATTTACTTAGGTTTGCAATAGCTCTTTAACAATAGCGCTATCTTGTGGTTTGCTTTAAAAGTTTTATAAACAATTTTGTAAGTTGTTTCAAAACATATGATAAAAAATGAACAAAGAGTAAGACTTGTTACTTCGAGGTAGGTACCAGGGTTTGATTTTTTCTACACCACTCGTTGACTTTGGCTTGTCTCTTCTGGGCTACTAATAAATATATTGGCGCTCTGGCACGTCATAACATCTTTTGTGTTACTGCGCTTTCATTGTCAAGTTTATGACTCTGCTTCAGATCGTTGTGATGTCATATCTGCCAATACCATGAAAACACAGCTTGAAGTGTGTAACACACACAATTCTTAGCAAAACTTTTCCCCATACGTCGACTTTCCCATGTTTTTTGACATTCTACAACTTTGTCAGAAAATGTTGCAATTTCGGTTGGCCCACTTCTTAACAAAAACTTGATAGCATGTGTTCTCCCCCCAGAAATTTTATTGTTAATAGCACTTAGGATTACAACTTAGACCTGTTTCGAAGTTTTCCTTACCCCTGACACCGTGCATTTCTAGTGCAAGCGGTGCAGACAATGCAGAATAACGTACCATTGCTAAGGACAAATAACGTTGTCATTGGAAGCATTTACCGCAATTCTTGATCAGGCAGTCATTGCCGCTATAACAGGGCGCTCCGTTTTCTCGACCACGTTTCCAACAGACTCGCTATTTTCTTTCACTTGATGACATCATTTTGTTTTTAATACATTTCTTTCGTCAGACCTTTTTTACTTTCCCGAATCCAACTTCAGTACTAATACGGCCTTGATATACTATGGTTATTTGTGAGAAGTTGTGAAAAGGGGAGGGCTTCTTGTAATAAATGCAAAGCAACCTTATCCTTACAACTATTAGTCTGAAATAATTGCTAGGAATCAACTGTTTTGATTTTACTTGAGTGAAAACAAGCTACTTTGTGCAAAAGGTTCGATTCGGTTCAGCCGATGTTTTTATGCTCTGCAGATGTTTTTATCAAAATAAACTTTCAAGTGAAAACTAACGCGATCAGACTACAGGAAATTGTTTTTTTTGCGTACAAAGAAATAAAAAGGTGTTTTGGATTACTTTTAGAAATAATTTAATTGTTGGCATCTTTACAACATCGTTAACATCTCAATCACATCATAAACGATATGCTGAGCGAGCACTGTACTTAACCTTGACCTTGTTTATTTGTTGAGCGAAAATGAAGTAGTATGACATCACTGTAGTCAAAAGGTTTCCGATTTCGATGTTGAAGAATTCTTCAATCATTGTCTATAAGCAAGACCATCTATGACGTAATAGAAGTAAATTTTGACGTGATTCGGCAAACATTTTAGATTCAAAAAACTGGCATATTGCAGTAACAATTTTTCAGCGTTGCGTTTTCTCATATTCAGCTGCGTAATTAGATCTAGCAAACCTGAGATTTCGTATGACGTGAAAATTGTATGGCTAAAGCTTTGAACTGATTACGTTTGTATAAATGCTTTGTTTGTTGGTTTGTATTGCCAGATATTGCGTGAAAAGAAAAAGCTAAGTCAGTTTTTCCCTCTGCCAAGGCCGCGGATTTTTTTGTGCCAGCAGTGAGTTTGAGTAAATCTGCCAGTACAGTTTTACTGTATTCCAAAAAACAAGTACAGATTGGAAATTGTTGTTACTTGGTGCAACTATGCTGTGACAACACATCCCGCAAATGATTTCTTTTTGTAGCACTATCTAATTGCAACATACGATGGGTATTTGCTAGTATGACGCTGATATTTTGACAAAATTGTGAGCAAGTTTAAAGACAAGCTTCTCATTGACAATGCAAGAGAGAGTTGATGTAGAAAAACAGTTTAACTAAAACCGCTATGCTTTGTTTCACTGTGTTTTCTGAGTTCCAGTGTAATTATGCTGGCGCAAAACAAGTCCGCAGTCTGAAAAGGTTGAGAAACAGTGCAAAGTGCTAAACCGTAATGCTGATAATGGAAACGTAGTAGACGTCTTAAATTCTGGATAAGTTGGGAGACTTTTAAGAGTGATACAGTGCTGCTTCAATTATTGTTTATTCCACGCTTTACCGACCTCTTCAATTATGTTGCCAGCAAAGTTGCCAGATGAAGCGTTTTTATGTGGCAAAAATTTCATAAAAACTGGTAAAAACAAGAGCCATGCCCAAAACAATCTAAAACTGATTCATTTTGGAGTACATCTATGGTTACCGCTCGTACTAAAGAGGAAAGTTTTTTTACTAAATTATTGAATTTTATCAATTTTTAAATTATTAATTTATTTCGAGTTTGTTTGTTTGTTACTGCTTCTTTGGCTAAAATATACAAACTCAAGTATGAGCTGCTTCGCATGTCCGCTTAGATATTTGAAAGTATTGTCACGTCTACATTGGATCATCGAGGAAGCACTGAGCAGGCTTACATCCAATTTTGCTTTTGTTTAACAACTTTGCCGATTCATTCAGCTTCAACATCCTTGTTGTGATTGCATCATTAACATTTGAATGTTAATCAGCTTATCATACCTGGCTTGTCATTTACCGGCAGAAAACAAAATGTTACCAAAACTATTTACGCTTGAATGGTCTGCAAAGTTTGGTTATTCATGATTTCGTTGCTCTTCTGAAAACAAATTTTTCGGTGGATGGAAATTTGGTAAGACAAAGAGCAAGACCGGTTTCTTTCCGGAAGATAAGGTAGTGGAAAGGTTAATGGATAAGTATAAAGCTTCTTTTACCAAATTTCATAAAATCTTGTTCTGAACAAATTGTCTTTTCAATGATTTGCAGAGAACAAAATTTTGAGGATGTGAAGAAATTTGAGTTTATAAAAATACAAAGTGTCCATGAAGTATTGCTACAATTTGAAGGGTTCAACAAAATTTTATTTATGGGAATATTTTCATACGGTTTGTTTTATTGTAATAGAAAATACTTCAAGTTTTTTTTGGATGAATTAGTGCACCTCTAGGTTTGCACTCTCAGTCGCACGAACCACATCCAGCCGCTGCTCAATTTCTGGCCAAATTCTTGCTAACATATCTTCAGTAGTCGTAGAAGTTGCTTCAGTTATTTGGTGATGTACATGTATATCAGTAATGTCTCGGTCTTTCGTTTGGTAAACCATATCTTTTACTAACCCTACAAGAAAACGTTTAACGATGTAATGACGGGAGAACGCGGCGGCGAAGGGTTGGGACCAGCCGCGTACGCAGAAAGCTTCCGAGGGGGGCCAAAGTTTCGTCACAGCCGTGTGACGTCACAAATCAACTTTATGAGGGGAGCCAAAGGCACAACCATTCTAGGGTGTTTTCTGTGGGCATGCCCCGGAAAAATTTTGAAAAATTACTCCTAAAAATACGCATATTCGTGTATTCTTGAAGCAAGTTTTAGTATAATGCTTTTACGAAACTTATTGGAGGAATAAAATTGTAAAATGAAAATCAAGCATAAAACAAAGTCAGTTTATCTTAAACTGAGGTGACGGTTTTCTTTTGCAATTTGGTCAATCACTTGACTATAATCAAGTTTAATGTCGTTGTTTACATACAAAAGAGCCAATGCATTGAACCGATTTTCTTGCATGCACGTATTTGATCAGCTTTTGAGCGCTAAATGACCGTCCGCCTGTTGCCGTTGTAACTGGCAACGTTGCGAAAATTTGCAGCAATGCTTCAGTGATCGAATACGTTTTAAGCTGTCTCGCAGTTTTAAGACGTACTCTATTTCAGCTAAAAATACCACCAAAAATACCTTCAAATCAGAGCATTTCTTTTGTTTGTTTTAGAAATGCTTATGTATAGTACCTAGTAATACCGGTAGCTTTCTATTCTCGTACAAGTTGTACGGTTCTCTTTAAAAACGTGGCTGCCACTAACCACTCTGCAGAAAGCTGATATTTCGCATAAGTAGCAAAATTAATTGATCAAATATCGCTTTTAAAATAGTGGTTTGTGCGGCTGTGTGTCTTCCCTCTACAAGGTTTTGTCTGCCCTCAACAACTCTTTTTTCCTTTCAAGAGCACAACAAATATTAAAATATAACTGTTTTACTTTAACCAGAGAGTCCAGTCCAGATTTCTACCAGCAAGTGGTCTGAGCGACGATAAGTTTTTCAAAGAAAAATCGAAATTCTGGGCGAACTCCGAATACTCGCGACAAACCAGCTTTGCTTTTGCCAAAACTGCTTGGTTTTTCTTTACATTTTTTTTAGGTGTAAGGGGGAAAGCCATGGCACAGTGGCCTCCCTCCTCGGTACGCTAGTGGTTGGGACCATCATATCCTATTTAATGATCTTGAAATATTTCGTTCAGAAATTTGAGATCGGCCAGATCACTTTCTTTGTTGCACACTCGCAGTCTCCCTAAACTCTTATACACTGATCGAATAGTAAACCCCACAGGTGGGCTCTCTTCCATATTTGCGTCTAAAGTTTCTCTGACCTTAAATAACTGACTATGTCTCTTTAAACCAGGAAACGCAGTGAGCCTTTTTCTGCAAGTGCTCATTTTTTCAAACTGCCTTCCCGCTGCTAAAGTGAAAAGATCCTGTCAAGAGAGAAAGAACTTTATCTTATTTCCTTTTGCTACAAAACAAGTCAAATGAAAACATCTCGAAAATTAAATTTTGTTGAATTTTTAAACTTGTAGCGATAATTTATGGGCACCTTGTATTACTTGCTTTGGCGCAAACCGTAAATTTCAACGCAACAGCAAATTCCTAAATATTGCACATCTTCGGCAAAAGCAAAGAGAAGAATTTGTTTGTTGATTGCAATGATTTTGTATTTTTGAGCGTTTTTGTGGTCCAATAATCTATTTTTTGTTTTCAGAGTGATGTACGTCAATGCCAAGATAATATAAGAAAAAAACAATTTAGACAGCATGGGTCGGGGTTTAATTTATTTAAAATTGCGCTTCCTATCAAATTGACTTGGAGCGGATATGTGCTTTGTTATATGACGTTATGTGATGAAATAATGACTTTCCCAAGCCAATTATGACTTCACACGATAATTAATGTGTTGTTAACCTCCATGAAATAAGCGCAAATACGATGTTGTGAAAAGGTGTTTAAAAAGAGCATCAGATGCTTGTTGAAGTAAGTAGCATAGCTGTGGTTGTGTTTTTTTTTGCGACTCAAAAACTCCAGAGCAGACATTACATAGCTTTATGGAGTGGTAAAACAAGCTACGTGACCGATATTCATTAAAACTAATTTAAGAACTTTGCTTCTTCAACGTCAACAATAGCCTTTGCATGCTTTATTGAAGTCTGGAGCATGTATTTGAGAAGTCACGTAATCTAATATCAAACGACTCTTTAATATTACATTAAAATTTTTAATGCTTTGCATAAACCTTAAGTGCTTTTCCAATTTAGCAGCTTATTTACTTTTTGCAATTTCGGTATTATTTTTCTTCTCATTACTTATCATTAGCAATTACAGTATAAAGCTAGTTTGTTTGGAATAAAGCTCAAGCTTAACCAACAAACAATAAGCAACTAGGATAGTTCAGCACCATTTTGAAATTTTCAGTATTGCTTACACAGTTCATTTTTATGGCAACTATTTTGGTCCAGTGTCTTTTACAAAGGCGCAGAGACGCTGACAGTGCCTTTATCAAGGGCACAGCTTAGCAGAAAACCCCTCTTTTATGGGCGCACCAGCACAAAAGCTATTCTGGCAACGAATCAGAGGTACAAGAAAATGTTATTCAGAACCAATTGCAGGAAAAACTATTATTTTTATATCTTTGCCAGGAGCCTTGAGTTAATGTGTAGAATCACATAACATGAATGTGCTTATGCGTTGATTACGCTACATTTTTCCCATAGAGTACTGTACATAGCCCAAACGAATTTAGACTAGGAGGAGGGGAAATTTAAACTCTACTATGCAATACTAAAAAGTTTTTCATGCTGTTTTTTGCAAAGTTTTGTCAATTAGGTGAATTTCGGGGATATGGCATTTTTTTGTTCTCACCTGACTAACACATCGCTTCCTAGCACTTACAAAAGCTGTGAAGACAAACTTGGATAGACACCACAAAATGATCTTCCAGCAATCCTCCTTGTCTCCTTCAAATAATTGGAATTTACCGGTTTCAAAATAAACAGAAACTGTATCAGCGAAAAAATGTCGTTATCTTTTTACAACGCTCCAGAAAATTTTTTAATGCCTCATCAGATCAAAGTTTGTCACATATAAAATCAGAAAAATTTAAAACAAGGTGTTCCTACTTGAGCTTTGATCTACTAAAAGATATGCATTATGTCTTACACTTTCATAACTTTCAATCCTTATTTTTTCCACGAACACAAATGTATATATATTGCTAGCTCCAAGTGGTTACGATCGGTAGAGAGCGTCTTATAAGCGAGAAACAATACAACAAAGCCAGTGCTTTAGGCGCGAGGCTTCCGAAGGAAGCAATGCTATTGAGAGATATTTACAAATTTACAAAGCCATCCCTGGACGCGTATATCGCTTTGGCAAACAGTAATCTACTCAAAACCAATTCGAGCATTTTCTAAGGGTTTGATGCCGTGAGAGCAGCTTTTTCAATGTCTTTACTGAGTTCTTTAGTCCTGGCCCATTGCTAGGGAGGCTGAGCCTCGCGTGAAAGATCTGAGTCTTTTTTCAATTGGGTCACACGAATTTACCTTCAAAAACTATCATCCAGCCGCCCAAACTGTCCTTTGGTGTCTGAACATCTTCACCAAACGAAAAAGAATAAGAAGCTTACTCGCGCTTCAACCTCATTCCGCCATTTTTTGGGAACTACTTATTTTGGAACGTCGAAGAAAACATGGGTACTAACGTGGCTAGAAGCAAATTTGTTTTCGGAAAAAGGTTCAAAAAAATATATCTTGGTCTTTGCGTTCCTCAATGTGGTTGGATAACTTTTTTGAGGATCTGTTCTTTAAACCCCAGTATTGTCAATTTGTACTTTTGCTGCCTTTTTTTGAGATCAACGTTTTGTAGCTGTTGAATCTCAAATATCTTCGTTATTGATTCGGTTCAAAAATTGAGGGGAGTTTGTCACTCTGCTTTATTCTAGCGGCGTCTATGAAAATGGGGCTCATTACAAATTGTTTTTGCCTTTCACGAGAACAGATTGGCTGCAGCTTGGCATGCTTCAAATTATTTATAGCATTAATCGCTGCTAATAATAAAGCAGAGACATGTAATCTATAAATTTTTAACCGTTTAGTGCTGTTTCTAGACGATTCCATTTATTATTTTTTGATTGCACTGAAATAAAAACAAACTAAGCTGAACCATCATAATTCATAAATTTTGTTTGTTTCTTCCTGTCTGCATTTCTTGAAAGTTTAAAATTATTTGATGTAAAAATTTGATGAAGCAGACAAAAAGAAATGCTTGAGTATGCAAATGTGACAGACAAAAACTTCATTAGAGTCCGCATTTCATTCATTGAATGCAATGATTACGGAAATATCGAAAAGAAATTTACGTGCTAATTCTTTGACTTTGCAATTAAGACACTTGTACATGAAAAACAATTTTTAACTTACAAGAAAAAATATGTATCATCGGTCGTGATGTATTTTTGGCATTGTCATGATTAAGTGTTGATAAAAAAAAAAAGAGGAACGAAAGCAAATGTCAAAGGAGTTTGCCCTGGCTAAATCTTTTGAGATTTGTTGAAATTTTTAGATCAGATTTGTATGATGGATTTTTTAAAGTTTTAAACACATTTACAAAAGAAGAGATTTTGCTACATTTTTAAGGGAAAGTAGGATTTTGTGCTCCGCATGCATTATTAAAATATTGTTGATAAATATTTACAATTAAGTTGGTATTATAAAAAAGAATAGCTGCTATGCAAATATTGCACTTGCAGGATGTTACATTAACAGAGACTGAGGTGAGAGGTTCATAAAAAACAAAAAGAACATTTACACTTAAAACATGCGTGCGTGCTTTTTGTCAAACAATTTCTCCGTATAAGTGGTTCTCAAAATAGTTTTAGCAAGCTATTGAGTTTCGTAGCAAGTCTTCGTTTTATTAGGTGTGACAAGGCTTCGCAAAGCAGCAGAATCTGGTTTAGTGATTACAGACTGTCAATAAATAGCTTCTAAAAAATTTGGGAATGGTTTCAAATTTTCAAATGCAAAATTTTTCCTAAATGATAATTAGTAACCGGCGGCTAATTTTTGTTTACTTTATAAATTGAAATCTTTTTAGTTTTAAGTAACAAAAATTTTTATGCTATGGTCACAAAAAATACAATTACTTGATCCAAATAGGCTCAATCCCTCACACACTAATACTGATCAGGTTCAAACCTTTTATCGCGGCGGGTCCAGAAATTTCTAACCAGAGTCCAAATTTTTTAACCAAATTTCTAAATTTTTAACCAGAGTCCAGAAATTTCTAACCAGAGTGAAAAAACTAAGCTTTTCCCCTATTTCAATTTGTCTTTAAAAAGACAGGTCTTTTCCTCATATAATATAAGGTAATACATTTTAAACAATATTAGCGCATCTTCGAAAGAAAAGGTCTTTCATTCAACTTTTGGCGCGAGTTTGTAAAAGTTTTTTCGTCGTGTCTCTAAAACATCTTCAAATGTCAAGTGGCAGTTCTTGTTTACTTATTTGACGGGAAGTGCGATTACAGGCTGACAAGTCGCTAGATTTCCAAATGAATACAAATTGTAAACACATCCAAATGAGCTTAACTAACTTTTTAAAACTGTGTAAAAGACGAGTTCTAAAAACCGCATAGTTTAAAAATTTTGAACTTTTTTGCGCTTATTATTTTCCCATATGCAAGTTTAAACGCTAAATCCCGTACTTGCCAGAAAAAATTCTGATACATGGAAACCAAAACTATATAGCCCTTACAGGCTTATTTTAAACTAAATAATGCTTTTGTTTTAACATTAACACAGGTATAGTTTAAATTCTTTTTTTAAAAAGTCTAAAATCCCTGACTGTGGAGCATCTTTTCAACATTTTTTCCTGGTCCTTATTTAAACACAAAAATACCTGATATGTCAGGGAGAATCCTAACACATGGCAACCCTAAATTATAAGCAAACTTCTAGACATGCTTATACTGTATTGTATTTTATACATAGTTGGCCATATTGCGGTCCCTTGCACTTATCATGGAGTAGGGCAAAGACTATTTACGGCTTTACTGAGAGTTTTCGGCACAAAACAAGTTCGAAAACCACGTGTTTGAATCCCACTGGAATCGCCTTAATCTTCTGCATTGCTCAATAGAAAGTATTAGAGAGCTCAATTACTAAAGCTATTATGTTTGTAAGGGGATTTTTGCATGCGACATACAAAACCTTGCAAAGTTCTTGGGACAGAAAGTTTTGGAAACTACTGCTCTCCATAACTATTGCTACTACAGCAGACTTGACCGAAGTTTTTTTTTTCACTTAGAAATTCTTATAAAACAGTAATGATCTTGTAGTAATGCAAGAGGCTAGCAATGCACTTAGCAAACTGCAGACAGTGACACTGTTTCGACCTATCAGTCTCTTCAGCTAGCTAAGTGCATCGCTAGCCTCTTGCATTACTATAAGAGCTTGTGACCACTAGGCTGTGACAGCACTATTGTTCTAGCAGTTGCTAGACTTAGTGCACCTGTGACAACTCCCACTCATTCACGAGTGATACGGCTTCGCAGAGTATTGACAGACCATCTACCAAATGGATCTAGTATAGATTCCACAAATGTGGCGGTCTAAGCTATGCTTTATTAAAAGCCTCTAGCTTCTTGTCGGTCACCAACTGCACTGAAGAGACCTATTAGGTCGAAACAATATCACTGTCTGCAGTTTAGTAGTGATCTTTTTTCTTTTGAATAATCTGGTTTCCAGGACAATCAAAATTCTTTTCAATGGAGCACTCATATATTAAGATTTGTGTGTCGCCGTGTTAACTCAGTGTCATAAAGAGTTGCCTTGTTCTACTGCACCACAACTTCAGTGTTTGCTGACTTAAGACATGGAATCTAATTATGGAAAATGGGAATGCGGGAACTGCAAAAACAACTACGGCCCTTTTGCTATAAGTTTAGTATTAGGAAATATTAAAAACGTCAATATATAAATTTGTTTTTTTGGTCTGAAGCGACCACTGCTGGTGACAAAATTGGCCATTCAAAAAATCTTTTGAGAAAACTGAGATATTACAACGCCATATAAGCATTCGTACACTGTATTGATAAAATCGCTGGAGCAAAAATGTTATATACTTTGCTGGAAAGAAACTTCACGTTTTCATTTCGTCAATGGATGAAAAAAAAGCAAGCTGTTAATAACGCAATAGGCAGGAAATAACACAGTATAATCAGTATTTGTATTTTCTTTTTCTGAGAAGTAGCAACAAGGTAATTATTGAGACAACAGTCTGAAAACAGCTTTTTCTTGCGAGGATGGTAAGGTGTGTCAACAACATAAACTGCAAATCAATATTTAAAAGTTTTTTTTAAAGGGGTAAAAATAAAAAAGAAAAAAATTTGAAAAAAGTTTTTGACAAACCTACTTCTTTCAATTGATCAAAAGCTTTTAAGTACCTGACCAAAAAGATTGTTGAAGTGTCCGTAATGGGTCTAAAACTAAAAAGAAAACTTCGCGGGGTTCATTATATGGTCTTCATAATTTATTAAACTTTTGTCATTCTAAGCGCATATCTTTGTTTTCAAATTCCTTACTTTGGTATATCGAACTCAGTAATAAAATTTTATGCATCAATAACTGCATCACTTTTCGTAAACTTTTAGTTACGCAAAGTATTGTTTTAATTTGTAAAAACTGGTATCACGTGGTGAAGATAATTTGACTTTGGCCGAGTGAGCCAAGTTTCCGGTAGTCACGAAATTCGTTAAATATTTCGAATTTAAATGACGGCTTGGCAACTCAACCAAATATTTCAACCAGATCAATTCGTACTTTCGACAATTTATTCTTTGAATTTAACGTTTCGCTCCCCTTAGTTACCGGGGAGCTTTTTCAGAAAATGGTAGATGTTAGTAGTGTAACATATAAACTGTACAACATAAAAATATAAAGACAACCTGTATTACTAAACACTAAAAATACTAAGGGGAGCGAAACGTTAAATTTGAAAAATAAATTGTCGAAAGAACGAATTGATCTGGTTGAAATACCGTTACACTCGACATACGAGGAATGCCTGCTATATTTAACTCAACCGAATGTTTTTAGTTTTTTCCTACGTATTACAAGACAGAAGAGATATTGTGGCAATTGTCATATATTGAAAAAATACATTCTATATACAAAGTATGCAAGTATAAAAAAATTGTGAACACTTCAAGATAATGTTTTGGATGAATTAATAGAAATTGACCTCAATAATTTTTTAAAACTGTGCTAAAGACTTTCTGCAAACTCTCAACAAAATTTAAGAAAACCATCAAAAACTCTTGAGGTTTTTTGAACTATTGCTCTCCATGATTCTCAGTAACGCAATCTGTAAATGTTTTTACTGATTGCATTTACTAAGAATGTAAATAGATTTATATATGTATATGTGTAGTTTTTCAATCACATCCACGTAAATTTCGACATAATTTCATTTACTCTTTTCATCTAAATTTTAGCTTTTTCAAACTGTAGACCAAGTATAGTCAATATCACATTCTCTTACTTGTAGTCCACTATCGTTGATGATCACCGCTTGGCTTCGCGGGCGATGACAAAGATAGCTTTCCACTTCAATTGCAGACTCGCTGGTGGGCGACAAAACCGATTCTGATTAAACCACAGCGGTCGGACAAAAATGTTGCGGCGGGCAATGATAAGGTTGCGGCGGGCAATGATAAGGTTGCGGCACGATTTTTTCTCTTTTGTCAATTTTTCGCCTCTCAACAACTAGCTACAAAATCAATCAAGTTTAATCATTTGTGCTCAATCTTGGTGGGATTGCTGCTACTGTTTTTTTCCAACAATTTTATTATTTTCTGCTTGATTTTCAATACTGAAAGACACATCTGGCTAATTAGATCCAGTTGCATTCGCTTTTTGGTTTGATGTCTACAAACGCCGAAAATTCAAATTCGCATAAATACGTTGTAGGAGACAGAATTGATGGAATACAAAGCTGCTCTCGCAAGGTTAGGATAAGCCACCAACTGTTTTGTTCAAAACAGCAACAACGTTATGGCTTGGAACATGGTGTGGGCAGCAGAATTTGCTTGCAGCTTTATGAGTTCTTCGGCCAGCATTTCCGCATCCTCCACTTTTGCTAGAAACGGCTGTTGTATCCAAGATGGGTAAGTCTTTGGTTCACCAAGGTACCGAGAAATATTGTTTTCAAGTTGGCTTAGGTGCTCAGCTACACCTGTCATAAAATCTTGTGCCGGAGTTGTCCCTTGTATTCTTTCATTCACAAGAGGAAAATTTGCCATGCTACCTTTGAGAACTCGCCCTTTCTGTAATGACAGCTTTTCTTTAAAAGCCTGAACTTTTTCACAGCAAAAAGATAGATTGACATTCCCTTCTTGAAGTGACACATTTAGTGCGTAAGATGGCCAAAAATGACGTCAAGATACGACTATATCAATAAGAATTTTTCGTCTTTAAAATGAATAGCTTTTGGATAGCCATTTTCTTGCAAGAAAATGCCATTTCTTCCGACAATTCTACCGCACGATTTAACACGCGCGCTCTGGACAGCCATCTTATCTCCGTATGCAGCAGAAGAACAGAGTATTTGCTCCTACTGCCTCGCGGAACGCCTTGAACAGCCGGTGTTGAAATGCTCTTCCACGAATGAAGTTGACAGCTTTTTTAGCCATAGATAGAACTTTTTTGAAGACTTCTGGGGGTGACTTTGCGACAAAAACCTAGCGATGAAAGATACAATGAAGGCTAATAATGCTGGAACGACAGTTTGCACTAATGCTACAAAGCCGGGTTGATGGCATAGCAACAATGAAGGCCCATAGGTACAGACTGACCCTACCGTTGCCCAAGCAATATCATGTTTCTTGAAAAAGCCATCAACGATTTTAAAGATGTCAGCAGACTTCGTTGTCAATGCTAACGTCTTGCACAATTAAAAGTCATCACAGATTAAATCATTTGCCACATACCTCACAAAAACAACTAAATGACTTATGTTACTTGCATCAGTTTATTTATCTAGTTGCAAACTGATGTAAACTGGAGTCTCCTCAATTGCCGTCACAACCTGGACAACGATATCACAGCTCATTTCTGCAACTCGTGAAGTAACTACATTATTTGACCATGGAGCCTGCTTGATCTTCTTTGCCCAAAATAATTTCAGGTTTTTTTAACGTATCTGGTTAAATCAAAGTTTCTCCAGTATTAAACGGTGCTCTTGTTTTTCCAATTCTGCATGTAACTTCATACGATGCTCCAAAATAGGCTTTTCAGGTGGCGTGAACTCCAGCCCAAAAAGAGTTCCGGTTCGGTCAAACCGACCTCTCTTTTCAATCATATCTGTTTCCGTTCCTTTTCCATCATGAACAGATCGGAAGTGGTTGTTTAACTTTGATGGCTTTAGGCTTGCATTGCAAAGAATAGAACCCCATTCCATGCACTGGGCTTTGACTTCACCCTTTTTAGCAACTTTGGTATAACCATATTTGACACAGCTATCATTCCATGCTCTCTTTTTCGATGACATACATGCAACACAAACTTGTCAGCAAAAAGTTTAACCAACTGCAAACACCAGGCTACCTGGTTTAGAGTTAAACTGATAAGAAATCCCTTCACAACAGGACTATAAAACGAAACTCGAAATCTTTTTGCAGAAAGTACTGTCTTAAAAAATACTGTTTTAAGGTCGAGCGAAAGCATCATCTACGCTCAAACAAGGTCTCACAACAGCTGCAAAGGTTATTGTAAAAAACAGTGGTTATTATTATGACGTAAAAGTACAATTTAAGCAGCCTATTTTGTCACAGAAAGTTGACAGGGCATGAGAGCGAGGTAGACAGTAAGCTATCTTATTACTTTTGGGTTAAATGAAACATTGCTGGTTACACAAACGTCATGTTATTATAGTCACTATTTTTGTAACGTGCATTCTGTGGACCCCCTGTAGGTATATGAACTCCAGTCCATGAACCTACTGTATGATCTACGGAAGCTCTCCGGCTACTAAGGGGAGCGAAAAGTTAAGTTTATGAGGTTAAATGTACCTGATTAGCGGAAAATGAGTGTTATAATCAACTTTTCTATAATTTTAGAAGTTGATGGAGTTGTAGCATTTATTGCTACGGATAGCCAACAGCTGTTACAACTATTCAGACTTTGATCAAAAATATAAATACTATTTCAAACTGGTTCAAATCCTCAAACGCGTTGAAGAATATGATCCTTGATTACATTTGTTTGCGGTTGTACGTAGTTAAAAATAATCTTTTAAACCCAAGCCCTACAACAGCATAATATAATGGTCGATTGAAAGTTCAAGGTAGCATAGCAGTGTTGACTCTTACGGTAGCAGATAAAAAATCAATAATGATACCAATGGTGTCGGCCGAATCTGCGTGCTAGTAATCATTCGCTTAAGGAAGCTTGCGGAAGCAAATTTACAAGTCGCTTATTAGAGTCGTAATTAAATATTAGTCGACACTTTGCATTGAACTGAGCTTGGTTAGGTATCGGTAGCAGACAACATCGCTAATATTGTGAGGCGAAAAATTAATACGACGTTACCGACTAAGATGGTGTTGATGCGAATCGAATTAAATTGGCAGGAAGTATAAGCGTGAAACATTTGTTTACAGTGGTGATGTGGTAAAACAAATTGCAGCTATTCTCCTTTTTAAAAAGCGGGTTTTTAACGTATTCAACCGCGTTTCTACGCTCAGTGTTTTTAGAACACAAATAAAACAAAACGTAAAAAAAAGTTGATATGACGCCATTTCATCTCTTAAGGGGGTGCAGGTTTTTCCTAGATGATAAGCAGGGTGCTGCCTTTTGTCTGAGCCACAAATTGTTTTTCTTGGTCAAAGGGTGCACGTTGAAAAATTTAATTATGACGTTATCACTTACCCTACGATACTCTAATCGTGCAAAGTCACATGTTTTTATGCGGGTTTCAAAGTACAATTATACAGACACACATACGCACTCAGAGAAAATTTGTGTTCCATTTTAGAGCTTATGTCCCCGCCAACAAGAGAAATAAAAAAATGTAGAGCATGTGTGTAAAATTTTAATTTGATTTCCAGCTTATAAATCAGTTATACTCTGTCAGATAATATCCTCCTTGTTTGGAAACTTAATAATTGCATATTTTGATAATTAATCTCTTTTTAACAATCCTTGCATCAACATCCATAGAAAAAACCAAGCTTATATGACAATGTTACTGTATCTATTATTATGAAACTTCTTGGGTATGCAACACATACAAATAAAAATTGATACAACAGAATAGAGTAAAAAAGTAATTTGCTGCCAAATGTTTTTTTCAAATAAACTGTCAAAAACAATTAGAATTTAGATAAACCTAGAAATCAGCCATACTGGTTAGCCAAAAAGATTTACAGTTAATTACGGCTAGCGACATGTTAATGTCTATGGCTTGTTTGATAAAACGTACACCCTTGTGCCAATCACTTTTCTAAAAGCTCAAGTCGCTTTTCTATTGCAAGAAAAGACATAAATTGACTTGATTTGTTAGTTTTTTTAACGAAAAGTTTATTCTATTTGTTTCTGATCAAATATAAAGTTGATTACGTAATGATCCTTTTATGACGGTCCGGATTGTGTAATCATTTTCCTAAATTATCGCTGCTATTTGCAGCATTTGTTGCCGGCAATTTGAACGCTAGACAGTAATAATTCACTCGTTCTAAAACAGGGGCGTGCAAACTTTTCTGCAGGCGGGCCACTTTCTGACTTACTAATATTTAGCGGGCCTGTCCAAAGTGATGGTGAAGACTTTTTTTCTGGAGATCAGCACTTCAACATAACAATACTTACTTTCAAACCGATCACCATATCAAAATTGGTCTACACACGTATAATCGGAAAAATTTGAAATATATGTTGCTTTGAAAGTATTAATCTCAAAAAAACAACGGTCTTTAGCACCACATTTGCTATCTTTTCTGCAAGCCAAAAAATTTCTTGTCGCGGGCAGATCGCACACCCCTGTTCTAAAAGATGGACGTTACTCCTAGAAACCGCGCAAGTATCTTAGTTTTACGTGAAACTCTGAAAAGACATAACAGAAATAGCAGAAGTTGTAGATAGCAGCATTGCTACCGTAAGTCGTGTAGTCAAAAAGGAAACTGGGTCGGTTACCCCAAAGCGCAAAAGTATATACGGCCAAGAGGAAAATCACTCTTCGAGATGATGCTTGCCTAGTAAAGGAAAGTGAAAGACCCCAGAAAAACAAGTGACATCATAACAACTACTTTGGGGAAATAATGAAAAAGTGCGTAGGCGCCTCCTGTAGGTTAGCCAGAAGGCCTACCGCTGTGTAAAAAAGCAGCTTAAGACAAAAGCAATAAGATGAAAACGGTAAAATGGGGATTGAAATACGAAAGCTCGATAAGACTGGAAACACGTGATTTTTAGTGATGAAACTTATACTTTATCCAGGGACAAAGAAGTCAGCATATTTGGAGGTCACTAAAGGAAAAGTTTTGCAATGCCCCCCTTGACCAGAACATAAAACATCCCCAAAATAAATGTGTTAAGAATGCTTCAGCTACCATGGCATTGGTAGCTTGCGCCCCGTTGAGGATATGATGCGATTGCCACAATATATGAACTTCACCAAAGAAGAGTCATCCAGGGCTGAACTGATTATATTCAGATGACTCAGGGGTGTTTTAGCAAGATTTGCCAAAAAAAAATCAAGGAT
This sequence comes from Trididemnum clinides, assembly GCA_963675345.1. Taxonomy (NCBI): domain Eukaryota; kingdom Metazoa; phylum Chordata; class Ascidiacea; order Aplousobranchia; family Didemnidae; genus Trididemnum; species Trididemnum clinides. Next base: position 31,683,261 of record OY776289.1, on the reverse strand, counting down.
TTTTTAACAAAAATCACATCAATTGCCTGGAGTGGCTGGATGGCTCTCTAGATTTAAACTCAATCGAAAATTTGTTGTCTACAAGCACGCAGGGACTACACGCTATGGACTGCAACAGCAAAGGAAAAGATGATTTATTCTTCAATTTAAGTGGGGGTACAAGGACCCCCAAATCCACTGTGATAGTTCAAAATTAGTCGATTCAATGCCAAAAGGTAACAAAATGCTCTTTAAGAATCGCAAAGATCATATTATGTACTAATGCCGGTATTTAAATATCATTTGAGTTAAACATTTAAAAAAAACTTTTCCTTATTTGCGGGGTTTGGTTCTGTTAATTAGCATAAGGGTGTACAAACAAACCTAATAATTTAAAAAGCTACATATCTTCGGTCGCAAGATGACACCAGAGAATATTTAAAACCACAATACAAATGGGTTGAACACACAGATTATGCTGCATGACTTGGCAGCCGTTCTTCGTTGCCACGAGCCAAAACGATAGGTAAGACCGTAGTATGGTAAACGTTGTTTCGAACGCAAGCGGCTTACAGTAGTTCAAAATCAAATCAATTCCCATGGCCATTGCGTCAAAACTGCACGCTGGCACAGGTGACTAGAGCAAATTCACATCGACGTACTTGCTTCCTTTTCAAGACAACTACTTTTTCCAAAAGGTTCTCGAAATAACTGAATTTTTTCTGAGATGTAAAATTCTAGGCTATTTAACACAGCGGCTAGTTAGCAATGAAGAACGGCTTATAGGATGCTTCTAGACCCTACATGTAGAAATAGATTCACAAAATCCGCAATATTTTGCTGCTGCATTAAACTCACAAGTATCCATAAAACACGACATAATGTAAACGTAGCAAACGAAAAAGAATAGAGAAACTTCAATTTGTCAACTGAGGCGAACTTTTCGGACGATTTTAGAACACATTAAGTGGATCGTCGCGACACCCTTCATAACAAATCGCCCTGCAATTGTTAGAGAGCTTCTCTTTGTAACAGGTAATTAAATGTTACTCTCAGCAATTGGCTTAGCAGGGTCTGGACTCGTTTTCACATTTTTCTGCGGCGTTCTTTTTGTTGGGTGGGGCGGCGTGGATTTTGAACCTTTCGATGATTTGGCTTCGGCAGATTTCACCCCATTTTCGTAACTCATCGCTACGGGGCTGTGGGAGGCAGGAACAGAATCGAGGGGCACTTCCTTAACGGCTTCAAGTCGTTTGTGACGATATAATTCGTAGTAAACTTGTGCGGTCGCTTCTTTCAGGTCTTGCAAATGAGTTCTAAAAAAGAGCACTCATGAGACTTCAAACAGTCAAAACAACTATGCAGATTGTGACGATCTTGACTCTTCATTGATATTTCGGACGAATCTTAATTCATCTTAGTCTTGACCGCATCTTAATTCTAGTTCGGACAGTAAAAAAAGGCAAGCAATGTCATGACGAATAAAAATAAATGGCAACCCTGCTGCATCATATCGTGGAGGTGTCGACAAGCTGTGGCATTTGAAAGACAATGGAAGAACAAGTCAGCCTGCTTCCGCTGCGGCTAACAATAACAGAGAGAGTCGTGAAAGGAAGTGTCGTTTAAAATCAGGTAAACTTTCACGCGGAGATGTGAGCCTGAACAAAAGCTGAATTTAAGTATCACGCGACAGCGCATACTAGAACATTCTGTCAGTTCATCTTGTTGAAAATGCGCAAATTATTAATGGCGCTATTTGGCAAAAGAACAAAAATATTACGGCAAGCACTGCAACGCTTGAAGCTGAAGCTGACTTTTGCTGGTAAGTGATTTTACTAATGAAGCTGCTTATTCAGCAGAACTTAAAATAATAAAATAGCCTGCCTACCGATGGCAGTCTTCCTCGTTTGTGTGAGGTTTACCCGATGTATTTATACTGCTCGAAATAGCCCACTGTTTCTTCCATAATTATTACACTTTCGCTTGTAGTGTAGATCGAAATGACATGTCGACTGCCTAATGCGGTGGTTCTGACCAAGGTTCTGTTTACAATGCTAAAGGGTACCGCAAGATTGGGTAAAAATACTGCCGCCAGTTTTACTGTTTAACCAAGTTTGTGAAGTGCTGCAAGAAATTACAATTAAGCGTGTTTATTATTTGGTTGTCTGCACTTATTTTTTCTTTCAATTCTCGCCAATACCTTTCCAGATCCAGACTCAAGCCCAATGCTTGAGTTCAAGTATATCGATGAGCTTTTGTTCCAATTGTAATTTATTGTTTTGTCATAAGTGATGCTCATTGTTGAAAAATTTTGTGCATCAATGTTCAAATTCATGATGGAGCTAGTCAAGTAACGTCAGAGACTATAATTCTCAGACTATAAAACGGAGGGCTACAAAATTGCTCAACAGTATTTTTAAAGCTTGGCTGCGGTATCTAGGCAAAAAGTGAAGCACAAACTTTACGCTCACTTTTGCATAAATAGTGTTAAACATACACTTGCGTTGTTGACAGTAATTTCTGGGAAAGAGAAAGAAATATATTTCTTGCATTTTGTCGTTCCATACATCAAACTTGTTTAATAACTCTTTTGAGATAGACATTGTGAAACCGTTACACGTGAAGATACCTTTAACTCTTAATCAGGTTCAAAAACTTTCGCCGGGCATCGCCTTTGTGCACATACATTTATAGACAATTCATTTCATATTTCAAAGATAAATAGAAAGAAAGAAACAAAACCGCCCTGAGCTTACTACTTAGCGCCGCAAACCATTTATCTTTTCAACAATGGTTAAAAAGCACTGGTACAGTGTCTTGACTTAGAAGAAATTGCAAGCACTTGTAAGCTTTTACTGAAGTGTTAACAAAGGCAAAGATCGAACACACACAAACCTGATTATCATGTTACGAAGATGAATGAAGTCACAATGATGATCATTTTCCACTTCTACCACTCCCCAGCGAGTTTTCCGACCAAGGACGTTTTTGTTACCAACCTGATGGCTACTGGTGGAACCGACAACAGCAAAAGGCATCATTTTCTGCAACAGAAAAAACGTTCATATACATAACTGGTGTGAAAAGTTCGCCAATATGATTAGAATGTTTTTAGAGATTGATCTACCTAGTTTGATATCCGCTTTAATTTTGCTCTGGATTGCCTTTGGAATTGGCATAATTGTATATCAGCTCCCTCAGCTTGGTTTCAATATTGTGGAAGCAGAAAGGTACATCACCCAATGACAACATTGAAGCAGGTTTGCACGCGCATTGCTCTATGTATTGTCTTCTTATGCCAATAGTCCGAAGGATTAGTATAGTGGCCTGGCTATTTCAAAAACTGGTAACCTCACCATTAGTGGTTCATTTGCAGCCATCTCTTCCTCATCCACATCATGATTGGCAACGTTTGGATAAACATTTATGTTGTTTTCTTCCAAATCTTTGCGAATCTGATCAAAATTAACCAACATAAAATCTTTTTTTGTCTTGTACTTTCAGCAACTTAGGTTATGCTGCCAGATTATGCATGCTTTGTGCTATAGAAGGATGTCTTCTGTCAGCTGCTTTCTAAAAATTGGTCTAGATTTCGGTACTTTTCAAAACCCAATGTAAAGACATTTTTAACCTTGTAGCAGGTCAGTTAACATAAGCAATTTTCAAAGTAGCCAACCAAAGACTTCACAATTTGGTGGGACTCCTGTCCGACACGCAGGGATAAATTGTTATAAACGAGTAACCTTTAAAATCGATAGATACATAAAATTGTTTTTGCTGTTATGACAAAAACAAACTGCTAATTACGATGCACCACAGTGCGCTATTTAGAAGCTGCTTGTTGTGGCAGAGAGGTGGTGACTAACATAAATATTATCGCTATTCATCTCAATATTTATCTTGGTTAGACTAGGCTACATGCTTTTTTTACTCTGCCAGAAGAATAGTTAGCATAGGCTAACCTAGATAAATTTTAGTGTGCCTTCTAGACAAAAAGATCACTCTTATTCAGTATTCATCATTTAACTACTCATAAGCAATAATGCACTGTTGCAAATATATGTGTACGCTGTTGCAAATAGCTTGGGATTAGCTAGCTTCGCTCATATGGAGCTCATCAGGGGCTCAGATACTGTTCACTCACGATAGTCTGTACAAACAACGATAGTATTTATTAACAAAACTGAAAGTACGTCATACATATATCGTGAGATTTAGCACAACTTTTCCAAACATCGTAATGCTGCTGCACTTTGCAAGATCCTCCTATCACTAGTGGATACGCAGGAAAACATTACATTGCATTTATGATACGTTTCTTGATAAATAATTGATTGTTTATGAGTGGTTTTTTTGATGAATATTGATTTATAGGCCTTGGACTGCATCCGCTTTTTTTGGCTGGATTCTCCAATTGAATTGCTAGTAATAATAATCATAAAATATAATTTTGGCATTTCATGCTCATTATTTGATATATAACATCATTGCTGCTACGTAAACACGCCTATTGTGACTCAATAAGGCAACTTAATATTTGATACCCAGCATTAATTTACTGATTTGAGATAAAGTCACAAAAGCTTTTTAAGATAAACTCATTGGTAGCTGTTTGAAATTTCAAATTTGGCCGTACTGATACCACATTTTAGTTCCTATTTAATTTTTTCAATTTTACGTTTAGGAATCCATGTTGAGTGGCAAACCCGCGTCTTTAGTTCTGTAGTTAAGTTGTGTTAGTAGAGTTATGTAATCTTTGTTGCGTACTTGCGATGCACGCCTTTTTCGCCTTGCACTGTGGCCCTGATTTACACATGCATGCCTTTTTTCCCTTGTACTTTGACCCTAATTTGTTCTTGTAACAGAACTCTATAACTGTTTCACTCTACCTTGGAAGTTGGTGCAGTTAACAGATGGTAAAATTATTGCAAACATTTGAAGTTAAAACCCACAGTATTTAGAAATTCAATTCTTCTGTCCAAATGTAGCATATAAGCTGAGCTACATATTTAGGTTTAATTAAATCATCGCTTTACGAATTGCATGCAATTCAATGACCAAAGGCAACACTCAAATAAGTCTTGGCTAGAGGAAAACGCCTATTTCAATATTGTTTTTATGTACTTTCGCGAATACTTCGCAATGGCCTTACGACCTCAGTAGATTAGCTTAGGTCTCACTCTTTCTTTAAACTCATTCCTCTCTTCCATTGTGAGAGAATCTGACTTTGCAATCACTGGAATCACATTAGCAATTTCAACAAGCCTTTTCAGTACTTCAATGTCAACCGGTCGCAACCTGCAACGTAAATCTCCTTTAGTTTACCTATACGTAGTCAATGTATTTAAACCGAATAAAACGCTGACATCAATCCGAGGTTGTAATTGCAATCCCTTAATAATGTTAGCGTTGTTATGCTCTGGGAAAAGACACAGTACAGCAAATTTTCTAGCTTGGATTGAAATGAAAGTGGCAGATATCCACTGTGATAGCAAAATTACCAACTCCTATACAAGCCACAATACAAGTTGTTCTAAGAACTCGAAAAGAACTCATTTGTTTTCCCAGGACGTCCTAGGTGTGCTTTCGTATCTTTAAGTAATTGTCGTAAATAGCTTGTTGGTTCTAATGTATTAAATTAACGTTGAAATAACTTTCATCCTAAAAGCTTTTAGTAACACGCTCCTAACATGCGACATTGCTATGGCAGAATGTGATAGAGCGTTGATGGTTCTCATCCGTAGCAACAGTAGCGCAAAGGGATAAAGTCAAGTCTCACTTGCACACTTCACGCATAAGCCGGTGCAATTTTGCTATAGTGAAAGACTATTTTTGACAAAAACAATAATTTACTCCAACGCAGACTTGTACCACATAATTGACAGCAATTCTTGCAGACGCACAATTTTTAGTTGTCAGGTTTGCTCTATTTTCTATAGATTTTAACTAATTTTCAGTCAAAAGGGGAGCAATTAGCACACGTTATCTTCTCTAAACCTCGAGTAAAGCTAGAACAAAGCATTATTCTTTAGATAAAGGAACTCACGAGTGTCCTGTTGGTGGTATAAAATAGATACAACAATGCACCCTGTTGTCGGGGATCCTCTTTCTTCTTTTAATTGAAATTTCTTCATTTAAATATCTCTCGTATTGATCAGTGATGAAGTTTGTGATGGGTTGCCAACTAAAAATGTAATTCATTCATTTATTAATGAACCATAAATGAAACAAAATATTGCAAGTTTACGCTGCTGCATTGACGTTCAAGTCATCAGCAGTCTATCTGGCAATGTTTCTACAATGTAACTTAAATACCTACTAAAACTCGTGTCGTAAGTCAAAAATTAGAATGCGTGATGTCACTACTAAGGATGGTGCCAGCAGAAAAAGACTCTCCGCTGTTCGCACTACAAATTTTCACAATAATTTGTAAGTTGCCAGCATGAACTGCACCGCAATCTTTCAACATCCGTAACAAAATCTGATAACTTCTAATGTTTTGTTCACGATTATTTTACTGTGATAAATAATTTTAACAGGGTACATTACTCTGTATCTAAAGAAAAACGATACAACACCAAATTTCAAAATTAAGAACACTAAATTTCAGAATTTAGAAAACCACCAACTAACTTGGAAAAATTGCAGAAACAAGAAAATTTATTGAAACACACAATTTTAGTCAACTTTATTATCGAAACTCACCTAACTTGGTCACTACATTTTTAGTTTCTGTCAACTTCGCAAATTTCCTTATTTCTACAAATTCCGTACTTTTGTATTTGAAAGTTTTTCCGTAACTCAAAAACTTTTAAAGTAATACAAGAGACCAGCGATGCACTTTGAGCAAATTGCAGACATTGACAATGTTTCAATCTATCAGGTCTCTTCAGTGCAGTTGGCTATTTTAAAATAAATTTCCGCATTTCCGTAATAAAAGTCATTTAATTTAAAATGAATTTCTGCATTTCCGTAATCTTTCAAAGAAATTTTTATGATTTAGCTGTCATTTCAGGACTAACTTTCGCAAATCTGGATTTCTGGGTTTAATGCTGTGCAAAACATGCATCCACCATACAATCATAACTGATGTTTTCCCCTTGCTTTTACTCCAGGCACTATCTAATTCTAAATAAAGAGAATCAACGAGGACCTGAAACTTTTCAAACGTTTTTCTCGTCTGTTTCCTTTTTGCTGCTATACCTGTTTTCTTTGCAAAATCTGATTTCCCAGCTTTTGTGACAAAAACAGATTCTTTATTTTAACTTTACTTTTACTGTAGTGAGCTGGTCAAGCAAAAATCTGCCAATCCAAAATTCTATTTGAAATAACAAGGCACTCGCAGCAACGGAATAATAAGTTGTGCTATTACAAACCGCTCGCGCTACAAGCAAGCTGGTAACGCTTTGCAAAATGACATAAAAATGCTTCCACTAACCTAAGTCACTCTGCCTAGCATAGCTAGTCACTTAAAGGTTATTCAAACAAGTAAAACAATAACCTCAAATAATATCTAAAAGTCATGTATTAACGCTGCCTAGCATTGCACTGAGTGGTCTAATCGATCACCATTTGATGATGTATTACCCGGATAAACTTCAAAATCTGTCACACGTTTCAACTAACGCTATACTTAGTAGCACACCTGTATGGCCCAGCAACAATAAACTATTTAATTGCTAAGCTGTAATATAGCGATTGCGAGAACATATTCCAATCATGACGTTACAAGAAAAGCAACAGAAAAAGACTTTTTTATCCCAAAACAAGCGCAATGACAAAAGGCAACGCCAATGTGCCAGCTTTCGCTCAATGTGCCAACTACGGCTAAACCATGCGTAAGGTGTCTTGCGTTGAAAAAAATTCAACGAAATATTTCATGGATCGAAGAGTTTAATTACTCTTTACAGACTGCCGTACCGTCGCGCCGCGGTGGTCCGACGGTGCAAGCGGCGCGGTTTACCACCTCCAGTCAAAACGTTATTAGAAAAACCAATTACAAAAAACTAAACATGTGTCCACCATTTCCTTGTATAGGAAGAAATGGAGGTTCCATATCTTTCCCAAAATGTTCTAGGAGAATGGCATCCATCAAGAAGACAAATGCTAACCCTTTTCTAACAACAATATGGTTAGTCTTGGAGCTAAGTATATAGCTTCTACCATATAAAGTAACTGCTTCAATAATATCCGATAAAAACCTACCATTTGCTGTTATTAACTTGATCCCCAAACCCTGGAGTGTCTGTGATTGTCAGTTTCAACCGAATTCCTTTCTCTTCGATCACTAAAATATTTTAAAGTTGTTTTTCTGTACCAATAAAACGTAATGCAATTACGCACCAAAAAATTTTCCGCTGCTGAATGTCTACGTTTGTTCACCTTAATTGTAGGCATTCGCGTGAAAATCAAATACAATTTGCGTGGTAGGTCATCCGCTACGTATTAATTGCATATTAGTTGCCCCATTGTTTTCTAAACCGGTGGGCCACCGAGCTTGGCGGACTGAAGGCAAAACGAGAGTTGTGTTATCGTAATATAATAGAGAAACTCAGCCTGTATGATACATTTGTAGCAAATTTCCAAGGCTACGCCATTCAACAGCGCCACCTGCAGTTGTACCGGTCTCGTTGTCGCGCATCATATATACAGTACCGGAAAAAATTAACTGGGACAGTTACTTTTCACCATATTTTTACAGTCTTTACAAACAAAAACACATAAATAACATAAACAAAAACACACAAATATAGCTAAAATGTAATGAAAAACGTTGAACGGATGTATCTAAATGTAAACAACAACAAGCGAGTCTCTTTCGCCATCTATAGGATTTTCCTGAAACGTTTATATTCCATTTTCTACTTCAATAATCACTGTCCCAGTTAATTATTTCCAGTACTGTATATAGGGGGCTAGTAGGTAGTTAGCAAATTTCAGACAGTCTCCTTCATAAAGGGATCAGCCTCCAGCATCACACCAAGGTAAAATAGAAAAAATGCTCAAAAATGATCACCAACATCAAACTGTACCATAAAACAATCCATTTCATTGACAGGTTGTAATGAATAGTTGTTTGGTACAAAATAATGCTGGTGGTCATTTTTGAGAAATTTTTCTATTTTACCTTTGTAAATATCAGAAATATTCATTAAGTAATTTGTGGTCGATAGTTTCAAATATCAAGGTGTGAGATACTCAAGCTACAGCAAGCAAAATAATGCATTCAAACGTATCTCTAAAAGTATCTTTTGATTCGTGACAAGGAAATAAGAGTGATTGATATTCTCAATTTTGAAGAAGCTTTTTTGCTTTGATAATGTTTTGCCAACTTGCTCTGGGCAAGTGCGTGCTGTTTGCCGCTTTACGCTAAATCAAAAAATAGTAGGCTAGCTGCACGCGCCAAGCTGCAGCGTTTCGATAGGCACGTGATAGTATTACGGGACAGCTCCTGGCTAGAATGACCTTCCAAGTGCTAGGCACCATAGCTGAAGCACAGCATATGCAGGACGATCGCGATCTTTTTGCGGATTTTTGATTCTATGATCGTATTTCAATGATTATACTTTTACAGGAATAGCATTATTAAACCACAGAGCTTACGAAAATGAACTTATTAAATTATCAAAATTCTTGCAAGATGTTGTTTATTGCGTTTCCTGTACAGTTTTGCATAACTGTGACTATCTGACAGCTGTTGTAATATGTATATATTTGTTAGATATACATTTCATCATTTTTATAAATCCGCAAAGAGATCGCGATCATCCTGTATTTAGGCCCATATTCACGGTATCCACAAAAAATATGAGAACCGTTTGGTTTGGTTTGGTTAGGAGAAGAACAAAATTCTATGTGGGGTTGACATCGCCACAAGGTTCTTCTCAGCACAAAAAGTTTGAATCGGTCACAAGGAGTATTCAAAACGAGCAAGCTCGTTTCTTCCCAGCTCTACGGCTTTTCCTACGTTTGATTACCGGTAATTGAAATAAATCCTTTATATACTTCAGTGGCAGTTCTTTACCGACCCACGCACCGAGCAGTCGGGTGCTGCTGACATAAAACTGAAGAAGGCCATGGCACTTGTTTCCCTTTTTTTGACTTCAAATTACTAAAGTGTGCCTATGGCGAAATTTTGAGATCGTTGATGAAAACATCATAGCAGAAAGGAAGAAAAATATGTACTTTACATAAGTGTGAAACTTGAAGCAGAATAAAAATAATTAGCAGCAGAAATTTAGCACTCTCTGTACAATAGTCAAGCAACAAAAGTTGTTTGTTTAGTGTCAGGGTCGCATATTGGAACGTGCTTCAAGCTCACGGATAGATCGGGGGTTTCTAGTCTCGGTTTGTATGAAAAACAGAAGGAAAAAAAATCCTACCAAGGTTAAAGAAACTTGAGATATGAAATAGCGTAAAACACCAAAAAATCGAATTGTACTAGACTTGAAGTCAGTCTTTAGGTGTTCCCAAATGCATAGGCTTTTTGGAAGCAGAACACTTTTAAATAATCACCTAAGGTGTAAAAGTAAGGGAGCAAGACTCCCAAAATTTTTCAGTTCCTCCACAAAAATTTTAAAAACAAGCAAAATAATTTCTAATGAGTGTTCTTCAAAAAAAGACATTTACCTTATTTGGGAGCTAAAAATATCAAAAACCTTACTTAAAGAATTCAATATCAAAAAAAGATCTATTCAGCTCCCACAGAAAGCAAAGTGTGACGCCTTTATCACTATAGATTTTTCACGATTGCATATCTCATTCTTCACATTGGCCACTGCTAAGCGACAAGCATTAGATCTATAAGTGCCATTCCTAAAACCTTTAGCGTGCTAATGGTTTTGTGACAAGAGAATTATTCTATGCTGACACGCTCGAAGTGACCTCGAAACAACAACTGCAAGATTTGCTTCAGTTCAGTGGGTAACGAACAACAACAACAACTTTATTGATGAACAAAATCTTCACGATCCTCGCTTTTACAATTAGATCTGGTTAGATTAACATTGCTTTACAACAAGACCGCCCAAACCATTTGGGGCGAAGTCGGCACTTCTTTTTCTTAAGACTGGGCTGGCAGTTGTAGATTTTGAGTAATCACTGTACCCTAGCTTGGACTTTCAAATGTCGTATTTAGCTATAGGTGCATACATTTAAAGCCCATTGCATTTGATAATTACTTGATTTTGTTTCAAATTTTGACAAATCAGCAGCCTTAAGCAAACCATTTTCGTGAAGCTGCTCTTTGTATATTGTGATTGCCCTGCGGTTTCCGCAATAAAAATACTCCAGCAGCGGCGAGCTTCTAGCAGCTCCGTGTTGATGATTAAGCCTATTTCTTTTAAAATGTTGTCGCAGTGTAAGGGCAGAATATGTCAGTTCAGAGTTTTGTACATGATTCACAGTTCTGCAATGTGCAGTACAATTTATGGCAATGGAAACCCAACGTATTTTCTTTGTGCCGCTCGACCATATGCCATTGCTCTAATGACAAACAAACAAAAAACGCCTACAAAGGCGCTTATTGTCGAAAACAATTTTCCGTCAAATGGGTCTTCTGACAAGGTTCAAGCGTCACAGATTTGTTTGTTTTTACGCGATCAGAGCGCAAGCGTCAAACCAAAAAGCGTTACAAACGGCATTGACAATGCAAGTGGTGAAAGAGAATACGGCACGCTCAAATTAACATTAAAGAAATGGTTACATGCTGTCTAAAACCGCTATTGTAGCTTAAAAATCGATAGCAAAGATATTTGCCTATGCCTAATAAACCTGGAATCAATTCCCCTTTTTGAATGGATCAACAAACCCACAGTCCTTCACTTTGACGCTCAGAATATGATTATCGCATGCGCCAAATCTCGAAATAAGAATTTGTGATAAAATTTCCCTGAGCGTCTAGCAGGATATCTGTGAAAGTTATTATTGCAGTTTTTGCAATGATCCGACAACTCAGTTGCACCAACGCTTACCATGGCTTATGGACTTGATTTCGACCGTATGCGGAATCTGGTAGTCATCTTCTGGAGATCTTCTACTGACACTTGATCGGAAAATAGTATTCACCAAAGTGGACTTACCCAGTCCACTGCCCCCTAAAAACAAAATTTTATTTGACAGTCCATTGACTGTAACTAATAACTAAGTGACGTGAATAGTTGATGTCATGTAGATGGATCCAAACGTATTACAGAAAGGTTCGGCTTCAGCCCATTTTTAACGTGATGCTAGTATTTTTGCTGCTCTTTAAAGGTGATTAGTACAGGCGACTGCTGACTCAAAGACCGTGATATTGCTTTGCACTCTCCGAAACTCTCCATTCCTCTATGCTCGATGAGTTAATCGAACAAGAGAGGAATATAGAGTTCTCATCGTAGTCAGTTCTCATCATCTCGTTTCATTTTTTTTGTGTAAATAAACCTTAGAAAAATTACATGACTTTTTGTGCTTAAGTATCTGACGAGGATCGGCATTCCCCAACGACGGGTCTAGAAATCTTTAAACCAACAACAACCACATTTAAATGTGCCCAACTCGGCAAAAATATCAAAATATCACAATGCAAACAGAATACGGCACGACAATTTGTCTCAACAAGAGATGTAGAAACAAACATTGGTGCGTTGCTTTACTGCAGTGTACTGATATGGCAGTCTGTGTTACTAAGAAACCTTATCAATTTGATTGATTACAATCTTGCGTAATAAAGTGGATATACCTTACGAACTGATAACTAGGCTGCTGCAGCACTGTAGCTGGTGATTCAATCATACTCATTAAAGGAGTAATAAATAGCGAACCACAAAAGAAATTTAAAAAAGAACTGCTCTGTTCATTGTTATCCACCCACATATTGATTGTGAATATCATGGTTTACATTAAAACAATACGTTCGCCTGCGTTGTAAATTTTGAAAATGGAATCAGAATAAAAAGACTGGTAAACGGCTGTTTACCTTTGTGCGATAAAATTCTTAACAACCAATGAAAATCTATTCATACAACATGTGAACGATTATGTGCCATACTCTATTACAAAACGGCTGGCCAATTGTCGGGAATCAACAGCACTGATGAGAATCAAAAGGTTGAAAAAGTGAGGACAGTTTGGAGTTTCGCTTTGATACGAATTTGCATTGAGCCACTCATCAAACACAAGAGAGACTTCGAGTCAGTAGCCATCCACCACGTCTTCGGCGTCGACGCAAGCAGTACTTTGAATTTAAATTTTGCAAGCAACGGTTACGCTTTACCGTGCCGCATGCAACTTAACACTTTGAACCTACCGCATTAACAATTTCAAATTTGACACTTAACTAGGCTACTGCCATAACAGTAGATCAACGAGTTTATCAGTGGCTGGGTTGCTTATACCAAGACTCGCGCTGCATACCTTGCGTCACGCCTAGCAAGGTTAAAAAAAAGCAAACAGGTTCCTCAAAGCGGAAACGGTCGCGTTGGTGGCGTGAAGAGGTTGCATTAGCGCGACACGTTTGTTTCTATAGTGATGTAACAAAAGCAGATTAACCCGGTTTTAAGCGCAACTATTAACTGGCAAGATAATGATTAACATCACAGTTAAACAACTAAACATCGCGTTTGTCGCTAATTAATTGGGCTAAAGCTTTAAAGTAATGCGTCTGCAGCGTGAATTTCTTTGTTTGCACCTAAGTAACACGGCTGGGTTGTGATGGCAAACATATCTAGTAGGCTCTCTTCCATTCTTTTATTTGAAATATGATCGGTTACATTTTCAACCAAGATCCATTTTGTCGCTTGCATTTCTTTTCTCGTTTACTACTCTGCACAACTTTTTATATTAAGCTATAACGGAACGAAAATAATTGCCTACTACTAACATCGCAGTAGAAATGGAGAGCTCTTGACACCCATCTTAAGTGCAGTCTCCATCTGTCCTTACCCCCTTGAGGTATACTGGGATACAATAAATCCATGAATTTTAATTGCACTAACGCCACTGTGAATAATTGCTTTTCTGAAATATATCGCAATGAAATTGTGATCAAACAATTTCGCCATTGCTTGCGGCCAGCAGTAGCAAAAACAATATGATGGAAAAATTACAGAATAAATCAGCTAAGTGGCAAACCTTTTTATTTAACCAGAAATACACAACACTATCAAGCTTCGTTTCGGATACCACACACACTTTTTAGCTAAAATTTAAGAGCACTGGCTGCATTGATGTAGACCTATAGGCTATTCTGTACAAAATTGCCACTCGTCCATTCAGTAAAAGCAGGCCGAAATATTTTCAATCTTCAATTCAACTTTGAAAAAATGATCGGCCAGAAGCTTTTCCTAGCGCACTCATCATTGTCGGTACTGCGTCAACTCGAAAAAGCTAGCGGTAGGAGTCTGTATCTGTGTGATTTCGATATTTCTTCAGTTTTGTGTAAAGGGCTCAGTCGGTCAAAAGAACTATACTGACATAGGCATGTAGAGTGCGCAAGTGAAAATCAATCGTTATTGATAGGCCTAAGCTAAAAGTGCTGCTAAAAGAAGCAACAACGCAACTGAAACTCAAGGTGGTTATCGGCAGGTTACCGGACGGATTTAGCGTCAGATCGATCATCGAAAGACGGCGAGTTGGACGCTTAGAGCGTTACGTTGCATGCGACATGACCCAGTGGAATATGCGTTGGCAAGCTAGCGCTGGCCTCAACGATATGAACTACTGCTGGCTCGAAGGTCATATCGCGGTCTTTCATCCTCTTCTTCTCTAATGTTAAGTGGCATTAAATAGTTTCCATCATTTCATTTCACTGCAAAAAACAGCTTTTTGAGTTCAATGACCGTGTATTAAGTCACCGAAAGTTTCCTCGCATGATTACAACGTTTGAAATGCAGATGAATTGTACTGGCAACACTGAAAACTCCGCAGGCGTAAATGCAAGCTGCTGTAAGTGAATCAAGCAACGGTCGAGATAAATATTTAACTTCTAACTTCCGAAAGAGAACGACCGCTCGAATGTTATAGGCGTTGCCAGCGAAAAGGGTCAAACTTTCACCAATTTTTAAAAAGTTTACAAACTGCAGAGTGGTGTGGCATTTAATTCTTCTAGAAGACCACCTAGAAATGGAGTAGGGGCTTTTTTGAAGTCACCAGAAAAATGGGTAGTTTACTTTAGTGGTTACCTGTAAGTCTAACCTGCCTCCCACTACCTAATTTTTGCACAGACTATCTCCTTGTTTGATGCCAATGTAAAAATAAACAGTGCTATTTTAAAACTACTGCACAAAATGTAAACCTACTCTAAATATAAACCCTACCACCCCATTGCCAAACAACATATTGTAAAGCCTGCAGAAAAGCATCATTTCTACGGCAATCAATTACCACTTGGAAAGGGTAGTAGGTTACAAAAGCTGTGGCCATTTACCGATCATATTACGGCGGTTAAGCGACTTTTTCTTGTTCAACGGTAATTCGATATTCATTTAACTTGTAAATCCCACTACCAGTTAGCAAAGTCACTTTTTATCATTTTTCAATGAAAAGTTTCTGATGTACAAATCATTCCAAGAATTTTCGCCGAAAAACCCATATTAGAAATAAACCGCTTTACTTAAGCACATTTAGTCTTATGACATCGTCACGCAAATGAAAATGTCTGCACAACACAAAATTGATCAGGCCGCAAGGTAAAGCGAGACATACAAAAGAGAAACTGTTAAATCTAGGTACAATACAGTTATAACGTTAAGTAATGCAATGCAGTGAAGCTAAAGCCAGAGTTTAGCTGTCCGTATTGAATAACCTTGCAACCTGAGACAAAATAATGGGTTGCTTAAACAAGGAAGTAACGCAGCCTAAGAGCATACGGGCAAGACGCTCGCAAGCACACTGGAAATACAACTAGCAAGTTGCTAGAAACATCAAATCTCGGCTGCCTGGTGTGAACAATTGAACTTAATGACACACGTGGATAGTTGTCAAAGACTTATTAATTAGTCAGGACATGAGTTTAACGTTTTCGCAAAACAAAACCTTTCCTTTGACAGAAGTTTGTTTTTTAGCTCCCCTCTCCAGAACCGAAATAAGTCTGTAGCGGTATTCAAAACTATCGCATTTCTTGATCAGCTGCCAGTAAGGACTAAGTACTGCCAAGACATTCTATTTTGCGCAGGACAGAGAATCTCCACATCTATACACACATCACAACTTACCAACAACCATTATATTAAATTCAAACCCTTGTCTCATTGACTTTTTTCGAATTTGTTCCGTCAGGGTGTCAATCCCAATGTAGCCGGACAACATTTTCTTCATCACGTCACCTGTCATTCCAAAAATTTATAGGTAATCCTATTTTTGCTAAATTAGTCTTATTACAAAACTAACAGGAGTGCTATGTCCTCCCTAACAGTCTCTAGAAGAAATTGCAAAGCATGAATATTGAAACACATACCAATATTTTTGATGGAAAACGTGCCCAAGGTCCCTTAACTTTAAATCCTTGTCGCTGTTTGCAATTCTCAATTAGAGCTTTCAAATTTAGTCAACTGTTGCCACTAAAGCTGTTCTTCATAAGCACACTCCATTGAATCACAACATTGCTGAATTACTACCTCATAGACCTATGCAGAACTGTATAGAAGCATGAAGGAGATTGGAGGTTCATGCCCAAGATGTCTAAAAATCTGGCTTTCGTAGAGATTTACGCTTTTTCGTCAGCTGATGGCTTTTTAAAAAATTTATTTCTCTCTGATTTGCCTCACTTTCTCAGGCCCAGTTGATAGCATTACCTGACTATCTGTTTGGTTCCTTATCATCACTAGCTTGCAAATCGCCTTGTTCACGCGCAATTACCGGTTGCTTACTAGTTTCTTTACAACTAAATCTTGCAAGCGTGCATAGATTCGCTGCTTGATCACGAGCAAATGTGAATTTACTTGCGACGTAACGAGTCACAAATGGAGTCGTAGCGTCAACTAGCGGCTGGTCATTTGCAAATTAATTTATCCGAGTTGCAATGTTAAGTGACAGTGAAAGTAATGACTTATATCCACAGCAATGTGGCATTCATAATTTTGTCTGGCGTTTGACATTAAAAGGAAGTGTAAAAAGGGTTTGGCAATCGTGATATGTAGTTCGTCTTAACTTTCACAGTAACTATATCCGGTGTTGCTTGTAGCCTACAACAAATAATTGCAATGTATTGTTAGTATGGACCTATTTCTGTGGTCGTGCTACTACCCTAATCAGTCTGTGTACAAGCTGAATACTTTAAAAAATGAGAAATTACTCACCTTGTAGCAATTATGTTTGATTAAAAATATAAAACGAAATATATATATTCTCCTGCTAATGATAACATGAAAGTAACCTATTGAGTAACAATGAATTGAGTTTTCTAAGTAAGAAAAGCTGTCAAACTTCGCTTTTTTACGGGGATTAGCTTTTTTGAAAAATGTTTAATTCATTTGATAATTTGCTTCATTAACCAAGCTAAAAAGAGCATTGGGCCATGGCTAGGTAAACAACAAATGAGTGATTTTGATTCACTTGACTAAACTTAAAAGCATTTTGAAGTGGCGAAGAGCTGACCAATTGACCTTGTAATAGTACAGACGACTGTACATAGGGAGGAGGTGACTATAGTCGTTTATTTCCAGTCTATCGCATAGGTGTATTCAGGGGGCAAAAGAGCTATGTCCCACAAAATTCTTGGAGCCGATCAAGGTAAGAAGCCATTTTCCAGTAAAAAAGCAAAAAGACTCGATCTCCAAAAAATGATCATCAACAAAAATTTACGCACAAAAATATATTTTTGACCCCTTTCAAAATTTTTTCTGGCTACGCTACTGGCTCTCGGTCCACCCTCCCCTTTCTTTTTAAAATTGTCGGTACGCGTTGTACTTCAAATGAAATTCCGAAATAAGCTTTAAAGCCTTTTATATTTCTTTTTTCAAGTTTATGTCTGGCCAATTTTTGAAAACAATTTCAAGCGGCAATTTGGTATGTCTTACTTTCTGAAGACTAAAAGAAGTAGAAAGAGGCTTTTTGACTTTACTATCTTAAGTTTTTGCAATACCAAGTTCATAATTTTTACAAAGTATCGTTTTTCGCTTTTTTTTCAATTCTTAGCAGTATACTAAGTGGGTGAAGTGTAATCGAAATATTCCAAATTCGGCACTCCGAATAAACGTTGCGTTGAGAATAATCTAGCTAAAACCGGTGTTCCATTTTAACCCCAAACTCTATCATCAAATTATGGATGCGCCGACTTCGCAGTCTATTTTACTCCGATCAAAATAAAGCGGGAGGCCAAATAATGTTAAGACAATTGATTGGCACCTTTGGTGTTCCTCTAAAGCGCTTGCAACTGAAGTGTTTTAAGTTTTACTACAAACATTACTTATCTAAACATTTGGAAGATTAATTCTACGAACCCTGTCAACATATTTCTAAGATCATTAAACAGTTGAAGATATTTATTTACAACTTGCAAAAACAAAGGAACCGTACACGACATCATGAAAATATTAATATGCACAAGTTGCCTATTGGCCAATCAATCTTGTCCAGGTCTGACGCTAAATTATAACCTATTGTCGACTTACAACGTTGTTTGGTAAGAGTGTTGTAATTTACCAAAATTTCAAACTACTATCAGAAGAAATTGTTTTTTGAAGCACAACGATCTATATCTCTTAGGGTTTGACCTAGTTACCAGCTGATTGCAACTACAATGCTGTATTAAGCAATTTTTGCGTACGTCATCAGCACCAAAGCTTACCATTACGAGGCTAGTCGTAGAGCATCTCACATTGAATCAAAGGAACCCAGGTTTGAATTCTCCAGAAACGTTTGTCTTACATAAATTTCATTGCAAGTATCCACTTCCCCCTCATTCAAATTTAGGCTCTATTTTTGTGCACAAAGGATAAAATTGAAAGTACATGATTAAGTTTTACAAAGAATATTTACAAAGAGTCAGTTAGTCAGTAGATGCAATATTTCATAATTGCTTTGCAGATTCGATGTATTGTCACACGCAAGGATTCTCTCCACACAATTGCTTTTCAATGAGATCAGCAACATTAAGTGAAAGGCCTTCAAATCCTGACTCGATGAGAAAGGATGTTTCGGGACTTCCTGCAATTTCCGCAATGTCTTCTTTCTTTAAAGTTCCTCCTTTATTCACAACACCGAGAGCAAGAACCTTCAAAGTTGGGTAAATATTACAATGTACTTCTGTAAGGCCAAAAATTAGCGGACGGCTGATGTGAAAAAGCAGATCAGACGCTGTATATATAGGCCAGCGCCTTGTCTGTTAATGTCATTAAGCTCGCAGCGAGAGCGCTAACAATCCTGGCATGGATTTGCTCGACACGTCTATCAAAGGTCGCCCGGCTATCACCTTGAGAATTGTTGGCGCACTCGCTGCGAGCTTAATGACATTAACCGACAAGGAGCTGGCCTATATATACAGCGTCTGATCTGCTTTTTCAGAGCAGTCGTCCGCCAAGCTGCGTAAACTGATCTTCCAGTGGATATACAGTCTAAACCAACCAATTTGTCAACCTGCGGCGTCAAGTAACGCAATACGTCGTCGGTTGGGATCTTAATACTTCCGCGAGTGCATTCCTCGTTTTTAAGGATAACGTTAATGAGTGAGTTACTTTTGCTTGTGATGAAACGAGCCCTGCTAAGGAGTCCAAAAGGACGAAACGCGTCCAGGGATGGTCTCGTCTATATTGTTTGGGTGGTATACTCGTTATTGTTTCCTTGCATATTCATTTTAATAAATTGTTAATGCCCCCTGCGCTCGCATGCTGGTTTACCAATTAGGTGCAAGGTTTGCAATTTCCATCTTCGCCTATAATTTTCAAACATTAACCCTCATAAAAAGATTACCTGTTAAAGATTGAATGTTTTAGACACAGTTTGTTTCATTTTTAGGTAAATTATTTAACCTATAAAGCTGAACGAAACAAACCTACAAAGGCAAAATTATTGAAATCTAAAGTTAGAGAAAAAATGTGAGAAATTTTATTTTTCTTTTTTTAATCAAAAAATTGTCCTGTTTTACACAAAAATAGCAAAGCATAAAAGGTTGAACAATATTTTTGGTGGGCATCTTCACCATTTCCTGGTTAGGCAGATGGATTCCAGAATTATGGATGCAAAAATCGAGTATAACTAGTATTGCATGGCACTCAGAAGTTAATTGTATTTCTTGGTAGCCATTTCTTGAACATGTTTCTATAGTTAATGATGGTGAGTTGTTCACCGGTCTAATTTGTTGCGGGACATTTCATACCATGCGGTCTAAGCTTTGGAGTTTGCTGTGCTTGTCCACGCCCAGAGCTGTCTAGCCAGTCATTAGCTTCCCATTTATGAAGTGCAATTTCGCGGAGGAGACACGGCAGCAAAAAATACAGGAAAAGGAAGATTGAGAAATATATATGTCCCTCAATCGTTTGATGATCCTGGTCTATTGGTATCCCTGGACCACCCTCTCAACGTTGTTACCTAAATGAAGGCGTCAACCCTAACCACAAATTCTCAAATTAGTGGTTTGCACTTGATGTCGATACACCTGAGTTAAATAATTGATTGAATCAAAAAATAAAAATAGTTCTCTCAGCTCATCCGACACAATGCACACAATTGACAATGTGAATATTTAACAGCATGTTGAGAACAATTTTTTTTGATATTCTTCAAAAAAATAAGCAAAAGCTACTTATACAGCGAAAAGCAAACTGTTACCAAAACCTTCATAAATATGCTAATAAAAATAAACATAAAATTTTTGTCACATTTAAGCAAAAGTTTTTGTGCAATCCTTCACAAAGTTTCGTGCAACCCTGCACGTAAAATTGTCTCATTTACCGTGGCGCCGAATTCCCTCAACTGTCGTGCAGGTCTCATGACGTCATCCGTCGAAATTCCGTCGGTCACAACAAAAACAAAATCTTTCACCAGTCTCCGATTGCCGGCATCTAACAGCATGTTTTGAAGAACGTATTCCAGAGCGTTGCCGGTTCGTGTTCCTGGATTGAAATAAATTAACAGTCGGCCCGTTGTTCGAGCGAGTTGATCGTCATTTATAGCGGAAGTTGATCGAATGGTAATGCGTTTACACTTTGCTTGCATTGTTTTGAGTTTCGGAAGGCACTTTACGATGCCTTTCCTTGCTTTAGTTACGATGAATTTATCACAATTTGTGCAATGAAATTAGAGTAGAAGGTTGAGATCTGGAAATACTCCGTAGCAGGTCTAAGCAACTCATTTTATGTTCAACGCCACTGTCGCTGTCATACTATTTACAAGGTTAAAGATTTAATTCAAAGAATAGAATAAAATACTTCCACCCCATTGGGAACTACTCAAGTTTGCTTCTTGCCTGATCCATCGTACGGTAAGCTCACGATCGCGTTAATGGTTGCTTCTTTTGTTGTGTATTGTCCGATCGTTATCTCACTTTCGGTGTCAACCTTGCTGTTGTACCTAAAAGCAGAAACAATTTCATTAAAAAAACATATTTAAAAAAAGCATGAAAAAGCATACGACACCCGCAATGTCACATACTTTTGAAGTAGTGAGGTCTACGTATACGCTGCTTTAAAATTCTTTCGAGGCACTGAGTGTATACCCTTTTAAAAATGACATGGCTCTCTGCCATTTTTTTCAAACACGCTGTGATAATTCTGCAGCTTCTCATTATTTTCAATAATCAAAGTAAAGCCTACGGAACGTAATCCTATTGTATGTTCTTCTTCTCTTTGATGTGAAATCACTTTCACGGATCCTATGCAAATCTCCGGCATTGTTGATTTTCATTTAGATTTCAACCTTTTGAAAGCTTTCTCGAACCTCAAGAATTCATAGACTACAATTTAAGAACCCTTGAAATGATCTAGACCAGGGTTGTCTAACTTTCGGCCCACTGCATAGTTAAATTGTACTCAAAAGTTAGCTTGAAAGTATTGGGCGGTCGCGTTGTTAAACCAAAAAGAAGGTGTAGACCTTTTTTCTTCTTTTTTCGTCAACGGTGTTTTTGAAGCCATATTTTAAATTTTTTCACATCCAGGACCATTTTTTGGTTATGGTTTTTTCCGACGCCATACAAAAAATTCGTACAATAAGTTTATATTAAAGTGCTTTTGTGGTCTGATGAAATGCTTAAATTTGCAATTTGGCCAATTGGGAAAAAAAGGTTTAGACGTCCCTGGTTTAGGCAAACCGGTTAAGCTTAAAAACATGATATGGAATATATTGATTTGCAATACCAAGAATCAAGTTGTTTAACAGCATTCACAACACTTGATATTACCACTTATTTACAGCATATTGCCAGCTTCATGACTCAGCTTTTGCTTTAAACGACAGTTTACGACGTTACGCAGGTCAAACTATTGAATGCGTGACATCAGAATTGTTATTCCAAAATGAAGTACCTGATTGCTGCGACCAATGCATCTTTTTCGGATATCTCAAACTGTTCGATCACTTCTTTTATAAAAAACAGAGTTTTGTTCCAGTTTTCTTTTCCGACTGAGCTGCTTGAATCCAGCACCAAGAAAAGATCAACTGAAGCATGAGGTGGGCATTTCACTACAAATATTGATCGGATTTGTTGGCATTTAAAACAACTGTAGGCCAGGTACCTTACCAAAATTTTTTTAGGGGTCTGGCAGAATGGTGGGCTAAATATTTTTACCATAAGAAAGTAGTTGATCTCTCAATCAATATGTTGGAAGGGGATCGGCAATAATGTATTCTTAAGAATGGCACTGTATAATGGTTTTTCCTGGTTGTTAGGTTATAAAAACATTTTTTCCATCAGAGCAACTATGTGCAATAAATCGCTGGCTCGTAATAGCGATGTTGCGAGTACGATGTCCCCAGAGAGTTTACCTGATCGCACTTTTGGAAAAGCATTTTGAGGAAATTTTTCTGCGTGACGGCAGACTTATGGTAGAATTGCACTGTGCCAGATTCCTTGTAATTCCATAGCGGGTCTGAACCCAGCGCTGATTCATGCATAACCACAAAGGTTTTCCGCCAGCAGAGAATAAAAATATGACCATTAAAAAATACTAAAAACCTTCAAAAACTTCGTCAAACTTCAAACACAAGAGCAGTAAATATGATTAAGAGATTTTTGTATGGGCCTGGTTTAAATTGAACCCGTGTTCCAAAAAGTGATTTCAAGTTTGTGTTGCTTTCAACTTACTGGCGCAGCATGGAGTGTCGGTAGATGTCCATTCAAACAATCTTGTCTGGCCATTCCATTCACAAGAGGCTGATTCCTCTCCGTATAATTCCCATTTCTCTAGGTCTCCATTTCCGCAAATATAGGAACAAGAAGAAAAAGACAAATTGTTTTCCGTACAGACAACAGAGCCGTTTCGGGGATTTGAAAGTGCAGTGCCGCACGTTTCTAAAAACATTAAATTGGGTTATAGATTTTTTTATTTAAATTTTTTTTACTTTAAAATCGATTTCAGAAAATAATTAAATCAAAAATCTTTTTTGTTTTTTCGTCATGCTTGTAACTTGCAGTTGGTGAGCCACACGAAGATATTTCTTTGCTGTTCCAGGCTGATATGAACTGTTTCTTCATTGTCCCTCTCGTCAACAAAAATACATGATAATAAACTGTTTCCTCATTTTCAGAAGATTAGGAAACCGGGAATCAAAATCTGTTTCTCTTTGAGAGTTAGACAAGAAGACAAACAAGGGTCCGAAAAACCAATTTTAAATGTTAAAAAAATTGTGCTAAACGCAATCACATTCTTAATCAGTTTAAAATTTCTTTATTGGTAGAATAATTTGGCCAAATTCCTTCTAAATGTGTGATGGTAATTGTTAGGTCCCTGTCCCACTTTCTTTGAACGAAGAAAAATTACGATGTAGAAAATCTAAGCCTCACATAGGAAAGGAGCATTTTCATTGGCTTGCTATAAGAAACCATTTTGTTGTCATTGAATATTTTGTTCAGAAAATGGCAGCCAATTTAAACCTAGCGCAAACAAGTATTGGTTGCCCAACCATCTACAAATGGTAGGTGTCCAAACGCTGTCTCTTTCAATATGCCGGGTAAAATATATCACAATGGCAAACTGGGTA
The DNA here is from genome assembly GCA_963675345.1 of Trididemnum clinides. Taxonomy (NCBI): domain Eukaryota; kingdom Metazoa; phylum Chordata; class Ascidiacea; order Aplousobranchia; family Didemnidae; genus Trididemnum; species Trididemnum clinides. The sequence goes on along the minus strand of OY776289.1, from coordinate 31,659,174 downwards.
AAACATGAATTAAAAACTAATGTATAATTTACTGGTTTTGCGAATAGATGAAATTGTAAATGATTTTATGATTCTGGTTACCTCTTGTGCACCTGGGAGCAACATTGTTCCAAACATAATCCTGACAGATTAAAACTCCTTCTCCTTGTAGTTTGTAGCCAGGCTCGCATTCGAAAAAACAACGGGATCCGTAAAAATTTTGGTCGCTGCACATCACTCCACCATTTTGAATTTGGAGTTCATTTTCTTTGCAAGTAACTATAAAACAAATAATATAACCATTGCCGTAATCCGTGAAAACACGACCTTCATGTCATCACTTAGAAAAGTACGGAGCTACTTTTAAAAACAGGTTGATATTGGGATCAAAGCTCAAAAGATTCCGGTGAATTTCGAACCAATATTCTCCTAATTACGGGTAAATACTCTTTTATTTGAGTAACAAAATACAAATTTCTCACTAGCACACTCTCACATTAGTTTTAAAAATCAATTTACTCTTCAAGTACCCTACAGATGTTTGCGTCGCAAAGCACTTTGCGTAAAAATTAGGTCTATCACACTGCTTCCTCTTAAAAAGTTAAATGGTGATTAAAACCTAGTTTGCAAAGTCGAAAAAAGTAACTTTTTTTGTTTAAGGAGGTTTTTCTATGGCATCATACGTTTTGTTTTCACTTTAAGTTACCCAAAGACTGACTGTAGAATGAACTTGATTTACAAAAAATTCCAAAAAATAAGTCAGATATACCTTTGAACTCATGCCAAGAAAGTGCATAGGCTCGTAAAAATGACAGAGCTTGAACGCAACAAAATAAGAATATTTAAAACTCAATGTCAGATTTCACGTACTTCGCACGCATTAGACATTTAATTTGCACCTTAATCAAATACATTCACTTTAAATAACACAAAAATGATGAACCAAAATAAAAGGCTTCACCTTAAAATATCCTTTCTAACAAAGTAAGCAGAAAATCTTCATATCTTCACAAAATCTTCTCAGCTTTTGCCTGCTAACTAGTCTTTCTTTCAATAGCTATATTCTATCAGTATTAAAGAAAAAAATTTTTCAATAATTAGTTTTTATGTTTATTTTTGTGATTGCATTACACAAATTGTATTTATTTTGTTAGCAATCTTTTAAAATCTTTAAAAAAAGCTTTTTCTGTTGAAAGTTTATGCCATTTTGTATAATTAAATTCTTACTTCTCGTGCAAATAGGAAATTCGGTGCTCCAGTTTCTGCTTAATTGACATACAACTCTTGAATCGCCGACTAATTCATAACCGACGTAACAATCAAACTGGCAAACTGATGACACAATATTAGACTTGTCACAGCTCACACTACCGTTGGGAACGCTTTGTGGTGCTCTGCCACTACATGTCGCCCCTAAATAGCAAGAATATTTAATTTTTGCGTTGCTAAAAATATTTAACAATTTTGCAAATGCTTGATTGCTGATAAAATTTTTATTGAAATTAAAATTCAAGTTAACTACAGTTTTTAGGGAAGTAAAGATAATTTACAGTTACACGTAACGCAACGTATACATGTTTAAGCTTTGGTTTTAAGTATGATAGCTTACTAGTGCCTACTGGCACAATGGGCAAGACGTCTTCCAAAAACCCTGCAATCTAAAAAAGAATATCTAAATATACGATCAAACTTTTTTCCAAAAGACATTCCCAGTCATTGTGAGATTGAACATACGATCATTTACTTTTACAACTTGGAAGTTCGGAATTCCAGCTCACTCCTCTCTGATACTCGATGCAGGATGCTTCGAGGGATCCCACCAGTTTAAATCCAAGGTCACAACTAAATCTGAAATTGTTTTAAAATCAGCATCTTCTTTCATGAAATGCCGGTAGTAAATGTAACGTGGTCAGCCTCGCCGACTAGAACACTAAAAAAGCTGATACTTGCAGCCTTGTCAACAAATAATTGTACTGTGACATGGTTGTTGTAGCCCATACGATTCTCGTGACGATAGAGCCCGGTAGAGATTTTTGTCGATCGAAACAGGCATGTCGGCATTTGTTTTATTGTAAAGTCACGGTTTGTGCACACCAAGCTGTACTTGAACACGAATATCAAACTTAGAATGAGTCTTCATAGCCAGCATTATGTCCAATATTTTACCTAAATCACTTTTGAAGTCACTTTTGTCTTCATAATCAAGTGAGTGAGGTCACAATTGTTTTAAGCAACCGCTTAAAATGTAGCATCAGTAAAAATTGTAGACCACAACTGCAAAAGCTTATCGAGGAATGGGGGATATAAATAAGGTGCCGTAACCCCCAAAGTATTTAGGAGGGGGGCATTGTGCCATGCCTACCCTTTTGGCCTTGTCAACAGGGATGAAAAGAGATTTATTTAAGTTTACTTAAAAAATTCGCTTAATCTTCATTGGTATCCCTTTACCTGTTTCATAACTGACGGTACCCTAATAGTCGTTGCCCTTCCTTTACAGCTGTGATCAATATGATGTCGTCATTAAGAATACAAGAAAAGTCATATTTCTGCCTCTCCCCTGTGTAATTCTTTTGTGGTTCCAGGCATGTTCGAATGGTTGATAATAGTATGCAGTGGCTTTGAGGATTAAACTTGTAATGTTTAGATATTTCTTTTGAGCAAAACAAATTTTTAACAATTTCCGTTCTGTTTTTAACACGCACCCAATAACTTGTCTGTTAAGTAATAATATCTCAGATACGCCATAAATACCTGCACGTACTACCCACAAAACTCATATTGCTGCATTCTGTTTTGCCGTCAACTAAACTGGGCAGAGCGTTGCATGTTGGTCGTTCTAAAAAAAAAGATATTGCCACGCATCCAAGTGACCATCTGTTCAAATTTTTCATCGATTATTATCATACATTTAAAAAGTAAGTTTCAAAGTTTTATATTTATAATTAACTTTAGGAAAGATGTTTTGTTGGTGGATTTAAGCTGAAGTGTCTTCTAGATCAGGGGTGTACCGCCTTTTTGGCCGAAGAGCCACATGCGGTTCGCGAATGATTTTGCGAACCACTTTTTATGTTGTAGTTTTTACCGCCAAACTGAATACAGGTTGGGGCAAAAACAGAGAGAGCGTCGCACCAAAATTTCCGTAAGAAATGTGTTTTATCCTGGAAACGTTTATGTTAGGCATAAGTATACCTTGAAATGTGCTTTATTCTTTTTCGCAAAATTATAACAGTGGAAAGAACAAACCAAAAGTCGACAAATTGTTTGATACATTGTAACATTTTAATGTGAAGTTTTGCACTACTTTTCTCCAACAAGATTGGGAATACTTGATGCGATAGTGGATGTAGCAATGCAAAGCGAATACAAATTTTTTATTTGACTGTCCGAAATTAGTAATCTCTTAGAGAATTTAACGTGATTTATTCTGGAAAAACTTGCTTGCGCAAGTAAGTAACATCAAAGAATAAAGCCACAAAAATCTTCAATATAAATTTGTTGACACATTTTTTGACTGCTACTTCTTGTGAAGTTTTGGCAATGAATAGGTTTTGAACTTTTCCTGTAACTCAGATGGCCATAAAAAATTAGCGCACTCTATCTGCAATTTTCAAGAACTTCCTCTATCTTCACCAAAAAGGCAGGAAAAAGAATTGAAATTCATGGCATGCTTTTAAAGTCATCGAATCTTTGGCAAAGACCTCTGGTTTAGTTTTGCTTGTATCTGAGTGTTTTGACATAAATTTACTTTTTGTCATTTCAAAAAATACCGCTCGGACCACTCGGAGCCTTCCGGCGGACCACGCGTTGGACGCTCCTGCTCTAGGTGTTTGCTAAAGTTACAAATTACGGTCAGATTAGTTAAATCAATCAATCAAAAAGATCTGCGCTTTGCAAATTGAAAAAGGAGGCTTTGCTGGTTATAGAATCGAAAAATAGCTCAGGAAAATCGCATTGGATTTGACTCAATGGTTTCCATATTCTATGCTTATCGTTTTTCACCGAGAAGCTCAGGACCCAATTTTTGCTCAAGAGTGTATAGATGAAAAAAGATTTTTGTGTATATTGGAAGGCTTACAAAGTTCTTCAATACCTTTGTGAGCCTTTAAACATTTTTTGCAAACACCAAAAGAACACTGGCCTAAACCAATGCTCCGACAATTGCCAAATGATTCGTTATTTATATTGGTTTGTTCGTCAGGAAAAACCTTTAGCAAAGCACTTTCAAATTTATAAGTAAATTAGATATCCTCAGTCCTCAGTCTTCGCATTAAGCAAAACAAAACCTCTTCTCACCATCACACGGCATCTCTTTTTCATTACAGAGATCTGTATCACAGCAACACTTGCATACACTGTTAGTAGCAAACTCGGGGTTGCACTGAGTGGGTTGCCAAGCTGGTTGATCATTCTGAGCCTGGTTATTCTCGCAAGCAAGTGGCTGCTTGCAACGCTTTGTAATGCGGTAACTGCTACCTTCGCTCAAGCGCACTTCGTTTTGACACGAAAGCTAAAAATAACGGCAGTTTTGAAACAGCTGTAGAAAATTCGTACATGAGATCAGCAATTTACTTTGAGCAAGAAGCCACTGATTCAAAAGGAGGTATACAAGTTTTGTAAGCCAAATTACTTTACGGTTTTAAAATCATCATTCACCAGCATTGCCCTACTCTGCAAAATGTATTTTCAAATCTTTTAAGGTATATTGCTTCTGCACTAATAATGCTGCGGAAGTTACAAACACCCGCTAGCGCCATGCCGAAAATTTAGCATTTTACGTTTACTGCTGCAAAACAGACAAAATTTCAAACTTGACTTTTTCAAATGACCAGATGCAAAATTAAATCCAGTATACTGGATCGACACACTTGACCATGCTATTAGTCGCTTTGCCCCTGGTGGGCTACTCAATGTTAATGAATACAATTGAGATTTTGAGCAAGCACTTTGCTTTCACCTCATTATCAGCGCATTGAACAACCCTTCCTTGCTGGTTACACTCTTCATTTGAAGTCGCGTCAATGCATGTAAAGCACTGCAAACCTGGAAAAACTGAAGTTGAAAAAGTCGATAAGTTGTAGCAACAGAAACAGAAAAACAGAGTTTAGACTGTTTGGCACTCTCCTGCTGAGATTAAACAATCAATTTAAACTACTCAGAAATTCCATATTAAAAATCTTGGGGTTTCAGTTTCGTTGGAAATGCATAAAAACTTCACTTTCATGGAAATGGCATTACGCTGGCATTCTATAAAAATTGTTTTGCTATTGGGTTTAAAATACCATTTTTTATTTTCTCTCAAACTAAATTGTTGTACATTTTTCCAGGGCACAAAGCTGTAAACATGTAATAAATCTTGCTTTGTGACATTTTATTCTGCAGACTCGAAGACAGAGACAATGGCGGTAAGCCTTGGAGAACTGTCCAGAGATGCTCGATGTCTGTCAGACGTAGAAGCTCCTACACAAAAACAGATTTAACGCTTAGATGCTAGACTGTTTGGAGAGCAAATCAGTATAAATGCCACTAACGTTCATAGAAGTGCTGCAGCCCTGAGTTACTATAATTTATGGGACAACACTTTCAATGGCTCTTTGCTAAACAAGATTGCCTCAGTGGTACGTAATCAAAAAAATTCTATTTCAATTTCTGGGTGATACACTTGACCCCCGTTTTTCCGAACCTAAACCGGATTTTGGTTTATCCGGACAGTGAATCCGGACGGCCGACAAATAAATTCAAACAACGCGCACCTCGCGTACTTCAGAAAATGCCCGATAGGTGGCTACCAACGCTCGTAAACATCGTGTTCTGTCAGGTGTCAGTGAACAATTCTGCCGTTTCGTACAAAAACGCAACGTGAGAGAAGGGAAAATTATCTCATTTTATATGGTATATTTATACCATTTAAACCATATTTATACCATTTATAAAAATGGTATAAATATACCATTTTTATAAATAATTTTATTTATAAATAAACAATTTTATAGTCAAGAAATACAAAAATGTCGTTACTTTTGCCGCACCCTGTATTATAATGGCAGCTAGGAAAATTGTAATCACTGATCTGCAGATGAATTTTCTTTAGAATACCTTGATAGCATAGTCATGTGGCAGGCTTGAGTACTCTTAAATGCAGACATTTTTATAACGTGCAGCAAAAACCACAAAATACCGAGTTTTATGCCGGTACCAAGGACCAGACGCGCAGCCAGACAGAGATTTTGAGTTATACAGAGTGCGGAAAAGTAACGACATTTTTGTATTTCTTTAATATATATATATAATCATTTATTTATCAATAAACAATTTCTTAACTAAAAAAGAAACAATTGTTATTCACAAAACTCAAATACAAAAACGGTGTATTTCTAAAATAAAGAAGTGGTCAAGCAGAAACTAGAAAACTCGAATAACAAAAAGGGTGCTACTTCTTTTCCACCCGGCATATATATTCATTATTGCATTACGTAAATACATTTGTGCTATTTGGACTTTTTCATTATCCGGACAGGTTCCTGCACCATCTAGTCCGGAAAAACGAGAATCGAGTGTATTTTTGTAGTCTGTTTGGTTTGTCTTTCACACAATGATACGACTGTTCTCTTGAAAATTTTTCCTGTTTGCAATATAAAAGATCATAGGATTTAGCAGCATTACTATCTTGACCTTACCTTCGCTTCTAATAAATATCTGGATGAGAACAAGAGACAGAAGAAAAAAACTGTTCGACTCACTCATGCTGGGTGTTTCAATTCCAATTGATTATTTTTGTTCGCTGCCGCTGGTTTTATTTTAGTTTTGAGTAAAAAGTTGGAGTTTTACTTGAAGCGACCAAATTGCAATCGTAAACATTACAAACGACATAATCACTCACACTTTACTTACTGTTTATGATAATTAACTTTACATTTTGGAAATTAAAGCAAAAACGGATACTTTTTCTGAGGAAGTCAACTTTAATTAACCGTTTTTAATGAGTTTTATTACAAAATTCTTCACTAAGCTTCTTTTTACGTCCAGCAATTTTGCCGTAAATTGTTTTAAAACCATTCGATTGTTCAAAGTAAAAGTACAACTTGCTTCAAGGTAAAAGGTCATCGGTTCTCAAACTGTGCGTCGCGACGTCGTGGTGCGTTGTTATGATTATCCAATGATCGTCGCAACACGATTGGCTTGGTGCCAATGATTTTCAATTTTATTCAGTCGAAAAAGTTCTGAACGTATATTTCCTATTTATCTTCTTCTAACACACATAATATCTTAATTAGTATTTTTACAGAAGTGTTTTGAATACGCTATTTTGATTGTTGGCTCGTCACTGAAGAATCAATTTGCACAATTTTGACTTAATGCTTTCGCGAGCACGATCATCGCGTAATAATTTTTGGGGTTTACCTTTTCGCTACCACGATATCACCAAATGATAATTTTGTTAAAAATTTTACAAAAACAGTTTATTTAAAAATTAATTTGTGATCTTATTTCTCAATCAATTTTCAAATATCTCAACCAAAAGGAAGGTTATTTCAAGGCAAATTACTTTTACTTTTATTACCGGTATTTGTTTCTATAAAAAAAAAAACTGAACCTTAAAATCTGTAGTGTAACTTTTTACCCCCCAAAAAGTTGTAAGCTGAGTAAAGCAAATAATCGACCTATGCAGTCAATAGTAAAATGGACGAAAACAAACGAGATGAGTTGCAATCTTAGAAGAACCTAATTTTTGCGATTGAAGATGACAAACCTATAACAAAATCTCGCGAATATAACCGCAGTTATTAAGGATCTTTTTTATCTCGCAGAATGGCGAACTAAAACTTCGCGATGACCTCAAGTGCGTCGCAAATCTTTCCGAACGCGTCGAATCGAAAAAAGCTTAAGAACCCCTGCATCAGGCTATTTTGAAAACATTTGTTCATTAACAAATTATCGTCCCCATAAACTAACTAAACCATTATTAGCCGAGTCTTTCCATAGAAATAGTCATAGGTGGGGGTTGCAGGAACCAAAAGTTTCTGAAATTTCTTGGTTGGTCTCTAGGCAGAATATTGTCGAGGGAACAGTTTTTTCACGTAAAATAGCAAAAATTTGCTGGGTCGTCATCGTGATGTTGAAAGCGGTATTGTCTCATACAATTTTTCTAAAACTTTGAATTCCATTCGCAAAATTTATTAGCAATCAAAGCCGCAGCCTGCAACTTAGAATGTAAAACTTAACTGAAAAATTAAAAAATGTGGACCAAAATACCATAATTGTGGTTACACTTTTTCATTTTACTTACGCTTTCAAAATTTTTCTTTTGTTGCTAAATGATTTTCACTGCCTTTTCGGTCTCATCTCTGATAATTTGGTAGGCTGATGTATATGCCCTGGATACAAAGATTTACCATTGTCAATCTAATTTTGAGAAATGTTTGAGTTAGCTATAATACTTTGAAAGTTTTGAATAAGTTGATAGGCTACTTTGCTGGATTATATTCTTCAAGGTAGTCTTTCTTGAAAAGAGCAGCAAAATCTTATTTTTTGAGAATTGTTCTGGTAGTCCAGCACCTCCGGGTATTTTTGAAGAATTATTCTTTTTATCGGTCTAAATTGCAAATTGCTTTTCTTCTTTTTTTTCCTACACCTCTCACAGTATTTAAAAGAGAAGTTTCAACTACTTAAATATGTACATATTTTAAAGGTTTGCATTTTTCCGACAAACCTTTTTTGGCTTAGCTACGAAAGTCTTTCCCACTCAAAGCCAATTTTTAAAAATATTTCTTTTGATTCCTGCTTGGTGAAAGATCTTCTGCAGGGCGATTCCATTGCAAATTTGGTATTTTTGGCAACTGGGAGATTAAGTTTTTAATAAAAGCATACAATCTTGCTTGTTAGTTGAATTATCTTTTACGTCAATGCTGCTTATACTAGTTAACTTCTATGAATCAGTTTACCAAATGCTTCCTGACCGTCACACTAACTTAATGTTTTTGTTTTGCGCAAGTCTAAAAGCAATACAGTACAACGTTATCTATTTGAAGTTCTTACCACACTTTCTCGACTTCTTAAAATAAGTTTACTATTTTCTAGAATTCAGCAATTTACCTGTAGGTACCCACCTCCAAAATCGTATCTCAACCTACATGCAAGTGCTTAACAAGAAGCCAAATCATCTGGGCCAACTGTTGGCGGCTTTGCTTGACCTGTTTCTTTGTTACGTTATTACCTAACAAGCTGTTGTGCGACACATAGTCGCATTGCGTAAGTTATGCGAGAAAAACACAGATAAGAATTTTGCAGCCTAACGTGTTGGATTCGGAGATCGCAAGTTCGACCTTGGCTTTGTGGGAACACGATCGAGCCGATAGAAAAGGCACGTTTCGATTAGGTTTTGCTCCAAGCAATATTGGTAAGAGCTTGATGCATGATTGCGCATGTCCAACCTTCTCAAGAAGCACGTCAAGCATTCTCAGGCGAGCATCATGCTTTTAACCTCTTGACAAATTTCTCTTAAGTCTAAGGGAAACTGAACCTATCCTGCACCACCAGATTTAATTCAACAAAAATATTTCGAAAAAAAAGGCAACTAACACCACACGTTACATTACAGAGGTACTCATAGCCACCAACAGCAACAGAAAAAAGAGGCAAAGTATGGCATGAAGGTGAGTTGGTGTAATGCGGATTGGTTGTATTATGACAACAAACCTACGATAAACTGATCATTTAAGGATCGTGGTCGAATGAATTGCAACATAGCAGCATGCATGTTAATAGCGAAATTAAATTGAAAAGACTCATTAAAATGGACGTGTCAAGGGATGCCGGGCTTTTAGTACAAATGGCGTTGATTTTGATGAATTTACTTATGATTTTATAGGCTGTAATAACCAAAGAGTTACGCCAAAAAAATTCCTTCACACCACAGCTCAGTCGAGTACAATAAAGTCGGATTCGTTTAACACAGTAAAAGAAAGAATTGCACACTACACAGCAAAGAGAAATAAATAAACAAAACCAGAAAGCAAGAACAGATCTTTCATGTTGATCCATGCAATTTTCCAGTCAAAAGCTGCGTCATAATAAACATCGCGAGATCTTGATTGTTCCAATATGACGTGTGTGACGTCAGACTTGCGTAACCAAGTTTGCTTTCCGTGAAGCCTTCCGGGAGCTCGAAATCAATGCGATCCGCTAACTCCGGTAAGCTGGCTTCGACGGGTTCTCTGCACTCTTTTTCCGCCTCGTGGTCCAAGCTGGTAGGCGCAGTGGCGTCATCTTCTAAATCGGTCGGACTAGAACGCGCGCGATGCCACAGACCGCGACCCAATCTTGCGGCTCCACCAGCAACCGCCATTGACATCGACCTGAACGCAAAAAAGGATCATTTCAAGGTCGTGAAACCAGAGGCCCTACACTTAGATGACCGCTCAAAATTCACTAATTAACATTTGCCTCTTCGGGTAAAATAGCAACTCTTCTGTATAACTAGATCCAACTGCCGCTATGGTTTTCCGCGACTGCTGGACACATCTGTAAAAATCAATACTTATATCAACGATAAACATTTCTGAAGCAAACCCCTTCGGCATATTCACACAAGACAATTATAACATCGAAATGACATTAGCTTGAAAAACTACAACGTAACGTAAACTAAAAAGGGGAAGTTGAATTGAATTCAAGGTTTAATGCGTAGACGCTTTAAATAATTACGCAGCTGTTGATTAAAATTATTTAAATGTAATGGAATCTACGAACGTGATTTTACTACCGCGTATTCTTAATCTGTACTTGAGTTTGACAAGAAATATGCATCCTATTCAACTCCGACAGATTTAAACATTAGTTTATAATCACATCGCAGTGTTTTCAAACTGGTGCACAAAACTGCTGACAACCAAGGGCGGGCAGTTACTGCAACTGCGTTGTAACTAGTCATCAATTAGGCGTTGTGGGAGTTGCAAGTTACAACTCTTGTAAATTCGTATTTGATTGGGTCCCTTCTCTGAATTGTAAATAAATTATATTCATAGTTGGGAAGCATGAAAGAACCTTTAGTCGTTTTAAAGTAATTTTACAGTAACCGACAAGGGCAGTTTACATATTTGCTCTCCCAATGCCACAGTAGGGTTAAAATAGATCTCACTCATCCAGTCGAATGTTGATATATGATACCTTAGTCTCGATCTTGTTGGCGAGCAGATGTGAGAATGACACGAAGGCGGTGCTAACACATTGGCTTAACAATCTACATATGCCAACGCCCAACGTACTAGATCAACAGTTCAACAATGTCTTACGAGAATGGAGAGGCTTTACGCCTATTTACGGTGAAGGAATGCCACAAACTCGAAACCAGTGTAAGTCACTGGGTAATGCTGATACGGGTTCAAATTCGATTTGTAGTAAATTTTACGGACTCTTTGAGGCCGATTTTCAAAGCCGCGCATTTTTGCAATTAACAGAAACTATAAAACTCTAGCAAAAACAGTAGAGCTTGGGAAGACTGTAGCGCCTATTCGAAAATCTTACAACGCCAACAAGGTTAAAGGCTATTGAAAAGAGATACCCATTGAAAATTTTTTTATTCGCTGGCTTCCACTTTCTTTTGGCGCGAGTGCAGGTAGCTTTTGAATATTGAAGGGGGCAGTATTGCACTAGGGATTTAAGATTTTGCTTCATATGCAAATCAAACCACGATTTTAATTAACTGTTTGGGTGTTTCGCCTGGCATCAAAAATAAGTCTCTTGCATTTTGCATTGAAAATAACTGTAATTAGTTACTTTTTAAAATCTATAACTGAAACTGTAACCTAGTCACTTTTTTCGCTCGGGAACTGCAACTCACTCACTTAAAAAAATTACTTCCCGTCAGTGCTGACAACACGAAACTATGAAAAGGTACACATTACAAAACCATTCCCTTGGTGTTTAGCGTGCATCCGCTTTCAATAGCTGTTTGCAGTTTAACAACTGTTGCAGATACCATAGTGTAGACCTTGTCTTAACATATTTCCATCAAATAATCAAGAGGTAAGAAGTCTGTAAATGTAAAGAATATTCAACAAAACCCCCGGGTTGTCCAGTATACCTGTTTGAATGGAAGTGTTACTAGTTTATCGTTACGCGTACATTGAATTCTTAAACGTCAACGCTAATGTGACGAGTCTGTTGGATTTGAACCCACGTCTTTTGAACTAGCCTCCTCGCGCGCCGAGTTTCGCTGCCATGCATCACGTGCTGCCAGCCATGCCTAATCACTGGTAGTGTGATCAGCTGTACATAAGGATACCAGTTATAGTCCATAGTTGAGCGGCTAGCAGTACGTTAAAACGAACCTCGTTCAAAAGTAAACGGCACGTAAGTCTTGTGCGTTGTGCTAGTTTGTTTTTATAAAAGTCAACGTTAATGCTATTGGGGGATCTCTTGGCCCTTGGCGAGCCCTGCTAATGAGTCCAAAAGGACGAAACGCGTTCAGCAATGGCTTTGTAAATATCTCTCAATAGCATTGTTCCCTTCGGAAGCCTCACGTTTTCAGCACTCGCTTTGTTGTTTTGTTTCTCGCTTATAAGACGCTCTCTATCGATCGTAACCACTTAGATTTAGCAATATACAGGGTGGTCCAAAAGTAGGTGGACATTAGTCAAAATTGTCTTACACCTAAATTAGGTGAATATTAGCAAAAAAAAGATTATTTGTTGGTTATATTTATATTTCTTATATATTTTTTCTTTGTTCTTTCTTATATAACCAACAAATAATCTTTTTTTTACTAATACCGTAAATGCTCAAAAAGGGGCCCGGGCCCTTATTTTTTTAGTAATGGGTCTCAACCAGGCGCTTAAACAAACAGGCGCCTAAATGAGACAGGGCGTTTAATAATATGCGGTGCCACACGGGCATCGCGATAACGTTTTTTTAAAGAAATTTCTTGTTTCAAAACGGCGTCCGAAAACAAACTTCTCTATTCAACAAATTTATTTACAATTATGTTACCGCTTGTTTGACAAAGTTGCATATTATCGCTCGCTACATTGCCGAACAAACGGTTGGCGTCAGGGTGGGCTGAGCTGAAATATTTACCGGGTGACTATTCAAACACGGGCTATTATTTTTTTGGAAAGCTTTTCAGACCAGGCCTTTATTCAAACAGGCCCTTAATCAAGCAGGGGCCTTTGTTCGAATGTATACGGTATTCGCCTAATTTAGGTATAAGCCAATTTTGACTACCGTCCACCTACTTTTGGACCACCCTGTATATATATATATATATATATATATATATATATATATACACAGGGTTTTTTTTTCGGACATAGACCGATTTTTTTTGCGCAATGTCCGAAAGTTTTTGAGCTATTTCGTTCAGCATGACCGAAAAATATTTAAACGCTATCAAGAGATAGCGAACAAATTTCACAAGCCGTTTTGTCTAAATTTGTTCAAAAAAGTTCTACAAAAAAGCGCAAGGTAGTTTTGACAATCGGTTTCAGGCAACGTGAACCGTTTAAAGTCTTTCCAAACAACTTGCGCGCTTGTCGGACCGACGCTTTTTCGCAGCATGGCTGAATTTTAAAAGTACCAGCGAGAAGTGTGCCACGGTATTTTGAGAAAAATCCAATCGCCGGAATATGTAATTGATCTCTACATTTCTTTTGAAGTTTCATTGCGACTGCTTCTTTTATCACTGGACTCCCGCTGCATCGCAGATAGTAATCGCACTACCGTAGCTTGAATTTTCAAAAAACTTATTGGCGGCTAAAAATCAAAGATAGATGGAGGAAGTCATCAAAAAGGAACTAGTCAAAAAAGCAATCGGTTGATTATGAAATCCATTTCCACTAGTTGCGCGTCGTTAAAATTGCAATAGGGAGAGTGCTTGTGACGAATGGCGAAGTTTTAAGTACGAAGTAATGATCAATCACTATTCGGATGACAACTGGCGCAAAATATTACTATCGGCGAAGCGTAACAGAGACTGGCCGACGCTATCCCAACTTGCAAACGTGCTGCTCACGTTCAATGCGGAAAATGCAACAGTCAAGCGCGGCTTCAGTCTGCTGTCCAGACTGCGAACTCCTACAAGAAATCGCTTGCTTTCATCCACTGCCGACCAGTTGATGCGCTTAAAATTTAATGCTGCATCATAGAAAACGTTTAATTATAAAAGAGCATATGCGTTATGGTCACAAAGTCCTACCCGCTCTCGCTATAAAGTTAGTGGCACTGTCAACACAGAGACTGAAGCCAACGAAATAAATACTTATATAATCGATAGAGCCTGACGTTTTCTAACGAAACAAAAAAGTACTTCAAATGTGGTATTGTCAAGTCTGGCATTTAATTTTAATTACCAGTGCTGCTGTTTGATTGCTTTTCATTAAACCGTATTTTGCGATTTGTTTCTTGATAAGTACAATGAGATTGCAACTTCAAAGAGATCGTCAGTTGGCGATTGCATTGTTAAAGTAGTTGCTCTAAGCTTTTCAACGTTAGACATGTTAAATCACTTTAGCTTACATTTAGTTTAGTTTATTACTCGCGCAGCAAGGAAGCAAGGAAATACTATTTGTAAAGACTGACCGAAATTTATTTAAAATGTCCGAAATTTTTTAAGGCTTTTCGGACAAATGTCCGAAACATTTTGACGAAAAAAGAAACCCCGTATATACAGGGTCCGCCAAAAAGACCTGACACATTTGAAAATTTAATAGAAATCAAACGCGTTGACGAAAATAATTGAGGTTTACATTTTTGGAAAGCGTATAGCATGCCATTTTGTGCGGTGTCCAAAAAACAATCTACAATGCATTTGTGACGTCATTATGGTTGATTTTTAAAATAATGTAATTTTTTAAATTGTGCTTTATTTGCTAAAATGAAGTGGTTGGGCTCACACCGTTCTTTCGTTATGGAAACTTTTTTTACGAACAGTGGATCAATAACTGCAACTCAAAGATTATTTCGTACGCATTTCAAGCTTGGAAGACACGATCCAGAAAATAATTGATGTTTACTTTCCAAAAATGTAAACATCAATTATTTTCGTCAACGCGTTTGATTTCTATTAAATTTTCAAATGTGTCAGGTCTTTTTGGCGGACCCTGTATATATATATATTTTTTTTTTAAGACACCTTGTACATTTAGATGACGCGATTATTTCAGGGTTAATCGATTCATATTCAGACATAACATGAAACAGACGAACTTGAAATAAGACTTCCTGGGTGTGGTTTGGTCGTCTGTTTCAACGTTGTCGGCTCGTTCTGAAGATAGATCATCGTTGGTGTCATCATCAAAGGATTGTGTGGGCTCCTCCCCCACAGTTTGCACGGGACTGCCGCTTCCCGGTGAGTAGGCGCGGCCAGCTTGTGACTTCACAATGGAATGATAGGACAACAGCTAAGTCACAATCAAGTCGATAAGTAAAGATTCCGTCTTGAAATCTCAAAATGAAACGCGTTATCAAAAGATCTGATTCATGTAAAGCAATGCACGCAACGATTTCATGACTGGTTCAAAATGGACTTCCGCTGTCCCCTGGCCAGATCTTGATTAGGCAAGCGGTATCATACGATGCCGCTATGACAAGGGTTATTAAACAATCTCATTTAATTACTGCACTGCACTCGGCAAATATCATAAAACGCTCGTGCTTCAACGAGAAATAACAAAGCTGCTCTCCCAGCACGTTGTGGGAGATTTTTGGTCACCAAAAATGGCAATCCGCTTTAGTAACAGAGCTAACAGTTTTACCCGTTTTAAATAGAATGCCACATTTGCTCTATCACATGTTCCTACTTGCTGGAGCTGGCAGAGCAAAGTTTTGCTACTTCTTATATAGCTTTGATGACAAGAGGAAGAAAATATTCATCAATGTCAAACCGATTGTAGTGAGTGACTGATACCACTTTTTACTTGATATCTAGTTAATAAGTTAACTTAGCGCTATATAACAGATGCTTCTGCGCATTCAAACCAATTACTAAGCCTTAAAATTATAAAATCTTTTTTCCGTTTTTATTGCTCAGTTGCAGCATATCTTTCGGTAAAAATAATAGTGGCAACACACGCATGGTACCATAAACACTTAACTGGCTGTGACACTACAATTGCGTTAAAGCAAAAGCTTTGTCACAATTACGCAATCAAAAAAAATATTGGAAGAAATCTGGGCAAAGTTCGTGGTAACTGGTATCACTGTCGCAACTCAATACTCAATAATACGACCTGAGGCAAAAGCATTAATGTTCTTTACCTGCACAGGAGAAATATCTTTATAATGAGGTAGCAGCAGTGGTTCAAGACGATAAGCAACAGGATCAGCGGGATGAAAAACGTTGAAAATTCGACTGCACCGAAAATAAATTGACAAATAATACGTTTGTGGTATTAACTAAAAATATAACATGCAAGCAAGCTGCTTTACAAAGCGCGTTCACTCTGTGCGATGTCTACTAAAGCGCCACAAAAACCTTTCGGCGACAGTTTTTTCAAAGCTGCGTCAAGAAATCAATAGTAGACAGGATCTGATAGGCGTGTTTGCGTGGTTTACCAAAATCACAAAAGTCGTTCCTTTCGTGTCTCTCTACGACCTCTGGTCCAGATCCTAGGGAGTTGGCCGGCTTCTGAGGCTCCATGGTCTTCCGCCATGCCCCCATCCCTCGGAAGGGGTCGGGTAGCAACAACAACAAGCTGCATCGAAATATACAATGAATATTAGGAGAAAAATGAAACGTAAGTTTCGTACAAAAAGCTCACTAGTTTTTTAGGAAACCCAAAGCAAATAGGGAAAAAACCTTTGGAAGCAAATTCTGAATTCACTCCTGATTTAATAAATGTACCTGACACAATTGTAATGCACATGAGTGAACCAATGCAAGAGTCGTAAAGCTCACAATTACAGACCTCGGTTCAAAAATATGTCCAACATATAACTGTTTTACCGGCAAGCAGTGAAAGGAATAATATCATCTTGAGTGGCGACTCCATTTTTTGAAGGTTGATAGCCGCGAAGACAAAGGAAAAGACCAAGAGGTGAACCAACGCAGAACAAATAATCAACGTTGAACACCAACCGATTCCAGCTCTACATGTTAGGAAAAAACATTACTCCAAATTATGATTTTGATGATGAGAACTAATTCAACTCATCGAACACAAGATTAACGTAGAGTTTGCAAGATTGCAAAGTGATCTTGCGATTTCATGTCCAGAGCCACTGATGCATGTCATTGCGATCGGCAAAACCATAGCTTCACCCTAAATCGTGAGCCTTATTGCAAACGACGGTTCTCTACAGAGCTATACAACACCCAGCGTACGGATACTGCTCGGAGCTCTGAAAGTGCAGTCTTATCGATGGCAAATAAGATGTACAGTTTGAATTGTTGTTGTTGTTGATTAATTACCCGACCCCTTCCGAGGGATGAGGGCATGGCGGAAGACCATGGACTCCCCAGAAGCCGGGCAACTCCCCAGGGCCAGGACCAGAGATCGTAGAGAGACAGAGAGTCGCCAAAGAGTGAGCCGCGCAAAGAGTCCGTAGCTGGACAGTGCAGAATGAGAGGAAAAGTGTCATGGGACGAGTGTTCGCAGGTGCTGCAGGAAGGAATCTCGATTATGCCAATCCTAGAAAGATAAGAACTTAACAGAAGGCTGTGTCCGTTGCAGCGTAGACGAGAGAGGACACAGCGAGCATGACAAGGGAGCACAAGTTTCTTGGTGGAAGGAAGCAGGACAGTCGAGAGGCTTTCCCATTTTGTGGATGGGAATAATAGAAGATGTTTTCCAGATGGAAGGAAAGGAATGCAAAGACCAGGAAAGATTGAAAATGTGAAGAAGAAAATCCATGCCAGAGCGAGAAAAATGCTTTAGCATAGGATAGGCAACTTTGTTTGGGCCAGTGGCGGTGAAAGAGGAAAGGTTGGAGGCAGCCGCAAGAAATTCAGCGAGGGAGTAAGGAGAGCGAAAGGACGAGTGAGATTCCTCAGGGCACGTGGCTCAGCGGAGCTCAGAGAGGTAGCCTCTGGCTCTGCTACGCAGAGCCTTTGGCTGAGAAACGGAGAAGTGTAATCTCAAAGAATCGGCTTAGACTGAAGCCGATTCCCTGGGAGAAGAACAGTGAGGGAAATTAGGAGAGGAGGAAGGAGAGCCAGCGATAGAATGAAGAAGAGAGTACTGTATATAGTTTTTGGGTTTGATTTGGGTGAAAGAGAAGAGCAACTCGTCTGCCATGCCTCAGCCTGGACCTTGGTGATGACTGACGACGTGCGTCGAGAAGAAGCGGAGATGTAATCTTCATCACTTCTGTGAGCAGCAGCGAAAGCCTTGCATCTTTCACTAACCGCACCTTCCACCTAAGAAGACCACCAGGTTTTGGAATGGCATTTGATGCGGCCGAAAGGAATGGAAGATTTGACCGCATTTAGTGCCAGAGAGGTGAAGAGAGCAGCAGCATAGGAAAGAGACAAGTATGCCTTTGCGGAAGGACAGTGGGAGTCAAAGTCATCCCAGCAAGCTTTCTGAAAATTGAAGGGGGACGGTCGTCGGGGCGAAAGACTGGAGAGAGAGGGATAGATAGAAGAATTGGTAGGTGCTCAGAACCCAGGTCCTGAAGCACCTCCCAGGAGCAAGAAAGGGCAGGAGAGGAGAGAGTAAGGAGATGTCAAAGGAGGAGTGTGTGCCAGCGGAGCGATGTAGAAGAGTGGGTGTGTCAGGGTTATTGAGGGGGAGAAGGTCAAAAAAAGATGACCCAGTCAAATACTTCCTCCCTGCGGAGGTCTTTGAAGCGATTTCTGGAGGAGGAAAGAATGGAAGGAGAAAAAGAGTCGGTTCTGCCATCCGTCAGAGAAGAATGAATAGGGGGCGCATACACATTAAAAAATGACAACAAGGAGGAGTCATTAAGAGAGATGTTGACCCCTACATAATCAGAGTAGGGATCAGGCGAAGAGAGGAGGTTGAAAGTTCAGAGAAAGGTAAGCCTTGCCTGACGAAAATGATGATGCCGTTGCTAGCGTGCGTGGCATCACGAGAGAAAATGCCAGACCGGGAGTGGGTGTGATCAGAACGCAGAGCAGAGAATCCAGAAAGAGGAAGATGAGTTAAGATTGGATTCCTGGATACAGATAAGATCAACAGGATGGGACAAAAGAAAGCGAAGTAGTGCTCCTGGCTCGAAGACCTCCAGCATTCCATTGAAGAACCCTGAGAGAGTCAAGGGGGAGAGGAGGCATAGAAGGACAGCCAGGAGTAAGGGGGCAGTGGGAGAAGATACAAAATGGGCAAATGGAGGATAAGAGGTTTGAAGATGAGAGTGGGGCGGGAGTGCAGCATTAGCAGAGGGGGGGGGGGGGCTAGTTTGTACAATGGAAGTATACATGTCGGAGGAGTCCGAGGAGGGAATCACAGTGTTGCTGAGTAGGGACACAGCAGGGGGGCAGCTCCAAGAGTGAGAGCTGCCAAGAGTTCTGAATTTGGACAGGAAAATTTCTGAGCACCTCAGATGGACCCAATTGGAGCAGGTGCAGCATTGTACTGACTTGCCCCGCCAGGTCACATTTCCAGCGCACACTAAGCGAGGAAAGATGGGGCCAGGGTTGGGATGAACGTTACTGCTCATCAAGAGAAGGAGGAGAATGAGGAGACGAAGGCGGGCCAGAGAAGGCAGTAGAAGAGAGAAAAAGAAAACAGGCGACCGATTTTAAATAAGCTGTGTGCTGCCCTTCTGCAGTCGTTCAGGGAGCAGTATAGCGAAAAAAATGAAAGGGAGTGCCCAGGGTAACTGGGACCCTCGGGAAGGCCAACAGCCATTTTGACCTAACCCAAGCGGGGTCGGGGACCGCACCACCACGTTGAGGCGGCTGTTGATTGGTGCAGCTTACAGTTCATCGCGCATACTGCCTACATACAGCAGAAGTATCTTAAAAACATCAGACAAGTAGAACTACTAGGGCTGCTGTTCTGCTGCCCTCAAAAGAAGTAATATCTGTTCAAAAATAGTAACGTACAGCTGCGTGCAAAGCGACATAGCACCACCAAATAACTTCAATAAACCAAGCAAAACAAAAATAATTCATATAAACTCGAAACAAATTACCCACCTGACTCGCTTCACCACTATCAGATCCACCACCGTCAGCCTTCCAATTGCAGAGGATATCGTGAAGTATGACACAACCCAACGAATGCGCAAACACGCAGATCTATAAATAAAAAAAATATCGTGAAAAACAGTAATCTAGACAAAGTGGTAAGCCAATAAAACACATCTCTTAAAAATTTTATCAGTCGTTTTGACTTCACACAATTTTAATGCCGTTTAAGAGAGCTAAGCTGTCCCTATATCCTGGAACATGCAACCATGCCTAATCTACCAATCATCTAAGTCGTACTTTTCCATCAAACGATGGATTTCTTTCCATGAAGCGTTTGTAAATTCTGTTCAATTCATTCCTTAACCCTGATACAATATCATTCCTGTAGAGCGGACTTGTGTAATAAAGAACGTCTAAGGCTGTGTTGTTGACAAAGCTTCTGATTGTTTGACTCTGTAAACAACAACAGTGAGTTGAAAAGCTTGACTACAGCGGAAGCAGCGGGTTGAGCTAACTATATATTGTTTACCCAGACCGTGGAATAACTTTTTTGGATGCCAACAGCAAAATAACTTTTTTCGACTTGCATCCAAATATCCAATGCATTTTTACTTTTGCAAAAACGGCTTTCTCAAGACAAAAGCGACTTTGAAACTCCACAAATTGAAGACTGTTCTTAATGCAGGATAACCGAGGGAAATTGAAGGAAGCTTTGTTTAGTTGAAACACACTGGCGTAAAGAAACACCGAGTGCTCGTTTCCACGAAAGTGCCGCGGTAGTTCAAATAGTTTTGAACGGAAACACTTTAGAAGACATCAAATAATGCAGTCCTTACACCTCTTCTTCCTCGTTAGGGAGACAAGGCATGATACAGTTATATTATGGTCAACTAATCAAGATCAGGCTATAAGGTAAAGCAAAACTATTCTGAAGCAGTCATAAATGATATAAGTCTAAATGATATGTCAGATAACTGTGTCTCAGCAGTCCCATCAACAAGGCACAATGCCATTGTTAGGTGTCCAAAAGTCACTTCATAAGACATGTCAACAAAACAGCTTCACTATTTTATTCTAGTGAAGCATGAGAAGACATCATTTCTTCTTCACAAGAGAGGGAATGCGAGCTATTTCACCTTTGACGATCTCCGAACAAGAGCACATGATACACAAATGCAGTATAACGTTTTTGGGGCAACTTGCAATTATTTTTGAACTTAAATTTGTCGTCACAGCACCTCACAGTCTCACAAGTAGTGTAGATACTGTATTAGCTACGTTGGGCATCATCTGTGTGATAAACCGCAATCAAGAGGGCGGAGACAACTTGTTGCAGTTAACTGACCTTTTTCGGTGTGATGCTGTCCACCATGTCTCCATCTAGCGCCACTTTTGAGCGCCATTCAACCGGAACAAATTCCACTCTTTCCGTGAAGTTCTTAGGTTTTACTCTGCGGCAAGCAAAGCGAAAATCTCCGGTGTTTCGTACAACCTTTCGCCTTAAGAATTAACAATCGTGTAAAACAGTGGTTTCCAAGCACCGATCCATGTTGCATTTACTACCGGGATACAACATACAAACACACACTGCATAAATGCGGTGAAGGGTGAAAACGGTTAGGGACAGCTGTTGAAAAAAATAAAAGGTCGAAGAGACTGATCTTAATAATAAACCATAAAGCTGTATGCTTTGCCTTGTAAACATGTGAAATTAACATTTTTTTGCTTTGGGCCTCGAAGAGACAATCTTATTGACATTACATTCCATCAATAAAAATAAGAACTATTGCATTATTTTATTTTTTCCAATAGTTCATCTTCCGAAAAAGTGTCAACCGAGGTAAGCGGTCTCAAAACCGAGGCAAGTAGTCTTAAAACCGAGGTGAGTGGTCTCAAAACCGAGGTGAGTGGTTTCAAAACCGAGGTGAGTGGTTTCAAAACCGAGGTGAGCAGTCTCAAAACCGAGGTGAGTGGTCTCAAAACCGAGGTGAGTGGTTTCAAAACCGAGGTGAGCAGTCTCAAAACCGAGGTGAGTGGTCTCAAAACCGAGGTGAGTGGTCTCAAAACCGAGGTGAGTGGTCTCAAAACCGAGGTGAGTGGTCACAAAACCGAGGTGAGCAATCTCAAAACCGAGGTGAGCAGTCTCAAAACCGAGGTGAGCAGTCTCAAAACCGAGGTAAGCAGTCTCAAAACCGAGGTGAGCAGTCTCAAAACCGAGGTGAGTGGTCTCAAAACCGAGGTGAGTGGTCTCAAAACCGAGGTGAGTGGTCTCAAAACCGAGGTGAGCAGTCTCAAAACCGAGGTGAGCGGTCTCAAAACCGAGGTGAGTGATCTCAAAACCGAGGTGAGCGGTCTCAAAACTGAGGTGAGCGGTCTCAAAACCGAGGTGAGCGGTCTCAAAACCGAGGTGAGCGGTCTCAAAACCGAGGTGAGTGGTCTCAAAACAGAGGTGAGCGGTCTCAAAACCGAGGTGAGTGGTCTCAAAACCGAGGTGAGTGGTCTCAAAACCGAGGTGAGTGGTCTCAAAACCGAGGTGAGTGGTCTCAAAACCGAGGTGAGCAGTCTCAAAACCGAGGTGAGCGGTCTCAAAACCGAGGTGAGTGATCTCAAAACCGAGGTGAGCGGTCTCAAAACTGAGGTGAGCGGTCTCAAAACCGAGGTGAGCGGTCTCAAAACCGAGGTGAGCGGTCTCAAAACCGAGGTGAGTGGTCTCAAAACAGAGGTGAGCGGTCTCAAAACCGAGGTGAGTGGTCTCAAAACCGAGGTGAGTGGTCTCAAAACCGAGGTGAGCAGTCTCAAAACCAAGGTGAGCGGTCTCAAAACTGAGTCAAGCAGTCTCAAAACGCACCAAATATTTAAATCTCCCGGTACCCCTATCATTCATTACAATTATACTTTCAATATAACACTGACTTGTCAGATTTCGCTCCAATTCCATGAACAACAAAAAAAAGATGGCTAACCGGCAAATGGTTGTCGAATATCACAGCTAAACCCTCGTATCCTCGACGAAGTCTGTATCCGCCACTGGTGGCCTGAACACAAAGCACATTGATTCTGACTGCAGTCACTTTCAACAAAAATGGATGTTAATATTAGCTACTTGATCCTTGTCTGCTTTACTAAATACCGTAACCTGCAAGAGAATTAAACCTTATTAAAACCAATTGATACAGACACTAATTCAAATACAATTCTTTTATTTACTGCAGTCCCGTTGATCTTGGCTTTTAGCAGTAACATACCATAAGCAATGCTAGCGAGAACCAGACCTAAGGAGGGCTAGTTGTAACCCTCACAGCACGCCTCCCTCTCAACACAACACACCTCTCCTCTCAAAACAATATGCGTCCCATCAACCCAACACATCTTCCCTGTCAACACAACATGCCTAACCTATCAACACAACATAAGAAAACCAAGAGGAATGACGGGGCGCATTACGCACTGAACTCTACTTCGCAACATAAAATCGGTTAAAAGGGGGGTACTATCCAAACAGTTCCTATACTAATTATGATTTAAAACAAATTTGATCTGCGAGTTCGCATCAAGATTAATCATAATTATAAGAGCGTAGTTTCTTTTTATCATAGTGGCAAAGAGATAATTCAGTTAAAGATCAAATTAAAGAGTCTCAAAGTCAAAAATCAGGCAATCAATCTCGCGTCTGTAGATTTCAACGATTGAGCCATCTTCCATCCCAAAGGCAGCTCAATTGAAATCGGATTAAATCGAAGCCAATGTAAACAAACTAGAGTGTAATTGATTGATAGTGCAGCAATTCAGTCTTCTCTATCAGTAGCACTTCGAGTTACAAGCGATATTTTGCTTTGAAATACAAAAAACATTTCGAGATATAAGCAATCGGGTCAGCAGGTCGGTCGGCTGCGCAAGACCAGTTTCCAGCGCCTAGCGCGTCTCGCATTTTCCCGCGTCTCAGTCAGTTTGTTTGTTTGTCTCGCTGTCGAAGCAGCTTTGATAAGTTGCGCTCGCGTTTTGTGCTTTTTGTGAATTTACAATACTATATTTATATCACATTTCTTTCTATGATCTTGGATCCGAAGAAAGCGAGTGTAAAGGTCAGTGCTCAGAAGATGATGTCTATTGAATTAAGGCGTACAGACATTTCATCACCAGACATTTAATCACCCGACACTTAATCACGATAGAGTTAGGGACAAGACACTTAATCACGTCAGGGTTAGGGTTATCGATTCTAGTTCACTTGCAATATCGTCGTGCTATAAAGTCTACGTTATTAGATGTCTAGTGATTAAATGCCCGTGATTAAGTGTCGGGTGATGAAATGTCGGTAATCCTGAATTAACTCTTTCGCTCCCGCGATCATCAACTGATGATCTCGTGTTTTCAGTGTTTCCCTCAAATTTTTCAAATTGAGTTACAAAATTAGTTTAATAAAAAATCGATTTGTGACTATATTTTTCATCCGATTTTCAAAAAATTTTCAAAAGATCACGCTTATTTCCTCACGCATTGGAAGATGTATAATTTGTGCCCTAATTCTTGGATTTTTATACCCAAAAACGGTTAAAAAGACCAAGATCCCAGTTGCAGACGACAAAACCTGCCAAATTCTCAGCAATAGCCAACTACACTAAAATCAAATTGAGATTACATGTTTACCTCAAAACCAAACCTTTTATCATTAACACAGTCTGAAAACTACTCTTTTGGGGCATCATTTGACAAAATTTCAAGCGATAATAATAAATTTTACCTCTTTGAATTTTCAAATTTCTTAGGGGTCTCAAAACCCCCCAAACAAATTTGAATGGTAAGTAGATAAAAGTAAATTTAGTGCGTAAAAAATATGATATGATGCTAAATACCGGTTACATTTGAAAGCTTAGGAAATTTGCTTTCCTGCAATATATAACTTTAAATAGTTTAGACTAAGTGGTATATGATATTTACTGATCAAAAATGAGTACTGTACATCATGTCAGTTCAAAACCCCCAAAATTTTTTGACTTACCTTCACTATAATATATAAATTTTAGAAAAACTACACCCTTTAAAAAGATAAAATAAATTGCAAATATTTCACCATTAAAGTCGTCATTTTGTATCAAGTTTCCAAGGAGACAAAAACTGAGATACAAGTTTAAAAGCTAGCAGAAGTTTGGCTTCTCTAAATCAAAATTTGCTGTATCCCCCTTGTTTCTCAAGAAATGGAAAGGGTGTAAAAAAGCTTCTGCTTCATTGTCAGTGACAGCATATTCTATTTAAACTTAATACTTTCTGAATCTTGAAGAAATTCCCTCTTCAAAAATACCTAATGTTACATGGTTTAGGCTAGCAGATAATGACTGATCATATTTTAAGTACTAAATTTAACTACCAAAATTTAGTACTGGTCGGTACCGGTCAAAAAAAAGGTCATGTGCCTCAGAAAATTGCAAATTGTAGAAAACCTAGGCTCTTAGGTAAGTTTTGAGTGATGTACGAGGTGCATTCAATAAGTTTCCAGACTTTTTTTGTACAGGCATTTATAATTGCTTTAAACTCGAGATATTTCAGTATGTTGTTACTATACTCCTTATGAGATGATTGACCAATTTTTTCTTGTTTAGGTGCAAATTTATAGCTACAGTAGGAATTAGAGTACACCTTACTAAATCCTGATTGTCACAGCTGAATTTCAAAAATGCAATCTGGACGTGAGGACACATTAGAAGAACGATATGCGATCAAGTTCTGTTTTAAACTTGGAAAAACTGCCACGGAAACGTATGGTATGCTTCAGACTGCTTATGGACCATCTTGCATGAATCGATCATCAGTTTTTCAGTGACACAAGAGATTCAAGGAAGGCAGGGAGTCCGTGAGGGATGATGAGAGATGTGGGAGGAGTAGGGAAGTCAGAACATCAGAGATGATTGGCCAAATAAACGATTTCATGAATAGGGACCGTCGTGTTTCTATAGAGACACTAAGCGCACAGTTTAATGTCAGTGTGGGAGCTGTACACATAATCATTCGTGAGGAACTGAAGATGCGGAAGATTTGCGCAAAGTTCGTCCCAAGAGTGCTCCGGAAGATCAGAGAGAAAGACGTTGCAATGACAGCAAGGAGATGGTCGAGCTCATTAATTCAGATCCCCAAGTTCTTGATGCCCTGGTAACCTGCGATGAAAGCTGGATCTATTGTTATGACCCAGAGACCAAGAGACAAAGTTCCCAGTGAAAGCATGCTGAATCTCCCAGACCCAAGAAGGCCAGACAGAGCAAGTCCACCCAGAAACTCATGATGATCCCTTTTTTTGACAGCATGGGCATAATCTACATTCACTGGGTTCCCACTGGAATCACAGTCAACAAGGAGTACTATATTGAAGTTTTAAGGGAGTTCAGGAAGAGATTCCATCGGAAGAGGCCAGAACTCTTCGAATCAGGTCAGTGGCATTTCCATCAGGACAATGCCCCAGTCCACAACTCCATCCTCGTCACAGACTATTTGACCCAGATGGGCATCAAGACGGTTCCCCATCCTCCCTACAGCCCGGACCTTGCTCCCTGCGACTTTTGGCTATTCCCAAAGCTCAAGGAAAACCTCAGAGGCAATCGTTATTCCACAATTGAGGACATGAAAGAGGCTGTGACGAGGGTCCTAAACAGGCTCACACAAGAAGACTTCCAGGGGGCTTTCCAGAAGTTGTTGGAACGGTACAACAAGTGCATTGATGTCGGAGGAGAATACTTTGAAGGGGACTAGAGTTTTTTGTGTGTACGGTTAATAAAAGTGTCCATACCAAAAAAGTCTGGAAACTTATTGAATGCACCTCGTACCTTGAAAGCTTATTTCCTTAGTATCATCTTGCGACCATTTCTAAAAAATTTGGTAGGAAATAAAATCTGTAGTGATCTTTGAGGTGAGGGTACTACTTTAATTTCGAAGACAACTCAGCACCAGTTGGGGGGTCAATTTGCATATTCAAAAAAAAAAATTTTTTTTGTTTTTATTATATTTGAAATCCTCAAGAAATGTAAATTTCAACGATATATAACACTTGATGTAGAAGTAAACAGATGAGTAATGGTTTACAAACAAACTTGGGGTACATAGTTATGATTGATTATACAAATCATGACAGTTTTTCGCACTGCCACCTTACAGCCATTTTTTTTCGCTATTTTCGCGGGAGCAAAAGAGTTAAAACGTGAAATCATAGAAAACATGTGCAAAGTGTGCCAGTCAGTGACTTGGCAAGGCAGTACAAGCGTAGTACTTCAACGACATGTACTGTGCTTAAACAAGAGTTGATAAAGGGTATAACGCCAGTTAAGAGCGTTAGAATAATTTCTAAGCTCTGCACCTTTGTCCATAAAAAGATGGAAAAACTGCTGATGGTGTGGATGACGGAGAAGCAGCTTAAAAGAGATACCTTAACGCAGGGTAACATATGTGAGAAGTCACCAGCGATTTACGTTGATTTGCTCATGCAGATCTCGCGCACTTTCACCGATGAGACATCGGAAGACTCGTCTAAAGCCAGCCTGGGCTGGTTTGACAACTTTAGGAAAAGGACTGGCATTCACTCCGTCGCCAGGCATGGTGAGGCAGCAAGTTCGGATGAGCAACCAGTGGAGGATTAACTCAAAATGTTTTCCGAACTGATAGAAGTTGAAAAACGCATCCCTCAACAAGTCTTCCACTGTGACGAGACATGTCTTTTCTGAAAGAAGATGCCAAGTAAGTTTTATTTAACGGCAGAGGAAAAAACAATGCGAGGCCACAAGCACATGAAGGATAGACTAACTCTTGCACTGTGCGCCAATGCGATTGGCGATTACAAGATCAAGCCTCTGCTCGTATGCCATTCGATAAACCTCAGAGCCTTTAAGTCCCATAAGATTTTAAAAGAATAACTGCAAGTTATGTGGAGGGCAAACCCAAAGACATGGGTTCCTAGGCAATTGTTTGTGAAGTGGGTACACCTGGTCTTTGGCTCTTCTGTTGAGAAATATCTACAGAAAAATAATCTACCCCTGCAAGCTCTTCTGGCTCTCGACAATGCTCTTGCTCACTCACCAAACCTCAAAGATGACATATTTGAGGAGTTTAAGCTTATAAAGGTTCTGTACTTACCACCCAACACCACTCCTATCCTGCAACCCATGGATTAGAAGGTGAATTTTGATTTTAGGAAGCTGTAAACCAAGCACCTGCGCCTCCGCTGCTTTGAGGTGACAAAGAACACAGGCCTCACTCTTCAAGAATTCTGAAAGGATCACTTTAACATCATAATATGCCTCAGAATTATTGATCAAGCCTGGCAGGGTGTTACAACAACGACCTTGACCTCTGCATCGAAGAAGCTGTGGTGTGAAACTGTAACCAAAAGGACCTTTAAAGGATCCAAACCCGAAGTTCACTGGAGGAAGAAATTGTGTCTTCAGGAAAAGCCATGGGCCAGGAGGTGAATGAAAGAGACGTAAACAAGCTCGTTAAGGAGCACTAACAGGAACTGACGAACAAGGAGTTACAGTTGCAGCAGCATACGGAAATTCTGCAAGAAATTGGTTACGAGAAGGAACCAGAGGAGGATGAGGTTATTTCTACAAGTGACATAAAGAAAATCGTGGGAATATGGAAGAGAGTTTCACAGTTTGTGGAAAATAAACACCCAGAAAAAGTTGCAACTGATGACACTAGCCTAACTCATTTCTGCAACATTCCATAAGGGAGGAAAAAACAAATCTCTTCGGACAGTTTTTTTGGAACGGCCAGCAAGTGAAAGTAAGGAAAACGTGGCGAAAAAGACAAACACCAGTGAAGAAAAAAGCAGTGACGAAATTTAAGTAAAAGTAACAAAAAATTGTACAGTAGTATTCAAGTACAATTAGGTTTAGTGAAGTTTAGTTAAGTTCTGTTATTATGTTTTTATATAATATTTGTCTTTTATAAATACATTTTTCTCATTCAAAAACACGTAATAAAAACAACTGGGGTGCAACCCTACTAGTGGCATTTCAATTAATTTCAACGGGGAAAATAGCTATGAGATACAAGCTAATTGTCGTACGAGCAAGGTCACGGAACAAATTAAATTAGTATCTCGAGGTACCACTGTATAATCATTGCAACGTCGAAGGCTCATTACACAAAAAAATAATCGAACAACATCTAACGTTAAACTCTGAGCGGTAACGGCTTTTTTGTTATGCTGCCTAAACAAAGAACAGCTTAAACACTAGGGTTGCTTAATATCACGTCATTCATAAAAAGTTACGCTCACATCAACTTTTCCCATTGTACCAACCCAAAAAATGAGTTTGGCAAAAAGCTTTTTCAAATCCAAGTTCATTTTGCTCTCCTTAAAACCCTTACATTTTTGCTTTCTATGCGTTAATCAAGGGATTCTCCAAGGTTTAAGCATTCTGTACTATCTATGCACATGTATTTATACCATTCTAGATGCAATATTTTTGTAAAATATAGCTAATTTGCCATGAATTTGTGTTGTGAGATGATGTTTTGTACTGGGGAATAGAAATAAGGAAATTTTGCGAAACGAATCCTTAGCACAACAAGTTGACATTTAGTCTTGTTATTCAGAATAGTTTCTGTAGAAAATTTATTTTGTCTTCAAAAGAAAAACTGTTATGAGCGAGAAATGTCTAGAGCAGTGTTTCTTAACCTGGAGTGCTGAAATTAATTTCAGGAGGTGCTGGGAAAGGTGACAAATGAAGTGGTGGAAGGTAAAAGGTAGGATGGCCATATGACCTGTTCAAGGGGGACAGTCCCGCTACGACGTGAAATCTGCTGATAAACCAGGCATATTGGCAGCGAAATCAGCCGACAACGACAAGAAATAGGTGGTGACCTTTTTTTTGGAGATCCACCCCACCGTCAGGGCGCGATCTACAACTGAGCGTCCCGACTTTGGCCAAGAAG
Source organism: Trididemnum clinides (assembly GCA_963675345.1). Classification (NCBI taxonomy): domain Eukaryota; kingdom Metazoa; phylum Chordata; class Ascidiacea; order Aplousobranchia; family Didemnidae; genus Trididemnum; species Trididemnum clinides. The sequence continues at coordinate 31,629,185 of OY776289.1, read as the reverse complement.
CTGTTTTGGAGAGTAAACCAAACAAATGATCAAGATGTATTGCACTTGTCTTTACTTTATCCTTACAAGTGACCAAGTGTTAGCCAATGGTAGGGGGTGCTGGACTGCTTAGGCTTGACCAAAAAAGGTGCTGTAGAAGAAAAAGGTTAAGAAACACTGGTCTAGAGCATAAAAAAAAAAGTTGGACTATAACGCCCATTTAAAAGGCGGAGAGCAGATATTCTTCTCATTGGGTCAACGATTGCATCTATTAGTGGATCAAGAATGCAAATTTTGCAACAGGTCCAACAGCACATTTTATACGTAACAGAGAGCTTTCATCCAATATGTCAACAGGCACTATCCTAATAGGATGTCGAAAATATCTTAACTTTTTGGAATATGACTGGAATAAAGATGACAGAAAAGAAAAACGCTGCTAAGAGCTTCGAGCAAGTTTAGGAAACATGGATGAACCTGAAAAACAAGAGTAAAGTGGTAGAACCTAGATACATCGGAAAAAGCTTTCCACAAAATCTTAATAAATTGGGTGACATGCGATACCAGTGACTCAAATCAAGAGTTTTTGGCTGTTTCAAAAAAAGTCGAAAGATAAACGTATTTATGAAGATCACCGCGTAATGCAATCTCGAGCGGAAAAAATACAGTTTTTACGGAAAGGGTTTGACAGTGAAATTGCAGAGAAAAGAACAGAACCTATCGAAGCTACACTAGATCCTGTGATAGCTGAAAACTGTCATTCCTCTACATCTTTGTCACAAGAGAGAGATACTACTGCCTACTGGTTCAAGCCCAGAATTAACCTTTGCAATCATGCCAAGTAAACGAATCTCCCAGAAGATTAAATCTGACTACATTCATCTCCAGGCGCTACCAAATTTAATTAATGATCATGACACAACGAAAGCAAGCAACCATTAATTAATTGTTTACTCATAAACAAACGTTTTCGGCTTAACATTAGCCTTCGTCAGGTTTCCTAAATAATAATAGCTAATTTAATTTAACATAAATTATCACACAATATCTCATTATGACGCAAACACACGTGTGCTTGCTTTTGTGATATAATTGTGATGTTAGTGTTATCTGTGCCCATCATTACAATCATGCGCATCAACTAGGTATGCGCATTACTGATCAAACAAGATTTGGATTTTTGATTGGAGGGTCGCATTAAAAAGTATAGCGAGCCGTATGTTGCGCAGATTTGGCTTAAAAATAGCCGTGGGTGTATTGAACAAATTTGCCAATGACTGTCATGAAAACATGGGTTTACATTGAGATGGCAAATTTACAAAAAACCACCTGAGTAACAGTTTCGAGGTTCCGACTGTAAATGTTTTTTTCGGAGGACATGCTATAAAAATGGAAAGTACTTAGAATTGGAAAAAATTGATAATGCTCTGGGCAATGCTTTAGTCAAACCGAGGTTTAGCATCTTAAAGGACTGAAATCTGGTAGAAAAGGTCAATGCATTGATGTTGTAACAGTGTACGCAAAAAGGGAGCGCCAAATCGTTAAAAGGCTTATTACTAAGTAAAGTTCTCTATCAGGCTTGATCTTACCATGTACAAGAGCTAATTTTTGGAGCAGCATGGAAAAGTCTATTTGGTACAATAACAATCGGGCCGAAAATCCCCAGTTGTACAGATTTTAAAAAATTCAAAAAAATGGAGTCATAACAACTTCAACAGAAAGCAATGGCTGCAATCGAAGAACTGAACGATTTGATGCAACGTAAAAAAAGCATTTGTGAAGACTACAAAGAAAGCGTAAAATACCCTTGCATTACGTGGAGCAACTCAACAGCCAAAAGGTAAAGGAGCAGCACATCAAAACAAATGGATGGGAATTATTTCTGTTCTCACAAAAAATATACATGCGGCCTGATCAGATTGACACACCCATCATCTCAAATTGTATTGCTGAAATGAATGAAATTGTTTCTTTCATTATTCTATGCAGCCGCATGATTGCCTTCTAACAACGGAAGTAATGTCCGTTTAATGATATGCGCTGTATTTGCAACAAGATCGAATTTCAAATATTCGATACCATCGTTGCTAAAGCTGCCTTGCGAAAGTTATTGAAGCACCCATCATATTTTGTGAAAGATATTGCTGTGTAAGTCCTTTTCAAATGTCTAACGGTACAAGAGGGATTAGTGAGGAGGTGGTAGCAATAGCTGATCAACTACTGACTACATAATATCGATCAGAATTTCAACAAGGTAAGGTCTCCACTTTTTGGCAACACATGTCGACAGGAGCGCTTCAATAATTTAAGGATCTAATCGGGCCTCAATCTTGTTTCTCCTAAAGCATTTTGCCACAGAACACGAATGGTTGCAGTGGCCTGAAGAGGAATGGACTACATCATCAACACAAAATAAAATGAAAGTCTTAGTCAATACTGCAAAAGTTGTGAATGACAAAGCGGAAAGACCCGTCAAACTTAATACACAGATAAGTCATAATTTTAAGTGGCAATAACGAAATATGAACAGCTATAACCCAATCAGTGGAAAAACACAGACCAGAATTTTTAAACGCACAAAAATCTACCAATCGAAGTTGTTTTCTTCAAGAATTTGTTTCTTAAACTGTGATAATAATTAGTGGCAATTGGGCAACAGCAGCTCTCCATCACAGGTTGATGAAATAATTTCAATTTTCTTAAATGTTCAACATTAAGTTACAATTAATATTTGCAATGTTGGTGCTGAAAAACTTATTTGATTTTTCATCTATCTCATATTTTTGAAGTTGCAAGACTTTCCAGATAAACTAAATTGTAACTATTAATGCCATCAAATCAGTTACTTGGGGATTACCTTTAATTTTGGGGCGACTCCCTGGAGAAAAGAGGTTAATAAAGATATAACTTAGCATAAATATGATAAAATAACAATATTTAGCGCAATTACAGCTTCAAACTCATATAACTAAATCTATCAATAGACAATAGAAAGTTTAGACTTTGGGAAATCCCTAAATCCACGTGCATCGGAAGCAAAAACTGTAAAAAAACTTTGACGAGAAGCAAAATGAAGTCGGATTAGAAATAACTTTTTGCATAACCCATTTTGTAGGCCAGCAGGATAGGAAAAGTTGATGCACACTTAACTAAAATGACATAAATTTGAACAACTCTATTGAACACAATTACAAAAAAAAACAGCTTGAGTTTGCAAATCACATTTTAATGACTTAACCCAATGGTGTGCAACCTGCAGCCTGTGGGCCAAATGCAGCCTACGACGTGAAATTTAGTGGCCTGCAGAAAAGATTCTAAATGTGGCCGGCTACGTGAAAGGTGGTGACCTTGGATGGCATACCTGTTGCTATCATCCGAAAAAAATAGTTATGCACAATAATGTCCTCACACATAAAATTCGGAAATTTCGGCAAAATCATAGCTTTGGAAATTTTGATCTCCAAACAAAAAAAATGGTCCTCACTGCCATTTTGCATGAACCCTGCCAACAGGCACTGCTTCAAAGTTTAATTTTGCCCAGAAATGGATTACCAACTTCAACTGGCCTGCAAAATTTTTGAAGTCAGAAATTGGACCGCCTGCAAAAAAGGTCGCACATTTCTGCTTGACCTACCTTTGACACACCAAATTTCTGTACTATATTTCTAAATGCCCGATGAGTTGTGGCATCCTTATACAGCATCACGTCATTGACACTGTTCCAATCCACATGACAACCGTCCAACTGCACGCTGTGCATTACTCCACCGTGTGCACTATTCTGAGAAACAATAGCTTTTGAAAATCTACAGTTAATCTTTTTATCAATCTTTTTTAGATTTGATGTAATACTGGCACTATCGCACCTTTTTATGTGCAAACAATAAATAGCATCTCCAAACAACAATAACAAAATAATTGTCTAACTAGGTGATGTAGTTACACATTTAAATCACTTCCAGCATTGCTTCGATGTCTTAAAATTAATTAGAGCCAAAAGTAGATTCAAAAATTAATACTTTTTGATACAATTATAAGTGATTTAGAGAAATTGTGATCGCTTCTTTACCTATTTCTTCATTGGAAGACTAATTATCTGTTTGTATCGTAATAAGCAATTATACAGATAATATTAATATAGTACTTACTTACAAGCAGTCAATGAATCCCACCGGCTAATGATATCATGTCTTGATATTAATCCATTGAGATTCATTAACTGCTGAAGCAAACTACACCCTAAATATAAACCACTTATAATTTGCTCCACCTACTCAATTAATAAAAATATTGCAACCAAGCCCACTGAGTTAGTGAATTAATCGTAGGTTTAAATAACTTAATAACTGAAGGTACCGGTACCTTTATCTCTCGCAGATCGATTCCTTTCCATCTTTCCAAATGTTCTTTTTCAATTCGTTCAGAAAATACTTCATCTAATGGCTGTCCATTCATTTCAAAAAACCATGAACCTCTTACAATATTATCTCCGTCATCGTTGCTCTCATCCACATCATGACTTGACCAATACACTGGATGACATTGCTTTGTTAGCACATCAGCCTTCAAGCATTAAAGCTGAATAAATATATAAGAAAAAGCCAACTTCTAAGCATATATTTGTATGCATTCGCAACTTGGTACTCGTGTATAAAACAACAAACCAAATTAAGTAGCAAAGATACATCAACCGAATATTTGCAAGCAAAATCATTTTATTAAACACTACGAAACTGCGAAAACAAGCAAAACGCTGACGCTTTTTATACTTTTACAGCGTATCCTTTAAGGAAAGGTTTATAGTAAATAAACCAAATCATCTCATTAGTAAAAAAAAATTGAACAAATATGATCAGCAGTTGCATACAAATTGCAAACAAAACAATACCAATAAGATGAGACGGAACAAACTTTTGCTGTTAACCATCCTGGTTTTGGCGCATTCACTGAAATCATTTTGCTAGTGATAAAGAAAGTCGGTTTTACGTCATTTTTCCAGGGTTTTGCAGGTTCAGACGTGCTGATTCAGTGTATGTCTACCAATAAACACTCGCTTTCGAACCAGACTTTTTACTGGAGCAACGTAGCACTTTAAATCCCGGATGCCCTTTCTGACAAATACCAGCAGTATTTCTATACAGTTTTGAACTATAGACCTTTTGTTCTGAAGCCCGCAATACCACTACACCACGACGGCACAATTAACTTATCGGTACCAATTCAGAAAATGTTAAGATTAGCATAGCAAAATTTAAATCTCAGTTTTATTGTTGGATTTTGGAAAGGAACAAACTTTTCCTCCGACTTTTAACAAACCAAACGGTAAATAGAAAAAATTGCGATATTATCAATAGTGTGTCCGAAAACATACAATAATGTGATCTCAAATTGGTTTTAAACTTAAAATCAATCCTCATCACAAGAACCAACTAACTGATATTTCAACCACAGTAGTGTCCTCACACTTTTTGCACCTAGACCTGTGCAATGGAGGCATTAATTTCACGAAATGGCCTTTAAAGTGTGCGGTGAAAATCAGAAAAAAAATTTGCTGAAAAATGCAGAACCTAAGATATCTCCAAAGGGGTCAGGGCTGTATGAAACGACTACTGTTTGTAAAGCGCTTACGCTTTCTTGAGAGTCAAAAGGAATAGAAATGAACAATACAAACGCATGTCTACTCGAAATCTGGTACAGTTTGTTTGTGAGGCTGCACAGAACGGTACTGAGCCGCAGGAAGATAGTTAGGGATCACTAATCTAAATTATTTTACCTCGTACATGCCTCCACGGATTGAAACTCGTTTGATATTTTCTTGTGAACACTGTTCATCATGAAACAAACGCCACTCAGTTTCAAGTCGGATTGAATCATATCCTAACATCGGTTTAAACTTGTTCTTTTTTGTGCTATAAAACCAACGTATTTCTTCAACACGAAGTGGCTCAACCTGAAACAGAAGTAATCACTAACAATTGTACAAAGATTTGAAAGCGGCAGAAACAGAAAAAATCTGAATAACAGGTAAACTAATTAAATCTTGTTAAACATTCCAGGCTTCGTAATGAGTTTAGTAATAAGTTTTATCTCCTGGCAACAGCAAACGTTTTAATTGCACAAAAGCGTCTTTATATGGCGATTGGCATTAGAGCGACAAACACTAGCACAGCACATCCTTACTGACAAGCTGGAAAAAATAACGTCAAGTGACTTTCCAAGAACACACCAAATTAGTCAGGGTGAAGTTCAATGATTAATTATGCCACTGTGGTAGCAAGTAGTGACACTACAACTCATTCCAACATATTACCGACAAAGCTATGTCAAGCAGCCCAAACGATGCTCAATAGGATTCAAAACTATTGCTTTAAAAATAGTTGGCACAAAGCAACTTTTTTGTTACGATACGCTTTTAAACAACACCAATAGCAATTTTTTACGTTTTCTGACTCACCTGTTATCAATAGTACTTAAACTTGCAATTTGAAAAGGAATAATCAGTTTTTTAAATTAGCTAGATTTAGAAGTTTGATATGTTAGTTTGCTTGTAGCCAAGATTTTTTTTTTTTGGTATACTTTAAGCAGTCAAATATTTGTAGGAAACACTAGCAGTTTGAAAGTAAAAAACTGACAAGGAAAACACAATTCAGTACCTTTTCAATATTTGGTGTGACTGTGCTCTTTGATTCCGATTTGCAGAAACGATCATCATCGGAATCACCGCTCGAGTTTCCAGAGCATAAATCAATATGTTGAGCAAATTCACTGATGTCACAAAACGAATTATCGTTCATTATGTCATCACTTTCAATGTTGTCAGTAACATTTGTCATCACAAAAATAAAAAATACGACATTTAGGGGCTAAGAAAAGTTTTCGAATGCACAAAAATCAACAATCAAAACAAAGCCAATACACATTACATAATAAGGCTGGGTTATGGCTGCAAAAACAGATATCAGCTTTTAGATCAGGCGATACTTGTAATCATCTGACTGAATCCAACACTCTAGCAGTATCATTTATGTCTGGAGTTGCAGTGCTCGCACGAGGCAAAAACTAGGCTAAAAATACCGATTAACATTACCTTTCAAAGAGGGCTATTTAATTGGCTTTGCAGACATAAAAGACCAATAACACGCACACAAAGTATATCATTAACAGATGCAAATATCTTTAAACGTCAAAAATATCAATTACAAACTGTGCCCAAGACTAGGATAGTTACAGAAAAGTGCTGAAGACTAATTGAAATGCCAGACAACTCAAAAATTATATTGTGGGCTTACCTGCAAAAAACATAGTAAGCAGAAAGAGTAAAATTGGACAGGCAAAGGTATGGTACAACACGATTTCAAACGCAGTTTAAATTAAAATGTTAACATTCAAAATGATTTAAAAAAATATATTGGGAGATCATTTTCTACCTACTCGTAAAAATTGGATTTTGGATAAATTTTTTATAAGTGTGAGCGACCAATACGAAATAGCCAATAAAATCGTGTTTGCAATACAACAAGCTAATATACTCGTGATAACGTTTACTGTATAAAAACCAGAGCAAAGAACAATTTTGACGAGTGGGAGAGACAAACACACATTTGCCATAATTGAGCTCAGTGACAAATTTTCATTCGTTTTTCAAAACATTGAGTTACAAAAAACTTCACCAAGACTAATCAGTGGAAAAATCTATTGTCTTGAAAACTGTGCTCGATGCCTACTTCTCTACAGCACAGCATACAAGATTGTAGTTTTCTACTAGACACACTATAAAGTAAAATATTTGCAAAAATATTAAAGTATTTACAACTATTCTCAAAAAAAAAAACTGTCTTTTTGTTTCAGAAATAAACAATTAACATAATCAGTTTCTATTTGAAAATATCCTTATGCATTGTTCATTTCATTTAATTTTTTTGCAAGCAATATTTCAAAACGTTAAAGCCGAGCCGTGTGCTAATATAAATAAATAATTTAGAATGCCAACAAGCTATTTCCTTATTGGCACACCACACAAATCGCACATCTTTAACAGCAACTCCACATCACAACCTTCCCACAACAAACATTATTGCAAACAAAAATAAAAACATTTCTAACATAATCAATATTTTTGTAAAAATTGGCAAATACAGGTAAACTTATGTGAACCACAATTAAAACGAAGGCTCATCCATCTTCAACTATGACAATACAAACAGCAGAAACACTTTCATGCTGTTGGGAGATGCTCAGATATTACGTCATTAAATGGAAGCCTTCGCTTACGAGTACTGTCGCAATGCAGTGAAGAGACATCTCCACTATCTTGCTGCCGACTCTCTGCTGCCACTGTGTGATCCACTGAAGGAGCACGAAGAGAGCGAGCTTGAGCAGGTGTGAGCTTCACTAACATGTCTCTTTTTTTTCCATGACTGCCAGTATCAGATTGATCTTCAGTAACAAGAATTCTTTTACTGCCTCGCTGTTCAAAGGGATCAACCACAGCCAATTTCTTTCCAATCATGTCTTTACATGTGACTTGGTCATCATCAATATAACGACACGCCCTTCCAACGATCACGATGCTGTTGAGTAACTTGACAAGAAACAAAACAAAGAACCCACCAATGACAACATGAAAGGAATAATATCCATTAAAGTCTATTGATATTCGAGTGACATAAAAAATCAATACTGCCAATGGTAAAGGAATAAATCCAAGCCTTCTGGAAACAACATCAGAACAATCTGATATTGAACCTTTTTTTCGACTGTTCACCACATCATATGCAAAAGTGGCACTGTATTCTTTATATGAACCAATTGGAATATGGTTAAATTTGAGAACAAACGCATGCTTGAACCAATCAATAACAAATTCTGAAGCAATCACAGTGATCATACTAGGAAGTATTTCAGTGAAATGTTGATAATTCCATGAATACTGCTGCATGTTTCGAAGAAGAACAATAAGCATGAGGACAAAGTAATGAAATCTCTCCCTGATGTCGGAACATGATATTTGAAACAAATTATTCTTGTCATATTTTTTAAAAACAGTTCCTTTAATTTCAACAAAGTTATTTGCCATCATGACAGTGAGCAGTACTTTATTGTGAGAATTAAAAGCGACGTTTAACGTCGTGGCTTCAAATAATACCAGCAAAGAGTGAAAGAAAACATATATAATTGCAAGTATAAGATGAAGAAAAACTTTATAGAACTCTCTTTTCTTTCGGTTCGATTCAGTTGCAGTGAAAAAAAGTGCATCAAGTATATCTTGGCCAAATGAAGAAAACAAACGATCTGCAACTTCCAGCATGTTGTAGATAATGTAAAGCTTGATAAGTGTCTGTGCTCTAACAGTGTGATATATAAAAGACGTATCAATGTATGTCATAAAGTACACACATGTAATGAATATTACACCTTTTAATATGTCGCAACTTTGCGCTGAATCAAGCAGGGGCTTGTTATTTGTTTTGCTTTGTAACCATGATCTAAGTGAAGTTAAGATTTGACATGCTGCAATAACTATTCGTAACGGTAAGAATGTAAAGACATGCAAAAATACATCAAGGCAAAGTAACACTCCATATATCATCATCTTCTCAATTTCAACAGGTTGTTTTAAAAAAGTATAAACTCTTTCACGTCGTTCAACATAGCGAGCATCATTTTGATCAACCAGATAACCATGGGTCAATTCTGAGGCAAAATAACCAAAGAGACCTTTTTTCTTGACAGCCATGTTACTCTTGACCATTCACCATTAAAACTAAAGACACCCAAAGATTTGGCTTTGAATTTGAGCCTAACTTTATTCAGTTGCTTGCAACATCAAGTCACAAAAAGAGCAATGACTTATTAGTAATCTTACCATCAAAAATCAAGTTTCTGCATTCAAATGGAAACCATAATAATTCATATTGCTTAAACAGAAATTTTTTAAACATGACATTGACTTAAAATGTCATGTTGGTGTTACACCTCTTCACTTAATAAGCTCGAAATAATTTGGTTCAATATCAATCGAGACAAAAACTTTCATAAGCCTGCATATCTTGTTTTACGAGGTGTGTCAGAAAAGAAACGGAACTTTGCAAATTATTACAGCTAGGTTTACAATTAAGAAAACAGTTTTGCTTTACCTTTGCAATTTGGTCTTTGCAAAAAACTGCAATTTCGGCTCTCTACTGTAATTATGCGGTTCTAGACGTGTTTTTGTTTACAGATGCTTTTTGATAAACGATCTGGAAATTTATTACAAATTTTTGGTAAAAAATAAAAAATTGTGCAGTGATGTGCATTGAGCAACGAGCAAATCTAAACTTTTTGGTCCGGTTGGATGAAACTTCATCTGAGGCACTGATATTGCTGCAGCAAGCTTATTGAAAAGATGTAATGTTGCGTTCATATGTTCTTAAATGGTACAAGCAATTCAAAGTGGTGAAAATCTCAAAAACGATGCAAAAAAAGGGGAAACTTTAAACCATCGGAACTGATGCAAATGTTACTGATATTGCTGCAGCAAGCTTATGGAAAAGATGTAATGTCACGTTCACATGTTTTTGAATGGTACAAGCGATTTAATAAAAGTGGTGAAAATCTCAAAAACGATGTAAAAAAGGAGACTTTCAACCATCAGAACTGTTACAAATGCTGAACGTGTGAGACAGATGATTCACAGTGATGGCACACTTGCAATTCAGGTAATTGCAGATGAGCTAAACATCAACCAAAATTGTGTATGAAAGATAATTACTGAAGATGTAAACATGAGAAAAATTTGTGTAAAGGTGATGCCAAAACTGCTGACTATTGACCAAAAGACACGACATGTGGGAGTTTGTCAAGACATTTCTGAACATCTTAAGAGCAAACCAAACTTGCTGCAAAATGTCATCACAAGAGGCAAATCGTGGGTGCTTGAATATGACCTGGAAACCAAACGAAAAAGTCAGCATTCCCCACGGTCAAAAAAGGCAAGAAAATCAAGATCAGGCTGATTGCTTTCCTTGATGCAAGGAGTGTTGTTCACTTCCAGTTTTTGCCACAGGGCGTACAAAGAAATACTGTGCACAATCAACCAGCATGTGCTCAAAGAAATACTGCAACATTTGCTCCAAGCAGTCAAAACAAGAAGGCCAGAAGTGTGGAAAAAAACAAATCGTGGAAAAACTATCTTGGATCCTTCATTATAAGGCTCGATCTCACATGGCCCAAAGCATCTGGCAGTTCTTGGCCACAAACAATATCCCACTGCTGAAATGACCGTTGTATTCACCAGATTTGGATCTTTGCAACTCTTTCCTGTTTTTTGAAACTAAAGGAAGTCATAAAAAGAACCCAATTCGGAAACGTGAAATCCATTAAAAGGGCTGCTTTGACCATACCAAAAAAAATCCTTTCAGGGACCCATAGATGCATGGAAGAAAAGAATGGAAAAGTGCATACATTTAAGAGAGATTGTTTTAAATGGAAAAATGTGTAATGTGTGATTTCAAGTTGAAGTAAAGTTTCTGTGACACCAGTCCCGTTTCTTTTCTGACACACCTTGTATAACTTCTACTGCTTCCATTCCGTCCCCTCTTTCCAAGGTTTGAACTTTCTGATTATGAATTGGATATGTTCTAATTAACTTGATAAGAATTACAATTCATGTACTATGGTTTTAGTATTTGCAACATTTTTTATTCACCTATTAAATCACACACCTTTAATTCTATGCCACACAAAATGAAGTTAAGCAGGGTAACACAAAAATACGGATATGTAGAAATGACAGCAACTAGGGGACAACACTAAAATATGGAAATTCATACCAAGAGTGTCCCAAAAAATGTATACACTCTTTGAATTATTTTAACTCAATCCCAAGTTATTGATTTTGACTGGTAAATAAATTGATACAAGAGAAAGAATGTATATTTCAAGACCTTGAGAGTAAAATATACAAAAAAAAATATAAAATCAGCTTTTAATATGAAAAATAGCTTTTAATATGGGGCCATTTCAGAATGCTAACATCATGACAAGTTCACAAAAGTGCTCATACTGGTTGTCATTCCGTTCAATACGCTTCTTAATATCTTGAAGAACTGGACCAAGAAACGCTCAGCTACATTTCCTCAGGTATTTGAGCATATTCTTTTTAAATTGCTACTCCAATTTTAGTAAGTAATTGTTTCAGGTTTCCTGCTATAAACTTTGTCTTTTAGAAACCCTCATCCAAAAGAATTCACAGCAGACAAATCTGGTGAACTAGGGGTGGGCATTCAACTGCACCTCTTCCTCCAAACCATCTGTTTAGCATATTTTTATTGAAATATATTCTCACATCACAATGAAAGGGGGGAGGTGAACCATCTTTCTAAAAGTAAAACTTGGCATCTTGAAATTGTTCTTGCCAGAACAGTATAACAAATTCTTATAACAGGTGGATAAAGTGTGTATACATTTTTTTGGGACACCCTATACACAGTAGTTATAAATAGGCATATTAGACATAGTAGTAGGCTTCTCAAAGCTTTTTGTCTGACACTTTTGGACAACATCCCATTGGACAACATCTTTGGACATCCCATTGGACCCAACATCCCAACATCTTTGGGCATCCCATTGGATCCAACATCCCATTGCCATTAGACAACATCTTTTACAAAACCCTACATGCGCACACGAATATATTGACAACAAATTTTCTATTCTTGCCCGTGGCCGTACTTCTTTTCACCTTTCCACTCTTGAAGCCACATACATCACAATATCCAAACCAAATTTATGCAACCAAAAGGAATTCGTTTATGGTCTAAAAATCACACATTAGTTTCTGCTTCTTCTATTGGTTGCTTCTTTCATTAATCATGATAGAGCTTTTTCCCTTTTTTCTTTTTCATCAACTGTGTTTCTATATAAGTGACTCACTTCACCTTTTGACTCTATTTCTGATGGACTCTCTTGAAAAGTGTCAGACAAAAAGCTTCGAGAATGAATACTCTACTTTCTGCAATAGTAGTAGGCATAATAAGGGCATACTAGTTGGCATAATACAGGCCTACTATGCTTGTACTATTCATACTATGCCTGTGCTATGCCTATACTATATCTACTATGCCAGTGCTATGCCTATTTATAACCACCCTCCTATATACGGAAAAAACATAACTTAAATTACAGGAATGATGAAATTTACAAAAATACCTGATTTAACTCAACTCAATTATTTAACATTATCCAGTTAAAAAGTTATACTTTTAGTTTTCACTGAATTCCATAAATTTGCACATTACAGCAATTTCCTTACTTCTTTGGCTAATACTGGTAGTTTTTATGTCTTCCTGTAAGTTAGTAAATCCTGTTTGAAAATGCATTTTTGTATTTTAATAATGTCATCATTAATATGAATTTTTAATTTTCATGATATAGTAATTCCATAACTCAATATGAATTTCTGTATTTAGGGTTGTCCCAACTAGGTTACAAAAGTAGCAGAAATTTGACAGTTTCTATTTTCATTCAATTCAATTAACTAATTTTACTGAATTAGGTGGTTATGGTTTGAATTCAGATAGACTTCCAAATATTTTCATGTTTCCGCAATTTCTGCACTCATGTGGTTGGTAATTTATCCTAATTTCCATTTAACTGTTTAAGGAATCAATTTCTGTGTTTTCAGCTGTTCAGGTCTTGTAAGTAAAGTTAGTGGCTATTTTGCTGTCAACGGCATTTTACTCTTAGAGGCTATTTTGCCATGAATTATTGAGATTGGTCAATTTTAATGACATACTAAGCATGTGACTTTTGGTTGTTTTTGATTGGCCAATTTTAATAACCAATTAAGAAAATTTTGCACCTGCAGATATCTACTTCCCCACCCTGTACACTCCTTTCCAGTGTACACTGCCCCGTACATTCACATACCAGGTCTGCCTCTTTGGTGTACACTGCCTTTCTTTTAATGCCCTGCCAGCTGAGATTTGAACCTGCATCCATAGTACTTCAAGACCAGCACACTATCCACTACACCACAGAGTCACTGCCTGAAATACAGCAATTATGGCAATATAAACACACATGAATGATTACGGCAAAATAGTCTCCAAGGTTAAATTGCCATCAACGACAAAATAGCCACTTCCGAAAGTAAAATATGCTTTACTATAAATTTTTATATTTCTGCAATTTAGTACAGGTAATTCCACATTTCAATATAATTTCTTTATTTTTTAATTGTGAATTTCTGAATTTCAGGATTGTTTGTTAGTTACACTTATCAATGCAACCCGCTTTTGATCAGAACCAACATAGGCTTATTTATTCTTAGAAGAGTAATAACTGAATACTGCCAATGCAAAGAATGAGCTCAGGTATTAGCATATTAGGTCACAAATTAGATAACATCATAGTGAAGGTAGGTAGGCAAATGAAGACTACAACTGAAAAATTGCAATCAACAAAAATAGTTCAAAAACTGACAATTTTTAACTGCGCTATAAAAAGTAGTGTGGTAACTACCTTTTTTACATGAAGTATTTTAGATAAAAGTCCTCACTACTCACCAGTATTAACTCAAGGTATTTGTCTGGCTTGTACTGTAGCCTAAGAAATGAACAAAACAGATTTAAAAAGCACCAATGTCATTTAAATCAGAATCTGACCAGAAAAACTTTTGAAATTACCAACAAGGACTTGTTGCATAGGCCTACATGTTTAGAATCTATGTAAAACTTTCAAATGTTATAAAACAAGCTGTGCCTCTTCTGCTATCAATAACATTTCATTCATGAAAGCTATTTTACCAGTGAATGTTTGTAGTTGATTAATTTTGACAATCTATTAAAAGTTTGATTTTTGGTTGTCTCTGATTGGCTATCTTCTACTACAAATGAAACACAAGACTAGACAAAAATTTTATCCCCAGTGCACACTCCAAGACTCCTTTTAATGTTTACATGATTGTTGAATACTGGTAATACCTGGTACATACTTTTCCTAATTTCTATTTGATTGAGCATAATTTGTACTGGGTTGAAAACTGCGTTTTATGCACTGCTTTTATTTAAATATTTTGCATAGGGTTTTTTGCTCTGAGCACCAAGTGTATCAGAGCACTTGATCAAAAATACATTAATATCTATTAAACTGCCACACACAAATAACTTTGTAGGAGAAATGGTGGCATGGTTGCCCATGGTCGATATATGTATTGGAAGAACGTGTTGCTGCAGTGGTGGTTATGATATTGGTAGATTAGAATGAAAAATTAGAATTAAAACCGCTAGCACAAAGACAAAATATCGTTGTTGCTAGCAATTCAACCATTTGCTACATTCGCAGACACCGATTATAAAAAATTTATGTGGCCATAAACAAAAAAACGATCCCAACCGCTCTCGAAATTAATATAAAGACAAACCGCCGCATTACAATGGTAAACACATCTGTATAAACGGTTATAAAGAAACAACTCGCAGTTTGATATTTCTTGCAATGGTTGATCGGATTGCATTTTCGTATTTCTGGCGGAATGAGAAAAAAATCAAATGTTTTTCGGAACAGGTGACAAGTGGTACGTGTTTTTCAAAGCTGAAAGTGAATACTGATTGTCTATTTCAACAAATTAAATTCTTTGGAGTTTGGAAGCTTAACGATCTCTAGAAATTGCACGATTTCTGTAAATTGTTGACTACTGTCTTCTATTGTTCGAATTGTCAGCGTCTCCAAGATAGCAGGACAGCTATTTTTCTCAGTCAATATTTCCGTCTCTAGTCAACTAAATAGATCAACAATTACAGTATATTTTGTAAATTAAACTTTAATAAAAACACGTCCGGAAGGTAAATCAAAATTAGTTCAACTGACTAAACCAATATAACTAAACGTGCAGATAACAAAATCCAAATCAAGGTACAAACAGACGAAACTTTTAAGAGATTATTGCTCAAGATAGAGATGTCGCGTAAAACAGAAACACTGTCAGTCTCGCAACTTTAAGCCCCAGGGTCAACACCGTGTCTGCTACAATCTCATTTACCCACATCCCTATACGCCCATTTTTCCTTGAACTTATTGACCCATACGCTCATTACGTGATATGCTCATTGTCCCATATAAACATTTTCTCCGTAAACCCGTTTTTTCTCATATGTTTATTAACCCATAGATCCACGATCCCATGCGCCCATTGCACCATATGCCCATTTACCCCTACGCTTATTGCCTAATACCCCTTTGGCCCAAACGAAATTGCTTTCTAGGCCCAATGCTCATACGATTGTTTCTCCATACTCCCATATCCCTAACTTCTACTGCCTGTATACTCATTGTTTCACATGCTCATTGTCCCTACGCACATTGTTCCATATATCCATTTAAAAATTAATTGGCACATACTGAAATTATACTTTAAAACGTGGAATTTGAGACGAGATTTGGGAATTTTGTAGCGTTTGAATATAGCAAAAGTTTCATTTCTAGCTGCAAAAACTGCTCAATATAAGCGCACATTTCTGTTGTGGTAGAACGCAAAAGTTTTCGTGACAAGATTTTCATCTTGACGGGAAACCTGTGTGCGAATGCAGCCAAGATGACATCACATATAAGGCTGGTTTGCAGAATGTTTTTTGTTTTCTCAAAAAATATGACTAGGCGTGCAGATGGGGTTGAAAGCTGTTAGAAAGAATTTAAAAAACCTAATTGGTTTTGCTATATTTCTACAGTAAGACAATATGTTTTTTGACATATTTTTTTCTAACATTATTAACCCTTATCTATACGTGCAGAGGTGTTGGCCGAACAACCTACAAATCGCCACCAGATGGAAAAAGGATAGAAGTCTTTAGCAGTCATATTTCAACTTGCACTGCTGAAAGAAAAAGACCAACATAAAAGAATAAAACACAAAAAAAAACAAAGAAACTGCGGCAAGAAGAGCAATTTAGCACAAAACTGACAGACCAATCAACCTTAGTCTGAGCACCACCATCAGGGTCTAAACTTGCAAATCTTGAGCTCCACATCATCATTCAACATCAAGCGAGTTTAAGTTGTTTTATCTGATTAATTCGGACCGCAGGCAATCACGACATGCCAATGATAGCGCTGGTATTGTAAAGCGCGACAAAGAAAGCGATTTCGCAATAGCGAAATGCTAGAGGAAGCACAGCAAGAGACAAATAGGAACGCCGCGATTGTCGAAAGAGTTTGAGGGTGTAAACAAATTCCTTCTGTTTGCATAACAGAGGACGCTGAGTCTCGATATAAACTGCCTGTTATAGATTAAGGTGAAAAGAGCTGCGTGCTGTGTGGAGGATTAAAAACGGCTTGTTATCATAGTTTAATGCACATTTTCTAACAGATGCTGACCAATGGCAGAGTCGCAGTCGGGTTTAGTACGTGTCATTTCGTTTGGACGATCTGTGTGGTTGAGATCATCGTGGATGAGTCAATTGTTGTCTTAACCGTTGCCGAACATGTTGCTTGATGCGATCCTGTAGTCGTTGAGATGTTCGCCCTACGTACTGTAGGCTACCGGCTATCACAATAGCATTTGTATTCATATATGACCGAGCTTTTCTCAGTGGTAGGTAAAATATGCTTGCGAGCTATTGGGAGCGTACGCTTTGAAGTAAAGACCACACCGGTGCTGACGAATTTGCATTCACAACCAGTCATCAGACAAAACGTGTTTGTTGAATTGACGAAGGGTGCTACATTTTCAGTTGAGTTTTGTTTTTATAACACTATGTATAAACAAACTGACGGAGTAGCTATGGGATCACCATTAGGTTCGGTTTGGCTGAAATTTTTTTTGGGATATTATGAAGAAAAATAATTTTTTGAAACACAAAAACCTTTAATATACTTCAGATATTTTGACTACGCGTTTGTCATTTTTGATCAGGAAGCTGAAGCAGATGTATTCTTGACCAAATTCAAATGCTTTCATCAATCTCTCAAAATCACCTTTGAAAAAGAGAAAGATAAATGTCTAAGGTGTCTTTTTTTTGCATTGTTCATATTTATCCTCCATTCACAAGAAAGCGAATTGTATTGCTATATTTTGGACGAGACGTCCGCACTCTCTTGGGAGTTGCCATTTCCGAGGTGTCTGAGCCACCTGTCTTCCACATAAAGGCGAAAGCGTCTCGTTAAGTGCCTTGCCCAAGAACACAACAAGCGAACTTTCCGGCTTGTTCTCCACAACCTCCCCTAAATGCCGAGCGCCAAGCAGAGAAGCTGTGAATACCATTTTTTAACGTCTTTTGGTATGACTCGACAAGGGGAATGAACCCCTAGTCTGCTGACTGCGAAGGGGACGCTCTAATCACTACGCCATCGCGTCGGCACCATCGCGCCGGTTTCTTGATGTCTATGTCGAAAGAACAGATATTGGCTTTGAAACTAGTGTATACCGGAAACCCACTTTCACTGGCCAGTATTTACGTTGTAAGTTCTTTAGTGCTCTCAAACGTTAAATAAATTTAGCATCTGCATTGGTTCATCGAGCCCAATTGATTTGCACCAAGCGTAGACTCAATGGAGAAATAGAACGGATCAAGAAAATGTTACTGGACAATAGCCATTCTAAAAACGTCGTCTACGCTTGGATTACCAAGAATATCTCTCAGTTTTCCACCCTTAAACGATGCTTTCCTGAAAAATGACATGTTTACTTAAGAGTTCATTGGATAGGTATGGTCTTCACTAACTTTAAAAAAGAAGTCAAAATAACCATGGAAAACGGCTATGGTTCCGTCAGCACCGGTGTGGTCTTTACTTCAAAGCGTACGCTCCCAATAGCTCGCAAGAATATTTTACCTACCACTGAGAAAAGCTCGGTCATATATGAATACAAATGCTATTGTGATAGCCGGTAGCCTACAGTACGTAGGGCGAACATCTCAACGACTACAGGATCGCATCAAGCAACATGTTCGGCAACGGTTAAGACAACAATTGACTCATCCACGATGATCTCAACCACACAGATCGTCCAAACGAAATGACACGTACTAAACCCGACTGCGACTCTGCCATTGGTCAGCATCTGTTAGAAAATGTGCATTAAACTATGATAACAAGCCGTTTTTAATCCTCCACACAGCACGCAGCTCTTTTCACCTTAATCTATAACAGGCAGTTTATATCGAGACTCAGCGTCCTCTGTTATGCAAACAGAAGGAATTTGTTTAAAAGAAAAGAAGTTACTCTCTCTAGCATTTCGCTTTTTGACCGGATACCGACACTGATGAGAACATCACGAGAAGCTTATTGCTAAAACAGCTATTTTCAAAACTATATAAAAAATTGGAAATGTTTATACGCAATGCAGTTGGAAGTCTTATTTGTGTAATGCATTTGTTTGGTAGATGCTGGTGTACCTGAGTTCTTTGAATACCAGTTGCAGCATTTTTGCAATATCTTGCCTCCTTCTTATTTTTGAATGTGGTACACAAGGAGCACTGTTTATTCATATTCATTTATCATAATTTATGTTGGCAGGGACAACTTGAGAAAGATTACCACATCTTTCTACAGTGCAGCTTCTTCTTCTCTTAGGAGTTTAACTTCTTTTTCTACTCTTGCTTGCTGGCTTTCTTCCCTGCTGCATCTTGGGCCCTCCTGGGATCCTCAGACCACCCAACTATGCATCATTTTCTTTGAAGCCATTCGGCATTTATACATTCACAGTACACTACAACCCACTCAACCCCGCTTTGATAATGCAGCTCTTCTTTTATCCATGTTCACAAACATCCCACCTTTCATCTGTCGGTCACTAACCCCTTTTTCTGTTTCGTTCCCAACCTCTTTCCCATACGCTCTTATTCTACGCCCTTCTCTTCCTCTCCTCAGTCGCTCAAGGTTTTCCAATCAAATGTAACAAGTATTTGTGCCAGCAGCGTTGAACTTTTTCACTTTGTTTTGCTCTTTTCTAACGATTTTGTTTGTATCCAAGAGTCCAACCTCAACTCTTCTTCATCTTTTAGGATCTCTGAATACTCCTCGATTTCATTGTGCTTGATCCCTTTCTGGCTTTGTTTTATCTGATGACTCGTTCGCTAGCAGTGGTGTCGTAATTTTCGCCTGATAAGGTCTTTCCATCTTTGAACTTTCAAACTCCTCTTTCTTTTTTGCTCGACCCCAACTCTCACTACATGGGGGGCAATATTTCACTGAAAAACTTCTATCTCTTTTTTAAACATCTAAGCTATCCCAATTTGCTCGTTTTTGGTGGTCAGTAAAACTTACTTCTTTTCTCTCTGTTTTCTCTCACTTCAGAAATCTCTTTATTCTGGGAAACATCACCTGTTTTCACGCTCTTTGAAACTCATAAAGTACTTTAGATCCTTGTGAAGCGGAAACATTTAATTGGGTGATCTTCTCCGATCTCTTTTCCTTCAATGACCTTGACACCTGTATTCTTCTTTATCGCTTTTCCGGTAGTAGCTTCTTTTCCAACATCGCCATTGCTCCCTCTTTTCTTTTTCCCTATTCCTCATGGGAAGTGCTTGAGAACTTAATTTCTGATTCAACTGTTCCTCTTTTTCAACTCTCGCTTCCCAGTCAGCGTTCTTCTGCCTTCAAATTCCTGAAACCTCGTTGGGATGACATTGGTCTCTACATCGATTTCTATAGAGGAGTACTCCTCTCTTTCTTTTTCCACTGCTACGGCGCACTTTATTTCTTTGGCACTAGATAAGGCCAAATGTTCTATTCCCCTTCGGTCGCGTCAAACACCAACTTCAAGCTTTGTCGTTATCTGAATTGCAAGAAGTGCTAAGAAAAAGACGCAATGTTTTGCATCCGCTCAAAAAAGTGATGAAGAGCGAAAGACATACATCTCAGTCTTTTGGCATGTCTAGTCGGCCTACCTTATCTGGCCTTTCGTGATTTGAGACACAGATCTCTTCTGTTGTTGCTTCCAGGCTGATGAAGAAGTGAAGGAAGCTGCTGTAGGGAGCAACTGGCTCCTGACTCAGTCCGCGGAATGCTACGCCAAAGGATTAACTCTTTCGCTCCCGCGATCATCGATTGATGATCTCGTGTTTTCAGTGTTTACCTCAATTTTTTTTAAATTGAGTTACAAAATTAGTTTAATAAAAAATCGATTTGTGACTATATTTTTTATCCAATTTTCATAAAATTTTCAAAAGATCACGCTTATTTCCTCACGCATTGGAAGATGTATAATTTGTGCCCTAACTCTTGGATTTTTATACCCAAAAACGGTTAAAAAGACCAAGATCCCAGTTGCAGACGACAAAATCGGCCAAATTCTCAGCTCGTGCCAACTACACTAAAATCAAATTGAGATTACATCTTCACCACATAACCAAACCCTTTATCATTGACACAGTCTGAAAACTACTCTTTTGGGGCATCATTTGACAAAATTTCAAGCGATAATAATAAATTTTACTTTTAAAAATTTTCAAATTTCTTAGGGGTCTCAAAACCCCCCAAACAAATTTGAATGGTAAGTAGATAAAAGTAAATTTAGTGCGTAAAAAATATGATATGTTGCTAAATATTAATCTCATTTAAAAGCTTAGGAAATTTGCTTTCCAGCAATATATAACTTCAAATAGTTTAGACTAAGTGGTATATGATATTTACTGATCAAAAATGAGTACTGTGCATCATGTCAGTTCAAAACCCCCAAAATTTTTTGACTTACCTTCACTAAATTATAATTTTTAGAAAAACTACACCCTATAAAAAGATAAAATAAATTGCAAATGTTTCACCAATAAAGTTGTCATTTTGTATCAAGTTTCCAAGGAGACAAGAAGCGAAATACAAGTTTAAAAGCTAGCAGAAGTTTGTCTTTTGTAAATCAAAGTTTGCTGTATCCCCCTTGTTTCTCAAGAAATGGGAAGGGTGTAAACAGTAACGTAGCAGCCGCCCCCCAAACCCCCCAATTGGGGGGTGGGCAGGCCAACTTTGGGGGCCCAAGTTAGTCTGAAATTGCTTTTTGGCTACGTGACTATTTTCAGTTCAGCAGACTTGTTTACAACCGATTTAAACTGTAGGAAGAAATTGGCTTGTGACATCATAAGTGAATGCAACGTCATTTTATCTCGCAGAATCTAGAATATTTCGATTGATTTTCTGGTAGAATCTTGAATATTCGATTGACGTAACAATGCCGTTGTTACGCAACAATCATAGAATGGTCTGGAATTCTGTTTGGCTATAAATACCGGGGCAATATATATATACACTGCAGAGTGCAGATAAAGTATTTTATTGACATTGTATAGAATGAAACGTTCAAAAAGTGGTGCTCAAAAGAGAAAAGAAGCAGCCACTGCTCGAGATGCTGTAGCGAAATTGCCCAAGATGACAGATTTTTTCAAGATTGCTGAGCAGAGTAGACCTGGCACTAGTACCGAGAGGGATGAAGAAAACTATAGTGTATAAGAAAAAGAAGACTATGACGATCAGCATCAAAGTGATTGTGAATTTCCAGAAAATGTAAGTTGTGATTTACCTGCCAATACGCAACCTTCAATATCAAAAATAACTGAATCTCAATTTACCCCTATCCCTGATGACTCATGTAAATGGCCTGAAAGTATTTCTGATGCTCAACGATGTGATATAGTAAAGCGTGGACACCATCAAGTAATAATGAATTTTCCATATAATAACACAACTCCAAGGCGACGTTTTTCCTCCAACCATTATAAACGTGTGTTACCTAATGGTGAAAGTGTTTCACGGTCGTGGCTAGTTTATTCTGGGGAATCAGATCAAGTTTTTTGCTTTTGTTGTAAGCTATTTGGAAAAACACTAAGCCCCTTTTGTAGTGGTAAAAATACATGGGAGGGTTTTTCGAAAAAACTGAAAGACCATGAAAACGGCATTTCCCACCAAGAATGCTGCAGTCAATGGATGTTGCTAGCTGAAGGGATAAGAGAAATTCATCCACTATCGACAAACGCGAGATGAATATTTTTTTCAATGAAAGACGTTTTTGGAGAAATGTTTTAGAGAGACTTATCGACATTGCCTTGTTTCTATCGGAAAGGAATCTTGCTTTTAGAGGATCTGAAGAAGTCTTAGGATCTCCTCACAATGGAAATTTTCTGAGTATATTTGAGCTTTTGGCAAGAAGAGATCCGATCCTAAAAGAGCTTCAAGACAGAATCAAGAATAAAAACACTAAAGATCACTATCTGAGTCCTACCATACAAAATGAACTAATTGAATTGCTAGCGACAGAAGTTGAAAAAGAAAATTTACAGCAATTGAAATTGGCAAAATATTTTTCTACAATTTTGGATTGCACTCCAGATATGTCACATCATGAACAAATGTCTGTCATTCTCCGTTATGTACTATGTAATGAAGAAGCTGCTGTTGTTAAAGAAAGATTTTTTGGCTACTTGAGAATAAGTGACAGTACTGGGAAAGGCTTGTTGGACGCTTTCTTAGAAAAAGCGACCGAACTGCAACTCGAATTGTCTGATTGTCGAGGTCAGTCATATGATAATGGTGCTAACATGAAAGGAAAACATTCTGGGGTCCAAGCAAGAATGCTAGACATCAATCCCAAAGCTGTTTACGTGCCCTGTGCAAACCATACCCTTAACTTAGTTGTTGTTGACAGTGCTAATTCATCGACGGAAGCATAGACATTTTTTGGAGTACTTACAAGGTTGTATGTGCTGTTTTCTTCCTCTGCTCAGCGTTGGGAAATTTTGAAGAAACATGTGGAGCTGTCCATAAAGTCACAATCTGATACTCGTTGGGAAAGCAGAATTAAATGCATCAAACCTCTTCGATACAATTTGAAAGAGGTGTTGCTGGCACTGAAAGACTTGGAAGCCATTTCCATAGAAAGAAAAGATGGAAGAGCTGCCTCAGAAACAAAATCGTTGATAGCTCATTTATCAAAATGTAGTTTTCTTTTGTCGGTGTTTATTTGGTATGATATCCTATTCCAAGTCAATAAAGCAAGCAAGATTCTTCAATCGTATGGAGTCTCCCTTCATACAATGGAAACGGAAATCCAGGCAACTGAAAAGTTTTTGCAAAACTATCGCACAACGGGTTATGACAGTGCCGCAACATCTGCTGTTGAAATAGCACAGGAATTGGATATTGATCCTTCTTTTCCTCCGTCAAGAAGTGGAAAGAAAAGAAGATTGTTTGATTACCAAGGTGAAGAGGAACAACGAGCTACTCCTGAACTGAAATTTAAAAGCAACTTTTTCTATCCATTAGTAGACCAGGCTATTATGTCAATAAAGGAGCGCTTTAATTTGTTACGTGAGGTTTCTTCCGCCCTTTCGTTTTTGTACACACGAGACAAACTTTTGCTTGTGCAACAAGAAAATGCTCTTCTTACTTGCTGTAAAGAGTTCCAAAAAAAGTTCGGTGACATTGATTCTGATGAAATGAGCGCTGAGCTACAGCGGTTTGTTTTAATTTTACAAAAAAACGCTATCTCAATACGGCTCAAGACTTTCTGAACTATCTTCTAAAGACTCATTTATTTGAATTGTATCCGAATGTGTACATCGCACTTCGAATCTTACTAACTTGCCCCGTGACTGTTGCCAGCGCTGAAAGAAGCTTCAGCAAATTGAAACTGATTAAAACTTTTAATAGAACGTCTATGACAGACAGTAGACTATCTTCATTAGCCATGTTGTCAATCGAAAATGACTGCGCCCGATCTCTTGATTATGACAATGTCATAACAGCATTTGCGAACAAAAAGGTTCGCTCCAGACTATTTAAATGATACTGTGTTTTTATAACTTTTTCATGTTTTTCAGTGTCATTGCTTTCGTTTCGCAGTGTCTGCATAAATGTCCTACTGAACTCTGGCATCGGTGCCGAATTTTTTATGACTTGCACCTTCGGTATCGGCATGCTTTATTCTGACATTAGCCTGTTTACTTATGTACAAATTGTGGTGTATTTTTTTAATGCAGCTTTTCAATTTTACACCTCTAAAGTGATATGACCTGTGCGCAGGGGCTCTTGCGCTTACTTTGGGGGGGGGGGGGCCCGAAGTTGGAGTGCTACGGGACTGGGTGTAAACAAGCTGCTGTTTCATTATCAGTGACAGCATATTCTATTTAAAGTTAATATTTTCTGAATCTTGAAGAAATTCCCTCTTCAAAAATACCTAATGTTACATGGTTTAGGCTAACCTCTAGCAGATAATAACTGATCATATTTTAGGTACTGAATTTAACTACCAAAATTTGGTACCGGTAGGTGCCGGTCAAAAAAAAGGTCATGTGTCTCAGAAAATTGCAAATTGTAGAAAACCGAGGCTCTTAGGTAAGTTTTGATTGATGTACCTTGAAAGCTTGTTTCCTTAGCATCATTTTGCGACCATTTCTAAAAAAATTGGTAGAAAATTAAATTTGTAGTGATCTTTGAAATGAGGGTACCTGTTTAATTTTGAAGACAACTACCCCCCAGTTGGGGGGTTCATTTGCATAAAATTTGCATATTCAAAAAAAATTTTTTTTCTTTTTGAAATCCTCAAGAAATGTAGATTTCAACGATATATCACACTTAATGTAGAAGTAGACAGCTGAGTAATGATTTACAAACAAACTTGAGGTATATTAACGTCATAAATGTTATCACGTCATAAAATTGTCATAAAATCACGTCATAAATGTTATACTTGATCGTAGTTTATCAAATTTTAAAGTGATCAGTTGCACTATTTTGGTTGACAATGCTAGCAGCAGAGACGTAGCAGCCGCCCCCCAAACCCCCCAATTGGGGGGGGCCCAGGCCAACTTTGAGGGCCCAAGTTAGTCTGAAATTGCTTTTTGGCTACGTGAGTATTTTCAGTTCAGCAGACTTGTTTACAACCAATTTAAACTGTAGGAAGAAATTGGCTTGTGACATCATAAGTTGGGAAACCGTTGGGAAATTTTGAAGAAACATGTGGAGCTGTCCATAAAGTCACAATCTGATACTCGTTGGGAAAGCAGAATTAAATGCATCAAACCTCTTCGATACAATTTAAAAGAGGTGTTGCTGGCACTGAAAGACTTGGAAGCCATTTCCATAGAAAGAAAAGATGGAAGAGCTGCCTCAGAAACAAAATCGTTGATAGCTCATTTATCAAAATGTAGTTTTCTTTTGTCGGTGTTTATTTGGTATGATATCCTATTCCAAGTCAATAAAGCAAGCAAGATTCTTCAATCGTATGGAGTCTCCCTTCATACAATGGAAACGGAAATCCAGGCAACTGAAAAGTTTTTGCAAAACTATCGCACAACGGGTTATGACGGTGCCGCAACATGTGCTGTTGAAATAGCACAGGAATTGGATATTGATCCTTCTTTTCCTCCGTCAAGAAGTGGAAAGAAAAGAAGATTGTTTGATTACCAAGGTGAAGAGGAACAACGAGCTACTCCTGAACTGAAATTTAAAAGCAACTTTTTCTATCCATTAGTAGACCAGGCTATTATGTCAATAAAGGAGCGCTTTAATTTGTTACGTGAGGTTTCTTCCGCCCTTTCGTTTTTGTACACACGAGACAAACTTTTGCTTGTGCAACAAGAAAATGCTCTTCTTACTTGCTGTAAAGAGTTCCAAAAAAAGTTCGGTGACATTGATTCTGATGAAATGAGCACTGAGCTACAGCGGTTTGTTTTAATTTTACAAAAAAAACGCTATCTCAATACGGCTCAAGACTTTCTGAACTATCTTCTAAAGACTCATTTATTTGAATTGTATCCGAATGTGTACATCGCACTTCGAATCTTACTAACTTGCCCCGTGACTGTTGCCAGCGCTGAAAGAAGCTTCAGCAAATTGAAACTGATTAAAACTTTTAATAGAACGTCTATGACAGACAGTAGACTATCTTCATTAGCCATGTTGTCAATCGAAAATGACTGCGCCCGATCTCTTGATTATGACAATGTCATAACAGCATTTGCGAACAAAAAGGTTCGCTCCAGACTATTTAAATGATACTGTGTTTTTATAACTTTTTCATGTTTTTCAGTGTCATTGCTTTCGTTTCGCAGTGTCTGCATAAATGTCCTACTGAACTCTGGCATCGGTGCCGAATTTTTTATGACTTGCACCTTCGGTATCGGCATGCTTTATTCTGACATTAGCCTGTTTACTTATGTACAAATTGTGGTGTATTTTTTTAATGCAGCTTTTCAATTTCACACCTCTAAAGTGATATGACCTGTGCGCAGGGGCTCTTGCGCTTACTTTGGGGGGGGGGGGCCCGAAGTTGTAGTGCTACGGGACTGGTTAGCAGTGTTTAGCGAAACGTCCTAATTAAAATATGTACAGCAGTATACTGGCTCTGGTTTTTTTTTACTGAGAATCGTCAAGAGATCCCAATCGTTTGCTCCTAAACTTGAGGTACATAATTATGATTAATTATGACAGTTTTTCGCGCTGCCACCTTACGGACATTTTTTTTCGCTTTTCACGCGGGAGCAAAAGAGTTAAGCAATCTAATTACAAGATGGGTTAAAAGTTTGCAGACTATGTGAAAAATTACAAGCCTTTTTTGATTACCAGCCAACATAAACTTGAGTTACTGAAAAAGTCTCATCTCTTATTGACTGGCCTTCGTATTCAAAAACTGTGCACATAACACAAGTATAAAGTATATACGACACGCTCGAAATTGTAACCAAAAAAGGGACGATTTTATTGCCCCTCCCCAAAGCACTAATCGAGGTCACGTTTTTGATTGAATTTTTACGCTCTTTTTTAGATTTTCCGGTATTGTTGGAGTTTTGTTAATACTTTTATATCAATCTTCAAACAAAAACATATTATTGATATTTTCAAACAGCAAATTCATGTCCTATCAGATCTTTAAACAAATTTGCAACAGTTTTCAAATTAGACTTGAATAACCCATAAGAATTTTGCGTCTAATTCCTTTGTGAAATAATCTTATGAACTTTTGGGTGAAAAGCTGAGAGTTGAGAGTGAAAAATTATGAAAATTAGAGGACTATTGCTAAATTTCGATAAAAAAATCTGTTATCACAGCAGTATTATTGTTAAACTCAGAATTATCTTTCACATCATTGTAATGCTGTAAACTAAAGTATCTGCAGATTGCAGCTCCGTTTTGTTTTCTATAAAATGTTGATACAGGGTCATTTGAAGAACATAAAATAAAGTTTATGCTAAACAATCGTAGGTAGAGTAACTACAGCTGATTGTGCTCATTGTCCACAGACAGTAAAGGTTGACAAATTTTAAAGCCTCGTCCTCCTTGCTGTCTAAATCGAAAACAAAGTAGATTTAAGTTACATGCATTTTCATATATAAATTCAAAATTAGATATTTCGCACTAAAGATTTGCCTACCAGTTTACCTTTTCTTACCTCAAAGAGCTTATAGGCCATGTATCTCCTGTTGCACCTTATTCAATACACAGCCTATTATTTTCAAAGTATTCAAACAAAAATGTAAGAGCATGTACTTGATATATCACCCAAACACAAAATAACATTTATGCAAAAATAATTTTCCGGCATTTGACCAGTAGGTTGTACCTATGTTTTTACTACTAAAAGATTTTTACATAGTTCCACTAAAGTGTTCCCAACAAGAAATCGAATGATAATAGTCTCAAGCAGTACAAACACGACCTAATAAGCTTTTGTAAGAAAATTGATGAATGTTGGGCAATAGCTGCAATTATTCAAAAGAGGAAGAATTTGTTGGACAGATTCGAATCAATGACTTAAATCGAGACGGTGCGAAAAAAAGATTCGACTTAAATCGTGTTATTTGCTCAAAATGCCTCGATTTAGCTCATAACTTGGCTTCTATAAAACAGAAAGAAGGTAGTCACCTACCTGAAGAAAATCAGAGAGCTTTGCCTTAACCCTTTGAGGACCATAGAAAAATTTGCTCAAAAATGATCACCAGCATCATACGGTACCATACAGCAATCATGTCAATAACCCGCGACCGGTTTCGACCTTATTGGGTCTCATCAGGCGGGTGTAAAAAACACTCAATAATAAATATGCTAAAAAAACAAATTTGCCATTGGGTGCAAAAAAAAGAAAAATGCAATGCAAAGCAATATGATACAGCAATACCTATATCATGGGGGTCACATTCAAGGACACACGCACATGACATGGACAACAAGTCACATCGGTAAGAGGTATTGCTGTATCATATTGTTTTGCATTGCATTTTTTTGCACCCAATGGCAAATTTGTTTTTTTAGCATATTTAATATTGAGTGTTTTTTACACCCGCCTGATGAGACCCAATAAGGTCGAAACCGGTCGCGGGTTATTGACATGATGTAATGGATTGCTGTATGGTACCGTATGATGCTGGTGATCATTTTTGAGCAAATTTTTCTATTGTACTTTGATGCTGGAGGCAGATCCCTCTTGATAGGAGATCACCTTGAAAATTGCTGGCTAGCAACTAGCAACCCTTTGAGGACCATAAGAATTTAATTCATAAAATTTGAAACAATGCCGCAATTGTTTGGTAACAACGGAAATAAAATGGATTTCAGATAATTGGTTACCACATCACAATGATATAACAATCAACAATTATGGCACATATGTGTGCCAAAGGTCCTCAAAGGGTTAATAGGACCTTTTCTCTGAAAAGTAGTCGTAGATTAAAAGCTTCAAAAATAAAATATCTCAGATTAATTTTTAATTATTATATAAAACTTAACACTTGACCGACGCGATGGCGTAGTGGGTAGAGCGTCCGCTTCGCAGTCGGTAGACCTGGGGTTCAACCCTTTTGTCGAGTCATACCAAAAGACTTTAAAAAATGGAATCCACAGGTTTCCTGCTTGGCACTCGGCATTTAGGGGAGTTGTGGAAAAGCCGGCAAGTTCGCTTGTTGTGTTCTTGGGCAAGGCACTTAACGGGACGCTCCCATCTTTACGTGGAAGACAGGTGCCCAATTTTCCCTCCGAAGAAAGGGTTGTTGGCAGAAAAGCCATCCGACCGTAAAACAAATGCCATGTTATAAAAATGCAGATATCTGCTGTGGCGACCCCTAATCGGGAATAAGCCGAAAGACAAAGAAGAAAATATAAAATTTAACACTTGAAAGCTTTCATTTCAATTTATTAAACTATAAAGGGTTAAACACATACTTTATTTACCTCACGCTAAACCTCTGGATGCACAAACTTTTAGGTTTCGCACATTTCACGACCAGGACCAAATTGACCCTCACACATTTTTGATGTCATGAGACTGCCGCGCTCGTCAATTTTACAAATAGCTAAATACAAAATGATAGAACTACATTTATCAAGTTGCGTTGGTTTATATAAAAAACAACGGGGCCTTACAAGGAATCACAAATCTGTCTACTGGTTTGTTTACTCTGCATTGCACTTACATGCGCTTGCCTCCATACTTGCATGTAAAGCAAGTCACCAGAATGATGGCGCTGTGTTAAGCGCAGAATACTTGTTGGCAATAAAAACAGTACCATTGCCTTTTTAAGTGTTTTGACTACAGAAAAAGTAACACTTTGTCCGTTTAAAAGCATGATTTTTTGTTGTTGTTTTGTCTGGGTCACCATTGTGGAAGATCAAGTCACACCTTATCATTGCCTCTTTGTTGGGTTTCTGGCGCAATGAAAGGGCGTGGCGAACTTACATGTAAGACATAATAAGCTGTTTTGCTATTTCTTTGAGGAAGAGCCTCCTCAACTGTGTCACTGCCCACAAAAAGTTCACTAAAGGCAAGAGGACAACAGAAGAGAAAAGAGACCTACGAGGGTAGGAGATCTGGCAGAGCTCAGACAAGTAGCATCTGGCTCTGCTACGCAAAGATTTGACTATACACCAAAATCTGAAATCTCAGGTAGCTGAAATAGACCAATGCCACCTTCCTAGGGGAGAAACAGTTGGGAAAGTTAGGGAAGGAGATGGAGGAAATGCAGAATCAGAGCTAGCGACAGTTTATAGAATAGAATAAACAAATTTTGGGGAGGAAGACAACCATGTCTCGTTTCATGATTTAACTGTGGCAGAATTTCCGGAAGTCGTAACGAGAGACCCAGATCTCGCCTGTTGTTACTATTCCTGACAGAAAGAGCCCCTTCTTTCTGTATCAACAAAGCAATGCTTTGGAAACCATTAGACGCTGCATCTTGTGATCCTCCGTTCACATCTTGGAAACCCAACGGCAGCGACTTTTGAAAAATGCATCTTCTCACACAGAATTGAATGAACTGTGCTATGAGACATGACCAATTTTGGCGCAATTTCATCTAAAGTAACCCTTCTATCAGATCTGGTCATGTCTTAGACTTCCTGTCTTGATTCCAGGGAGAGACGTTTACAGGTCTACCACTTCTCGAGTCATCAGTTATGCTTTCGCGTCCTTCTTTGAATGCTTTCACTCATTTACAAAAGCTTACCCTAGACATACTGGAAGAACCATATTGTTTTTTTATCCTGAATAACATCTCGCATGGTTTTACATTCTCAGCCAGTAGAAATCCGATTATTCCTCTTTCTTAGAAGCATAAGCTATTTGCTAGCCTAGCGGTCATTTTAATTTACCGTCACACCTACAGTAAGCTAAAAATAAACAAGACTTTCAGTAAATAAGGCGACAGCTCCATTCATAATCATTATAGAAAATTTGAGCTCCACACCTACAAAACCGTAAAAGTAATTGAGAAAGTCTCATTAGTGATTGACTGACCCTCGTATATTTATCTACCAACAAAAACTTGTTCATGCTATGCTTGATAGATCAAATATCACTGCAGAACCGCTTACTACTTCTGCCTTCAATTCTCGGAAAGCCTCAACGTCATCTTCTGCAATATTGGATCATCAACAAACCGTCTGGGATGCAAAAACAATTTATGTTCTTTAATCCAAACTCATGCACACATGCATTTAGCTGGTTACCTTTCTAAAAGTCAATACCGGGTGTAGTAAATGCATTTGCATGTGTGACAAGTACTTGGACGAAAAAATTAATAAATTCAATAACTTTTTGAGTGCAATGATGCGGAACAAACTTTTTTAATAAAATTAACATACACAAGCATTTTTTAAAAAATCAAGAAAAAGAATGTGGATCTAGACTGACGGAATTAGTAAATTCAATTGGACCGCACAGGGTTAAATTCTTTTGATTCTTCTACTAGAGGGGGGGGGGGGGGGGTTCGCGTGAACATTAATTTGATCAGAAAAATATTTGCGTGAAGGAAGATGAAGAGGGAACAAAGCATTTTTCGGCAAGCATTTACTGTGCGGTAAAATTTCGAGCTTGTACGATACTGTAAATCTGATAGGATTATAATCATTGCGTCATCGCACGGTACCGCTGTGAATACTATTAAAGAATTTGAAATATCATCACCGAATGTTAAAAAAAATAAAAAGATTCAACCACTAAAGAGAGCATTAGCAAAGTTTTTATAAAAAGCGACTGTGAAAAATAAGTAATTTCTCAAAAGCTGTTTGTAAAGCGCTCATCAGTGGCAGTTACATGACAAATGGAAGGAACTAGAGAGCATTAAACAACACAGGTAAAGTTGTCAAAAAAATCTGAAACAGCTTTTACCAACATTACATTTATATTCGGGCTTTATATTATCAACAGCGTCAAAGTTTTTAAAGGCGTGATGACCACATGTTGACAATGACGTGATTACGCAACGATAATCTTTGGCGTTGATTATATTTTTATGTTATTTCTTATATTCTTAATACATCTGTATCTGTTTTTAATTGTGATATCATAAAGTACAAAATACTTTATAATTGGGTGAAACAAGTTTTATGCAACAGTTTTTGTTATTATTCGGTAACAAATTTTTATTAGCAAACAAAGAGTGATTACAACGAAATAGAGTCAATTGGACTTGTCGCTAGTGGAGGGATATCAAACACCACAACGTCATGAGCATGATGTTGAAAATCAAATTACATTGCATACTGCAGTTCCGTGCATTACAATAAAAAAATGACTGTAAGGTGTAATGGAGAAAAGCTACACAAGGCGGAATGCTAAAACATGTGTAGGAGGCAACAAGAAATGATTGGGAGGTTTCTGGGTTCGACTTCAGGACAAACATGAAGAATTTTGAATTGTTGAGATAATAATTCTTAAATTCGATTCTAGATCGTGCTCTGTTCATACTTTTAGCTTATATTTAATGCAAAAAATGTTCAACAAAAAATGCAAAAACAAACAAATAATACTAATTACGCAATCAAAACCATAATAAAACATAGAAGTTTTCAACACATATTGAAAAATAGAAATATTTCTGCAATTTTCGTAATCGGTTGAAACTACATGTAATGGAAATGCTTTCTCATTTCACCACAAAGAATGGATTAAAAACATATTTCTAAATGTTTCAACAGATACAAAAACCAGTAAGATGTTTTCTCATTTTTTAATGCACGTTTAGACATATACATGTTTTGGCAATCCTTAGCGGCAGAAATTAGTTCATTCCTTTCCCGAAGCTTTTCGACTGACTCTTTTCAAGGGAATACGTCAAAAAGGAAGGGAAAGGAAATGCAATGGCTTTCATCGCCAAATCGCTCACAAGCGATTGGTTAGAACAGTGGCTAATCGAAACGACCAACTGGTGTGAAAGTTTGAGGTTGTCGACAAAATCTTTTTGTTTGCACAGATCTGGCTAAATGGTTTTATATAAATCGCTACAAGAGAGCATAGATGAAAGGCAGTGCATCCGTGAGCGAGGATTGAAAATCTGTCTTTGGTATATTCATACACACCAGACGATTTCGTAAAAGACGTCGTCCTATTGCTGAGAATGAGGTTTGAGGTTGGCTGCTGTTGGATTTGCAGAAGCGAGAAGAATAGCTGTTGAGCGTGTCCTTGCAGGACGGATTTGGGAATATGTCGTTTGATTCTCCGTCTCAACGTTTGGTAAGTTCGACCCAAGTACCAACTATCGTAGTGTCAATACGATTAACACTTTTCTGAGGCTTTTGACTCTGTTTGACATCCAGCCTTTTTTCACAAACTTATTTTGACTGGCCTCCCTCTTTGTTTTGCTCGTTGGACTCAATCTTTCTTTTTTGAGAGGCACACTCACGTGGTTTTCCAAAAAATACAAAAGTCGGTCCTTTCGAGTCCCTCGAGATGTTTAGCAAGAATCTGCTTTTGGTCCTGCAGTTTCTCTCTATTCATTAATGATTTTCCTGTTTCTCTGCCTTCTTCCTTCAGCAGTTCCCCTTATGCTGACAACTTGGCCATTTGGTCCTCCTTCTTCTCGATTCCAGCAGCTGCGGTAGAGGCTACAAAAAGAGTTCTGTTTCAACTGGAGCACTGGTATGAGTACTAGTGTCTTCTTTTGAAACCTGAAGCTGCCTTCTCAGTAGATCCCCACCAAGCTAACCTCCAACCACACTTCTTCTTATTCAACTTCCCTTTCCGCTTCAATCCCACTGCAACTTTTCTTGGGGTCACCTTTGATCGCACTCTTTCCTTTTCTAAACATGTATCTTTGCTCCAAGTTCTTCCCTTGTCTCAAGGCCTTACTCTGTACCTTTGCTTTTACATGGAGCACCTTTAAGAGTCCCTTTCCCTTCTTTACAAAGCTTTTCTTCGGTCTCTTCTCACCCATGTTTCACTCAGATGGTTTCCTTTCGTTATCGTTACCAAACAGGAACGCTTTTACTGAGCGGCTAGTCGCACCATCACCGACTACCTATCGTCTTTTCCTATTCCACTTCTTCGATTTAAGGTACTCCCATACTCCGCTTCTTCTCCCTGACTCATTTCGCCTTGTCATCTTATGAGAGGGTCCTTCGTCCCTCAACCTCCTTTTTCTTTACAAGTTAGGCCAGACTTGAAGTAAAACCAATACTCTCCTGATCTTTCTGAAAAGCTTTTGCGTCCACTCACCCGCTCGTTTTTTTTTCATACTTGTCCTAGTGAGATTCTTTTTGATTGCCCTCTTACTCCTCCTGGGAACCTGCTTTTATTCACTGCGGAGTCAAGTCTTTCCTCCCCATACTCCCACTGTGACGTCCCTGTCTCTCGCCAAGATTCGGCTCTCGCTCACTTTGATTCTCTCTCACTTCACGATCTAAATAGATGACTCGGTTCTTTTTCCCTTTGGCAAAGACGGCTCTGGCGTACTTGCCAACTGCTCACTTT
This sequence comes from Trididemnum clinides, assembly GCA_963675345.1. Taxonomy (NCBI): domain Eukaryota; kingdom Metazoa; phylum Chordata; class Ascidiacea; order Aplousobranchia; family Didemnidae; genus Trididemnum; species Trididemnum clinides. The sequence continues at coordinate 31,594,066 of OY776289.1, read as the reverse complement.
GTGGCACTAAGACCATCCTTTGCTTTTGGCAGGGCCAGATTTTGCAGAGTGGCACAGGCTTCAGCGGAAAGTTTTTCCGCTGAAGCCTGAGCCCTGCTGCAAGCTTTTTGCTGGTCTCAGCAGCACCAACAAGTCTGCTATTTGTCTCTTCTTTTTCTCCTCTCTGACTTTCGCTCTGTCCTTGCCATTGTGTGTTCTCCTCTGCTTTTCCTTCTACCTCAAACTTTCTAGCAAATCTGGCAGAAACTATCTTCTGTCTCTTCCCTCACTATTAGGGTACAATGGGTCCCTGGACACTCGTTTCTCCCGGAGAACAACGCTGCTGATGAGTAGGCCAGGTGGGGTTGCCACTCGTGCGTTCTGCAATCCCTTGTGGTATCTCTCATCTTACCTTTCGTATCGACACTTATCTTTTCTCGTACTGAAGGCGTATTGTCTCGACTGAATTTTTTGACACGCAGGTTCCCTCGATTTCTACTGAGAAACTTGTGTTCCCTTGTCACGCTCGCTGTGTCCTGTCTAGTTTTCACTGTAACGGACACAGCTTTCTGTTAAATTCTTATTTCTCTAGATTCTCAGAATCGAGAATCCTTCACGCAGCCCCTGCGGTCATCCGACACAGGACACTTCTCATCTCATTCTGCACTTTCCAGCTACCAACTCTTTGCGCCGCACGCACTTTGGCAGCTCTGTATTTCTCTACAATCTCCATTCCAAGTCTTGTGGAGCTGCCGGGCTTCTGGAACTCTATAATATTCCATCATGCTCCCATCCCTCGAAAAGAATCGGCAAAAACAACAACAACAATATTTCGGTGGCTGTTTGCCCTTCGAACCTCGCTTTGCCCACATTAATAGATAACTTCTATCAGCAACCAGCAAGAATGTGTTTTCTGCTTCTCATCACAGCAACATCGTGCACCAATTTTTGTGCCACTACGATAGTTGGTACTTGGGTCGAACTTACCAAACGTAGAGACGGAGAATCAAACGACATATTCCCAAATCCGTCCTGCAAGGACACGCTCAACAGCTATTCTTCTCGCTTCTGCAAATCCAACAGCAGCCAACCTCAAACCTCATTCTCAGCAATAGGACGACGTCTTTTACGAAATCGTCTGGTGTGTATGAATATACCAAAGACAGATTTTCAATCCTCGCTCACGGATGCACTGCCTTTCATCTATGCTCTCTTGTAGCGATTTATATAAAACCATTTAGCCAGATCTGTGCAAACAAAAAGATTTTGTCGACAACCTCAAACTTTCACACCAGTTGGTCGTTTCGATTAGCCGCTGTTCTAACCAATCGCTTGTGAGCGATTTGGCGATGAAAGCCATTGCATTTCCTTTCCCTTCCTTTTTGACGTATTCCCTTGAAAAGAGTCAGACGAAAAGCTTCGAAAAATGAAAGTACTACTTTCTGCTATTTTCATGTTCTGTACCATCAACCAACTTTCTTATTCTTTGTACATAATAGACCCAAAACAATATTTCCGCATTACTGATTTCAAAGTGGAACAAGGTAATATTTCCACAATTCTCGGATTGAAGTTAAGCGCCATTAAGTTTTTTGCAGAACAAACTGTAGACAAAACGAGGTCAAACACTATATGCACAACAACTTCATGTGAATTCGAACCAGGTGAATCAGAAGTTTTGCATAGTTTAGAGTTCTGATAGGTGATTAAAAAGTTTGTGCCATAAGTGCTGGCACAATTACAAAAACGCGCTGCCTACAAAGAGCGTCTTTTTGATTATTATCATTTTCAAATTATGATTGTCATTTTTGAGAATGAGAATACCCTCTCTTAACTATTGATATGCTTCCCGAAAATGGTGGTATTGGTACTGGACGAGGGTTGGATGCTGAGAGTTTCCTTGTTGAAACAACATTTGGCCACGAGAAATTTCTTCGTTTCATTCCGCATTGCTCTGCAAATTAGAAACGACAAACAATTTACCTTGTGATACAATGAAACTCTTTTGAAATGTCAACATCACTTTTCAGAGAAAATTTTTTTCTACATAAAGTTTCCAACTTGTTTTGGTTTGGAACGTATTCTAGTTCTTTATCTTTTTGCCCTTTATTTTGACTATAGCGAGGTGCAGGTTCACAAACCCATTTTAAGAGCTCGAACCATGGACAAACTCTGAAAATCGTCTGCTTAAAAAACTTTCAAAATATCTAACAAAAATCGTCACCACATTGTGAACCATTGTTTAGCATATTGCACTGCACTGAAATTGTTTTAAACTTAGGTTGTTCTTCCACTTTTCATTGGCATCCTCAACATTTCTAGTTCTCATCTTATGATGAACAACTTTTGAGTGCTTCTTGCATTCCGTTTTCACGGCTAGGCCAATTTGTCATGATAACCAAACTATTGATCAAAAATGAGAACAAATATCTTTCTGGCAAGTTTTTGGTTAAAGAAATTTAAATCCTTTGCTTTCCCAGTGTTAATTACTACTTATTTTCATTTAATCAAAAGTTTTATAGCAATATAGATAGTGATATGAAATTTTAGATGTGGCTTTGTTTGGTTGTAGAGACGATCCGTCTGCTCAGTTAATGCAATGTTGGAACAGGTTTCTAATAAAAAAACTTGCTCCGCTCTTAAAATTTTGCTGTTATCGCTAGTTGTGCCCAACCAACGTTTAATTATTGAAAGAAGTATTATAGGCATTTATCTTTCATGCTATACACTAGGCAAAAAACTATCCTTAAACACCGTGCCCGAAGATACAAAAGTGCTGACTTTATGCATGCCCTACAAAAATGTACAGGACACAAAACCTACTTTGAACCAATGTTGTAAAAAATTGGATTGAGACATTCAGAAAGTCTAAGACACATGTACTGTGCCGTGCCAAAGTACCAGTCGATCCTCCAGTTTTTCAATGAGTCGTGCTCGTTCTGGATAGTGCGGAACTCAAATGCTGCAAACAAACCACAATTCTTTTTCAGTTCAATTTCAAGAGAAAAATCAAATGACAAAACTCTCTGATCTCTCTTTATGATTATAATTAAATTTTAGGAAAAGGGGTGCTCTTCTTATAACACGAAGTAGCATAAAGAAGCAGGCGGTATATGTTGAATATTTTATATTAAAATTGAAATTCTGGGCTTATTAACATGGGCCAAAAACATTCAGTTCTAGTATAAAATATTTCAAATATGTATTGTGTACTTATTTTATAAATATGTTTAGAGAAGAAGCGGAAGAAAAAAAGGAACAAAGAAAGAAAGCGAAAGAAAGAGAAAGCTTGGAAATTGCTGGTTTATACTTGGACTAGGTTTGTGACGTAAAGTTGCTCACTCAAAGTGAGCGAGTGAACTTTTCAAATATTCTTATGTTGATAAGCAAACAATTTTTGTTAATCAACCAACTTTTAAACTCGTGATAGCTCATTGACTAGCTATCTAACCGCGCCAATGCCGCCCACAGGACCCCGGTCATCATGGCCGAGAAAAAAAAGTATCAATTTAGCGGTCTGGGCTACTTTCATTTCTAAAACAGTTGGTTAAACTGTAACTAAAAGTTATTATCAGTTGCTTTTTCTATGACAGGGCGAACGCGCTTCAACTGAAAAGGTCCCCTATAAAAAGATTTCTTAAAGAATGCTGCCGCTATACATTATTGCTGCAAAAATTTTTCATATTTTCATAGTTTCTTGAAAGTTTATTTAAAATAAGAATCTTTCTTGGTGAATCCTTCCACATTAGAAGCTATTTTTTTTAAATCTCAAAAATCCTTTACCACGTCTTTTAATCCCAATCACCTCCTTTTTGTAGCAACACAGGTAGTATTCCAAAACTGTTTCATGCAACTGATAACAGGCACTTTACTATTTGTTTTATTTTGCGCGGGAACTTGACACAACAGCAGATTTTATTACGCGCTGGTAAGCATGGTCAGGAACAGTAATGACGTTGTGTAGTAGTAATAATTTTGTAAGTGTAATCCAGCAAATCATGCTTTGTGTAAAGATTTTCTAATCTTGACGCTTTAAAGTTCAATGTCCGGAGAACTTTTTGCGTTTTGAGTAACTAAACAGCTTTCTATCACGTTTCTATGTCCAATATTTTCTACCAAGCTACTGTATAAAACAACAAAAATAAAAAACAAATATCTATTTAGTGATATCATCTATTGCCAAATCCCCATAGACATGCAGTTTTTTTACAAGTGATAAAAAGCTTGATGGCTTTTGTTTGACTCCGAAAATTTACCATTCTCAGGTAGACATTATTCATTTACGAAATAGGATGGCGTCAATAAAGAAGTTAGGGCTCTCTATGTATCACACACCTTATACATATTGCGTTGATATGTTTACAAAGTAAAAGCATGGCAAATATGAACTTTGATAAGCAACCGTTTCTTTTGACAGCTTTGTGAACCAGCGAAAAAATATCGCTTTAATGGCTTTTACTGGCTTTGACAACGCCATAGATACAAAAATATGCAATACTTTTAAATCGCTTTATTTGAATTACCGAAATTCAGTAACATGAAATTAAGTAGACTAGTAAACCAGAAATATTTATCGAATAGATTCGGGTAGAAGTGCATATTTTTGCGAAGACTTACGAAACTCACATTACGCGCAGAAACATAACAATAGGGGAATGTTGGGTAAAGTGAAAGGACCCGCTCCGGTTTCTAAAATTACTTATAGATTTGATGGAAATAATCTTGTTATATTATTATATTATATAATAATACAACAACCCCAAGGATAAATTAGTAAAAAAAATCTTTAGAGCAAAATTCCAATTCTATTTTGCTTTCTTGCACTAATCCAAAATATGAGTTGGGTTGCTTATCCAATTTTTTGAAATCTGACGTTTAAATATTAGGCAAAGTCCACTCAATTACGCATGCAATCAGGGTAAACAGTTATGTGAATGGATGTGCGGAGCTAGAAAAACCGTTTTAAACAACAACTCTCCGGTTCATCAAAATTTATTTTTATCGGTTCATTTCCGGTAAAAGTTTAATGCTTTATAAAAACTGTGATTCATGTACCGTACTGGTGTTCAACACAGTCAGATTTCAGTGGTTTGGTTCGGGTTCAGGAAAATAATCAATTAATTCGGGTTTTTGGTTCGACCCCATCGTTTGTAGATTTATGGTATCCGTTTATTTTAAGATTTTGTTAATAGCTGGGATTTTAGCGCCAAAAAGTGTCACATGCAAAAGCAAGATATCAAGGCAAAAACCGGATACTTGTGTTATTCGAACAAGAAATATTCGTTGCTGAAAATAGGCTTCCAAAAAGACTTATTGAGAACTGTGTGACATTTTAATTGATGAGTTCCAAAGTAAAAGAAAATACCCTTCTATTCTGACACTGGAAGAACACGTTCCAACAGTCTTATCGTGCGATAGCACTCAAAATGTCACAAATAGCTACAAAAATATTGCTCAGCCTACTGTTAGGAAAGGATTGAACAGTTTGTTGAATCGATTAAATGGCGAACTATTAGGACCTTGCTTTCTCCCAGCAAATTTTGTCTCCCAAAAGTAAGATGCTTAGCTAAAGCAAAACTCGATTTAGTAGAATTCAGCGAATTTATTTAACACTAAACTACATATGGATTGAAGATATTAAATGTTAGCTGCTCTTGATAAGTTTTTCTTGAAATCAAAAAATAACTAGCAGACATTGCTTTTTGAAAATTACCCGACAAAAGGTTCCACAATGCGACAAATGAATTATTATTATTATCATTACGCTGTTTTTGGCGTTTTTTCAATCTAACAGTTTTTGAGTGCCAGGGCATATTTTAGTCACTACTCAAATGTATATCTATAAGTCTGTTTTATATGCAAAATTGCCATCTCGTGGTTTGATATAAGATTTGTGCTTATTTTCAAGAATATCATCTTGGAAAATAAAAATGGGCTTATTTCTGAAGAACTGTTGTTTCACAGCGTGCTTATTTTTTGTTCTAGACGGTTGTTAACCCTGCTTATAAGTCAACATTAGCCAGTCAGTGTTAAATGGAAATCGCGTGACAAATCGTTCTATGAGGTAGCAATCAAAATTTTGCCGCAGAGCTGAGAAGAAAATGCAGTACGAAAAACAATTTACAGCAAATTTGCTTTTATGCAACTATTGAATAGACTTAAATCAATGCAACTTGGTCGCATCGCATTAAAATTCAATCTATTCTTTTAGCACAAAACAGCAACATTACTCTTCGATGAAGTCACGTAGCATGCGAAACAGAGGAAACGTCAAAAAACTAAGGACTTGAAAAATCGCTTGATGAGTTGCCATGGCAAAAAATTCAGCAAATTTTTATCTAAAGCAGTGTTCTAGTATCTTCGTTAAAATTTTTCAAACGAGTTTCTTCATTCTGTATTTTTTGAGAAAATGAAGAAAACAAGCTCTGGAAACAAATGTCATTTATAACGTTATGCCATCCTCTAAAAGATGAACTTTCCCTAGCTGTTGAGTTGGATGCTGTCTTTCGTTTAAGCGTAAAATCGTTTTCTTGTTTATAAAAATGCCGGAAAAAGTCACTTTTAATGTTTACGCCATTACGACGTCACAAAGTCTTTTATCACGCCCACCCAGCGGCGGTAGTCAATTGTGCCAACTTTATATTTCTACACTCAGGAGGGATTCTGCTCTCGTACACACACGCACAAAAAGAGTTATGCTTTATATTATAGATTCCTTATATTTTTTACCAGAGATTAAAAAATTGTTAATGTTGAAGCAAGGCGAAGAAAGTGCAGGTTGAAAAATTAAACCGCATGTTTCGTCGATATGAACAATGGAAAAAGCATGGGAAATTTTTGTTTTAGCAGAAGCTTCTTATGATAGTATGAACCCAAAATTACCCGCTTCATCAAGATATACTAACTGGAAAAACCGCAGATAACGACGTTAACAGCAAGTAGGGACTCCAACGAATACTCAATCCGCAGTGGTGATCATTTGCTTTATAATTTCTGTAGGAATGTTGAAACGTTTTGGAGGAGTTAAACACACCTACAGACTTACTGACTAACAGAAATGTGCTTCAATTTAAATCCACCCACCTGTGAAAGGTACATATCCTATTATGAATGACAGCACAATGAGAATGAGCTGTAACACAGCGTTTTTCTCCTTCTCTGTTCTTCTTTTTGACGCATTGCTTGAGAGATGAGACTTGATGTTTCTTCCATTTCGAATCATAATGACGGTTATGATGCAAGAAAGGATGGCGGTGAAAATGATAGGAATGAAGAAGAAAAATGGAAAAGTTATTTTGGAATAGACGTCGTAAATGTCGATCCTAGAAAGATATAAGCTCTAACAATCAATCGCAATTAGGCATTTGATGCAGTCTTCAAATGACAAGGCCTAGTTGCGAAGTTTTTGCCCATATTATGCGAAAAAGATCTGCTTTTTTTAGATGCGCATCCATTTATGAGTTTACAAGTTGATACTGTCTCCACCAAATGCTCATCTTGGAGCAATTGCTGATTCTTTTTATCTGAGAAATACATTATGATATCACTTACCATGCAGCTAGCTGAGTGCAAACTGGCCACTTGGATACAGGACTGTTCTCGCACCTATTTTTTGGTTCCGCTCCACTAGTTATAAAAAATGGTATAGCCCCGCAAGCAAAAGCCAGTACCCAAATTGCGATGATCCAAATCTAAACAAGATGGCTTTTAGCAATGAAGCGAGGGCTGTTTGAGATCTAGTTCATACACAATCGAGAGCTCAAGTATTTGCAACTGTTAAGTCCCATCGGCAACGCCCCGCCTCAAATACTTAATCCTATTTTCCCTAAGGTTGAATTGATTTAATACACACACCCTGTCACAACACTGATTTCACAAAAACTACAAGGGTCAGGGTTTTGAGATTTCTTTGCTTTTCCTGGTAGAAAATTGGTCATAACCTTGTGAAAACATGATATGGGAATACCAAATATTTTTTCACAAGTTAATGATTTTTCAAAGTATTTTGATTAAAAATGCTCGTTTTTGAATTCGCGTTTCTGCATGAGTGATATTACGTCAGCGTGAACTCGGGTTACGAGGATACTGCTGCCAGCGCGGTAGCGGGATACAAGTTTGCTGGCTTGCATCGTTTGTCATTGTTAAAAACAAAATTACTGGACTAAAATTTCATAACAAAATAAACAAATGAATTGTTTGCTATAGATAGAGCTTGTTACAAACAACAATTTTTCTCTTCAAACAACCAATCATCAAGGCATTTGTAGTATATCTTTTAATTACCTTTGCGAAAAAAACCTGTTTGTCGTCAAGAAAAATCGGATATTGCTGGTGAATTTAGCTCAGTGCGTAGTGTGTCTGCGTTGTTTTGATTTTACAGCAAAAGTTTAATAGAATCACTACAGTTGTTTACTAGAAGGTTTGTTGTGAAATGTGCGATGACACTAAATTGATATTGTAGTATAGTCAGGGGTGTGGTGGCGTGGAAACGGCCTTCCCACACTGTTTCACTCCAACCTGACTTGAAGATGTATATTTCTACAATGAATTCCTATGTGCAGTTCCTGACGTAGCATAAATGAATAAATTTCAAGTTATTTATCGCGTCCTAATCTAACGACATGATTGTTTGATTACTGCTGTGACGTCATCATGTGACGTACTGTTGAAAATTGGGTGCTACTATAGCGTGAGGTCTACCACACTATAGCGTGAGATCTACCTCCGGTTACTACTATAGCGTGAGGTCTACCAATGAATTATTTATCCCTCCCCTCTCTATAGCCACACTATAGCTGCACACTTACTACTATAGCTATAATAATTCCAAACACCACACATACATTCCACACACAAAGGTAAATTTATTCGGAGCAAGTGGAGAATTAACACCTCACAAGTCCCAAGTGGAGAATTCACTCCTCAACATTTACCAAGTGGAAAATTCACTCCTCAACATTTACCAAGTGGAGAATTCACTCCTCAACATTTACCAATGAATTAGGGTTAGGGTTAACCCTACCAGACCTAGATCCCTGAACCTAAAATATCCCAAAACCTGGCCTCCTGAGCAAAATAGAGGAAAAACGCATATGCAATAGAAAACAGTTAGTTGCATGCAAACTATGAGTTAGAAAAAGTTCAAACTTTGAAAATACATAGTAAAATGGCCTACCTTGGATCTACCGCCAGTATTCCACCTTTGTGTGCCAGTCAGCCCAGCAGGTGGAGCCGGGTTTTACACAGAGGTACTTAGTGCATAAAGAGCAGTAAATGTTTGTTTTTACTTTCTTGTTGGGATTGTCTTTATATGTCACACCTGGGTTCTGTCTGTTATATCTAAGGTGTTTTTCCATACAGACAGTGCAGATGTGGTTTGATGGAGGGCCAACATAAGGCTAACCTGTAGCAGATAATAACTGATCATATTTTAGATACTACATTTGACTAACAAAATTTGGTACCGGTCAGTACCGGTTAACAAAAAGGTCATGGGCCCCAGAAAGTAGCAAACTGTAGAAAACCTAGGCTTTTAGGTAAGTTTTGACTGATGTACCTTGAAAGCTTATTTCCTTAGCATCATCTAGCGACCATTTCTAAAGAAATTGGTGGAAAAATAAAATCTGTAGTGATCTTTGAGGTAAGGGTACTCTAACTTCAAAGACAACTCAGCACCTGTTGGGGGGGGGGGCTAATTTGCATAAAATTTGCATATTCAAAAAAATAATTTTTTTGTTTTCATTATATTTAAAATCTTCAAGAAATAGAGATTTCAACGATATATCACACTTAATGTAGAAGTAAACAGATGAGTAATGATTTACAAACAAACTTGGGTATTTTATGATGATTAATTATGATTGATTATGACAAATTATGACAGTTTTTCGCTCTGACACCTCGCGGACATTTTTTCACAATGCTTCTCACAATGCACGCGGGATCGAAAGAGTTAAGGAAACAATAATCTCGCACAGGATCGCACCAAATGCGAGACTTAACCATGATTAGTCGTTATTTTTAGCTGCATTCCACGTGCTCGACCCAAATACCTAATTTTCGGTAACACGGCATATTGGCATGTACGGAAAGTACCGAATTTTCGGTAACTCGGATTGGTAGGGTTAAGGTTAGGGTTAGGGTTAGGGTTACGATTAAGGTTAAGTTTAGGGTTAGGGTTAGGGTTAAAGTTAGGGTTAGGGTTAGGGTTAGGGTTAGGGTTAGGGTTAGGGTTAAAGTTAGGGTTAGGGTTAGGGTTAGTGTTAGGGATAGGGTTAGAATTAGGGTTAGGGTTAGGGTTAGGGTTAATGCTCTCTAAACACAAAATATGAATTACAGAAGCCAGTCGGTAATGAAAATAAATTTTAACCAAGTGGAGAATTCACACCTCAACATTTACCAAGTGGAGAAAGCGCGCCTATTAAAAAAAAAGGTGTTAATTCTTCACTTGCTCCATTTATTCTAACGATACACACTTCGTACATCTTCTAAGAATGACGCAAATAAATCATTGGTTAGGTTTAGGGAAGTTCTAACCCTAACCCAAACCTCACGTGGTTTGCTCCTCGGTAGGTTCGAGTCAAGCGGTAGACCTCACCCTGCACCTCGGTAGATGACTTATGTCGGTAGACCTCACGCTATAGTAGCACCGAAAATTGCTTGTTTTGGAGACTCCCATACTTGGCGATCATTTGATAACTGTGCATTCCACGCCACTTCTTTTTTTATCAATACGCCCGTGAGTATAAATAATTTTAATGTAAAACGTCCACCAATTAACTGCATGTCGGTGATTATGCAGGCAGAGTTTGTCATACCAAAATCTTTTGGTTATAACCATTAGCGTGGCCAGAAGCAAAATTTAGGGAGGACAAAAATGTACTTTTTGTTCTTGGTGTTCCTAAAGATTGCATGAACGTTCTTTTGGCAATCCACATTTTGCAGTCATGATATCTGCAAACATTTTTGTTCACTGATCGGATTTGAAAAATGTGGTGGAAAATATGGAGATGAAGCGTCCGCTTTGCAGTCCGTAGACTTGTGTCCGATTTTCGTGCCGAATCACACCAAAGACTTTAAATATTGAATTGACAATTTCCCTATATTGACGCTCATCAGAAAAAGTGTCGAAAAAATATCTTTCGTTTTTGCGATTGTGTATACACTTTGCAAATACAAAAAATTTATTTCAGTGTGGTCTTAAAAACACCCTGTAAATTGTGATGAAGGATAATGGGTGTAAATAGTGGAGTTTGAAAGAAATGCGATTGTAGTCGCAATTTTCAATTTAATTCAAACAACTTGCGGTGACGTGTTTCTGTTTACATTTAGTAAACAACCTCTTCTGCTGCATTTGTTCTAGTAACAAACCCGATTAATTAATACATTGTTGCATTATCAATGCAAAGAATCCAAACAAAAACCAAACAAAATTATTAAACACAATGACGTCTGGAGAGAGTTATATTTATTTGTCAATTCCATCAACGGAATGTGAATCAACTACTAGGTCAGATAGATTTAGCTAGATTAGAAAAAGATTGGCAAACTAAAAGCAACGTGCCAGTTGCATCACTCCACGATAGGCCTAGAAGGCTTTTTCACAAAGCTATTGATAAGAATGAGATACTTTACGAAAGCAGGAAAACTATACAGTCTGTTTATGGTAGTATTTTTTTCTCGCTGCTCTGATCATTTTCGGGCCTGAGCTTTGAATTTTTGGCCACTGCTAGTCCTTGAGTAACGAGTAACATACATCAGGAGCACTGGGCAAAGCTACGTGCATGCACTGGTGCAATAGATGCCAGTGCTGTGATTAATCACTAGATCTAGTTGATCAATCAGTATTTAGACTTATTTTCTGCAAATAACACTGAGTGTTACTACAATGTTTAGCTTCTTTCGGTTACACTACCTTTTGTTGCTTACCCAATTTGGTAAAAAATTGTAGAATAAATAGGTACTACGCTTAGATATAACGCACTTTCTTTTATCGGTCTATAAAGTCAATTCAATAAATATGAGTCAGCGAATGACTTTTTTGAGATGCTTCTTGCATTTTAGCATTGCAGAAAACGATCTTTATGAGGATGACACTGACGCTGAGGACCATCTGTACAGCAACAAAAGTGATGCCGCTGATGAAGAAGGCTTGCAAAGATTATGAAGAAGAGAAGAAGCAATGCCTGGTATTGACGTTAAAAGTCATGCAGAAATATCTGAAGAGAATGAAACAAACGAGGAGACGGTGAATGCTGATGATAGTGATAGCGACCATCAGGATGAAGAATGTGTTCCCTGTAGAAGTGGAATTGAATATTTCACAGGTCCAATTCCAGCTAGACGACGAATGCGAAGCAGTATACAAACCCAGTCTTCTTAAGTAATTGCTAATCCTCGAAGTGAAAAGAGAGTCTTGAACTGTTTTTGAGCGAAGGCATTCTACAACTATTTTGTTTTCTATTGAAAGGAAAGCGATCGTTATACGAAGAAGTTTAAATTGGATGCAGTCTGTCAAAACATTCTCTATGGTTAAATCGAAAGAAGAATTGGTAATAATTTGACGAATCAGAAGTGGCAGAACTAACTTTACAGAGCTTAAAAACTTATGACAATCAAAGGATAACAAGTCGTGTTGCTGATAAGTTCGCAAGTTGCACTCTTGGCAATAGCAATTGATGGAATACCTAAATCTTTATGCGCTAGAGAGGTACAGAATGTCAAACAGTCTACTCACCGTGATGGCCTAGTCTGACAAAAGACTGGCAATCAGAGCATGAGCTCATACAAATAGATAAATGAATGAATTGTTTTTTACATACTGAAAGTTGTAAGGTTTAGAGGCAAATGCATATATTAATTTTTTATTACACTAAATGGTGATGCAGGTAATTCGCACCGCTTCTATACAACGGGGCGTATTGCTTGGCACGCTAAATCAGTAACTGGTGTAGCGTAGGCTATAGCTGAGGTTTTAAATCATTTTCTGCTTGCGTACCACCTGAAACTTTATTGCTGTCGCTGCATGCCACCAAATGCGCAACCAGATGGTAAGGAGGAAAACCATCCAACTTTAGCCATATTCTTAAAACCTAACAACTCTTCCTAAAATACCATGTACACATTTATTTCTGAGACCCTTAGTAAAATATGTCCCATAAAATCTGAGTTTGCAGCCAATATTAGTTGATCCTGAGCAAGCTTGTAGAACAAGAAAAAATTTTGTCTTGGTATTGTTGACGCTATGTACGTGATTGATGCTCGAGTAAAAAAGCAGGAAAAATCACGTTTCAATTTTATTGTAAATATCAATTTTGAAAAGAGGAAGTAAGTGAAAGTTTCAGCTTTTGCTGTAATTAAGAGTTTTCAAAAATAAGCAGGAAAAAACAAATTTAACTTACGGTTAATTTTGGCTTTAAATCAGTATTTTTTAGCTACAAAAAAAATGAAAAAACAAGTTTCAGTGTTGCTGTAATCAAGAATTTTTGAAAAAGAGCAGAATAAGCGAATTCTAGCTTTTGTTCGACAGTTTTTAATCACAAAAGAGCAGTAAAAAACGAATTCTAGCTTTTATTCGACAGATTTTAATCAAAAAAAAGCTGAAAATAGTACATTTTAGCTTAATTTTTTAAGTCTTAAGGGAAATATTAAGTTTTGGCCTTTTATCAACGATTTTTTAAAATGCAAGTATTAGCTTGTATTTTCCTGCTTTATAAAAAATCGTTGATAAGAAGTATAACCATAAATTGACTACCCCAAGTTCGACCAATTTTATTTGTCATACGCCAATCATCAGTTTTCTTTGTGTCATGTTATATTCTTCCTTCCGTCATTTTACTTGTCCTTTGTATTCATAAATATGATGTATATGCATGTTAGTTTGACGCCTTTAACTTATAAAGATAAAGGCACTGGGTGGGTTTATCACAAAATTGGATTTTTCATAACAATGAATTTTCAAGCGATGACTCAAATCGATGCCGTGTCCTGCACTTCAAACTTTTAATGCAAAGTGATTTGAATTTACAGGCCAGCAGCAAAAAATGTCAGTAACTTATCCTTTTGTGTCGAGTTTGCAAACTGTTTTTTGGTTTTAAATTATAAAATAACTTGTATGTTTTTGTATAGATAAATCTACCAGAAAAAAGATAACATTTGCTAACTTACCTTCGGCCTCATTATCATTATCGTAAGTTATTATCATTTGCAGAGGTTAGTTAAACAGTTGCTGTTTTGAACTAAATGCTACACACCAAGCGCTCGGCAGGCAAGCAAGAAAGACTTTTGTAATGGGAAAGGGATTGAGTTGCGAAATATTTCGATTTTGCAAATGATTTATCACAATTTTAGCATATTATAATCAGCATTTCCAAAACAGATGTTTACTCGGTTTTTTGAGTAGAGTTGCTGGGCGTGTGGCTCTAAAAATATATAGCTAAATGTTTTTAGGAATGCAGGTAAAAGAGCAAATATAGTAAGAAACTTTACCATATATGTTCGCTCAAAAACCAGCTACTTTTTCAAAACTTTATATTGGGCTTATAGTTTGCGCAAGCCTTCCAAAAATTTTTGAAGGAAGATGGAAAGACAAAGGTAAATTTAACTGAGTTTTGCGTTGTTGTCAAGAATAAAAGGAGGGATTACACAGCGATAGTTGCAACAATAGACAATATAAATTTGTTTGACATTAAATTGCGCCGACGCACCACTAAGGGTACGCATAGAGCTCTCACTACTATTAGTGATGGATATAGGGTGAGGCAAGTGAGACAGCTGCCTCGAGATCCCCATTTTTAGAGACCCTCTTGGAGAAAAGGGCACCTTTTTTAGAAAAGCTCTATAAACTGGTTATAGGTCCTTCATTATAGAGGTGATTTCCAAAATAAAAATGGTTCTGACTGATAATTACAAGTTTTGTTAGTTTACAACAAATGTACCTATTCCGCAACTTCGAAATAGAAGTAGTTTTTGAAAAAACAGGTCACCAATAGGTTATTGGCCAATAGGAAGCCTTTCATGAAATCTTGTCTCAAGCTCATAAAATTCTTATTCCACCACTGTGAATAACTCCGTGCATGAGGCAACATGAAATGGCTTTATGACTTTTTTCGAAAAAAAGCATGAAATATCATGTCATTGAAACAATAGTTTATAAATTTGAACAAAAAATCAAAGGAAGTCCTGTCTGCAAACTCCAACAACATATCCATAACCTATTCTAAACAGCCCAAGCCAATGCACTCGGAACGAGAAATGTATTCTTGAAACTTTCAGGTATACACCCAGGCGCGCGACCAGGATTTTCGTAAGGGAGGGAGTGACTAAGCTTGTGTTATTATAATCACTAATCGGCTATTTCGCTGTTATGAATTGTGATTTGCTCACAGTTTGACGTAGTCCACTTTAATTCTTTCAAGTCTGGTGGTACACATTTTGAATCACAGAAAAGGTCACGTTTGATGCTCAGCCGTATAGAAAATGGACCACTTTTTCAAATTGAGTTCCTGTGCCGCTCAGCAGCTCAAAATTTGTACCAACTGTAAAAATAATTTAACCCTTTGCGGTCCAATTAATTTTACCAAATTTTGCCCTTCAGGTCCAATTTTTTTTCAACTGATTTTAGTACATGTTTACTTGCATTGGCAGTTTAGATCATGCGTTGTAATCGTCCCTGGGATGGGTTTGGACTTTCTGTAGCATCTGCGTGCTATATATCATCCCAGAGATGAGGTTGGACTAAATATATAAATTTTGTTTTTCATCCCAGGGATGACGTTGGACCGCAAAGGTTTAAGATATTTATTAACTCTTTCGCTTCCTCGTGCATTGCGAAAAAAAATATTTTTGAGCATGTAGGACTTTTCTTTGCCTGAAAATCATGAGCCTGAAAGAGTTAATAGGTAATGGGTCTGCATATAATATATATGACTACTCGTATTTTTTTGCTCATCGAATATCCGCTTGTAATGATTGCGATATTGGCATAAGACTAGCAAACATGATAAAAACTGCCAAAGTCTCATCGTCATGTTTTAAACTAAATCCTAACTTCGCAAGTAAAGCTTCTTGCTGTACTGTATATTACCCAAGGTGATTTAGGTCACTGTTAACACTAGAACGACCA
Source organism: Trididemnum clinides (assembly GCA_963675345.1). Classification (NCBI taxonomy): domain Eukaryota; kingdom Metazoa; phylum Chordata; class Ascidiacea; order Aplousobranchia; family Didemnidae; genus Trididemnum; species Trididemnum clinides. Next base: position 31,577,964 of record OY776289.1, on the reverse strand, counting down.
AGCGCGTCAATTGACGCATTTGAAGTATTTAATATCCTGTATCTCCACCGAATTTTAATTTTTTTCCTAAAACTTTTGGACATTTTTTGTGTTATTGCAACGTTGAGTTTGTGTGTTTTTTGAGGGTTTTGCGATTAAAACAACAAATTTAGTCATATATCTACCTAGAACGACCAAGCGCGTCAATTGACGCACACAGCTGAAAATTTCACCTAGAGCTTGCAAAAGATTTAAATCTGCACAATTACTTCAACATGAGAAACCAGACAACGTGACAATTAGTTTTGTCCGAGAAATAATTGAATATTGACAGGACACAGCAGGTGTTTTCCTTCGCTGTAGACTACTCCGATGGTAAAAATTCCAACACCGAGATTGATGATGCATTAGATAACGATTTAGAAGAAGTGTAGCTTGATTCAAGTGGGGAAGAATCAAACGCCAATAGTGCTAGCGAACACAATAAAAACGATCTACAGAATCAAGTGAAGGTGAATTAGGACTTGATTGTAAAAGACGAAAAAGTTTGGCAAGCTTTGGCTACTCCCCATGCACAACTAAGGCGCTTGCAATAGCAAAACATACTGAGCCTCAAGCCTGGCCCATCTGCATTTGCGACAGGCAAAATTATGGAAAGCTGTCCACTATCATCTTTCGCATTTTATTTGATGAGGCAATGCTCAAAAATATAAGAAAATGCATTGTAGTTGAAACCCTTTGCATTTCTGACAAAATAAACTGGGATGTGACGATTGATGAGCTGGACAGATTTTTTGGACTGATTATTGCGAGAGAAACTTTAGGACAGAGAGATTTGCCTGTGGAAGGTTTATGGCAATCAACCTGGGCATTTTCGATGTTCAACAACACTCTATCTAGACACAGATTTAAGGAAATAGTGCGATTTTTACGTTTCGACGTAAAGAGTAACAAGTGTGTCAAAGGGTGATACATGACAAGTTTTGCCTGGTTTCTTCGTTATGAAACCTTTTTATTGAGAACAGTTAGATTGGGTAAAGATCTGGCGCTTACATTACTATTGACAAGCAATTACTAGATGCAGGTTAATTCAATTAATGCCGAATAAACGGGATAAGTTTGGAATCAAGTTCTGGTTGGCGGTTGACGCGGAGGCAAAATACCCTGTTCAACAGCTTTCTGTATCTTGGGAAAGATGAGAGCAGGGACACTTCTGTAAGTGTACCGAAATATGTCGTGACAAAGTTGATGCAAATGATTTTCAAACGTGGCAATGATGTAACTTGTGACAACTTTTTCACAAGACTTGATGTTGCCCTGCATCTAGCTGATCAAAAATGTAGTAATATGGCCACGGTCCGACAGAATCGAAGAGAATTGCCAAAAGCATACAAAAAAAGCAACAGCAGCACGGAACTTCCCTGTTTGCATCTACTCAAACAGCTACTGTTACTACTGTTGCTTCATATTAGTGTGAAAAACAAAAGTCGGAAGTAATAATGAGCACATTACATCCTGATGTAGAGATTACTTCCGACAACAACCTTAAGAAAAACCAGAGGCTGTTTTATTCAGTTATAATACAAAGGCTGGTGTTGACGTCACTGATTAGATGGCTAGGAAATACTCTGTAAAAGCTGCCAGCTGAAGGTGGCCCATTCACTTGTTTTACAATTATTGATCTGGCACTGATCAATAGCTAGATTTTCTTCCGAGATATCTGCAAGTCGGGCGTCAGTCGCCGAAAGTTTGCACAAGTTGTGGTAGAAGAAAGGGGCAACTTCAGAAGACGATAATGGAAAAAATGCTGTAGCACAAAGAAATCCCTTAGAAACTGACGAACCTCCAGAAAAAAAGCGAAAAACAAGTGCTACCTCAGAGTGCCGTAACAGAACAATGGATTCGCCCAACATTTGCCGGAGCACAGTATGTGGTGAATGCTCCACAAAAATTTGCCCAAACTGTGTTGATTGAACGCAACCGACAAGTTCCTTGTTTTTGTGAAATATTACGGTTGTGTAAACAACAGCTTGATTATCAAATATTTTCTTTTATACGCTGCTGGTATCCAAAATCATTGGTTTATGTTTGGTAAATTTGCTCTTTTAACTTTACTTTGTTCTTGCTAATTATGTACTACATGATGTTTGATTATTTTTAAGGTGCAACAAATAACATCTCGACTTCAATAATGTTTACTTTACCAAATAAAAGAACAAATTAAAGTTTATCTACATTATGCGTCAATTGACGCACTTGGTCGTTCTAGGTAGTTTGAAAACGCGATCGTTCTAGTGTTAAGGAATAACTTGATACTTGACATAAATACACGATTATAAGCATTATCCATAGCTTACAACAACAGAAAAGTAGCCAAACTAAAGTATTAGAACTTTCGGCATATTTATTTAAAGCATTGTCTTAGTCAGTTAAATGTTCCCGGTGAATTGACAGTAAAGCAAGGCCGATCAATCGTTGTTCTCCCATCGAGGACTTTAGATACAATTTTTTTTAGCCACGTTCACTTGTAGTAGTTGTTACAAATAGTGTTGTCAAAATAGTTTGCAACTTGCGAGCATTTGGGAAAAGGTCCGTGGGCGTACGCAGAAATTTGTTAACGGGTGCGCGAAAATGACTTTTTGAAATTTCACAGCACAGTCCCGGGAAAGATCTTTTTTGAGATCAATATTCTCAGTGCTATATCAGGGGACTTTGTTGCTGAAAATAGCATTTAACGTTTCCTGATAGGCCCCGCGCATAGGAACCACCCTCCGTAACAATTGAAGAGGTCTGCATTGCAAGCTTCGAAAGCATCAATTGCGTTTGTTGAAAAAGTGGTGATATCCTGTTTCTTCCATTTTTACCCAGTACATAATTTCTGGAACAGTGAAAATTTTGCTATCAACAACTTGTTGATCAATTTCAACTACTTCTTTATTCCCGAAGATAATGTCAGTGTTACAGTTTATTTGGGTAGCAAATTTCAAAGATTTTGGCATTTCATTTTTTGATCTTCTAACCTTTCAGACATTTGAAGCAACAAATAATCTGCAAATGGCACACAAATGGATCGGAAAAAGTAATCTTCTACATGAAGAATTGGATAGTTTTTAATGATTTTGACGATTGACTCTTCTCTTAGCCATTACTGGAATCCCATACTTTTGATTAAGGTTTTTGACATTTGTAAATTTGTTTGTAGGAGTTTTCACGATACTTTCTATTATCGTGAAGAGCTAATTGCACATTTTCGATTAATTCATTCGTTAAGAATGTATCTAGTTGTTTTTTGAAACATTTTTGAAAGTGGTAAATTAATCCAAATAATTTTTCAATTACACAGCATGCAACGCAAATATCCTTTTGTCATTGCTGTCCAACATAATGGCTGCTCTTGTAAAAACTTGACAAATCTTATCCTCAAGGTTTTCAAGCATTTATGCTAAACTTCAATTGGCTAAATATTTTCCCGTTAAGCTATGATTTGATAAACGTTGATACTTTCTATTTTGGGCGAGGTCTTTAGTTGATTTGTTTTGTAATTTTGTAAATTGCATTGCTTGTAGAAATATACTCTCGGCGCTCCCTTGCTTGCCAAAAACTGAAAATGGTGTAATTTGGCGGAGCGATGCAGCTGTTGTGGTTCACTAACTTTTTTCTGATGATATGCTGAGCACCGTCCGAATCAATGCAAGGTTTATTGTCAAATAAATGCATTTTTTTGTCGTAAGTGTTAAACCAAACATCTGTTGTATGAAACTACAGTAAATTACCAACTAAGAAATGCTGTGTAGGCACGCAATTAAAACTTTAACAAAGAAAGTGAAGGCACTTATCTAAACACGATTTTGAATCTCTAACACATATTTCCAAACAATTTTTAGAAGCACATTTTATTGAAAATGTTTAAAAAGGATTTTTATTTGATTGTCAGACCCAGTTATTGGGCTATTGCTTTAAAAAAGTGGCTAAAATGGTGATGCCTCAACATTACAGCTCCTTCCTGATCACGTCTTTTGACAGTACGCAGTCACAGTAAAAAACTTTCAGATTGTGCGCAAACAGAAAAATAAAATATTACTCCCATAAACCAAAAAAATACTTTCGAGAGTTTAAATACAAAAAGAAAATATTAATGCACTGGCAATTTTGCCAAAGTTAACATGAAGAAACGCTCGAATATGTAAATCAATCGCAAGAAGTTTTTGAGGAATGCGACTAGTCACGAAAAAATTTTCTACAACAAAATTCTAACTCACTATGTTGATTCCAACCAAAACAATGGTTTTCAACGTGGCACGTACAAAGAATAACAAATAAAAATGTTCTTGGAAAAGGTGATCTTCAAAAAACTTGTCTTTCAAACTATGATTCTCAAAATTGGCTTGGGTCTCGTTTAAGCTATAAGCAGTTGCCTTTCACATATTAATCTTCAAAAAAAGGTCTTCACCTTGGCAGTATTCAATCAACATTGACGTAAACCAGTTAAACTACAAAATATTAGCGACTATGTGGCACGTCAAAATTTCAGATTTGCACAATAAGATTCAAACCGTGATAACTATGGGAATCTCTACTGTAAAACATCATGCTGGCATGTAACAACGGTAAAAACTTGTCATTTTTGATAGTTTTAAAAAAGTTACCATCAATAGTAACAATAATAGTTGGGGACGGTAAGCGATGTTGATAGCCGCGGTCGAGAATTACTGCGCGTTATAAAGATGTCTAACCGAAGTTTTAAAATCTGTTCCTCGCTTCAATAAAAATTTTTTCTGCCAATAGCCTTCACTCTTCTTGAAAAAAGATAAAAAATCTACCCGGAAACATAGAGACAAAATCCAACATATTTTAGGGGATGACATCATCAGCAGTGGCGTACGCACACAAGAAGTTTTCGGGTCTAACCCCCATGGCAATTGATGGTATGCAATTTTTAACTTGATAAATGGTAATATTGTCACTTTTTGACATTTCCTACGGTTACCGAAAAAAATTCCATGCAAGCTCTATTTTATAACCTATTTTAGAAATTATGAGACAGGTTATTTTTTTGTTGGATCTGCATAAAATAATGGCATTTAGTCGGTTTAACCCAGTGGTTCCCAAACTTTTTAAGTCACGACCCACTTTTCAAAACATAAATTTTCTGATCCCATATAATTCTGCATGTACTTCGAAGTACTTGGAAAAAGTACAGTGAAAACAAACATCTTTTCTAGGAGTTAATTTTCTTTTAAATTATTTGAGACAAAGCATGCAGTAATTTAAATTTTGAATGACTTTCGCGACCCACTGCAATTACGCCCACGACCCACCAGTGGGTCGCGACCCATAGTTTGGGAACCGCTGGTCTAACCGAAGATTGCTTTTTGCAAATTTGCAGTTTTTTTATTGTGATTGTTAATATTTTTGGTAAAGTTTGCAAAGCCATTTTTTTTCATTTTATCTGCAAAATTTATTTCTGCTTAAAGAAGAAAATCCATTTAAGAAATAAAAAGATTTGTAAATAAGTTTAGGCCTACCTATACGACTACAATCAATTTTTGAAAAATATATTGCTTTTTCAGAGAAGGTGAGTGATCACGAAGTGAGAATAATATTTGTAAAAGAAATAAATTACTCCTATTTATTTTCGATTAAATTTTGACTGTCTCACGTCGCGAATCTGAGGGGGCGATCAGTCAAGCATGAAATGTTGCGGTTTTGCGTCAGAATGGCAGTGTGATCAAACGTTTTCAGAAAAAGATATGAGCAAACCAGCAAAATTTTGCAGTTTCTAAATTAATTAAAAAAATTTGTAATGAATATTTTTGGCTTTTGGAATCAAAAAATGATTTTTCCCAAAATGTCCAAAAATTGCTAACTTTTGTCAAGCGGTTTTCGAGTAATTGCGATAACACCAAGTACATATCAATTCGTTACGCCGTTAGGAGTTGGCCAGAGATAAAATCTCGTATAGAATAGGGTTAAAAAATGTTCCACTTACCAGTCCCCAAGGATATCCGTTACGCAGGTGAGTCATTTTGTTGGGAAACTGAAGACTGATGAGTCTCAAAATCGCAAAACTGATAATGTGGAGAGCAGTAGAGAATGACGTCCATATATCAAGCGCCCAATAAGACTGCAGATATAAAATATGATATCATGAAAACATTTGTGATGTTAAAATGCTATAGTGCAACAACAAGTAAAGTTACTAAAGAATTGTCTACCAGCGGTTGCAGAATCAGTTAATCTAATAATATGTCTAGTTACATGGAAGTGATCTTTATTTATCCATGTCACATCACAGCATCGATTGAATTATCAACTAAATATACTTTTGAATCTTGTAACTGCAAACCTAACGAAATGATTCGAACAGTTTTCCTTGATTTATATGCATTAACGCTGCCGCGATTATTCCTATTTACGACAAGAAGATCTTTGCAAAAAGCCATCTACCAACCCTCCTTCTTTACTATATGATAGTCAAGTGAAACCAAGATGCCTGCTCAACGGGGCATGTCGACAAATCCTGGTTGTTAACGAAGATACTGTCAAAGCTGACCGTCATGTTAGCATTTACTACGGTAGTTGTGCTACATAATTTTAGGCTCACTTTTACAATTACGTTCAATCATTTGAATATTGCCTTAAAATGTGCAAAACAAGATTCTTCAAAAGCATTTGGATAGCAAAAGACAGCGGATATAACTCAATCATAACATGCAGCATAGATCAGGGGTGCCAAACTCGTAAGCCCCTTGGGGCCACCTTGTATGTTGGGAATTGTGCCGAGGGCCGGATGACATTTTCGATTTGAAGATCACCATTTCTCTGGGCAACGATCTCAGTAATATAGACCGAAATAAAATCAATCTAAAAAAAAAAGGTCTTTTTCCTCAAGGTTTTTTTCACGCCATCGCCACTTCTTCGGGCATCGATCTCCAGAAATCGAGTAATGCAGCGCGAAGTGGACTTGAAGGTATGTACCTCTCAAGTGTGCCCATACGGCGTCGCCTGTGTTTAGGGAGTCAAACATTTTTTCGAAGGTGCAACATTACAATACTGCCGAAATTTTATTAAGAATTTTAGAATCATCTCGCGGGCCGCGAGTTTGACATCCCTGGCATAGATGATATGGCTAGCCCTATTCATACGGCATCACAAGATGTGACTTCTGTTTGTACGAGAAGCTTGCTATCCTCAAAAGGCAAAATTCACCGAGATCTACAAGAAGTCAAAAATCAGAGATAAATGTCGCTGAGAAATAAATTCAAACCAAAAATGTCAATATTGCTGTTTTATGTTATATTTGACTTGGTGTGCTCAAGTAATTTTTCCTCACTGTCTAATGACATATTTTGAACATACTTTTGCCAATTAGTCCCCTACATATATTTCACGCATATCACAATTTAGAGTAAATTCTACGGACTCCACTTAAACCTTCAACGTTTCTGCTTTGGGGTTGGTGTGGTAAAACGTGTAAAATTATGAAGTAACACCTATGCTGCAAAAAGTTAAACATTTGTTGTTGTAATAAATTTGTGGAAACGTTGCTGAAACAGTCAAACAACTCATTAAAACTCTTTTTAGCTGTAAAACATTTTTATTTACGATGAAGTCTTGTTTAAGAATCGTTATCTGGAGTTGCAGTATTGCAAATCAAAATAATTTAGGGATAATTGCAAACACCATCTGTCATTACTCAAAATGCGTTAAAATATTTGTGTGATTTGTGACACTTTTTGCCAGTGGTGAGCATTTACGGTGCTAAAAATAGCGGCCGCTACTGTTGTCATGAATTAGCGACAACAGTAGCGGGTGTTACTTTTTCTGTACAATATCGCTAGTCTTCTTAAACGTTAGCTGCCCCTAGTGATAATTCCTCATTTTGTAAAAATAAAAATATTATCGTTTTAAATGTGTAAAACTTTCCAAAAATTTCAAGCTATTTGAAATGTCCTACTAAATAGTATCATGCTCGCGATGAGCACGACATCCATCACGATGTCTAGCGATTTTAATCAATCCTAACTCTAATGCAAAACCTAATTCTCACCCAAGCCTTATCCCTAATTTTGTCTTATCCCTAATGCAGAGGCCGTACACATGGCGGATACGTACTAAATAGAACTACTGCTGCCAGAGTGTATTTTTCAACGACGGTTTTTTATCGGGGAGCGTTTTCAAAGAAGTTATGAAAAGACAACAAAAGTGAGGAGCTAAGAGACAACTTTCTCTGAGAAGAGCACAAGTCCTGAAGCAAAGCGATTGCCACGTGAATGAATTTATTACTCATCGTTTTTGGGATGGGGGTACGATATGAAAGCCAAGCCAGGTTCACACTGTCAGCCTAATTTAAATTAGAATAGGAAAAAGCGATAGTCCATTTGTAATCAGTCATGAATGCAAATTGCAGACGGGTAGCCCCACCACCAACAAGGCAGACCGAAGGGTACTCAAAAGTCGCTTCTTCCGACATGCTGACTGACCATAACTTCTTTATGTTAACCTGGTAAAGCATGAGCGCATTGCTCAGTTGTTCTTCAATACGACGTTAAGCGAATTGTTTGTGCAATACAATACCACCACAACTTTTATTGTAGCAGTAGAACGTTTGCTCTCACTTGGAAAGAATGTGCTGAAGACAAAACAATTTAGGCTTTGCGCTAAACATTTTGAAATCTTGGTTTTTTAAATAGCTTTACCTGTTTTTTGGGGGCTCTTTGCTACAGCTACTGCTTTTGTTGGTGTAATCTATCGGTATAGGCCTACTAATATGTTCTCTGCTGGCCTAAAATAAAATTACCATTTTTACTTTGCACAGCAATATTTTGAATGAGATTCAAACTTTCGACCACTTCCTTTAGTCCATTTTCGAATAGCGGCCACTAGTTTTTGAAAAGGACTGGTGTTGACATTTATTGCGCTAAAGTTAAGATTGCTTTTCGAACAGCAATAGAGCAAATAAAGTTATGGCTAATTTGCGCAAGCGATAGCGTTGTTAGTTTGTCACAGCTGTTTGGGGTGCCCACAATTGCTTTTCGGTAATTTTCAACATCCTTGTTTAGGGAAACGAAACCGAGCAGCTTGTAACAGTGTAGAAACCAATTTTTTTAATAAAATGCCAAATTATTTAAAGCAAAGTGAGTAAAAACACGTTTACTGACGGAGTTCTCATTCTAAATTTAAAATGACCAATACTGCGTTCCAGTTGAGTGCAATTTGATTAATTGCGAGTGTTTGTTGAAAAATAAATTAGTAAAATGTTGTAAACAATTACTTGCAACGAAACAAAGCAAAACATTTTTAATGCTTTTAATGACTTATCGGCACAAGAAAATATTACTTCCGAAAACAAACAAAGAAATCACAACATATTATGATGGTATTTTTGTTCAACCGCACTGTTTTTGTACTTTCAATATCATTGTGGTAGCATTAGATGATATTTATGACATCAAATAAAAAAGGAAACAAACGACTGGCATAATCCGTTAATAACCGCTTGCTTCATCAAGATTTCCAACTTAATATCATTACACCAATGTATAGCCAGTGGCGGATTAACGATTGTGGGCACCTCAGGCAAGAATACATGGGAGGCCTCCTAAATGCCCAAGTACTCGATGAAGGTCCTTTTTTGAGATTATCACTATTTTGAAAAACTAAAATTGCTTTTTTAACGTGTCTGAAAGGGGGTACTCCTTATTCTTTAAAACGGGGGATCTCTAAGATGCGAAAGCCGAGGTGGTTGCCTCACCTCAATCAATCACTCCGTAAATCTGAATGCTCACATCGTTATTCCCTTTTATCAACTATCTTGCCCAAATTTTGTAAGATCCTACAGCGAGCAAACAAAAAGATGTAAACTAGAAGCTACTTAGTGACGAGGTTCATCACCATTTACGACATTAAGAGCCCCTCACCGAACAAACGAAGTTGCCCAACTTGAAATCATCAAATCCCCAGGTCCTTCGGTACAAGTTGATCCAGCTGATGAGAGCTGAAGTGGTATCGGAGATACACAAGCTGAAGATGAAATAGTGGAAGATGGACCTGAATTAGAAATATCTCAAGATTACACAATGAACTGATTTACAATGGCAAGTCAGAATTGCATGACATAATAAAGTTTGTCGGTTCAATCTAGCTTATGATTGATTGTTAAAGTATAATTATTTTTTACTCTTTGTTTAAAGTAATAAATTTACTAGTACAAAAAGTAATTAAAAATCGATTTTGAATTGGATTTTTGATCTATGAATTTATTCGAGATTTAAATGATTGGCTCCGTGATTACTCCAAGGTCATTTTCAAGCACAACGATCTTGACCAAGTTTATTATCAAGTACCAAAATTGCGTGCTTTGCGATTGCTCAGCTCGTATCATCAAGTGATATTTATAAGTAAATTAAATTAGTGGAATTATAACTATTTGGAGACAACATTAATTTTGTTTTTCAATATTGCAGTGTTTAGGCTTTGCTAATGTATATGTCTGCAATAAAAACCTCGTGTGGCGTATGTCTACAAGTATGTCTTCCTGGGCTGAATGTTTACCGCTGACCACGTCATGAGGTATATGTATACCACTAATCATCTCTTGTGACGTGATACCTACCACCAGTGGAGTACGCAGGGGGCTCCTATGTGCGCCCTCCTCAGAAACAGCAGAATGTCTATTTCAGCAATTATTTGCCAAAAATCATTCTTATGTTTCCTTTCAGGAAATTGTGAAACGTGATTGTCGGCTGGCATGTTTGTAATTGTACCACGCATTACCCAAATTTAGTGCTGCGTACGGTCGATCTCTAAAAAAAAGGTCGTCACCGCCTACTATGAAACAATTTAGACCACTGCCAACATTGATTTTAGAAATAAAGAATCAGCCCTAGCCCGTACAATTTTAATTACTGCGTTTTTCGTTCGCCAATCTCTAAAAGTATATGTTTCACACCTCCCTTAAAAAAATTTTTGCATACGCCCCTGTCTACCGCAAACCATCTACCGTGGTGTCCATCTGCCACTAACCATTTCGCACAATGTATGTCTATCAGCAACCACCACATGCAATGTATGTCTAGGCCTACTACCTTTGACCGCCACAAGCAGTGCATATCTACCACAAATCATTTCACGAGCTGTACGCTTTCTATTAACCACCTTGTGTGGTGTTGTTAGACGCGTTGCTATACTGACCGAAGCTTTGTTGATGTTGCTATGACAGCCACAGTCAGAAGATTCGCGGCAATTCCAAATACCATGAAAATAATAATGAAGACGGCGAACATTTTGATATCAAGGTCATTGAATGGTCTGCAACAATGGTGATGATGATCATGTCACAATAAAAAAATCAACGTTATCAACTCTGGAAGTGGATAACGATAAGATGTGGATGCTAATAAAAAATGTCAAATTTTTAATCATACAGCGAGTTTCTGCAAATGATTTAGATTTGTTTTATTTATATTTTTCACATTATCTTGGGCTCAAGAAAATAAAATTAAGAAGAGTAAACAATCACCACGAAGCATAACCGGTCATAGCTAATCAATCTTGATATCGATAATAAGTATTGAAAACGCCAAAGTATGTGACATAAATGCACGCATGAATGCACAGTGATTTACCTTAACCCATAAGCCTGGCAGGGTGTGATTGTTGTGACGTTGATATAGTTCATTGTGTTCGTATAATTATCCATACTATCAATTTTGAATTTATAAATATCTAAACAATTTAAAATCTTTGATCTAATGTCAAAAAAAAGGAAAATCTGTAAAAATATAAAATCATCACAATTTGTGATGAATATTAAGCAACGACTTGAAAGTTAGCAGTAATGCGCCGCGGATGACCTCTGAAGGTGGAACGGAATTCCCCGCCTTGCAGCTTCATTGAGCAAGATTTATCTTAACAATTCAACGCGTTGTTGCATAAAACAGAATCATTCTACCACAAAATTACATTAAGCAGGCTCATTAGTAACAATGTGGTTGAGGAATTGCATGATAACGATAGTCACGTGACACCTCCTAGACTTCGTTAAGCGCCTGTGATTCCTGGGGTTGCTTACCCTATTCAACAACTGCAGAGATTAAACAATACTTTTTGTATTTGATCACTAATTTATCAAAAGTTAACTTTAAAATTTTTGATGTTGCTTTCTTTTTGAGATTTTTTCTGCTGTGCTTACAAGCTACGATGGTTGACGTGATGGCTATACCGGTGGTAGTGGCTCTAGAAAAACCGCTTGCGAAGCAAAATATTGTAAAACATAGATCATTTGAAATAAAAATTTTGATGAAAAGTTTTCCTGCTGCCCTTCAAAATAAAAAACACAATTTTGTTGCGTCCTACTTTACAATCAGACATAAAATCTTTCTCCGGATCTCATGTTTTGCAGAACTACACTACTCTTGATTGGGAAAATGTGTTTAAAACAATTCCCTCCCCCATCTTTCAATTAACAAATTAATCTTTTTTAAACAACGTTTCTGACTTTCCCGCAAGCATTCCAGTTCTGCGATTGTCGTACTAGACATTTCAAACATCTTAAATTCTGTCAAAGAAGGTAGCTCTTCACATCTGCTTCAACTGGCAATGCACGTACATCAATTTAAAGCCACTGGAGCCAGTTCAATCGTAATGATACCGATTGTTATGTCATAACTTCAAATGATATCACATAACGCTAACAATGACAATTTTATTTAATTAAATATGTAATAGCAAAATGTTAACAAAACCAAGTTTAGTTGACAGCTTTTCGTCACAAACTCATGCATCGTATTTTTGAAAAGCTGTCGCAAAACATTTTCGGCAAACACGTTTTTTTCAACAAAAATCGGACACAAAATTAAAAATAATGCTTACGCCTACATGCTGGAATAATTGAGTTAATTTATAAATCGAACTATTTTAAGAGTCACACAGCAGAGTCAGATATAAAGTCTTTAAGCGATAGAAAGCTTGAATAATTGCAATCGCTTTTGCTTTCCATCATAAGCCTCCAATCGTTGTCGCTTCTCAACTACGAAACTGTTTCAGCGGAAGATTTGATTAAACCTGATGCCAGAAACCTGCCGAAAAAAGTTGCTCCAAAGCTGCCTAGCCGTTTTGTAACTGAAAATGTAGTCGTAGCCCATGTAGTCGTTCTTCAGCCCATGTAGTCGTTTTGTAACTGAAATTTTTAAAATATGCGGGGCTTACGTGTTACCACAGCTGCTTTCATCACGCCAGAAACAGTGTACTAGTAAAAGAAAATGAGGGGTGTAAACCCCCAAGTAATTATTGTTATCCCTCTTAGTGAAAGAATAAATATTTTCGTGGGGGGATGCCAAACATCCCTTCTTCGGTCGGATTATGCTTTGTAATGTTTTTCTTTAAAAAACTGCGACTTCAAAAACAAATCAAAGCAGAACTTTCACTGCATTAGCATAAACTGTATGGCTGAATAAGATGTCCGAGCATGTGCATAGCCATGCTGTAGGCGAACTCTTAAACTTAACGCATAGGAGCTATTCCCGTGTTTTATCTTACATAAACAAATCTCACAAATAATATTCGGTAATGCTCAACAAAACAATTAAACGTGTTATATGAAACAATGCAATTAATTGTGCACTAACAAGCGGCAGCTTATTAGGCCAACAGCAATTGCTGCCGTGACCCGTGCAAGTGATGCAACCTGCAGCATTGCAGCTGAAGACTAGCAGATGACTTACCGACAGCAGGGTTATTGAGTTTAAACTTAGAATATGATAGGCAACGACACCAAAACCGGGACAATTGCCCCACCTTGCCCTTTTATTTCTTTCAGTCACGGGGATACAGGTGGCAGCTTGTGCCCTTTAAAATTGATACCGCCAAGACATGAGCTCTAACTAGAACTCAATCGAGAAATATAAAGTCAGAGGACACAAACAGATCTAGCAAATTTGGAATAGACCTTCTCAAAACGGATGGATTCGGGCACAAAGCCTCATAACTAGGCAATCTAAGCGATTTGTTGCCACCTTTAAAGGTATGTGAAGGCCACTTGTTTTGAGAATCACCGACTGTACAGCTCCGTACAGGTTGGAATCCGTTTGTATTTTGATTAGAGATCAAAAAACTGCCTTGATACTAAAGTTTGTTGTCTCCTCCGGTTTAGGCTAAATGGTTGGTAAAAACATCCCCACCTCCCCCTCAGTGAAAGCTTTCTGCTTTTCACACAGACCAAGCAATTAATGCGGACTCAAGATTCATATCAAATGTTCTTTCGTCTTCTTGCTCCGCTTCTGAGCAAAGCTTTCTAACGGAGAGAATTAAGATTATTACAATTATTTCAAGTCAAGTGGCGCAATTATTGGTTACGTCTAACTAAAATTATCCAAAGAAGCAATGCTTCACAACAATACTCATGTTTTTTTTAGTGTCGTAACAATTCCACAAGCAAAACCGCAAATTAAAAAAAAATGACTAAATCGAAATGACTTAAAAACGTCCTAAAGGAACTGTCTCAGTAGCCTAATAACGTCACTATCGAAAACAAATAATATCTCACTTACTTTCATTGCCTAAATAAATTAACGTTTTTGACGCACACACGTTATAGTAAAATGTCAACTAAAATTGGCAACGTCTCAATATTAATGCAACATCACAGTTTGATGTCAGAATTACAAGGAGCACGAAATTCAATTGTTGAGTTGATAATATCACCTCATGTGTAAATTGTTCATCGCGTTCGTTATGCACTATCGTCATTCCCAAAAATGTACAATAATACTAGTTTTCGCAGCTACCAAGGTCATAAAACGTAGATCTGCAATCATCTTGTTGCATCCTATTATGACAATAACAAACTGGCTTTAATATTTTGTTTATGGCTTGACTTGGAACCGAAGTAAAGACTGCATTGTTTGCTGAAACTTTCTGACTTAACTCGTCCATTTCAGAACATTAGCAGTTGCGAATCTAAACTTGAATTCAACGACTAGCTTAAAATAAACTCGTAGTCGGTAGCTTATGACAAGTTAACGAGTCATTTATGACTGCAGTAATTATAGCGCGAAATTCCTTTCATCAACACGGTGAAGCTAAAACATATTTTTGTCAAAAAACTTCCCTTTGATTCGTATTTAAAAAACTTTTTCAAAGCTTTTTTTGTTATAAACGTGTTATTAAGAAGGACAAAAATAGATATTGATGCCAAAATTAGCGGCGTGTGTACAGTCATCGTCCTATTGTAATCAACATGCTCCCGTTTATGGCAAGCAAGGTAAAAATAGCAGTCAATAAATGTGAATTGACCAATTGTAACAATGAGGTAGTATATTTACATACGTGATGTTGCCCGATTTCCCAAAATACCCTTCCATTTTGTAAAGAGCGCGATAGACTGCTATTCTACTGCTTTTTAAACTGTTGCGATCAGTTAGCGCTGTTTGTCCTAATTTTAAGGAAATCACTTCATGAATATTTAACTGCTTGGAGAGATGCCGTTCAATGTCATCGATTGTAAGAAACGTGGCTTTGTTGATATCGTCACCTTGGTCACTCCGATGTCTCACTAATTTTGACACTAAAATAGATCTAAAATTGGTCGATTTAATTATCAGTATTATCATTAACAAAAAAAGGGTTGATAAAAAAAGAGTTAGGACTGAATTCCCATTACGTCACTCTCGAGAGCACACCGCCACAATTTAAGCATAGTAGAAGCCGTTTACTTTAGAGTTGAAATCGTTGCAGGGGCTGTTGAAATTGACGGATAAAACAAGAAGTGGTCGAGGGGTGCACAGAGGTTGCCTATAGCTTAACCAGTTGGAGGATAGAGGAATAAACAAGAATATATCCGGAAAAAATTTATCAAAGCCCTGTTTTTGAATGGATTCCTTAGAACAACATCATTAAATCTTTTTGAAACTTTTGAGTCTCACAAGCAAAATTTGAAACACTCCCCCGACATTTTTAGTGAGCCATTTCCTTGATGATTAATATGCTTTCAGCACAGTCCTTATGTGAAATCCATACATTGCAGAAATTACGTTTTGAACCGCTCGCGTGTGTATGTGTCAACAATATATTTCCAGCTAAAAGCTCTGATATTATGAAAGACCCTCATCACTTCAATTTTTATCAAATATTTAAAGAATGAAATATGTATTTGCACCTGATATAAGTGAAAGCATCGAAAGCAATTAGTAGAAATTATGTAGCAGTTATTTGGATACGATGATAATACGCGTTTTATCAGGAATCTAACTCTAATTCAACAAATTTGCGCCAATTTTGATAAACCATCAAGCATCAAACTCATAAATAAAAGCATCAAAATCTGTTGCATATTATTTATTATCGAACAAAATCAATTTCGTCTCAATGAGACATCATCGATTGTTAATAAGTGTCTGCATATAAAAAAAAAAAAATATATTATTAATAAAAAGCACCTGAAAAAACAGGGCTAAAATCAACAAAATTAGATTGCGAAACGTCACAACAAAGGCCCTAGTAAAATATAATAACATCACAGGCAATTCTGTTATAAAACAAATGTCACCTCAGGTCGATAACAAATAAAAAGTTATTATAAAACAAAAGTTCGAAGGAGCGGCAGTTAGTTAAAGAGTAATATAAAAAGAAAGACGAAATAGAGCAGAAAAAGAATGAAACGAAAACAAGAGAGAAGAAAAAAGTGAGTGGTAATCATAAAAAAAGAAACAAGGTACACAGGAGCAAAAAGATTTAACCCTCAGCAGGTACCATGAGATTTAATTCTTCATTTAGTACCATGGGGTCCAATTGACCCCAGTGCTTAAAATTGTTCGAAACTGTTTAAAATAGAGTGCTAATACTTATAGAAACGAGGAAAATGACATAATTCATCAGTATCCTTTCAATTTCTTAGGATAAAGCACAAAAAATTTTTAAAAAATCAATTTTATTCATGAATAGCCACAGCGAATAAAAAATGGTAAAAATAAGAACACTTTTTAATTGAAACTGCTGGTCATAGAAATATTCGGACAGGATTTAGTCAAACTTCGGGATAGCATGTAGTGCACAGAGTCACCCTATGACTTGTACATATATGTGTTTTGCAATCAACACAAACAGCTTTAGTTTTTCTGTCCGATTTCCTAGGACATTGTGCACATCTGGCTTTCAGACCCGTTTGTGTTGGGCTCTCTGCGGAATTTACATCGCGTTCTTCAGCTGCATGATCTTCACGTTTTATACCACAACTATCAATTATTTGTCGAACTTGTTTGGGAGTTTGAATTCCATATAGCCGTTGCTTAGCATATGGTTCAATGAGAGACCTAGCAACACTTTTCATAAAGTAAGTTCTCTATCTCTCTTATTGGCACCAAATGCTGGCACATTTGCTGACATAATCACAAAAGCATTTGCAATGGAACAGTCTAGTATTCCGTAGAATAGTCTCATTGGCCAGCGGTTTGTTCTTCGTGCAGTTGTGAAAAGACTACATTTTTGATCATGACTGTCAACACCGCCCTTTGTTTTATTGTAATACATATTTATTTCTTCTGTGTTGCCGTCAGATTGTTTTGTTTGATGCATGCTAGATAAGAATACTACTTTCTTATTTTTCTTTGGCGTGACAGATAACAAGGTGTAATCATTCTGCTTGTCGAATCCATAGCGAACTGCTGCCGCATTTGATTTTGTCAAAAAACATGGGGGAATACAAGTTTTGTTCTTCTTCAGTGTTCCTACTAAAGCAAACTTCCGTCTTTTTAGTTCTCTTGCCAAAGCAATAGAAGTACGCTCGTATAGTTATCTGTAGTAATATTTCTATTTGTAATATTTCTATTATCTGTAGTAATATTTCTATTTGTACCTTCAATGCAATTAACTAGGCCAAGAACAGCTTTTGTTGGAACTATAAGTCCCATTCCGCTAGTGCTAGCATTCTAGCAAGGTGTTTTTGATAAAATGAAACTCTGCAATAATTAAAGCTCAATTGGCAGTGCAACAACGAATTCTTTATTTAAGCATTTTAAGCCTCTAAGCTAGGGGTGGGCAACCTACGGCCCGCCGGCCGCATTCGGCCCCCGAGAGCATTTTGTGCGGCCCGCGAACACTTTCAAAACTTCAGTAAACCTGAGTGACGATGATAGGAGGGGAAACAAATGCTGTATTAAAGAGCCAAAAACTTTACATGCCACGATGAAAAAGGCATTTGTCAGTTTGCACAGACGCATTTTCCGTCTATTCAGAGGGTGATGACCTTTTTTTATGGAGACCATCATGTTCACGCTCTATAATACGACAATGCAAGAAAGTGTGACCTTTTTTTGGATATTTTCGTAAGCACTGGCCATTGGCCAACTCTTCAGTGATCAATGCGGCCCTCCGGCTAAAAAGTTTGCCCAACCCTGCTCTAAGCCAAGCTTCTTGGTATTTTTTTTGCGCGCTTCAACTCGCTCTGTGATGTCATGTCACAATGCCGCCTTGTACGACCAACACGCTACCAAAGATCATCGTTTAATTATTTTTTAAAAATTACCTCGTTTTCACAAAATTTGTTTACTTGAAAAGTGATCTTATGACCTGTGACCCCATTTCTCAACTGATTTTCAAATTAGAATAAAATAAAGGGTATTTGAAGGCAATCACGATAATGCATGACATGCACATTTACTATTAGTTTTTACATTAAAAACTGAACATTAAGATCTGTAGTGAAATATTTTATTGCTCCAAAAAGTGATTATTAGCTGACCAAAGACAAGTAAGTTTAATTTATGAAGGTGTATGATGAGGTGCTAACAATCGGTGTCGTATGACTGCTGAAGAAATTTGCTTTCCAGCCATATGTAACTCTAATACAGTAGCTAGGGCTAAGAATTAGTTTATAATGGCTGATCAAAAATTTGGTTGGCATACATCATGTTACATTTTTAGTTAAAAAACTTTCCTACTGGGCTTGAAACTTGCATTTTTCAAAAACGTCAGTTTCTTGGTACGTTTTGACTATTTTTCCTAGCAAGCATAATTCTTTGGCGTTAACATATCTAAATTTGCAAAAATTCATCAAAAAATGAAGATTTTGAAACTTGTGAAATATACACACTCCACTACTTTTTTCAAGCAATAAACACCGATTAATAACAAATTGAGTTTTCTACTGGTATTAGAATGTATTTTTAATAATGGGGTCATTAAGAACCCAAGGTACTGCTAACGTGATTTTTTTCATGGTACTAGAGCAGGGTTAAGGCTTTATCGATTTCCTGCAAAAAATCGGTACTTTTGATTTTGTAAGGACAATTGCTTAGGTCAACAACACATTCACTTTTTAATGCTCTTCTCACAAATATCAATTCGGTGAAGACAGCTAAACCGATATTCCAAAACACGACATTACTGATGAGGGCGCTGTTATTGTAACAACGTAACCGCGAGTGTTTGCTTTCGGGTTGGTTTAGTCTTTGTCTGGCTGCGTTTATGCCAAAACCAAGCAACATGAGCTCAGCCAAAGACGTTAACCCATACAAATACCTTTACAGTTTACAAAAAAGTGGTTCAAATATTTACCAGTTTGTCACGAAAATACTCGTACTTATTGATTACTTTTCGTCTTTCCACCACTTTGATATGCTTTCAATTCAAACACTTGCTTAATTTAACGGATGAAAGTTCGTTATGTTAAAGGAAGCTAATGATGGATAAAGGGCGAACAAGACGTTGCCAGGAGCTCCATAAACTTGAAAACTTGAAGTGGGTTTGCGCAACTCTCGCAAATATTTTTTCTTATCGTTTGCATTTCAAAAAAACGATTGTTTTGTTTTGGAACGAGATTTGGCAATGAGAGAAAACATAAACTTTTTATTACTGTTTTTATAACTATCCATTGGTTAAGCCGGCTTGGCCGGCTGAACCGATGTTGTTAACTTCTACATTACATATTGTTAGGGCCCTGCCGGGCAACGCCGGCTAGTATTATACAATGCACAACATAAATACCGAAATTTTTGCAATCTAAATATTGACGTAACTTAATGGCATGATCTTGCTGGTGTGTAGTAGAGTGGTAGGCCTCACTATATTTTTGTGTTTGCAGTGGTTGCCACACAAAGCACAGTTTAGATTATGAGGTAAAACTTGAAATTGTCGTATATACCCATTAGTCGCACTTTTTTGACCCGAAAGCTAGTTCGAAAATTGGAATGCGGCTTATAGTCGATGCATTCAAAATTACCTAAACTTTCTGAAGAAATTCGACGAACTGAAAGTGGAAGAAGCTATAACGCTTTGAAGTATTTTATCAAAGCGTTATAATTGCAATAAAGCACAAATCGTTTACAGTACATATGTATTTAAATATTTGCTTAATTTTGTATCAGACAGTGTGATGATATGTCTCAATTCTTTAGTTTAAAGGCTTTGTGGTATTAGACTTGTTTGTTGTATTCCAAAATAGCGTGCCGTGATGATGAATATTTACATTTTTTGTTTTATTAAAATTGTCAAATTTAAATGCATCTTATTTTTGGGTTACTACTGAGAGGGCAAGTTTTAGACATCTAAAGAAGGTGCGGCGTATACACGGGCGGAGGGCTAGTACATTGGTATAAACGGTATTTTATTTCCAATGATAAAAGGATTTTTGTAAATTCTACCAGCGTCAGGTTTTAGTCAAGGCTCTTTATTAGTTAGCTTCAAAGTATCATCGAATGGCGCAGCCCATATTATTCACTGTGTTTTTGCTTGATTTTTTGTTTTATGTCCGAATTGATCTTTACATGCAGTTTTTTGCTATGTTGATAAATTTTTCCGTAAGGTTCTTGATAAAATTGGAACGGACGCATTTCGGTTTAAGTTTTTCAGAAGCATCTTCACTAGTCAACACAAAATTTCTTTCTGGGATGAAAATAGCCGCCCTTTAATAAATTTAGCGCGCTCATTCTGAAAATGAGATTATTTGATGCTCCTTTCAAAAATACTGCAGGCGCCCATGTTTCAAGATGTTTGAGAGTAGTGAGATCACATGTTTTATCATGAAAATAGCTAGGTTTATAAAAGATGGAAATGCAATGTGCATTCCTCCTATACCAATAAGAAGCTTTTCAGCAAAAGAAATGAACGAAAGTTATCATGGAGGTCATATCTCAAGATAGTACAAGTGCTGTAAAAAGATTTCGCTAATTCATTTCATCCACAGAGCTCAAATAGGAGTGCATCATATTAATTTTCGTGATAAACAGTAAAATACAAGAGTAAAGACAGGCCAGCAAAAATTCACCTAATTTAGACTAAATAGAAAAGGCTTCTAGCTGACGCAAATAAACTTGCTAAGTACAGTAACAGTACAATATACAGGGGGGTGCAAAAGTAGGTATACAGTGATTAAAAAGAGAAACAAATACATTGCACACTGCGTTTATTATACAAACAAAGAAATTTCCTTTAATACGAATTAAGAAGCAGATTCAATAAGAAGGACGTGTAATCAAAGACCCTAATCACTTAGGTACTCAAATTGTTTGCCGTCAGCATTCACACACTCCTCCAATCGAGAACTGACACTCATTCACACTAAAGAACAAAGGTCTTCATTGGCATCAATTTCCTGACAAGCCTCCAAAATGAACTGACTCATGTCTTCAACAGTGCGTGGACTGCGTGCGAAAACCTTCTCCTTAACAGTTCCCCCCCCAAAAAAGAAGTCCGTGAGCGTGGCTGCCATTCGATGGGTCCCCGGCGTCTAATCCACCTGTTGGGAAATTTTGAGTCAAGTAGTGTACGCACATCGAGTGTAAAATGAAGTGGTGCCCCATCTTGCTGAAAACAAAAGTCATCATCTTGGTATTTGTGCACGTACCTGCGGTATTATTGTATCCTCTAACATTGTATCTTTTGCTTCAGCATATCATGTCACCAATTTTTCTGATGTGATACTACTGTATACCTACTTTTGCACTCCCCTGTATGTATCTATTGAAATACTTGTACTGTGTTCTTTTTGTTTACAATTGAGCTCTTTTAACTACGAGTATAATAACTTGTTAAATTAGCTTTCAGTGTATTTTGAAATGCCTCGTGTTTGTATAAATTCTTTAGATAATCTGTTATATCCGTGAGGAACTCACCGTGTCTTCGCCAAAGCGTGTCTTGACCACTAGAACAAGAAAAGCTTATCATCAGTATTTTGTTTGTAAAGTCGGAGATCTGAACAAGCCTTGGTCTCACATATGCTGCAATTTCTGTGTGACGACCCTTAACAAATAGTTGAAGAAGAAAAGAAAGACAATGCCATTTGCAGTGCCAAGAATTTGGAGAGAACCTACAGATCACGTAAACGATGGTTACTTTTATATCACGCCTTTCATGAAAAAAGGATTCAACAGGAATATAAAGTATTTAATAACAAACCATTTGCAATTTGTTCTGTACCTCACAGGGACGAGCTACTTATTCCTGAACCATGTGAAGTAAATCTGTTGAGTTCGAATGATCCAAAAAGCGATGAATCAGGATGGAGCATCTTTCAAGTAGATCTGCAACAAGTTTCCTGTATTAAGCAAAGCAAAGCTCACAGAAGATATCTTGGTTGGACTTAAATCAACAGGCTATTAAAGGATGAAGATTTTGATTACAACTTGTCTGCAACGGAGAAAGTTGCCTAAAATGCATTTCGAAATGTGGCAACACAACTTTCTCAGGAATACAAAAGCTTCAAATTATATTGAACTGGTGGAAGACATGACAGATTCTCACAAAAATGTGGGGTGCAACATGTCTTTGAAAATTCACTTCTTACATTCACTCTTGAATTTTTTCCTTCAAACTGTGATGACGTAAATGACGAGCATAGGAAGCGTTTGCAGCAGGTATTGCAGTCATAGAAAATCGGTACCAAGAAAGATGGAGCTCATCAATTTTAGCTAATTACTGTTGGACTCTTGCTCAAGATCAACAAGACTTATCTTACAGCAGGAAAACTAAGAGAATGCGATTGTTAAATGCACATTTCTCAATATTTAAATATGCACATTTCTCAATATATTAGAACATGCACATTTCTCAGCCAATACCTTATGTTTCATATTGTTTTACAAACATTTTTGCAACAGAGCTAATTTTCTGTGGTTGTGGGTCACTTAGGTATATTTTTTGCTGTTATATGAGCAGTCTGAAAGCTGTAATTTAGATCAGGGATGTGGAAGCGGAAGCGGAAGCTGGAAGCCTTCCTGTAGAAGCGGAAGCGCAAAAAATCTACCGCTTCCGCTTCCACATAGGTTATTTGACTTGAAAAGTAACTTGGCTAAAAAGTTTGTCCATTTACCGATGTAGACTAAACTGTGAAGTTGCATTATAGATCTGAATGAACTTGCGATATCAGTTGCGCGAGAGAAAAAGAAACAGTATAACTAGCTTCATATTTTATATCGATCACGGGAAAGAAAAAGATAATTTGAGCAATCAAACGTAGCGAACAAAATGATGATTTCATTAAACATAACTAGCCTTGATGTGGGGGTTGAAAACGTTGAAAAAGAAATTATACACGACGGAAACAATTTGATCACTCTAGATCAGTGCTCTTCAACAGAGGTTTCGCAATACATGCAGTTGTGTTTTGTAAGTTTTAAGGGCTTTGTGAGGGGTCCGCGAAGGTTCTTCGTTTATTATTAGTATTTATTTCTTGTTTCAGTATGCTGAATTCTTATGTGTAATGGTATTCCATGTATATAAATAGTTAGTAATGGAATCTTGTGATAGCAAGTTGCAGACTGTGACGTAATTCTGTTTACAACTTTAAGAATGTCTGAATTTACTAACTCCCTTTGTTACGTAATAGTGCGTCTGTAATTTCAATTTTGCTGTTGTTGTTATTTGATCCCTTCCGAGGGATGGGGGCATGGCGGAAGATTATCGAGCTCCAGAAGCCGGGTAACTCCCAAAGACCTGGACCAGAGGTCGTAGAGAGTCAGAGAGTCGCCAAAGAGCGAACGGCGTAAAAGGTCCGTAGCTGGACAGTGCAGAATGAGATGAGAGATGTCCTGGGACGAGTGTCTGCAGGCGCTGCAGTAAGGATTCTCGATATTGCCAATTATAATTTGATATGAGCTTAACAGTAGGCTGTGCTCTTTGCAGCGAAGGTAAGAGGGAACACAGCGAGCGTGACGAGGGAGCACAAGTTCTTCAGTGGAAATCGGGGGAACCTGTGTGTCAAAGAATTTAGATGAGACAGTACGCCTCCAGTCTGAGAAAAGATGAGGGTGGATACGAGAGATAAAAGGAGAGAGAGAGACTACAAGGGATTACAGAGGGGACGAGCAGCGCTCCCCTTCCGGCCAGCTCATCAGCCGCGTCGTTTCCCGGAAAAAACGAGTGTCCGTGGACCTATTGCAGCCTTGTAGAACAGGAAGAGAGAGAAACAGCTCATGCCAGAGAGATTGAGGTAAAAGGAAAGATGGATAAAAGGACAGAATGGCGAGGACAGAGCGAGACTCAGACAGGAGGAGGAGAGATGAAAAGTGGCAGACTTTTTGGTGCTGCCAAGACCAGCAAAGAGCTCGCAGAATGCCGCAGGTTCCAGCAGAAAAACTTGAGCATACTGGGCCTGCTGAAAAGAAAAAGGTGGCCTCAGTGCCCAAGAGAGAGCAATTAGCAAGTACGCCAGAGCCGCTATTGCCAAAAGGAAAGAAAGAGAGCCGTTTGTCCAAAGAACCAGATCGTGAAGAGGGCATTCAGTGTCAGAGAATAAAAGAGAAACGAATATTCCTCCGCAGAAGCACAGTGACAGTCAAAGTAAAAAGCAAAGTCATCTCAAAGAGCTTACTGAAAATTGAAGCAAGAGGGACGTTCGTTGAAGCAAAAGACAGGAGAAAGAGGGACGGTTTGGAGAATTGGTAGGTGATTAGAATCCAGGTCCTGAAGCATCTTCCAGAAGCAAGAGAGTAGGGAGCGAAGGAGATGTTAGGAGAGGAGCGACTGCCAGAGGAGCGATTGCTCCCACGGGGGTCAAAAGCACCTTCTGAGCCACAAAGGGGGTGATGGTAGTTTCAGTCCCCCAGAATGAAAAGATTTCTGAAGATTTAAAAAATGAAAAGAGAAAAGGAGTCGGTTCTGCTATCTTTCGGAGAACAACGAATAGGGAGAGCATAAGCATTTAGGAATGAAAACGAGGAGGAGTTGTTTAGAGAAATGTTGACCCCTACATAATCAGAATAGAGGTCAAGCGAAGAAAGAGAAGAGGTAGAAAGTTTAGAGAAGAATAAGCCCTGCCTGACGAAAATGATGATGCCGCCTCTAGCGTGTGTGGCATCAGTAGAAAAAATACTGGACTGGGGGTGGTTGCGATCAGATCGCAGAGCAGAGAATCCAGGGATCCGGAAAGAGGAAGATGAGTTAAGGTTAGATTCCTGGATACAAATAGGGTCAACGAGATGAGACGAAATAAAGGGCAGAAGTTCAGTGCTCTTGGCTCGAAGACTCCCAGGATTCCATTGAAGAACCCTGAGGGAGTCAGGGAGAAGAGGAAGCAGGAGGTGTAGAAAAACATCCTGAAGCATGAGGCGGTGGTGAGGGTGCAGAGGGAGAAGATACTAAGTGGGTGGAAGGGGACAAAAGGTTTGAAAGCGAGGGTGGGGTGGGAGTGCTGCATTAGCAGAGGGGCCCAGATGGGCCAGATTGAGCCGTGGAGGTATAGAAGCTGGAGGAGTCCGAGGAGGAAGTCACAGTGTTGGTAGGTATGGAATCTCTAGAAGAAGCAGAGATGCAACAAGGAGGGCAGCTTCAGGAGTGTGAGCTGCAAAAAGTTCTGAATCATGAAAAGGAGAGTAGGGAGCACTTTAAATGAACCCATTTGGAGCAGGTGCAGCATTGCACCGACCTATCATGCCAGGTCACATTTCCAGCGCACACTGAGCAGGGAAAGACGAGGCAAAGGTTAGGATAAACGTTGCCGCTCATCAGGAAAAGGAGAAGAATAAAGAGACGGGCAAGAGAGAGGCAGGAGAGGAGAGAAGACAAGAGACCGATTTTAAAAAGGCTGCGTGCTGCCTTTCTGCGGTTATTCAGGGGCAGCACGGCGAAAAAACGGTTTGTGTGGGGGGAGTGCCCCGGGGCAACTGGGACCTTCGAGAAGGCCAACTGCCATTTCGACCCAAGCAAATGGGATTGGAGAAGGCACCACCACGTTGAGACGGCTGTTTATTGGTGCAGTTCAATTTTGCTCGCTTTATATACTGTA
Organism: Trididemnum clinides; assembly: GCA_963675345.1. Lineage (NCBI taxonomy): Eukaryota > Metazoa > Chordata > Ascidiacea > Aplousobranchia > Didemnidae > Trididemnum > Trididemnum clinides. The sequence goes on along the minus strand of OY776289.1, from coordinate 31,551,770 downwards.
AATAGGACAGAAATTTCCCACTTCACTATTCAGAAAGATTAAAGTCAATACGTGTTTTGGGGACAGATAGAAAATCCGTATTGATGACTAGAGTTTAAAGTTAACTCAAAGTCACAGTTAGTTGATGATAGAGAGGGAAAATCCGCGCTATATCGATGTATAATTTCCTATTGTGACCGCAGGTTATTGTCGAGAGCTGTAATATGTGGTCATACGGTTTAGATCTGAGAAGCATTAAGTTAACTTTTGTAAAATTGTTTGTAAGTAGTGAAGGAACTTGTAATAACTGTTTATTCAATGAAGTTTTTAATAAATTATTTTTTGAAGTGTAGTAACGAAATATTTGATTTTCTTACAAGCAATTCGTGATTTCTAAATTTTTGTTAGTGGGGGTTCTGTGACAAATGCGAAAGTACATCAGGGGTTTCGCGATGACAAAAAGGTTAAAGAGCACTGTTCTACATTCAACACGAATTCTAATATCTGAAAAAAAGAAACACAGAGTAGTTCGGGACAATAAGCTTAAGCGAAGTACCTAAAGTAATAGCAATATATGGATAGGTTTTTGTCTCCTCAAAATGATAAAGTGTAGGGGAAGGCAGGCTACAGACCCACAAAAATTAAAAAATTCTCAACAGTCGTTTTCTCGTTTTTTGTTGGTGGAAGCGGAAGCGATAGGTTTGGAAGCGGAAGCGAGAGGTGTGGAAGCGGAAGCGGTTGAAAAATAACCGCTTTCACATCCCTGATTTAGATGTATAGGTAGTTAGCTTGAGGAGGTAAAATCCATTTTTTAACTCTAATAGGACCGGGCTTTTTTTTGCTTTCTATGTCTAGGGAGGTCGATTCCACCCTTGCACTTTGGCAGCTAATAACTTTTAAACCGCTCACAATAGCGATTCCGTATCTGCTCAGATAGGTGCAGAATTTATTTTGCAATCTAATTATTTACTTTTGGCTATGATTAGATTAATAGCGTTTAATTTATTGTAAATTAAATGCAGAGCATTAGGTTTTTGAATGTAATTCAAAACAAAGAAACAGCACGCAAATTTTCTTTTTTCGTAGTGTTTTCTCATCGACTTGTGGTTTTGCGATCGCCTAAGCGCAATATATCACTATCAGCTACCAGGTAGAAAGTTCAACAACTCATCATCAATTTGCCATTTTGCCTTTTATGAGGAATTTACCAGCCGTGATGTTTGTATAACATTTCTTACGTTGGACTACTTGCCATATGCCAAGTGTCTACTCTCTAGATTTTTGTAATTTAGTTGACTGTTTGTAAATGCGAAACAGGATGTGAAATTTGCGACAATTCTAAAACTTTTTTATTTTTGCCGCCGAAGACCTTTTTTCTTTTTGATGATCATTTAATTTCGATCTTGATTTTTGACCAAATTAGCCAGCTAGAATTAATTAGTTGTCCAAGTCTGCGCATGTGATAAGTTGCACAAAAAAAAGTACTCAAGCAAACTTAAGTTTGGATTTGCTATAAAAATTTGTGACATCAAACGATTGTAAACTTTGATTGTTATTATTAGCAAGTTTGCCCTACAACGATAGGTCTATGTAGCCTATCTTTTATCTTTCCCTCCATAATAACACCAATACGGCAGTTTTGTTTCCCTCTGGAGGTGTCATACATATTTATACAGTCCTTACAGTTTTTATATTCAATTGGGATTAATTATAATGCCACCAATTTGAGCTTTATCGTCGTAACTTGTGCTTTGAGGCGTTAGTGAATTTAGAGCTATTAATTAAAAAAATCACTTGCAATTAACAGAACACATTACAAATGTGAAACAAAATAGGCTATTTCTGGACTAGCTGATATATTGCAGTCATACGCCATGCTGTTTCTGCTTATAGTTTATCGTCTGATATGAAAATACGGGAACACTACATTAAATTTACGGGTAATATCAACAATACATATATCATCGACAAAAGTAGCAATACGCTTGTATGTTTCAAAAACAACTAAGGCAGTGCAATTTTATCCGTAAGTGTAAGCCTAACAACAGTTTAGTCTTGCAAGCAAAAATCACAAATGCGAATACAAAGGCTTTGCGCACTTTTGACGCTGCTCAATTGCTTAGAAATTTTGTTTTTCTTTTCTTTAATCTTATGCATGCATCGCATCGCCTTTGTTTTTTACTTTGATGAGGAAAAAAGCCAATTGACGTTTTTACATGCTTGGAGGCAGAGGTGCCAGAAAGTCAGAAGGGCAAGGGGGGCAGATTTTTCAAAGGGCACTTTCAATACTGTAGGTACCGTCATTACCACCAACATTGCTCTCAAATACTGTCAAACAATTAAACATATGTTGTCGCTCTGAAAGTACCAACATTTTTTCCATTTTAGCAACAATATCATTAGACATATGTCTTTTTTCTGCCGTTAACAACTTGAGACCTGGCACATGTTCAGCTTTGTTTTTATTAAATTGATAGAAATTAGATTCAAAAGAATCTCCACGTTGGATTGCTAACCCTTGTCTTAGTAGAGTTTTTAAGGTCGAAAAACTTGCTCCCATTCCAGCTCTACGAAGTTGCTGCAGCGTCTTGTCTTTATCATAAATAAAAGAAGCAATTGACTCATTTTTCCCTTCCAACATAAGCTTTTTTTCATCCATGTTTTGTGAAGTTCAGAAGCATTGTATTTTTTTAGTTTTTCCATTCCTTTTTTCCAGTTGCTAAAATCAAGTGTTTCATTTGCAAATGGGCTTCGTTTCTTCTCTGATTCTGTAGCTAAATCGGCACAAACTTTGCAAAAAGCTTTTTTAATTTCCCGATTATATGCCAATCATTGGAAATTATCAAACTGCTTTTTTTGAGAAAGTCTTTCCTCTTTGCAAACTGCAGACAGTGACACTGTTTCGACCTATCAGCTCTCTTTAGTGCAAAGAGACCCGATAGGTCGAAACAGTGTCACTGTCTGCAGTTTGCTAAGTGCATCGCTAGTCTCTTGCATTACTATATATGTAAGACCTTGTGACCACTAGGCTGTGACAGCACTATTATCCTAGCAGTTGCTAGACTTAGTGCACCTCCGACAACCGCCACTGATTCACGAGTGATACGGCTTCGCAGAGTACTGACAGACCTTCCACCAAGTAAATCAAGTATAGGTCCCACAAGTGTGGCGGTCTAAGCTATGCTTTATTAAAAGCCTCTAGCTTCTTGTCGGTCACCAAGTGCACTAAAGAGACCTGATAGGTCGAAACATTGTCACTGTCTGCAGTTTACTAAGTGCATCGCTAGCCTCTTTCCTCTTTGTTCCTATTATTTTCTCGATCAGTTTCGGAGAGGTTTTTAGCATCAAAAATACAGCACAGTTTAGGATCAAAATCATTCACATTAGAACCACTTGTATTTCTATATATCGACACCGTCGCATCACATGTTGGTCTTGCAAAATCCAAGCCCATGTCGTTTTCAGAATTTGCAATGCCGTCACCGGTATTTAAATTGTCGTTGGTGTCAACATCTTCAGCGTATGGAGACCTCACGGACACGTTACTGTGACATTACCATCATGCACGCCTCTCCCACAGCTACTGGTAGCAAAAAAATATCGGTGATTTTTGTTTGCCCCGCTAATAATTCTGCTTTTCCCAATTCTTTCTGAACTTTGTTGGTCCGACGTTATTTCCCAGGCATTTAAAAGGTCAACAAACTTTTGCGCCATCAAAAGAATGCGTAAGTTATCTTACTAACCAAATATCTTGAAAATTAATTATTAGTGTTTTAACAAGCAATACAAAAACTGTAACTTGGCCAAATGATTTAATGTTTGAGTTTAGTTTATCCTGCTTTTGTTTGGGAGTCAGTTTCTTCCAAAAGCTATGCTCCCCCGGTGACTTCTTTTGCAGCTGCAATGCAATTTTTTTTATACCTTCACTGCTCAGAACCGGTAATCTGCATGCAGCTGTTATATTTGCATGAAGAGCATAAAACAAATGAATTGAATTTGGTCTCTCAAACTCAACCAGCTTCAATCAAACTGCCTTAATCTGTTAACCACAAGTTTTTCTAGGATTAATGCCGTTTCTGAAGTTCATCACAATTTAAAATTTTAGCTTTAAGTTTCATCCCTCAATCAGCTTTCACGAGCTAGCTAAAAAAACGTACAGTGTAGTACAGCCTACTGCAAGTTGCTACCAATTTTTTACTGTGCTAACTGCTTTCATGCACAATCGGGTCATTTGCTAAATCTATTGTCACAAACAATTAAATTTTTTCTGCATTGGATAGGACTGAATAGGCCAGCATTGAGATTTCATGCTTGAGTAACTGCGGACAATGGTTACAATGGAAGTGAAACTACTGATACCTTCGGTATACTGTGATGCAGATATAGAAAGATATATACACACTTACAGGTTATAGAGCAAGCGTTTTGCTTCGTTACTATCGTACTGGAATGCAAAGGACAATGCTGCCCCCTTCCATTCCGGGACCTCTGTTTGGAAGATACTATCTCAATTTTGCGAGCTACAGAAAAATTTTGCCAATTAAACTTCGTTGCTCTGTATGTGGATGAATCAAACACGTAGCTAGTTCAAATCTGAATTCTACAGATTTTATGTTACGAGGCTGCAGATCATTGTTCATTGCATATATCGTGCTAGGGTTCACTCGACATGTGCCCAAAACGTAAGAAAATGCATTTATAGTTCAACGCTTTGACATTGATTTACAGCTGTAGAATGCCATTTTCTGATCAATAATGTCTGTTCCTCGTTTTGAAAAGTGGTATAGTTTGTAAATAGCGGGTTTGCTGTTGTTGTCATCTTTTGTAGTTCCAAGAAGCGGTGGCACTGTTAACAATAATAAAACATTTCGCTTTCGTGAACTTTTGGTTTTTACCACATACGAGTGCAAATTTAATATGCTGTTATCCTTTTCCCAATAGGTCGTTTGAGCTATTTCTTATGAGCGTTATGCAGGAAGATGTATATACACTGCGTCAGCGCTCATGCTCTATACATTTTTGCAATCAGCAAACAAACTTCAGTTATGTTTACAAAGCAAAAAATGTCAAGATATCTATACTCAACGGGTATAATGTGTAATATATTTTTTAGAATAAGAAATGTCATATCATTTCAAATATATGGTTGAAATTAAATGCTGGTAATTATTTTAGCTGTAGCCTATCGTTCTGCAAACTGTTTTGATTTACGCATTATGTTTGTGAAAACTACTGCAACAATTACGTAACAAACACGAACTTCTTTATACGATCAGTATTCTTTAGACCAGTGGTTCTCAACCTTTTTCGTGCTTTGGCCCACTTCGATGAGCCACAAATTTTTGTGGCCCAGTTTATTGACGTGGCCAACTTTTTCCGTATGCCGTAGCCCACTTTGATTACGTCTGTGATAAGATGATGACAAAATTGCTGCGATCAGCGTCAGAACTCATGGCAGCGGAGATGATCTCCAAAAAAAGGTTATTGCCTCCCCAGTGCAGAGGATGGTCTGTCCTCGGGCGGAATCGGAGTTGACTTACAAAGGAAAATAAGGTCATTGCGCCTCCAATTCATGGGTACTGGTCCGTATGGCTGTTCTAATGCACCAGTATTTCTTAACCTCATTTGGCTTGCAAACCCATTATTAAAGTACGCAAACGTCTGTGGCCCACCCGACTTACGTGCTGTGGCCAACCAATTGAGAATTAATGTTTTAGACAATCAGTCACAGATTACTGACCAGTGATTTGAAGCAATAATGCTCATTGATATGATTATGTGTTAAGCCTTTGATTAGATGAAGAATCTGAAGATCACTAGACTATATGCACAATTAGTCAATTACCCATTTTACGCAAGTTTGTTTTAGGTACCACACACTATAGAGTCTAATTCATGCACTAGCTGTGGAAAAATGAATGGCTTTTTGTCAGCAACTTTTTGGGAGGAAGGAGACAATCTCTAAATTTTTCAATATTTTGCATTAAGTTTACGTCATTCAAAATTTTTATGAGAGAAAAATAAAAATTTGATTGGCGTGAGTGCTGGCCTCTTCCTTTTCCCCTTTTAGTTACGAAAACAGGTTTGTTTATAACAAATAGTAATTTCGCAACCATCACTTTTGCAACGTCATTTTGAGAAAAGGAGGATAGTCCCTTCAATTTTTCTTCACTGCTCCCAAAGTACATCCACGACCTTTCGAATTATCAGCTAAAATGACTGAATAATCAATGTGCATTTGCATGTTCCTTTCGGCTGCACCGTTCCAAACTTTAGCGGTATTAACGAAGTTTTTAGCTTTTTGAAACGATTCAAAGTATAACTAAGGTGATGATGGTTCAATAGCCAAAAGTGACTCAGATTAACCCATTATTGCCCAAATTTTTTTTTTCATAAAATTTTTGCCTGAAGCTGTTATATTTATTTACCTGATTTTAAGAAAAAAGAAAAAAATTGTATCGAACTTTATTTGTTCTTTTTATTGATGAAAATATTTGTGCACTTTAATAAGGTGCAGTAGGCACGAATGGGTACATCAATGTTAACAATGTAATCTGCATCATAAGCATGAAAATATGTGTAAAAACGCAAATTAAAATCAATGACAATCAGTGGCGTCGCAAGCAGGCCCGTAGCCAAGGGGGGCTTGGGGGAGCGGTGCCCCCCCCCCCTAAAATTGGTTTGCTTCCCCCTGAGCAAATTAAGTGTCGTATTCTCTAAGCTTTATTACATCCATGATCGCCCCCCCCCCCTAATTTGTCATTTGCCCTCCTAGTGCGTCGTTTCTGGCTACGGGCCTGGACTCGCAAAGAGGGCGGGCCACCCCGGGCGACACCATTTTGGGGTGACCCCAGCGCTGATTGACAGGAAACAACACCCGAAAAAGGTGAAGATCTTTTTTTTTTTTAGAGATCAACTTACCTGCGCCACGAAAATGACTGTTTTTTGGAGAAAAGTAGAAAATTTGGAGTGAAACCTCGACTTTCCGCCCCGGGTGTCACCACACGTAGCGATGCCACTGATCACAATACGATTATACATAAACACATATGCTTACGGCATTTTGGACGGTTTAAAAAAGTAACTGAATTCCACAAAAAAATGTTCAAAAATCAATGTTTTTATCTCCTGTTTACTAAAGATTGGCGTTGCAGTTGAAATTGTAATGTTTTTTCAATTGATTCCATGCCACTCTTCGAAGCAGTGGTCGTGCAGACCACATCCACACTTTTTGCAACCCTTCTTTGTGTTTTTGCGGCACACTCCACATCATCTTTGTGTTGGAAGCGCACTCTGATAATGACCTACTCGATCAAGCCGAATTTTTAACATCTTCTGAGTTCTCGCAATACATGCGACGACGAGGAAGGACATTATAGCAGGACAACAACAACATTGCCAAAAAAAGGCGCATTTCCGCATGCTCCACATAAAAATTATGCTTGCCTCTATCTCTGTAAGCGTACAGATTAGTCATTTCGGTAAGGTAGTTTATGACTTCTTCATCGAAGTATTTTTACCCCAAGATGGCTCAGTTTTGGGATTCGGTCGAAGACATTTGTTGAGTTTGGACATTGCTCTCCACTCCCTGGCTACGCATTCGGCCAGGGGATGGGTGACAAGTGTCATTGCTATAGACCTGGCTTTAACCAATATACAGGGTGTCCGTAAAGTTACTATACAGTCTTACAAGTTACTATACAGTTTCATTGTATTATATGTAATAGTTTTTGTTACTACATAGTTTTATTGTATTATACTGCATTTAATATTTATTTTTTTTACAGGCCTATTTAATTAAGCAATTTCTGGATTATTTTCCTGTCGTATATATAAAGCGGCGAGATTTTTTTTATTTATTCAGAGATTCAGAGAGATTGAGTAGTAGATCAGAGTAGAGTAGAGCTTAGAGTGTGGTAAAAGGTGTTGTTGTGTGGTGATTGTTGTGACAGGAATCAAGCGATTATTTTGGTGGCTTTGGTGGCTTTAGTTTTATTTAGTCTCTGATATTTAATTATTAAAGTGCTTTAGTTCTGTGTTTTGGCAAGCGAAGGAATTCGAAGTTATAAAGTGGTTTGTGAATATATTGTTCTGTTCTTCATCGAGAAGTGCGCGGGTTAAAGTATCTTAGTAGAAGCCAATCTTTTCCTAGCTATTAAGTTGCAACCAGACTTAATAATTCGAGCAATACTACAAGTCGCCTTAATTTTAAGAACTAAATTAAAGTTGAAATAGAATCAAATTTCTATGAAAACGCGACAGACGGAATAAAGAAAATTGAACATTAAAGAAAGAATTAAAAACAATTGTATGAATTGAAGAAAACCCAAGAAACAACTGTGACAATAACATGGAAAATTTGTGATGAAATAACATTTATTTATTCCAAACTAGCTTTATTTAAACAAAAATCAGATCAAAAAGATTGTGAGAGCTTATTTCCTAGGTACGCCTCTGTGCTTTGATCCAGGTTTTTTGTCACAAAATTTAAGTCTGCTTTTATTCAGAAGCAGCTTATTGTTTCATGAGCATTTAATTAATTTTTTTCAACAAACTGGGACGCAATGGTAAAGAGCGGGGGAGATGACAAAACATCGATTGTTCAAAAAGATGCAAAGATATTCTGCAAAGTGGTAGATATTTTTATGCCATAAAATTTCTGATTACGTCTGTGCATTCAGTTTATATTGTAGAGATTTATATTGAAAAAAGGGGGAAGGGTGCCAAAAGCGCCATTCCTTCCTCTATACTATAATTTCTCGGACTCGATTTCAATATTAGATCGTCAGTAAAACACAAACTTCCTATCAATAAAATGTGATGCCTTTTTTGGTACAAAAGCATTTTCAACATTTCTAAACTATTAACTGCTCCAGCATAAATGTAGTGAAAATGGTACACCATATTAAAATTTTAACTGCTGCTGCTACAACTGTAGTGCAGCTACAGCAAAACTAATTGCAGGAAAGTTTTCCATTTGAACTTTGCTTTGTATTATTTTCCTTGCAAGTTTTCCACCTCATCTGTTCGCTCATCCTCATTTGAGAAAATTAAGAAAACAACTTGTGAGAACAAACATCATATATGAGGTCATCTTCTTCCTTAAAGTGATACGGCTTTTTTTAAATTGTTAAGTAGGTTGATAGCTTTTGTTTGGGCCGAACAAAACTCTTTCCTACGTAAAGACACTCAAATTTTTGAAGAATAAACTTGATGATAACGTTACTATCTCCTTATTTTCCGCACATGGAAGAATTGTAATCGATCGTGGCAAATATTGTGTTTCTTCAATAGAGTTCAATTTTGCACACGGACAAAATTGTACACCTCGAAGTATAGTGAGTATAAAAGATTTGAAAGGAAAACACTTCATGCATTTTTATCTGTTTTCAAGAAACAGAGCCGAAAAATTTTCCCTTCAAGTTGTCAAACTACATGTAAAGTAAAGTTTAACTTACTTATCGCAGGGATCGCTATCAGCCATTCCACACACCACCATGCCAAGAAAAACCAATGCCATGATTTGCTTCATTATTTACAACAAACTGATTAACAATTCAATAAATGCTACCAAAAGGATATTTGCAAAAACTAGACAAAAAGTATTTCATTGAGCACTTTTTCATGAACGCATGTCAAAACTGCTGTAAACTTGTTAAAAAAACAATTATAGCATTTTTCAAGCAATTTTAATCTATAAAAAATATCTGTCCATGGCAACAGGACGAACTATACTGTTCGTGTTTTGCACTTTACGCTTGCTGCTATTTATTTTATACAACCAATAGGATATCAGAATCCCTTTTTTCAAAACGGACCTGACGTCATTAAAGATTAATCTCAACTTTCGAGCAGGAAAGTGGGTTTGGAGAATAAATAGTCTCAGCTCATCATTAAGTATCACTAATGACTCTATGTTGAAAACCTCAACTGGAATAGCTGTTTGTTTTTTTGTTTGTTTGTGGTTACCCCTCCTCTTCCTCGGGATCGAGGTACCGCATGAACGGTTATTCAGGTTCATGCCGTCAACCTAATTAGAATTAGGCTAGGGGAAAGATGGCAGCCCATTTCGAACCAGCCTTCAGTGACTGGTAGCTCCACCACCAATAAAGCGGACTGCCACTGGTGGATACCCAATAGTGGTCTTTTACGACATGCTGGATTAGCAACTTCAAAATTGTAATCCGGTGAAGTATGGATGGACCACCTGTCTGCAACATAAAGGTGGAGGCGTCCCGTTAAGTGCCTTGACAAGGATACAACAAGCAAGCTTGCCGGCTTGTTTTCCACACTATTTCTTTCTATGCTGAGCGCCAAGCAGGGAAGCTGTGAATACCATTTTTAAAATTTTTTTGGTATGACTCGTAATAGAGAATGAACCCCAGGCCTACCGACTGCGATGCGGACGCTCTCACCATTACACCATCGCGCCGGTTACTGGAGTAGCTCGTCTTATAGATGTGCGTGATGCATTGTTTGATGAGTAAATAAGCAATAAAAATAATTGAAGGATTGTTCCTCCTTTCGCACAAGAACAGGGAAATTACATAGGTTTTGCTCCGTCACGTGACCGCATTGCCGCAAGATTATTGTCAAAAACGCTGCAAAATGTGCATTATCAATTGTTTGCAAACAAAGGAAGACAAAATGGCCGGTCTGCTCCAATTGGACTGGAAAAAGTGATTTGTTGTATTTATTCGCTTTCTTTGTGTCATGGAAGCACCGCATAAAACGATCATATTCCCGTCACATGTCTGTTGTTTTTGATGAATAATTTTGCCATGGATATGGCATGACATGCCTTGGATAGAACTTGATTGGCTTGAGTATATGTATATATGATAGAATTAGATATGATTAACTTTTCCTGGTTTGATGCGAAACAAACTACTACCTGTCACAAGGGTTTGCTTCCAGGTCACTCTTGGTCAAGGTTTTTTGCATCCTCCCACTGGAATGATAAAACAGACAAGGCGTTTTAGTATGATAAGCTTTTATTTTCTTATCTATGGTTTTGGTGATTTTCCGTTTCATTAGTTTCCTAAACACAAAATAAATTAATCTAGATCAAAGTATTAATCCTGTAAACCTCCTATATTGGCGTTACATGTCGAAAAATACCTGTATATGAATTAGTTATTGTATACTTAATTGCAATTTTAGGTCACTTATTGACGATACAAAAACTAACTACAACTGATTGGAAAACCCTGCAGCAGGTTAGAAAAATCCACGCAAGCAAAGCAGCAATACAGCAACTATATCGCATAAAGCAGCAAAATAAAAGCATTACGTTTTTGGTATGGGGGCAAAAACGTAAGTACATAAATTTGTCACTTCCAGACTCATACAAACAGTAAAAATATAATCGTTGTTTAAAATTTCTCAAAACACGTCAGAAGCTCGAAAGTCTTTAAAACGTATAGTAATGCAAGAGGCTAGCGATGCACTTAGCAAAACTGCAGACAGTGACACTGTTTCGACCTATCAGTTCTCTTTAGTGCACTTGGTGACCGACAAGAAGCTAGAGGCTTTTAATAAAGCATAGCTTAGACCGCCACACTTGCGGGATCTATATTGGCATTTGTTAGATAAAGCATCCGGACTTCAAGCGTTGTGCTGCTTCAATAAAATATTTGATTTAAAAGTGAGCGTGTAAGGATAGTTCGAGACGACGTCCACTTAGGCATACCTTAAACGATGAATTTTGGACAAGCCCAAACACTTCTTGCATAAACCAGTTTGTCTTTCGCTCCTGATATCTCAGAATCATTACTAAATTTTTTGTAGTATTGACAGCTACCAAATTATATGCATAAGTGCAACTATGTGAAATGGCACGATTGTTGTTTTTTATTGTTTGGTGAGCAAACGGGCAGATACCATTCGCATATTTGAGCAAAACTTGCCGCAATATAATATTCATCGTTCGATTTAATGACCTAGGTGTTTCCCAGCGGTGCCTTAAACTTACCAACAAAATCGGACTTTACTGTAGTAACTGCTTTTCGGGGTTGTAATTACATCTAGTAAAAAAGTTGTCTGTCCAAACATGCTTGTCCGTTCCAAAATTGACTTCTAACAATTGCATAATAAGATCCTGGGTCAAATTGCAATCATCTTAGTCACCTTCTTTGCCACCGTGTGGAATGCCACTGAGTGCATATCCTGAACTGTATCCAAAGGCAAACAATTTCTTTTAGTCCGTATTTTCGTGGCGTTGATGTAATGTAGATTCTGTCAGGAATTCTGCCACGACAACACAACACTGCTGTTCATTATCGCTGTAGATTTGGAATACATACAAGCTTCAAATCAATACAAAAGTGTGCCAAATTTTCGCTATTGCAGCAGATTTTTTGTTAAGTATTTTTTCCTTTCGAATACACCAGTTGTTAAACCGGATACAGTTAGAGAAAACTTTGAAACCGATCAAGAACATGACTGCTCGGTAGCACGGTTTGTTATCGTCTGATTACCGTAAGGTTTCAAATTCTGTAAAGTTAGCCTTGTCAAATTTGATTCATCAAAATATTATCAGTTCTTTTTTCGACTCATCCATTGAGAATGTTTTGACAAGCTGCAGCCAATTCGAAGTTTTTCATTAATCGATTGCTTCCCTTTTTATAGAAAACAAAATAGCTAAAGAATGTCTTCTCTCAAAAACAGTTTAAAACTCTATTTCAGTCCAAGGATTGGCAGTTATTTTAAAAGTCTGGGTTATCATACTGCTTCGTATTCCTCTTACTGTCTCCTCGTTTGTTTCATTCTCTTCAGATAATTCTACATTACTTTTATCGTCAATAGCAGACGCTGTTTCTTCTATTCTTCATTATCTTTGCAAGCTTTCTTCATTCAGTAGCATCACTTTCGTTACTGTACAGACCGTCTTCAGCGTCAGTGTCATTCTTGTAAAGATCGTTTACTGCAATGCTAAAATGCAAAAAGCATCTTTAAAAGTCATTTGCTGACTCATATTTATTGAATGGACGTTATAGACCTATAAAAGAAAGTGTGTTGTATCTGAGCGTAGTACCGATTTATTCTACAAATTTTTATACCAAACTGGGTAAGCAACAAAAAGTAGTGTAATTGAAAGAAGCTAAACGTTGTAATAACACTCATTGCTAATGGCAGAAAATAAGTCTTAATACTGTTTGTTCAACTTGACCTAGTAATTACCCACAGCATCGGTATCTATTGCACCAGTAAATTCATGTAACCTGCTCAGTGCTCCTATTATATGTTACACAAGGACTCCGAAAATTCAAAGTCAGTGTATGCAATGTGCCCCAAGCCTTGCCCTAATTTTACTCAAATTCAAACCTTAACTCATCAGCCTGCGTATAGCTCGTGCAACCTCAATATATCGGAAGCGTGGCCAGTTGATAAGTTTCCTATTTTCGGGTCGGAAGCCTCGGGTCCGAAACCTTTAGATGAGCTGTTGTGTTTTTTGGCAGGAAACTTTGCGACATTTGCCTATACCCAGTAATTAATTTTTAGCGATGCGCAGTATCTAAATTATAATCAAAGCAGCGAGAAAAAAATACTATCGTAAATAGACATGATAGTATTCTTGCTTTTGGAAAGTATCTCATTCTTTATCAATAGCATTGTGAAAAAACCTTCTAGGCTTAACGTACACTGATGCAACTAGCACGTAGTTTTTGGTTTGCTAATTTGTTTTAATTTACCTAAATCTATCTGAGCTAGTTGATTCACATTCCGTTTGATGAAACTAACAGATGGACAAAACCATGTCTGCACGCCACTTTGTTTAGTAATTGTATTTCTTTTTTGGATTCTTTGCATTGATAATACAGCAATGTATTAGTTGATCAGGTCTATTAACTTAAACAAATGCAACAAAAGAAGCTGTTTACTAAATTTAAATAGAAACACGTCTCCTCAAGTTTTTTGAGTGAAATCTAAAATTGTGACTAAAATTAAATTTCTTTCAACCATTGCAATCTAACCCCATTATCCGGGTGTATTAAAGACCACACTACAAAAATTTATTGTGTTTGCAAAGTATATACAAAATCACAAAAACATAAAGTATTACACTGCGACAAATTCCTTGTGTTTAAAAAATGTTGGCAGTTAAACCGAGAAGGGTTAAGGTATTATTGTGTTCAGTTGATAAAATACGGAGGTGCAGTTTTATGTTGATGGACAGTTTGTGTCAAAATGAAAACCAAGCAAATGTTAACTAAAACAAACCGAATTATTTAATGCTTCCATCTTCACCTGGAACAAGTTAATTACCATTAACTACTTCATGAAACGAGTGCAAATGTGAAATATTAAGATCCCTCACCACAGCGCTGTCAGTCTCAATCGAATACTTTTTCAGAAAAGCACACAAGGTTACTCCGACACCAAAAATTCCGGCTCAGTCGCGAAAAGACTTTACTGTCACTGTAAACAAAATAAATATATTTATGTAGAACAAACAGCTTGGTCCATAAATTCCAGTTCAACAGAAGCGTTTTCAAGGCTTTCTATCCGTTTCCAAGGCGCCAGCTTCACGTTTGCGCTCTTTCATTTTCTTTATCGTATGAAATCTAAATATGAAGCAAAGTTTGCTGAATTGAGATTTGAAATGGCTACACTTACTTCAAAATTATGATGATCTTTTCTGTCAATTTAAGATCAGCCCAAGGCCACATAAAATTTAGGAAAAATCAAAAACTTTTCAACCCTTCGCTTGAATGGCCAATGACGTAAAGCAGCTTCAATTTGTTACGATTGAATCAACCCCTAACCGGATCAGATACGTTAAAATAATTGACAACGACATGTATTTACGATATAGAAAAATTTTTATTCACCGAGTAGGCTGCAACAGCAACAGAATTTGTACATTAAATGATTGGTGAATAAACGTTGATAACAGACTTTCATAGTAGTGAAAGATTTTAAAATCAACTTATACTTTCTGTAATGAGCTATCGTGTAAGCAAACAAACGATGTCAAAATTACATGTTGATAAACTGGTGATACGCTTGTGAATAAAACTTTTTGCGTATTCAACGTACTGTAGATTGTCCACACATTTATTTGACTTAGTCTGGTTTGCGATTTTTTGCTTCAAATTTATTACATTGGTTGGAACAGTTGTGGCTAATCGACTTAAAGTATTATCGCAACTGAAATCAGCAAGGGAAAGAAGGATGGAAAGTGCTGAATAATTGTATAACCACTTGGACAAAATTCTGCTGTTGTCATGAGTACCACAGTAAAACAGAAATGTTTTCACAATTTCTTCTTCACACTCTTGCTTTTCAATCACTGATCTACACTTATCGTAGATTATAATGAACATAAAAGTAAAGTTAAAACACATGAAGAAAATCGTGAACAATATAATTGCTTGAGGAAAACAAATCGATAGCCAATGGTTATCAATTACCATTTTATATACGTTGCCTCTAACAACGCATATAATATAATGAGAGACACTGGGAAAAATAACAAAAACAGATTTTCTCAAACAACCAAACTTTCAACTTGCTGAGCCATACGTCAAAAACAGGAAATTGACAGGAGAAACTAAATTACTTGCCAAAAAAATGAGGTTTATTGATGCTCCTTTAAACACTTTGAATCATATAATAATTCGAGCAATCAAACGGGAAAGATTTTACAGATGTAGAAAACATATACAATCTGCATATCTCACCTGCATTTGATTGGTTTGCTCTTGACAACGCAGCTTTCAGAAACACCAATATTGCTTGGAACAAAGGTCTGCAAATACTTTTTGACGTGACCCAAAAAATCTTGACTTAAATTCTTGTGACCCAAGCTTTTCGTGAGGAGCAGTATTATATAAAAAATATTTTCAATTAGTTAGGAATTTTAAGGCTACTATTGATATGCGGACATGTCACTTTAAATAGTTAAGTAATTTTAATAGTAAAATAACATTTACTAAAGCAGCTTATAACTGTGGTAATTTTTTCTGATAAAATTCAAAGCAAAGCACTTAAAAATAAATAACAAAATACATTGTTTACTGTTAACTTGCACAATTGCGTAAAGCAAATCACATAATCACGGCAACCGAAAGAACGTCTTCTACTTCTAGTTTTGAGCTGTATTTGTTTTCAACGTAAGATAAAATTGAAAACATCCTTTCACATAAGTATGTCGTTCCAAATGGCAAAAGAACATACACTGCAGCCGTTAATAACTGTGGATATTCATTTGCAACTATAAGCCAAAATTCAGTCAAAGTTTTTCTAGTATCAAAGGCAATTTTTAAGCTGCGGTCACTTGACAGGTCAACCAGTGCTTTAATCAAATCTGATGATTGATGGTGAGTATTTGATATTGTGAAAAGCGATAATATCCTGTCGTGTTGCTGTGGTGTAGTGTCTTCGGGGAAATATTTATCAAACCATTGAGAAAGATTACGACTAGATGACTAATTACGGATTGCTTCACATTTTTCTCATTAAACTTGATTTCTTCGAGATAGTCGTTAAGCTCAGAAAACATATCCACGTTCTTCCAATTTTAACTCGACCAACCCGATGTTGAATTTTTTTTGAAAGCTTTGATCTTGTTAAAATGTCAACTGTTTTGCCTTGCAATGACAAATTTAAACTATTTATCTTGTCAAAAACACAAAATAAGTACAGGAGTTTTGTCAACCAGTCAGGGCTGGTGAGATTTGCAGCAAGTTCGTGTCTTCTTTCCGCAAGAAACAAATAAGCTTTATTTCGCAACTCATACAAACGGGTAAGAACTTTTCTTCGCGATAACCATCTCGCTTCTGAATAAAGAAGAAGAGTTATATGCTCCGAGCCTTTTTCGTCACAGAGAATGGTAAATAAATAATAGTAAGTAAATAAATGGTAAATAATCTTGTTTGGAGCGGTCTCGATTTAATATAATTAACAATTTGTACTGCTGAATCGGGAACACATTTTAATTGTTGGTCCAGTGTTTTGCTGGCAAGATTTTCTTTATGAATAATGAAATGCGTAAAATTGATATGGGGTGCAACTCTTGCTAAAAAGCCTGTATGTTTTCCTACCATAGCCCCAGCCTCATCGGTGCAAATGCTAATACAACACTCCCATGATAAACCATGATTGTGTAGTCTTGTATTCACTGCTGAGAATATGTGTTTACCTGTAAATTTTCCAGATAGCGCTACGCAAATGAGTAATTCTTTTTCAAGCTTCCCGTTGGCTATATACCTAACAAACACCATCAATTGCGCTAATCCAGACTTGTCTGTATACTCATCCAATTGCAAAGCGTCTTTTCCTTGTTTAACTCTATCAATCAGTTGGCACTCAATATCTTGACTCATTTCACTGATACGTCGGCAAATGGTATCAGCTGACAATGGTATTTCTTTTATTTCCTCGGTTACCTTGTCTCCGTTCATAATTTGACTGATTGCAATAGCAACAGGTTTGATGAGAGTTTCTCCAATGCTGTGTGGTTTTTTATCTTTTGCAATTAAATATGCAACTTCATGCCATGCCTTTTGAGCTTTTTCTAAGATTGTGAGGTGCTTTGTCATAATTTTTTTTTGATTTGACAATTCTTTTTCTAATCGGCAGATAAAAGACATTGGTTTGTCAATGTATTTCGAATGCTTTGCTGTAAGATGGCGTTTCAATTTCCCTGCTTTCAGGCTCTTGTTGGCAAGAACTTTGGAGCGAACAACACATTGAGAACGTGGCTCATCATTTATAACAGGGTTTCCCAAACTGGGGTCCGCGATGGGTGCACAGGGGGTCCGCGACGTTATGACAGAAAGGGTCAAGCATCAGTACGTCTATCCGTTATTGTCACAGATAATTGCCGCAGTGTTTTAACCAAGATGAATTCGTATGTTTTTGCAATAGCAAATCATTGTTGTGTCACTTTAACAACTGTATTGAATTTAGCGTTTGTGACATAACATTAATTGTTGAATAATTTATTTCCAGTCGGGAACGTTAGCTTTAAAGATTATTCCAGCAGTTTTACACATGCAAAAGTTAGTGAAGCAACGATAAATAAGTGTAGAGTTTGTTACGAGGAAGAGGCGTGAAACAAAGTGAAGTTTTCAGAGAATTTAATTACCTGATTATGTTGAAGGCTTGTTTAAAATTTAAATAATCTAGTAGTATTTGTTGAATTAGTTCTGAGGTACCAGTACTGGTAGCTCAACCTTAAATTTTAATGTTGTAGAGTTTGGCCTTGCTTAAAACCTATGGATAAATTTTTTGTACGAAAGAAAAAGGCGAAGGATTCAGAATGTGAAACCTAGCATGTTTTTTCTCAAAAGGTGAAAAGACAAAAAGTACGAACATACGATGAGGAGTACATCAAGCTAGGCTTTATTGACTGTCCCTCTGATATTACTAAGCCTCAATGTATAGTATGTTACAAAACATTGTCAAATGAAAGTATGAAACCAGCTAAGTTGAAGAGGCATTTGGTGACTCAACACCATGAGTTAACCGAAAAGCCACGGAGTTTTTTCGAAAAAAAAGAAAGAATATTTGAAACAGAAAAAAGCTTTTTCAAAATCTTTGGTGTCAAACGAAAAATTAATGAAAGCATCTTATTTAGCGGCGTTAAGAGTGGCTCAAGCCAAGAAACCTCACACAATTGTGGAAAATTTAATTCTTCCAGCAGCCATTGACATGTGCAAAGCAGTTTTAAATGGCAAATGCTCAACCAAGCTTAAGGAAATTCCTTTGTCGAACAACACGGTTTCTAGAAGAATAGATGCGATTTCAAATGACATAAAAGCACAGTTGCTTGAGAGACTGAAACAAACTTATTTTGCAATCCAACTGGATGAAAGTACGGACATTGCGGGCCAAGCACAATTGTTGGTTTATGTACTGTATTGTTGGAGTGGAGAAATGATAGAAAATTTTATGTTTTGTTATGAAATGCAAGGCAGAACAACCGGTTTAGATGCTTTCAACGTCCTTTGTGATTTTTTTTCACAATCAGGACTCTCGTGGGATCGATGTGTGGGTATATGTACGGACGGTGCAGCTTCAATGACTGGCAAGCACTCGGGGACTGTAGCTCGTATAAGAGAAAAAGCACCAAACGTTATGCAAACGCACTGCATGATTCATCGTGAAGTGCTTGCTGCGAAACATTGGGGACAATCGTTGTGTGACGTCTTGTCTTCATGTGTCGAAATTGTAAACTCCATCAAAGCTCGCCCACTCCAGTCTCGAATGTTTTCAAAACTTTGCGATGAACTAGGTTCGGAACATTCAAGTCTTTTGCTCCACACAGAAGTTCGATGGCTGTCGCGAGCAAAAATTGTAGAACGTGTGTTTAAACTGCGAGAGGAGCTTTTAATTTTCTTCAAAGAACACAATGCAAACTTAGCTTTATTAGTAGTTGATGAAATCTGGGTTGGGAAACTTCCCTACCTGGCAGACATGTTTAACCTCATCAACCAACCAAACTTGTCACTTTAGGGAAGAGAGTCCAACATTTTGCTTAGTCAAAACAAAATAACAGCATTTATCAAGCAGCTCAATATAAGGAATGCTAGAATAAGTGATAATGCGGTGGATATGTTCCCAGTTCTGTGTGACTATATTGCTAACAAACCCTTAATTGATAAAGAATTGATTTTCTCTGGCATTCAACCACATTTGGAATTGCTTTTTGAACATTTGAAAAGCACATTTTAAAAGAGACATATGACAATTTTGATTGGATTCTGAACCCATTTGTTGTCTCAAAAACGGACCGTTCTGGAGCCGAACTGTCGTTTGATCAAACTTTAATGATTAGTTTCAATCAAAAAGCTCTTGCATCTGTTTGGTTAGGTGTTGTGGACGAATATCCATTGCTCTCACAAAATGCAACAAAGATTTTATTGCCATTTGCCACCACCTACATCTGTGAGACAGCATTTTCAGCTCTTACCAATATGAAGACAAAATACAGGTCCAGACTTGCTGTAAAGTCTGATTTACGAGTTTGCTTGTCACAGATTGCTCCGAGAATAGACAAATTGTGCAGTCAAAAGCAACCTCATCCATCGCATTAAAGACTCAGTGTTTGTAGTAAACGTAATTTGGTGTTATTTATTTTTGATTTATATTATCTTTCCTCGTAGGTTACTCAGAAAAATTGATTCGACATCAGATTGGGGTCCGAGAAAAAAAATATTTACAAATAGAGGTCCGTGTCCCAAAAAATTTGGGAAATCCTCATTTATAAGAATACATGTAAAACCAATCTTTATAAATTCTTCGCTGTAATTCCGTTTATAAGGCTGTTTGGTAGGGCGCTGATTGAAAATGCAAAGATTTTTGTAGGTATTGGTTCGTTCTGTGCTCTTTCCTCGCTTAAATTTTCCATATTTTCTATTGAACGCTTTTTGTTACCCATGTTAGTTTTCAGCAATCACCTTTTTAACATTATTGGTGAATAAAACTAACTTGAAAACCTTAACCTTGCTAAATTTAAAAGTTAATCAACAATGCCATACAATAACTACAACAAATAAGGCGGTAACCTATATTCTTAAATTAAAATAACAAATCTCACTGTTTGTGTTATCAAGCAATTTCACACAGCTGCTCATCTCGCATTGCACAACAGTAACAAAAGAATACGATTGCTTGATGAGTACTTAAAACGTGTTCTGCTCGATTACGTAACAATTCAACAACAGTAATTATAGGTTTAGAATGGTCAAGTTCTTTATTATTACACAGATGTGAAGCTTATATTTATAGTAGGTTTAAATTGTTTCGCGACCCAGAATGGAAGGTCTCGTGGCCCAAATATGGGTCGCGACCCACTATTTGCGGAACCTTGCCCTAAAAGATGAACTTTCCCAAGCTGATGAGTTGGATGCTGTCTTTCGTTTAAGCGTAAAATCGCTTTTTTGTTTGTAAAGATGCCGGAAAAAAAGTAACTTTTAATGTTTACGCCATTACGACGTCACAAAGTCTTCTATCACGCCTACCCAGGAGCGGTAGTCAATTGTGCCAACTTTATATTTCTACACACAGCAGGTCTAAAGGATTCTGCTCTCATACACATATGCACAAAAAGAGTTATGCTTTATAGTATAAATTCCTTTCATTTTTTACCATAGAGTAAAAATTTTTTGATGACGAAGCAAGGCGAAGAAAGAGCAGGTTAAAAAATGAAATCGCATGTTTTGTGTTTATGAACAAGGGAAAAAGCATGGAAAATTTTTGATTCAGCAGAAGCTACTTATGATACTATCAACCCAAAATTACCCGCTTCATCAAGATATACTAACTGGAAAAACCGCAGATAACGACGTCAACATCAAGTAGGGACTTCCACGAATACTCAATCCGCAGTGGTGATCATTCGTTTTGAGATTTCTATGTGAATGTTGAAACGTTTTAAAGGAGTTAAATACACGTACAGACTTACTGACTAACAGAAATGTGCTTCAATTTAAATCCACCCACCTGTGAAAGGTACATATCCTATTATGAATGACAGCACAATGAGAATGAGCTGTAGCACAGCGTTTTTCTCCTTTTCTGTTCTACTTTTTGACGCATTGCTCGGGAGATGAGACTTGATGTTTCTTCCATTTCAAATCATAATCACGGTTATGATGCAAGAAAGGATGGCGATAAAAAAGATGGGAATGAAGAAGAAAAATGGAAAAGTTATTTTGGAATAGACGTCGTAAATGTCGATCCTAGAAAGATATAAGCTCTAACAATCAATCGCAATTAGGCATTTGATGCAGTCTTCAAATGACAAGGCTTGGTTGCGAAGTTTTTGCCCATATTATGCAAAAAAAATTCACTTTTTTGAGATGTGCATCCATTTATGAGTTTACACATTGATACTGTCTCCAACAAATGCTCATCTTGGAGCAATTGTTGATTTCTTTTTATCAGAAAAATACATTATGATATCACTTACCATGCAGCTAGCTGAGTGCAAACTAGCCACTTGGATTCAGGACTGTTCTCGCACCTGTTTTTTAGTTCCGCTGCACTAGTTATAAAAAATGGTATTGCCCCGCAAGCAAAAGTCAGTACCCAAATTGCGATGATCCAAGTCTAAACAAGATGGCCTTTAGCAATAAAGCGAGGGCTGTTTGAGATCTAGTTCATTTGCAAACGAAAACTGAAGTACATGTATTTGCAACTGTTAAGTCCCGTCTCAAATACTTAACCCTGTTCTCCCTAAGGGTGGATTGATTCGATACACACACCCTATCACAAGACTTGATTTCTCAAAAACTACAAGGGTCAGGGCTTTGAGATTTCTTTGTTTTTCCTGTTAAGAAATTGGTCACAACCTTGTGAAAACATAATGTGGGAATACCAAATGTTTTTTTACAAATTAATGATTTTTCAAAGTATTTTGATCAAAAATGCTAGTTTTTGAATTCGCGTTTCTGCATGAGTAATATTACGTCAGCGTGAATTCAGGTTACGAGGATACTGCTGCCAGCGCGGTAGCGGGATACAAGTTTGCTGGCTTGCATCGTTTGTCATCGTCAGAAACAAAATTACTGGACTAAAATTTCATAACAAAATAAACAAATGAATTGTTTGCTATAGATAGAGCTTGTTACAAACAACAATTTTTCTCTTCAAACAACTAATCATCAAGACATTCGAAGTATATCTTTTGATTACCTTTGCGAAAAAAACTGTCGTCAAGAAAAATCGGATATTGCTGGTGAATTTAGCTCAGCGCGTAGTGGGTCTGCGTTGTTTTGATTTTACAGCAAAAGTTTAATAGAATCACTACAGTTTTTTGCTAGAAGGTTTATTGTTGGGTGTGCGATGACACTAAATAAATATTGTAGTGTAGTCAGGGGTGTGGTGGTGTGGAAACGGCCTTCCGACACTGTTTCGCTCTAACCTGACGTGAAGATCCGTATTTCTACAATGAATTTTTATGTGACGTAGCATAAATGAATAAATTTCAAGTTATTTCTTGCGTCGTAATCTAACGACATGATTGTTTGATTACTGCTGTGACGTCATAATGTGCAGTATTGTTGAAAATTGCTTGTTTTGGAGACTCCCATACTTGGCTATGATTTAAAAATTGTGCGTTCCACGCCACTTCTTTTTTAACTCTACGCCCGTGAGTACAAATAATTTTACTGCAAAATGTCCACCAATTCATAGCATGTCGGTAATCATACAGACAGAGTTTGCGATACCAAAATCTTTTGGTTATAGCCATTAGCGTAGGAAAAAGCAAAATTTAGGGAGGGTAAAAATATACTATTTGTTCTTGGTGTTCCTAAAGATGGTATGAATGTTCTTTTGGCAATCCACGTTTTGCAGCCATGATATCTGCAAACACCTTTGTTTACTGATCTAATTTGAAAAATGTGGTGGAAATGATTCCTGTAGCACCTTCCTTAGCTACGCCTAGGGTTATAATTGTAAATAATTATAACCCTACCAAATATTCTTGGATTCGAGCAAAAACACCAACCATTCTATATTCTTTTGAAAAAATGTAGTAGTTTGTATGACTTAAATAACAAAAAGATTTATCTGCTCCCTATATTAAATCTTTTCTCTAAATAACTTCATGAAAAATGACACAAGCTTTTCAAACATTGAGAAGCCGATGTATGCACTTAATACAGTATCAATTAACCATTTTATCATATTCGGTTGATTTCTTCATATCTCGTGTATTCTGAATTTTTATTTACTTAGCAAGTTATAATGGCTTATGATACTAAATATTTAGCAAAAAGAATGCGTTAGCGAGTGCAAGTACGTCGTTCCAAAACCTAATCACCAAAACCAGCAATAATCTGGCTGCTAAAAAAATTACCAACTTCTAGAGATTCGTTTTTCACGCTCGTCTACTACAGGGAGACATTGGAAATCGGCGCAATAGTGGAGATGGAGCGTCTGCTTTGCAGTCCGTAGGCTTGTGTTCAATTTTCACGCTGAATCACACCAAAGACTTTAAAAATGATATTGACAACTTCCCTATATTTACGCTCAGCATGGAAAAAAAAGTGTCAAAATAATATCTTATGTTCTTGCGATTTTGTATACACTTTGCAAGCACAAGAAATTTATTAGAGTGCGGTCTTAAAAACACCCAGTAAACTGTGATAAAGGATAATGGGTGTAGATTGTGAAGTTTGAAAGAAATTCAATTGTAGTCGCAATTTTTAATTTAATTCAAAAAACTTGCGGTGAAGTGTTTCTGTTTACATTTTGTAAACAGTCTCTTTTACGGTAGTATTTTTTCTCGCTGCTTTGATTATTTTCGGGCCGGGCTTTGAATTTTCGGCCACTGCTAGTCCTTGAGTAACGAGTAACATATATCAGGCGCACGGGGCAAAGCTACGTGCATGCACTTGTGCAATAGATGCCGATGCTGTGAGTAATTACTAGGTCTAGTTAATCAAACAGTATTAAGAATTATTTTCTGCGATTAACACTGAATGTTATTACAACATTTAGCTTCTTTCGATTACACTACCTTTTGTTGCTTACCCAATTGGGTAAAAAATTGTAGAATAAATAGGTACTACGCTTAGATAAAACGCACTTTCTTTTATCGGTCTATAACGTCAATTCAATAAATATGAGTCAGCGAATGACTTTTAGAGATGCTTTTTGCATTTTAGCATTGCAGAAAACGATCTTTACAAGGATGACACTGACGCTGAAAGCAATCTGTATAGCAATGAAAGTGATGCTGCTGATGAAAAAGACTTGCAAAGATTATGAAGAGGAGAAGAAGCAACGTCTGGCGTTGACGATAAAAGTAATGTAGAAATATCTGAAGAGAATGAAATAGACGAGGAGACGGTAAATGCTGATGATGGTGATAGCAACCATAAGGATGTAGAAAGTGTTTCCTGTAGAAGTGGAATTGAATATCTCACACGTCTAATTCCAGCTAGACGACAAATGCGAAGCAGTATGCTAACCCAGTCTTCTTAAGTAATTGCTAATCCTCGAAGTGAAAAGAGAGTCTTAAACTGTTTTTGAGCGAAGGCATTCTACAACTATTTTGTTTTCTATTAAAAGAAAAGCGATCGTTATACGAAGAAGTTTAAATGGGATGTAGCCTGTCAAAACATTCTCAACGGATAAGTCGAAAGAAGAATTGGTAATAATTTGACGAACCAGAAGTGACAGAACTAACTTTACAAAGTTTGAAAACTTATGACAATCAGAGGATAACAAGTCGTGTTGATGACAAGTTTGTTAGTTGCACCCTTGCACTCTTGACGAAATACCTAAATTTTTATGCGCTAGAGAGGTACAGAATGTCAAACAGTCTACTCACCGTGGTGGCCCAGTCTGACAAAAGACTAGCAATCAGAGCATGAGCTCATACGCATAAATAAATGAATGAATTGTTTTTTACATACCAAAAGTTGTAAGATTTAGAGGCAAATGCAAATATTAATTTTTTATTACACTAAATCGTGATGCGGGTAAATTCGGACCGCTTCTATTCACCTGTGGGTATTGCTTGGCACGCTAAATAAGTAACTGGTGTAGCGTAACCTATAGCAGAGATTTTCAATCATTTTCTGCTTGCGTACTACTTGGAACTTTAATGCTGTCGCTGCATGCCACCAAATGCGCAACCCTCCAAAGGAAGAAAAGCCTCCAACTTTAGCCATATTCTTTTAACCATATACCTAACAACTCTTCCTAAAATACCATCTAAACGTTTATTTGTGAGGCCCTGAGTAAAATATGTCCCAAAAAATCTAGGTTTGCAGCCAATATTAGTTGATCTTGAGCAAGCTTGTAGAACAAAAAAAAATTTTATGTTGGTAATGTTGATGCTATGTACATGAATAATATTCGAGTAAAAAAGCAAAAAAAATCAAGTTTCAAATTTATTGTAAATATCAATTTTTAAAAGAGGAAGTAACTGAAAGTTTCAGCTTTTGCTGTAATTAAGAGTTTTTAAAAAAGAGCAAAAGAAAACAGATTTAACTTAAGGTAAATTTTGGCTTTAAATCAGTATTTTTTAGCTTTAAAAAAAATGAAAAAATTAAGTTTCAGTGTTGCAGTAATCAAAAACTTTTAAAAAAGAGCAAGAAAAAGTGAATTCTAGCTTTTATTCCACAGTTGTTTATCAAAAAAAAGCTGGTTATAGTACGTTAGTGACGGTCTAAGCTATGCTTTATTAAAAGCCTCTAGCTTCTTATTGGTCACCAACTGCACTGAAGAGACCTGATAGGTCGAAACAGTGTCACTGTCTGCAGTTTGCTAAGCTTTTATTTAATTTTCTTAGTTTTAAAGGGAAATATGAAGTTCTGGCCTCTTATCAACGATTTTTTAAAACGCAAGAAAATGCAAGTATTAGCTTGCATTTTCCTGCTTTATAAAAATTTGTTGATAAGAAGTATAACTATAAAATCACTATCCCAAGTTCGACCAGTTTTATTTGTCATACGCCAATCACCAGTTTCTTTTGTGATGTTATATTCTTCCTTCGGTCATTTTACTTGCCCTTAGCATTCATAAATATGATGTAAATGCAGGTTAGTTTGGCGCCTTTAGCTTATAAAGATAAAGGCACTAGGTGGGTTTATCACAAATTTGTATTTTGCATAACAATGAATTTTCAAGAGATGACTCAAATTGATGCCGTGTCCTGCACTTCAAACTTTTAATGCAAAGTGATTCAAATGTAGAGGCCTGCAGCAAAAATGTCAGTAATTTGTCCTTTTTTTGTCAAGTTTGCCAAACCGTTTTTTGGTTTCAAATTATAGAATAACTTGTTTGTTTTTGTATAAATATATCTACTAGAAAAAAGAAAAGAAAAATAAATCTTACCTTCGGCCTCATTATCATTATCGTATTATCATAAGCAGAGGCTAGTTAAACAGTTGCTGTTTTGAACTAAATACTACATACCAAGCGCTTGGCAGGCAAGCAAGAAAGACTTTTGTAATGGGAAAGCGATTGAGTGGCGAAATATTTCGATTTTCAAATGATTTATCACAATTTTAGCATATTCCAATTAGCATTTCCAAAACAGATGTTTACTCGGTTTTTTGAGTAGAGTTGCTGGGCGTATGGCTTTAAAAAATATATGGCTTAATGGTTATAAGAATGCAGGTAAAAGAGCAAATATAGTAAGAAATTTTACCACACATGTTCGCTCAAAAACCAGCTACTTTTTCAAAACTTTATATTGGGCTTACAGTTCGCGCAAGCCTTCCGAAGATTTTTGATAGAAGATGGAAAGACAAAGGTAAATTAAATTGGGTTTTGCGTTGTTGTCAAGAATAAAAGGGGGCATTACACAGCGATAGTTCCAACAAAAAACAATATAAATTTATTTGACATTAAATTGCGCATACAACCCGTAAATTTCAAGCATAGCACTTCAAAAAGCCCACGCACCGCTGATGGTACGCATATAGCTCTCACTACTATTAGTGGTGGATATAGGTTGAGGCAAGTGAGACAGCCGCCTCGGGCTAACCATTTTTAGAGGCCCTCTAGGAGAAAAGGGGCACTCTTTTCAGAAAAGTTCTATAAACTGTTTATAGGTCCTTCACTATAGAGGTGATTTCCAAAATAAAAGTGGTTCTTACTGATAATTACAAGTTTTGTTAGTTTACAACAAATGTACCTTTTCCGCAACTTCGAAATAGAAGTAGTTTTCAAAAAACAGGTTACCAATAGGTTATTAGCCAATCGGAAGCCTCTCATGAAATCTTGCCTCATGCTCATAAAATTCTTATTCCACCACTGCAAATGACTCCGTGCATGAGGCACCATGAAATGGCTTTATGACTTTTTTAGAAAAAAAAGCATGAAATATCATGTCATTGAAACAATAGTTTATAAATTTGAATAAAAAATCAAAAGAAGTCCTGTCTGCAAACTCCAATAACATATCCATAACCTATTCTAAACAGCCCAAGCCAATGCACTCCAAACGAGAAATGTATTCTTGAAACTTTCAGGTATACACCCAGGCGCGCGAACAGGATTTTCGTAAGGGAGGGAGTGACTAAGCTTGTGTTATTATTAATATAATCACTAATCGGGTGTTATGAATTTTGATTAGCTCACAGTTTGACGTAGTCCACTTTAATTGGTAATGGGTCTACATATAATATGCATCACTACTCGTATTTTTTTTGCTCATCTAATATCCGCTTCTTATGATGCTACCTCGGTATAAGACTAGCAAACATGATAAAAACTGCAAAAGTCTCATGGTCATGTTTTAAACTAAATCCTAACTTTGCAAGTAAAGCTTCTTGCTGTACTGTATGTTACTCAAGGTGATTTACGTCACTGTTAAGGGATAACTTGATACTTGACATAAATGCACAATTATAAGTATTATCCATAGCTTAAAACAACAGAAAAATAGCCAAACTAAATGTAACAATAATAATCTCGAGAATATTCATGTCATTATCCCGTGTCGGCTTAGTTTTTGTGTTTTGATCGTTATTTACGGTATTTTCCCCTATACAAGCCGTCGCATGTTTATTTTATTCTCAAAGCAATTTTATTGGTGGCTATTTCCTGTACTCCTCCTGTAGACAAACCTTTTCTGATTTATTTTCTATGCGTTTTTATCGGTTGTTCTTTGGGTAGCAGTTTCCGGTATTCCCCCGTTTTCAAACCTTTTCTTGTTATTTTTAGTTTTTAGTAATTTTGATTGGCTGAAATATTTGAAAACTTTATTTCGGTTACGTACGAATGAAAAGTAAATATACGGGTGGATCATTTTGAAAACTCAGAGACGAAAGCAAACTAACGACAGAACAGAAAAGAAAAAAAAAGAAGGGAGGTGAAGAGTTAAACAAGGAGTGTGAAGAATTAGAAGGGAAGGGCCAAGCACTACTAGAAGGAAGGGGGACTATCGGCTGCTACAAAAGTAATGTTGGTGGTTATCTGCCTGCAATAGTTTATGCATTAATAGAGTTGTGTTGTTAAAGAGTGGACTGGCAACCTAGCTTCTCAAGCGTAAGTCTTTAGGCCGAAGGATAGGGCATAGAAGATAGTCATTGAACTCTACCGAGCGAATTTTCTAGTCGTCGAATCGTCATCTACCGGTCACTAAGGTACAGGGCGGGTGACTTGACCATATTCGGGCACACTAAAGTATTAGAACTTTCGGTATATTCATGTAAAACATTGCCTTATTCAATTAAATGTTCCCGGTGAATAGACAGTAAAGCAAGGCCGATCAACCGTTGCTCTCCCATTGAGGACTTTAGATACGATTTTTAAAGCCACGTTCACTTGTAGAAGTTGTTTCAAATAGCGTTGTCAAACAAATAGGCAACTTGCCAGCATTTGGGAAAAGGTCCATGGGCGCACGCAAAAATTTGTTAACGGGTGTGCGAAAATGACTTTTTGGAATTTCACAGCACAGTCGCGGGAAATACCTTTTTTGAGATCAATATTCTCAGTGCCATATCAGGGGACTTTGTTGCTGAAAATAGCATTTAACGTTTCCTGATAGGACCCGCGCATACAAACCACCCTCCGTAACAATTGAAGAGGTCTGCATTGCAACTTTGCAAGCTTCCAAAGCATCGATTGCGTTTGTTGAAAAAGTGGTGATATCCTATTTCTTCCATTTTTTCCTAGTACATAATTTCTGGAACAGTGAAAACTTTGCTATCAACATCTTGTTGATGCTATTCCAACTACCTCTTTATTATCGAAGATAATGTCAGCGTTACAGTTTATTTGGGTAGCAAATTTCAAAGATTTTGGCATTTCATTTTTTGATCTTCAAACCTTTCAGACATTTGCAGCAACAAATATTCTACAAATGGCACATAATGGATTGGAAAAAGTAACCTTCTACATCAAGAATTGGATAGTTTTTAATGATTTTGACGATTGACTCTTCTCTTAATTATTATTGGAATCCCATACTTTTGATTAAAGTTTTTGACTTTTGTAAATTTGTTTGTAAGAGTTTTCACGATACTTTCTATTATCGTGAAGAGCTAATCGCACATTTTCGATTAATTCATTCGTTAAGAATGTATCTAGTTGTTTTTTGAAACATTTTTGAAAGTGGTAAATTAATCCAACTAATTTTGAAATTACACTGCATGCAACGCAAATGTCCTTTTTTTATTGCTGTCCAACATAGTGGCTGCTCTTGTAAAAACTTGACAAATCTTATCCTCAAGGTTTTCAAGCATTTGTGCTAAACTTCAATTGGCTTGATATTTTTCCGTTAAGCTATGATTTGATAAACGTTGATACATTTTATTTTGGGCGAGGTCTTCAGTTGATTTGTTTTGTAATTATGTAAATTGCATTGCTTGTAGAAATATACTCTTGACGCTGCCTTGCTTGCCAAAAACTAAAAATGGTGTATTTTGGCGGCGCGATACAAATATAGTGGTTCACTACTATTTTTCTGATGATATGCTAAGCACCGTCCAAATCAATGCAAGGTTTATTGTCAAATAAATACATTTTTTTGTCGTAAGTGTTAAACCAAACAGCTGTTGCATTAAACTACAGTAAATTACTAATAAATGCTGCGTAGGCACGCAATTAAAACTTTAACAAGGAAAGTGGAAGCACTTATCTAAACATGATTTTAAATCTCTAAAACATATTTCTAAACAATTTTTAGAAGCACATTTTATTGAAAATGTTTAAAAAGGATTTTTATTTGATTTTCAAGCCCAGTCATTGGGCTATTGCTTCAAAAATGGCCTAAAATGGTGATACTTCAAGATGCTCCCTCCTGGTCACGTGTTTTGGCAGTACGAAGTCATACTAAAAAACGTTCACATGGTACGAAAACAGAATAATTAAATATTACTACTATAAATCAAAAAAATCCTTTCGAGAGATTAAATATAAAAAGATAATTAATGCACTAGCAATTTTGCCAGTGCATTAATTTTGGCAATTTTGATAAAGTTAACGTAAAGAAACGCTCGAATATGTGAATAAATTGTAGAAAGCTTTTAAGGACCGCGATTGGTCACGAAAAAATTTTTTACAACAAAATTCTAACTCATTACGTTGATTCCAACCAAAACAATGGTTTTCAACTTGGCACGTACAAAGAATAACAAATAAAAATGTTTATTTTGCTTTTGTCACCAGGCATCCTTTAACTTCTCAATATAGCTCTTCTGGTGTAATCGAAAGTTTAAATGATCTTTATTTAGATTCAAAATCTACATAAAATTCACGAAAACTCAATTATCCTAATTGGTTCATAAAAAAAGCACTGAAAAAAAGAAAGACTCAAGCTCAAGTTAAATTACAAGAAGAAGAAAAACATATTGGATTGGTTATTTTGCCATTTATACCAGGAATAACTGAAAGATTGAAACGTCTTTTGAAAAACCATCAAATCAAAGTGGCAACAAAACCATTACGCACCGTGGGAAACATGCTGCCAAGTTTAAAAGACAAAATCAACAAATTTGATCAACGCGGTGTTGTATATAAAATTCCATGTTTAGATTGTACAGGTGTATATATTGGTGAGACTGGTCGATCATTTAAAACACGACGCAAAGAACATCAAAGGGACGTCAAACCTGATATAATTGCCAAACTAACAAATGAGGATTTAAAAAAGAAATCTGCTTTAGTGAAACACGTTTGCTTAAATGGACACCGGATTGATTGGGAAAGCTCTGAAATTTTAGCTACTGAAAGTGACTATAAAAAAAGACGTTTTTTAGAATCATTTTACATGCACCAAACTGATTTTTCTTTTAACGATAAAATTAACAGCTTTTATCCCGGATTATACAAATTTATAAGTCTTTGACCGCCAGTTGTCGCTGCTGCACTTCTTTATTGCCATAATTTTTATTTTTTCTCCTTATCGTCCTGTTGATTACTATGTAACCGTTGTCTGTGTTTAAACTTTAGTCACTCCTGACGAAGAAAAACTGATTTTAGTTTTTCGAAACGTTGAGTTTTCGTGAATTTTATGTAGATTTTGAATCTAAATAAAGATCATTTAAACTTTCGATTACACCAGAAGAGCTATATTGAGAAGTTAAATAAAAATGTTCTCGGAAAAAGCTGATCTTCAAAAAAACTTGTCTTTCAAAATAAGATTCTCAAAATTGGCTTGGGTCTCGTTTAAGCTATAAGCAGTTGCCTTCCCCATATAGATCTCCAAGAATGGTCTTCACCTTGGGAGTAGTCAATCAACATTGACGTAGACCAGCTAAACTCCAAAATATATTGGCGATTATGTGGCTCAGCAAAATTTAAGATGACACAATAAGGTTTAAACCGTGATAATTTTAGAAATCCCTGCTGTAAAACATTATACTGGCATGTAACAACAGTAAAAACTTGTCATTTTCGAGAGTTTTAAAAAGATACCATCAATTGTTACAACAATAGTTGGGATGGTAAGCGATGTTGAGCGCTGCTGTCGAGAATTACTGCGAGTTATAAAGATGTCTAGCCGAAATTAAAAAATTTGTTCCTCGCTTCAATAAAATTTTTTTCCGCCAATAACCTTCACTCTTCTTGAAAAAAGATAAAAAATCTACCCGGAAACATATGGAGAGAAAATCCAACATTTTTGGGGGGATGACATCATCAGCAGTGGCGTACGCACGTAAGAGGTTTCGGGTCTAAGCCCCATGACAACTGATGGTATACAATTTTTTAACCTAACCCAAAAAGTGACAACCAAAACTATTTTACTCAATTTCAAAAACTAATTGTTATTGGGGAAACGAAGTACAAGATCGTGCAATCAGAAAAGTTAAATTCCTATTTTCGAGATAATTGGCAAAAAAATATATATTGGGCAGGAAAAATTCAATAAATTACATTTAAAAATTTAAAACCCTTTCCGTTATTATTTAGTAAGTTTGTTGCACAAGAGATAATCAGCCACTCTTTGACAGAAAACAAATTTAATTTTGATTCGTTTTTTTTTAAGCATCAAGTAAGATCTTTTAAGATGTCAATTGTTTGGTCATGTAAGCAATGGCGTAACTGAAGATTTAAGCCTGGGAATAGAGTAGAAATAAGGGAAGCGTAAAAACATGCCAAAGAAGCCCACTGCTTGAAACAATTAATTGCCTTGCGTACAAACATAACTTACGTATATCATATCCCAGTCGGGGTGGCTTTAATAGGTTGGCTCTACTGTTGTGTTTTTTTGATTAGAAATCACCAAATTTACTATTTGCATGATCTGTGCCTTTGCGGTCGTTAAACTCTCTATTAAACCACCACTGCAATGAGGTTCGCCACTCTCAATTTTATTACTGCTTGCAAAAGCGTGACATGCTTGTTCGCATTGTTGCCGATAAAATCAAATCTGAAATCAAAATAAAGCCAATGAATATTTTGAGCAATAATATTGTTTGGGACGATGCATTGGTTAATCACACTATCCAGATGTTTTTAAACTTTCCGATTCCACGCATCAAAATTGTAACCAGAGCTTCTTTATATCACATCCTAAATATAAAAACATTTAATTCTAGGTATTTAGATAGCGATGTTTACCATTAAGTGGCCTTGTTTTGCACATATTTATACCAAAGACTAGCGATTTTCTGCACTTACTTTACTGCTCATTAATCCACCGATTTTTAACATAGCCCACTGATTTTCAGGTGGAAAAATTTACAATGAATGGTTGAAAGGAGCATTTGATAGAGAGGGAAACAAGAACAGGGAAAAACCATATCAGTTGTGAAGACTAAAGTTGAGACTAATAGGCTGTAAATCTCTAGTACCTTTTCCAATGCTGGTAGTAATATTCCAAATCTCACAATAAAGCCACTTTTCAAATCTTACTCTAACGCTCTTAAAGTGATCTTTAGAGTTTTTAATGGTTGGATTTCATTCGAGTATTGCTGTTGTTTAGTTGTAAGTTTGCTGCTGGCGGACTGATGAAGAGCTGATAAACAAAAAATACCTCGGACCGCTGTTGCATACCGACAGCGAATTGCTGATTTAGCCGACAAAGTACAGTTTGCAGTCAGCTTTCTGAGACCTATATACTATTTTTCACGTTTTATCATTGGTATGTATGTTTGCTTTATGTTGCAGTAAATGTGGCAGCCACGATATAAAGCGTTTTACAACTTAAAAATAACTACTAGTTCTAGAAATCTAATTTTAACGAATTCTCAGCAACTTTAGATTATTTGTTTGAGATGCAAAAAGTAACTACAACTTATTGGAGAAAAACTGAAGCATCTTAAATACAAAAGCGAAATAAACAATGCACAGGTACCATCGTATAAATTGCACTACCCAGTAGGTCAATAACATAAATTATCTTAAGTTAATTCGCTAGTCACTTTCAGACTCATACAAACAACAAGTATAATTGTCATAGATGTTGGAATGTGAGCCCAAGGCCCCTTTAAATTGCCTTTGGCATTGATGAGGAGAACCTTTCAGAATTTTAATCTGCTAAATCGGTTAAAAAAAGTCTGTTTCGAAAAAGAGCGGATAATGATTATCACTCAATGAATTCCTGTAGCACGTACTTTCTAAACCTTGCAAGGTGGGAACGACGAGTGCAATACACTATTTGGCTTCTGTTAGCTGATTTTTGCGATTAATAGCAGTTGGTAATTTTATAATTTCATGCTTTTAAATCGTTTAGCAGCATTTTACCTTACGCAGGCTGACTTACCAATTATCAAGTTGTGCTTAAAAAGATACAAATATTAACAACTTTTAATGAACATCGTGATTTAAGTTTGAACTTGAATGACATATAACAAGACTGCTCAACTCCAAACCATTTACGGCTACATTTAGCAAATCTTTGTTTTGCTGACCTCATGTTGAGGCATTTAAACTGTTGATCACGAAACAAACATGAAGATTTTTTTGAAGCTATTTTGCCTGTACTGGTTCCTAGAATCTTTTTGCTTGGGAAATCAAAGAGGTCATTGAGTCAATTTGGTCTCGACTACTTGACAGTTATCGAGTTTTGACTATTTGACAATTATCTAGTCTCGACTACTTGACAATTATTGAGATCCTTAAAAATCTCGGTACCAATCCCGGGTTAGTCATTCAATTGCTCTGAAATAGACCTTATCTCAGACTTTGCTTAATGCTTCTTCCTCTTATCCTTATCACGAAGGGGTCTATAAATATAGGTCATTACTAGCAATGTTGATTTACAACATAAACAATTCCCTCCCCTCCTATCCAGCTCTCCAAAATGTTTAGCTGACCACGCCTTTGACTTTGATTGTTGTAGATTTTTTACCTATTTAGAATAAAGTTTGTCTACAAGAAGTAAAATCACCATTGTGTCATCTAGTGACTTCGTGCATTGACGATTTTGTACTAGGCGGTCTTTTTGCATTCAGAAATCTATTAAAAGCATGTCACAACGATTACAACATTAAATCAAATACCCTACATGAAAATAGTAACTAGTAAACCAACTACGTGCCCAGTGATTAACTGAAGATTTGTTGAAAGGAGAAAGGGTAACGTTAGATTTTTAGTTTGATTTGATAATGATGACCCTGTTTTCATCATTGGTTTTTTGTTGATAAGTTTCTGTAAATGCTCTTTGACTCATTTTTATCGTTTATTGTTTTATTCTGCCGTGAGAAGGCCCACATAGCACCAGAGGCGAGTGAGACAAAGAACAAATACTCTTCCATATAATCGTTTCCACGGCTATGTCCCCAAATTATTTGGACTGGATTGAGATAAAAAGTGTTTTGCACTCAAGAACCAAATGTCCAATAGTTTGACGACCTATCTCGAAAAACTATTGTACGTAGAAATAAACAATACGTTTAAATGTGGTCAAATAAAAAACAAAACTTATATTTTAGCTTTCTGAAAGATTTTATTTCCGTCTCGGTAAATACGCCACCCACCTAACGGCGCCATTGTACGTGTCTGTATTACATTGTGTTACATTGAAATAGCATTGGCAATACTGCTAAAAAATATAACTAATTTCGATTTTTACTACTTAAACGGTGAAATTTATTAACCTCATTTATTACATCATCAATAAACATATAATAATCAGCCCGTTTTTGTGGGCGAGTGTTATAACATCTCGTTATTAAAAGCTTGAGATTACACGCCAGGATAACTGGTCCGCACTGTGATTTCAAATCTTACTCATTGCCAGCTTTTGCTGCTGTTATCGTATTGTAGTGACGCATTGACTAATTTTTATTCAGACTGACATCGTACTCGAGGGATAGATCTCGGTTCTCGATGGATTATTCTGCCATCACCCTATTAATTATTATAATATTCATGATAGTACATAAAAATCCTTTACTAGGGCTTGATGATCTCCCTGGCTGATCTGGCGAATTTCAGTTAAATCTTACGCAGTTGAGTTAACAAGTAAACCTGAAATTCGTAAGCTTTGAAATGTGTTTCTTGAGCTGATGCCACCGCAAATCTCTCAAACGAACAAACAAGTATGGAAAATGAGTCATGGCTAGACTAGAGAATACTAGAGTAAATTGACGTCAGGTTGTGAGTGGTACGCGTAAATACTGGATAGTTTTCATCAGAACAAAACACGCGCGTGATATTATCCATTTTATATTTTGTTGCAGATTAATATGCTGGATAGCTGGTTGAACAAAACAGTATTTCTCAATTAATAAGTCCGCTGGATCTAAAGCATTTCCCCCAGCCAACTTCTTTCAAGTCTCTAAAAATAAGTGAAAGTTTATGTACGTGATGCATAAAATTTTTGCAACTCAACGAGTGTAGGAATTTTTCAATTTCTGGCAAAAGATCAACACCGGACCGGCCAAATTTATATTTCGTCGAATAAAGCTTGGATTCAATCTTATCTATACTTTAAAATCTTGATGTCTGCTAAATCAATTAGCCGAAGTATCGGCCAAAACAAAAACGTAGCCAGACGCAAACAGAAAAGTAAAAGGGTCGGGACAATGCCTGTGATGTAATCAACATTATAATTGATAGCTAATAGGCTTTATCTGTATTCCAGTGGATATGTCGATGGGAGAACAGTAAACCAATGGTAAAATTTTCCCGAAAAATATCAAACTAGCCAAGTATTTATCACCACCCGCACGATAGTGTAGTGGTTAGAGCGTCCGCTTCGCATTCGGTAAACCTGGAGTTCATTCCCTAAGTCGAGTCATACCAAAAAACGTTAAAATAGTTGTATCGACAGCTTCCCTGCTTGGCGCTTAGCATAAAATAGGGTTAGTGTGGAGAACAAGCCGGCAAGCTTGCTTGTTATGTCCTTGGCAAGACACTTAACGGGACGCCTCCATATTTATGTGGCAGATAAGTGGCCTACCCGTACTTCACCGGGTTACGATTGTAAAGTTGCTAACCCAGCATGTTGTAAAAGGCGACTATTGGGTACTTTCTAGTGGCATTCCGCCTTGTTGGTGCTTGGGCTACCAGTCACTCATGACTGGTTCGCAATGGGCGGCCATCTGTCCCCTAGCTGAATTGGTATTAAATGGCGGTGTCATTTAATACCACATCTCCGTATGTATTGAGATGTGATACAAAATTGGGTTGAATAGAATAATTTTATGCATTTTGAATTTTTAAATTATTTGAGATCAAACAATCAATCATATTTAAGCATGGAGAATAGAGTTTTCTTTGAATTTTTGATCGCCCAGGATCGAAACACTTAATAATTGATTTTGTGATTATTTTAAAAGCATGAGGATACTTACGGATTCCGGCATTGCGCTACTTTAAATTGACATGGGCCGCGATAGAATCTACCATCACTAACACATATTACAGCCAATTCAAGCCAACAGTGTCTAAACATGATAAACACTTTTAACAAGATTTACCAATATCCAATTGCAACATGGAACATTAGCTATCAATAAAAATATTATCAATGGCTCTGGATTAAATAGTAATAAACTTTTCATTCGACTTCAGCAAACATCAAAAGTAGTGGCGACATACAAGATGAGACCTCTCTCATTTTACATTGGAACTAGTCGGCTCATCCGGTTGCGCCCGTGGGCACTCCATTAGCAATGACGGGTTTAAGAATATCAGTTTTGCTTGTAAAAGCCGGCTTTACTTAATGGTTAGTTGTGAAAACAGTAAAAAAGTTAATCTTGTTTTGAGATAGCCAAATCTCGTTTCAAAACAAGACTATCGTTTTTTGAAACGCAATTGATTAACCCATTTTGGACCATTGTTCCTGTAGAGGAACAAATTATTCGGAAGCTTGAAAAATCAGTCGATTGTTTTGTATCGACGTAATTTATAGACAGAGACCTAGTTTAATGACCTTACAAACATTATTCAAAAATAATTTTTCTTTAACTCGTTAAATTCCGTTGTAAACGCCCATCGGAAAACAGTTATTTTTCTCAAGTCGGAATGACCTTGATTTGCCTAAAAATACTGACTCTGTACAAAAGTGTAAAAAAATTTTACTTACATTTTATGTAACTACAAAGCCTTCAAAAGGTAATAATTTATCAATTTTTGCGCGATTTTGTCTCTGAAGTAATCATTTTTACGTTTACTTTTTTTGTTCCTCTACAGGAACAACGGTCCAAAACGCTATCACCAGCTAACATTGCGCAAAAAATTTCGCTGCACTGTCCTCTCTGTAAGCATTTTTTATTGAGGAAACACTCCAAATAACAGGAAACAAAGACAAAAATACCAGAAATAAGCACAATTTTATTACTTATGGTACTCTAAGAAGCACATAGGATGCAAGCGAACACCACATTTTTACAGTGTTTTTATTGCAGAATTCTTGAGTTTCCACGTTGACAGGGTGATGCAGACCAACACTGGTGTTTATCACTCTTATTCCAATAGGGCTCGAGGACAAAGATGTAGTAGTTTTCAACCAGCCACCTACAACTGACTGGATAAATTCAAGAAAATCTAAACGCGGGGAAGTTTCCAAGGTGACATGGAGCCTCCACACAGCCGCTATCAGCGTCTCTATGCAGTTAACAAACAGCTGCCAATACCACTTCTTTGCTTGAATTGTTGGTCTGAATTGGCTTATGAACCTATCAAGCAGATCGACGCCTCCCATGCCTTGATTGTATTGGTAGAACCAGAACGGTTGAACACAACTGATATTTTTCTTTCCACGCTGGCTGTAGCCTTTCACCATTTTGGTTGGCTCTATATTGCTGAAATTTGAACCAAGGCAAACGACCTTGTTGTTCTTTCATTGCACTATGGACATGTAATCGTCCGAGTGGTGGTCAAAAAATTCACGCTCCTCTATTTCAATACTTTTTGATGTACTTCATTGTACATCCTTCACGTATAGTCCCAAGAGCCCAAAAAATCTTTTCGTGCAAATCTCGCAGTAAATAATACGTAAAGAATTGTCAAAATAAACAAAATGACAGGCAGGGCTTTCAACTATGGAAAGAAGAGCACAATCACACACAACTTGTGATCCAAGAGGCTTGCTGCTGTCCTAAGTATCACACACTCTAGTATAAGTCTCAAATTTGTAAGGGTAACCATCACTTGATGCTAAAATCCAGTTTTTGTAGCCAAATCTGATCGGCTTGACACAAAAGAACATCTTTGCAAAGTGCTTACCA
The DNA here is from genome assembly GCA_963675345.1 of Trididemnum clinides. Classification (NCBI taxonomy): domain Eukaryota; kingdom Metazoa; phylum Chordata; class Ascidiacea; order Aplousobranchia; family Didemnidae; genus Trididemnum; species Trididemnum clinides. The sequence continues at coordinate 31,512,249 of OY776289.1, read as the reverse complement.
AAGTATGGTACCATTTGTTTATCAATGGCCAGATCTTTTGCAAACACTCCAAACTGCTGAAGTAAAGCATTAACTCTATCCTGTAGAGGTCGAATTTTAGCAAGCTTATCTCCAGCAGGAAGATTATTGTTATCAGCAAAATGGATTAACTTTTTTTATGTCTTCAAACCTTTTTCTTGACATTGATCGTGTTATCAGTAGACAGCTGATATCATCATCTTTGCTCCAGTGCAAGCTCTAACGCGGTTGGCTGTTGTATTCTGTCAACAGAAGAATTCCAACAAAATCTTTGATTTGCAGCGGTGTAAGATGAATGACCTCATTGCGATGAGACGCATATCGTTCCGTTTCGCAAGCAATTAGGCTATAGACTTCCTCATTGAATAATAATCGAAAAAGTGCACCTGGCTCAAGTAGGGTGTGATGAGGGTGGCTGTCAGCTGTACATAGCATTTTCTTCTGGTGTTTCCTTCAGGCTGTTTTTCTTCTTCCAGAGCACTGCTTCAGCATGCTTTCTTTTTATCTTTGGGGTGGTTTGTTTTCTTTACTTAAAACTGCTGATAGCGACTTCGCATTCTTGGAAGTGACATCACATTCATTGCTGTTATGTACCTTTAAAGTTCCTGGAACATCGTTTGGAAGCAAATCATTTTTGTGGCACTCACCTTCCTCTATATCTGTAGCATGAGCATCACCTTGCGCTGGTGGCAAAATAACAATATCTTTCTCTTCACCTCCTGTTGATCCTAAAACGTCGTCAACTGCTTCCTGCAGAGTCTTCTGTGTAACTGGTTACTGGTCGTCTCTAACAGAGAAATAATTCACCATCAATTTGAAGAAACTGTTTCGAAAAAGAAAAATTTCGCGCAGGGTTTATAGAGAAAAATAAACAGTGGTACTCAGTAACGAAGCTTTTGTATCAAATGTATTCTGTAACTTTTCTTTCAAAATATCTTCTTAGGATTGTGTATTACGGCACAGATGTCCTGCTAATAGTTTCGCACGGTAAACCAATACAGGCAAGCCACCTTCAACTTTACAAATCTGCAGCAGCTGCACTAAATCTGCAGCAGCTTTGCACTCGTATTGGACCATTGTTCCTCTAGAGGAACATTACGTTGCTAGGCAACCAAAAGTGGGTGGGAAAATTTTTTTACATTTTTTTCCTAATTAGATCAACAGTAACCAAATACTAAAAACTTACAAGAAAGTGACTTGAATTTCTGGTAGTGGTCATTAATGGGTTAAGCAATATGGCGAGTTACGCATAGCCATTACATGTCTACCAAGTTTGTCGAATACCTGGCAACGTCTTATTTGCCGTGTTCTCAACATAAGCGCCCTCAATTTCAACAATTGTTTGAAAGCATATCAAAGTTGTGGAAGGGCGCCAAGGTGATTGATGTGTATTTTCGTGATTAAGCCATTAAGTATGAAGTCCAATGCTTACGAGTGTTTCGTAACTGCAAGCGAATGCATTAGCTAATGCCTCTGGCTGCGCTCATGCTGTTTGGTCTTGGCATAAACACAGCCATGCAAAGAGCAAACTAACCCAAAATGACGCGCTTACAGTTAAGTGGTTACTATATTAGGGCTCCATCAGTAATGCCGAGATTGAAAATATCAATTCGGCGATCTGTACAGGCTTTACCCAATTGAAAAGGAAATTGTTCCAACATTTGAATGTTATGTAGGTCGAAACCAATATTTAGTTGCAAAAAAGGAATCAGGGCCATCGTTGCCTCCTCATTTTGAAGGAGTATGACCGATTTTTGTTTAGTGTACAGTTCTTAGAGACTTAATTTTCTGATGAATCTTTTAAAAATATAGATAATGCCAAACAACCATGCTTTTGAAAATTGTAGTCAAAATGTACCAATGAACTAACTTATTTTATAAATTACAAGTTTCTTAGGTTCAGTAGGAAAATTTTTCAACTACAAATTGAAAATGATCTATGCCAATCAATTATTCATTATAAACTAATCCTTAGCCTGAGTAGTTAGTGTTAACATATTGCAGAAAAGACCAACTTCCTAAACATTTTAACGGCACCAATTGCTACCACCTTATCATTATCTTTATACATTGAACTTACCTGTTATTACTCGTCATACTGCTTTTCGGAGAGGGGTATAAAGTTTACACTAAATGTTTTATAATTTAAATGTTTTAGTAATATTTAATTTAAGGTAATATTTAACCCTATTTGGCCCTGAGGGGGGGGGTCGATTCGACCCACAGCAAATTAAAACTGTTGTAACTTAGCGACCGCTTGAGATAAATGTTTGAAATTTTTTGACTTTTCCTAAAATTTATCTGGCTTTTGGTTGGTTATAAACTGACAACGATATTCTTTGTAGTTTTGACTTAAACATAGCAATTTCGAAACCCACTCGGGCAAATTTCTTCATCGATTGCTTTTGTATAATAAAGAAAAAAAGGAGAAAGAGCGCACACGCAAAACCGTGACGAGCTACGTAAACCACAGAATTTGTTTGAGGTGAAGCACTGACTGTAAAACTGTACCGTTTCTCAGAAATCTTTCTTCTCAAAACCTTTTCGCTGTGAATAGCAACTCTTAATTTGACAAGCCAAAAACATCAAAGTGTTTTCAGATACACGGCTATTTTGTAACTTTTAGTTAAATAAATAATACCTTCTTGAAGCTAGACCATAACCTACCGATAAAGTAATGCAAGAAAAATTTCGTAATTTTGATACTTGACAAATGCAACAAAGCAAAAAGAATTGTTTTCAAACGTAAAGCCAGAAAATAAATTTGGCGGCGTGATAATATAGTTTGCGCTTTTCATAATGATTTGTAATGTTGTTACCAATTAAAATTGGAGATTGGTTGGTGGGAGAGCAACGAGCGCACTTGCAATTTGATTTCCGTTGCTTTACGAGTAAGCTGGTAGTAATTAATTGAATACCGAATTTTTATCAGGAAATATAAATCCAAAACGCAAGGAGCCAATCGTGAATCACAAAATTAAATTTTTTTTAAGGGGAGAAGGAACTGTGAAATATCTCCTGAGTTTGTGACCAACACCAAAATATTTTTCTGTTGACCGCGTGACAAAAGCAATGTATTTGTATTCTACATCTACACACTTCCAAAAGCAAATGAAGATTTTTTTCAGTGTTCTTTTATCCACTTTTATAAAGACGCCTCTGGTAAAAGCATTACATTTCCTGCTGCATGGCCGAGCAGAACGGCATTTGCATTGAAGTTGACGTTTAAAGTTCAAACTACAGCTTGCGTCAACTGTCACAACATTATAAGATTGAATGCTGACTCAAATATCGTCTTGTCATTTCCATTCTTTTAAACCAGAGATGGGCAAACTTTTTAGTTGGAGGGTAGCATTGACCATTCAAGAGTTAGCCGAGGGCCGCATCGACCATTCAAGAATTCGCCGAGGGCCAATGCGTAAAATCTGGTAATAGCTGTATGCAATGCAAGAGCTTGCAATAGCTTAAAATCTTGCAATAACTTCTTGCAAAGACGTATTACAGGGCTTTGATAATGATGGCGTCCAAAAACAAAGATCATCACTCTTTATTTGGACGGAAAATGCGTCAGTTCAAACTAAGAATTGCGTAGCGGCTCTTTTAATGGTGGCTTATATCGTTTTTGGCTCTTCAATACGGCAAGTGCGGCCAACCCTTTCTTATTGAATTGAATTTATGGAAGTTTGTATAAGTTTGGAGGGCCGCACAAAATTCTCTGGCGGGTTATTATGGGGGAGTATTGGTGTTATTATGGGGGAGAGGATAAAAAATAGGCTACGTAGGTCTATTGTTGTAGCACAAACTTGATAATAAAACAAATTAAAGTTTACAATCGTTTGATATAACAGGCTTTTTGTAGCAAATCCAAAACTGAAGTTTGCCGGAGGACTTTTTTCATATGATTCATCACATTCACACGCAGACTTGGACAACAAAATATGCGTAATTCTAGTTGGCTGATTCGGTGAATTGCAGCCAAAAGTCGCTAATTCTAATCTAATTTGAAAAATTCCTAATTGCAATTCTAATCTCATTTCGAAAAAGTTCCTAACCGAAGAGTCGGGTGTGAAAAATAAAAAGATCTTTTATGTTAGGGATCAGAACCACCTTCGAAAGTATTGGCACTAATTGGAATGATTTACATGCGAGGCTTACTAGGACAAGCACATCAAAGCACTAATGCGATGTTCCATGAAATATTTGGCAATCCAGTTTTTAGTGCAGCTAAGTCAAGGAATAGATTTAAATTTTTGATTGCCCACATATTACTTGATGATCAAACAACGCGTCCTACTCCTTGGCAATAAGATAGATTTGCAGCTTTTCGCAAAATTTTTGAAGAATTTAACAAAAACTGTGGGAAATTTCTAGTTCCTAATGATGATTTGTCGCTGGATGATACTTTTGATCCTACAAGAACACAAATCAGTTTCAAACAATTTAATCCGAGCAAACCAGCCAAGTATGGAATGCTGTATAAATCAATCAATGCTTTTCGCTATCCATTTGCCTTTTCAACTGTTGTGTATTCTGATAAGCCAAAAGCAGAGCCGACATCTTACTACACTCCTGGGATGTCACAAACAATAAAATATCTAATTCAAAATTTGGAATGCCACACAAATTTAGTGGCAAGAAGCATATTATATGACAGATTGTATACTTCAATACCAATTGCGCTGTGGCTGCTTGACCGCGGAAAAACTTCTGTAGGAACTTTACAATCAAATAGAAAAACAATTCCAGCCGAAATTAGAGAAATCAAAGACCGAGAAACAAACTCATACGAGATTTATTGGGAAAAGAATAACGTCATATCAAATCTGCACTCGTATGTAGTAAAAGCAAAAAAGTGAACAGTGCCACCGCTACTTGCAACTACAAAAGATGTCAACAAAAGCAAGCCCGCTATTTACAAACTATACGACTTTTCAAAAGGCGAAACAGACATCATTGACCAAAAAAAATGGGGTTCTACAGTTGTGCATCGAAATCAAAGCGCTGGACTATGAATGCATTTTGATACGTTTTGAACACATGTCGAGTGAACGCCAGCACGATATATGCAATGAACAACGATCTGCAGCCTCGAAACATAAAATCTGTAGATTTCGGATTTAATCTAGCTATGTCTTTGATTCACCCACATATAGCACAACCAACTTTAATTGGTATAAAGTCTTCTGTGGTTCGCAAAATTGAGATAGTGCTGGGGAAAAAAATATCCTCCAAAATGTAAAAACGTTAAGTGACTTTTTTCCTCATCAAAGTCAAAAACGAAGGCGATACGATGCATGTATCAGTAAGACTAAAGGAAAACGATCAAAAAAAAAGGAAAACAAAATTTGTAAGCAACTAAGCCAGTGCCAAAAATGCGCAAAGCCTTTGTACAATAAGCGCCTTATTCGCATTTGAGATTTCTCCTTGCAAGATTCAAATGTTGTTAGGCTTACACTTACGGATAAAATTGCACTGCCGTAGTTGTTTTTGAAGCATACAAGCGTATTGCTGCTTTTGACGATGATATATGTATTGTTGATATTACCGGTAAATTTAATGTAGTGTTCCCGTATTTTCATATTAGACGATAAATTATAAGCAGAAACAGCATGACTGCGTACTAGCTAATCTAGAAATAGCCTATTTTGTTTCACATTTCTAATGTATTCTGTTAATTGCAAGAGATTTTTTAATTAATAGCTCTAAATTCAGTAACGCCTCAAAGCACAAGTTACGATGATAAAGCTCAAATTGGTGACATTATAATTGATCCCAGTGGGACATAAAATTGTAAGCACCGTATAAATACCATATAACGCCTCCAGAGGGAAACAAAACTGCCGTATTGGTGTTATCATAGTGAGAGGGATAAAAGATAGGCTACATAGACATATCGTTGTAGGACAAACTTGCTACGAAAAAGAATCAAAGTTTACAATCATTCGATGTCACAGGTTTTCGTAGCAAATCCAAAACTTAAGTTTGCTTGAGCACTTTTTTATGCAACTCGTTACATACGCCGACTTGGACAACTGATTAATTCTAGCTGGTTAATTCGGTAAATTACTGCAAAAAGTCGCTAAATCTGATTTGAAAAAAAATAAAAGTCTCTTATTGTAGTGTAATATAAAAAATCCCTAATTTCAATTCTAATCTAATTTTAGAAAAGATCCTGACCGTAGAGTCGAATCTGAAAAAGGACAAGAACTTTTTTTATTACAGTATTTGCGAAAAGTTTGGCCGAAAATCAAAATCGAAATTAGGTGATCTCCAAAAAGAAAAAAGGTCTTCACAATGATTTGATAGCCAAAATGAAAAAGTTTTAGAATTGTCGCAAATACAAAGTGGTTTTGCGAAGATGTTTAAATGGCATCAAAATATGCTTGGTAATTAAAATTTCAAACTAATTTCAGAAAAACTGGAAAGCTCTAATTCTAATTCCGATTCCACTTAATTTGTGATAATCAGAAAAGCTCTCATTTTATTCTACCCTAATTTGAGAAAAACATTAATGCTCTATAGCTAAGTTTAATTTAATTTGAAAATGCTAAATAAAATTTAATCGTTCAAGTCTGCACACAAGGATGGGAGGGGCTTACAAAAACGTCGTATTGCGTCGCATAAGGGAGAGGAAAGAATAAAAGAGCCATATGATTCGTGAGCATTTCTTAATTTGAATGAGATTTATGTCTTGATCAATAAAAATATTTATGCTTGATGAGCAAGCATAGCTTGCATCTTTTGTCTAAATGAAAAAAGTAATATCCAAGTTGCTATTATTGCTACTAGCAATACACCGTTGAACATAATAATACAATATATTTATACAATTCAAACGTTTTCGGCGCTACATTTCGCCCTCATCAGGATCTATACACAAATATTTACAGCATTAAAACTTTCGTTGAACGAAAACACAAAAAACATAAAGTAACTTGAAATAGTTCTGACAAAAAACAGTAAAGCTTCATTCTACGTTCTTCGTAATTGTCTGGTCACTGCTAACAAAGAATTTGATATTAATAAAAAAAAAAAAAAAGAAGAAAAACAATTGCCTGCAAGGCAATCCTGCAAGACCAGTAGTCTCAATGATTGACACGCCAGAATATAACCTAGCCAAATTTCTTGATCAAATTATTAAACCCTACATTCCAAATCAATTTATGCTGGACTCGACATTTCACTTGTTAGACAAGCTAAAAGAATTTTCTCCATCTCCTCACCAAATTATGGTCAGTTTCGACGTAGTTTTCCTATTCACCAACGTGCCGCTGGAAGAAACAATAAATATGATTGGTAATTACATATACAAAGAAAATAATCCCAGCCCCCCTGCTTTTGAAAAAGATGTTTTTGTTAAGTTGATGCGTCTGGCGACCCAAGGATTGTTTTTGTATAAAGACACACTGTATAAACAAATTGATGGCGTCACTATGGGCTGTCCACTTGGACCAACACTTGCAAATTTCTTTATGGCTCATATGGAAAACCAACTTTTATGCAATGACCAGGAAGCATCTCCCAAATTGTATCTCAGATATATTGATGACATTTTTGCAATCTTTGATAATGACCAATCATGCACCAAATTCCTAGAAAAGTTTAACACCCAGCACCCCAATATTAAGTTTACTTTAGAACAGGCTAAAAATACAATTCCATTTTTGGATGTGGAAATAAAAATTAACTTGGATAAATTTGATACCTGGACATGGAGAAAACCTTCTAACACCGGATTATTGTTAAATTTCAATGCATTTTGTCCCAAAATTTGGAAAAAAGGTCTTATTTTGTGTCTTCTCAATAGAGCAAAAATTACCTGTTCAACGGACTATCTCTTCCAACAAGAAGTAGCTTATTTGAAAAATCTTTTTTACAGTAACGGTTATCTAATCCATTTTTTTAACAAAATTTTATGCCAATTTCAAAAAGAAAAAACAGACAGTAAAACCGAAAAAGAATTTATCAATCTTTTTGTCATCCCCTACCTCGGAAAAATCTCAAAAGAATTCGGTCTACGAATTCAATCACTAATAAAGAAACGGTTTGACATTAAAATCACAATTGTCTACAAAACAACAAAAGTGCAGGAATATTTCTCTTTGAAAAGCAAAACTCCTCTGGCCTTGAACTCAAATGTCGTCTATAAGTTTACCTGTTCACGTGATGTGAACGTCACGTACATCGGTACGTCCGCAAGACATTTGAGTATAAGAGCAGGGGAGCACTTAAATGTTTCAAGGTCAACTAAAAGTGCCATCAAAGTACATATAAAAAAATGCAGTTCGTGCAAAACTCAGCCGAATAACATGGGGCAATTTAAAATAATTAGAAAATGCCAAACATCCTACGAAGCCAAAATCCATGAAGCCTTGGTCATCAAAAGAAGCAACCCTGTGCTAAACAAACAACTCTATGCAAACGGAGCGTCAATTTTACTAAACGTGTTTTAATTAAAGATATTTATTTAATCATTTAACCAAACTATTTCCATTCATTTGAAACAATTATTTACAAAACCCTAAATCCGATTAACTCCTAGCAGGCAATTGTTTTTCTTCTTTTTTTTTTTTATTATTATCAAATTCTTTGTTAGCAGTGACCTGACAATTACGAAGAACGTAGAATGAAGCTTTACTGTTTTTTGTCAGAACTATTTCAAGTTACTTTATGTTTTTTGTGTTTTCGTTCAACGAAAGTTTTAATGCTGTAAATATTTGTGTATAGATCCTGATGAGGGCGAAATGTAGCGCCGAAAACGTTTGAATTGTATAAATATATTGTATTATTATGTTCAACGGTGTATTGCTAGTAGCAATAATAGCAACTTGGATACTAAAAGTCACCTCTCTACCGAAATTGTATTAAAAAAGTAATAATTTCATAAAGCTATGAAATTTTTGTCGTTGAAATGCTATTTCACACCCTGTTTCACATTTACAAACAGTCAATTCAAATTACAAAAATCTAGCTGGAGATATGGCGTACGGCGAGTAGTCCAACATAAGAAATGCTATACAAACATCACGGCTGGTAACTTTCCCGTAAAAAGCAAAATGGAAACATGATGACAAGTTGTTGAACTTTTTACCTGGTAGCTGACATTGATAAATTTTGCTCAGGCGATCGCACAACCACAACCTCGAAGAGCAAACACGACGAAAAAAGAAAATTCGCCGGCCGTTTCTTTATTTTAAATTCAGTCGAAAATTTAATGCTGTGCATTTAATTTGCAATAACTTGAACGCTATTACTCTGATCATAACCAAAAGTATATAATTAGATTGAAAAATAAATTCTGCATCTATCTGAGCAAAAACGGAATCGCTATTGTGAGCGGTTTAAAAGTTATTAGCTGCCAAAGTGTCGGGTCGAATCGACCCCCCCCCCCCGGACATAGAAAGCAAAAAAAAGCCCGGCCTTAATAGGGTTAAGGTACTAGTTATACATCATCGGAATTACCTTGAAATAATCCTCAATTCGTTAAGAATTTTGGATATTGGTTGAGAAATGAAGTCACAGATCAGTTCAAAATAAACTGATTTTGCAAAACTTGTACAATTTTTGAAAAAATCAACCTATATGATGATCTTTGATTGCAAAAGGATTGATCAGGCCAAACAATGTTATAACATCATAGAGCAAATGTGAGACGTGCAGAAAAAATGCGAAGAAGCATGCTTAGAAGGCTTAAAGTGTTCAAAAATAACATCTGCTGTCAAATTATTAATTGATCTTTAGTAGCAGTGTTTTAATCGAAAGCGCCTTGATAATGTTACCCACGAAAGCATTTAGTTGCGTTTCAACGACCAGTGCTGTTTGAGTAAATAAAGCAAACAAACTTTACAATTAATGGCTGATAATGACGTAATGTAGTGTGTTAAACAAGTGAAATTTATAGAAGTTGGTAAGTTGGGATCTGGCTTTTGTTTGAGCATAAAACACATCTCCTCTGTTAAGATAAGCAAATTTTAAAAGAATTATCTTTGATTATGACGTCATCAAAGCACTTTCGATACTTGGTCCAAAGTGGTAATCAATCGTGCCAATTTTGATTTTTGTGCGTTCAGTTGTTTCGGAGGAGTTAAAACACACACACTTAAATTGCCCTTTATATTCTGGACTAGCCGGCTCTACCGGAGTCACCAAGCAGAGCTACCGCTCAGTTATTTCGGCTTGGTAACACCGGTTCAGCCTGCAGCTCCAGTTTCAACTAAATCGTATTTTTAATACCATAAGTGATAAGTTTGTACTAATGGGCAATGCCTCTATACCACTAATCCCGATTGCAGTACGAGTAGGTCTTACAAACTCTATCGTTTCACAAATTCTGCTTGTTCTTTGAAATGAATGTAGGAGAACAAACGCCAAGTTGGGAATGGGCGCCGTAATGGTTTTTGTTTCACGATTGCGCAAATCAATATTTTGATGGTATGCATATTTTACGACTTGGTGTAACCTCCTCGTGAACATGATAAGCAATAACAAAACAACGAAGAAACAATGCAGCAGAGGCGCTTTTAGGAGTTGCGCATTCTCTCAATTGAAAGTTTGAAACATCCAAAGATTTCAAAACGTTTTATTTGTTCATTTTACACAGTACATGGAAGAATAATTTAAAAGTTGTGGCAAAGAGACGATGCCATCGTGACTAATATATATTTTCGGTAATAACCTATTAAATGTATGAACCTCTACTTACGACTTTTTCGTAACTGTATTCCTATTTGTAAGCTTGTGACTGCGCTCATATTGTTTGGTCCTGGCATAAACGCAGCCAGATAAGAGCAAACTAACCCAAGGTAAAGCACCGGCAGTTCAATTGTTGCAATCGCAGGGCCACCATCAACATTATCGAGGTTAAGAATATCGATTGATCCGGCTTTACTCAATGCGTAGTTTTGAGGAGAACAGTAATAACAAATAGTGTTTTTTGGTATAGCCAATTTTCGTTTCAAAATCAAAAGTATTGCTTTTACATAGGAATCGAACAGAAAAATGCGAGAGTGCTGCGCATAACCGTTATGTTTCTACTTCAGTTTTGAAGTCCTTAGGAACGTTTTATTTCCCTTGTTTATAGCATACAATAAGGGAGTGGATTTTCTCACTGTTGAACGAGCCAATACCTTCACAAACTGTTGTTTATTTCACCACTTACATGTACGCATTAATGTAAAGCTGTGGGTGAGAAGAGAGCAAAACTAATTATTGCCGTTCTCTTATAACTGATATCCGAAACAGACTTGTAAGTATTTGACATATTACTTAGGAATTTTCGTAACCCTATGCCATTTTGCATGACCTAAAATCTCTGGCTGAGCGCATATTGCTGTATCCTCACTAGAGGAAGTGCAAATTAATCCTTAGTCAAACCATTACAATTATCATATTACAAAAGATTAGGTTATGGTTTAAGAGTACAATTAATCGACCATGTTTTTGAGCTGATATCGCTGATAGTTTTTGTGATTCCTGTAAGATTTCACATGAAAAATAGTCTTCAACTTTGCTGCATTTCATTAATATGTGTTGAAGGTTCAGATTGATCAGGCTTACAACACGACTGTACAAAACTATTGGAATTTGCAACGTCTAAACAACGTTTTCCTTTGTCAAGAAATGCAAATTTTAAAGAAATTATCTTTGATTATGATGTCATCATGGCGTCACCAACCCTTTTTATGACACTGAAGAGACAATCAATTTGCCAGGTTTGATGTTTGTACGCCGAGCAGTTTCGGAGCAGTTAAAACAGACAGACAGGCACACTCAGCGAATTGCGTATTGTACAATAGTTGCACTTACAATTTGGATCCTTTTGTCGAAACACAATTCATTAGGGCTTAAAAATGACTTGATTCTTGTTTCTGGCTTCAATACAAATTTCCTAAACTTATTTTCAAACTCTATGGGCGTTGCTGTAAATGTAATTGTTACTCTAGGTCGGGAAGCTTCCAAATGCTCGGTGTATAAAATAGCATAATTGTGGTTGGTCTGGCTAAAAATCTGTTGTAAAAATATAACTGCAAAAAATGTATTTGCAGAATTTCTTGGCTTTCGATTAACGTTAAGAATATTTATTTGGTTGATGTTGACATTATTAATAAAAGCTGAAACACACAAAGACATGGCACAGATTTTGGATCAAACGCTTACACAGCCTTGTAGAATGTTTCTTACATGTTGTTAAATAATTAAAAGCTTTCCCTTTTTTGAAACACTATTACAACTTGTTATAGCCTTAAATTACTACCTTGCTCTGCTGTGGTCATTTGCAGAGCATATGTCAGAAATGACGGAATAAAGAAAATTGAACATTAAAGAAAGAATTAAAAAACAATTGTATGATTTGAGGAAAACTCAAGAAACAACTGTCACTATAGTATGGAAAATTTGTGACAAAATCATAGTGGTTGTTAAAGCACTGAAATATAAAACTTCGATTTTCTTGATTTTTCGTTCCGTTTTCCTTTGTTCCGCATAATTTGTTTTTACGCACAAATAATTTTCACGCATCACTTCTTACTGCAACTTTTAATGGGACGTGTCAGTTTGGACGTGTCAGTCAGTTGAATTTAATGGGACGTGTCAGTTTGAGAAGGAAACGTCAGCGTACAGGCGTGGTTCTGCGAGCCCAAATCCATATAATCGCTAATTAACCCAAATAGCGGTTATAGTTGTTTAACATTGCCAATTTTCATTCCCAAACTAGGCTTATTTAAACAAAAATCAGATCAATAAGATTGTGAGAGCTCATATCCTGGGTGCGTCCCTGTGCTTTGATCCGGGTTTCTCTTCCCGAAATTTAAGTTTGCTCTTACTCAAAAAACAGCTTATTATTTAATGAATATTTAATTAATTTTTTTTCAACAAATATCGGGACGCAATGGTAAACAGCGAGATAGGCGACAAAACATCGATTGGTTAAAAAAATGCAAAAATATGCTCTTAAACAAAACTCTTTCCTGCGTGACGACACTCGAATTTTTGAACAATAAACTTCATAATTATATTACTGGCCTTTTATGATCCTCACATGGTTGAATTGTAATCGATCGTGGCGAATACTGTGTTTCTTTAAAGTAAGTTAGTTCAATTTTGCATACCGATAAAAATTTTACGCGCTAAGATAAATTGGATATAAAAGATTTAAAAGAAAAATACTTCATGCATTTTCGATTGGTTTCAAGAAAAAAGAAAGCAGTGAAATTTTCCTTTCCAGTTGACAAAATACGTGTAAAGCAAAGTTTAAATTACCTGTAACACGGGTCGCTTTTAGCCATTCCACACACCACCAAGCCAAGAAAAACCAATGCAATGATTTGCTTCATTATTTATAACAAACTGATTAACAAATCAATAAATGCTATGAAAAGAATTTTTGTAAAAACTGAACAAAAGTATTTAATTGAGCGCTTTTCTATGGGCGTATCTAACAATTGCTGCAAGTTTGTTATAGCATAGCATTTTTCAAGCAATTTTGATCTGCGAATAAAGTCTGTCCATGGTAACAGAGCAAGCAATACTGTTCGCGTCTCGCACTTTACGCTTGCTGCTTTTCATTTGATACAAACCAATCATTTTTTTTCAAAACGGAACTGAAGTGATTAGAGATTAACCCCAGGTTTCAAGCAGGAAAGCAGGTTTGGAGAATAAATAGTCTCAGTTCATTATTAAGTATCACTATTAACTCGATGTTGAAAACCTCAAATGGAGCAGTTTGTCTTATAAATGCACGAGATGCACTGCTTGATGAGTAAATAAACAATAAGAATAAATAAAGGGTTGTTCCTCCTTTCGCTCAAAAACAGGAAAATCACGCAGAGTTTGCTCCGTCACGTGACTCGCTTGCCGCAAGATTGTTGTCAAAAACGCGCGCAAAACGTTGCAAAAAAGTGCATTGTTAATTAGTTGCAAACAAGAGAAGATAAAATGGCCGGTCCGTTTCAATGAAACTGAAAAAAGCAGATTTATCGGTTTGTTTTTTTATTCATTCGTTTTTTTGTTGGCATCGAAGCACGGCATCAAACGGTTGTATTCCCGTCAAATGTCTGTTGTTTTAGATGAATGATTTTGTCATGGATATGACTATATAAGCCTTGGATAAAACTTCTTTGGCTCGAGTATATGTTATATTTGATAGTTATGGGTTTGATCAAATTATCCTGATTATAATGTGATACGCTTTCAAGCAATTGCTGAAATTAGTGGATAAAAGTTTGTTGAATTTGATGACGCTTATGTTGAGAACACGGCAAATAAGACGTTGCCAGGTACTCGACAAACTTGGCAGACATGTAATGGGTATGCGTAACTCCCCATATTGTTTTTAATCAATTGCGTTTCAAAAAACGATAGTCTTGTTTTCGAACGAGATTTGGCTATCTCAAAACAAGATTAACTTTTTTACTGTTTTCACAACTAACCATTAGGTAAAGCCTGCTTTTACAGGCTAACCTGTAATTTTTAACCACGTCATTGCTAATGGAGTGCCCGCGGGTGCAACCGGATGAGCCAACTAGTTGCAATGTAAAAGAGGAAAGGTCTTATTTTGTGTGTCTCAATTATATTTTGTTACATTATTATATTTGTATATTATCTGAATACATATTGAGATGTGTTATTAAATTGGATTAGTTTATGTACAACTCTAGTTTACTATCCCATTTTTTACAGGTGTCATTCCGTTGTTATCTGAATGATTTTATGAGTTTGATTTCAAGCGATCAACACTCGGCTAGTTTGATTTTTTTCGGGAAAACTTTACCATTGGTTTGCTGTTCTCCTATCGACATATCCATTGGAATAAAGATGAAGCCTATTGGCTATCAATTATAATGTCGATTACATCACAGGCATTGTCCCGACCCTTTTGTTTTTCTGTTTGCGTCTGGCTACGTTTTCGTTTTGGCCCATACTTAGCTAATAGATTTAGCAGACATCAAGATTTTAAAGTATAAATGAGATTGAATCCAAGCTTTACTTAATGAAATATAAATTTGGCCGGTCCGATGTTAATCTTTTGCCAGAAATTGAAAAATTCCTACACTCGTTGAGTTGCAAAAATTTTATGCATCACGTACATAAACTTTCACTTATTTTTAGAGACTTGAAAGAAGTTGGCTATGAGCGATGGCAGTGAGATCCAGCGAATTTATTGATTGAGAAATACTGTTTTGTCCAACCAGCTATCCAGCATATTAATCTGCAACAAAATATAAAATGGATAATATCACGCGCGTGTTTTGTTCTGATGAAAACTATCCAGTATTTACGCGTACCACTCACAACCTGACGTCAATTTACTCTAGTATTCTCTAGTCTAGCCATGACTCATTTTCCATACTTGTTTGTTCGTTTGAGAGATTTGCGGTGGCATCAGCTCAAGAAACACATTTCAAAGCTTACGAATTTCAGGTTTACTTGTTAACTCAACTGCGTAAGATTTTATTGAAATTCGCCAGATCAGCCAGAGAGATCATCAAGCCCTAGTAAGGGATTTTGATGTACTATCATGAATATTATAATAATTAATAGGGTGATGGCAGAATAATCCATCGAGAACCGAGATCTATCCCTCGAGTACGATGTCAGCCTGAATAAAAATTAGTCAATGCGTCACTACAATACGATAACAGCAGCAAAAGCTGGCTATGAGTAAGATTTGAAATCACAATGCGCACCAGTTATCCTGGCGTGTAATCTCAAGCTTTTAATAACGAGATGTTATAACACTCGCCCACCAAAACGGGCTGATTATTATATGTTTATTGATGAAGTTAATAAATGAGGCTAGATAATAGTGGTCAATGAATCATTACAATAATTGATACGCAATAGTTTGATTGTCCCATTGACTGATCTGGCAAGTTATCACTTACATTTTGCACTTTACTTCAAAACGCAATCAATCCGAGCTCTATCAATCATCAATCACGAGATCTCACCGCTTAATTAACAAAATTGGCGGGAGTAATTGACGAGATTTGTTGGTTGAGTAGTTTATAGAGTAATCTTGGATAGAAATGCTCGTTAGCTGAAATCTGGGCTCACACCCAATAACACGAGTAGTTGGAGCGGATCGCGGGTCCAGATAACACCAAAGTTAGTTTTACTGATGCTGCCATATGGTGGGTGAGGCATTAACTGGTTTTTGTTGAGGATTACATTATAATCTGAAGTTAGATCTCGATTCCCGATACACTATTTTCCCGTCATCCCATTAACTCAACTGGTCTAACTTGATGTTGTAAACAAGATAACTCATCTGCGGATTAGGGTGCGTTGAGGGTAAAACAAAGAGATCGATGGGGTTAGCAACTTGCCGTTAAATATGGCATAAAACAAATTTTAACGACTCATCATGATAGCCTACAGATAGAAAAGAGAAAAGCAAACTGCATTTCATGGCTGAACTGTAATCAGCGAGCTTTGAACATTTCTACTAATTTCATGTCCAGTTCTGACCGCGACAAATCCCAAAGCTTTGTGAAAATTGATATTTGATTAGGGACATGGGATTATCTTACCAAATTATCTTACAAAGCCCAACAATAAATGGAATCCAAACAGCGAAGCATTTTCTGTATATAGTTTAGAAACTGCACCATGGAAGCGATGAATGCAAACAAATTTTGACAGTTTTCCATCACACAAGCAGCCCATCAGTTTAGCATTAACTGGGTACTATGGCAGAAATGATACGTATCGTTGATATATATTGGTTAAAGCCAAGTCTATAGCAATGACACTTCTTATCCATCCCCTGGCCAAATGCGTAGCTAGGGAATGGAGAGCAATGTCCAAACTCAACAAATGTCTTCGACTGAATCCCAATCCTGAGCCATTTTGGGGTAAAAATGTTTAGATTGAATTGCTGACGCAGGAAATTAAAAATGATTTTCAGCTATCTTTTCTTTGAAGTTTGGATACAGCAAACCCCTCTAGAATATATAAGGCTAATATATTAATCTAATATATAAAGCGCAATTGTGTCTGTCTGTTTTAACTCCTCTGAAACTGCTATAGATGCAAGCATTAAACTTGGCACGAATGATCATCACTCCGTAGTGAGTGTCATAAGGGTGTTTCGTGACGTCATTGGGACGTCATAACCAAAATAAATTTGTTTAGAATTCGCATTACTTGACAGAGGACAACCGCTTTTTGCTCAAACAAAAACGAACTTCCGACTTACCACAATTCAAAAACTTTTTATTGTTTTGGGTCTAAAATGACGTTACAATCAACGATTCATTGAAGAATCTCATTTTGTTTTATCTTAAAAAAGTGCTCATCGCAGAAACGCGATTAAACGTTCTTTTAGGAAATATTAATAAGCTGCTTTTGATAAAAACAACTTTACAACAATTAATGTATAATTGATTATGCCACAAGCACTTCTTTTTTTGAGTACTCCCCGCCTTTTAAGCATTCTTTTATCTCTATTTTGCTTGCACGCTTAAACTGGCTCGATGACGTCATAGTATGACTGATACGATTAACACAAATGTTCGCTACCGGATCTTTTAATAACAGAATGTTTTAATACTTGGTCACCAAAGCGCACTGATTATTATGTGATGTAATAAATGAGGTTAGATAATAGTTGTCAATGGATTACTCTCCCATCATTACAATAATTGATATGCAATAGTGTGAATGTCTCATTGACTAATTTAGCAAATTATCACTTAAATCTTGCAAACTACTTCAAAATGCAATCAATCCCTGCTCTATCAATCATCAACCAATTGGTCTCACCGTTTTTCAAATAAAAATCGCACTGTTAATTGACGAGATTTGTTGGCTGAGCATTTTATACAGTGATCTTGGTTAGAAATCCCCGTTAGCTGAAACCTGGACTTACATCCAAATGTAGTTGTAGCGGATCGTGAGTTTAAATAACACCAAAGTTAGTTTTTCTGATGCTTCCATATGGTGGGTGAGGTATTATTTGCTTTTTGTTGAGGATGACATTACAATCCGAGGCTAGATCTCGGTTCCATATATATTATTATCCAATCATCCCGTTAACTCAACTGGAAAAATTTGTTGTAAACAAGCTAACTCATTTGCGGAATAGGGTTTGCTGAAGGTAAAGCAAAGAAACCAATGTAGTTAGCAACATGCCTATAAATATAACATAAAACAAAATTTTAACTGTGCCCCAGTCACGGTAGCAGGTGAGCAGCTCTGTGCACCACTAAGCAACTTGTACATGTGATAAAATGCGTAAGACAAATATGCACACCCCATCACCCACATAACAACTCATGGTTGGTACACGTATTGGGCCAAATCTATACCAAACCCAATATGCAGTGGTACACATATGTACTACTTTGTCTATCAGTAATGCACCTCATGACACATATATGTACCAATACATAGCGAACGCGTGCCATTGTACCAATTACATATTTTCCTGAGAGTCTACAGTAGAAGTAGGCTGTTAGCTGCTTTTTCTACCAGGTTGCTAATGCATTCCAGTTTGTAGTGGTAGCCAATCTCACTATCATCATCATTTACCTTTGAGGGCCACTGGGTCATATGTGACCCATTGTGATTTTGACCTTTGTTCTGAGAGGAAGATCAATAAAATAGCTTGGTAAAGATATAAAATGCATGTCAGACACGAAGTCATATAAACTGAGCTGAAAACATTTTGAAAATCAATTATTTTCTTTCACTAAAACAGCCCAACACCACACCATTCATAGGCACGAAAAATCACCAGTTCATTCTCCCCAAAAATATGATCAAACGCTTGGAAAGTGGCCGAAACTTTTTTTATTTCAATGAAAGAACCTTTTAGATTTCATTCAAATAATAAACTGCTAAAAGTTTTACCTAGCTGGATTTCAATTGAAAAAATATTCACGGGTCACATATGACCCAGTGTCCCACAAAAGATTAAGTTAAACAAACATGCAGATAAGGAAAATCAATCTAGACTTTGGCATGCTAAAGAAAACTGAAGTCAAGTTGTAAATGGTACGCGTAAATACTGAGTAGGTATCACGAGAACAAAACACGCTGGTGATTTTTATGATTATATATTTTATTGCAGATTAATACGATAGATAGGTGATGTTTCCCAATCCATAAATGCGCTTGCTCTCATATACGTGTCAAAGATCGTGCGCGTTTAGATATGGTTACCATTTGCAATATACTTCGGATGGAACAAACATGAAAGTGAACTTTATTTACAAAAACAGTCAAAGAGTAAACAAGAACAAAATGGTTGAGAACATATGATCAAAATGATGTTGAAGCCATTTTCTTTACGATAACAGAAGTTCAGCTGGCCTGCCTCCATTGGCACGCATGACGGACAAAATCACATGCTGGGTTTAACAATTCAAAGTCGATGCAAAACCTGCAGTTAAAAAGATCAAAACTTTTTGTATTAAATATGACGTTCTTCTTCATGCAGTAAGGGAAAAGCAGCTTTCTCTCAAATATTATGACGATGCATTGCATAAATAAACGAAGTACATTGACATTGCAATTTTTCTCACATTCACAAATTTATACCATTTTTAGCATCATATTTGCATTTCTTTCGTTGAGAGTGATGACGAGTACCGTATTTGTATGTGGTTTATTATTTGCATGTCATTTTATGTCAAATATATGTGGTAAACTGCCGTAGCTCCTTATTGGTACACAGTGTAGCTAATATTTGGGTTACGATAGACAAATAAAATTGTTTTTGTGAGTCGCGTACCACCGCAGCACTAATATACAATACATAAAATCACGAAATATCGTGTTGGCGCAAATAAGCTCAGTGAAATCAAGAATGAAGAAGCATTTTTGCAAGGTTTTGAATGCTTTGTTCTGCAAACAGCATTGTGGGAATTTAAGCCACATGACGGCGCAAAGATCCGTGTAATTTTCTTAATATTAAGCGATAGGTGCGACATCCTCTCAACCGATCGTTTTGTTTCATTCATCAGACAATGCGTCACGTGCACCTACATGACGATTAATGTGAGTGGAAGTTTTCACTTGCTGGGCGATTGAGTCGTTTAACGATGAACAGAGACTTTTATTTCCCCAAACCCGTTTTCTTAAAAGGAAGCTTGGCAAAAATTTTATGACGTCACATCCATTGTATTGAAATAAGCAGTATTTGTATCTTTTCGGTTTGTAAATGAAAAGTAATGTGGGGATAGCGCGCAACCACAATTATTTTTCGGTGACATTTTGTTTTTGTTTTACAAATCCTTGTTTTCAAAATTTCGATGTTACATTATGTAAGAAAAAATTGTTGTCACATGAGCGCAGTTTTTGAATAAATATCTTTACCAAGTCATGGGTCATCGAACTGTTGCTTTGCGAGCAAGAATGTTAACAAAGTTTGTGGTTTTCTTTGCTGCACTTTGGTGTCATTAGTTGATTTGCCTCGTCTTGTACGAGGAAACCGTGTCAAATGTGCAAAAACACCTTGAATATATAGTCCAGTCTTCCCGTGCTGATCAAAGTCAAACTTCAATGATTGCTGAGAATTAGTATAAAGTCTTAACAAATCATACTCTTTTGGTAGTAAAAATAGAAATTAGTTTGATATCTTAGCAGTTTTGTCCAGTACAATTTCAAAGGAGCACGATATAATACAGAGACGTACAATGGCGCATTTATATGGGTGGCGTATTAACTGAGACAGAAATAAGTTTATGTATTACTACAAAGACAGGTTTAGAAGAAAGATCTTCCATGTATACACCTATTTTTTAATGTTAATCGATCCAGAATTGGCCGAACTGGGAATCTTTCGTGCAACGCTTGTGTTCACCGGGTTCAAGAAACTTCTCATCACATTATATCTTGTCCTGCTACGGTGTTTTGGTGCCACGTCCTCTCAAGCGACATTTCTACATTGTACGACCAACAGACCAAACCGTAATGAGCTGAGGAGTTACTGGCTCCATGGTCTTTTGTCATGCCTCCACACGGTGGAAGGCGGCGGATAACTGCAAGAATATTTTTACCTTTTATAGGTTTTAGAGCTATAATGAAATACGTTGCAACTGCATATTAGGCCAGTTATATTCAAATAGTGTTTTAGGCAGCCTCAATTTAAACAAAACTGCCAGTCAACAAGTATTTTCGACCCAGACTATAAACACAATAATTTTTTGTCTGAAAACAAAGTTGAAAACCTTTTTGTTCTTTTATTCCAGATCAAGGTTTTTAAACTGAACTTTTAGCTATTTTCGGCTGCAAACAAATGCAAAATTCCTGTTTATATTTTGAAGTTCAAGTGTTAAAGACTCAAGTTCATTAAAACCATAGGCTCTCCCCAAAGCATTATAGACGACTCACTGTTTGTGGAGAACTTAGGGTCGCGACCCACACTTTTGGGGACCAAGGAGTTAGGCAAGTTGGTCAGTGACGTTGTTAATTTAGGACGTTTTTTTGTAAATTAGCCAGCCATAAATTTTGCATGCGTTTTGTGAAAGTGAGCTGTTTTTCTCAATTTCAAAAACTAATTGTTATTAGGGAAACGAAGTACAAGATCGTACAATCAGAAAAGTTAAATTCCTATTTTTGAGATAATTGGCAAAAAATCATATATATTGGGCAGGAAAAATTCAATAAATTACATTTAAAAATTTTTCCGTTAATTTTTAGTAAGTTTGTTGCACAAGAGATAATCAGTCACCTTTTGACAGAAAACAAATTTAATTTTGATTTGTTTTTTTTAAGCATCAAGTAAGATCTTTTAAGATGTCAATTGTTTGGTCATGTAAGCAATGGCGTAACTGAAGATTTAAGCCTGGGAATAGAGTAGAAATAAGGGAAGCGTAAAAACATGCCAAAGAAGCCCACTGCTTGAAACAATTAATTGCATTCCGTACAAACATAAACTTACGTATATCATATCCTAGTCGGGGTGGCTTTAATAGGTTGGCTCAACTGTTGTGTTTTTTTGGATAGAGAACACCAAATTTACTATTTGCATGATCTGTGCCTTTGCGGTCGTTAAACTCTCTATTAAACCACCATTGCAATGAGGTTCGCCACTCTCAATTTTATTACTGCTTGCAAAAGCGTGACATACTTGTTCGCATTGTTGCCGATAAAATCAAATCTGAAATCAAAATAAAGCCAATGAATATTTTGAGCAATAATATTGTTTGGGACGATGCATTGGTTAATCACACTATCCAGATGTTTTTAAACTTTCCGATTCCACGCAACAAAATTGTAACCAGAGCTTCTTTATATCACATCCTAAATATAAAAACATTTAATTCTAGGTATTTAGATAGTGATGTTTACCATTAAGTGGCCTTGTTTTGCACATATTTATATCAAAGACTAGCGATTTTCTGCACTTACTTTACTGCTCATTAATCCACCGATTTTTAACATAGCCCACTGATTTTCAGGTGGAAAAATTTACAATGAATGATTGAAAGGAGCATTTGATAAAGAGGGAAGCATAAACAGGGAAAAATCATATCAGTTGTGAAGACTAAAGTTGAGATTAATAAGCTGTAAATCTCTAGTACCTTTTCCAATGCTGGTAGTAATATTCCAAATCTCACAATAAAGCCACTTTTTCAATCTTACTCTAACGCTCTTAAAGTGACCTTTAGAGTTTTTAATGGTTGGATTTCATTCGAGTATTGTTGTTGTTTAATTGTAAGTTTGCTGCTGGCGGACTGATGAAGAGCTGATAAACAAAAAATACCTCGGACCGCTGTTGCATACCGACAGCGAATTGCTGATTTAGCCGACAAAGTACAGTTTGCAGTCAGCTTTCTGAGACCTATATACTATTTTTCACGTTTTATCATTGGTATGTATGTGTGCTTTATGTTGCAGTAAATGTGGCAGCCACGATATAAAGCGTTTTACAACTTAAAAATAACTACTAGTTCTAGAAATCTAATTTTAACGAATTCTCAGCAACTTTAGATTATTTGTTTGAGATGCAAAAAGTAACTACAACTTATTGGAGAAAAACTGAAGCATCTTAAATACAAAAGCGAAATAAACAATGCACAGGTACCATCGTATAAATTGCACTACCCAGTAGGTCAATAACATAAATTATCTTAAGTTAATTCGCTAGTCACTTTCAGACTCATACAAACAACAAGTATAATTGTCATAGATGTTGGAATGTGAGCCCAAGGCCCCTTTAAATTGCCTTTGGCATTGATGAAGAAAACCTTTCAGAATTTTAATCTGCTAAATCGGTTAAAAAAAGTCTGTTTCGAAAATAAGCGTATAATGATTATCACTCAATGAATTCCTGTAGCACGTACTTTCTAAACCTTGCAAGGTGGGAACAACGAGTGCAATACACTATTTGGCTTCTGTTAGCTGATTTTTGCGATTAATAGCAGTTGGTAATTTTATAATTTCATGCTTTTAAATCGTTTAGCAGCATTTTACCTTACGCAGGCTGACTTACCAATTATCAAGTTGTGCTTAAAAAGATACAAATATTAACAACTTTTAATGAACATCGTGATTTAAGTTTGAACTTGAATGACATATAACAAGACTGCTCAACTCCAAACCAATTACGGCTACATTTAGCAAATCTTTGTTTTGCTGACCTCATGTTGAGACATTTAAACTTTTGGTCACGAAACAAACATGAAGATTTTTTTGAAGCTATTTTGCCTGTACTGGTTCCTAGAATCTTTTTGCTTGGGAAATCAAAGAGGTCATTGAGTCAATTTGGTCTCGACTACTTGACAGTTATCGAGTTTTGACTATTTGACAATTATCTAGTCTCGACTACTTGACAATTATTGAGATCCTTAAAAATCTCGGTACCAATCCCGGGTTAGTCATTCAATTGCTCTGAAATAGACCTTATCTCAGACTTTGCTTAATGCTTCTTCCTCTTATCCTTATCACGAAGGGGTCTATAAATATAGGTCATTACTAGCAATGTTGATTTACAACATAAACAATTCCCTCCCCTCCTATCCAGCTCTCCAAAATGTTTAGCTGACCACGCCTTTGACGTTGATTGTTGTAGATTTTTTACCTATTTAGAATAAAGTTTGTCTACAAGAAGTAAAATCACCATTGTGTCATCTAGTGACTTCGTGCATTGACGATTTTGTACTAGGCGGTCTTTTTGCATTCAGAAATCTATTAAAAGCATGTCACAACGATTACAACATTAAATCAAATACCCTACATGAAAATAGTAACTAGTAAACCAACTACGTGCCCAGTGATTAACTGAAGATTTGTCGAAAGGAGAAAGGGTAACGTTAGATTTTTAGTTTGATTTGATAATGATGACCCTGTTTCCATCATTGGTTTTTTGTTGATAAGTTTCTGTAAATGCTCTTTGACTCATTTTTATCGTTTATTGTTTTATTCTGCCGTGAGAAGGCCCACATAGCACCAGAGGCGAGTGAGACAAAGAACAAATACTCTTCCATATAATCGTTTCCACGGCTATGTCCCCAAATTATTTGGACTGGATTGAGATAAAAAGTGTTTTGCACTCAAGAACCAAATGTCCAATAGTTTGACGACCTATCTCGAAAAACTATTGTACGTAGAAATAAACAATACGTTTAAATGTGGTCAAATAAAAAACAAAACTTATATTTTAGCTTTCTGAAAGATTTTATTTCCGTCTCGGTAAATACGCCACCCACCTAAATGCGCCATTGTACGTGTCTGTATTACATTGTGTTACATTGAAATAGCATTGGACAATACTGCTAAAAAATATAACTAATTTCGATTTTTACTACTTAAACGGTGAAATTTATTAACCTCATTTATTACATCATCAATAAACATATAATAATCAGCCCGTTTTGGTGGGCGAGTGTTATAACATCTCGTTATTAAAAGCTTGAGATTACACGCCAGGATAACTGGTGCGCACTGTGATTTCAAATCTTACTCATAGCCAGCTTTTGCTGCTGTTATCGTATTGTAGTGACGCATTGACTAATTTTTATTCAGGCTGACATCGTACTCGAGGGATAGATCTCGGTTCTCGATGGATTATTCTGCCATCACCCTATTAATTATTATAATATTTATGATAGTACATAAAAATCCTTTACTAGGGCTTGATGATCTCTCTGGCTGATCTGGCGAATTTCAGTTAAATCTTACGCAGTTGAGTTAACAAGTAAACCTGAAATTCGTAAGCTTTGAAATGTGTTTCTTGAGCTGATGCCACCGCAAATCTCTCAAACGAACAAACAAGTATGGAAAATGAGTCATGGCTAGACTAGAGAATACTAGAGTAAATTGACGTCAGGTTGTGAGTGGTACGCGTAAATACTGGATAGTTTTCATCAGAACAAAACACGCGCGTGATATTATCCATTTTATATTTTGTTGCAGATTAATATGCTGGATAGCTGGTTGAACAAAACAGTATTTCTCAATTAATAAGTCCGCTGGATCTAAAGCATTTCCCCCAGCCAACTTCTTTCAAGTCTCTAAAAATAAGTGAAAGTTTATGTACGTGATGAATAAAATTTTTGCAACTCAACGAATGTAGGAATTTTTCAATTTCTGGCAAAAGATCAACACCGGACCGGCCAAATTTATATTTCATCGAATAAAGCTTGGATTCATGGGCCAAAACATGGCCGTAATATTGGCCAAAACGAAAACGTAGCCAGACGCAAACATAAAAACAAAAGGATCGGGACAATGCCTGTGATGTAATCAACATTATAATTGATAGCTAATAGGCTTTATCTGTATTCCAGTGGATATGTCGATGGGAGAACAGTAAACCAATGGTAAAATTTTCCCGAAAAATATCAAAATAGCCAAGTATTTATCATTACCCGCACGATAGTGTAGTGGTTAGAGCGTCCGCTTCGCATTCGGTAAACCTGGAGTTCATTCCCTAAGTCGAGTCATACCAAAAAACGTTGAAATAGTTGTATCGACAGCTTCCCTGCTTGGCGCTTAGCATAAAATAGGATTAGTGTGGAGAACAAGCCGGCAAGCTTGTTTGTTATGTCCTTTGGCAAGACACTTAACGGGACGCCTCCATATTTATGTGGCAGATAAGTGGCTTACTCGTACTTCACCGGGTTACGATTGTAAAGTTGCTAACCCAGCATGTTGTAAAAGGCGACTATTGGGTACTTTCTAGTGGCATTCCGCCTTGTTGGTGGTTGGGCTACCAGTCACTCATGACTGGTTCGCAATGGGCGGCCATCTGTCCCCTAGCTGAATTGGTATTAAATGGCGGTGTCATTTAATACCACATCTCAGTATGCATTGAGATGTGATACAAAATTGGGTTGAATAGAATAATTTTATGCATTTTGACCCTTTAAATTATTTGAGATCAGACCATCAATCATATTTAAGCATGGAGAATAGAGTTTTCTTTGAATTTTTGATCGCCCAGGATCGAAACACTTAATAATTGATTTTGTGATTATTTTAAAAGCATGAGAATACTTACGGATTCCGGCATTGCGCTACTTTAAAATGACATGAGCCGCGATAGAATCTACCATCACTACCACATATTACAGCAAATCCAGGTAGACATAATCTAAACATGATAAACACTTTTAACAAGATTTACTAATATCCAATGGCAACATGGAACATTAACTATCAATAAAAATATTATCAATGGCTGTGGATTAAGTAGTAATAAACTTTTCATTCGACTTCAGCAAAAATCAAAAGTAGTGGCGACATACAAGATGAGACCTCTCTCATTTTACATTGGAACTAGTCGGCTCATCCGGTTGCGCCCGTGGGCACTCCATTAGCAATGACGGGTTTAAGAATATCAGTTTTGCTTGTAAAAGCCGGCATTACTTAATGGTTAGTTGTGAAAACAGTAAAAAAGTTAATCTTGTTTTGAGATAGCCAAATCTCGTTCGAAAACAAGACTATCGTTTTTTGAAACGCAATTGATTACGCAATATGGCGAAGTACGCATAGCCATTACATGTTTACCAAGTTTGTTTTATTTGCCGTGTTCTCAACATAAGCGCCCTCAATTTCAACAATTGTTTGAAAGCATATCAAAGTTGTGGAAGGGCGCCAAGGTGATTGATGTGTATTTTCGGGATTAGGCCATTAAGTATGAAGTCCACTGCTTACGAGTGTTTCGTAACTGCAAGCGAATGCATTAGCTAATGCCTCTGGCTGCGCTCATGCTGCTTGGTCTTGGCATAAACACAGCCATGCAAAGAGCAAACTAACCCAAAATGACGCACTCACAGTTAAGTGGTTACTATATCAAGGCTCCATCAGTAATGCCGAGATTGAAAATATCAATTCGGCGATCTGTACAGGCTTTACCCAATTGAAAAGGAAATTGTTCCAACATTTGAATGTTATGTAGGTCGAAACCAATATTTAGTTGCAAAAAATAAACCAGGGCCATCGTTGCCTCCTCATTTTGAAGGAGTATGACCGATTTTTGTTTAGTGTACAGTTCTTAGAGACTTAATTTTCTGATGAATCTTTTAAAAATATAGATAATGCCAAACAACCATGCTTTTGAAAATTGTAGTCAAAATGTACCAATGAACTAACTTATTTTATAAATTACAAGTTTCTTAGGTTCAGTAGGAAAATTTTTCAACTACAAATTGAAAATGATCTATGCCAATCAATTATTCATTATAAACTAATCCTTAGCCTGAGTAATTAGTGTTAACATATTGCAGAAAAGACCAACTTCCTAAACATTTTAACGGCACCAATTGCTACCACCTTATCATTATCTTTATACATTGAACTTACCTGTTATTACTCGTCATACTGCTTTTCGGAGAGGGGTATAAAGTTTACACTAAATGTTTTATAATTCAAATGTTTTAGTAATATTTAATTTAAGGTAATATTTAAGGTACTAGTTATACATCATCGGAATTACCTTGAAATAATTCTCATTTCGTTAAGAATTTTGGATATTGGTTGAGAAATGAAGTCACAGATCAGTTCAAAATAAACTGATTTTGCAAAACTTGTACAATTTTTGAAAAAATCAACCTATATGATGATCTTTGATTGCAAAAGGATTGATCAGGCCAAACAATGTTATAATATCATAGAGCAAATGTGAGACGTGCAGAAAAAATGCGAAGAAGCATGCTTAGAAGGCTTAAAGTGTTCAAAAATAACATCTGCTGTCAAATTATTAATTGATCTTTAGTAGCAGTGTTTTAATCGAAAGCGCCTTGATAATGTTACCCACGAAAGCATTTAGTTGCGTTTCAACGACCAGTGCTGTTTGAGTAAATAAAGCAAACAAACTTTACAATTAATGGCTGATAATGACGTAATGTAGTGTGTTAAACAAGTGAAATTTATAGAAGTTGGTAAGTTGGGATCTGGCTTTTGTTTGAGCATAAAACACATCTCCTCTGTTAAGATAAGCAAATTTTAAAAGAATTATCTTTGATTATGACGTCATCAAAGCACTTTTGATACTTGGTCCAAAGTGGTAATCAATCGTGCCAATTTTGATTTTTGTGCGTTCAGTTGTTTCGGAGGAGTTAAAACACACACACTTAAATTGCCCTTTATATTCTGGACTAGCCGGCTCTACCGGAGTCACCAAGCAGAGCTACCGCTCAGTTATTTCGACTTGGTAACACCGGTTCAGCCTGCAGCTCCAGTTTCAACTAAATCGTATTTTTAATACCATAAGTGATAAGTTTGTACTAATGGGCAATGCCTCTATACCACTAATCCCGATTGCAGTACGAGTAGGTCTTACAAACTCTATCGTTTCACAAATTCTGCTTGTTCTTTAAAATGAATGTAGGAGAACAAATGCCAAGTTGGGAATGGGCGCCGTAATGGTTTTTGTTTCACGATTACGCAAATCAATATTTTGATGGTATGCATATTTTACGACTTGGTGTAACCCCCTCGTGAACATGATAAGCAATAACAAAACAACGAAGAAACAATGCAGCAGAGGCGCTTTTAGGAGTTGCGCATTCTCTCAATTGAAAGTTTGAAACATCCAAAGATTTCAAAACGTTTTATTTGTTCATTTTACACAGTACATGGAAGAATAATTTAAAAGTTGTGGCAAAGAGACGATGCCATCGTGACTAATATGTATTTTCGGTAATAACCTATTAAATGTATGAACCTCTACTTGCGACTTTTTCGTAACTGTATTCCTATTTGTAAGCTTGTGACTGCGCTCATATTGTTTGGTCCTGGCATAAACGCAGCCAGATAAGAGCAAACTAACCCAAGGTAAAGCACCGGCAGTTCAATTGTTGCAATCGCAGGGCCACCATCAACATTATCGAGGTTAAGAATATCGATTGATCCGGCTTTACTCAATGCGTAGTTTTGAGGAGAACAGTAATAACAAATAGTGTTTTTTGGTATAGCCAATTTTCGTTTCAAAATCAAAAGTATTGCTTTTACATAGGAATCGAACAGAAAAATGCGAGAGTGCTGCGCATAACCGTTATGTTTCTACTTCAGTTTTGAAGTCCTTAGGAACGTTTTATTTCCCTTGTTTATAGCATACAATAAGGGAGTGGATTTTCTCACTGTTGAACGAGCCAATACCTTCACAAACTGTTGTTTATTTCACCACTTACATGTACGCATTAATGTAAAGCTGTGGGTGAGAAGAGAGCAAAACTAATTATTGCCGTTCTCTTATAACTGATATCCGAAACAGGCTTGTAAGTATTTGACATATTACTTAGGAATTTTCGTAACCCTATGCCATTTTGCATGACCTAAAATCTCTGGCTGAGCGCATATTGCTGTATCCTCACTAGAGGAAGTGCAAATTAATCCATAGTCAAACCATTACAATTATCATATTACAAAAGATTAGGTTATGGTTTAAGAGTACAATTAATCGACCATGTTTTTGAGCTGATATCGCTGATAGTTTTTGTGATTCCTGTAAGATTTCACATGAAAAATAGTCTTCAACTTTGCTGCATTTCATTAATATGTGTTGAAGGTTCAGATTGATCAGGCTTACAACACGACTGTACAAAACTATTGGAATTTGCAACGTCTAAACAACGTTTTCCTTTGTCAAGAAATGCAAATTTTAAAGAAATTATCTTTGATTATGATGTCATCATGGCGTCACCAACCCTTTTTATGACACTGAAGAGACAATCAATTTGCCAAGTTTGATGTTTGTACGCCGAGCAGTTTCGGAGCAGTTAAAACAGACAGACAGGCACACTCAGCGAATTGCGTATTGTACAATAGTTGCACTTACAATTTGGATCCTTTTGTCGAAACACAATTCATTAGGGCTTAAAAATGACTTGATTCTTGTTTCTGGCTTCAATACAAATTTCCTAAACTTATTTTCAAACTCTATGGGCGTTGCTGTAAATGTGATTGTTACTCTAGGTCAGGAAGCTTCCAAATGCTCGGTGTATAAAATAGCATAATTGTGGTTGGTCTGGCTAAAAATCTGTTGTAAAAATGTAACTGCAAAAAATGTATTTGCAGAATTTCTTGGCTTTCGATTAACGTTAAGAATATTTATTTGGTTGATGTTGACATTATTAATAAAAGCTGAAACACACAAAGACATGGCACAGATTTTGGATCAAACGCTTACACAGCCTTGTAGAATGTTTCTTACATGTTGTTAAATAATTAAAAGCTTTCCCTTTTTTGAAACACTATTACAACTTGTTATAGCCTTAAATTACTACCTTGCTCTGCTGTGGTCATTTGCAGAGCATATGTCAGAAATGACGGAATAAAGAAAATTGAACATTAAAGAAAGAATTAAAAAACAATTGTATGATTTGAGGAAAACTCAAGAAACAACTGTCACAATAGTATGGAAAATTTGTGACAAAATCATAGCGGTTGTTAAAGCACTGAAATATAAAACTTCGATTTTCTTGATTTTTCGTTCCGTTTTCCTTTGTTCCGCATAATTTGTTTTTACGCACAAATAATTTTCACGCATCACTTCTTACTGCAACTTTTAATTTGAATTTAATGGGACGTGTCAGTTTGAGAAGGAAACGTCAGCGTACAGGCGTGGTTCTGCGAGCCCAAATCCATATAATCGCTAATTAACCCAAATAGCGGTTATAGTTGTTTAACATTGCCAATTTTCATTCCCAAACTAGGCTTATTTAAACAAAAATCAGATCAATAAGATTGTGAGAGCTCATATCCTGGGTGCGTCCCTGTGCTTTGATCCGGGTTTCTCTTCCCGAAATTTAAGTTTGCTCTTACTCAAAAAACAGCTTATTATTTAATGAATATTTAATTAATTTTTTTTCAACAAATATCGGGACGCAATGGTAAAGAGCGAGATAGGCGACAAAACATCGATTGGTTAAAAAAATACAAAAATATGCCAGAAAATGGAAGGTGTTTTTACGCCATAAAATTTCTGATTACGTCTGTGCATCCAATTTTTTGTAGAGATGTAAAGTAGGAGAAGAGATCGAAATGCGCTAATTCTTCCTCTACTAAAATTACTTGGACTCAATTCCGCTATTAGGTTGTTGGTTAAAAAAGAATTTGTTACAATAAAATGTAATGCATTTTTTGGCACTAAAGCATTTTCAACATTTTTAAACTTTTAACTGCACCAGCATAATTATAGTGAAACTGCTACAGCATATTAAACTTTTAACTGCTGCTGCTACAGCTGTAGTGCAGCTATAGCTCAACAAATTACAATGAAAGCTTGCATTTGAACTGTGCTTTATAATATTTCCCGTGCAAGTTTGCAACCGCGTCTACTCGCTCAGCTTTATTTAAAAAATTAAGAAAACAAATTGTGCAAACAAACATCATATATGAGATCATCTTCTTCCATAAAGTGATACTGTTGTTTTTGCAAATTGCTAAGTAGGTTGATAGCTTTTATGTGTGCCAAACAAAACTCTTTCCTGCGTGACGACACTCGAATTTTTGAACAATAAACTTCATGATTATATTACTGGCCTTTTATGATCCTCACATGGTTGAATTGTAATCGATCGTGGCGAATACTGTGTTTCTTCAAAGTAAGTTAGTTCAATTTTGCATACCGACAAAATTTTACGCGCTAAGGTAAATTGGATATAAAATATTTGAAAGAAAAATACTTCATGCATTTTCGATTGGTTTCAAGAAAAAAGAAAGCAGTGAAATTTTCCTTTCCAGTTGACAAAATACGTGTAAAGCAAAGTTTAAATTACCTGTAACACGGGTCGCTTTTAGCCATTCCACACACCACCAAGCCAAGAAAAACCAATGCAATGATTTGCTTCATTATTTATAACAAACTGATTAACAAATCAATAAATGCTATGAAAAGACTTTTTGTAAAAACTGAACAAAAGTATTTAATTGAGCGCTTTTCTATGGGCGTATCTAACAATTGCTGCAAGTTTGTTATAGCATAGCATTTTTCAAGCAATTTTGATCTGCGAATAAAGTCTGTCCATGGTAACAGAGCAAGCAATACTGTTCGCGTCTCGCACTTTACGCTTGCTGCTTTTCATTTTATACAAATCAATCCCTTTTTTTCAAAACGGAACTGAAGTGATTAGAGATTAACCCGAGGTTCCAAGCAGAAAAGCAGGTTTGGAGAATAAATAGTCTCAGTTCATTATTAAGTATCACTATTAACTCGATGTTGAAAACCTCAAATGGAGCAGTTTGTCTTATAAATGCACGAGATGCACTGCTTGATGAGTAAATAAACAATAAGAATAAATAAAGGGTTGTTCCTCCTTTCGCTCAAAAACAGGAAAATCACGCAGAGTTTGCTCCGTCACGTGACTCGCTTGCCGCAAGATTGTTGTCAAAAACGCGCGCAAAACGTTGCAAAAAAGTGCATTGTTAATTAGTTGCAAACAAGAGAAGATAAAATGGCCGGTCCGTTTCAATGAAACTGAAAAAAGCAGATTTATCGGTTTGTTTTTTTATTCATTCGTTTTTTTGTTGGCATCGAAGCACGGCATCAAACGGTTGTATTCCCGTCAAATGTCTGTTGTTTTAGATGAATGATTTTGTCATGGATATGACTATATAAGCCTTGGATAAAACTTCTTTGGCTCGAGTATATGTTATATTTGATAGTTATGGGTTTGATCAAATTATCCTGATTATAATGTGATACGCTTTCAAGCAATTGCTGAAATTAGTGGATAAAAGTTTGTTGAATTTGATGACGCTTATGTTGAGAACACGGCAAATAAGACGTTGCCAGGTACTCGACAAATTTGGCAGACATGTAATGGGTCCGCGTAACTCCCCATATTGTTTTTTTAATCAATTGCGTTTCAAAAAACGATAGTCTTGTTTTCGAACGAGATTTGGCTATCTCAAAACAAGATTAACTTTTTTACTGTTTTCACAACTAACCATTAAGTAAAGCCTGCTTTTACAGGCTAACCTGTAATTTTTAACCACGTCATTGCTAATGGAGTGCCCGCGGGTGCAACCGGATGAGCCAACTAGTTGCAATGTAAATGAGGAGAGGTGTTATTTTGTGTGTCTCAATTATATTTTGTTATATTATCTGAATACATATTGAGATGTGTTATTAAATTGGATTAGTTTATGTACAACTCTAGTTTACTATCCCATTTTTTACAGGTGTCATTCCGTTGTTATCTGAATGATTTTATGAGTTTGATTTCAAGCGATCAACACTCGGCTAGTTTGATTTTTTTCGGGAAAATTTTACCATTGGTTTGCTGTTCTCCCATTGACATATCCATTGGAATAAAGATGAAGCCTATTGGCTATCAATTATAATGTCGATTACATCACAGGCATTGTCCCGACCCTTTTGTTTTTCTGTTTGCGTCTGGCTACGTTTTCGTTTTGGCCCATACTTAGCTAATAGATTTAGCAGACATCAAGATTTTAAAGTATAAATGAGATTGAATCCAAGCTTTACTTAATGAAATATAAATTTGGCCGGTCCGATGTTAATCTTTTGCCAGAAATTGAAAAATTCCTACATTCGTTGAGTTGCAAAAATTTTATGCATCACGTACATAAACTTTCACTTATTTTTAGAGACTTGAAAGAAGTTGGCTATGAGCGATGGCAGTGAGATCCAGCGAATTTATTGATTGAGAAATACTGTTTTGTCCAACCAGCTATCCAGCATATTAATCTGCAACAAAATATAAAATGGATAATATCACGCGCGTGTTTTGTTCTGATGAAAACTATCCAGTATTTACGCGTACCACTCACAACCTGACGTCAATTTACTCTAGTATTCTCTAGTCTAGCCATGACTCATTTTCCATACTTGTTTGTTCGTTTGAGAGATTTGCGGTGGCATCAGCTCAAGAAACACATTTCAAAGCTTACGAATTTCAGGTTTACTTGTTAACTCAACTGCGTAAGATTTTATTGAAATTCGCCAGATCAGCCAGAGAGATCATCAAGCCCTAGTAAGGGATTTTGATGTACTATCATGAATATCATAATAATTAACCCATTTTGGACCATTGTTCCTGTAGAGAAACAAATTATTTGGAAGATTACAAAACCGGTCAGTTGTTTTGTATCGACATAATTATTAGCCAGAGACACAGTTGAATGACCTTGCAAACATTAATCAAAAACAGTTTTTCTTTAACTCGTTAAATTCTCCTGCAAACGCCCATCGAAAAACAGCCATTTTTCTCAAGTCGGAATGATCTTGATTTGGGTAAAAATGCTGATTAAGCACAAAAGAGTGAAAAAATTTTACTTGCATTTTATGTAACCAGAAAACTTTCAAAAAGTAGTGGTTTATCAGTTTTTGCCCGATTAGGTCGCTGAAATAATCACTTTTACGCTTACTTTTTGTGTTCCTCTACAGGAACAATGGTCCAAAACGCTATCACCAGCTAATATTGCACAAAAGTATTCCGCTGCTCTATCTTCTCTGTAAGCACTTTTTATTGCAAAAACACTCCAAATGACATGAAACAACGACAAAAATACCAGAAAAAGACACAATTTTATCACTAATGGAAATCCAAGATGCACGTAGGATACAAGCAAACACCACATTCTTGACATTTTTTACAGTGTTTTTATTGCAGTTTGAGCAGCGTTCTTGAGTTTGCGCATTTACAGGGTGGTGCAGACCAACACTGGTGTTTATTAATCTTCTTCCATGAGGGTGTGAGTACGCAAAACTAGTAGCATTCAACAAGCCCCCTGCAATGACCGGATAAATTCAAGAAAATCTAAACGCGTGGAAGTTCTCACGATGACATGGAACCCTCCACGCAGCCACTTCAGTATCTCTATACAGTTAAAAAACAGCAACCAATGCTACTTCTTTGTTTGAATTGTTGATCTACATTGGCTTCTAAACTTATCGAGCAGATCGACGCCTCCCATGCCTTGATTGTATTGGTAGAAGCAGAATGGTTGAAGACAACTGATCTTTTTTTTTACGCTGGCAGTAGCGTTTTACCATTTTGGTTGGCTCCATGTTGCTGAAACTTGAACCAAGGTAAACAACCTTGTTGTCCTTCCATTGCATTATGGACACGTAATCTTCCGAGAGGTGGTCAGAGAAGCCACGCTCCTCTTTTTCAACACTTTTTGATTGTACGGCCTTCCCGCATAGTCCCAAGAGCCTTGAAATTCTTTTCGTGCAAATCTCACAGTAAATGATAAGATGAAAAAAGAATGTCAAAATAAACACAATGACTAGCAGGATTTTCAACTATCGAAAGCAGAGCAGACACAACTTGTGGTCCAAGAGGCTTGCTGCTGTTCTTAGTATCACACGCTCCGATATAAGTCTCAAATTTGTAAGGGTAGCTATCACTTGATGCCAAAACCCAGTTTTTGTAGCCAAATCTAATCGGCTTACCACGAATGAACATTCTGCGGTGTAAGATGAATAACCTCATCCCGTTGAGACGCATATCGCTCCGTTTCGCAATCAATTGGACTGCAGATTTCCTCATTGAATAATATTCAAAACAATGCAACTGGCTCAAGCAGGGCAAAATGAGTTTGGCTGTCAGCTGAGTGCATAACATTTGCTTCTGATATTTCCTTGATGGCTGCTTTTCTTCTTCCAGAGCACTGCTTCCGCATTCTTTTCTTTTTCTTTGATGGTGGTTTGTTTTTTTTTTTACTTTGAACTGCTGATACGTCGGAAGCGAATTTGAATTCATCGTTATTATGTACATCTAAAGTTCCTGCAACATCGTTTGGAAGCAAATCATTTAAATGGCACTCATCTACATCACCTTCCTCTACATTAGAAACATAAACATCACCTGACGCTGGTGGCAAAATAACAATATCTTTCTCTTCACTTCCTGTTCATCCTAAAACGTCGTCAACTGCTTTATGCAGAGTTAAATACCTTTTGTGTAACTGGTTACTGGTCATCTTTAACAAAGAAATAATTCACTATCAATTCGAAGAAACTTTGTCGAAAAATATAAATTTTGCGCAGGGTTTTCAAAGAAAAATAAACTCTGGTAATCAGAAACGAAACTCTTATATCAAATGCGTTCAGTAACTTTTCTTTGAAAAAGGGAATGTTTGTTTTATTTTCTCAGACAGGACTGTGCATTGCTCCGCAGATATCCTGCAAATAATTTCGTACGGTAAATCGATAAATGCAAACCATCTCCAGCCTTACCAATCTGCAACAGCTGCACTAAATCTGCCGCAGCTTTGCACCCATATTGGACCATTGTTCCTATAGAGGAACATTGGGTTGTTAGGCAACCATAAGCGGGTGACAAAATTTTTTTACATTAGATCAACAGATCAACAGAAACCAAATACTAAAAACTTACAAGAACGTGACTCGTATTCCTGGTAGTGGTCATCAATGGGTTAATAAGGTGATGGCAGAATAATCCATCGAGAACCGAGATCTATCCCTCAAGTACGATGTCAGCCTGAATAAAAATTAGTCAATGCGTCACTACAATACGATAACAGCAGCAAAAGCTGGCTATGAGTAAGATTTGAAATCACAGTGCGCATCAGTTATCCTGGCGTGTAATCTCAAGCTTTTAATAACGAGATGTTATAAAACTCGCCCACCAAAACAGGCTGATTATTATATGTTTATTGATGATGTAATAAATGAGGCTAGATAATAGTTCTCAATGAATCATTACAATAATTGATATGCAATAGTTTGATTGTCCCATTGACTGATCTGGCAAGTTATCACTTAAATTTTGCACTTTACTTCAAAACGCAATCAATCCCAGCTCTATAAATCATAAATCACGAGATCTCACCGCTTAATTAACAAACTTGGCGCGGGTAATTGACGAGATTTGTTGGTTGAGTAGTTTATAGAGTGATCTTGGATAGAAATGCTCGTTAGCTGAAATATGGGCTCACACCCAATAGTAGTTGAAGCGAATCGCGGGTCCAGATAACACCAAAGTTAGTTTTACTGATGCTGCCATATAATGGGTGAGGCATTAACTGGTTTTTGTTAAGGAATACATTATAATCTGAAGTTAGATCTCGATTCCCGATGCCTTATTGTGCCGTCATCCCATTAACTCAACAGCAAATTTCATGTCCAGATCTACAAATATCTACAAACAAAAGTCCAAGATCTACAAATTTTATGTCCAGTTCTGACCGCGACAAATCCCAAAGCTTTGTGAAAATTGATATTTGATTAGGAACATGGGATTATCTTACCAACTTATCTTACAAAGCCCAACAATAAATGGAATCCAAACAGCGAAGCATTTTCTGTACATAATTTAGAAACTGCTAGAAGGTAGCGATGAATGCAAACAAATTTTGATAGTTTTCCATCACACAAAAAGCGCATCAATTTAGCATTAACTGGGGTACTATGGCAGAAATGATACGTATCGTTGATATATATTGGTTAAAGCCAGGTCTATAGCAATGACACTTTTCATCCATCCCCTGGCCAAATGCGTAGCTAGGGAATGGAGAGCAATGTCCAAACTCAACAAATGTCTTCGACCGAATCCCAATCCTGAGCCATTTTGAGGTAAAAATGTTTAGATTGAATTGCTGACGCAAGAAATTAAAAATGATTTTCAGCTATCTTTTCTTTGAAGTTTGGATACAGCAAACCCCTCTAGAATATATAAGGCTAATATATTAATCTAATATATAAAGCGCAATTCTGTGAGTCTGTTTTAACTCCTCTGAAACTGCTATAGATACAAGCATTAAACTTGGCACGAATGATCATCACTCCGTAGTGAGTGTCATAAGGGTGTTTCGTGACGTCATGATGACGTCATAACCAAAATAAATTTGTTTAGAATTCGCATTACTTGACAGAGGACAACCGCTTTTTGCTCAAACAAAAACGAACTTCCGACTTACCACAATTCAAAAACTTTTTATTGTTTTGGGTCTAAAATGACGTTACAATCAACGATCCATTGAAGAATCTCATTTTGTTTTATCTTGGAAAAGAGCTCATCGCAGAAACGCGATTAAACGTTCTTTTAGGAAATATTAATAAGCTGCTTTTGATAAAAACACCTTTACAACAATTAATGTATAATTGATTATGCAACAAGCACTTCTTTTTTTGAGTACTCCCCGCCTTTTAAGCATTCTTTTATCTCTACTTAGCTTGCACGCTTAACTCTTTGAGGACCATAGGAATTTAATTCAAAAAATTTAAAACAACGCCGCATTTGTTTGGTAACAACGGAAATATGATGGATTTCAGATAATTGGTTATCAAGTCATAATGATATAACAATCAACAATCATGGCACATATGTGTGCCAAAGGTCCTCAAAATTTGAACTGGTTCGATGACGTCATAGTATGTCTCATACGATTAACATAAATGTTTGCTACCGCAGATCATAATATGAAGATGTTTTCAGAAGTTGCAACCTTTTAGCAAAATCAGTTTATTAAAAAACTGATTTTCAAACTTTATCGAACAAATTAAAGGTTATTTCAAGGCGATTACGATAGTGTATAATATGTTCAATTAATATTAGTTTTTATACTGAAAAAACTAAACTTTGATACCTGTGGTGTAACTTTTTATCTTTCCCAAAACTGGTGAGCTTAGTAAAAACAGATGACTTTAATACAACAACGTTTTATCAAAGTACTAACAATACTATCCTTTGAAAACTTAGGAAACTTGCTTTCTAGCATAATGTGACTCCAATCGCTCAGGAATAAGGATTAGTTTATGATTTCTGATCAAAAACTGGTTGTCATACATGATGTTTCATTTTTAGTTGTACAATTATCCTACTAGAGCTAACAAACTTGGAATTCTTAAACAAAGTTAGTTCTTCGGTACATTTTAATTACTTTTCCTCAGAAGCGTAGTATTTTGCATTATCTGTCGACGTTTTCAAATAGATCCATCAAAAACTGAAGTCTCGAAATGTTTATGAAATGTAGTCTACTGGTTAAAACTACACAAAATTGTAGTGTCTACAGTTCACAAAATTGCGATTTCTAGAAAAACTAAGTCCTTTGGTACATTTTGTTTATTCTTTCTCAGTAGCATGGATCTTTGGCATTATCAATCAAATTATTCAAAAGACTCAAAGTCTACAAATTTTAATGTGTAGCCTACTCCAAGCAAAATACTTGGTGATCACCCAAGAAGAAGACGATGGGGTAAAGATGGTCCTTTTCTTATCGTTTGCAACAAAATGTAGGGGTCGAGTTGCATATGATTTTTATGTTGAAGCAATTTCCTGTTCATTTAAGCGAGGCTGGTGCAGCAACCAGCCGATTTGATGTTCTTAATCTCGACATTACTGATGGCGGCTCCCGCTACTGCTATAACTGAACTGTGTGTGCTTCATTTGGGTTAGTTTGCTCTTTGCATGGTGGCGTTTATGCCAGGGCCAAGGAACATGCACGCAGTCAGAAACGTTAGTTCATATTAATTCGCCTACAATGACGAAGAAGTGGCAAGTAGTAATCCCAATAACCATGGCTCGAAACGCATTGTGAGGTCATAATGTTAAATGATATTGCAATGCTTGCCACTAATTAGTGAAAACAGCAGTATGCAGCACAATAATCACCATCATTTTGATAGCAAACATAAATGGTAAAACCCATTACTGATCTTTGTAATTGAAGGGATTGGCCTATTGGCACAAACTCTACATGGATCTATCTTGCGTTTGAATAGTTCTCTTTCCGACCCGCTTACCATCACTTTTGTTTTTCTGGTGTTGACTTTCAAACCTTTACTTTCCAGTGTATCCTTCCAGATCCAAAACCTTTCCTTCAAGTCTTCCATGTCTTCGCTCATGCGAACAAGGTCATCTGCATACAATAATTCATTAACCACAGCCCTTGTTGCATTTTCTGTAATAACGTTCACCACTATTGCAAACAATAGTGGTGACAGTACAGATCCTTGATGTACACCAACTTTGACTTCGAATTCCTGTGAATATGCAGATACTAACCTCACTCTTGTCTTTGCACGATCATACAAACTCCTAATTGCCCAAACCATTACTTCTGATAGACCTTTCTTTCTCATGGCCCACTCCATCACTTTTCTTGGCACTCTATCAAAATATTTTCATGTCAACAAAACACATCTACAACATCTTGTCCTTCTTTTGATATTCCTCCTGCATTCTCTTCACAATGAATATCGCATCCACTGTTCCTTTTCCTGGTATAAATCCAAACTGCATTTCATTCAAATTGATTAGTGTTCGTATTCGCCTCTCTAGCACAATTTCAACAATTTTCATGGCATGTTCTAGCAGTTTCACGCGATTTGGAAATATCCAATGTGGTATTTGGTCTATCAGTGGCTTCCAACTCTAAACGAAGACAACTGTCAGATGATGATATTGATTTATTCCTCGGTAGCTTAGACGACAAAGATAGTGACGATAGTAGAGACCTTGATCCTTGCTACCTTGAAAATGATGGTGACATTTCATATGATAATGATGAGGAAGGTGGTTCTAGTCTCAGTTCGATACTTGGTGGTGCTGCAGCAAGCAATAATGGTTGGGTAACACCGGGATAATTACGTCCAAGGTTTCCCTTTAGCGGAGATCCTGGCATCAAAGTGGACATT
Source organism: Trididemnum clinides (assembly GCA_963675345.1). NCBI lineage: Eukaryota > Metazoa > Chordata > Ascidiacea > Aplousobranchia > Didemnidae > Trididemnum > Trididemnum clinides. Next base: position 31,471,208 of record OY776289.1, on the reverse strand, counting down.
GCAGATACTGATGATCCCCTTGCTTATTTTGAGCTGTTTTTTTGATGATACTTTGATCAACATAATAGTGCAACAAACTAACTTATATGCTAAGCAGTACTTAGATTTGCAACGTTCTACGTTGAGAAAACGTTCTCGCTCCAAGTAATGGATTGACACTCACGAAAAAGAAATAAGAGTTTATCTTGGCCTCCTATTGCTGCAAGGAAATGTGCAAAAACCTGTCACCAATTTGTTTTTTTTTTCAGTAAAAAACAAATCAATTCAAACTCCTTTTTTTCCAGCAACAATGAAACGAGCGAAATTTCTTCTTGAAAAATTCATTCACTTCAACGACAATTAAGAGATTTCCGGTGGCAACAGCTCAAAAATTTCGTTTTAAAGCATACAGTTTTCATGTTCAACCGTTAAGTTAACTATGTGAGATTTTACTGAAATTTGCCAGATTAGCCAGCGAGACTATCAATTCTTAGTAAAGGAGTAAGGGATTTTAACACACACCATCACAAAGATTATACTACTTAATTGGATGATGGCAGAATAATCCATCGAGAACCGAGATCTATCCCTCGATTACAATGTTAGCCCAATGAAAATGAGTCAATACGTCACTATAATACGACAACATCAGCATAAGCTGTCTATAAGTGAGATTTGAAATCACAATACACACAAGTTATTCTGGCGTGTGATCCTGAGCTTTTAATAACAGAATGTTTTAATACTTGGTCACCAAAGCGCACTGATTATTATGTGATGTAATAAATGAGGTTAGATAATAGTTGTCAATGGATTACTCTCCCATCATTACAATAATTGATATGCAATAGTGTGAATGTCTCATTGACTAATTTAGCAAATTATCACTTAAATCTTGCAAACTACTTCAAAATGCAATCAATCCCTGCTCTATCAATCATCAACCAAGTGGTCTCACCGTTTTTCAAATAAAAATCGCACTGTTAATTGACGAGATTTGTTGGCTGAGCATTTTATACAGTGACCTTGGTTAGAAATCCCCGTTAGCTGAAACCTGGACTTACATCCAAATGTAGTTGTAGCGGATCGTGAGTTTAAATAACACCAAAGTTAGTGTTTCTGATGCTTCCATATGGTGGGTGAGGCATTATTTGCTTTTTGTTGAGGATGACATTATAATCCGAGGCTAGATCTCGGTTCCAGATATATTATTATCCAATCATCCCGTTAACTCAACTGGAAAAATTTGTTGTAAACAAGCTAACTCATTTGCGGAATAGGGTTTGCTGAAGGTAAAGCAAAGAAACCAATGTAGTTAGCAACATGCCTATAAATATAACATAAAACAAATTTTTAACTGTGCCCCAGTCACGGTAGCAGGTAAGCAGCTCTGTGCACCACTAAGCAACTTGTACATGTGATAAAATGCGTAAGACAAATATGCACACCCCATCACCCACATAACAACTCATGGTTGGTACACGTATTGGGCCAAATCTATACCAAACCCAATATGCAGTGGTACACATATGTACTACTTTGTCTATCAGTAATGCACCTCATGACACATATATGTATTAATACATAGCGAACGCGTGCCATTGTACCAATTACATATTTTCCTGAGAGTCTACAGTAGAAGTAGGCTGTTAGCTGCTTTTTCTACCAGGTTGCTAATGCATTCCAGTTTGTAGTGGTAGCCAATCTCACTATCATCATCATTTACCTTTGAGGGCCACTGGGTCATATATGACCCATTGTGATTTTGACCTTTGTTCTGAGAATGAGATCAATAAAATAGCTTGGTAAAGATATAAAATGCATGTCAGACACGAAGTCATATAAACTGAGCTGAAAACATTTTGAAAATCAATTATTTTCTTTCACTAAAACAGCCCAACACCACACCATTCATAGGCACGAAAAATCACCAGTTCATTCTCCCCAAAAATATGATCAAACGCTTGGAAAGTGGCCGAAACTTTTTTTATTTCAATGAAAGAACCTTTTAGATTTCATTCAAATAATAAACTGCTAAAAGTTTTACCTAGCTGGATTTTAATTGAAAAAATATTCATGGATCACATATGACCCAGTGTCCCACAAAAGATTAAGTTAAACAAACATGTAGATAAGGAAAATCAATCTAGACTTTGGCATGCTAAAGAAAACTGAAGTCAAGTTGTGAATGGTACGCGTAAATACTGAGTAGGTATCACGAGAACAAAACACGCTGGTGATTTTTATGATTATATATTTTATTGCAGATTAATACGATAGATAGGTGATGTTTCCCAATCCATGAATGCGCTTGCTCTCATATACGTGTCAAAGATCGTGCGCGTTTAGATATGGTTACCATTTGCAATATACTTCGGATGGAACAAACATGAAAGTGAACTTTATTTACAAAAACAGTCAAAGAGTAAACAAGAACAAAATGGTTGAGAGCATATGATCAAAATGATGTTGAAGCCATTTTCTTTACGATAACAGAAGTTCAGCTGGCCTATCTCCATTGGCACGCATGACGGACAAAATCACATGCTGGGTTTAACAATTCAAAGTCGATGCAAAACCTGCAGAGAAAAACATCAAAACTTTTGATGTTAAATGTGACGTTCTTCTTCATGCAGTAAGAGAAAAGCAGCTTTCTCTCAAATATTATGACGATGCATTGCGTAAATAAACGAAGTACATTGACATTGCAATTTTTCTCACATTCACAAATTTATACCATTTTTAGCATCATATTTGCATTTCTTTCGTTGAGAGTGATGACGAGTACCGTATTTGTATGTGGTTTATTATTTGCATGTCATTTTATGTCAAATATATGTGGTAAACTGCCGTAGCTCCTTATTGGTACACAGTGTAGCTCATATTCGGATTACGATAGACAAATAAAAGCGTTTTCGTCAGTCGCGTACCACCGCAGCACTAATACACAGTACATAAAATCACGAAATATCGTGTTGGCGCACATAGGCTTAATGAAATCAAGAATGAAGAAGCATTTTTGCAAGGTTTTGAATGCTTTGTTCTGCAAACAGCATAGTGGGAATTTAAAGTCACGTGACGGGGCAAAGATCCGCGTAATTTTTTTGTTATTAAGCGATAGGTGCAACATCCTCTCAACCGATCGTTTTGTTTCATTCATCAAACAATGCGTCACGTGCACCTACATCACGATTAATTTGAATGGAATTTTTTACCTGCTAGTCGATTGAGACGTTTAACGATGAACAGAGACTGTTTACTTCCCCAAACCCGTTTTCTTAAAAGGAAGCTTGGCAAAAATTTTATGACGTCACGTCCATTGTATCAAAGTAAGCAATATTTGTATCTTTTCGGTTTGTAAATGAAAAGTAATGTGGGTATAGTGCGCAACCACAATTATTTTATGGTGACATTTTGTTCCTGTTTTTCAAAATTTCGATGTTACATTATGTAAGAAAAAATTGTTGTCACATGAGCGCAGTTTTTAAATAAATATCTTTACCAAGTCATGGGTCATCGAACTGTTGCTTTGCGAGCAAGAGTGTTTATCAAAGTTTGTGGTTTGCTTCACTGCACTTCAGTGTCATTAGTTGATTTACATCGTCTTGTACGAGGAAAGCGTGTCAAATGTGCAAAAACACTTTGCATATATAGTCCAGTCTTCCCGTGCTGATCAAAATCAAACTCTAATGATTGCTGAGAATTAGTATAAAGTCTTAACAAACCATACTCTTTTGGCAGTAAAGATAGAAATTAGTTATATTTCTTAGCAGTTTTGTCCAGTACAATTTCAAAGGAGCACGATGTAATACAGACACGTACAATGGCGCCGTTAGGTGGGTGGCGTATTAACTGAGACAGAAATAAAATCTTTCACAAAACTAAAATATAAGTTTTGTTCTTTATTTGACCACATTTAAACGTATTGTTTATTACTATGTACAATAGTTTTTTGAGTCAGATCGTCAAATCTTTGCACATTTGATTCTTGAGTGCAAAACACTTTTTATCTCAATTCAGTCCAAGTAATTTGGGGGACATAGCCATGGAAACGATTATATGGAAGAGTATTTGTTCTTTGTCTCACTCGCCTCTGGCACTATGTGGGCCTTCTCACGGCAGAATAAAACAATAAACGATAAAAATGAGTCAAAGAGCATTTACAGAAACTTATCAACAAAAAACCAATGATGAAAACAGGGTCATCATTTTCAAATCAAACTAAAAATATAACGTTATCTTTTCTCCTTTCAACAAACCTTCAGTTAATCACTGGGCACGTAGTTGGTTTACTAGTTGCTATTTTCATGTAGGGTATTTGATTAATTGTTGTAATCGTTGTGACATGCTTTAAGAGATTTTTAAGTATCAAAGTCCGATGGGTGAAAAGATGAGGTTTTGTAAGAGTTTGTGGCTTGTTATGCTTATTTTCAAGTTGAAGACCTTTTCTTGTTTATAGATCAACTTTTTGAATCGACATTTTAGCTGTTTTTCGAGCCGAAGAAATGAAAAGTTGATTGATATCAACAATTGGGAAAGATTAACAATATGAAATCGTATTTCGCGCTCCTTATTGCATACATAGGTGGGAGACCGCATTAAGATACCAGGAGATCCTTAAACAACTGGGGTGGATTTAGTATGTGCTTTCTGAACCTTCCTGTCAACACTACTATGTTTAATGATCTTTTTTTACTGCACACTTATAATTCAGCCACAAATTGGAATTTTATGTATCCATCAGTGAGACAATAAACATTTGACTCTCCTGGTTTTTGTCAACTAACTAATTTATGCCAGAGACAATGAAGCACTCTGCAAAAATTAAATACAGTAAAACATTTGAAATGACTCCTGCAGCTAAACACTTTTTAATACCAAAAATCAATGTCGTTCTCTGGTAGTAATATAATAACTTCATTTAGTTTGTTAGCACTAAATCGTAACAACAGTTGGTTTTAAAACTTCAAACCAAAGATTCCCCACTTCAAATAAAGGTTAGAAAAAAGTAAATGCTGGATTTCAAAGCTGTCTTTTATATCAGAGCACTGCATTCCAGTTTAACAGATATTAAGTTTGTACCTACCAGTAAGATAAAAGATTTAACTTCCCAAGTAGCGTTACTTTGCCCTTAATTTACTTAAGTAAAAGTGGAACAAAATAGTAAAACAGTTCAAGCAAGCAGCTCGTTATAGAAAAAAGTGGACCAAAAGTTAAAAAGCCTCACTATGAGGTCAGCAAAACAAAGATTTTCTAAATGTAACCGTAAATGGTTTGGAGTTGAGCAGTCTTGTTGTATGTCATTCAAGTTCAAACTTAAATCACGATGTTCATTAAAAGTTGTTGTCATTTGTTGTTAATTCCTTTTGGTGCGCCTACTCACCGCTGGCTTAACATAAGCTTTGTAAACTCGACCGTTGACTTTATTGTAGAGATATTGTCCTTGCCAGTTAATATTGATTTATTCGATTTCATCTGACAGCACACAATTCGATTCAATTAGATTCGTTTCGAGATTCGGTTTACAAAGTTTTTCTTGTACATGCGTTCACAAGGCTCTTTCACACACGTCAAGTTTTAGAATGAAGTTTTATCCAGAAAGCAACACCAGTATCATCTCCAAGTTTTGATTGTCTGACGGCTCAAACGAGGGCAGCCGTAGGCTGTTCAAAACGAGTAAATTCATTTGACAGCGTGCCGATACATTTAACAAACAACGAATAACGATCACAGAACTTAGGTTTGACACTACTGTATACACGAATTAAAACCAACAAAATATATTGACAAAACGTAACATTTGTATCGTTTTAAGCACAACTTGATAATTGGTAAGTCGGCCTGCGTAAGGTAAAATGCTGCTAAACAATTTTTAAAAGCATGAAATTACAAAATAACCAGCTGTTATTAGTCGCAAAAATCAGCTAACAGAAGCCAAATAGTGTATTGCACTCGTTGTTCCCACCTTGCAAGGTTTAGAAAGAACGTGCTACAGGAATTCATTGAGTGATGATCATTATTTGCTCTTTTTCGAAACAGACTTTTTTTTAACCAATTCAGCAGATTAAAATTCTGAAAGGTTTTCCTCATCAATGCCAAAGGCAATTTAAAGGATTTTTGGGCTCATATTTTAACATCTGTGACGATTATACTTGTTAAATATTGCAGGCATTTCTTGTAGGTCGAGTAAAACGATATTTCAACCAGATCAATACGTTCTTTCGACACTTTTTATTCAAATTTATCGTTTCGCTCCCCTTAGTTACCGGGGAGCTTCTTCAAATAAACGGTAGATGTTATAATGTAACATATAAACTGTACGACATAAAAATATAAAGACAACCTGTATTACTAAACACTAAAAATTGCTTATCAACAGGGCAGGCAAACACGCAATAACAAAAACATCGTTACATCACAGATACAGAAGTGGCCAAGTGAAAAGTGTTGTGAAATACAATAGACTGAAACTTTATAGAGTAAAGTTGTGACTGGAATCAGTCAATATTAGAACTCACACTTTATTTAACAAATCGATTTCACTAAATTAGCATCATCAGTGTTCTGCAAAGCAACCGCAATGATAAATTATATATACTTACGTCAAATTGAACGGACAGGCTCACCAAACTAACTCTATAATAAACCGAACTGACTGCAACAAGAAAACACTGCACACTTTAAAATTGTTGCAGTCAGTTCGGTTTATTATAGAGTTAGTTTTGTGAGCCTGTCCGTTCAATTTGACGTAAGTATATATAATTTATCATTGCGGTTGCTTTGCAGAACACTGATGATGCTAATTTAGTGAAATCGATTTGTTAAATAAAATGTGAGTTCTAATATTGACTGATTCCAGTCACAACTTTACTCTATAAAGTTTCAGTCTATTGATATTCCTAATGGAATCGTCATTTATTAATTTCACTTGTGTGGAGATTCTCCTAAAATCATTATGATTTATATTCTGTTGTGAAATACATAAAACATTATTTATTGGAGACAAACACACCATAAACAGTCGGAAAATTTGCACTATCATTGCGATTGGGACAATTTTATTAGGATAACTATAGTTGAAATTAAATTTAATTATTAATTATGAATAATTAAATTTTATTGGGATAATGTCAAAATACTGAAGTCAGAATCGCATGCTTACAGACGTCGCGTTGCGGAAAGTTTTTTAATAAATCAAAAGGCTTCTTTATGCAATGTTATTAATCGCAATGATGGTGCAAATTTTCAGATTCTTTATAGTGTGTTTGTCTCCAATAAATAATGTCTTATGTATTTCACAACACTTTTCACTTGGCCACTTCTGTATCTGTGATGTAACAATGTTTTTGTTATTACGCGTTTGCCTGCCCTGTTGATAAGCAATTTTTAGTGTTTAGTAATACAGGTTGTCTTTATATTTTTATGTCGTACAGTTTATATGTTACATTATAACATCTACCGTTTATTTGAAGAAGCTCCCCGGTAACCAAGAGGAGCGAAACGTTAAATTTGAATAAAAAGTGTCGAAAAAACGTATTGATCTGGTTGAAATAATTATACTTGTTGTTTGTATGAGTCTGAAAGTGACTAGCGAATTAACTTAAGATAATTTATGTTATTGACCTACTGGGTAGTGCAATTTATACGATGGTACCTGTGCATTGTTTATTTCGCTTTTGTATTTAAGATGCTTCAGTTTTTCTCCAATAAGTTGTAGTTACTTTTTGCATCTCAAATAAATAATCTAAAGTTGCTGAGAATTCGTTAAAATTAGAATTCTAGAACTAGTAGTTATTTTTAAGTTGTAAAACGCTTTATATCGTGGCTGCCACATTTACTGCAACATAAAGCACACATACATACCAATGATAAAACGTAAAAAATAGTATATAGGTCTCAGAAAGCTGACTGCAAACTGTACTTTGTCGGCTAAATCAGCAATTCGCTGTCGGTATGCAACAGCGGTCCGAGGTATTTTTTGTTTATCAGCTCTTCATCAGTTCGCCAGCAGCAAACTTACAACTAAACAACAGCAATACTCGAATGAAATCCAACCATTAAAAACTCTAAAGGTCACTTTAAGAGCGTTAGAGTAAGATTTGAAAAGTGGCTTTATTGTGAGATTTGGAATATTACTACCAGCATTGGAAATTGTACTAGAGATTTACAGCCTATTAGTCTCAACTTTAGTCTTCACAACTGATATGGTTTTTCCCTGTTCTTGTTTCCCTCTCTATCAAATGCTCCTTTCAACCATTCGTTGTAATTTTTTCCACCTGAAAATCAGTGGGCTGTGTCAAAAATCGGTGGATTAATGAGCAGTAAAGTAAGTGCAGAAAATCGCTAGTCTTTGGTATAAATATGTGCAAAACAAGGCCACTTAATGGTAAACATCGCTATCTAAATACCTAGAATTAAATGTTTTTATATTTAGAATGTGATATAAAGAAGCTCTGGTTACAATTTTGATGCGTGGAATCGGAAAGTTTAAAAATATCAGGATAGTGTGATTAACCAATGCATCGTCCCAAACAATATTATTGCTCAAAATATTCATTGGCTTTATTTTGATTTCAGATTTGATTTTATCGGCAACAATGCGAACAAGTATGTCACGCTTTTGCAAGCAGTAATAAAATTGAGAGTGGCGAACCTCATTGCAATGGTGGTTTAATAGAGAGTTTAACAACCGCAAAGGCACAGATCATGCAAATAGTAAATTTGGTGTTCTCTATTCAAAAAAACACAACAGTTGAGCCAACCTACTAAAGCCACCCCGACTGGGATATGATATACGTAAGTTTATGTTTGTACGGATGGCAATTAATTGTTTTAAGCAGTAAGCTTCTTTGGCATGTTTTCACGCTTCCCTTATTTCTACTCTATTCCCAGGCTTAAATCTTCAGTTACGCCATTGCTTACATGACCAAACAATTGACATCTTAAAAGATCTTACTTGATGCTTAAAAAAAACAAATCAAAATTAAATTTGTTTTCTGTCAAAAAGTGACTGATTATCTCTTGTGCTACAAACTTACTAAATACTAACGGAAAATGTTTTAAATTTTTAAATGTAATTTATTGAATTTTTCCTGCCCAATATATATGATTTTTTGCCAATTATCTCGAAAATAGGAATTTAACTTTTCTGATTGCACGATCTTGTACTTCGTTTCCCCAATAACAATTAGTTTTTGAAATTGAGAAAAATAGTTTTATGTTGTTACACTTAACCGATCTGGACTCGTGGCATTTGATTTCAAAGTTCTGATTAATTTATATTCTCTAAATAAGTAGAAACACCACATTAAGCAAATGTATTTGGCTTTCTGTATTTGCTGTCATGTTGCTTGCATTCCATTTCCGCAAATTGTTCAGTTTTCGAGAAATCTTTTAATTGTTTTTTATTTTTCCAATAACAAAAATATAAGTAAGTTAGATCACTTTCTAAATGATATTGAATTTTGTATCACAAATTAATGAAGAGTATTGCCAAATCCGATCTTGAAAAACATAATCAAAACTAATAGTTTCAGGCTGGTAATATCAACAATTTTAGTCCCAAATGACCAAAATCTTTCCCAACATGTCAAAAGCCTTATGATTAGATTAGCATCAAAATTAAAATGTGACTACGTTACTAAAAGATGTTTTAGGCAATGCAAGCTCACTTTCACAAATCTCACGTAAATTTTATGGCTGGTTAATTTACAAAAAGACGTTCTAAATTAACAACGTCACTGACCAACTTGCCTAACTCCTTGGTCCTCAATAGTGTGGGTCGCGACCAGTCCCGTAGCACTCCAACTTCGGCCCCCCCCCAAAGTAAGCGCAAGAGCCCCTGCGCACAGGTCATATCACTTTAGAGGTGTAAAATTGAAAAGCTGCATTAAGAAAATACACCACAATTGTACATAAGTAAACAGGCTAATGTCAGAATAAAGCATGCCGATACCGAAGGTGCAAGTCATAAAAAATTTGGCACCGATGCCAGAGTTCAGTAGGACATTTATGCAGACACTGCGAAACGAAAGCAATGACACTGAAAAACATGAAAAAGTTATAAAAACACAGTATCATTTAAATAGTCTGGAGCGAACCTTTTTGTTCGCAAATGCTGTTATGACATTGTCATAATCAAGAGATCGGGCGCAGTCATTTTCGATTGCCAACATGGCTAATGAAGATAGTCTACTGTCTGTCATAGACGTTCTATTAAAAGTTTTGATCAGTTTCAATTTGCTGAAGCTTCTTTCAGCGCTGGCAACAGTCACGGGGCAAGTTAGTAAGATTCGAAGTGCGATGTACACATTCGGATACAATTCAAATAAATGAGTCTTTAGAAGATAGTTCAGAAAGTCTTGAGCCGTTTTGAGATTGCGTTTTTTTTGTAAAATTAAAACAAACCGCTGTAGCTCAGCGCTCATTTCATCAGAATCAATGTCACCGAACTTTTTTTAGAATTCTTTACAGCAAGTAAGAAGAGCATTTTCTTGTTGCACAAGCAAAAGTTTGTCTCGTGTGTACAAAAACGAAAAGGCGGAAGAAACCTCACGTAACAAATTAAAGCGCTCCTTTATTGACATAATAGCCTGGTCTACTAATGGATAGAAAAAGTTGCTTTTAAATTTCAGTTCAGGAGTAGCTCGTTGTTCCTCTTCACTTTGGTAATCAAACAATCTTCTTTTCTTTCCACTTCTTGACGGAGGAAAAGAAGGATCAATATCCAATTCCTGTGCTATTTCAACAGCAGATGTTGCGGCACTGTCATAACCCGTTGTGCGATAGGTTTGCAAAAACTTTTCAGTTGCCTGGATTTCCGTTTCCATTGTATGAAGGGAGACTCCATACGATTGAAGAATTTTGCTTGCTTTATTGACTTGGAATAGGATATCATACCAAATAAACACCGACAAAAGAAAACTCCATTTTGATAAATGAGCTATCAACGATTTTGTTTCTGAGGCAGCTCTTCCATCTTTTCTTTCTATGAAAATGGCTTCCAAGTCTTTCAGTGCCAGCAACACCTCTTTTAAATTGTATCGAAGAGGTTTGATGCATTTAATTCTGCTTTCCCAACGAGTATCAGATTGTGACTTTATGGACAGCTCCACATGTTTCTTCAAAATTTCCCAACGCTGAGCAGAGGAAGAAAACAGCACATACAACCTTGTAAATACTCCAAAAAATGTCAATGCTTCCGTCGATGAATTAGCACTGTCAAGAACAACTAAGTTAAGGGTATGGTTTGCACAGGGCACGTAAACAGCTTTGGGATTGATGTCTAGCATTCTTGCTTGGACCCCAGAATGTTTTCCTTTCATGTTAGCACCATTATCATATAACTGACCTCGACAATCAAACAATTCGAGTTGCAGTTCGGTCGCTTTTTCTAAGAAAGCGTCCAACAAGCCTTTCTCAGTACTGTCACTTATTCTCAAGTAGCCAAAAAATGTTTCTTTAACAACAGCAGCTTCTTCATTACATAGTACATAACGGAGAATGACAGACATTTGTTCATGATGTGACATATCTGGAGTGCAGTCCAAAATTATAGAAAAATATTTTGCCAATTTCAATTGCTGTAAATTTTCTTTTTCAACTTCTGTCGCTAGCAATTCAATTAGTTCATTTTGTATGGTAGAACTCAAATAGTGATCTTTAGTGTTTTTATTCTTGATTCTATCTTGAAGCTCTTTTAGGATCGGATCTCTTCTTGCCAAAAGCTCAAATATACCCAGAAAATTTCCATTGTGAGGAGATCCTAAGACTTCTTCAGATCCTCTAAAAGCAAGATTCCTTTCCGATAGAAACAAGGCAATGTCGATAAGTCTCTCTAAAACATTTCTCCAAAAACGTCTTTCATTGAAAAAAATATTCATCTCGCGTTTGTCGATAGTGGATGAATTTCTTATCCCTTCAGCTAGCAACATCCATTGACTGCAGCATTCTTGGTGGGAAATGCCGTTTTCATGGTCTTTCAGTTTTTTCGAAAAACCCTCCCATGTATTTTACCACTACAAAAGGGGCTTAGTGTTTTTCCAAATAGCTTACAACAAAAACAAAAAACTTGATCTGATTCCCCAGAATAAACTAGCCACGACCGTGAAACACTTTCACCATTAGGTATCACACGTTTATAATGATTGGAGGAAAAACGTCGCTTTGGAGTTGTGTTATTATATGGAAAATTCATTATTAGTTGATGTGGTCCACGCTTTACTACATCACATCGTTGAGCATCAGAAATATTTTCAGGCCATTTACATGGGTCATCAGGGATAGGGGTAAATTGAGATTCAGATATTTTTGATATTGAAGGTTGCGTATTGGCAGGTAAATCACAACTTACATTTTCTGGAAATTCACAATCACTTTGATGCTGATCGTCATAGTCTTCTTTTTCTTGTACACTATAGTTTTCTTCATCCCTCTCGGTACTAGTGCCAGGTCTACTCTGCTCAGTAATCTTGAAAAAATCTGTCATCTTGGGCAATTTCGCTACAGCATCTCGAGCAGTTGCTGCTTCTTTTCTCTTTTGAGCACCACTTTTTGAACGTTTCATTCTATACAATGTCAATAAAATACTTTATCTGCACTCTGCAGTGTATATATATTGTCCCGGTATTTATAGCCAAACAGAATTCCAGACCATTCTATGATTGTTGCGTAACAACGGCATTGTTACGTCAATCGAATATTCAAGATTCTACCAGAAAATCAATCGAAATATTCTAGATTCTGCGAGATAAAATGACGTAGCATTCACTTATGATGTCACAAGCCAATTTCTTCCTACAGTTTAAATCGGTTGTAAACAAGTCTGCTGAACTGAAAATAGTCACGTAACCAAAAAGCAATTTCAGACTAACTTGGGCCCCCAAAGTTGGCCTGGGCCCCCCCCAATTGGGGGGTTTGGGGGCGGCTGCTACGTCGCGACCCTAAATCGTCCACAAACAGTGAGTCGTCTATAATGCTTTGGGGATAGCCCATGGTTTTAATGAACTTGAGTCTTTAACACTTGAACTTCAAAATATAAACAGGAATTTTGCATTTGTTTGCAGCCGAAAATAGTTAAAAGTTCAGTTAAAAAACCTTGATCTGGAATAAAAGAATAAAAAGGTTTTTAACTTTGTTTTCAGACAAAAAATTATTGTGTTTATAGTCTGGGTCGAAAATACTTGTTGACTGGGAGTTTTGTTTAAATTGAGGCTGCCTAAAACACTATTTGAATATAACTGGCCTAATATGCAGTTGCAACTTATTTCATTATAGCTCTAAAACCTACAGAGGAAAAATATTCTTGTGGTTACCCGCCGCCTTCCACCGTGTGGAGGCATGATAAAAGACCATGGAGCCAGGAACTCCGCAGCTCCTCACAGCTTGGTCTGTTGGTAGTACAATGTAGAAACGTCGCTTGAGAGAACGTGGCACCAAGAAACCGTAGCAGGACAAGATATAATGTGATGAGAAGTTTCTTGAACCCGGTGAACACAAGCGTTACACGAAAGATTCTCAATTCGGCCAATTCTGGATCGATTAACATTAAAAAAAGGGGGGGAACAGTGGAAGAACTTTCTTGTAATCCTGGCTTTGTAGTAATACATACATTTATTTTTGTCTCGGTTAATACGCCACCCACCTAACGGCGCCATTGTACGTCTCTGTATTACATCGTGTTACTTTGAAATTGTACTGGACAAAACTGCTAAGAAATATAACTAATTTCTATTTTTACTACCAAAAGAGTATCATTTGTTAAGACTTTATACTAATTCTCAGCAATCATTAGAGTTTGATTTTGATCAGCACGGGAAGACTGGACTATATATGCAAAGTGTTTTTGCGCATTTGTCAGGCTTTCCTCGTATAAGACGAGGCAAATCAACTAATGACACTGAAGTACAGTGAAGCAAACCACAAACTTTGTTAACATTCTTGCTCGCAAAGCAACAGTTCGATGACCCATGACTTGGTAAAGATATTTATTTAAAAACTGCGCTCATGTGACGACAATTGAATGAACAATGAATGAAACAAAACGATCGGTTGAGAGGATGTTTCACCTATCGCTTAATAACAAAAAAATTACGCGGATCTTTGCCCCGTCACGTGACTTAAATTCCCACTATGCTGTTTGCAGAACAAAGCATTCAAAACCTTGCAAAAATGCTTCTTCATTCTTGATTTCATTAAGCCTATTTGCGCCAACACGATATTTCGTGATTTTATGTACTGTGTATTAGTGCTGCGGTGGTACGCGACTGACGAAAACGCTTTTATTTGTCTATCGTAATCCAAATATTAGATACACTGTGTACCAATAAGGAGCTACGGCAGTTTACCACATATATTTGACATAAAACGACATGCAAATAATAAACCACATACAAATACGGTACTCGTCATCACTCTCAACGAAAGAAATGCAAATATGATGCTAAAAATGGTATAAATTTGTGAATGTGAGAAAAATTGCAATGTCAATGTACTTCGTTTATTTACGCAATGCATCGTCATAATATTTGAGAGAAAGCTGCTTTTCCCTTACTGCATGAAGAAGAACGTCACATTTAACATCAAAAGTTTTGATGTTTTTCTCTGCAGGTTTTGCATCGACTTTGAATTGTTAAACCCAGCATGTGATTTTGTCCGTCATGCGTGCCACTGGAGATAGGCCAGCTGAACTTCTGTTATCGTAAAGAAAATGGCTTCAACATCATTTCGATGATATGCTCTCAACCATTTTGTTCTTGTTTACTCTTTGACTGTTTTTGTAAATAAAGTTCACTTTCATGTTTGTTCCATCCGTAGTATATTGCAAATGGTAACCATATCTAAACGCGCACGATCTTTGACACGTATATGAGAGCAAGCGCATTCATGGATTGGGAAACATCACCTATCTAGTATATTAATCTGCAATAAAATACATAATCGAAGAAATCACGAGCGTGTTTTGTTCTCGTGATACCTACTCAGTATTTACGTGTACCATTTACAACTTGACTTCAGTTTTCTTTAGCATGCCAAAGTCTAGATTGATTTTCCTTATCTGCATGTTTGTTTAACTTAATCTTTTGTGGGACACTGGGTCATATGTGACCCATGAATATTTTTTCAATTGAAATCCAGCTAGGTGAAATTTATAGCAGTTTATTATTTGGATGAAATCTAAAAGGTTCTTTCATTGAAATAAAAAAAGTTTCGGCCACTTTCCAAGCGTTTGATCATATTTTTGGGGAGAATGAACTGGTGATTTTTCGTGCCTATGAATGGTGTGGTGTTGGGCTGTTTTAGTGAAAGAAAATAATTGATTTTCAAAATGTTTTCAGCTCAGTTTATATGACTTCGTGTCTGACATGCATTTTATATCTTTACCAAGCTATTTTATTGATCTCATTCTCAGAACAAAGGTCAAAATCACAATGGGTCATATATGACCCAGTGGCCCTCAAAGGTAAATGATGATGATAGTGAGATTGGCTATTACTACAAACTGGAATGCATTAGCAACCTGGTAGAAAAAGCAGCTAACAGCCTACTTCTACTGTAGACTCTCAGGAAAATATGTAATTGGTACAATGGCACGCGTTCGCTATGTATTAATACATATATGTGTCATGAGGTGCATTACTGATAGACAAAGTAGTAGGGTGTTTCACAATTATTGAAACAAAGCGATTGGGCACAAATTCAGGATTTTAAATGATACCACAATGATGATTACATTTATTGAAAGGTGAAAGGATAACATTTTATAATCTGAAACTGTTTATCTTCAAATCAGAAATAATATGTCAAGAAGATTCTTAGAGTACATGCTCTAGATGTCCACCGTTCTGTCGAAGGCATTCTTGAATGCGGCGTGCAAAGTTGTTGATAACACGCTCACATTCCTTCTGTGTAATGGCCTGAATTTTCTCGGTAATGGTTGCTTTCAAAGCTGCAATAGTGAATGGGTTATCCTGGTAAATGTTGTCCTTGAGGAACCCCCACAAGAAGAAATCTGGAGGATTCAGGTCAGGTGAGTGAGGTGCCCATTCCACTTCAGCTTTGCGGCTGATGAGACGCTTCCCAAACTTTTCACGGAGCCAAGCCATGGTAGCATTAGCAGTGTGAGGAGGGGCACCATCTTGCTGGAACCACTGTTGTTTCTCATCAAGGTCCTCATGCTTATCGAGCTCTCCCCAGAACTGCTCAAGCACTGGAACGTAGCGCTCTTTTGTCACGGTTACTGCAATACCGGGATCACCTTCAAAGAAAAATGGTCCGATGATACCATGCTTGGAAATGGCAACCCATGCTGTGCATTTTTTTGAATGCAAAGGGCGTCCAACGACTCTGTGAGGGTTCTCACTTCCCCAAAACACCCAGTTTTTAGAGTTAACGTGACCATTCAAGAGGAAGTGGGCTTCATCTGAAAACCAGACATCATCCAAGAATTTCTCGTTATTGTCGATCGTTTCCGAAAACCACTGACACATCGCTACCCTTTTTTCCTTATCATTCCCGGTTAGTTCATGCTTTACGTGGATCCGGTATGGATATAGTTTTAGCTCCTTAACCAGCATGCGACTTACAGAAGAGACAGAAATGCCAAGTTCTTGGCTCCTTCGACGGAGAGATTTGCTCAGACTCCGACCGACTGACTCTTGAACCCTGCTGACATTGTCGGGGGTGCGGATTGTTATTGGAGGCCCTGAGGGCGATGAGCCCGCTACCCTACGATCTCCACAAGTGCCATGAGCTTCAAACTTCTTGACCAACTTGAAAATCTGACTCCTGTTTGGAAATTGGTTGAAGCTGAACTTCCTTCTGAACCTTGCTTGAACAATCTTGAAAGACTTCGTTTCGTAATATGTCTTTACACAAAAGATCTTCTGCTCCATCGACCAAGGCATAATTAGACTATTTTTTGTTTAACGTATAAAAATGTTAACTATTTCGCTATGACAATCTGAAAACAGAAAAAGAATAAGGTCATTGGTAAAGGTTTTAGAAGCTGCCGCTTTGTTTCAATAATTGTGAAACACCCTGTACATATGTGTACCACTGCATATTGGGTTTGGTATAGATTTGGCCCAATACGTGTACCAACCATGAGTTGTTATGTGGGTGATGGGGTGTGCATATTTGTCTTACGCATTTTATCACATGTACAAGTTGCTTAGTGGTGCACAGAGCTGCTTACCTGCTACCGTGACTGGGGCACAGTTAAACATTTGTTTTATGTTATATTTATAGGTATGTTGCTAACTACATTGGTTTCTTTGCTTTACCTTCAGCAAACCCTATTCCGCAAATGAGTTAGCTTGTTTACAACAAATTTTTCCAGTTGAGTTAACGGGATGATTGGATAATAATATATCTGGAACCGAGATCTAGCCTCGGATTATAATGTCATCCTCAACAAAAAGCAAATAATACCTCACCCACCATATGGAAGCATCAGAAAAACTAACTTTGGTGTTATTTAAACTCACGATCCGCTACAACTACATTTGGATGTAAGTCCAGGTTTCAGCTAACGGGGATTTTTAACCAAGATCACTGTATAAAATGCTCAGCCAACAAATCTCGTCAATTAACAGTGCGATTTTTATTTGAAAAACGGTGAGACCACTTGGTTGATGATTGATAGAGCAGGGATTGATTGCATTTTGAAGTAGTTTGCAAGATTTAAGTGATAATTTGCTAAATTAGTCAATGAGACATTCACACTATTGCATATCAATTATTGTAATGATGGGAGAGTAATCCATTGACAACTATTATCTAACCTCATTTATTACATCACATAATAATCAGTGCGCTTTGGTGACCAAGTATTAAAACATTCTGTTATTAAAAGCTCAGGATCACACGCCAGGATAACTTGTGTGTATTGTGATTTCAAATCTCACTTATAGACAGCTTATGCTGATGTTGTCGTATTATAGTGACGTATTGACTCATTTTCATTGGGCTAACATTGTAATCGAGGGATAGATCTCGGTTCTCGATGGATTATTCTGCCATCATCCAATTAAGTAGTATAATCTTTGTGATGGTGTGTGTTAAAATCCCTTACTCCTTTACTAAGAATTGATAGTCTCGCTGGCTAATCTGGCAAATTTCAGTAAAATCTCACATAGTTAACTTAACGGTTGAACATGAAAACTGTATGCTTTAAAACGAAATTTTTGAGCTGTTGCCACCGGAAATCTCTTAATTGTCGTTGAAGTGAATGAATTTTTCAAGAAGAAATTTCGCTCGTTTCATTGTTGCTGAAAAAAAAGGAGTTTGAATTGATTTGTTTTTTACTGGAAAAAAAAACAAATTGGTGACAGGTTTTTGCACATTTCCTTGCAGCAATAGGAGGCCAAGATAAACTCTTATTTCTTTTTCGTGAGTGTCAATCCATTACTTGGAGCGAGAACGTTTTCTCAACGTAGAACGTTGCAAATCTAAGTACTGCTTAGCATATAAGTTAGTTTGTTGCACTATTATGTTGATCAAAGTATCATCAAAAAAACAGCTCAAAATTAGCAAGGGGATCATCAGTATCTGCAATGTCCACTTTGATGCCAGGATCTCCGCTAAAGGGAAACCTTGGACGTAATTATCCCGGTGTTACCCAACCATTATTGCTTGCTGCAGCACCACCAAGAATCGCACTGAGACTAGAACCACCTTCCTCATCATTATCATATGAAATGTCACCATCATTTTCAAGGTAGCAAGGATCAAGGTCTCTACTATCGTCACTATCTTTGTCGTCTAAGCTACCCAGGAATAAATCAATATCATCATCTGACAGTTGCCTTCGTTCAGAGTTGGAAGCCACTGATAGACCAAATACCACATTGGATATTTCCAAATCGGGTGAAACTGCTAGAACATGCCATGAAAACTGGCATACGAACACTAATCAATTTGAATGAAATGCAGTTTGGATTTATACCAGGAAAAGGAACAGTGGATGCGATATTCATTGTGAAGAGAATGCAGGAGGAATATCAAAAGAAGGACAAGATGTTGTAGATGTGTTTTGTTGACATGAAAATATTTTGATAGAGTGCCAAGAAAAGTGATGGAGTGGGCCATGAGAAAGAAAGGTCTATCAGAAGTAATGGTTTGGGCAATTAGGAGTTTGTATGATCGTGCAAAGACAAGAGTGAGGTTAGTATCTGCATATTCACAGGAATTCGAAGTCAAAGTTGGTGTGCATCAAGGATCTGTACTGTCACCACTATTGTTTGCAATAGTGGTGAACGTTATTACAGAAAATGCAACAAGGGCTGTGGTTAATGAATTATTGTATGCAGATGACCTTGTTCTCATGAGCGAAGACATGGAAGACTTGAAGAAAAGGTTTTGGATCTGGAAGGATACACTGGAAAGTAAAGGTTTGAAAGTCAACACCAGAAAAACAAAAGTGATGGTAAGCCGTCGGAAAGAGAACTATTCAAACGCAAGATAGATCCATGTAGAGTTTGTGCCAATAGGCCAATCCCTTCAATTACAAAGATCAGTAATGGGTTTTACCATTTATGTTTGCTATCAAAATGATAGTGATAATTTTGCTGCATACTGCTGTTTTCACTAATTAGTGGCAAGCATTGCAATATCATTTAACATTATGACCTCACAATGCGTTTCGAGCCATGGTTATTGGGATTACTACTTGCCACTTCTTCGTCATTGTAGGCGAATTAATATGAACTAACGTTTCTGACTGCGTGCATGTTCCTTGGCCCTGGCATAAACGCCACCATGCAAAGAGCAAACTAACCCAAATGAAGCACACACAGTTCAGTTATAGCAGTAGCGGGAGCCGCCATCAGTAATGTCGAGATTATGAACATCAAATCGGCTGGTTGCTGCACCAGCCTCGCTTAAATGAACAGGAAATTGCTTCAACATAAAAATCCTATGCAACTCGACCCCTACATTTTGTTGCAAACGATAAGAAAGGACCATCTTTACCCCATCGTCTTCTTCTTGGGTGATCACCAAGTATTTTGCTTGGAGTAGGCTACATATTAAAATTTGTAGACTTTGAGTCTTTTGAATAATTTGATTGATAATGCCAAAGATCCATGCTACTGAGAAAGAATAAACAAAATGTACCAAAGGACTTAGTTTTTCTAGAAATCGCAATTTTGTGAACTGTAGACACTACAATTTTGTGTAGTTTTAACCAGTAGACTACATTTCATAAACATTTCGAGACTTCAGTTTTTGATGGATCTATTTGAAAACGTCGACAGATAATGCAAAATACTACGTTTGTGAGGAAAAGTAGTCAAAATGTACCGAAGAACTAACTTTGTTTAAGAATTCCAAGTTTGTTAGCTCTAGTAGGATAATTGTACAACTAAAAATGAAACATCATGTATGGCAACCATATTTTGATCAGACATTATAAACTAATCCTTATCCCTGAGCGATTGGAGTCACATTATGCTAGAAAGCAAGTTTCCTAAGCTTTCAAAGGATAGTATTGTTAGTACTTTGATAAAACGTTGTTGTATTAAAGTCATCTGTTTTTACTAAGCTCACCAGTTTTGGGAAAGATATAAAGTTACACCACAGGTATCAAAGTTTAGTTTTTTCAGTATAAAAACTAATATTAATTGAACATATTATACACTATCGTAATCGCCTTGAAATAACCTTTAATTTGTTCGATAAAGTTTGAAAATCAGTTTTTTAATAAACTGATTTTGCTAAAAGGTTGCAACTTCTGAAAACATCTTCATATTATGATCTGCGGTAGCAAATATTTATGTTAATCGTATGAGACATACTATGACGTCGTCGAGCCGGTTTAGGCCTGCAAGCAAAATAGAGAAAAAAGAATGCTCAAAGGCTGGAAGTACTTAAAAATAGAGTTGCTTGTGGCATAATCAATTATACATTAATTGTTTTAAAGTTGTTTTTATCAAAAGCAGCATATTAATATTTCCTAAAAGAACGTTTAATCGCGTTTCTGCGATGAGTACTTTTTTAAGATAAAACAAAAAACAGATTTTTCATTGAATTGTTGATTGTAACGTCATTTTAGACCCAAAACAAATAAAGGTGATGACGTCCTCATGACGTCACGAAACACCCTTATGACACTCACTACACAGTGGTGATCAATCGTGCCAAGTTTAATGCTTGTATCTATAGCAGTTTCAGAGAAGTTAAAACAGACAAACAGAATTGCGCTTTATATATTAGATTAATATATTAGCCTTATATATTCTAGAGGGGTTTGCTGTATCCAAACTTCAAAGAAAAGATAGCTGAAAATCATTTTTAATTTCCTGCGTCAGCAATTCAATCTAAACATTTTTACCCCAAAATGGCTCAGGATTGGGATTCGGTCGAAGACATTTGTTGAGTTTGGTCATTGCTCTCCGTTCCCTGGCTACGCATTTGGCCAGGGGATAGATGAAAAGTGTCATTGCTATAGACCTGGCTTTAACCAATATATATCAACGATACGTATCATTTCTGCCATAGCACCCTAGCTAATGCTAAACTGATGCGCTTTTTGTGTGATGGAAAACTATCAAAATTTGTTTGCATTCATCGCTACCTTCTAGCAGTTTCTAAATTATATACAGAAAATTCTTCGCTGTTTGGGATCCATTTATTGTTGGGCTTTGTAAGATAAGTTGGTAAGATAATCCCATATCCCTAATCAAATATCAATTTTTACAAAGCTTTGGGATTTGTCGCGGTCAGAACTGGACATGAAATTTGTAGAAATGTTCAAAGCAAGCTGATTACGGTTCAGACATGAAATGCAGTTTGCTTTTCTCTTTTCTATCTGTAGACTATCATGATGAGACGTTAAAATTTGTTTTATGCCATATTTAACGGCAAGTTGCTAACGCCATTGATCTTATTGTTTTACCATCAACGCACCCTATTCTTCAGATGAGTTATCTTGTTTACAAAATCACGTTAAACCAGTTGAGTTAATGGGATGACGGCACAATAATGCATCGGGAATCGAGATCTAACTTCAGATCATATTGTATTACTCAACAAAAACCAGTTAATGCCTCACCCACCATATGGCAGCATCAGTAAAACTAACTTTGGTGTTATCTGGACCCGCGATCCGCTCAAACTACTCGTACTATTGGGTGTGAGCCCAGATTTCAGCTAACGAGCATTTCTATCCGAGATCACTCTATAAACTACTCAACCAACAAATCTCGTCAATTACCCGCGCCAATTTGTTAATTAAACGGTGAGATCTCGTGATTAATGATTTATAGAGCTGGGATTGCCTGCGTTTTGAAGTAAAGTGCAAGATTTAAGCAATAACATGCCAGATCAGTCAATGGGACAATCAAACTATTGCACATCAATTATTGTAATGATTCATTGACAACTATTATCTAGCCTCATTTATTACATCATCAATAAACATATTATAATCAGCCTGTTTTGGTGGGCGAAAGTTATAACATCTCGTTATTAAAAGCTTGAGATTACACGCCAGGATAACTGGTGCGCACTGTGATTTCAAATCTTACTCATAGCCAGCTTTTGCTGCTGTTATTGTATTGTAGTGACGCATTGACTAATTTTTATTGAGGATGACATTGTACTTGAGGGATAGATCTCGGTTCTCGATGGATTATTCTGCCATCACCCTATTAGTTATTATAATATTCATGATAGTACATCAAAATCCCTTACTAGGGCTTGATGATCTCTCTGGCTGATCTGGCGAATTTCAGTTAAATCTTACGCAGTTGAGTTAACAAGTAAACCTGAAATTCATAAGCTTTGAAATGCGCTTCTGAGCTGATGCCACCGCAAATCTCTCAAACGTACAAACAAGTAAGGAAAATGAGTCATGGCTAGACTAGAGAATACTAGAGAAAATTGACGTCAGGTCGTGTGTGCGAGTCTCTGATATTTAATTATTGAAGTGCTTTCGTTCCGTGTTTTGGCAAGCGAAGGAATTCGAAATTATAAAGTGGTTTGTGAATATATTGTTTCGTTTTTGATCCAGAAGTGCGCGGGTTAAAGTATCTTAGTGGAAGCCAATCTATTCTTAGCTATTAAGTCGCAGCCAAACTTAATTATTTGATCGATACTGCAGGTCGCGTCAATTTTAAGAAGTAAAATTAAAGTTGAAATGGAATCAAATATCTATTGAAACGCGACAGTGGGTGAGCATTAACTGTTTTTTTTTAAGGAATACATTGTAATCTGAAGTTAGATCTGGGTTTTCGATGCATTATTGTGCCGTCATCCCATTAACTCAACTGGTTTAACGTGATTTTGTAAACAAGATAACTCATCTGAAGAATAGGGTGCGTTGATGGTAAAACAAAGAGATCGATGGGGTTAGCAACTTGCCGTTAAATATGGCATAAAACAATTTTAACGTCTCATCATGATAGCCTACAGATAGAAAAGAGAAAAGCAAACTGCATTTCATGTCTGAACCGTAATCAGCTTGCTTTGAACATTTCTACAAATTTCATGTCCAGTTCTGACCGCGACAAATCCCAAAGCTTTGTGAAAATTGATATTTGATTAGGAATATGGGATTATCTTACCAACTTAACTTGTTATGATTTCAAATGTAGTACAGTAGGAACGGATTTCAATGAAGAAGCATCCTGTCCCGACCGAAGTTAGTTCAGCATTGGTCAAATATTGGATAATAGCGTAGTAGAAATGAATTAGATTGGAGCAGAATAAAACACAATTCTCCGGAACTTCGTAAATTATTTCCAGTTCTGGTAATCAGCAATTGAATGGTATGCTAGACATGTCAGATAAAATTTCAAAAACTCTTCTACTAAGAGTAAAATAGTGTCCAAAAGCGCTTAAAACTGTTTTAGTTAGCCCAAAAACGCGCCCAACAGTAAATGGAATCCAAACAGCGAAGCATTTTCTTTACATAATTTAGAAACTGCTAGAAGGTAGCGATGAATGCAAACAAATTTTGATAGTTTTCCATCACACAAAAAGCGCATCAGTTTAGCATTAACTGGGGTACTATGGCAGAAATGATACGTTTCGTTGATATATATTGGTTAAAGCCAGGTCTATAGCAATGACACTTTTCATCCATCCCCTGGCCAAATGCGTAGCCAGGGAACGGAGAGCAATGACCAAACTCAACAAATGTCTTCGACCGAATCCCAATCCTGAGCCATTTTGGGGTAAAAATGTTTAGATTGAATTGCTGACGCAAGAAATTAAAAATGATTTTCAGCTATCTTTTCTTTGAAGTTTGGATACAGCAAACCCCTCTAGAATATATAAGGCTAATATATTAATCTAATATATCGTAAAATTGCGGTCAAAGCCATTTGATTCAATTCAAGACGGGTAATTTCACTAAAGTTTTCAAAAACATAGATTAACCCTTTCAACCCTGACTAACCTAAAGCACAATAAATGTTTTGAAGTTTTAGATATTTTTGCTCAAATGGCATCAATAACATATCTATTGTCGTGAAGTGCATCAGATGAATTTTGGTATCATTTTAGGGGTCGGGAATTCTAATTCCCGTCAGGACTTTAGACGTTAAAAATTGGAATTATTTGCCATACAGAGTCTTACATTTCTTCCATATGATCATATTAATTACGCAATAAACATACCTGTATGTTTTCATCACCGAGAATGAGCATTCTGCATGCTTATTCGGCTAGGTTTTGTCATACATACAAAAACACTAACGCAACATAAATATGGCGATATGCGGCAATGCATATCAGATATTTTTTTCAACAAAATTCTTGAAGGTTAACAAATTCATGTAAAAATTACAAAGGAATGACATATATATTTTATACTGCAACTGATGATATGTCTAAAGTGTTAAATATTAAGGTTCCCTTCAGAGCTCAAAGATTATTTTTTGCTTACATTGCTTAAGTATAGGCAGGATTATGAACCTGGAATTCCCGTCAGAGCTCAAAGGGTAAAGCTAAAGAGCGTTAACATATTTTTGGCAAACATCGTCATTAAAAGTAGCCTATTTTAATTCTAAAATTAGAATTTTATCAAAATATTTTTATTGACTTTATGTTATGAGCGCAGTTATTTTGCTTTATGCTTACATCATTTTTTTGTTTTCTATATTTAGAAACACCTTGATGCTAAAAATCCCTTTCTTCCGATATTTTCCTGGTCTCACGACTGCCCATAGTTGTACCTTAGTTGAAACCATGGGAAGATATTAAAATGCGGAAATTCTTTAAAATTATCATGACCAGCTCTGACAATTTATTGTAATCCCAAGATCTTAACCTTGAATATAACTCTAAACCTAACCACAACTTTAGCCCTGACTCCAAACCTAAACACAAGCCTAACCGTAAGTGTAATTCTAACATAACCCTAACCTCAACCTCAATCCAAAACTTAATTCCGCTCCACGGAATTTCTGCGTTTCAGTAGTGTCCAATCTTACGATAAACTTTCCGTGAATTTCCGCGTTTTAGTTACTTTGATGACAAAACATTTCAAAAATTTATGGTCTAGCAATTTACCGTAATTTTGTTTTCAAAATATTATAGTAAAGCACCATGTATGAAGTTATACTTGCACTCATAACTATTATCCGATCAACGAGACACAAGAACCTAACGGTTTCTTTATGCTTCCAGGTTTTTATCTATGTGAAAAATTTATTTGTTTTTTGCATATTCTAATGCTATTTGTTTTAAATTTATTTATTTTTTGCATATTCTAGTATTTTGTATAGCTTAAGTGTTAAATAAATTGCCAAACCACATAAATTTCTATATCTCTTTAGAGTGGCCAGTTAACCTCAAAAAAATAGCAGATCGTCAACAAACTGGTACCTGATCCGCTACTGATGAAACTAACTTAAACTCATCAAAATATCATTAAGACACAAGTAGACTGGTCTCACAATTTTTGGCATCACAACTTTTCCGCTGTAGCCAGCAATTAAAAAATAAACTAACTGCATTCATCTGTCAGTTTTTTCAAAATATTTCTTAGATGAATTATTATTCTTACAACAGCTATGGCTAAAACTATTTCACTCTGGCGTAATAAAAATGTTAAAAAAATAGGTTGAGCTTAACAAACAAATTCAGTTTTTCACAAAAATAAAATAGTAAATCCTACTATTTACCAAATAAATAACAAGTAGGCCAATTGGGCGAATAAGCGCCCAATCTGGACCCCTGACCTACTTGTACCCGCTGACGCACTGGCTAAACTAAATAATTGCCATTAGCCAGTGCGACATGATAAAGAAATAAAAATTCAGAAAGAGATAAATGCATACATCACTCTCTCTCATAGTCGGCGAGACTATCAAAAATGTTGCGTTTCGCCAGAGTCCAAAATTTAAGTTGCAAATGGACCAATTGCAGTGCACCGACAAGAATAGTTTGGTGACACAATACGAGTGGTAGATTTTCAATAAAATTTGAGTCGACGGTGGCTAAATGGAAACACGATCAAGCTGTTGCCAACATTGACAATTTACTGTCACTGTAGGCGGCTCAGTCCTGATTTTTATGTAAGTTCTGTCCAATTTCCGACTCATGGTCGCGGGGAAAAGGGGACCAAGAGAGACTAGAACAGCACACTTTATGTAAAATGCTGAAAATGTTGGCTGGTTTTGATTTATTGCAATGATAAGAAATAATTGTCACCGTAGTTTTACCTGTGGAGTGTGCTACTATGGCATTATGATTCAACGGCTTCAGCCTGAGTGCCTTTCAGCGCCTTGCTGGTTTATAAATCATCTTTGAGGTATTTTATCTTTTGCAAGAACCTCCAGCTCGGCATAATAGCACTGAATAGAGAGCATATCAAAATGTTTCCCACATACTTTTACAAACCAGGTTACCAATTACACCACGTGCCACAATAAATCCAACAAATTCGTCCAGTTCATCCAACGTAACCGTTTAGATGTTGTTTTCAGTGACACGATGTGCCTTTATAGAAATAGACTTGTGGTTATCCCCGCGCAAGAGCTACTTGAATAAGAATGCGGTAAGAAGCGAAAAGAAGAAGGAAGGACTAACGCGTATAATACAGGAATGCAGAAAATGGTGTGGATTCTGCTCTTATTGTAACAATATCATGATGCTGTAATTTTCCTGTAGTGATTTGGGAGGAGATTGAGCGCAGATAGCATGATCTGTGATTGCTCAAGATGGTTTTTCATAGTTAACGTTGCCTTCTTGAGCATGCATACCAACCTCTATGTTGACTGTTGATAGATTCTTCCTTATTCTAAAGATCTGCAGTCCCACAAATTACATTATCAGATTTGGAATCCTTCATATTTCAAAGATCTGCTTGATTAGCAGCAACATTTTAAACAGTTTAGACGCAAAGAAAATATTATGTCTGTAATTTATTTGAATTTTGATCTGTGAAAACACAAATGCTGTTTTAATATAGTTTTAAGTAAATTCTACCTCGTTTATGGGAGGAATGGTGGCATGGCTGCTTATGGTTGTTTTGTGCATTGGGTACATGTATTACTGCAGTGGTGGTTATGGGATTGGCAACAATATGAAAATTAGAATTAAAACCGCTACCAGGTGGAAAAAATATCTTTGTTGCTTGAAACTCACCCATTTGCTATATTCGCAAAGACACCCATTCAAAAAATATATGTGGCCATAAATATAAAAACAAAACCCAACCGCGGTCGAAATCAATATCAAGGCAAATTGCCACTTCACAATGGTAAACACATCTGTATAAACTGTTATAAAGGAACAACTCGCAGTTCGATATTAATTGCAATGGTTGACCGGTTTGTGTCATCGTGATTCTAGCGGAATGAGAAAAAATCAAATGTTTTTCGGAATACTTGACAAATAGTACTGGTTTTTCAATGATGAAAGCGAATGCTGATTGTCCACTTCAAAAACAAATCGAATTTATTAAAGCTTCGGAGCTTGATGATTTCTGGAAATTGTCCAATGATAGAGCTGGCATTATAAAGCGCGCCAAAGAAAGCGAGTTCGCAACAGCGAAATGCCAGTGGAAGCGCAGCGAGAGCCAAATAAAAAAGCTGCAAAGTTCGATGAAAGCAGTTAAGTTTGGTCAAGAATTCATCTGCTTTAGCTTGTTGTTGTTGATTACCCGACCCCTTCCGAGGGATGAGGGCATGGCGGAACACCATGGAGCCCCAGAAGCCGGGCAACTCCCCAGGGTCTGGACCAGAGGTCGTAAAGAGACAAAGAGTCGCCAAAAAGTGAGCGGCGCAAAGAGTCCGTAGATGGGCAGTTCAGAATGAGATGAAAGATGTCCTGGGACGGGTGTCCACAGGCGCTGCAAGAAGAATTCTCGATTCTGCCAATCTTAGAGAGATAGGAGCCTAAAAGAAGGCTGTGTCTACTGCAGCGAAGACTAGAGAGGACACAGCGAGCATGAAGAGGGAGCACAAGTTTCTCAGTGGAAATCGAGGCAACCTGTGTGTCAAAATATTTGGAAGAGACAGTACGCCTCCAGTCCGAGAAAAGACGAGAGTGGATACGAGAGGTAAGGGGAGAGAGACTACAAGGGATTGCGGAAGGCGCAAGCAGCGCTCCCCGTCCGCCAAGCTCATCAGCTGTATCGTTTCCCGGGAGAAACGAGTGTCCGGGAACCCATTGTAGCCTGATAGAACAGGAGAGAGTAGACAGTTCCTGCCAGATCTGCCACAGAGTTTGAGATAACAGGAAAGGTGGAGGAGAGGACAGGGTGGCGAGGACAGAACGAGAGTCAGACGGGAGGAGAAGAGAAGAGAAATGGCAGATTTTATGGTGTTGCCGAGACCAGCAAAGAGCGTGCAGAATGGCGCAGGCTGCAGCGGAAAAACTGGAACAAACTGGGCCTGCCGAAAAGGAAAGTGTGGCCTCAGTGCCACAGAGAGAGCAGTTGGCAAGAATGCCGGAGCCGCCCTTGCCAAAAGAAAAAGGAACAGAGCCGTCTGTCCAGAGTACCAGGCCATGAGGGGGGAGAGAGTCAAGGTGGGCGAGAGCCGCACCTTGGCGAGAGTGAGGGGGATCAGAGCGAAAGCATGGAGAGGAAAGGGTGGACTCGACCGTGAAGGAAGGCAGATTCCAAGGAGGACAGGGAGGGCAAGCAACAAGAGCCTCCCTAGAACAAGTAGAAGGAAGCATGAGCGGGTGAGTGGACGCAAGAGCTCTACAGGACGATCTGCAGAGTCTTGGTTTCACTCCTAGTCTGGCCAAACCTGAGATGGGAAAGGAGTTTGGGAGACGAAGAGCCCGCTCATAAGAAAAAAGAGTGAAGTGAGTCAGAGTGACTCTTAGGGGAGGTAGAGAAGCCTCGGTGAGTAGTAGAGGGATAGGGGAGGACGAGAGGCTGCCGGTGATGGCTCGACTGGCCGCTCGGTGGAGGCGTTCCAATTTGGTGATATTGGCAACGCTTAGGAAAGGAAACCATCCGGGTGATGCGTAAGTGAGAAGTGACCGAAGAAACGATTTACACAGAAGAGAGAGGGACTCCTTAGAGGGGCCCCATGATGAAGCAGAGATACAGCGTAAGGCCTTGAGACGTAGGAAAAACTTGGCCTTCAGCGAAGATACATGTTTAGAAAAGGAAAGAGTGCGGTCGAAGGTGACCCCGGGAAAAGTTGGAGTGGGATTGAAACGGAGGCGGGAGCCGAGTAGGAGGAGGTTGGGTTGGAAGTTAGCCTGGTGAGAATCCACTGAGAAGAAGGAGGCCTCACATTTGCTCGGATTGAGAGGAATACCCCAGTACTCAGACCAGCGCTCCAATCGAAACAGAGCTCCTTGTGTGGCCTCCACCGCAGAAGAGACCGACGGGGAGGAGGACCAAATGGCCAGATCGTTAGCGTAAAGAGAGCAGCTGACGGAAGAAGGCAGAGAAGCCGGAAGATCATTAATGAAGAGAGAGAAAAGTACAGGGCCAAGAACGGTTTCTTGCGGAACACCTCGACACACTCGAAAGGAACGGCTTTTGTGATTTTGATAAACCACAGAAGCGCGCCTATCAGAAAGGAAAGATTGAGTCCAACGAGCAAGGCAAGGAGGAAGGCCAGCCGAAATAAGTTTGTGGAACAGGGCGGGATGCCAGACAGAGTCAAAAGCTTTAGAGAAATCAATAGTAGACAGGATCGTCCGAGAGCCCGGCCTGGGTTTGTTAAACCCATTCGAAATGGACTGAGAAAAGTACAGAATTTGATCGAGTGTAGACCGTCCAGGGCGGAAACCGGCCTGGTAGGGAGAGAGAATGAAATTAGATTCCAGAAAGAAGAGTAGACGGGACAAAATGATGCGTTCAAACAGCTTTGATACACAGGAGGTGAGAGAGATAGGCCGGAAGGAACCAGGAGAGTCGAGGGGTTTTCCCATCTTATGTATGGGAATAATAGAAGATGTCTTTTAGATGGAAGGAAAGGAATGTGAAGACCAAGAAAGATTGAATATGTGAAGAAGAAAATCCATGCCAGAGCGAGGAAGATGCTTTAGCATGGGATAGGCAACTTTGTCTGGACCAGTGGCAGTGGATGAGGAGAGGTTGGAAGATGAGGAGAGCTGCACCAATCAACAGCCGCCTCAACGTGGTAATGCGGTCCCCGGCCCCGTTTGGGTTGGGTCGAAATAGCTGTTGGCCTTTCCGAGGGTCCCAGTTACCCCGGGCACTCCCCATTCATTTTTCGCTATGCTGCCCTCTGAACGACCGCAAAAGGGCAGCACACAGCATCTTTAAAATTGGTCGCCTTTTCTCACTTTTTCTTCTCTCCTGCCCTACTCCTGCTCTCCTTTGTGTCCTCATTCTTCTTCTTCTCCTGTTGAGCCGTAACATTCATCCTAACCCTGGCCCCATCTTTCCTTGCTTTGTGTGCGCTGAAAATATGACCAGGCGGGGCAAATCAGTGCAATGCTGAACCTGCTCCAAATGGGTTCATCTAAGGTGCTCACAACTTTCTTTATCTAATTTCAGAGCTCTTGGCAGCTCTCACTCAAGGAGCTTTCCCCCCTGCCATAACACTGTGACTCCCCCCTCCTCGGACTCTGCTTCAGCTTCGTGATCGAAGATGGCAAACGTGTCCTCTTTAATCCATGAATGGTTAAACAGCCATCTTTAATTCATGAACGGCAAAACAGCTATCTTCGATCCATTGTAAAACAGTCAACTTCGAGCGATGAATGGTAACACGGCCATCTTTGATCCATGGTAAAACAGCCATAAATATCGACGAAAGTCATGAAAAAACAGGTTCCTGTACGTGCGCCTTATGCGAATAATCGATTTTTACCTGGCAGCATATTTTGTGGCACTATAAACCATTCAACAAAATTATTGCATTTTTGACTACATTATCGACCGTTGGTAACTTAATTTGCCAATAAATAACAAAAAAGTACCCGACAAAACGACTATTTTTTTCGTTTTATCACTTAAACTAAATAAAAAAATCAACTGCTTTAAAGAATTAGAAGATACGATGAATTTTTGACTTTGGCGTTTAATGGGTTAAGGCGTGATGACCACATATTGACAATAACGTGATTACGCAAAGATAACTTTTCAACGTTAATTTCATTTATGTGTAATTTCTTATATTCTTAATACATCTGTATTTGCTTATATTTGTGATTAGCCGGCCTTGCAGGCGTCACCCGGCAGGAGCTCTCCATCAGTAATATCGGGGTTTAGTATTTCGGTTCAACCATCTGCGCCGACTTCATCCATTGGGCTCTTGTGTGAGCAATAGCGAAAAGTGAATGAATTTTATGAACTTTCGCATTTCTTGTGCACGAAATTGTGATCATCATATTCTCTTAATCATGCCTGGCAAAGCTCACAAAGAATCTTGACACAAATTATGTTAAACTTGTGAGGTATAAGGGACTGTACATAATCAAAACTGATTGTAGCAGCGAAATGGTGCTTGCTTTCACAATTAACCCTTTTCGCTGTCCAAGGACTTTATACGGTTTTTACTCAAACGCTCATTTCTGTTTTTAAACTTATAATTATCTTATGACAAAATTATTTATATGGCAAGTAGAGTGGGATAATATAAAGACTTTGACACAATAAAAACCTGTGCACTATATATAACCCACAGAAGGCATGAAGCATAACTTATTTTTGCAACACTCTCTATGGGTCATGTGTGGTTCACAGGTGTTTAATGGTTTACATCATTACATTTTATTTGCCAAAAAAGTTAGTTTGCATTACTGTAATACTCGAGAAAACGCGCCATTTTGATCAGAAAATATTTATTTAATTTATATAATCACTTATTCCTTGTAAATTATATATTTTTTTCAGAATCTAATGATTGTATAACCCTTTATCAATCAAACTAACTCCAACAAATTAAATTGAATTTTTTGCTTTAGTTAGCAAGGGTTTTTTTATTTTGTTATTACCTCTTTTTTAGTTTTTGTTTGTGTTTAATGAAATTCAGTTAGTTTTATTAATCATACCATTTTTATGGTTGTTTGATTGTAAGCTTGTAATCATTCAAATAAAATGGAGAGTTATTAGCCCTATTAATTGTGCCCATTAAAGATGTAATGCGTTTAATTTTTCAATTAAGTGAAATTTTGCGTTTGAAAATAAAGACTACATTTCATAAACATTTCGAGACTTCAGTTTTTGATGGATCTATTTAAAAACGTCGACAGATAATGCAAAATAACTACGTTTGTGAGGAAAAGTAACCAAAATATACCAAAGAATTAACTTTGCTTAACAATTGCAAGTTTGTTAGGTCAAGTAGAATAATTGTTCAACTAAAAATTAAACATCATGTATCGCAACCAGTTTTTGATCAGCCATTATAAACTAATCTTTATCCTTGAGTAATCGATCATTTTTTAGCAAAGTTTCTGTTTTATTTTTTCTATAATATCAGGCAGTAAATTGATCCCCGGTCCCCGCTCAGCTTTTATAGAAATCTGTAACGTTTCAAACAACTGCCCATAATGGCGTGAAATACCAATGTGGTGCGTTTGTGCCGATAGTAACAGATCTGCTAGATCTCAAAGAAATTTTTTTGTGAAACCACTGTGTTAAAATTAAGAAGCCTGTTCATAGATGTTAAATTAGCAAGACGCAAATTGCTGCTTTAGTTAGGTAGCTCTGTGTAGCCTCTCTTCTCTCACTTTTTGTATCCATTCTTCTTTTCATTTAGGCTGGAAGCAAACTGAGTCATTCAAAACTTTTGTTACAAAGGTTCCCTCAGTCTCCACAAACACTAGCTTTATGGGAAATTTTCTACACCTAGTTTTACGGAGGGGTCGTTTTCGACCCCGATCTTGTTTTGCTAATTGCGTTTTTTTTGTACTAGTTTCTGAATTGCTAGTATGCTGTATTGCAATGATCACACACAAAAAAAAGATTTTACTTTTAAAAAATACATTTTGTACAAAATATAAAAGCCTTTAAGTAGTTAGTTTTACGCAAGCTAAGCACTTTACGTGAGTCACTCTGAAATTGTCTTGTGAACATTTTCCACAAGTAGGTTTTTGCCATAAAAATACAAGTTGAGACCGTCTTGTTGTCGCAGCATACACCATGACACTTCCTTCGCTTACGCACTCCTTCACCGTCTCCTTTGAACTGTCTGTTGCGATTGCTCGGACAAGGTTCTGCATTGCCCAGCAGGTTTTCTACAAGCATTAGTATGAACTGCCGGCGTGTTATGCGTTGGTTTGTTACTTTTTATACAATACGTAGAAATTGATAGCAGCAATGTCCAAGATGTTACCCCAGGCAGCTACTGGTCATTTTGACTCGCTAACCTTGTAGTGTATAAGCGTGCCATTTGATCGAAACAATCAACGCCTACTTTGTTTGCGTTATAAAAAAATCATTTCTGGTTTTTTCTTTTCATTACTTGCATCAACATCTGCCGAGCCGTGCATGCTGGAAAGCAAGCAAACTGGCTTTTTCTCTTTTGCTTGATATTTCACAAATAAGAAGTTTGTGGGATCATGCCAATAAAATTCACTTGAGTATGTAGCTTTATTCTTTGGTTTAGTCATTTTTTTGCCCAACTCGTGTCGATATTTTCGCATTGTTTCTACAATAGATAGTTTGTCTCTCGCAAGTTTTTCGGCAATGGGTAATGAAATAAAAAAGTTGTCACATGTAATGTTGCAACCCTTTCCTTTGATATGTTTGCAAAAATTAACAACCACGGATTCAGCAAGAGGAACACTACCACGCTGTTCTTTTTCTTGAGCTCCAAGATAAACATCAATGTTTGAGACATACTTTGATTCCACGTCAGCCAGGACCCAAAAATTCACACCATATTTATCTGGCTTATTTGGCATAAAAGTTACAAAAGAACAGCGCGACTTCAAAAGCATCAGTTGTTCATCCACTGTTAGTGAAAATTTACATGTATACTTCTTTTGACATTGATTAGCAAAATATTCAAATACTTGTGTAATCGGTGCAAACTTGTCAGCACTGGGTACACTTTTGACTCTGTTTGGTTTGTCATCAAACATCAGGTATTTCAAGATTGTTAGAAAATAATCTCTGCTCATATTTTCATAAAATATAGCAATGCCGTATCTTTTGCTCCACAAGAAAGCTACGGGATGACCTTTACCATAGATCCCTCTCGCATACTGGAGTCCAATAAACGTTTCCAAGTCGGCTTGGCTTACAGTAAATTGATCATTGCCTCTTCATTGAGCTTCTTTGTTTGTGTGTGTGCAGATCGTACTCAAAATATGTTCAGAAATGAAATATTTTCACACATCATATGAGCTTCTTGATGAAGCTACATCCCGAGAAACCCCTGGTTTTGCTGTAAATACGTTATGGGCTCCAGCACGCCCACTGCTTACTGGATTGGAGTATTTCCATGGATTGCCATCTCTGCCCAACAAGCACTCAAAAGACATAGTAGGCTGGGCGCTTGAATCATCATCACTTTCACCATAACTGGAATCTGAATCAGTGTTTATGTTTGCAGATGATACCTCTTCTTCGTCTCTAACAGCACCAGAAAAAATCTCTTCTTCATCTGACAACTCATCATCAGTATCCCATGATAAGATTGTGTCTGCAACTTTGCGTTCATATCTATTATACAGTTTGCTTTAGACTATAGAATAAATAAACTCTGCACTCTAAAGTTATTCAAATGACCAAACAAATAATCACAAAACAGCTTTTGTTTACTCTAGTACGCTGTGAGCGTGTATGGTGTTTCATGAATGAAACTATTCTGGCTAAGATGAAAACTTTGTTATTATTGGCTAGCGTAAATACCTTGTTGCTAGCGGTACTCACCTCACACCAACTACTGGAATCTAATGTGAAAAAATATACACGAAATTCTTTGACCAGCTGTGTTTATACTTTTTTTTGATTGCTGTCACCTGTTTCTTTATCCACAAAATAACTATTACTTAAATTGCAGCTGATATGATGCACTACAAACAGAACATTGTCTCTAAAAATATCATTTTAAATGGACTTACACCGTTAGAATACCAGCACCTACTTTTTATTGTCATAGTAATTACTTAGAAAGCTCTTTCGATATTGCTGTGACATTTTAAACGGTTTCAGACCAGCTATTGTTTGCTACTACTAACAAGATGTTTCACCATGCAGCTTTGTCTCTAATAATGCCTGATTCCTGCAAAAACGAGTTATATATATAAAAAGGGTCGAAAACAACCCCTATGTAAAACTAGGAGTAGCTTTATTCCAGAAGCAAAAACTCAAATAGTAAGCAATTTTTTAAAAGTTTCAAAACCTGGAATCTAATCTAGAATAAATTTTAGGAAAAGTCAAAGCGATTCATTGATATTTGGTCACGCATTTAGAAGATATAAAGCAAATAAACAACAACCAGGGTCGAAAACGATCCCTCAGGAAAGCTAATGCTAAAAAGCTTGTGCTGTGTCTTATAATTTGCAGTGTTTTCTTCCGTCTTGGTAAAAAGAACATAGCTGTTTTTGAAATATAAGAAATGTTGTTGTTGTTCATTTATGAAATACGTAGTATAGAGAACAAGCAATATAAAAATATTCTCTATTAACGCTTCGTTCGGAGGATATAAAACCTTCATCATAAATAAAGTGCTCAGGGTGGAATTACAACCCTGAGCTTGAGAAGCAATTTCTACAAGCCAGGATTACAAGAAAGTACTTCCACTTATACACCTATTTTTTAATGTTAATCGATCCAGAATTGGCCGAACTGGGAATCTTTCGTGCAACGCCTGTGTTCACCGAATTCAAGAAACTTCTCATCACATTATATCTTGTCCTGCTGTGGTCTCTTGGTGCCACGTCCTCTCAAGCGACTTTTCTACATTGTACGACCAACAGACCAAACCGTGAGGAACTGCGGAGTTACTGGCTCCATGGTCTTTTATCATGCCTCCACATGGTGGAAGGCGGCGGGTAACCGCAAGAATATTTTCACCTCTTATAGGTTTTAGAGCTATAATGAAATACGTTGCTAGTTCATATTAGGCCAGGTATATTCAAATAGTGTTTTAGGTAGCCTTAATTTAAACAAAACTCCAAGTGTACAAGTATTTTCGACCCAGACTATAAACACAATATTTTTTTTGTCTGAAAACAAAGTTGAAAACCTTTTTTATTCTTTTTTTCCAGATCAAGGTTTTTAAACTGAACTTTTAGATATTTTCGGCTGCAAACAAATGCAAAATTCCTATTTATATTTTGAAGTTCAAGTGTTTACGACTCAAGTTCATTAAAACCATGGGCTATCCTCATAGTATTATAGACGACTCACTGTTTGTGGAGAACTTAGGGTCGCGACCCACACTTTTGAGGACCAAGGAGTTAGGCAAGTTGGTCAGTGACTTTGTTAATTTAGAACGTATTTTTGTAAATTAACCAGCCATAAAATTTGCGTGAGTTTTGTGAAAATGAGCTTGCATTGCCTAAAACATCTTTTAGTAACGTAGTCACATTTTAATTTTGATGCTAATCTAATCATAAGGCTTTTGACATGTTGGGAAAGGTTTTTGTCATTTGGGACTAAAATTGTTGGTATTACCAGCCTGAAACCATTAGTTTTGACTATGTTTTTCAAGATCGGAATTGGCAATACTCTTCATTAGTTTGTAATACAAAATTCAATATCATCTAGAAAGTGATCTAACTTACTTATATTTTTGTTATTGGAAAAATATCAAACAATTCAGAGATTTCTCGAAAACTGAACAATTTGCGAAAATGGAATGCAAGAAACATGACAGCAATTACGGAAAGACAAATACATTTGCTGAATGTGGAGTTTTGACAGGGAGTAATGGAGCTGGAATTTTGGAAGAATATTAGGGGAAAAATAAATCGACAAAGAGTTGTAAAGCGGTGTTATTTTATCGAAAAATTTGGAGCAATTGGTAAGCCTATTGTTACTATACGAGCTCGTATATGCCGACTACAATATATTGCATAATGTTGCAAAATTCTTGAGAAAAAGTTTGCGAAAAATATGTTTATCTTGATGTAATAATCCAAAATCATCAAACATTTATAGTTTTACTTAGAAAATATAAATTAATCAGAACTTTGAAATCAAATGCCACGAGTCCAGATCGGTTAAGTGTAACAACAAAAACTATTTTACTCAATTTCAAAAACTAATTGTTATTGGGGAAACGAAGTACAAGATCGTGCAATCAGAAAAGTTAAATTCCTATTTTCGAGATAATTGGCAAAAAATCATATCTATTGGGCAGGAAAAAATCAAAAAATTACATTTAAAAATTTAAAACTTTTTCCGTTATTATTTAGTAAGTTTGTAGCACAAGAAATAATCAGTCAGTTTTTGACAGAAAACAAATTTAACTTTGATTCGTTTTTTTAAGCATCAAGGAAGATCTTTTGAGATGTCAATTGTTTGGTCGTGTAAGCAATGGCGTAACTAAAGATTTAAGCCTGGGAATAGAGTATAAATAAGGGAAGCGTAAAAACATGCCAAAGAAGCTTACTGCTTGAAACAATTTAAACAATTAACAATTGAAACAATTAATTGCCATCCGTACAAACATAAACTTACGTATATCATATCACAGTCGGGGTGGCTTTAATAGGTTGGCTTTACTATTGTGTTGTTTTGAACAGAGAACACCAAATTTACTATTTGCATAATCTGTGCCTTTGCGGTCGTTAAACTCTCTATTAAACCACCACTGCAACATAAATTACAGTGAGGTTCGCCACTCTCAATTTTATTACTGCTTGCAAAAGCGTGTCATGCTTGTTCGCATTGTTGCCGATAAAATCAAATCTGAAATCGAAATAAAGCCAATGAATATTTTGAGCAATAATATTGTTGGGACGATGCATTGGTTAATCACACTATCCAGATGTTTTCAAACTTTCCGATTCCACGCATCAAAATTACAACCAGAGCTTCTTTATATCACATTCTAAATATAAAAACATTTAATTCTAGGTATTTAGATAGCGATGTTTACCATTAAGTGGCCTTGTTTTGCACATATTTATATCAAAGACTAGCGATTTTCTGCACTTACTTTACTGCTCATTAATCCACCGATTTTTAACATAGCCCACTGATTTTCAGGTGGAAAAAATTACAATGAATGGTTGAAAGGAGCATTTGATAAAGAGGGAAGCATAAACAGGGAAAAACCATATCAGTTGTGAAGACTAAAGTTGAGACTAATAGGCTGTAAATCTCTAGTACCTTTTCCAATGCTGGAAGTAATATTCCAAATCTCACAATAAAGCCACTTTTCAAATCTTACTCTAACGCTCTTAAAGTGATCTTTAGAGTTTTTAATGGTTGGATTTCATTCGAGTATTGTTGTTGTTTAATTGTAAGTTTGCTGCTGGCGGACTGATGAAGAGCTGATAAACAAAAAATACCTCGGACCGCTGTTGCATACCGACAGCGGATTGCTGATTTAGCCAACAAAGTACAGTTTGCAGTCAGCTTTCTGAGACCTATATACTATTTTTCACGTTTTATCATTCTTGTGTACTGTATGTGTGCTTTATGTTGCAGTAAATGTGGCAGCCACGATATAAAGCGTTTTACAACTTAAAAATAACTACTAGTTTTGAATTCTAATTTTAACGAATTCTCAGCAAGTTCAGATTATTTGTTTGAGATGCAAAAAGTAACTACAACTCATTGGAGAAAAACTGAAGTATCTTAAATACAAAAGCGAAATAAACAATGCACATGTACCAGCAAAAATAATGCACTACCTAAAAACCTGTTCCGAAAAAAAACGTTTGATGATCATCACTCAATGAATTCCTGTAGCACGTACTTTCTAAACCTTGCAAGGTGGGAACAACGAGTGCAATACACTATTTGGCTTCTGTTAGCTGACTTTTGCGACTAATAGCAGTTGGTAATTTTATAATTTCATGCTTTTAAAAATCGTTTAGCAACATTTTACCTTACGCAGGCTGACTTACCAATTAGCAAGTTATGCTTAAAAAGATACAAATGATAACAACTTTTAATCAACATCGTGATTTAAGTTTGAACTTGAATGACATACAACAAGACTGCTCAACTCCAAACCATTTACGGCTACATTTAACAAATCTTTGTTTTGCTGACCTCAGGCTGCTGTTTTCAAATTTTCGCTCACGAAACAAACATGAAGACTTTTTTTGAAGCTATTCTGCCTGTACTGGTTCCTAGAATCTTTTTGCTTGGGAAATCAAAGAGATCATTGAGTCAGTTTGGTCTCGACTACTTGACAATTATCGAGTTCTGACTACTTGACAATTATCAAGTCTCGACTACTTGACAATTATCGAAATACTTAAAAATCTCGGTACCAATCCCAGGTTAATCATTCAATTGCTCTGAAATAGATTTTATCACGAATTTTGTTTAATGGTTCCCCGTTTTATCCTATAAGGGTTTATAAATATAGGTCATTACTAGCAATGTGATTTACAACATAAACAATTCCCTCTCCTTCTATCCAGCTCTCCAAAACTTTTAGCTGATCACACATTTGACTTTGATTATTGTAGATTTTTTACTTTATTAAGATTAAAGTTTGTCTACAAGTAGAAGTAAAATCACCATTGTGTCATCTAGTGATTTCGCGCGTTGACGATTTTGTACTAGGCGGTCTATTAGCAATCAGAAATCTATTAAAACCATGTCACAACGATTACAACATTAAATCAAATACCCTACATGAAAATAGTAACTAGTAAACCAACTACGTGCCCAGTGATTTACTGAAAGTTTGTTGAAAGGAGAAAAGGTAACGTTATATTTTTAGTTTGATTTGATAATGATGACCCTGTTTCCATCATTGGTTTTTGTTGATAATATTCTGTAAATGCTCTTTGACTCATTTTTATCGTTTATTGTTTTATTCTGCCGTGAGAAGGCCCACATAGTGCCAGAGGCGAGTGAGACAAAGAACAAATACTCTTCCATATAATCGTTTCCATGGCTATGTTCCCCAAATTACTTGGACTGGATTGAGATAAAAAAGTGTTTTGCACACAAGAACCAAATGTCCAATAGTTTGACGGCCTAACTCGAAACATTATTGTACGTAGAAATAAACAATACGTTTAAATGTAGTCAAATAAAGAACAAAACTTATAATTTTGTTTTGTGAAAGATTTTATTTCTGTCTCGGTTAATACGCCACCCACCTAACGGCGCCATTGTACGTGTCTATATTACATCGTGTTACTTTGAAATAGCATTTGACAAAACTGCTAAGAAATATAACTAATTTCAATTTTTACTATATAAACGGTGAGATTTATTAACCTCATTTATTACTTCATCAATAAACATATAATAATCAGCCCGTTTTGGTGGGCGAGTGTTATAATATCTCGTTATTAAAAGCTTGAGATTACACGCCAGGATAACTGGTGCGCATTGTGATTTCAAATTTTACTCATAGCCAGCTTTTGCTGCTGTTATCGTATTGTAGTGACGCATTGACTAATTCTTGGTGAGACTGACATCGTACTTGAGGGATAGATCTCGGTTCTCGATGAATTATTCTGCCATCACCCTATTAGTTATTATAATATTTATGATAGTACATCAAAATCCCTTATTAGGGCTTGATGATCTCCCTGGCTGATCTGGCGAATTTCAGTTAAATCTTACGCAGTTGAGTTAACAAGTAAACCTGAAAATCGTAAGCTTTGAAATGCGCTTCTTGAGCTGATGCCACCGCAAATCTCTCAAACGAACAAACAAGTATGGAAAATGAGTCATGGCTAGACTAGAGAATACTAGGGAAAATTGACGTCAGGTTGTGAGTGATAGGCGTAAATACTGGATAGCTTTCATCAGAACAAAACACGCGTGATATTATCCATTTTATATTTTGTTGCAGATTAATATGCTGGATAGCTGGTTGGACAAAACAGTATTTCTCAATTAATAAGTCCGCTGGATCTAAAGCATTTCCCCCAGCCAACTTCTTTCAAGTCTCTAAAAATAAGTGAAAGTTTATGTACGTGATGCATAGAGCATTTGAAAGCGTACGAATTTCAGGTTTACTTGTTAACTCAACTGCGTAAGATTTAACTGAAATTCGCCAGATCAGCTAGGGAGATCATCAAGCCCTAATAAGGGATTTTGATGTACTATCATAAATATTGTAACAATTAATAGGGTGATGGCAGAATAATTCATCGAGAACCGAGATCTATCCCTCAAGTACGATGTCAGTCTCAACAAGAATTAGTCAATGCGTCACTACAATACAATAACAGCAGCAAAAGCTGGCTATGAGTAAGATTTGAAATCACAGTGCGCACTAGTTATCCTGGCGTGTAATCTCAAACTTTTAATAACGAGATATTATAACACTCGCCCACCAAAACGGGCTGATTATTATATGTTTATTGATGAAGTAATAAATGAGGTTAGATAATAGTTGTCAATGAATCATTACAATAATTGATATGCAATAGTTTGATTGTCCCATTGACTGATCTGGCATGTTATTGCTTAAATCTTGCACTTTACTTCAAAACGCAATTAATCCCAGCTCTATAAATCATCAATCACGAGTTTTCACCGTTTAATTAACAAAATTGGCGCGGGTAATTGACGAGATTTGATGGCTGAGAAGTTTATAGAGTGATTTTGGATAGAAATGCTCGTTAGCTGAAATCTGGGCTCACACCCAATAGTAATTAGTGCGGATTGCGGGTCCAGATAACACCAAAGTTAGTTTTACTGATGCTGCCATATGGTGGGTGAGGCATTAACTGGTTTTTGTTGAGGATTTCACTATAATTTGAAGTTAGATCTCGATTCCCGATACATTATTGTCCCGTCAACCCATTAACTAAACTGGTTTAACTTGATGTTGTAAACAAGATAACTCATCTGCGGATAGGGTGCGTTGATGGTGAAACAAAGAGATCGATGGCGTTAGCAACTTGCCGTTAAATATGGCATAAAACAAATTTTAACGTCTCATCATGATAGCCTACAGATAAAAAAAAGAAAAGCAAACTGCATTTCATGGCTGAACTGTAATGAGCTAGCTTTGAACATCTCTACCAATTTCATGTCCAGTTCTGACCGCGACAAATCCCAAAGCTTTGTGAAAATTGTTATTGGATTAGGGATATGGGATTATTTTACCAACTTACCAACTTATCTTACAAAGCCCAACAATAAATGGAATCCAAACAGCGAAGCATTTTCCGTATATAATTTAGAAACTGCACCATGGAAGCGATGAATGCAAACAAATTTTGATAGTTTTCTATCACACAAAAAGCGCATCAATTTAGCATTAATTGGGGTACTTTGGCAGAAATGATACGTATCGTTGATATATATTGGTTAAAGCCAGGTCTATAGCAATGACACTTTTCATCCATCCCCTGGCCAAATGCGTAGCCAGGGAACGGAGAGCAATGTCCAAACTCAACAAATGTCTTCGACCGAATCCCAATCCTGAGCCATTTTGGGGTAAAAATGTTTAGATTGAATTGCTGACGCAAGAAATTAAAGATGATTTTCAGCTATCTTTTCTTTGAAGTTTGGATACAACAAACCCCTCTAGAATATATAAGGCTAATATATTAATCTAATATATAAAGCGCAATTCTGTGAGTCTGTTTTAACTCCTCTGAAACTCCTCTATATACAAGCATTAAACTTGGCACGATTGATCACCACTGTGTGGTGAGTGTCATAAGAGTGTTCGTGACGTCATTGGGACGTCATAACCATAACAATTTGTTTAGAATTCGCATTATTTGACAGAGGACAACCGGTATTTGCTCAAACAAAAACCAGCTTCCGACTTCCCGCATCTCAAAAGCTTTTCATTGTTTT
Organism: Trididemnum clinides; assembly: GCA_963675345.1. Taxonomy (NCBI): domain Eukaryota; kingdom Metazoa; phylum Chordata; class Ascidiacea; order Aplousobranchia; family Didemnidae; genus Trididemnum; species Trididemnum clinides. Next base: position 31,427,917 of record OY776289.1, on the reverse strand, counting down.
GGGTCTAAAATGACGTTCTATATAACGATTCATTGAACAATCTGTATTTTGTTTTTTCTTAAAAAAGTACTCATCGCAGAAACGCGATTAAACGTTCTTATATGAGATATTAATAAGCTGCTTCTGATAAAAACACCTTTACAACAATTAATGTATATTTGATTATGCCACAAGCAATTGTTTTTTAAGCACTCCCAGCCTTTTAAGCATTCTTTTTTTTCTACTTTGCTTGCACGCTTAAACTGGCTCGATGACGTCATGGTATATCTCATACGATTAACACAAATGTTCGCTACTGCCGATCATAATATGAAGATGTTTTCAGAAGTTGCAACCTTTTAGCAAAATCAGTTTATTAAAAAACTGATTTTCAAACTTTATTGAACAAATTAAAGGTTATTTCAAGGCGATTGCGATAGTGTATAATATGTTCAATTAATATTAGTTTTTATACTGAAAAAACTAAACTTTGATACCTGTGGTGTAACTTTCTACCTTTTCCAAAACTGGTGAGCTTAGTAAAAATAGATGACTTTAATACAAAAACGTTTTATCAAAGTACTAACAATACTATCTTTTGAAAGCTTAGAAAATTTGCATTCTACCAATATGTGACTCCAGTTACTCAAGGATAAGGATTAGTTTATAATGGCTGATCAAAAATTGGTTGCCATACATGATGTTTCATTTTTAGTTCTACAATTATCCTACTGGAGCTAACAAACTTGGAATTTTTAAACAAAGTTAGTTCTTCGGTACATTTTGACTACTTTTCCTCACAAACGTAGTATTTTGCATTATCTGTCGACGTTTTTAAATAGATCCATCAAAAACTGAAGTCTCGAAATGTTTATGAAATGCATTCTACCGGTCAAAAACACACAAAATTGTAGTGCCCACAGTTCACAAAATTGCAATTTCTAGAAAAACTAAGTCCTTTGGTACATTTTGTTTATTCTTTCTCAGTAGCATGGATCTTTGGCATTATCAATCAAATTATTCAAAAGACTCAAAGTCTACAAATTTTATTATGTAGCCTACTCCAAGCAAAATACTTGGTGATCACCCAAGAAGAAGACGATGGGGTAAAGATGGTCCTTTCTTATCGTTTGCAACAAAATGTAGGGGTCGAGTTGCATATGATTTTAATGTTGAATGAAGCAATTTCCTGTTCATTTAAGCGAGGCTGGCGCAGCAGCCAGCCGATTTGATGTTCTTAATCTCGACATTACTGATGGCGGCTCCCGCTACTGCTATAACTGAACTGTGTGTGTTTCATTTGGGTTAGTTTGCTCTTTGCATGGCGGCGTTTATGCCAGGGCCAAGGAACATGCACGCAGTCAGAAACGTTAGTTCATATTAATTCGCCTACAATGACGAAGAAGTGGCAAGTAGCAATCCTAATAATAATGGCTCAAACCACATTGTGAGGTCATAATGTTAAATGATATTGCAATGCTTTTTAGTGAAAACAGCAGTAGGCAGCAAAATTATCACTATCATTTTGATAGCAAACATAAATGGTAAAACCCATTACTGATGTTTGTAATTGCAGGGATTGGCCTATCGGCACAAACTCTACATTGATTTTATTATGCTTTCGAATAGTTCTCTTTCCGACCCGCTTACCATCACTTTTGTTTTTCTGGGGTTGACCTTCAAACCTTTACTTTCCAGTGTATCCTTCCAATTCCAAAACCTTTCCTTCAAGTCTTCCATGTCTTCGCTCATGCGAACAAGGTCATCTGCATACAATAATTCATTAACCACAGCCATTCTTGCATTTTCTGTAATAACGTCCACCACTATTGCAAACAATAGTGTACACCAACTTTGACTTCCTTGATGTCCTTGATGTACACCAACTTTGACTTCGAATTCCTGTGAATATGCAGATACTGCCCTCACTCTTGTCTTTGCACCATCACACAAACTCCTAATTGCCCGAACCATTACTTCTGATAGACCTTTCTTTCTCATGGCCCACTCCATCACTTTTCTTGGCACTCTATCAAAATATTTCCATGTCAACAAAACACATCTACAACATCTTGTCTTTCTTTTGATATTCCTCCTGCATTCTCTTCACAATGAATATCGCATCGACTGTTCCTTTTCCTGGTATAAATCCAAACTGCATTTCATTCAAATTGACTAGTGTTCGTATTCGCCTCTCTAGCACACTTTTAACAATTTTCATGGCATGTTCTAGCAGTTTCACGCGATTTGGAAATATCCAATGTGGTTTTTGGTCTATCAGTGGCTTCCAACTCTAAACGAAGACAACTGTCAGATGATGATATTGATTTATTCCTGGGTAGCTTAGACGACAAAGATAGTGACGATAGTAGAGACCTTGATCCTTGCTACCTTGAAAATGACGGTGACACTTCATATGATAGTGATGAGGAAGGTGGTTCTAGTCTCAGTTCGATTCTTGGTGGTGCTGCAGCAAGCAATGATGTTTGGGTAACACCGGGACAATTACGTCCAAGGTTTCCCTTTATCGGAGATCCTGGCATCAAAGTGAACATTGAAGATATTGATGATCCTCTTCCTAATTTTGAACTGTTTTTTGATGATACTTTGATCAACATAATAGTGCAACAAACTAACTTATATGCTAAGCAGTACTTAGATTTGCAACGTTCTACGTTGAGAAAACGTTCTCGCTCAAGTAATGGATTGACACTCACGAAAAAGAAATAAGTGTTTATCTTGGCCTCCTATTGCTGCAAGGAATTGTGCAAAAATCTGTCACCAATTTGTTTTTTTCAATTAAAAAAACAAATCATGTCAAACTCCTTTTTTTCCAGCAACAATGAAACGAGAGAGATTTCTTCTTGAAAAATTCATTCACTTCGAGGACAATTAAGAGATTTCCGGTGGCAACAGCCCAAAAAATTCATTTTAAAGCATACAGTTTTTATGTTCACACGTTAAATTAACTATGTGAGATTTTACTGAAATTTGCCAGATTAGCCAGCGAGACTATCAATTCTTAGTAAAGAAGTAAGGGATTTTAAGATACACCATCACAAAGATTATACTACTTAACCCATTTGTGCCGAAGGTTGAAATACTTAAGATATTTTTATAAAAACTTGAAGATTGCTTAGTGAACATGTATAAAATTTTTTCCGATTGATTTTTTTAAAACTTTTTGCGTACTTTTTGAGATAAAAGCCGTCTTACATGTAGGACGCCAGGCAAATCCGTTAGCAAAGTGGAGGATGAGTGAGCGATTGAGCGTAACGCGTACGTGTTGTGTAATCAGGTTTTATTGCTTACTTTGTCTGTTTCGCTCGAAGCTATAATGTTACAACCATCAGCGTATTTTATTGAAGTCTTGATTTCGATGAGTAACCAAATAAGCACAACAAAGCTTTTACTAAACATGAAATTGGTAAGAGCATTTTAGAGTTCTCAAAACAGTTCTCTATGTACGAAAATCACAGAAAAGACATTACAGACTATGATAATCTTTGAAGCATTTTACGTGCAGGCCAACATCGCATTTTTCACATCTAGTTGTAGTTTTCATGTGACAGTGGCGGCATTTTGTTTGTCCATTTTGCGGTATTACCCAATGCTTATATCCATCATAACGAATATCCGATAAAACATCTTGAGGTTTTCCCCGCATTCCTTTTTCAGGCGGCTTGCCATATTGAGACAAATAGGTTCTAACAATATATCGTCGAAATTGAAGCATATCCATTGGATTTTCATTGTTGCAAATTTTCTGTAATTGCCAGGCGTTGTTGATGGAAACATCGAGCATATATGAAATCAGACACCAGTACCACTTTTTACCTCTCAAACCAATTCGATACTTTAAAACATTTTGATCCATTCTATCGACACTTCCCATATGTTCGTTGTAGAGCTTGATCAAAAAAGGTTGGTAATTTGCACCCGCTTTTTTTCAGAAGAAGAATATCGAGAGGTATTAGATATGGGATGGACCCCAGCAGCATTTGAGCATAAATTTACCACACTATTGTCATTCCATTTGCAAACGAGGACGTCGTTTTTGGTGTCAGTTTTGAAATCAAACTTTCCACGTCCTTGCTTTTTCAAAGCATCGTTTGAGGTCAGTGGACATTTTTCAGTCCTGTTTTCACGAATTGTACCAGTTCCTTTTACTAATTTGTCTTTTAGCATGGTAACGAGTTTCACACTATTGAAAAAGTTATCATAGCATAGGTGGAAAAACTTTCTACCACATCCGGTTAGAACATTTGCAAAATGGCTGACAAGATTTCCTCCAAGCCCTAATCCGTTATCTTGCGGTCGAGATGATGCTGATTTTCCTTGATACCGATCAAACCAAATCAAGTATCCCAGCGGCGTAGTTCCACACCAAATTTTAAAACCAAAACGTATCGGTTTACCTCTCAAAAACTGCTTACATCCATGGCACCCGTAATATTCACACATTGATTCGTCAAAACTGTAAAATTCTTCGTTTGGTGAGTGACGTTGGAACTTTTGATTCAAAAGTTTTATTAGTGGTCTGAGTTTTGCAAATTTATCCTCTTCATCTAAGCAGTTGTTATCAGCTAAATGAAAGTTGGTAAAAATTGCCTCAAATTTTTCTCTTCTCATAGCATTGGTAACAAGGTCGTGGTGCGTGTCGCTAGCATTTTCCCAGTAAAGTCTTCGTCTTGCTGGAGCAAGGTATCCAGATAAAAATAACGTGCCAATAAAACATTTCATTTCATGCTTATCAACAGTCAAGTTTCGATTTTTTTGGGAAGCATACCAATTGGTCTCATCCACGATTAAATTCAAAACTTCATCATCAAAAAATAGTTCAAAATATCCTTTGGGGGTCAAGTTTTTGTTTCGTAATTGTTCAATTTTGGAATCATCTGACGTCCACTCTGGCAACTCACTTTTCAGATCTGTTTTGACCCAGTCTCGTTTTGGCTTGTCAGTTTGCTTCTTTCGTTTGTTTGGTGGCCCCTCTGGCTCATCAATATTTTCGACATTTTTACAACTGCTATCATCAATTAGAGCTGGAGCTAAAAGCAAGCTTCCTGGTAAATTGTTAATCGTTCCTGCTCCATCTTCATCTCCTGAGTCTTCGCCTGTAATATAACCTGTGGCATTTGTTGGTGGAAGTACAGTTACCGAAAATTGGTCATCTTCATTGCGGTAGGGCAAAGCATTTTCCTCTGTTAAATCTAATATTCTACTCAATGATGTAGGGGTTTTATTTTTACAATTACCATAAAAACGTGAAGATTTCATCTAGAAAAAATATGTACAGTGTTATCTTTTGGTCACCTACATTTGTACACGAAATATCGAAAACAATCACGCACCATAACTTATTTTTTATAAACAAAATTCTGCCTTTGTCTACTGCTTTTCTGACTAAAGTTTTTCTGATCAAACAAGTTTTGTCAAAAATTTCTAACACTCATTGCGAAAAACGTAAACTATAAATGAAAACAAGAAGACCGGATTTGATATAAAGAGATTTATATTATATAGAAGAGCTGATTAGCGAGTAAGCGTTAATGATCAGGGTTAGATTGATGGCTTCTATGGCGGAAAGATGAAAAGCGGTGTTATCTTTGGCAATACTGATAAACTTTTTGATGCTGAGCGCAGGTGGGATTTAAAAGAAAAAGGAGTTCAATAGCAGAATCAGATGAAAGGATTTGATTAGAAGACTTGAAAGCACGTATTTGCAAGTCTTATTTATCTATTTAAAAATTTAATTATCTATTTGATTGTTTTAGTAAATACAATAGCGTGGGATCGCTGCTGGAGATTATGGTTTCTAGTGCGTGAGAATAGCGACTTGCAAACTCTACTTGAACATACTCGCAGCGGCGTACATTTTGCTATCACGTGTGCCTAGCGACCTATATGTAGGACGCCAATGTTTCAAATAAATTTCTCGGAAACTATAAGTACAGAAAAATTTTAAGATTCACCATAAAACAGAAGAATTACTAATAAATAAATACACTTGACAATTTTTTCAGTACTTCTTTGGAAATGCGTAGTTATTGGCTCAACTCTATATGCACTCTCAACATTTTCAAAAAAGCGAAATCAGACGATTTCAAAATGGCGTCACGTCTCACCTGATAAAGCAATTTTTAAAAATACTACTGTCATATGTGTCAAATTTTCTCATAAATGTAGTCCAACTTCAGCTATATTCAAAAATATAATATACGAAGAGCAATCCTAAATTAAGTAGGCGTCCTACATATAGGACGCGAGGCACAAATGGGTTAATTGGATGATGGCAGAATAATCCATCGAGAACCGAGATCTATCCCTTGATTACGATGTTAGCCCCAATGAAAATGAGTCAATACGTCACTATTATACGATAACATCAGCATAAGCTGTCAATGAGTAAGATTTGAAATCACAACACACACAAGTTATCCTGGCGTGTGATCCCGATCTTTTAATAACAGAATGTTTTAATACTTGGTCACCAAAGCGCACTGATTATTATGTGAAGTAATAAATGAGGTTAGATATTAGTTGTCAATGGATTACTCTCCCATCATTACAATAATTGATATGCAATAGTGTGAATGTCTCATTGACTAATTTAGCAAATTATCACTTAAATCTTGCAAACTACTTCAAAACGAAATTAATCCCAACTCTATCAATCATCAACCAAGAGGTCTCACCGTTTTTTTAATATAAATCGCACAGTTAAATAACGAGATTTGTTATCTGAGCATTTTATACAGTGATCTTGGTTAGAAATCCCCGTTAGCTGAAACCTGGACTTACACCCAAATGTAGTTGTAGCGGATTGTGTGTTTAAATAACACCAATGTTAGTTTTTCTGACGCTGCCATATGGTGGGTGAGGTATTATTTGCTTTTTGTTGAGAATTACATTATAATCCGAGGCTAGATCTCGGTTCCAGATATATTATTATCCCATCATCCCGTTAACTCAACTGGAAAAATTTGTTGTAAACAAGCTAACTCATGTGCGGAATAGGGTTTGCTGAAGATAAAGCAAAGAAACCAATGTAGTTAGCAACATGCCTATAAATATAACATAAAACAAATGTTTAACTGGGCTCCAGTCACGATAGCAGGTGAGCAGCTCTGTGCACCACTAAGCAACTTGTACATGTGATAAAATGCGTAGGACAAATGTGTACACCCCATCACCCACATAACAACTCATGGTTGGTACACATATTGGGCCAAATCTATACCAAACCCAATATGCAGTGGTACACATATGTACTACTTTGTCTATCAGTAATGCACCTCATGGTACATAAATGTACCAATACATAACGAACGCGTGCTATTGTACCAATTACATATTTTCCAAAGAGTCTACAGTAGAAGTAGGCTGTTAGCTGCTTTTTCTACCAGGTTGCAATGCATTCCAGTTTGTAGTGGTAGCCAATCTCACTATCATCATCATTTACCTTTGAGGGACACTGGGTCATATATGACCCATTGTGATTTTGACCTTTGTTCTGAGAATGAGATCAATAAAATAGCTTGGTAAAGATATAAAATGCATGTCAGACACGAAGTCATATAAACTGAACTCAAAACATTTTGAAAATCAATCATTTTCTTTCACTGAAACAGCTCAACACCACACCATTCAGAGTAACGAAAAATCACCAGTTTGTTCTCCCCAAAAATATGATCAAACGCTTCGAAAGTGACCGAAAATGTTTTTATTTCAAAATAAGAACCTTTTAGATTTCATCCAAATAATAAACTGCTATAAATTTCACCTAGCTGGATTTCAATTGAAAAAATATTTATGGGTCGCATATGACCCAGTGTCCCACAAAAGATTAAGTTAAACAAACATGCAGATAAGGAAAATCAATCTAGACTTTGGCATGCTAAAGGAAACTGAAGTCAAGTTGCAAATGGTACACGTAAATACTGAACAGCTCTCACCAGAACAAAACACGCTGGTGATTTTTTTGATTGTATATTTTATTGCAGATTAATATGCTAAAAAGCTGATATTCTCCAAACCACGAATGCGCTTGCTCTCATATGCGTGTCAAAGATCGTGCGCGTTTAGATATGGTTACCATTTGCCATATACTTTGGATGGAACAAATATGAAAGTGAACTTTATTTATAAAAACAGTCAAAGAGTAAACAAGAACAAAAAGGTTCAGAACATATGATCAAAATGATGTTGAAGCCATTTTCTTTACGATACCAGAAGTTCAGCTGGCCTGCCTCCATTGGCACGCTTGACGGACTTAATCACATGCTGGGTTTAACAATTCAAAGTCGATGCAAAACCTGCAGAGAAAAACATCAAAACTTTTCTGTTAAATGTGACGTTCTTCTTCATGCAGTAAGGGAAAAGCAGCTTTCTTTCAAATATTATGACGATGCATTGCGTAAATAAACGAGATACATTGACATTGCAATTTTTCTCACATTCACAAATTTATACTATTTTTAGCATCGTATTTGCATTTCTTTCGTTGAGAGTGACGACGAGTACCGTATTTGTATGTGGTTTATTATTTGCATGTCATTTTATGTCAAATATATGTGGTAAACTGCCGTAGCTCCATAGCTAGTACACAGTGTAGCTCATATTCGGATTACGATAGACAAACAAAAGCGTTTTCGTGAGTCGCGTACCACCGCAGCACTAATATACAGTACATAAAATCACGAAATATCGTGTTGGCACATATAGGCTTAATGAAATCAAGGATAAAGAAGCATTTTGCAAGGTTTTGAATGCTTTGTTCTGCAAACAGCACTGTGGGAATTTAAGACAAGTGACGGGGCAAATATCCGCGTAATTTTCTTATTATTAAGCGATAGGTGGAGCATCCTCTCAACCGATCGTTTTGTTTCATTTATCAGACAATGCATCACGTGCACCTACATGATAATTAATGTGAGTGGAATTTTTTACCTGCTGGTCGATTGAGACGTTTAACGATGAACAGAGACTGTTTACTTCCCCAAACCCGTTTTCTTAAAAGGAAGCTTGGCGAAAACTTTTTGACGTCACGTCCATTGTATTAAAATAAGCAATATTTGTATCTTTTCGGTTTGTAAATGAAAAGTAATGTGGATATAGTGCGCAACCGCATTTATTTTTTGGTGACATTTTGTTCCTGTTTTACAAATCCTTGTTTTCAAAATTTTGATGTTACATTATGCGAGAAAGAATTGTTGTCACATGAGCGCAGTTTTTAAATAAATATCATTACCAAGTCATGGGTCATCGAACTTTTGCTTTGCGAGCAAGAGTGTTATCAAAGTTTGTGGTTTGCTTCACTGCACTTCAGTGTCATTAGTTGATTTGCCTCGTCTTGTACGAGGAAACCGTGTCAAATGTGCAAAAACACCTTGAATATATAGTCCAGTCTTCCCGTGCTGATCAAAGTCAAACTTTAATGATTGCTGAGAATTAGTAAAAAGTCTTAACAAATGATACTCTTTTGGTAGTAAAGATAGAAATTAGTTTGATATCTTAGCAGTTTTGTCCAGTAAAATTTCAAAGTAACATGATGTTGTACAGACACGTACAATGGCGCCGTTAGGTGGGTGGCGTATTAACCGAGACAGAAATAAAATCTTTTACAAAACTAAAATATAAGTTTTGTTCTTTATATGACCACATTTAAACGTATTGTTTAATACTACGTACAATAGTTTTTTGAGTCAGATCGTCAAACCTTTGGACATTTGGTTCTTGAGTGCAAAACACTTTTTATCTCAGTCCAGTCCAAGTAATTTGGGGGACATTGCCATGGAAACGACTACATCGAAGAGTATTTGTTCTTTGTCTCACTCGCCTCTGGCACTATGTGGGCCTTCGAAAGGCAGAATATAACAATTAACGATAAAAATGAGTCAAAGAGCATTTACAGAATATTATCAACAAAAAAACCAATGATAAAAAAAGGTCATCATTATCAAATCAAACTAAAAATATAACGTTACCCTTTCTCCTTTCAACAAACTCTTAGTTAATCAGTGGGCACGTAGTTGGTTTACTAGTTGCTATTTTCATGTAGGGTATTTGATTTAATGTTGTAATCGTTGTGACATGGTTTTAATAGATTTCTGATTGCTAATAGACCGCCTAGTACAAAATCGTCAACGCGTGAAGTCACTAAATGACACAATGGTGATTTTACTTCTACTTGTAGACAAACTTTAATCTTAATAGGGTAAAAAATCTACAATAATCAAAGTCAAAAGCGTGGTCAGCTAAAAATTTTGGAGAGCTGGATAGATGGAGAGGGAACTGTTTATGTTGTAAATCACATTGGTAGTAATGACCTATATTTATAGACCCATTGATGATATGGATAAGAGGAAGAAGCATTAAGCAAAGTCTGAGATAAGGTCTATTTCATAGCAATTGAATGGCTAACCCGGGACAGGTACCGAGTTTTTTAAGAGACAAAGTCGGATGGGTGAAAAGATGAGGTTTGGTAGGAGTTTGTGGCTTGTTATGCTCTCTTTCAAGTTGAAATCTTTTCTTGTTTATAGATCAACTTTTTGAATCAACGTTTTAGCCGTTTTTTGAGCTGAAGAAAAGAAAAGTTGATTGATATCAACAATATGAAATGGTATTTCGAGCCCTTTAATAAATGGGTGGGGATCACATTAGGATACCAAGGGCTTCCTAAACATCTGGGCCGGATTTAGCACGTACATTCTGAACCTTCCTGTCAGCACTACTATGTTTAATAATCTATTTTTACTGCGCACTTACAATTCAGTCACGAATTGGAATTTTATGTATCCACCAGTGAGGCAATAAACATTTGACTCTCCTGGTTTTTGTCAACTAACTAATTTATGCCAGAGACAATGAAGCACACTGCAAAAATTAAATACAGTAAAACATTTGAATTTACTCCTACAGCTAAACACTTTTTATACCAAAAATCAGCGTCGTTCTCTGGTAGTAATATGATAACTTCATTTAATCTGTTAGCATTAAATCGTAACAGCAGTTGGTTTTGAAACTTCAAACCAAAGATTGCCCCTTTAACTAAGGATTTGAAGAAAGTAAACGCTCAAATTTAAAGCTGTCTTTTATATCAGAGCACTGCATTCAAGTTTAACAGATATTAAGTTTGTACCTACCAGTAGGATAAAAGATTTAACTTCCCAAGTAGCGTTACTTTGCCCTTAATTTACTTAAGTAAAAGTGAAACCAGATTTGGGGCAAGTTAAAGACCTGTTCTTGTTTTTAGATCAACTTTTTGAATCGACTTTTTAGCTGTTTTTCGAGCGGAAGAAAAGAAAAGTTGATCAATATCAACAATGGGAAAGATCAATAATATGAAATTGTATTCGTGAAGAAAGGGATTTTAGCATCAAAGTTTTTCTAAATATAGAAAACAAAAAAAATAATATGACGCATAAAGCAAAATAACAGCGCTTATAACATAAAATCAAATAAAACATTTTGATAAAATTCTAATTTTAGAATCAAAATAGGCTACCTTTAATGAGGATGTTTGCCAAAATTATGTTAACGCTTTTTAGCTCAATGTATGTTTTGGAAAACTGTTAGTGAAATTACCTGTCTTGAGTTGAATGAAATGGCTTTGACCACTTATTAATGATATGCTTGCCGGCTTTGCCGGCGTTGCCCGGCAGAGGCCATTCAGAAGTAATGTCCGGGTTTAGTATTTCGGTTCAACCGGCCAAGCCGGCTTCAGTCATCCGGCTCTTGTGTGAGCAGTAGGAAAAAGGAAATCAATTTTATGCACTTTCACAATTCTTCTACACCAAATTGTGATTATCATATTCTCTTAATCATGACTGGCAATGCTAACAAAGAATCTTGCCACAAATTATCGTTAATACTAGTGAAGGAGCACGGATCGTACATAATCAAAACTGATTGAAGCGGCAAAATGGTGGTTGCTTTCACCTTTCAAGAAAAAATCTATTTAATGGTAAGCTTTTTTTGCCAATTGAAGCTGCCTCTTTCCTATTTATATTTGTGGTATTAAGTTCCTAATTTGGTTACGCTATTGGTCTTGTTTCCAGCATAGCGACAAAAGCGGCTATTATTTTCTCTATATTTAATTTTACAAATTGTTATGGTTATGGTTATGGTTTTATGCTGATTTTTTCTTAAATTTGTAATGTTGTTACAATAATGTAGGGTATAGATATAACGGCATAAATACCATAACAGGCAGCATATCAGCATAAGAAAAAGTTCTTGCTTTATAGTATATATGACAGCGTAACCTGCAGAGACCCCGTCAGTAACGTCGGGATTGAGGGTGTCGGTTCAGCCCGTCATGCCGGTTTTACCAATCAAGTTCTTGTATGAAAAGTTACCAAACGTTTATGTGTTTTTCCTCTGTCAAATAATGCGAATTCTAAACAAATTTGTTTGGTTATGACGTCCCAATGACGTCACGAACACTCTTATGACACTCACCACACAGTAGTGATCAATCGTGCCAAGTTTAATGCTTGCAACTATAGCAGTTTCAGAGGAGTTAAAACAGACTCACAGAATTGCGCTTTATATATTAGATTAATATATTAGCCTTATATATTCTGGAGGGGTTTGTTGTATCCAAACTTCAAAGAAAAGATAGCTGAAAATCATCTTTAATTTCTTGCGTCAGCAATTCAATCTAAACATTTTTACCCCAAAATATCTCAGGATTGGGATTTGGTCGAAGACATCTGTTGAGTTTGGACATTGCTCTCCATTCCCTGGCTACGCATTTGGCCAGGGGATGGAGGAGAAGTGTCATTGCTATAGACCTGGCTTTAACCAATATATATCAACGATACGTATCATTTCTGCCAAAGTACCCCAGTTAATGCTAAATTGATGCGCTTTTTGTGTGATAGAAAACTATCAAAATTTGTTTGCATTCATCGCTTCCATGGTGCAGTTTCTAAATTATATACAGAAAATGCTTCGCTGTTTGGATTCCATTTATTGTTGGGCTTTGTAAGATAAGTTGGTAAGTTGGTAAAATAATCCCATATCCCTAATCAAATATCAATTTTCACAAAGCTTTGGGATTTGTCGCAAGCAGAACTGGACATGAAATTTGTAGAAATGTTCAAAGCTAGCTCATTACAGTTCAGCCATGAAATGCAGTTTGCATTTGTCTTTTCTATCTGTAAGCTATCATAATGCTATCATAACCACTTATCGCTCAATAATAAGAAAGTTACGCGGATATTTGCCCCGTCACTTGACTTAAATTCCCACAGTGCTGTTTGCAGAACAAAGCATTCAAAACCTTGCAAAAAATGCTTTTTCATCCTTGATTTCATTAAGCCTATATGTGCCAACACGATATTTCGTGATTTTATGTACTGTATATTAGTGCTGCGGTGGTACGCGACTCACGAAAACGCTTTTGTTTGTCTATCGTAATCCGAATATGAGCTACACTGTGTACCAGCTATGGAGCTACGGCAGTTTACCACATATATTTGACATAAAATGACATGCAAATAATAAACCACATACAAATACGGTACTCGTCGTCACTCTCAACGAAAGAAATGCAAATACGATGCCAAAAATAGTATAAATTTGTGAATGTGAGAAAAATTGCAATGTCAATGTATCTCGTTTATTTACGCAATGCATCGTCATAATATTTGAAAGAAAGCTGCTTTTCCCTTACTGCATGAAGAAGAACGTGATATTTGATACAAAAAGTTTTGATGTTTTTCTCTGCAGGTTTTAATTTAGTCCGTCAAGCGTGCCACAGGAGATAGGCCAGCTGAACTTTTGATATTCTCGCCTTCGATTGATCTGCTTTTAGCAAGCGCAGTGTAACATTTTTTTAAAATTCCAAATGGACAACTTGCTATTTCTGAATTGGTAGTAGGCTCACCATGTTTCAACAACTGACTGAAACATTCACCAAGTTTAGGAAAATCGCCCAGTACCATTTTTTCCAGAAAATGCTGCCTGGCACGATTAATACGCTACCAGACATCATCATTTATTGATGTTTTAAAAAATTGCCTCGTATTTACACAATTAGTTTATTTGGAAACTGATTTGTGCCCTAATTTCCCAACCGATTTGCAAACTGTTTTTAAAAAATAAATTGGTCCTGTACAGAAAGCAATTTAAAGAAAGCGCTATGTCAATCTGTCCCACAAATATGTGTCAAAGATCGTGCGCTTTTAGATATGGTTACCATTTGCCATATACTTCGGATAGAACAAATATGAAAGTGAACTTTATTTATAAAAATAGTCAAAGAGTAAACAAGAACAAAAAGGTTCAGAACATATGATCAAAATGATGTTGAAGCCATTTTCTTCACGATACCAGAAGTTCAGCTGGCCTGCCTCCATTGGCACGCTTGACGGACTTAATCACATGCTGGGTTTAACAATTCAAAGTCGATGCAAAACCTGCAGTTAAAAACATCAAAACTTTTCTGTTAAATGTGACGTTCTTCTTCATGCAGTAAGGGAAAAGCAGCTTTCTTTCAAATATTGTGACGATGCATTGCGTAAATAAACGAGATACATTGACATTGCAATTTTTCTCACATTCACAAATTTATACTATTTTTAGCATCGTATTTGCATTTCTTTCGTTGAGAGTGACGACGAGTACCGTATTTGTATGTGGTTTATTATTTGCATGTCATTTTATGTCAAATATATGTGGTAAACTGCCGTAGCTCCATAGCTGGTACACAGTGTAGCTCATATTCTGATTACGATAGACAAATAAAAGCGTTTTCGTGAGTCGCGTACCACCGCAGCACTAATATACAGTACATAAAATCACAAAATATCGTGTTGGCACATATAGGCTTAATGAAATCAAGGATAAAGAAGCATTTTTTGCAAGGTTTTGAATGCTTTGTTCTGCAAACAGCACTGTGGGAATTTAAGTCAAGTGACGAGACATATATCCGCGTAATTTTCTTATTATTAAGCGATAGGTGGAGCATCCTCTCAACCGATCGTTTTGTTTTATTCATCAGACAATGCATCACGTGCACCTACATGATAATTAATTTGAGTGGAATTTTTTATCTGCTAGTCGATTGAGACGTTTAACGATGAACAGAGACTGTTTACTTCCCCAAACCCGTTTTCTTAACCTTAGAAATACCGGATATTTTTTCTTCAAAAACTACCAAAGGGGTCAATTGACCCTAGCACTTAATATTGCTTGAAAACAATTTTCTGTACACTTTGTTTTTGAAATAGTCCTGATTTAATGGTATCTGAAATCTGTTTGTAACAAAGGAATTCAATTGCGTGATAAAACGGTATTTAATTAGCCCTTTAGACGGAATTGCTAGTTGACATCATATTGAAAAAAAAGTTATTAAAAGAAGGTTTGTAAGCCGTGCTTTTGGCTATAGGTCGTACTCAGGGAAAAGAATTACTGAAAAACAGAATAAGATGCTTGCAATTACCTGCTGGAAGTGCTACAGATTGATTCTCAGATAAGACAATTGATTCTCAGATAAAACAGGAAAGATAGCGATCAGGGTTGTCACAAAGTAGTAAACTCGCATCGACCATGTCAAAAGCTATTGTGTAGCATTGTGGCAGTATTCATTCATTTTAGGTTAGACCATGTTGGTAGAGATAGGCGTATAAGCTAAACAATAACCTTTGTAAAAATTGGCATAAAGAATAACCTAGTCTAATTTGAACATAAATTGATATTCTTTTAGCTTTTAGAAACTGTTGCAGCATAACCAATGCCAGCATGTCGAATATATTTCAAGTTGGCAAAACTTATGACCCTAGAGAAGTTTTGACATTGCTTGCAGCAGATGTTGATTCTGACGAAGAAGATTTTGATGAAAGCAACTTTATTATAACAGAACAGGAGAACAGCTCTCAAGATGATGAGGATGAGTGTGCTGAAAATGAATCTCTGGAAAACGAAAATCTTCACCCACCAAACAGTAACAGCGAAAGTATATTGAGCAGGAACGGAACTTCTTGGGAAAATCGACCGGCGAATGCCAATGGCAGAACCAGCAGGCGTAACATTATTCGAACCAGACCAGGAACAAAACAATTTATTCTTGATAGAGTTGATACGGCGCTGGATGTTTTCAAAGAACTGTGGGGTCACCAAAACTTCGAATGCATTTTACGGTTCACAAAGGCTGAAGCTCTTAGGCAGGGAAATACTACATTTTCTATCTCTAAGCAAGAATTAGATGCATTTTTTGGGTTTTGTCTTCTTCGTGGGGTATTCAAAGGAAGAAACGAGCCACTATCAAGCTTTTGGGAATCAGATCATGGACGACCCATCTTTCGTGAAACAATGTCAAGAAATAAGTTTCAATCTATTCTTAGATACATTCGATTTGATGATAAAAATTCCAGACCAATTCGCCGAAGAATAGACAAGTTTGCTGCAATTCGACAATTATGGAATTCAGTGATGGATAATTGCCAGAAGTCGTATTTTCCTCATGCTGATGTAACAGTAGATGAGCAACTTTTTCCATGTCGATCGAGGTTAGTCCGTATTTTTGATAAACAATATTTATTATTATTATTATTATTATCATCTCCGCATAGTCATTCATTTTAATTTATTGACAAAAACAACTTGAAATATCCAGTGACAATCTTTATACAAATGTCTTTTTTATATACGAAAACAATTTTTATGATGCTATTTGATTTTTAGGTGTCCGTTTATTCAGTATATACCCCAAAAACCAGCAAAATTTGGGATAAAATTCTGGATGCTCTGTGATGCCGCAACGTACTACGTTTTACGAGCTTTCCCTTACGTCGGCAAAGAAGAAGATCGGGCTTCGACTGGGCTTGGTGAATTTGTGACATTATCGTTATTGGAGCCTTACCAAAATGCAGGTCTGAATGTAACTTGTGACAATTTTTTTACATCCTTGTCTCTTGCAAAAACACTTTTGCAACAACATACAACAATAGTGGGTACCATCAGAGGACATCGAAGAGAAATTCCGAATGAAATCCGCTTTGAAAAAGATGCTGCTCTTTATTCATCCAATTTTTTCTTTACATTGCCACCAGAGAGCATCATGATACTCAGCTACAAAGCAAAGAAAAACAAGGTAGTATTCTTGCTTTCCTCTGAACATAAGACAGTAGAAGTTCATGAGGGGGAGAAGAGAAAGCCAAAAGCAATTTTGGACTACAACAAAAACAAAGGTGGAGTTGACACTGCAGATGAAATGCTTCGGTCATATTCTAGTAAAGCTTCATCTAGGAGATGGCCTTTGGCAGCATTTTTCAATCTGCTGAATATTGTGTCACTAAATACGTACTTGATATGTAAGGATATTACCTTGTCTGCCCAAAATCGACGTCAATTTTTAATCAAGTTGGGAGAAGAGCTTTGTGCTTCAGAACGGAGTCGCCGGCATGAAATGCCTCATTTGCTTCGATTCAAACGAATTCGCGATAGAGCTGATGAAGATTTACCACCGACTAAAAGAACGAAGTGCAGTATTTGCAATTCTAACAAAACTCGCACGAAGTGTGGAAACTGCTCTCGCTATGTTTGCGGCACATGCTCAACACCAATGTGCAAAGACTGCATCAATCTGGAACAAGAATAAACTTTTTGGGAGTTTTGTGCAAGAAAGTAGCCGTGAGGGTCAATTGACCCCTTTGGTAGTTGGCGTAAAACTGGATATAAATGCACTGTTTTTTCGTCGAATTTTTGTGTTATTCAATTGGAGTGTGTAATAACCCAAATAAAGAAAAGTCATAAAATCTCAACCTCCTATGTTATCTATGTTTTGTTTATTTTAGAAAAAATAAAGCAAAAAGGGTCAACTGACCCCTTTGGGAGTTCTAGGGTTAAAAGGAAGCTTGGCGAAAACTTTTTGACGTCACGTCCATTGTATTAAAATAAGCAATATTTGTATCTTTTCGGTTTGTAAATGAAAAGTGATGTGGGTATAGCGCGCAACCACATTTATTTTTCGGTGACATTTTGTTTTTGTTTTACAAATCCTTGTTTTCAAAATTTCGATGTTACATTATGCGAGAAAGAATTGTTGTCACATGAGCGCAGTTTTTAAATAAATATCTTTACCAAGTCATGGATCATCGAACTGTTGCTTTGCGAGCAAGAGTGTTATCAAAGTTTGTGGTTTGCTTCACTGCACTTCAGTGTCATTAGTTGATTTGCCTCGTCTTGTACGAGGAAAGCGTGACAAATGTGCAAAAATACCTTGCATATATAGTCCAGTCTTCCCGTGCTGATCAAAATCAAACTTTAATGATTGCTGAGAATTAGTATAAAGTCTTAACAAATGATACTCTTTTGGTAGTAAAAATAGAAATTAGTTTGATATCTTAGCAGTTTTGTCCAGTACAATTTCAAAGTAACACGATGCTGTACAGACACGTACAATGGCGCATTTATGTGGGTGGCGTATTAACCGAGACAGAAATAAGTTTATGTATTTCTACAAGCCAGGATTACAAGAAAGTTTTTTCACATATACACCTATTTTTGAATGTTAATCGATCCAGAATTGGCCGAACTGGGAATCTTTCGTGCAACGCCTGTGTTCACCGGATTCAAGAAACTTCTCATCACATTATATCTTGTCCTCCTGCGATCTCTTGGTGCCACGTCCTCTCAAGCGACGTTTCTACATTGTACGACCAACAGACCAAACCGTGAGGAACTGCGGAGTTACTGGCTCCATGGTCTTTTATCATGCCTCCACACGGTGGAAGGCGGCGGGTAACCGCAAGAATATTTTCACCTCTTATAGGTTTTAGAGCTATAATGAAATACGTTGCTAGTTCATATTAGGCTAGTTATATTCAAATAGTGTTTTAGGTAGCCTTAATTTAAACAAAACTCCAAGTGTACAAGTATTTTCGACCCAGACTATAAACACAATATTTTTTTTGTCTGAAAACAAAGTTGAAAACCTTTTTTATTCTTTTTTCCAGATCAAGGTTTTTAAACTGAACTTTTAGATATTTTCGGCTGCAAACAAATGCAAAATTCCTATTTATATTTTGAAGTTCAAGTGTTTACGACTCAAGTTCATTAAAACCATAGGCTATCCTCATAGTATTATAGACGACTCACTGTTTGTGGAGAACTTAGGGTCGCGACCCACACTTTTGAGGACCAAGGAGTTAGGCAATTGGTCAGTGACGTTGTTAATTTAGAACGTATTTTTGTAAATTAACCAGCCATAAAATTTGCGTGAGTTTTGTGAATATGAGCTTGCATTGCCTAAAACATCTTTTAGTAACGTAGTCACATTTTAATTTTCATGCTAATCTAATCATAAGGCTTTTGACATGTTGGGAAAGGTTTTTGTCATTTGGGACTAAAATTGTTGATATTACCAGCCTGAAACCATTAATTTTGACTATGTTTTTCAAGATCGGATTTGGCAATACTCTTCATTAGTTTGTGATACAAAATTCAATATCATCTAGAAAGTGATCTAACTTACTTATATTTATGTTATTGGAAAAATATCAAACAATTCAGAGATTTCTCAAAAACTGAACAATTTGCGGAAATGGAATGCAAGCAACATGACAGCAAATATAGAAAGACAAATGCATTTGCTGAATGTGAAGCTTTTACCTATTTAGAGAATATAAATTAATCAGAACTTTGAAATCAAATGCAACGAGTCCAGATCGGTTAAGTGTAACAACAAAAACTATTTTACTCAATTTCAAAAACTAATTGCTATTGGGGAAACGAAGTACAAGATCGTGCAATCAGAAAAGTTAAATTCCTATTTTCGAGATAATTGGCAAAAAATCATATCTATTGGGCAGGAAAAAATCAAAAAATTACATTTAAAAATTTAAAACTTTTTCCGTTATTATTTAGTAAGTTTGTTGCACAAGAAATAATCAGTCAGTTTTTGACAGAAAACAAATTTAATTTTGATTCGTTTTTTTAAGCATCAAGTAAGATCTTTTGAGATGTCCATTGTTTGGTCATGTAAGCAATGGCGTAACTAAAGATTTAAGCCCGGGAATAGAGTAGAAATAAGGGAAGCGTGAAAACATGCTAAAGAAGCCCACTGCTTGAAACAATTAATTGCCATCCGTACAAACATAAACTTACGTATATCATATCCCAGTAGGGGTGGGTTTAATAGGTTGGCTTTACTGTTGTGTTTTTTGAATAGAGAACAACAAATTTACTATTTGCATGATCTGTGCCTTTGCGGTCGTTAAACTCTCTATTAAACTACCACTCCAATATAAATTACAGTGAGGTTCGCCACTCTCAATTTTATTACTGCTTGCAAAAGCGTGACATGCTTGTTCGCATTGTTGCCGATAAAATCAAATCTGAAATCGAAATAAAGCCAATGAATATTTTGAGCAATAATATTGTTTGGGACGATGCATTGGTTAATCACACTATCCAGATGTTTTCAAACTTTCTGATTCCACGCATCAAAATAACAACCAGAGCTTCTTTATATCACATCCTAAATATAAAAACATTTAATTCTAGGTATTTAGATAGTGATGTTTACCATTAAGTGGCCTTGTTTTGCACATATTTATATCAAAGACTAGCGATTTTCTGCGCTTACTTTACTGCTCATTAATCCACCGATTTTTAACATAGCCCACTGATTTTCAGGTGGAAAAATTTACAATGAATGATTGAAAGGAGCATTTGATAAAGAGGGAAGCATAAACAGGGAAAAACCATATCAGTTGTGAAGACTAAAGTTGAGATTAATAAGCTGTAAATCTCTAGTACAATTTCCAATGCTGGTAGTAATATTCCAAATCTCACAATAAAGCCACTTTTTCAATCTTACTCTAACGCTCTAAAAGTGACCTTTAGAGTTTTTAATGGTTGGATTTCATTCGAGTATTGTTGTTGTTTAATTGTAAGTTTGCTGCTGGCGGACTGATGAAGAGCTGATAAACAAAAAATACCACGGACCGCTGTTGCATACCGACAGCGGATTGTTGATTTAGCCGACAAAGTACAGTTTGCAGTCAGCTTTCTGAGACCTATATACTATTTTTCACGTTTTATCATTCGTATGTACTGTATGTGTGCTTTATGTTGCAGTGAATGTGGCAGCCACGATATAAAGCGTTTTACAACTTAAAAATAACTACTAGTTCTAGAAATCTAATTTTAACGAATTCTCAGCAATTTTAGATTATTTATTTGAGATGCAAAAAGTAACTACAACTTATTAGAGAAAAACTGAAGCATCTTAAATACAACAGCGAAATAAACAACGCAGCAATGCACAGGTACCAGCATATATATTGCACTACCCAGTAGATCAATAACATAAATTTTCTTAAGTAAATTCGCTAGTCACTTTCAGACTCATACAAACAACAAGTATAATTATTTCAACCAGATCAATACGTTCTTTCGACAATTTTTATTCAAATTTAACGTTTCGCTTCCCTTAGTTACCCGGGAGCTTCTTCAGAAAAACGGTAGATGTTATAATGTAACATATAAACTGTACGACATAAAAATATAAGGACAACTTGTATTACTAAACACTAAAAATTACTTATCAACAGGGTAGGCAATCACGTAATAACAAATACATTGTTACATCACAGATACAGTAGTGGCCAAGTGAAAAGTGTTGTGAAATACATAAGACATTATTTATTGGAGACAGACACACCATAAACAGTTGGAAAATTTGCACCATCATTGCGATTAATAACATTACATGAACAAGTCTTTTGATTTATCAAAAAACGACGTCTGTAAGCATGTGATTCTGACTTCAGTATTTTGACATTATCCCAATTAAAATTAATTATTAATTATTAATAATTAATAATTAAATTTAATATTAATTATCATTATCCAAATAAAATTATCAAAAATACTGAAGTCAGAATGACATTATCCCACTTAAATTTAATTATTAAATATTAATACATAATAATTAAATTTAATATTAATTATCCCTATCCAAATTAAATTATCCCAAAGTACTGAAGTCAGAATCACATGCATACAGACGTCGCGTTGCGGAATGTTTTTTAATAAATCAAAAGACTTGTTCATGCAATGTTATTAATCGCAATGATGGTGCAAATTTTCCGACTGTTTATAGTGTGTTTGTCTCCAATAAATAATGTCTTATGTATTTCACAACACTTTTCACTTGGCCACTACTGTATTTGTGATGTAACAATGTTTTTGTTATTACGTGATTGCCTACCCTGTTGATAAGTAATTTTTAGTGTTTAGTAATACAAGTTGTCTTTATATTTCAATCAGATCACTTCGTTCTTTCGATAAATTTACTTTTATGTTGTACAGTTTCTATGTCACATTATTAACATCTACCTTGTTCCGAAGAAGCTCCCCGGTAACTAAGGGGAGCGAAACGTTAAATTTGATTAATAAATTTGGCGAAAGAACGAAGTGATCTGATTGAAATATTGTTACACTCGACATACGAGAAATGCCTGCTATATATATATTTTTATGTTGTACAGTTTATATGTTACATTATAATATCTACCGTTTTTCTGAAGAAGCTCCCCTGTAACTAAGGGAAGCGAAACGTTAAATTTGAATAAAAATTGTCGAAAGAACGTATTGATCTGGTTGAAATATCGTTACACTCTACATAAGAATGCCTGCTATATTTAACAAATATAATTGTCACAGATGTTGGAATGTGAGCCCAAAGCCCCTTTAAATTCCCTTTGGCATTGATGAGGAAAACATTCAGAATTTTAATCTGCTGAATTGGTTAAAAAAAAAGTCTGTTTCGAAAAAAAACGTATAATGATCATCACTCAATGATATCCTGTAGCACGTACTTTCTAAACCTTGCAAGGTGGGAACAACGAGTGCAATACACTATTTGGCTTCTGTTAGCTGACTTTTGCGACTAATTGCAGTTGGCAATTTTGTAATTTCATGCTTTTAAAAATCGTTTAGCAGCATTTTACCTTACGCAGGCTGACTTACCAATTAGCAAGTTGTGCTTAAAAAGATACAAATGATAACAACTTTTAATAAACATGTGTGTGTGTGTGTGTGTTTACCCCTCCTCTTCCTTGGGATGGAGGTACGGCATGAACGGTAATTCAGGTTCATGCCGTCAACCAAATTGATATTAGGCTAGGGGAAGATGGCATCCCATTTCGAACCAGTCTTGAGTGACTGGTAGCCCCACCACCATCAAGGCGGACTGCCACTGGTGGGTACCCAAGAGTCGTCTGACATGCTGGGTTAGCAACTTCACAATTGTAATCCGGTGAAGTACGGGTGGGGCCACCTGTCTGCCACATAAAGGTGGAGGCGTCCCGTTAAGTGCCTTGCCCAAGGACACAACAAGCAAGCTTGCCGGCTTGTTCTCCACACTATCCCTTTTTTATGCTGAGCGCCAAGCAGGGAAGCTGTGAATACCATTTTTTAAAATCTTTTGGTATGACTCGACTTAAGGAATGAACCCCAGGTCTACCGACTACAATGTGGACGCTCTAACCACTGCACCATCGCGCCGGTTGTTTAATAAACATAGTGATTTAAGTTTGAAATTGAACGACATACAACAAGACTGCTCAACTCCAAACCATTTACAACTGCATTTAGCAAATTTTTGTTTTCCTGACCTCATGCTGAGGCTTTTTAACTTTTAGTCCTCCTTTTTTGTAACGAGCTGCTTGCTTGAAGTGTTTTACTATTTTGTTCCACTTTTACTTGAGTAAATTAAGGGCAAAGTAACGCTACTTGGGAAGTTAAATCTTTTTATCTTACTGGTAGGTACAAACTTAATATCTGTTAAACTTGAATGCAGTGCTCTGATATAAAAGACAGCTTTGAAGTCGAGCATTTACTTTTTTCTAACCTTTATTTGAAGTGGGCAATCTTTGGTTTGAAGTTTCAAAACCAACTGCTGTTACGATTTAATGCTAACAGACTAAATGAAGTTATTATATTACTACCAGAGAACGACGTTGATTTTTGGTATTAAAAAGTGTTTAGCTGTAGGAGTAAATTCAAATGTTTTACTGTATTTAATTTTTGCAGTGTGCTTCATTGTCTCTGGCATAAATTAGTTAGTTGACAAAAACCAGAAGGGTCAAATGTTTATTGCCTCACTGATGGATACATAAAACTCCAATTTGTGGCTGAATTATAGGTGCGCAGTAAAAATAGATTATTAAACATAGTAGTGTTGACAGGAAGGTTCAGAATGTACGTGCTAAATCCGGCCCAGATGTTTAAGGATCTCCTGGTATCTTAATGTGGTCTCCCACCTACGCTCGTATGTATACAATAAAGTGCACAAAACACCATTTCATATTGTTGATCTTTCCCCTTGTTGATATTAATCAACTTTTCATTTCTTCGGCTCGAAAAACAGCTAAAATGTCGATTCAAAATGTTGATCTATAAACAAGAAAAGGTCTTCAACTTGAAAGAGAGCATAACAAGCCATAAACTCCTACAAAACCTCATCTTAACACCCATCCAACATTAATTCTTAAAAATCTCTTAAAGCATGTCACAGCGACTACAATTAAAAATCTATTAAAAGCATATCACAACGATTACAACATTAAATCAAATACCCTACATGAAAATAGTAACTAGTAAACCAACTACGTGCCCAGTGATTAACTGAAGGTTTGTTGAAAGGAGAAAAGATAACGTTATATTTTCAGTTTGATTTGATAATGATGACACGTTTCCATCATTGGTTTTTTGTTGATAAGATTCTGTAAATGCTCTTTGACTCATTTTTATCGTTTATTGTTTTATTCTGCCTTGAGAAGGCCCACATAGCACCAGAGGCGAGTGAGACAAAGAACAAATACTCATCAATGTAATCGTTTCCATGGCTATGTTCCCCAAAATTACTTGGACTGGACTGAAATAAAAAGTGTTTTGCACTCAAGAACCAAATGTCCAAAGGTTTGACGATCTAACTCAAAAAACTATTGTACGTAGTTGTGACGGCGATTGCAGTTGGTTACCGTCATATGGGTGTTTTTCCGAAGCTTCACTGCCTCAAGACTGATCTCACAATACTTTGTTGCGTTGAGGTGTATTGAGAAACCGTTATCTATGAATAAACAAAAATAAACAACTAATCATAAATTAACAAAAACAACGAACTTACTGGCAATTGTGACACTTCGTTCAATTTGGAGTTAATTGCATTAGCACAAATTAATACATTTAAATTTTGAAATTCTAAACAACAAATTATAAACTTCATTACACGATCCGAAAATACTCTAGTCCTTTCTTGATTCTGTTGAATTGTCGTTTGGTAGAATTTGGAAATAAAGAAGCACGAGGTTTAAAACAAATTACGCCTGAAACTAACACAATTACCAGCGCCGCAAATTAAGATAATAATAGCGAGTCAGGACAAAACACTGAGTTCTTACTGCCATCATACGGCAGTAACATCCCCACCCCGTTAAGCTGTGGTGAATGCTTCAGGAGTCAACACGCTTAAGTAAAACGAATATTCTAATTTAACACGACTTAAATTACTTCAAATATACACACATAAATGCAAATACATACATCAAATATACACACATAAATGCAAATACATACATTAAATATATACACATGAATGCCTAGTTTTGATCGTTTGGGACAATTACGCATAGTTTTGTGATTGGGCGCGTAATGATAGAATGTTTCGTTTGTATGCGGGCGGTGCGAACCAGGCCATTCGAATCTGGAAATGTTTGTGCGACAGGACCCATGAGCCAAGCATTCCGAGGTAATGCGGGTTCATCAACCACCACGACATCTCCCAATGAGAGGCCACAGGAAGGGCCAGACCATTTTGTTTGGTTTACTCGAGACTTGAGTGCAGTTACAAAACGAAAGACCCATGCGCAAACTTTTAGAATTTTAAACCAGGACGAATATTTGTCAAAAAGGTCATCTAGGAAATGTGTATGTACAGATGAGAGAAAGCAAGGGACGTTACCTTTTTTAATCTCTTGGTCGTTGGCAGGAAAGCATAAAGGAAGAA
This sequence comes from Trididemnum clinides, assembly GCA_963675345.1. Taxonomy (NCBI): domain Eukaryota; kingdom Metazoa; phylum Chordata; class Ascidiacea; order Aplousobranchia; family Didemnidae; genus Trididemnum; species Trididemnum clinides. Next base: position 31,401,909 of record OY776289.1, on the reverse strand, counting down.
TAAATGTCGGCTGTTCTGGCCAACAGCTTTCAGGAGACATTTGGAATGTTGGACAAGCTTTCCATTGTGCGCACTTTAAAAAATTCTTTATTGATAAGCAAAGAGATGCGTGATCAGCAGGATTAAAGTTAACGTGAAAGCAGTCGTTCATTAAGTCAACAGCATTGTGATCAAAATTGTCTTTGAAGTTTAGAGCTGTTTGTTTGAGTGCAAAATTGGCACAGCCTGGACAGCATACGGTGCCGAACAGATACACACACATTCGGTGCTCGATTAGCGCGTTACTTAGCTCACCATTCTCCCACCACAGAAATCGGATTTTATCTCTGTCACACGGGGAAATTTGAATTTGATGAAACATACTTTTAATATCTCCTTCGATTGCGATGACTTCACTGCGAAATCGAATAAGCACGCCAAGCAGTTTGTTTGTGATATCAGGTCCAGGTAATAAAGTATCATTGAGGGAAATTCCCTTGTATTTGGCGGAACAGTCAAACACAACTCTGATTTTTTGTGGTTTATTGGGATGATACACTCCACGATGCGGAATGTACCATGTTATACCAGGCGGGCCATTCACGCCTTCTACCCTTTCGGCGTAGTTGTTGACGAGCATGTCATTGACGAAGGTTTTGTAATGCTCAAAAAAGGCAGGGTTTTTCAAAAACTTACGCTTCGGATAGTAAGCTCGTTGTTCTGCCATAGTTCTATTTAAAGGCAATTGAATCTCAGAATTGCTCACAGGCAAAGCGATTTCATAATGCTGATTGTCAAGATGGCGAATCGAGGTCGAAACGAAATTCAAAAAGCGAATTTGGTCTCTTGATAGTTGATTGTTGTTAATGTTGGTGTCAACAACGTCGGTACGCAAGGTGCACATTGGATGATTATTTAATCTGACCAAAAACGTTTTGTTCAATTTTGGATAAACCTTGTTTTTCTTTGGACAATTAATTGTCCACCCCACCGGAGTTTTAATCGCGTAGTAACCGGCGTCAGTATTTATGACTTCAAGTGGTTGCATTACCGGGGCATTGTCGTTACCGATCAGTAGGCCGACCTCTTCGTCCATCAATGGAATATAAACATCCTTAAATTCAAGAAATTGATTAACGTCTTCTTGAGTTGGGATATCATCTTTCCCGACTGGAATAGAGTTGATGGAAAGCGTAGGATTCAATTGAAAAAAGTTGGATTGGGCAAGATCGCTAATTTGTAGGCCATTGATAACCTTTGCTTTGTGCGTGGTTTGAACTTGATTAATGGTAGCGGTAGAAACATTGATCACGGAAAAGTTCTTTGCTTGTAAGGCTTTGATTAAGCTTTCCGAAATAAACGAGCTTGTGCTTCCGTTATCAAGCAGCGCACGGGTGGTAATGAATTCGTTTGACTTGGTACAGCGAATCTTGACAGGAACTACTGGTAAAAAACCGCTTATCAAAGAATCTGAGCCAACGAATGCACTGGAGACTTTGGCTATGGCAGTGGTATTTTCGCCCCTATTCCTTTCAGCAGGTGTGTTACTTTGATTACTTAAATTCGGCGGGTGCAAAAGAGTAGTGTGGCGCCCGTTACAATCTTGTTTCAAGCATGGTTTAGTACGAGGACAAGATTTTGACAAATGATCGGGTTCGAGACATGACCAGCAAAGTTTGGCTTTAATCACAAATGACTTACGAGCATCGTAATCGAGCTTTCTGAAATGCGTGCATTGATTTAAGAAATGTGGACCTTCGCACATTCTGCACATTTTTTTCTCGATGTTAACTTGTGTAGCAAACGAGGCCTTTTCACGTTTATTTATAGCTGGGTTGTTCAGCCGGGATTTCACCTGCGACCAGTCGTTGGCAAAGTTTGTGCATTGTCGAGTACGCAACGACACGTAATCAGTCAAGTGTTTTATACTGACTTCTTCCATTCTAACGTGAATAACATTATCGACTTCTACTTGCCAGCCGTTAACCCATGCGCTGGGCAGACGCTTGGATATTTTATTTAATACGTCGATGTTATCCATTTTATGGAGATAATTCATTCCGCTGAGAGTGTTGACGCAGGATTTTAACTCGGCAGAAAATTTGACTAGGGAAGCTTTGTCTTGGTAATGCAGTGGCGGGCCATTAACAATGGAATCGATGCATGCCTTGGCGATTTGAAATTTCTGACCATATGTTTGCTGAAGCAGTTTGCGTGCTTCAGCATACCCTTGGTCAGCCGGTAAATATTGGCAGCCCTTCACTAAAGCATTAGCCGAGCCAGACGTGTATCGCAAAAGATAGAAGAGTTTACGTTTGGGCTCTGGGACGTTATAAGATATTAGAGCATCAAAGGAATCCACAAAACTACAATAATTGGCAGGGTTGCCTTCAAAGATGGGTGGTTCTAATGCGGGCATGGCAGGCTGCCAATCTAGGGCTCTCCCAGAGGGATTTACAGAGCCGTTAGCATTAAATCTCATATTACAAGAGGTCGTAACATCATTAGGAGCACTGGTGATTATTTCAGGGGCTGATTGCCAGTTAGTGGAACCAAAGTCGTTGTTTTCAGGCCCAATGTGAAACGATTGATTAGTATACGCTTGAGGTTGCGCAGAAAAACATTCATTAGGCCGGGGTGCTTTACAAATCTGAGCTGACGTGCGTGCATGAGATAAAGGGTATCCCTCCCTATTAGTGCTATGACTTAAACAATTAGAGGGTTTGAAGGTTTGGGCACCATTGGAGGCGGGTGGTAAGAGGTTGAATTCAACGTTTTTGTAGCTTCTATTTTTTGGGTCCGCACTGCTTGCATGCGCAACATTATATACGGGGTCTTGTATTGGATTGAGCTTATTACTACACTCTGTAGATCGGTTAATCATTGAGCTGCTAACGCTTGCAGGCAAAATATTAATAGACGGACCGGCGTAATTTTCGTTTACAAAAGAAGTACGAAACATGTTACTCACATTGTCCGCAATTAATTGTGTTGAGGATGTTGGATTGTTGAAAGGGTCCGTCTTTTCCTCTTCTGCTTGCATCTGTGCGATGGTTTCATTTAATTGCGCGCGAAGTTTGGCCTCCGTGAGCTTATGTTGAAACTTGAGCTCTTGTTCTTCTCGGAGACGAGTTTGTTCAAGAAGTTTTTGTTCATAGTCAAAACGTCGTTTGGCTTGTTGCTCTTCTAGAGCGTTAATTTCAGCTTGAGCTTGTAAGCGGGCCATAAGCACCGCCCTCTTTGATTTGGCGCTTGAACGCGAACTCGTGCTGGAGCGACTGCCACTCGAATGAACGGAGGATGACGTTCTCGTTCGGACATCATCATTTGTATTTGTTATTTTCTTAGCAACAGAATTTGGACTTGAGTTGATAACAATGGAGTCAGCACTCCGCATATTTGGATCTTGAATACTTGAAGTTGGATAGTTCGAGTGAATACGACTGTTGCTTGCATCCGTAGCGCTTGGCTCTAATGCGACAATAGATTGGTTTAGTTGAAGTGATTCCCTTGTCCCCTGCCTTGACACTGGGGTTAGGGCGACGTCTTTTGAAAATGGGACCACTTCTTGTGAAGACGCATTAGATTTGAGTGCGCCAGGATGCATTGGTTTATCGTACACGCTCGCATGTGAACTATCCTCCTCAAGCATCGTTGGATTCGTTGTGGTGAATTTTTTATTCTTTGACCTCGTATGCATTTATTTGGTGAATCTTCTTGATTTGCGCTAATTGCCAATAACTTACTTGTGACGGCGATTGCAGTTGGTTACCGTCACATGGGTGTTTTTCCGAAGCTTCACTGCCTTAAGACTGATCTCACAATACTTTGTTGCGTTGAGGTGTATTGAGAAACCGTTATCTATGAATAAACAAAAATAAACAACTAATCATAAATTAACAAAAACAACGAACTTACTGGCAATTGTGACACTTCGTTCAATTTGGAGTTAATTGCATTAGCACAAATTAATACATTTAAATTTTGAAATTCTAAACAACAAATTATAAACTTCATTACACGATCCGAAAATACTCTAGTCCTTTCTTGATTCTGTTGAATTGTCGTTTGGTAGAATTTGGAAATAAAGAAGCACGAGGTTTAAAACAAATTACGCCTGAAACTAACACAATTACCAGCGCCGCAAATTAAGATAATAATAGCGAGTCAGGACAAAACACTGAGTTCTTACTGCCATCATACGGCAGTAACAGTAGTATTAAACAATACGTTTAAATGTGGTCATATAAAGAACAAAACTTATATTTTAGTTTTGTGAAAGATTTTATTTCTGTCTCGGTTAATACGCCACCCACCTAACGGCGCCATTGTACGTGTCTGTACAACATCATGTTACTTTGAAATTGTACTGGACAAAACTGCTAAGAAATATAACTAATTTCTATCTTTACTACCAAAAGAGTATCATTTGTTAAGACTTTATACTAATTCTCAGCAATCATTAAAGTTTGATTTTGATCAGCACGGGAAGACTGGACTATATATTCAAGGTGTTTTTGCACATTTGACACGCTTTCCTCGTACAAGACGAGGCAAATCAACTAATGACACTGAAGTGCAGTGAAGCAAACCACAAACTTTGATAACACTCTTGCTCGCAATACAAAAGTTCGATGACCCATGACTTGATAAAGATATTTATTTAAAAACTGCGCTCATGTGACAACAATTTTTTCTCGCATAATGTAACATCGAAATTTTGAAAACAAGGATTTGTAAAACAGGAACAAAATGTCACCGAAAAATAAATGCGGTTGCGCACTATATCCACATTACTTTTCATTTACAAACCGAAAAGATACAAATATTGCTTATTTTAATACAATGGACGTGACGTCAAAAAGTTTTCGTCAAGCTTCCTTTTAAGAAAACGGGTTTGGGGAAGTAAACAGTCTCTGTTCATCGTTAAACGTCTCAATCGACTAGCAGGTAAAAAATTCCACTCATATTAATCGTCATGTAGGTGCACGTGATGCATTGTCTGATGAATGAAACAAAACGATCGGTTGAGAGGATGCTCCACCTATCGCTTAATAATAGAATAAATACGCGGATATTTGCCCCGTCACGTGACTTAAATTTCCACAGTGCTGTTTGCAGAACAAAGCATTCAAAACTTTGCAAAAAATGCTTCTTCATCCTTGATTTCATTAAGCCTATATGTGCCAACACGATATTTCGTGATTTTATGTACTGTATATTAGTGCTGCGGTGGTACGCGACTCACGAAAACGCTTTTATTTGTCTATCGTAATCAGAATATGAGCTACACTGTGTACCAGCTATGGAGCTACGGCAGTTTACCACATATATTTGACATAAAATGACATGCAAATAATAAACCACATACAAATACGGTACTCGTCGTCACTCTCAACGAAAGAAATGCAAATACGATGCTAAAATAGTATAAATTTGTGAATGTGAGAAAAATTGCAATGTCAATGTGTCTCGTTTATTTACACAATGCATCGTCACAATATTTGAAAGAAAGCTGCTTTTCCCTTACTGCATGAAGAAGAACGTCACATTTAACAGAAAAGTTTTGATGTTTTTCTCTGCAGGTTTTGCATCGACTTTGAATTGTTAAACCCAGCATGTGATTAAGTCCGTCAAGCGTGCCAATGGAGGCAGGCCAGCTGAACTTCTGGTATCGTGAAGAAAATGGCTTCAACATCATTTTGATCATATGTTCTGAACCTTTTTGTTCTTGTTTACTCTTTGACTGTTTTTATAAATAAAGTTCACTTTCATATTTGTTCCATCCAAAGTATATGGCAAATGGTAACCATATCTAAACGCGCACGATCTTTGACACGCATATGAGAGCAAGCGCATTCGTGGTTTGGAGAATATCAGCTTTTTAGCATATTAATCTGCAATAAAATATACAATCAAAAAAATCACCAGCGTGTTTTGTTCTCGTGATACCTACTCAGTATTTACGCGTACCATTTGCAACTTGACTTCAGTTTCCTTTAGCATGCCAAAGTCTAGATTGATTTTTCTTAGTTGTTTGTTTGTTTAATTTAATCTTTTGTGGGACACTGGGTCATATGTGACCCATAAATATTTTTTCAAATAAAATCCAACTAGGTGAAATTTATAGCAGTTTATTATTTGGATGAAATCTAAAAGGTTCTTATTTTGAAATAAAAAAGTTTTCGGTCACTTTCGAAGCGTTTGATCATATTTTTAGGGAGAATGAACTGATGATTTTTCGTGACTCTGAATGGTGTGGTGTTGAGCTGTTTCAGTGAAAGAAAATGATTGATTTTCAAAATGTTTTGAGTTCAGTTTATATGACTTCGTGTCTGACATGCATTTTATATCTTTACCAAGCTATTTTATTGATCTTATTCTCAGAACAAAGGTCAAAATCACAATGGGTCATATATGACCCAGTGGCCCTCAAAGGTAAATGATGATGATAGTGAGATTGGCTACCACTACAAACTGGAATGCATTGCAACCTGGTAGAAAAAGCAGCTAACAGCCTACTTCTACTGTAGACTCTTTGGAAAATATGTAATTGGTACAATAGCACGCGTTCGTTATGTATTGGTACATTTATGTACCATGAGGTGCATTACTGATAGACAAAGTAGTACATATGTGTACCACTGCATATTGGGTTTGGTATAGATTTGGCCCAATACGTGTACCAACCATGAGTTGTTATGTGGGTGATGGGGTGTACATATTTGTCCTACGCATTTTATCACATGTACAAGTTGCTTAGTGGTGCACAGAGCTGCTCACCTGCTATCGTGACTGGAGCCCAGTTAAACATTTGTTTCATGTTATATTTATAGGCATGTTGCTAACTACATTGGTTTCTTTGCTTTATCTTCAGCATACCCTATTCCGCAAATGAGTTAGCTTGTTTACAACAAATTTTTCCAGTTGAGTTAACGGGATGATGGGATAATAATATATCTGGAACCGAGATCTAGCCTCGGATTATAATGTAATTCTCAACAAAAAGCAAATAATACCTCACCCACCATATGGCAGCACCAGAAAAACTAACATTGGTTTTATTTAAACACACGATCCGCTACAACTACATTTGGGTGTAAGTCCAGGTTTCAACTAACGGGGATTTCTAACCAAGATCACTGTATAAGCAAATCTCGTCATTTAACTGTGCGATTTATATTAAAAAAACGGTGTGACCTCTTGGTTGATTATTGATAGAGTTGGGATTGATTGCGTTTTGAAGTAGTTTGCAAGATTTAAGTGATAATTTGCTAAATTAGTCAATGAGACATTCACACTATTGCATATCAATTATTGTAATGATGGGAGAGTAATCCATTGACAACTATTATCTAACCTCATTTATTACATCACATAGTAATCAGCGCGCTTTGGTGACCAAGTATTAAAACATTATGTTAATAAAAGATCGGGATCACATGCCATGATAACTTGTGTGTGTTGTGATTTCAAATCTCACTCATAGTCAGCTTATGCTGATGTTGTCGTATTATAGTGACGTATTGACTCATTTTCATTGGGGCTAACATCGTAATCGAGGGATAGATCTCGGTTCTCGATGGATTATTCTGCCATCATCCAATTAAGTAGTATAATCTTTGTGATGGTGTATCTCAAAATCCCTTACTTCTTTACTAAGGCTTGATAGTCTCGCTGGCTAATCTGGCAAATTTCAGTAAAATCTCACATAGTTAACTTAAGGGGTGAACATGAAAACTGTATGCTTTAAAATGAATTTTTAGGGCTGTTGCCACCGCAAATCTCTTAATTGTCGTTGAAGTGAATGAATTTTCCAAGAGGAAATCTCTCTCGTTTCAATGTTGCTGGAAAAAAAAGCAGTTTGAATTGATTTGTTTTTTTTATTGAAAAAAACAAATTGGTGACAGATTTTTTGCGCAATTCCTTGCAGCAATAAGAGGCCAAGATAAACTCTTATTTTTTTTTCGTGAGTGCCAATCTACTGTAAGTACTGCTTAGCATATAAGTTAGCTTGTTGCACTATTATGTTGATCAAAGTATCATCAAAAAAACAGCTCAAAATTAGCAAGAGGATCATCAGTATCTGCAATGTCCACTTTGATGCCAGGATCTCCGATAAAGGGAAACCTTGGACGTAATTATCCCGGTGTTACCCAACCATTATTGCTTGCTGCAGCACCACCAAGAATCGAACTGTGACTAGAACCACCTTCCTCATCACTATCATATGAAGTGTCACCGTCATTTTCAAGGTAGCAAGGATCAAGGTCTCTACTATCGTCACTATCTTTGTCGTCTAAGCTACCCAGGAATAAATCAATATCATCATCTGACAGTTGTCTTCGTTTAGAGTTGGAAGCCACTGATAGACCTAATACCACATTGGATATTTCCAAATCGGGTGAAACTGCTAGAACATGCCATGAAAATTGTTAAAAGTGTGCTAGAGAGGCGAATACGAACACTAGTCAATTTGAATGAAATGCAGTTTGGATTTATACCAGGAAAAGGAACAGTCGATGCGATATTCATTGTGAAGAGAATGCAGAAGAATATCAAAAGAAGGACAAGAAGTTGTAGATGTGTTTTGTTGACATGGAAATATTTTGATAGAGTGCCAAGAAAAGTGATGGAGTGGGCCATGAGAAAGAAAGGTCTATCAGAAGTAATGGTTTGGGCAATTAGGAGTTTGTATGATGGTGCAAAGACAAGAGTGAGGGCAGTATCTGCATATTCACAGGAATTCGAAGTCAAAGTTGGTGTACATCAAGGATCTGTACTGTCGCCACTATTGTTTGCAATAGTGGTGAACGTTATTACAGAAAATGCAACAAGGGCTGTAGTTAATGAATTATTGTATGCAGATGACCTTGTTCGCATGAGCGAAGACATGGAAGACTTAAAGGAAAGGTTTTGGAATTGGAAGGATACACTAGAAAGTAAAGGTTTGAAGGTCAACACCAGAAAAACAAAAGTGATGGTAAGCGGGTCGGAAAGAGAACTGTTCGAAAGCATAATAAAATCCATGTAGAGTTTGTGCCGATAGGCAGATACTTGCAATTTCAACAAGCAGTAATGGGTTTTACCATTTATGTTTGCTATCAAAATGATAGTGATAATTTTGCTGCCTACTGCTGTTTTCACTAAAAAGCATTGCAATATCATTTAACATTATGACCTCACAATGTGGTTTGAGCCATTATTATTAGGATTGCTACTTGCCACTTCTTCGTCATTGTAGGCGAATTAATATGAACTAACGTTTCTGACAGCGTGCATGTTCCTTGGCCCTGGCATAAACGCCGCCATGCAAAAAGCAAACTAACCCAAATGAAACACACACAGTTCAGTTATAGCAGTAGCTGGAGCCGCCATCAGTAATGTCGAGATTAAGAACATCAAGCCGGCTGGCTGCTGCGCTAGCCTCGCGTAAATGCAAAGCAAATTGCTTCATTCAACATTAAAATCATATGTAACTCGACCCCTACATTTTGTTGCAAACGATAAGAAAAGACCATCTTTACCCCATCGTCTTCTTCTTGGGTGATCACCAAGTATTTTGCTTGGAGTAGGCTACATATTAAAATTTGTTGACTTTGAGTCTTTTGAATAATTTGATTAATAATGCCAAAGATCCATGCTACTGAGAAAGAATAAACAAAATGTACCAAAGGACTTAGTTTTTCTAGAAATCGCAATTTTGTGAACTGTAGACACTACAATTTTGTGCGTTTTTGACCGGTAGAATGCATTTCATAAACATTTCGAGACTTCAGTTTTTGATGGATCTATTTGATAACGTCGACAGATAATGCAAAATACTACGCTTGTGAGGAAAAGTAGTCAAAATGTACCAAAGAACTAACTTTGTTTAAGAATTGCAAGTTTGTTAGCTCCAGTAGGATAATTGTAGAACTAAAAATGAAACATCATGTATGGCAACCAATTTTTGATCAGCCATTATAAACTAATCCTTATCCTTGAGTAACTGGAGTCACATATTGCTAGAAAGCAAATTTCCTAAGCTTTCAAAGGATAGTATTGTTAGTACTTTGATAAAACGTTGTTGTATTAAAGTCATCTGTTTTTACTGAGCTCACCAGTTTTGGAAAAGGTAGAAAGTTACACCACAGGTATCAAAGTTTAGTTTCTTCAATATAAAAACTTAATATTAATTGAACATATTATACAATATCGGAATCGCCTTGAAATAACCTTTAATTTGTTCAATAAAGTTTCAATAAATCTTTAGTCATCGACCATTTCATTGTATTCTTTTACAAAGAATAGGTGAAAACTCTAACGTTTTTGTCAACTCTCTTCAGGAGTTATCGCTAGAATGAAGCCTGGTGTTGATGGCAAGGTATTTACACCAGGCTTCAATCAAGCAATAACTCCTAAAGAGAGCTAAACGAAAACGTCAGAGTTTTCACCTTTTATTTGTAATAGAGTACAATGAAATGGTCGATGACCAAAACTTTATTAAAAATTTGTACCACTTCTCATATTTTCAATAAAGTTTGAAAATCAGTTTTTTATAAAACTGATTTTGCTAAAAGGTTGCCACTTTTGAAAACATCTTCATATTATGATCTGCGGTAGCGAACATTTGTGTTAATCGTACGAGACATACTATGACGTCATCCAGCCAGTTTAAGCATGCAAGCAAAATAGAGAAAAAGAATGCTTAAAAGGCAGGGAGTGCTTAAAAAAAAAATTGCTTGTGGCATAATCAAATAAACATTAACCATATTAACCCTAGGATGCACACCCAGGGTCAATTTGACCCTGCTCATCACTTTTTTAAAAATATTTTTTCACATGAATAAATTCACTGCCCTGGGTTCCCTGACATCTTCAATCAACTCTTTTCACACGTATTCTAAATGTGCTTGTTCCATGATCGTGCTTGAGATTTGAGAGATAGGGTGTTTTTCGCCACTACCCCAAGAATGCAGGACCAGGGTCAAATTGACCCTAGTGCATTTCATGTGATAAAAGAGCTTAGCTGAGCATTTGGAAAGAGAATCTCCGTCTCCAGCATGATTGTTTGCGGCCCATTGTTTTGTGAGACAATAGTGGTTGTTTGTGTGGTAATAATTGAGCTACCTCAACGATGTAACATTCAAGATTGTATTCTAAACAGGACGTTTAGAAGGTGGTAGAAGCAGGATGTGGCAGAAACAGAATTTTCCAATAAGGTTACATCTTCTAAACTGTGTTTTGCGTGAGCTGTGTCGCTGAAAGTTAGAGAGGTTTATAGATATAACTAGGCAAACTGAAGGAGCCAGAAATAGGTGTAATTCACAAGTTCATTTTTGTAAGTTTAGGTAGCCTGCGCTGACTGGCCATTGGCTAAAGCCTACTTCCAGTTCAAAGGTGTAGAAAGTATAAACGGCAGTTTTGTTCAGATCGTAAGTAGAGTTATTGCAAATAAAATGGCTGAATCTAGCAACTATGCAACAATCTCACTCGATGAGGCAGTTGTGCTTGCACAAGCTGAAGATGGTATTCTGGAAACCGATTCGGAATCAGAAATTTCAGAAGATGATGATGACCCTAGCTTTGTAAATCATGATTCAGACTGGGTGAGTAACTTGGCAGTAGTAAATTTTATACCCATTTTCCTTGATCTATTCAATAAGATTTGTTTGCTTTCGTAAGAATCAAGATCGGAATCCGAAGATGAATCTTCAGAAGAGTCAGAAATCGATGCTCCAGCTGCATTTCAGTCGGAAAGAATGGGGAAAACAGGAACTTATTGGAGTGAAAATCCCCCATCACGGTCACAAACAAGATCTTTCAATCTTTTGAGACAACGGCCTGGTCCTGTAAGAGGTTCCAGAATTGCAACACCACGAGATGCTTTTGAATTTTTGATAACACGTGACATCATTGATGAAGTAATCCAATGCACTAATTTAGAAGGTCGTCGAGTAGCTGCAGCAAGAGGAAAAGAGTGGAAAAAAATTGACTATGAGGAATTTGTGGCCTTTATTGGACTGACTCTGCTGGCAGGCGTAGAAAAAAATTGGGATGTTGCCGTGAGAGAACTCTTTTCAGATCCACTTCAAAACCCTATGTATAGAGCCACGATGGCGGTTCGAAGATACGAAGATATTCGGAGGCTGCTTCGATTTGATGATAAACGGACCAGGGCTGAAAGGTTAAAAACTGATCACATGGCTGCATTTAGGCACATATGGGAGTTGTTCTTGAGCAATTGTAGAAAAACATTTATCCCTAGTGAATGTGTGACAATTGATGAACAACTTATACCATTTAGAGGGAGGTGCAAGTTCAAACAATACATGCCGAGCAAGCCCGCAAAATATGGAATAAAGATATTTTGGTTGTGTGATTCGTTCATGCCGTTCGCAATTGATGGCATTATCTACTTGGGTAAACAACCAGGAGAAGCAATTCAGAAAAATTTGGGAGAAAACATTGTCCTTCGGCTCAGCTCCGGAATATAACAATCAGGTAATCATAAGCTTGCAACTGTAAACTAGCAATGTATCTTTCACTTGCAGCAGTGTTTATAATTTTTACCATTATTTTGTTCTTGTACTTAGTTTGTATTTTCGGTATTTTTGTAGGTCGCAATATTACCATGGACAACTTTTTCACAACCGTACCTTTGGCTGAAAAACTTCTGAAGGAAAACCTAACTATCGTGGGAACTCTCCGTAAATGCAAACGAGACATACCAGCTATCATGAAGCCATCCAAGTCAAGAGAAGTACATAGCTCAGAGTTCGGATTCAACAACAACTTGACCATGGTAAGCTACTGCCCCAAAAAGGCAAAAGCGGTTATCCTCCTCAGTTCAATGCACAGCGACAAATCTGCGGATGGCGGTGAAAAGAAAAAACCACAAATCATTCTTTATTACAACCAGACTAAAGGAGGCGTGGATACTGTAGATCAGATGGTAAGAAATTATTCTTGCAAAAGGATGACACGGAGGTGGCCAACAGTTCTCTGGCATAACATGCTGGACATCGCCGCCCTGAATGCTTTAACGATATTCAAAGCACTGCAACCTAATTACATGTCGGGCGTGACCCATGTGAGGAGACTGTTCATCAAAGATCTCACGAAACAACTTGTGATGCCGTTCATGATAAGGCGCCAAGCTACACCATCGCTCCAGAAACCAATCAAAGAGGCAATGAAGAGGTGTGGCTTGACCTTCAACTATTCAAACCCGGTGCAACAGCAGCAAGCCCCTGCTTCTAAGCGTAAAAGATGCCACATTTGCCTTTACTCAAAAGATCGAAAAGTACAATGCTACTGCTCACAATGTCATGAGGCTGTCTGCACGGAGCACAGCACCACTCTGGTGACTTGCATAAAATGCAAAGCAGAATGAGAAAAGTAGTGCACTGTTACACCTTTGTGTTTGTGTTACCTCGTTCACTACCATGTTGTCATTTCATGTTGTTATTGTTCAATAAACCAACTAAAATCGGTTCTGTGATCTTTTATTGTGTTATTTACGTCATATTATAGAACATTGTTGCTAACTTCCAGCAAAAATGCATTAGGGTCAATTTGACCCTGGTCGTGAAAAGTAAGAAACCGAAAAGGTCGTGCATCCTAGGGTTAAGGCCGGGATTTTTTTGCTTTCAATGTCCGGGGGGGGGGGGGTCGATTCGACCCTACACTTTGGCAGCAAATAACTTTTAAACTGCTTACAATAACAATTCGGTATTTGCTCAGATAGATGCAAAATTTATTTTTCAATCTAATTATATACTTTTGGTTATGATCAGATTACTAGCGTTCAAGTTATTGCAAATCAAATGCACAGCAGTAGTTTTTAGATTTTTGGCTGAATTTAAAATAAAGAAACGGCCGGCGAATTTTCTTTTTTCGTAGTGTTTACTTTTCCACGTTGTAGCTTTGCGATCGCCTAGGCGAAATTTATCAATGTCAGCTTCCAGGTAAAAAGTTCAACAACTTATCATCAATTTGCCATTTCGCTTTTTACGAGAAAGTTACCAGCCATGATGTTTGTATAACATTTCTTATGTTGGGCTACTTGCCATATGCCATATCTCCAGCTAGATTTTTGTGATTTGAATTGACTGTTTGTAAATGTGAAGCAGGGTGTGAAATAGCATTTCAACGACAAAAATTTCATAGCTTTATGAAATTATTACTCTTCATTTATACAAAAAATACAAGCTATCCTTGTTCATCACAGATATATATTTTTATTGATCAAGACATAAATCTCATTCAAAATAAGGAATGCTCACGAATCATCGGACTTTTTTATTCTTTCCTCTCCCTTATACGACGCAATACGACGTTTTTGTAAGCCTCTCCCATTTTTATGTGCAGACTTGATGATTAGAATTTTTTAGCATTTTCAAATTAATTTAAATTTGGAATTAGAACACTAATGTTTTTCTCAAATTAGGGTAGAATAAAATGAGAGCTTTTCTGATTACCACAAATTAAGTGGAATCGGAATTAAAATTAGAGCTTTCCAGTTTTTCTGAAATTAGTTTGAAATTTTAATTACCAAGCATATTTTGATGCCATTTGAACATCTTCGCAAAACCACTTTGTATTTGCGACAATTCTAAGGCTTTTTCATTTTTGCCACCAAATCATTGTGAAGACCTTTTTTCTTTTTGGAGATCACCTAATTTCGATTTTGATTTTCGGCCAAACTTTTCGCAAATAATAAAAAAAGGTTTTTGTCATTTTTCAGATTCGACTCTTTGTTCATGAACTTTTCTAAAATTAGATTAGAATTGAAATTAGGGATTTTTTAAATTACACTACAATAAGAGACTTTTAGTGTTTTTTTTAAATCAGAATTAGCAACTTTTTGCTTTAATTTACCGAATTAACCAGCTAGAATTAATCAGTTGTGCAAGTCTGCGTATGTGAAGAGTTGCATAAAAAAGTACTCAAGCAAACTTAAGTTTTGGATTTGCTACAAAAATCTGTGACATCGAATAATTGTAAACTTTGATTCTTTTTAATAGCAAGTTTGTCCTATAACGATATGTCTATATAGCCTATCTTTTATCCCTCTCACCATGACAACACCAATACGGCAGTTTTGTTTCCCTCTGGAGGTGTTATATGATATTTATATGGTCCTTACAATTTTATATTCCACCGGAATTAATTATAATGTCACCAATTTGAGCTTTATCATCGCAACTTGTGCTTTGAGGCGTTAGTGACTTTAGAGCTATTAATTAAAAAATTTTTTGCAATTAACAGAATACATAACAAATGTGAAACGAAATAGGCTATTTCTGGATTAGCTAGTGTATTGCAGTCATGATGATTCTGCTAATAATTTATCGTTTAATATGAAAATACGGGAACAGTACATTGAAATTACGGATAATATCAACAATACATATATCACCGTCAAAAGCAGCAATACACTTGTCTGCGTGTGTATGTGACGAATCTTATGAAAAAAGTCCTCAAGCAAACTTAAGTTTTGGATTTGCTACAAATAGCCTGTTTCATCAAACAATTGTAAACTTTAATTCGTTTTATCATCAAGTTTGTGCTACAACAATAGGCCTACGTAGGCTATCTTTTATCCTCTCCCCCATAATAACACCAATACGGAAGTTTTGTTTCCCTCTGAAGGCGTCATGTGATATTTATACGGTTCTTACAATTTTATAGTCACCGGAAGCTAAAGAGGCTGTGCTTTCAATTTGTCGTTTTTTCGTCAGATACTTCATTCAAAATTTTACTTAACACTTCTTCAGGTCATACATTGACATGAGCTATTTTTTACTACTTTTGTTTGCAACATTTGTATGCCTGAAAGAAGAAAATTATTCGTTAAATATCATGTAATCAGGGTTACCATCTGCCTACACCAAAAAATAAGCACGCTGCTGTGCAATGACGTAATAGATTACCACTCCTAAAAATTTTGTATAAAAAAAAATAATATTAGTATCACCTGGTATGAATTTTTCCTAGCGATTAACAAATTGAAAAAATTTTAAATACTAGATTTAACGGAAATTGAGTATTTTTATACAAGCAAGATCTATTTATTGATTTAAAAGCCAAATCATAAATATTTATTGCTACTAAGAATTTGCTTAAGCAGTTTTTGATTTTTGGAAATGACTTCGCGCATCTAGGAGCAACTGAAGTCTAAATTCACTCGAACTTGTAACAGTGATTTGACAGTTTTTTCACTTAGACGATTTCTTTCCTTACTCCATTGCGTTGGGACAAGAGAAAATACTCATTCCACGAATAGGTTGCTGACCGGAGTAGAGAAAGCACTAGCAACTAATTTCTATAAAACCGGTAGAGAATCATTTTCAGAAAAAAGTTTCATCCACTTCGTCTCTGGGCTATCTTCATTGAATGTCTCATCAGGAATATTTTCAAGCATATCATTGAGAGACGAACCTTCGTCAAACAGCTATCTGCCATCGCTACCTCGGGATTGACCTATTTCGCCATTTCTTTTACTTCTTTATATGTAACTGACCGATTTCTCAGCAGTGTCCAGGCGACGTTGGCTGGATGCTTATCTGGTCGATACCATTTGTCAATGTATTCTAGAGTCACTTCATAAAATTCTTTGAAGCTTGATTTTAGCACCTCAGCACAGTCACTGTCAATTCCTTTTAATAATTCATCTGTTTTTGCTCCATAAAATTCTGAATTACGACGCTGAAAAAAGGCCGTCTTGAATGATTTAAAGATGCCAGCCAGTTCCGGAAATAATGCACTAGTGCTCTGTAACAGAAATAGCGGCTTTTTGAAAACCGACAAAGCACTATGAAGAAACGACACGATAACAAGCGACTCTTCTGATCTGAAAAAATTCTCAAGAATCCGTGGTGGAACCGTAGGGAGAGAAAGTGTTGCGTTAGTGCTTCCCAAAGCTCTATCATCTTTTCAAGCACATTACCTAATGTAGTCCAACGTGTTGGCGTGTTAGTGAGAAGTGCAGTGCACTGAGCTTCAAGCTGTGCGCAAAATTGTTTAAGATTTTGTACTCTACTAGTTTGACTCTTGAAGTGACTGCAGATTTTCAAAACTATTGTTTCAATGTCTACGGTAAGTTTTTCAGCTCCCTTTTCAGCTGCATTATGTAAAATATGTGCAGGACAACCAATTGGAATTAAACGTGCACTGGTTTTTTCTTGCAGGCGATTGAAAACGTTGTTTTTTCCTGTTTGTTGCCAACCCCCAAAGTTTGCTGGTGCATTGTCAGCACAAAAAGAAGTTATATTTTCAAGCTTGAGCCCATTTTCCTCAATAGAAGAACAGATGAAGTACATTATCTGTTGTGATGTTTCACATGGCATTGACTGCAGATCGAGAATTTGCACTCGCACTCCAACCTTGGCGCTGAAAAATCTGACAACCAAGGGAAAAAGTTTCACTTCGTTGTGATTAGAAGCATCTATCGATATTGAAAATGGGTTTTCTCCAAGTTCTAATAATAATGATTTCTGGGCAAATGGAGCAAGCACACCAGTGATAATGGATGCTGTTTTTGTTCTGGCACTTGTGAATTTTTTCGCTTTGTCAGAATCGCCTTTATGAGATGTGTAGTGCAATCATTAAAAAGAAATGATTGCTGATGCTTGGCAGTATGAAATACCCAAGCCACCCCTGCTGCAGCCACCTTGTAATCGAGGTTATTTGGTGAAGTTCTGCTCGTAAAAAAATTCTTCATTGATTGGTTTGATGCAATACTCCTAGCATTATTTTTGTGTCTTGTGATAGCATTGTGTGCACTAATAGCTGTTTTTCACATGGCCTCAAGGTTGATTTCACTATCGCAATAGCAGCAGTGAGCATAGCTCTTGCCTTTTCAGCTTTGCTTTACATTAGCAAATTCTTTTTCATAATCATCACGAAATACATGCTTACGCTTACTCATTTTTCTAAAGTACGTCTAAAAATTATACGAATTAACTTTAATAAATGCTGTCACGCTTATATGATATCAGGTCGTACACGAAAGTTGTTGATTGTAAACCTGAGACGACTCAAATTACCACCCTCTATGATAATTACAGATACTTTAATACATTTATCAAAATTTCTTTAAGCTACTAGGCTTGCTTACAATATTATTTACGCAAGCCTATCTACTCTAACTATTCCCTTCTAATCTTAATCTTTCTGCTCTTCGTAATTTTTACTACCATGAGCCTGCCTGCCTACTACTCTACTCTCGCCAACAAAGCCTACTGTTCTCGCTAACTAAAACTTACGTAACAATAACAAAAAGAACGCATGAGTAAAGTCATCGCAATTGCACAAAATTAAAGAAACTACGGCAACATTTCCTGAATTACGTGATAGTAGACGATTGTTGCGTGTGCTAGCCAAGTAATAAAGAAGTCTATATGCAAAACAAAGCTTAATAAGCAAACGAATTATGCAAAACCTAGATTTATTAATCTATACTCTAGAAAATAAGCACGGCAATCGAAAATAAGCACATTTCTTAGAAATAAGCGCATTTATATTTTGTAAGACATTGCTCTTGAAAATAAGCACAAATCTTAGAAATAAGCACAATATGGCAACCCTGCTTATAATCATCACTATCTTATACACCGGCAGAATATTTAAATTTTAGTGGAAACGAGCAATTTGAACATTTCAAACATAAAACTAAAATATAGTGGCTGCATTCCCAATGTCATAAGAAACTTTTGATTTCTTAACTATTCCTGTATTGAAGTAAAACAATTCGAAACTTAACTTATCGAACGTAACATGAACGTAGTTTGGAAAAGGGGTGGGCAAACTATGAACCGCGGGCCGCATGCGGCCCGCGAGAGCATTTTGTGTGGCCTTCGAAACTTATACAAACTTCCATGAATTTAATTCAATAAGAAAGGGTTGGCCGCACTTGCCGTAATGAAGAGCCAAAAACGATAGAAGCCATCATTGAAAGAGCCGCTACGCAATTCTTAGTTTGAACTGACGTATCTTCCGTCCAAATAAAGAGTGATGATCTTTGTTTTTGGACGCCATTATTATCAAAGCCCTGTAATACGTCTTTACAAGAAGTTATTGCAAAATTTTAAGCTATTGCAAGTTCTTGCATTGCATACAGCTGTTACAAGATTTTACGCATTGACCCTCGGCGAATTCTTGAATGGTCGATGCGGCCCTCGGCTAACTCTTGAATGGTCAATGCTACCCTCCGACTAAAAAGTTTGCCCATCTCTGGTTTAAAAGAATGGAAATGACAAGACAATATTTGAGTCAGCATTCAATCTTATAATGTTGTGATAGTTGACGCAAGCTGTAGTTTGAACTTAAAATGTCAACTTCAATGTAATTCTGCTTGGCTATGCAGCAGGCAACGTAACGCTTTTGCCAGAGGCGTCTTTATAAAAGTGGATAAAAGAACACAGAAAAAAGTCTTCATTTGCTTTTGGAAGTGTGTAGATGTAGAATACAAATACATTGCTTTTGTCACGCGGTCAACAGAAAAAAATTTTGGTGTTGGTCATAAACTCAGGAGATGTTCCACAGTTCTTTCTCCCCTTAAAAAAAATTTAATTTTGTGATTCACGATTGGTTCCTTGCGTTTTGAATTTGTATTTGCTGATAAAAATTCAGTATTCAATTAATTACTAACAGCTAACTCGTAAAGCAACGGAAATCAAGTTTTGTAAAACTCCTAAATTAAATTTTGCTGTCTGTCGCCCCTGCGTCCCTTAACCCTAGAACTCCCAAAGGGGTCAATTGACCCTTTTTGCTTTATTTTTTCTAAAATAAACAAAACATAGATAACATAGGAGGTTGAGATTTTATGACTTTTCTTTATTTGGGTTATTACACACTCCAATTGAATAACACAAAAATTCGACGAAAAAACAGTGCATTTATATCCAGTTTTACGCCAACTACCAAAGGGGTCAATTGACCCTCACGGCTACTTTCTTGCACAAAACTCCCAAAAAGTTTATTCTTGTTCCAGATTGATGCAGTCTTTGCACATTGGTGTTGAGCATGTGCCGCAAACATAGCGAGAGCAGTTTCCACACTTCGTGCGAGTTTTGTTAGAATTGCAAATACTGCACTTCGTTCTTTTAGTCGGTGGTAAATCTTCATCAGCTCTATCGCGAATTCGTTTGAATCGAAGCAAATGGGGCATTTCATGCCGGCGACTCCGTTCTGAAGCACAAAGCTCTTCTCCCAACTTGATTAAAAATTGACGTCGATTTTGGGCAGACAAGGTAATATCCTTACATATCAAGTACGTATTTAGTGACACAATATTCAGCAAATTGAAAAATGCTGCCAAAGGCCATCTCCTAGATGAAGCTTTACTAGAATATGACCGAAGCATTTCATCTGCAGTGTCAACTCCACCTTTGTTTTTGTTGTAGTCCAAAATTGCTTTTGGCTTTCTCTTCTCCCCCTCATGAACTTCTACTGTCTTATGTTCAGAGGAAAGCAAGAATACTACCTTGTTTTTCTTTGCTTTGTAGCTGAGTATCATGATGCTCTCTGGTGGCAATGTAAAGAAAAAATTGGATGAATAAAGAGCAGCATCTTTTTCAAAGCGGATTTCATTCGGAATTTCTCTTCGATGTCCTCTGATGGTATCCACTATTGTTGTATGTTGTTGCAAAAGTGTTTTTGCAAGAGACAAGGATGTAAAAAAATTGTCACAAGTTACATTCAGACCTGCATTTTGGTAAGGCTCCAATAACGATAATGTCACAAATTCACCAAGCCCAGTCGAAGCCCGATCTTCTTCTTTGCCGACGTAAGGGAAAGCTCGTAAAACGTAGTACGTTGCGGCATCACAGAGCATCCAGAATTTTATCCCAAATTTTGCTGGTTTTTGGGGTATATACTGAATAAACGGACACCTAAAAATCAAATAGCATCATAAAAATTGTTTTCGTATATAAAAAAGACATTTGTATAAAGATTGTCACTGGATATTTCAAGTTGTTTTTGTCAATAAATTAAAATGAATGACTATGCGGAGATGATAATAATAATAATAATAATAAATATTGTTTATCAAAAATACGGACTAACCTCGATCGACATGGAAAAAGTTGCTCATCTACTGTTACATCAGCATGAGGAAAATACGGCTTCTGGCAATTATCCATCACTGAATTCCATAATTGTCGAATTGCAGCAAACTTGTCTATTCTTCGGCGAATTGGTCTGGAATTTTTATCATCAAATCGAATGTATCTAAGAATAGATTGAAACTTATTTCTTGACATTGTTTCACGAAAGATGGGTCGTCCATGATCTGATTCCCAAAAGCTTGATAGTGGCTCGCTTCTTCCTTTGAATACCCCACGCAGAAGACAAAACCCAAAAAATGCATCTAATTCTTGCTTAGAGATAGAAAATGTAGTATTTCCCTGCCTAAGAGCTTCAGCCTTTGTGAACCGTAAAATGCATTCGAAGTTTTGGTGACCCCACAGTTCTTTGAAAACATCCAGCGCCGTATCAACTCTATCAAGAATAAATTGTTTTGTTCCTGGTCTGGTTCGAATAATGTTACGCCTGCTGGTTCTGCCATTGGCATTCGCCGGTCGATTTTCCCAAGAAGTTCCGTTCCTGCTCAATATACTTTCGCTGTTACTGTTTGGTGGGTGAAGATTTTCGTTTTCCAGAGATTCATTTTCAGCACACTCATCCTCATCATCTTGAGAGCTGTTCTCCTGTTCTGTTATAATAAAGTTGCTTTCATCAAAATCTTCTTCGTCAGAATCAACATCTGCTGCAAGCAATGTCAAAACTTCTCTAGGGTCATAAGTTTTGCCAACTTGAAATATATTCGACATGCTGGCCTTGGTTATGCTGCAACAGTTTCTAAAAGCTAAAGGAATATCAATTTATGTTCAAATTTGACTAGGTTATTCTTTATGCCAATTTTTACAAAGGTTATTGTTTAGCTTATACGCCTATCTCTACCAACATGGTCTAACCTAAAATGAATGAATACTGCCACAATGCTACACAATAGCTTTTGACATGGTCGATGCGAGTTTACTACTTTGTGACAACCCTGATCGCTATCTTTCCTGTTTTATCTGAGATTCAATTGTCTTATCTGAGAATCAATCTGTAGCACTTCCAGCAGGTAATTGCAAGCATCTTATTCTGTTTTTCAGTAATTCTTTTCCCTGAGTACGACCTATAGCCAAAAGCACGGCTTACAAACCTTCTTTTAATAACTTTTTTTTCAATAAGATGTCAACTAGCAATTCCGTCTAAAGGGCTAATTAAATACCGTTTTATCACGCAATTGAATTCCTTTGTTACAAACAGATTTCAGATACCATTAAATCAGGATTATTTCAAAAACAAAGTGTACAGGAAATTGTTTTCAAGCAATATTAAGTGCTAGGGTCAATTGACCCCTTTGGTAGTTTTTGAAGAAAAAATATCCGGTATTTCTAGGGTTAATCTACCACTGCATATTTTCCATCCAATAAAGAATGCAAGTGCGCTCGTTGCTTTCCCACCAACCAATCCCCAATTTTAATTGGCAGCAACATTACAAATCATTATGAAAAGCGCAAACTATATTATCACGCCGCCAAATTTATTTTCTGGCTTTGCGTTTGAAAGCAATTCTTTTAGCTTTGTTGCATTTGTCAAGTATCAAAATTAAGAAATATTTGCTTGTATTACTTTATCGGTAAGTTATGGCCTAGCGTCAAGAAGATATTATTTATTTAACTAAAAGTTACAAAATAGCAGTCTATCTGAAAATACTTTGATGTTTTTGGCTTGTCAAATTAGGAGTTGCTATTCACAGCGAAAAGGTTTTGAGAAGAAAGATTTCTGAGAAACCGTACAAGTTTTACAGTCAGTGCGTCACTCCAAACAAGTTCTGCGGTTTACGTAGCTCGTCACGGTTTTGCGTGTGCGCTCTTTCTCCTTTTTTTGTTTATTATACAAAAGCAATCGATGAAGAAATTTGCCCGAGTGGGTTTCGAAATTGCTATGTTTAAGTCAAAGCTACAAAGAATATCTTTGTCAGTTTATGACCAACCAAAAGCCAGATAAATTTTAGGAAAAGTCAAAAAATTTCAAACATTTATCTCAAGCGGTCACTAAGTTACAACAGTTTTGATTTGCTGTGAGTCGAATCGACCCCCCCCCCCCCCCGGGCCAAATAAGGTTAATTGTTGTAAAATTGTTTTTATCAAATGCAGCTTATTAATATTTCCTAAAAGAACGTTTAGTCGCGTTTCTGCAATAAGTACTTTTTAAAAAAAAAACAAAAAACAGATTGTTCAATGCATCGTTGATTGTAACGTCATTTTAGACCCAAAACAAGGAAGAGTTAAAACAGACTCACAGAATTGCGCTTTATATATTAGATTAATATATTAGCCTTATATATTCTAGAGGGGTTTGTTGTATCCAAACTTCAAAGAAAAGATAGCTGAAACTCATCTTTAATTTTTTGCGTCAGCAATTCGATCTAAACATTTTTACTCCAAAATGGCTCAGGATTGGGATTCGGTCGAAGACATTTGTTGAGTTTGGTCATTGCTCTCCGTTCCCTGGCTACGCATTTGGCCAGGGGATGGATGAGAAGTGTCATTTCTATAGACCTGGCTTTAACCAATGTATTTCAACGATACGTATCATTTCTGCCATAGCACCCTAGTTAATGCTAAACTGATGCGCTTTTTGTGTGATAGAAAACTATCAAAATTTGTTTGCATTCATCGCTACCTTCTTGCAGTTTCTAAATTATATACGAAAAATGCTTCGCTGTTTGGATTCCATTTATTGTTGGGCTTTGTAAGATAAGTTGGTAAGATAATCCCATATCCCTAATCAAATATCAATTTTCACAAAGCTTTGGGTATATTCGCGGTCAGAACTGGACATGAAATTGGTAGAGATGTTCAAAGCTAGCTGATTACAGTTCAGCCATGAAATGCAGTTTGCTTTTCTTTTTTTTATCTGTAGGCTATCATGATGAGACGTTAAAATTTGTTTTATGCCATATTTAACGACAAGTTGCTAACGCCATCGATCTCTTTGTTTTATCCTCAACGCACCCTATCTGCACATGAGTTAGCTTGTTTACAACATCAAGTTAAACCAGTTTAGTTAATGGGATGACGGGACAATAATGTATCGGGAATTGAGATCTAACTTCAAATTATAGTGTAATCCTCAACAAAAACCAGTTAATGCCTCACCCACCATATGGCAGCATCAGTAAAACTAACTTTGGTGTTATCTGGACCCGCGATCCGCTCCAACTACTATTGGGTGTGAGCCCAGATTTCAGCTAACGAGCATTTCTATCCAAGATCACTCTATAAATTATTCAGCCAACAAATCTCGTCAATTACCCGCGCCAATTTTGTTAATTAAACGGTGAGATCCCGTGATTGATGATTTATAGAGCTGGGATTGATTGCGTTTTGAAGTAAAATGCAAGATTTAAGCAATAACATGCGAGATCAGTCAATGGGACAATCAAACTATTGCATATCAATTATTGTAATAATTCATTGACAACTATTATCTAACCTCATTTATTACATCATCAATAAACATATAATAATCAGCCCGTTTTGGTGGGCGAGTGTTATAACATCTCGTTATTAAAAGCTTGAGATTACACGCCAGGATAACTGGTGCGCACTGTGATTTCAAATCTTACTCATAGCCAGCTTTTGCTGCTGTTATCGTATTGTAGTGACGCATTGACTAATTTTTATTGAGGCTGACATCGTACTTGAGGGATAGATCTCGGTTCTCGATGGATTATTCTGCCATCACCCTAATAATTTATATAATATTCATGATAGTACATCAAAATCCCTTACTAGGGCTTGATGATCTCCCTGGCTGATCTGGCGAATTTCAATTAAATCTTACGCAGTTGAGTTAACAAGTAAACTTGAAAATCGTAAGCTTTGAAATGCGCTTCTTGAGCTGATGCCACCGCAAATCTCTCAAACGAACAAACAAGTATGGAAAATGAGTCATGGCTAGACTAGAGAATACTAGAGAAAATTGACGTCAGGTTGTGAGTGGTACGCGTAAATACTGCAGAACAAAATACGCGTGATATTATCCAGTTTATATTTTATTGCAGAATAATATGCTGGATAGCTGGTTGGACAAAACAGTATTTCTCAATCAATAAATCCGCTGGATCTCACCAGCATTGCTCTCAGCCAACTTCTTTCAAGTCTCTAAAAATAAGTGAAAGTTTATGTACGTGATGCATAGAAAGTTTGCAACTCAACGAATGTAGGAATTTTTCAATTTCTGGCAATAGATTAACATCGGACCGGCCAAATTTATATTTCATCGAATAAAGCTTGGATTCAATCACATTTATATTTTAAAATCTTGATGTCTGCTAAATCTATTAGCCGAAGTATGGGCCAAAGCATAAACGTAGTCAGTCGCAAACAGAAAAACAAAAGGGTCGGGACAAGGCCTGTGATGTAATCGACATTATGATTGATAGCCAATAGGCTTCATCATTATTCCAATGGATATGTCGATGGGAGAACAGTAAACCAATGGTAAAATATTCCCGAAAAATATCAAACTAGCCGAGTTTTGATCACTTGAATTCAAACTCATAAAATCATTCAGATAACAACGAAATGACACCTGTAAGAAAAATAATGAGATAGTAAACTAGAGTTGTACATAAACTAATCCAATTTAGAACCACATCTAATATAACAAAATATAATGGGGACACACAAAATAACACCTCTTCCTATTTACATTAGAACTAGTCGGCTCAGCCGGTTGCACCCACGGGCACTCCATTAGCAATGACGTGTTTAAGAATATCAGGTTCGCCTGTAAAAGCAGGCTTTACCCAATGGTTAGTTGTGAAAACAGTAAAACAGTTAATCTTGTTTTGAGATAGCCAAATTTCGTTCCAAAACAAGACTATCGTGTTTTGAAACGCAATTGATTAAAAAAACAATATGGGGAGTTACGCATACCCATTACATGTCTACCAAGTTTGTCGAGTGCCTGGTAACGTCTTATTTGCCGTGTTCTCAACATAAGCGTCATCAAATTCAACAAACTTTTATCCACTAATTTCAGGAATTACTTGAAAGCGTATCACATTATAATCAGGATAATTTGATCAAACCCACAACTAACAAATATAACATATACTCGAGCCAAAGAAGTTTTATCCAAGGCTTATAATGTCATATCCATGACAAAATCATTCATCTAAAACAACAGATATTTGACGGGAATACAATCGTTTGATGCCGTGCTTCGATGCCAACAAAAAAACGAATGAATAGAACAACAAACCGATAAATCTGCTTTTTTCAGTTCCATCGAAGCGGACCGGCCATTTTATCTTTTTTTGTTTGCAACTAATTAACAATGCACTTTTTTTGCAACGTTTTGCGCGCGTTTCTGACAATAATCTTGCGGCAAGCGAGTCACATGACGGAGCAAACTCTGCGTGATTTTCCTGTTTTGAGCGAAAGGAGGAACAACCCTTGATTTATTCTTATTGTTTATTTACTCATCAAGCAGTGCATCTCGCGCATCTATAAGACAAACTGCTCCAGTTGAGGTTTTCAACATCGAGTCAATAGTGATACTTAATAATGAACTGAGACTATTTATTCTCCAAACCTGCTTTTCTGCTTGGAACCTCGGGTTAATCTCTAATCACTTCAGTTCCGTTTTGAAAAAAAGGGATTGATTTGTATCAAATGAAAAGCAGCAAGCGTAAAGTGCGAGACGCGAACGGTATTGCTTGCTCTGTTACCATGGACAGACTTTTTTCGCATATCAAAATTGCTTGAAAAATGCTATGCTATAACAAACTTGCGGCAATTGTTACATACGCCCATAGAAAAGCGCTCAATTAAATACTTTTGTTTAGTTTTTACAAAAATTCTTTTCACAGCATTTATTGAATTGTTAATCAGTTTGTTATAAATAATGAAGCATATCATTGCATTGGTTTTTCTTGGCTTGGTGGTGTGTGGAATGGCTGAAAGCGACCCGTGTTCCAGGTAATTTAAACTTTGCTTTACACGTATTTTGTCAACTGGAAAGGAAAATTTCACTGCTTTTATTTTTCTTGAAAACAATCGAAAATGCATGAAGTATTTTTCTTTCAAATCTTTTATATCCAAGTTATTAAAGCGTAAAATTTTGTCGGTATGCAAAATTGAACTAACTTACTTTGAAGAAACACAGTATTCGCCATGATCAATTACAATTCAGCCATGTGAGGATCATAAAAGGCCAGTAATGTAATCATGAAGTTTATTGTTCAAAAATTCGAGTGTCTTCACGCAGGAAAGAATTTTGTTTGGCACACATAAAAGCTATCAACCTACTTAGCAATTTGCAAAAACAACCGTATCACTTTATGGAAGTAGAAGACCTCATATATGATGTTTGTTTGCACAATTTGTTTTCTTAATTTTTTAAATAAAGCTGAGCGAGTAGACGCGGTTGCAAACTTGCACGGGAAATATTATAAAGCACAGTTCAAATGCAAGCTTTCACTGTAATTTGTTGAGCTATAGCTGCACTACAGCTGTAGCAGCAGAAGTTAAAAGTTTAATATGCTGTAGCAGTTTCACTATAATTATGCTGGTGCAGTTAAAAGTTTAAAAATGTTGAAAATGCTTTAGTGCCAAAAAACGCATTACATTTTATTGAAACCAATTTATTTTTTAACCGACAACCTAATAGCGGAATTGAGTCCGAGTAATTTTAGTAGAGGAAGAAATGGCGCATTTCGAAGCCTTCTCCCACTGATACATCTCTACAAAAAAATAGGATGCACAGATGTAATCAGAAGTTTTATGGCGTACAAACACCTACCATTTTCTGGCATACTTTTGCATTTTTTTAAACAATCGATGTTTTGTCGCCTATCTCGCTCTTTACCATTGCGTCCCGGTATTTGTTGAAAAAAAAATCATTAAATAATAAGCTGTTTCTTGGGTAATAGCAAACTTAAATTTTGGGAAGAGAAACCCGGATCAAAGCACAGGGGCGCACCCAGGATATGAGCTTTCACAATCTTATTGATCTGATTTTTGTTTAAATAAGCCTAGTTTGGGAATGAAAATTGGCAATGTTAAACAACTATAACCGCTATTTGGGTTAAGTAGCGATTATATGAATTTGGGCTCGCAGAGTCACGCCTGTACGCTGACGTGTCCTTCTCAAACCGACACGTCCCATTAAATTCAAATTAAAAGTTGCAATAAGAAGTGATGCGTGGAAATTATTTGTGCGTAGAAACTAATCATGCGGAACAAAGGAAAACAGAACGAAAAACCAAGAAAATCGAATTTTTATATTTCAGTGCTTTAACAACCACTATGATTTTGTCACAAATTTTCCATACTATTGTGGCAGTTGTTTCTTGGGTTTTCCTAAAATCATACAATTGTTTTTTAATTCTTTCTTTAATGTTCAATTTTCTTTATTCCGTCATTTCTGACATATGCCCTGCAAATGACCCCAGCACAGCAAGGTAGTAATTTAAGGCTATAACAAGTTGTAATAGTGTTTCAAAAGTGGAAAGCTTTTAATTATTTAACAACATGTAAGAAACATTCTACAAGGCTGTGTAAGCGTTTGATCAAAATTCTGTGCCATGTCTTTGTGTGTTTCAGCTTTTATTAATAATGTCAACATCAACTAAATACGAATTATAGGAGCTGGTGTTAGCCTGTTTAAGATATTACTTTAATATTTACTGTTTAAGATATCACTTTAAGATATTATCTGTTTAAGATATTACTGTTTAAGATATTACTTTAAGATATTATATTATAAAGGCACTGGCTTAGCTGGAAATTAAAAGCATAAATCGCATCAAGCTCATTGTAGTGAGCGTGCACCTTATATAGCTTAAATTAACAGCATCAGTTGAAAGGGCCGATGGCGGAGTGGCATAAACCGCATGAAGCAATTCATGTGACCGTCGGTTCAATACCTGAGTCCACCTGACGAGTTCTAATAGGAACGAAACCGGTCGTGGAAGTGGTATTTTGTTCAACTGATTGCAGTTAGCCTATATGCCTTAACATCCATTAATTAAAAGTAATATCAACTAAATAAATATTCTTGACGTTAATCGAAAGCCAAAAAAATCTGCAAATACATTTTTTGCAGCTATATTTTTACAACAGATTTTTAGCCAGACCAACCACAATTATGCTATTTTATACACCGAGCATTTGGAAGCTTCCTGACCAAGAGTAACAATCACATTTACAGCAACGCCCATAGAGTTTGAAAATAAGTTTAGGAAATTTGTATTGAAGCCAGAAACAAGAATCAAGTCATTTTTAAGCCCTAATGAATTGTGTTTCAATCAAAGGATCCAAATTTGTAAGTGCAACTATTGTACAAAGCGCAATTCGCTGAGTGTGCCTGTCTATCTGTTTTAACTGCTCCGAAACTGCTCGGCGTACAAACATCAAACTTGGCAAATTGATTGTCTCTCCGGTGTCATAAAAAGGGTTGGTGACGCCATAATAACATCATAATCAAAGATAATTTCCTTAAAATTTGCATTTCTTGACAAAGGAAAACGTTGTTTAGACGTTGCAAATTCCAATAGTTTTGTACAGTCGTGTTGTAAGCCTGATCGATCTGAACCTTCAACACATATTAATAAAATGCAGCAAAGTTGAACAAATCGACTATTTTTCATATGAAATCTTACAGGAATCACAAAAACTATCAGCGATATCAGCTCAAAAACATGGTCGATTAATTGTACTCTTAAACCATAACCTAATCTTTTGTAATATCATAATTGTAATGGTTTGACTATGGATTAGTTTTCACTTCCTCTAGTGAGGATACAGCAATATGCGCTCAGCCAGAGATTTTAGGTCATGCAAAATGGCATAGGGTTACGAAAATCCCTAAGTAATATGCCAAATACTTACAAGCCTGTTTCGGATATCAGTTATAAGAGAACGGCAATAATTAGTTTTGCTCTCTTCTCACCCACAGCTTTACATTAATACGTACATGTAAGTGGTGAAATAAACAACAGTTTGTGAAGTTATTGGCTCGTTCAACAGTGAGAAACTCCACTCCCTTATTGTATGCTGTAAACAAGAGAAATAAAACGTTCCTAAGGACTTCAAAACTGAGGTAGAAACATAACGGTTATGTGCAGCACTCTCGTATTTTTCTGTTCGATTCCTATGTAAAAGCAATACTTTTGATTTTGAAACGAAAATTGGCTATATCAAAAATACTATTTGTTATTACTGTTCTCAAAACTACGCATTGAGTAAAGCCGGATCAATCGATATTCTTAACCTCGATATTGTTGATGGTGGCCCTGCAATTGCAAAAATTGAACTGCCGGTGCTTTACCTTGGGTTAGTTTGTTCTTATCTGGCTGCGTTTATGCCAGGACCAAACAATATGAGCGCAGTCACAAGCTTACAAATAGGAATACAGTTACGAAAAAGTCGTAAGTAGAGTTTCATACATTTAATAGTTTATTACCGAAAATACATATTAGTCACGATGGCATCTCCTCTTTGCCACAACTTTTAAATTATTCTTCCATGTACTGTGTAAAATGAACGAATAAAACGTTTTGAAATCTTTGGATGTTTCAATTGAGAGAATGCGCAACTCCTAAGAGCGCCTCTGCTGCATTGTTTCTTGGTTGTTTTGTTATTGCTTATCATGTTCACGAGGAGGTTACACCAAGTCGTAAAATATGCATATCATCAAATTATTGATTTGCGTAATCGTGAAACAAAAATCATTACGGCGCCCATTCTAAACTTGGCATTTGTTCTCCTACATTCATTTCAAAGAACAAGCAGAATTTGTGAAACGATAGAGTTTGTAAGACCTACTGGTACTGCAATCGGGAGTAGTGGTATAGAGGCATGGCCCATTAGTACAAACTTATCACTTATCGTATTAAAAATACGATTTAGTTGAAACTGGAGCTGCAGACTGAACCGGTGTTACCAAGCCGAAATAACTGAGCGGTAGCTCTGCTTGGTGACTCCGGTAGAGCCGGCTAGTCCAGAATATAAAGGGCAATTTGTGTGTTTTAATTCCTACGAAACTACTGAACGCACAAAAATCAAAATTTGCACGATTGATTACCGCTTTGGACCAAGTATCGAAAGGGCTTTGGTGACGTCAAAATCAAAGATAATTCTTTTAAAATTTGCTTATCTTAACAGAGGAAATGTGTTTCATGCTCAAACAAAAGCCAGACCCCAACTTACCAACTTCTATAAATTTCACTTGTTTAGCACACTACATGACGTCATTATCAGCCATTAATTGTAAAGTCTGTTTTCTTTATTTACCCAAAAAGCACTGGTCGTAGAAACGCAACTAAATGCTTTCGTGGGTAACATTATCAAGGTGCTTTCGATTAAAACACTGCTACTAAAGGTCAATTAATAATTTAACAACAGATGCTATTTTTGAACACTTTAAGCCTTCTAAGCATGCTTCTTCGCATTTTTTCTGCACGGCTCACATTTGCTCTATGATGTTATAATATTGTTTGGCCTGATCAATCCTTTTGCAATCAAAGATCATCATATAGGTTGATTTTTCAAAAATTGTAAAAGTTTTGCAAAATCAGTTTATTTTGAACTGATCTATGACTTCATTTCTCAACCAATATCCAAAATTCTTAACGAATTGAGGATTATTTCAAGGTAATTCCGATGATGTATAACTAGTACCTTAAATATTGCCTTAAATTAAATAATACTAAAACATTTGAATTATAAAACATTTAGTGTAAAATTTTTACCCCTCTCCGAAAAGCAGTAAAACGAATAATAGCAAGTAAGTTCAATGTATAAAGATAATGATAAGGTGGTAACAATTGGTGCCGTTAAAAAGTTTAGGAAGTTGTTTTTTTTGCATTATGTTAACTCTAATTACTCAGCGTTAAGGATTAGTTTATAATGAATAATCAATAATTGATTGGCATAGATCATTTTCAATTTGTAGTTGAAAAATTTTCCTACTGAACCTAACAAACTTGTAATTTATAAAAAAAGTTAGTTCATTGGTACATTTTGACTACAATTTTCAGAAGCATGGTTGTTTGGCATTATCTATATTTTTAAAAGATTCATCAGAAAATTGTCTCTAAAAACTGTACACTAAACAAAAATCGGTCATACTCCTTCAAAATGAGGAGGCAAAGATGGTCCTGTTTCATTTTTTGCAACGAAATATTGGTGTCGACCAACATAACATTCAAATGTTGGAACAATTTCCTTTTCAATTGAGTAAAGCCTGCACAGATCGCCGATTTGATATTTTCAATCTCGGCATTACTGATGGAGCCCTAATATAGTAACCACTTAACTGTGAGTGCGTCATTTTGGGTTAGTTTGCTCTTTGCATGGCTGTGTTTATGCCAAGACCAAGCAGCATGAGCGCAGCCAGAGGCAATAGCTAATGCATTCGCATGCAGTTACGAAACACTCGCAAGCATTGGACTTCATAATTAATAGCTTAATCCCGAAAATACATATCAATCACCTTGGCGCCCTTCCACAACTTCGATATGCTTTCAAACAATTGTTGAAATTGAGGGCGCTTATGTTGAGAGCACGGCAAATAAGACGTTGCCAGCGATTCGACAAACTTGGTAGACATGTAATGGCTATGCGTAACTCGCCATATCGCTTAATCAATTGCGTTTCAAAAAACGATAGTCTTGTTTTGGAACGAGATTTGGCTATCTCAAAACAAGATTAACTTTTTTACTGTTCTCACATTTAACCATTGGGAAAAGCCGGCTTTTACAGGCGAAACTGATATTTTTACACCCGTCATTGCTAATGGAGTGCCCACGGGCGCAACCGGCTGAGCCGACTAGTTCCAATGCAAAATGAGAGAGATCTCATCTTGTATGTCGCCACTACTTTTGATTTTTGCTAAAGTCGAATGAAAAGTTTATTACTATTTAATCCACAGCCATTAATAATATTTTTATTGATAGCTAATGTTCCATGTTGCCATTGGATATTGGTAAATCTTGTTAAAAGTGTTTATCATGTTTAGATTCTGTTGGCATCCTGAATTCGGTATGGTATGTGGTAGTGATGGTAGATTCTATCGCGCCCCATGTCAATTTGAAGTAGCGCAATGCCGGAATCCGTAAGTATTCTCATGCTTTTAAAATAATCACAAAATCAATTATTAAATGTTTCGATTCTGGGCGATCAAAAATTCAAAGAAAACTCTATTCTCCATGCTTAAATATGATTGATTGTTTGACCTCAAATAATTTAAAGGGTCAAAATACATAAAATTATTCTATTCAACCCAATTTTGTTTCACATCTCAATACATATTGAGATGTGGTATTAAATGACACCGCCATTTAATACCAATTCAGCTAGGGGACAGATGGCCGCCCATTTCGAACCAGTCATGAGTGACTGGTAGCCCAACCACCAACAAGGCGGAATGCCACTAGAAAGTACCCAATAGTCGCCTTTTACAACATGCTGGGTTAGCAACTTTACAATCGTAACCCGGTGAATTACGGGTAGGCCACCTGTCTGCCACATAAATATGGAGGCGTCCCGTTAAGTGTCTTGCCCAAGGACATAACAAACAAGCTTGCCGGCTTGTTCTCTACACTAATCCTTATTTATGCTAAGTGCTAAGCAGGGAAGCTGTCAATACAATATTTAAACGTTTTTTGGTATGACTCGACCTAAGGAATGAACTCCATGTCTACCGACTGCGAAGCGGACGCTCTAACCACTACACTATCGCGCCGGTAGTAATCAAACCTCGGCTAGTTTGATTCGTTTTGGGAATATTTTACCATTGGTTTACTGTTCTCCCATCGACATATCCATTGCAATAAAGATGAAGCCTATTGGCTATCAATTATAATGTCGATTGCATCACAGACATTGTCCCGACCCTTTTGCTTTTCTGTTTGCGACTGGCAACGTTTTTGTTTTGGCCCATACTTCGGCTAATAGATTTAGCAGACATCAAGATTTTAAAGTATAAATGAGATTGAATCCAAGCTTTATTCGATGAAATATAAATTTGGCCGGTCCGGTGTTGATCTTTTGCCAGAAATTAAAACATTCCTACATTGGTTGAGTTGCAAACTTTCTATGCATCACGTACATAAACATTCACTTATTTTTAGAGACTTGAAAGAAGTTGGCTGGGAGCAATGCTGGAGATCCAGAGGATTTATGGATTGAGAAATGCTGTTTTGTCCAACCAGCTATCCAGCATACTGATCTGCATTAAAATATAAACTGGATAATATCACGCGCGTGTTTTGTTCTGATGAAAACTATCCAGTATTTATGCGCACCACTCACAACCTGACATCAATTTTCTCTAGTATTCTCTAGTCTAGCCATGACTCATTTTCCATACTTGTTTGTTCGTTTGAGAGATTGGCGGTGGCATCAGCTCAAGAAACGCATTTCAAAGCTTACGAATTTCAGGTTTACTTGTTAACTAAACTGCGTAAGATTTAACTGAAATTCGCCAGACCAGCCAGGGAGATCATCAAGCCCTAGTAAGGGATTTTGATGTACTATCATAAATATCATAATAATTAATAGGGTAATAGCAGAATAATCCATCGAGAACCGAGATCTATCCCTCAAGTACGATGTCAGCCTCAACAAAAATTAGTCAATGCGTCACTACAATACTGTACGATAACAGCAGCAAAAGCTGGCAATGAGTAAAATTTGAAACCACAGTGCACACCAGTTATCCTGGCGTGTAATCTCAAGCTTTTAATAACGAGATGTTATAACACTCGCCCACCAAAACGGGCTGATTATTATATGTTTATTGATGATGTAATAAATGAGGTTAATAAATCTCACCGTTTAAGTAGTAAAAATAGAAATTAGTTTTATTTCTTAGCAGTTTTGTTCAGTGCCATTTCAAAGTAACATGATGTAATACAGATACGTACAATGGCGCATTTATGTGGGTGGCGTATTAACCGAGACAGAAATAAAATCTTTCAAAAAACTAAAATATAAGTTTTGTTTTTTATTTGACCACATTTAAACGTATTGTTTATTACCTCGTACGATAGTTTTTTGAGTTAGATCGTCAAACTATTGGACATTTGGTTCTTGAGTGCAAAACACTTTTTTATCTCAATCCAGTCCAGGTAATTTTGGGGGACATAGCCATGGAAACGATTATATGGAAGAGTATTTGTTCTTTGTCTCACTCGCCTCTGGTGCTATGTGGGCCTTCTCAAGGCAGAATAAAACAATAAACGATAAAAATGAGTCAAAGAGCATTTACAGAATCTTATCAACAAAAACCAATGATAAGAAGAAGGTCATCATTATCAAATCAAACTAAAAATCTATAATTACTTTTTCCACTTTCAACAAACCTTCAGTTAATCACTGGGGACGTAGTTGGTTTACTAGTTGCTATTTTCATGTAGGGTATTTGATTTAATGTTGTAATTGTTGTGACATGCTTTTAATAGATTTCTGATTGCTAATAGACCGCTTAGTACAAAATCGTCAATGCGCGAAATCACTAGATGACAGAATGGTGATTTTACTTCTACTTGTAGACAAACTTTAATCTAATGAGGTAAAAAATCTACCATAATCAAAGTCAAAGACGTGATCAGCGAAACATTTTTGAGAGCTGGATAGATGGAGAGGGAATTGTTTATGTTATAAATCACATTGGTAGTAATGACCTATATTTATAGACCTCTTGATGATATGGATAAGAGGAAAAAGCATTAAGCAAAGTCTGAGATAAGGTCTATTTCAGAGCAATTGAATGGCTAACCCGGAATTGGTACCGAGATTTTTAAGGATATCGGTAATTGTCAAGTAGTCGAGACTTGATAATTGTCAAGTAGTCAAAACTCGATAACTGTCAAGTAGTCGAGACCAAAATGACTCAATTACCTCTTTGATTTCCCAAGCAAATAGATTCTAGGAACCAGTACAGGCAAAATAGCTTCAAAAAAATCTTCATGTTTGTTTCGTGATCAAAAGTTTAAATGCTTCAGCATGAGGTCAGCAAAACAAAAATTTGCTAAATGTAGCCGTAATTGGTTTGGAGTTGCGCAGTCTTGTTGTATGTCATTAAAGTTCAAACTTAAATCACGATGTTCATTAAAAGTTGTTATCATTTGTATCTTTTTAAGCACAACTTGCTAATTGGTAAGTCAGCCTGCGTAAGGTAAATTGCTGCTAAACGATTTTTAAAAGCATGAAATTATAAAATTACCAACTGCTATTAATCGCAAAAATCAGCTAACAGAAGCCAAATACTGTATTGCGCTCGTTGTTTCCACCTTGCAAGGTTTAGAAAGTACGTGCTACAGGAATTCATTAAGTGATGATCATTATACGTTTTTTTTCGAAACAGACTTTTTTTAACCAATTCAGCAGATTAAAATTCTGAAAGGTTTTCCTCATCAATGCCATAGGCAATTTAAAGGGGCTTTGGGCTCACATTCCAACATCTGTGACAATTATACTTGTTGTTTGTATGAGTCTGAAAGTGACTAGCGAATTAACTTAAGATAATTTATGTTATTGTCTTACTGGGTAGTGCAATATTTATGCTTGTACCTGTGCATTGCTGCGTTGTTTATTTCGCTTTGGTATTTAAGATACTTCAGTTTTTCTCCAATGAGTTGTAGTTACTTTTTGCATCTCAAATAAATAATCTGAAGTTGCTGAGAATTCGTTAAAATTAGATTTCTACAACTAGTAGTTATTTTTAAGTTGTAAAACGCTTTATAAGGTGCCTGCCACATTTACTGCAACATAAAGCACACATACAGTACATACGAATGATAAAACGTGAAAAATAGTATATAGGTCTCAGAAAGCTGACTGCAAACTGTACTTTGTCGGCTACATCAGCAATCCGCTGTCGGTATGCAACAGCGGTCCGAGGTATTTTTTGTTTATCAGCTCTTCATCAGTTCGCCAGCAGCAAACTTACAATTAAACAACAACAATACTCGAATGAAATCCAACCATTAAAAACTCTAAAGGTCACTTTTAGAGCGTTAGAGTAAGATTGAAAAAGTGGCTTTATTGTGAGATTTGGAATATTACTACCAGCATTGGAAATTGTACTAGAGATTTACAGCCTATTAATCTCAATTTTAGTCTTCACAACTGATATGATTTTTCCCTGTTCATGCTTCCCTCTCTATCAAATGCTCCTTTCAACCATTCATTGTAAATTTTTCCACCTGAAAATCAGTGGGCTATGTTAAAAATCGGTGGATTAATGAGCAGTAAAGTAAGCGCAGAAAATCGCTAGTCTTTGATATAAATATGTGCAAAACAAGGCCACTTAATGATAAACATCGCTATCTAAACACCTAGAATTAAATGTTTTTATATTTAGGATGTGATATATAGAAGCTCTGGTTGTTATTTTGATGCGTGGAATCAGAAAGTTTGAAAACATCTGGATAGTGTGATTAACCAATGCATCGTCCCAACAATATTATTGCTCAAAATATTCATTGGCTTTATTTTGATTTGAGATTTGATTTTATCGGAAACAATGCGAACAAGCATGTCACGCTTTTGCAAGCAGTAATAAAAATGAGAGTGGCGAACCTCACTGTAATTTATATTGGAGTGGTGGTTTAATAGAGAGTTTAACGACCGCAAAGGCACAGATTATGCAAATAGTAAATTTGTTGTTCTCTATTCAAAAAACACAACAGTAAAGCCAACCTATTAAAGCCACCCCTACTGGGATATGATATACGTAAGTTTATGTTTGTACGGATGGCAATTAATTGTTTCAAGCAGTGGGCTTCTTTAGCATATTTTCACGCTTCCCTTATTTCTACTCTATTCCCAGGTTTAAATCTTCAGTTACGCCATTGCTTCCACGACCAAACAATTGACATCTTAAAAGATCTTACTTGATGCTTAAAAAAAACGAATCAAAATTAAATTTGTTTTCTGTCAAAAACTGACTGATTATCTCTTGTGCAACAAACTTACTAAACAATAACGGAAAAAGTTTTAAATTTTTAAATGTAATTTTTTGATTTTTTCCTGCCCAATAGATATGATTTTTTGCCAATTATCTCGAAAATAGGAATTTAACTTTTCTGATTGCACGATCTTGTACTTCGTTTCCCCAATAGCAATTAGTTTTTGGAATTGAGTAAAATAGTTTTTGTTGTTACACTTAACCGATCTGGACTCGTTGCATTTGATTTCAAAGTTTTGATTAGATTATATTCTCTAAATAGGTAGAAACTCCATATTCAGCAGATGCATTTGTCTTTCTGTATTTGCTGTCATGTTGCTTGCATTCCATTTCCGCAAATTGTTCAGTTTTCGAGAAATCTCTGAATTGTTTGATATTTTTCCAATAACAAAAATATAAGTAAGTTAGATCACTTTCTAGATGATATTGAATTTTGTATCACAAACTAATGAAGAGTATTGCCGATTCAGGCTGGTAATACCAACAATTTTAGTCCCAAATGACAAAAATGGTTGACAACATGTCAAAAGCCTTATGATTAGATTAGCATCAAAATAAAATGTGACTACGTTACTAAAAGATGTTTTAGGCAATGCAAGCTCATATTCACAAATCTCACGCAAATTTTATGGCTGGCTAATTTACAAAAATACGTTCTAAATTAACAACGTCACTGACCAATTGCCTAACTCCTTGGTCCTCAAAAGTGTGGGTCGCGACCCTATATCGTCCACAAACAGTGAGTCGTTTATAATACTATGAGGATAGCCTATGGTTTTAGTGAACTTGAGTCGTAAACACTTGAACTTCAAAATATAAATAGGAATTTTGCATTTGTTTGCAGCCGAATAAAGCAAACAGTTCAGTTTAAAAACCTTGATCTGGAAAAAAAGAATAAAAAAGGTTTTCAACTTTGTTTTCAGACAAAAAAATATTGTGTTTATAGTGTGAATCGAATTTATTTGTTGACTTGGAGTATTGTTTAAATTGAGGCTGCCTAAAACACTATTTGAATATACCTGGCCTAATATGAACTAGCAACGTGTTTCATTATAGCTCTAAAACCTATAAGAGGTGAAAATATTCTTGCGGTTACCCGCCGCCTTCCACCGTGTCGAGGCATGATAAAAGACCATGGAGCCAGTAACTCCGCAGTTTCTCACGGTTTGGTCTGTTGGTCGTACAATGTAGAAACGTGGCACCAAGAGAGGACGTGGCACCAAGAGACCGTAGCAGGACAAGATATAATGTGATGAGAAGTTTCTTGAATCGGGTGAACACAGGCGTTGCACGAAAGATTCCCAGTTCGGCCAATTCTGGATCGATTAACATTAAAAAATAGGTGTATAAATTGAAGAACTTTCTTGTAAACCTGGCTTTGTAGAAATACATAAACTTATTTCTGTCTCGGTGAATACGCCACCCACATAAATGCGCCATTGTACGTGTCTGTACAACATCGTGTTACTTTGAAATGGCACTGAACAAAACTGCTAAGAAATATAACTAATTTCTATTTTTATTACCAAAAGAGTATGATTTGTTAAGACTTTATATTAATTCTCAGCAATCATTAAAGTTTGACTTTGGTCAGCACGGGAAGACTGGACTATATATGCAAGGTATTTTTGCACATTTGACACGCTTTCCTCGTACAAGACAAGGCAAATCAACTAATGACACTGAAGTGCAGTGAAGCAAACCACAAACTTTGATAACACTCTTGCTCGCAAAGCAACAGTTCGATGACCCATGACTTGGTAATGATATTTATTTAAAAACTGCGCTCATGTGACAACAATTTTTTCTCGCATAATGTAACATCGAAATTTTGAAAACAAGGATTTGTAAAACAGGAACAAAATGTCACCGAAAAATAAATGCGGTTGCGCACTACATCCACATTACTTTTCATTTACAAACCGAAAAGATACAAATATTGCTTATTTTAATACAATGGACGTGACGTCAAAAAGTTTTCGCCAAGCTTCCTTTTAAGAAAACGGGTTTGGGGAAATAAATAGTCTCTGTTCGTCGTTAATCGTCTCAGACGACCAGCAGGAGAAAAATTCCACTCAAATTAATCGTCATGTAGGTGCACGAGACGCATTGTCTGATAAATGAAACAAAACGATCGGTTGAGAGGATGTTCCACCTATCGCTCAATAATAAGAAAATTACGCGGATATTTGCCCCGTCACGTGACTTAAATTTCCACAGTGCTGTTTGCAGAACAAAGCATTCAAAACTTTGCAAAAAATGCTTCTTCATCCTTGATTTCACTGAGCTTATTTGTGCCAATACGATATTTCATGATTTTATGTACTATATATTAGTGCTGCGGTGATACTCGTCTCACGAAAACGCTTTTATTTGTCTATCGTAATCCGAATATGAGCTACACTGTGTATCAGCTATGGAGCTACGGCAGTTTACCACATATATTTGACATTCAATGTTCGTTATTTTCAGACAAATTCCTAATTCTGATTTGTATTTATGCAAATACGTTTGCAAATTTTAGTCGAATTAGTCTTAGCAGAATGAGTAGTAAAAAGCGTAAATATGATGATTCTTATATCCAGTTTGGTTTTACGTCAGTGGTTATTGATGGTATGGAGAAGCCACAGTGCGTACTGTGTAATAAAGTGCTCAGTAATGACTCCATGAGACCAGCAAAGCTAAAGCAACATTTGGAAAATGTGCACCCTCAAAGCAAACATAAAGATAAAAGCTATTTTGAGCGGCAAAGTAAAGCTCTGAAAATGATGAGACTGGATAATTCAGGTGAATTTTTTATAAGAAACAGCAAAATTGTGGAAGCATCGTATGAGGTCGCGTTAGAAATTGCAAAGCAAAAAAAGCCTCACACTATTGGGGAATCATTAATCAAGCCGTGTGTTCTAAAAATGGCTGATAAAGTTCTTGGAAAAGATGCAGAAAAAAAATTAGCTGCAGTTCCACTATCAAATAACACAATTCAAAGACGAATAAGTGACATGTTCAATGACATCAAAACTCAGGTGGTGCAGCAAATTAAAGATGCTCCTTTTGGTCTTTTTGCTATTCAACTGGATGAATCCACAGATGTTTCATCTTGTGCACAGTTGATGGTGTTCGTAAAATATATTTACAATGGTGCATTTAAAGAAGAATTCCTTTTCTGCAGCGCTCTAGAAATTAACACAAAAGCAACAGACATTTTCGAAAAAGTCTCATCTTTTTTTGAATCTGAAGACTTGGAATGGCAGAATCTTGCTGGATGTTGCACAGATGGAGCACCCGCGATGTTGGGCTGCCACTCAGGTTTTCAAACTCTCGTGAAGCAGTTAGCTCTCACAAGCAAAGGTGTTCACTGCATGCTCCATAGACAAACCCTAGCTTCCAAAACTTTGCCTGATTCAATTCAAACCGTTTTAGAACAGATGGTACAAATTGTCAATTTTATTAAAGCAGGAGCTTTGAATTCTCGAGTTTTTAAAAAGCTGTGTAGCGACATGGATGCTGACCACCTGGTTCTTCTCTACCATACTCAAACACGGTGGCTTTCCAAAGGAAATGTTACTCGAAGATTCTTTGAACTCAAGGAAGAAGTGAAAGCATTTTGTGAACTCAAAAATAAGTCGGAGTTTTGTTCCTGGCTGGATGATGAAGAATGGATGCTCTTTTTGGCGTACTTATGTGACATTTTTGAACAACTTAACAAACTCAATCTTCAGATGCAAGGCAAGAATACCAACATCATTAAATTTGTAGATGCATTGAAAGCTTTCAAATCAAAATTGTCAAATTGGAAAAGAAAAATGCGTATGCATAATTACTCAATGTTTGAGAAATTGGACATGCTTGTTGATCACCGAGAGAATGGACTGCCGGTTCAAATCAAAAGTGACATTTTGGAGCATCTGTCATCACTTGAAAGTGAATTTGAGAGATACTTTCCAGAAATATTTTACGATGAACTTGATTTTGTACGAAATCCTTTTACGTTTTCCGTTGAAAAGGTTTCAGATGAATGCCAAGACGAATTTTTGGACCTTGTGAATGATTCGTCTGCAAAGCAAGTTTATCACGAAAAGCTTCTTACAGAGTTTTGGATCGAAATGAAAACTTCATATTCTAAAATTACTGAAAAAGCTCTTCGTGTTCTTATTCCTTTCGTGTCCACATACCTGTGTGAGGCAGGATTTTCTACTCTGCTACAAATCAAAACCAAACAAAGGAATAAACTTCATGTTGAAGATGACCTGCGTTGCGCCTTATCTCAAACCTCTCCCCGCATTCAGCGACTTTTAAATGACAAACAAAAACAAGTTTCGCATTACTAGTTGAGTTACAATTGAAATAAATGACATTTCGTTAAATTAGTGATTGTGCATTCTGTATTGCTTGGGTATTCTGTATTCTGTAGTGCATATTTAGATTAGGGAGGAAATTTTTTTTTTATATCAGCAAAGGAGGAATGTAGCAATAAAGGTTGGGAACCACTGCTCTAATATGAACCCAAAAATCATTATTATGCCTTCAGCATATTTTGAATAAGAAATCATTTTTTGTCATATACTCATAAATTTTTGCCAAGAAGCAGCAATAATGCAAGTTAATCCGATTACGTGTGACGTCGCGTTGTTTGTTTTACTGCCCCTTCTCTGTTTAGAAGGTGTGCGTGTCACATCCTTACGTAGTGGCGAAACCAAAATCAGATCGCAGTAGGAAAACAAACTCTTATTACTAACTTCTTGATTCTTTCGTTGAGTTCACTAAAGTGTGCAAACAAAATAAGGTTTACATCAAACACAATGTTTTGTACAAATGCAATCGTCCAATAACGGTTTCTCACTTGTCATAAATTATTTCAAAATTTCCATTTTTTTAGCAGAGTTCGCTTAATAAAGCTGGTTCTGTAACATTGATTTCAGAATAAAAATTTTTTAATAAGAAGGAGCAAAAATGCTTTGCAATATATACTGGAAGTGTTATGAAGTTTTGTGCAGTATGCCCTACTACCAACTACTAAGATAAAGCAGACAGAAACAATTCGGCCAAAAAATATCTACAGCAGATAGTAAACAAACTGAAGTATTTTCCAATTATATTCTGTGCCTAATGATAGATTGTGTTGTACGTTATATTAATAAACGAATTGAAATGTCATGCCGAGCAATTCAAAAAGTATATGTTTCTCTTTTGTCATTCACAAGAAATACCGACTTCAAAACTCGTGCATTTGTAAGGCTGATGTACATACGCGGTTTTGCCGGCGTGAACAATCATAATGTTGCTCTTTATATGATCCGATCATGGGACCGCCACCTTTTGGATCTATAGTGAGTAAAAACAGGTTGCAGTTTTTTTTCACTTGCATATCATTTGATGGCTATGATACAAGGGAACAGCGGTAGAAACATGATCGTTACGCAGCTATTCGAGAATTTTTCGAATGCTTCAATAAAAATTGCTCGACCTGAGTTGTTCCAAAAAAGTACATGTGTATTGATGAAATTTTGTATCCGACAAGAAATGAAATTAGTTTCAAGCAGTAAAATCCAAATAAGCCTGTTACATTTGATTTACTTTTTAAGTCTACGAAGGCAGTCGCTTACGCTTTCATGCACTTTATAATTTCATATTGTGGAAAACCTAACGACGGAGCAACAGCATACTACGTCAAAGGAGTGGAAAAGACAGTAAGGTATCTTCAGAATTATGGTGATTTGCAAGAGCGCAATATTTCCTTTGACTGCTTGTACACTAGTGTATCTCCGGTACAATGGCTTCTATCTCTCACAACATAACATTTGTGGGTACTCTTCAATTACATAGAAGGGATATACCTATTGAAGACAAAAACGTGGTAGAGAGAACGGTTTTCTTTTCAATGTTTTTGGGAGTCGTCGGAAAACAAGCTAGTGCTTCATTCGTATGTGTTTCCTACAAAGAGCTCTGGCCACTGCAACGTTTTGCTCCTCTCAACTGTAGAACTTATCCTTGGAGTAACAATAGATGATTGTAAAAAGAAACCCGCTATATGCAAATTATATGATTTTACTAAAGCTGACACGGATGTGATGAAACATTGAATTGGTGCCTAGTTATACTTGTAAAGCCAAATAAAATCCCTGGACTTTAACACCATTTTGTTACATATTAAATGTGCACCGTATCAATGCCGGCACTGCTTTTGCTTTCAACAAAAAGATTGATCTATGCAAGCAAGATTTATATGATTTAGGTATGAACTTTGCTTATTCATTTATTTGTCTGCCAATCCAACGACGACCAAAACTGGTCTTTGATAAACGTAAAAAAATGTAATCTTTGCTCCCTGGGGAAGAAGTCAAAGCGAATCCATTCGAACAAACCAAGGCTTCTAAAAAAGAAAGATTGCAAGAAGAAATACACCCAAATATGTGCTAAATTATTCAGAGGCAAGCATGTGTAAACGAAATTGCTAAGCCAGAAAAGAGAAAAAAGTGCAAAATACGTCCAAAAGTAGAAATCAATGCCAAATCTGTTCACTGGCTACGTGTTCACATCTCGCTGTTCAGATGGGTACGCAACGCTGTAAGTTGTCACAGCTAAGAAATTCACAACAGAATTTTATTTTTTATTTCGCTCCTCATTGTATCGTTGTTTATTGCATAAAATTTAATGGTTACAGTTTTGCAAACCAAATTCTTTTGTAGCCATTCATCAACAAGCACCAGAGATTGCTACTTCACTACAAATTATAGGTGACAGTGAATATGGGGAATTATAAAAATATCGAAATTACTTCGAAGCCAACTCTAAAGTCTTTTTTTAATTTGACTCCGACGCCACAAATTCAACGTTCAATTCTAGCCTTTGACTTTTTTTAACTGCCTGCAAATTCATTAAAAATATTTTTGATCAACTGGGTACTTGTCTGTTTCTGATAAAAGATA
The DNA here is from genome assembly GCA_963675345.1 of Trididemnum clinides. Lineage (NCBI taxonomy): Eukaryota > Metazoa > Chordata > Ascidiacea > Aplousobranchia > Didemnidae > Trididemnum > Trididemnum clinides. The sequence continues at coordinate 31,356,964 of OY776289.1, read as the reverse complement.
CAAAAATATTTTTGTGCTTTAGTGTTACTTATTTCTGTTTTATTGCGCGTCAAAACTGTAATCTTTTCAAGCGCCAATTTCCAGCCAACATAAAACAAATGAACCAAAATATCCTTGAAATTTTAAGTAGATCAAGTAGCCTCGAACTCAAATTTATCGGTTCCCCTTGTAAAGAATGCCGTCTGATAAAATTAATTGCTCACAAATATTTGAAGCTAATGTACGTGCAAATAATTTAAAGTTGCATTTGGTTAAAAAATATTTGAGTCAATATAATGCACTACTGCATTTGCAACTGAATTTATTATCATGTTTTAGCAAGGTTTGTTGCGAAAAATTCTTCAGGACCAACCATGCCTCTGTAATCTTGAAATAAAATGACATCTTTTATCGTGTGATGCAGCTATGCGAATACTTCACCACTTATATCTATCCATTATATCCATTTATATCAACCCAGCGTTGGCTGTAGCGGATGTGGTAGTAGTTTCTTTGGTCAGGCAGTGCCACAGGGCCAATATAAATTGCTTACCCCAAAGCTAGCAAGAAACTAGCAAACCAGGAAAATGGACACTATGCATTTTTCAATCCCAACTCGACCAACGTGATGGGAGCCAGAAAACTCTCAGTTAATCAAGCAACACTCTAACCAACTGAGCTAAAACTACAGCAGCAATAAAACAGATCTGGGAGAAAGTGCTACTTTTTATGCAAATTATTGCTTCATTCCACCAAATTTACATTGCATATATCGTAAAATCACTATTTAAATAATTATTTTTTGAGAACAATGAAGAGGTAATAACCCTATATTCAGATTTTGGGTGCGATTTCTTCAGTCCTGCAAAATTCTTTGTGATTCCAAATTACGAACTGAATATTCCTTTATCCTCACTCAATTCCTCTAAAAAACAATTGCTGCACTTTTAAATATCATAACTATTCCCAGCCTTAAGTTTTATAGATTGCTCTAAATGCAAAAATTTGGTTAAAAATAAGATAAATAAAACATACAATGCACTTTATTTTGATAAATTTCAAATTATTTCACAAAGAAAAGATGCCCCTCTTTCTAAAAACTATTAAAAAATAATCTAGCATTAGGAAAAAATGCTGAAATTTTGTTAGTAAGCAAACAATATATAACCATTTTGTGCAATTTTTTTAACCTATATGCTGTATCTTGATTCTCGTTAAACCACTTTGTGTAGGAATTATCGGTACTTTCTTTTGAATGGGTGGTCTGATTTGATTCTAGAGCCGGCAAAATTAGAGGCCGAATTACCAAAAGTTTGACACCGCTGCAATATTTTTTGCATAAACTGCTCTGTTGATTGGGTCAAAGTTGCGGGGATGTGGTTGGATGAAGCTATTCCTTAGATACTTCTGTAAAGTGCAAGCAAGATAAACAGGGCCCGCGCCAAGAAAAGCTGCAGAAAGGGGCAATCCCACTATTTTTGTGATTTTTCCTCACCAATTTTGTGATGATTCTACCACAATTCATTAGAATTAAAATAGATTTTCAGTCACAATCGAAACATGGATAGTTTATATCAGCCAGATTGTATAAATATGAGGTGCATTGGTTGTATCGTCTTACGCCAAAAAATAATTATAAACAGTAGGGTAAGCGTAGACGTGTAATCGTATTAATAAATGATTATTTTGATCTCTAAAATCGCAATATTTTCTGAGAGCACCAGCTCTTACTGTAGACTCATCTACAAAAGTTACTTTGTGTTAAATTTTCTCAAAAAAATCTCTAGATATGCGTTGATTTTACATATGTTTTGCCCCTGCTGCCAAATGTTGTCGACTCTTCCCGCTAAAGCATTTTTCTGACAGCAGCTCTGAAATGATATAGTCGCTTCATTATCTATAATCAAAATTGTGCATTATCCTACTTTTTTTGGTTTCGCAAATTGGCATGATCCATTGTAATGACATGATACATCATGGAAAAAAGCTTTATTGAAAATTAAGTAATTTCTAGACTCGGACTTCCGATATTCAGAAAATATCTGTAGAGAGTAGGCTATGACAGAACCACAACGTCCCATAATAAGAAAAATTTATTATCCTTAGCTTTTTCTCTCGGTTTTCAATTTTTAAATACACTGTCAGGCAATCAAACATATAAGCAGGAACCTGAATTGGTTTATGCTTACTAGGAAATGCACAATATTTTAAAATATATCATACAATGCTCTATTATTAACTATGGGTAAACCTTTTGCTTTAGAGTATTAGTTGTAGCTCCGGATAATTTGGAATACATCCTGTTTATAAGGTTGATGGATAACAAAAAAGCTTCTTTTTATAAGTTATACCATGAACACTCGTAAAAAAAGAAAAAAATTTCTTGTTAGCATATAAAAATCATTCTGACAATATTGATAAGCAAGTCGCAAACAAACCATTTTATGCAAACAATAGTTTAGCAAGCCATATTTCAAATGAAGTTGGAATACAAAACATGACTATGTCTAAAACAGGTGCCGATATGATGCTGTAAACCAGATTTATAAAAATAATTGAAAATTAATTATTAGTACGCAAATTTTTGCCCTGATACAAGCGTTTCACAATTTTTAAATATGATGAGTTATAAATCATAAAAACAAGCTTTTTCTATAAAAAACAAAGCATTCAAATGTTATTTGACTTAGTAGCTGCGATAAATCAACATTGAGTGTTTGCTGTTTGCCAAAGTTCTTACGTTACAGCTTGCCTCATTTTTTCAGCAGTTGCGATGTGATCTATAATCCGATTGTTACGGATTAGCGTCGAAAGACAAATAAAAAACATAAAATATCGTATACTTTCATAAAAAATCCAATATTTCAAGTTTAAATAAATTCACATGTCACAACAAAAAAGTTTATCGTGTTTAGATATAAATTTGCTTTACAGTTGTGAAAAAAATTTTATGAAATCTTTACTGGTATGCGAGATACAAGCGTTTAAAATTTGTTGTACCGCTGCAGTACAACGTTGAGTAGACTAACCAAAAAAATACCTTGAACTTTTTAGGGTTAACACTAGGATTGCCGACATTTTTCTACCTTTCCGTTTACGGCCGTGTCGATTTTGACACGTGTTACTTCGTGGCATAATTCTTCACATTTTTTTACAACCTAACCCTTCCAAAGTTATCAAAAAAGTAACAAACACTTATTTGAAAGTGAGGTTTATTTGAAAATGTGCTTGCAAAGACGTGTTTGTTAATGCTCAAGCAAGAGATTGCATACACTTGTTGCATTTTACATATATGATCCGGGAGCATTCTTGCGAACATTTTCCACAGGTTGGCTGATCACAAAGCATGCACAATGATTCTGTTGCATTCTCGCAACCATATACACTGCATCTTCTTCGCTTTCTGGTTGAATTTACGAAACATATTGGCCTATCAGAAGACTCCCTGCTTTGCATTGTTGTTTGCTTTGCAGTCAGTTCTTCGATGAGCTTGAGCAGAAAGTTTCGACGGCTTATCTGCGCTCCTGTTGATTTCATAAAAATAACTCTAGCATTTATGGCAGCGATGTCCAGAATGTTTCCCCACACTGTCAGTGGCCATCTTCGAGAAGCAGATATAGTTGAATATAGGCGGGCCATCTGATCAAAGCAATCCACTCCGACTTTGTTCTTGTTGTAAAACAATATTACTTGTGGTTTTTGCTTCACACTACTCTGATCTATGTCAAGTGAATGATGCATGGAAGAAAGCAGGCAAACAGTTTTCTTGGTTTTGGCCTGGTATTTCACAAACAGCATATCATTATTTTTGTGCCAATAAAACTGGCTGCAATGCAAGTTTCCTTTGACGGCATCAGTCATTTTCTTGGCGATTTCGCGACAATTTTTTCTAATAGTTCCAACAATTGAGATTTTTTCTTTCTGCAATTTTAGAGCATATGGCAAAGATGTAAAAAAGTTGTCGCATGTGATATTTTACCCTTTTCCCCGGACACCTTCTGTCAACCTCATCACAACCGACTCTGCCAGAGGTGTATCACCACGCTGCTCTTTCTCCTGGGCACCAAGATATGGAAAAATGTTCGAAACATATTTGCTTTTTACATCAACCAAAACCCAGAATTTTATTCCATACTTATCTGGTTTGTTTGGCATGTACATGTACGTTACAAACGAACAGCGTGACTTACAGGGCATTAGCTGCTCGTCAATAGTCAGTGAATAGTCACATACAAACTTACTCCTGCATAATGAGGAAAATTTTTCAAAGGCTTCTCGAATAGGTGCGAACTTGTCGGCCCCAGGACTTCGTCGTATCCTGTTAGGTTTGTCGTCAAACCTCAAGTATTTCACTATTTTTATTAATGAGTCACGGCTCATTGCTTCAGAGTAAATAGGCATGCCAAACTTCCTACTCCAAAGAAAACAGACGGGATGACCTTTCCCGTAAAGTCCACGAGCATATTGTAGTCCAATAAAAGTCTCAAGATGATGCAAATCTAGGACAAACTCATTGTCACCCCTACGTGCTGCTTCTTCAGTTGTGAATTTGCAATCATTCTCAGGAGAGATTCATCGATGAAATGCTTCCAGGCGTCATATGGAGTTGACACGCCTCTTGCAGTTGCTCTAGGAACGCATGCAGCTGCCTTGAAAACATTATGTGCCCCGGTACGTCCAGTGTTAGTTGATGGAAAACAGGTCCATTCTGTTCTATCTCTTCCAAAAACAGATGTGGATGTAGGTTGGCTTTGTGGTGATATAACATTGTCATCTTCATCAGACTCATCTTCACAGTTATCAGGGCACTCGTCGCTGTCACTCACATGCGCATTTGGGCTTTCTCCTCCGCCACTAGCATCTCCATATCCCTCTTCATCAGAGCATTCGTCATCGGTATCCCAGGTAGTAATTACATCAGCTAGTTCATTTGCAGTTATCGCTCGTTGCGTCATTTTGCTTATTTTGAACTTTAGTGTATAACAAAATTATGAAACTCAACTTGCAAATGGCCTGAAATAATAAAATAGACACATAAGAAACAAATAAATTAGAAGAACTGATTTCAAAACTTCAGCCTAACCAGAAAATTCTGCTAATATTGCCTTTGTTTACTATGCACGCTTGCTTGCAAAACGGTACGTCCTTCAGTTAGAGATCTGCCCTCCGAAACAGTGGAAATCACATACCAGAAAAACTGGTCAGGAGCGGGACTCCAAAACTTAGCACAAAACATTCCACGCCTCAGACGCAAATGAATGCCATGGCCAGACAGAAAACGCTTACAAAGTCCTTCAGTTAGCTTTCTAAATTGTGAACGTAAAATGAAATGCCGGATAAATTTATTTTGTGTTGAATCACATCTGTGTCTTCATTTGGTCAACAATAAAAACTACAAACGCAGCCAGACAGAAGTAATTTTCTAACAAAAGCCGTTTGTGCCGAAATCGACACGTCCGTAATTGAAGGGGTTCTAAATTTCAAGCCGCGAAAAATCGTATTGTCTGATGAATGTAAACTAAATCCTTTTAATATAGAGAACTAGGGCAAATTCTAGGAAAAGTCAGAGAAAATTAGATATGTACGAACTCGCAGTTCAGAGAAGCGAAGCGCCAATTATTTTTTCGTGACGAATTCGACACCACAGTAATCCTAGTGTTAAATTAAGCAATATTTGTATCTTTTCGGTTTGTAAATGAAAAGTGATGTGGGTATAGCGCGCAACCACATTTATTTTTCGGTGACATTTTGTTTTTGTTTTACAAATTCTTGTTTTCAAAATTTCGATGTTACATTATGCGAGAAAAAATTGTTGTCACATGAGCGCAGTTTTTAAATAAATATCTTTACCAAGTCATGGGTCATCGAACTTTTGCTTTGCGAGCAAGAGTGTTATCAAAGTTTGTGGTTTGCTTCACTGCACTTCAGTGTCATTATTTGATTTGCATCGTCTTGTACGAGGAAAGCGTGTCAAATGTGCAAAAATACCTTGCATATGTAGTCCAGTCTTCCCGTGCTGATCAAAGTCAAACTTTAATGATTGCTGAGAGTTAGTATAAAGTCTTAACAAATGATACTCTTTTGGTAGTAAAGATAGAAATTAGTTATATTTCTTAGCAGTTTTGTCCAGTACAATTTCAAAGTAACACGATGTTGTACAGACACGTACAATGGCGCCGTTAGGTGGGTGGCGTATTAATCGAGACAGAAATAAAATCTTTCAGAAAACTAAAATATAAGTTTTGTTCTTTATTTGACCACATTTAAACGTATTGTTTATTACTACGTACAATAGTTTTTTGAGTTAGATCGTCAAACTATTGGACATTTGGTTCTTGAGTGCAAAACACTTTTTTATCTCAATCCAGTCCAAGTAATTTTGGGGCACATAGCCATGGAAACGATTATATGGAAGAGTATTTGTTCTTTGTCTCACTCGCCTCTGGTGCTATGTGGGCCTTCTCAAGGCAGAATAAAACAATAAACGATAAAAATGAGTCAAAGAGCATTTACAGAATCTTATCAACAAAAAACCAATGATAAGAAGAAGGTCATCATTATCAAATCAAACTAAAAATCTAACGTTACCTTTTCCCCTTTCAACAAACCTTCAGTTAATCACTGGGCACGTAGTTGGTTAACTAGTTACTATTTTCATGTAGGGTATTTGATTTAATGTTGTAATCGCTGTGACAAGCTTTAAGAGATTTTTAAGAATCAAAGTCGGATGGGTGTAAAGATGAGGTTTTGTAGGAGTTTGTGGCTTGTTATGCTCTTTTTCAAGTTGAAGACCTTTTCTTATTTATAGATCAACATTTTGAATCAACATTTTAGCTGTTTTTCGAGCCGAAGAAAAGAAAAGTTGATTAATATCAACAATGGAAAAGATCAACAATATGAAATTGTATTTCGTGTCCTTTATTGTATACATGGGTGGGAGAACACATTAAGATACCAGGAGATCCTTAAACATCTGGGCCGGATTTAGTATGTGCTTTTTGAACCTTCCTGTCAACACTACTATGTTTAATAATCTATTTTTATTGCGCACCTATAATTCAGCCACAAATTGGAGTTTTATGTATCCAACAGTGAAGCAATAAACATTTGACCCTTCTGGTTTTTGTCAACTAACTAATTTATGCCAGAGAAAATGAAGCACACTGCAAAAATTAAATACAGTAAAACATTTGAATTTATACTCCTACAGCTAAACACTTTTTATACCAAAAACCAACGTCGTTCCCTGGTAGTAATATAATAACTTCATTTAGTCTGTTAGCATTAAATCGTAACAGCAGTTGGTTTTGAAACTTCAAACCAAAGATTACCCACTTCAAATAAAAGTTAGAAAAAAGTAAATGCTCGATTTCAAAGCTGTCTTTTATATCAGAGCACTGCATTCAAGTTTAACAGATATTAAGTTTGTACCTACCAGTAAGATAAAAGATCTAACTTCCCAAATAGCGTTACTTTGCCCTTAATTTACTCAAGTAAAAGTGGAACAAAATAATAAAACAATTTAAGCAAGCAGCTCGTTACAGAAAAAAAAGGACCAAAAGTTTAAAAGCCTCAGCATGAGGTCAGCAAAACAAAAATTTGCTAAATGTAGCCGTAATTGGTTTGGAGTTGCGCAGTCTTGTTGTATGTCATTCAAGTTCAAACTTAAATCACGATGGTCATTAAAAGTTGTTATCATTTGTATCTTTTTAAGCACAACTTGCTAATTGGTAAGTCAGCCTGCATAAGGTAAAATGTTGCTAAACGATTTTTAAAAGCATGAAATTATAAAATTACCAACTGCTATTAATCGCAAAAATCAGCTAACAGAAGCCAAATACTGTATTGCACTCGTTGTTCCCACCTTGCAAGGTTTAGAAAGTACGTGTTACAGGAATTCATTAAGTGATGATCATTATACGTTTTTTTTCGAAACAGACTTTTTTTTTAACCAATTCAGCAGATTAAAATTCTGAATGTTTTCCTCATCAATGCCAAAGGCACATTAAAGGCGCTTTGGGCTCACATTCCAACATCTGTGACAATTATACTTGTTAAATATAGCAGGCTTTCTTCATATGTCGAGTGTAACGATATTTCAACCAGATCAATACGTTTTTTCGACAACTTTTATTCAAATTAATTTTTTGCTCCCCTTAGTTACAGGGGAGCTTCTTCAGAAAAACGGTAGATGTTATAATGTAACATATTAACTGTACAACATAAAAATATAAAGACAACCTGTATTACTAAACACTTAAAATTATTTATCAACGGGGCAACCAATCACGTAATAACAAAAACATTGTTACATCACAGATGCAGGAGTGGCCAAGTGAAAAGTGTTGTGAAATACATAAGACATTATTTATTGGAGACAAGCACACTATAAACCGTCGGATAATTTGCACCATCATTGCGATTAATAACATTGCATGAACAAGCCTTTTGATTTATCAAAAAACATTCCGCAACGCGACGTCTGTATGCATATGATTCTGACTTCAGTATTTTTGGATAATTTTATTGGGATAATGTCAATACTTTTGGGCTAATGATAATTAATAATAATTTTAATTATTAATTATTATGACAGCAAAAGTAAATATACTATTGTACGTGTCTGTATTACATCGTGCTACTTTGAAATTGTACTGGACAAAACTGCTAAGAAATATAACTAATTTCTATTTTTTTTACCAAAAGAGTATCATTTGTTAAGACTTTATACTAACTCTCAGCAATCATTAAAGTTTGACTTTGATCAGCACGGGAAGACTGGACTACATATGCAAGGTATTTTTGCACATTTGACACGCTTTCCTCGTACAAGACGATGCAAATCAAATAATGACACTGAAGTGCAGTGAAGCAAACCACAAACTTTGATAACACTCTTGCTCGCAAAGCAAAAGTTCGATGACCCATGACTTGGTAATGATATTTATTTAAAAACTGCGCTCATGTGACAACAATTTTTTCTCGCATAATGTAACATCGAAATTTTGAAAACAAGGATTTGTAAAACAAAAACAAAATGTCACCGAAAAATAAATGTGGTTGCGCGCTATACCCACATCACTTTTCATTTACAAACCGAAAAGATACAAATATTGCTTATTTTAATGCAATGGACGTGTAGTCATAAAATTTTTGCCAAGCTTCCTTTTAAGAAAACGGGTTTGGGGAAATAAATAGTCTCTGTTCATCGTTAAAGGTCTCAATCGACCAGCAGGTGAAAAATTTCACTCAAATTAATCGTCATGTTGGTGCACGTGACGCATTGTCTGATGAATGAAACAAAACGATCGGTTGAGAGGATGTTCCACCTATCGCTCAATAATAAGAAAATTACGCGGATCTTTGCCCCGTCACGTGACTTAAATTTCCACAGTGCTGTTTGCAGAACAAAGCATTCAAAACCTTGCAAAAAATGCTTCTTCATCCTTGATTTCACTGAGCCTATGTGCGCCAACACGATATTTTGTGATTTTATGTACTGTATATTAGTGCTGCGGTGATACTCGTCTCACGAAAACGCTTTTATTTGTCTATCGTAATCCGAATATGAGCTACACTGTGTACCAGCTATGGAGCTACGGCAGTTTACCACATATATTTGACATAAAATGACATGCAAATAACAAACCACATACAAATACGGTACTCGTCGTCACTCTCAACGAAAGAAATGCAAATATGATGCTAAAAATGGTATAAATTTGTGAATGTGAGAGAAATTGCAATGTCAATGTATCTCGTTTATTTACGCAATGCATCGTGATAACATTTGAAAGAAAGCTGCTTTTCCCTTACTGCATGAAGAAGAACGTCACATTTAACAAAAAAGTTTTGATGTTTTTAACTGCGGGTTTTAATTATGTCCGTCAAGCTTGCCACCGGTGATAGGCCAGCTGAATTTTTGATATTCTCGCCTTTGATTGTTCTGCTTTTAGCAAGCGCAGTGTAACATTTTTTTGAAATTCCAAATGGACAACTTGCTATTTCTGAAATGGCAGTAGGCTCACCATGTTTCAACAACTGAATGAAACATTCATTAAGTTTAGGAAAATCGCCCAGTACCCTTTTTTCCAGAAAATGCTGCCTGGTACGATTAATAAGCTACGAGAGATCATCATTTATTGATGTTTTAAAAATTGCCACGTATTTACACAATCAGTTTATTTGAAAACTGAGTGTGACCTCATTTTTCAACCAATTTGCAAACTCTTTTTAAAAAATAAATTAGTCCTATACAGAAAGCAATTTAAAGAAAGCGCTATGTCAATCTGTCCAACAAATATGTGTCAAAGATCGTGCGCTTTTGGATATGGTTACTATTTTCCATATACTTCGGATGGAACAAATATGAAAGTGAACTTTATTTACAAAAAATGTCAAAGAGTAAACAAGAACAAAATGGTTGAGAACATATGATCAAAATGATGTTGAAGCCATTTTCTTCACGATACCAGAAGTTCAGCTGGCCTGCCTCCAGTGGCACGCTTGACGGACATAATCACATGCTGGGTTTAACAATTCAAAGTCGATGCAAAACCTGCAGTTAAAAACATCAAAACTTTTCTGTTAAATGTGACGTTCTTCTTCATGCAGTAAGGGAAAAGCAGCTTTCTTTCAAATATTATGACGATGCATTGCGTAAATAAACGAGATACATTGACATTGCAATTTCTCTCACATTCACAAATTTATACCATTTTTAGCATCATATTTGCATTTCTTTCGTTGAGAGTGACGACGAGTACCGTATTTGTATGTGGTTTGTTATTTGCATGTCATTTTATGTCAAATATATGTGGTAAACTGCCGTAGCTCCATAGCTGGTACACAGTGTAGCTCATATTCGGATTACGATAGACAAATAAAAGCGTTTTCGTGAGTCGCGTACCACCGCAGCACTAATATACAGTACATAAAATCACGAAATATCGTGTTGGAGCACATAGGCTTAATGAAATCAAGGATGAAGAAGCATTTTTTGCAAGGTTTTGAATGCTTTGTTCTGCAAACAGCACTGTGGGAATTTAAGTCACGTGACGGGGCAAATATCCGCGTAATTTTCTTATTATTAAGCAATAAGTGGTTATGATAGCATTATGATAGCCTACAGATAGAATAGAGTAAAGCAAACTGCATTTAATGGCTGAACTGTAATCAGCTAGCTTTGAACATCTCTACAAATTTCATGTCCAGTTCTGCTTGCGACAAATCCCAAAGCTTTGTGAAAATTGTTATTGGATTAGGGATATGGGATTATTTTACCAACTTACCAACTTATCTTGCAAAGCCCAACAATAAATGGAATCCAAACAGCCAAGCATTTTCTGTATATAATTTAGAAACTGCCAGAAGGTAGCGATGAATGCAAACAAATTTTGATAGTTTTCCATCACACAAAATGCGCATCAGTTTAGCATTAACTAGGGTACTATGGCAGAAATGATACGTATCGTTGATATATATTGGTTAAAGCCAGGTCTATAGCAATGACACTTCTCCTCCATCCCCTGGCCAAATGCGTAGCCAGGGAATGGAGAGCAATGTCCAAACTCAACAGATGTCCTCAACCGAATCCCAATCCTGAGCCATTTTGGAGTAAAAATGTTTAGATTGAATTGCTGACGCAAAAAATTAAAGATGATTTTCAGCTATCTTTTCTTTGAAGTTTGGATACAGCAAACCCCTCCAGAATATATAAGGCTAATATATTAATCTAATATATAAAGCGAAATTCTGTGAGCCTGTTTTAACTCCTCTGAAACTGCTAAAGATACAAGCATTAAACTTGGCACGATTGATCACCACTGTGTGGTGAGTGTCATAAGAGTGTTTCGTGACGTCATGATGATGTCATAACCAAACAAATTTGTTTAGATATCGCATTACTTGACAGAGGAAAAACACATAAACGTTTGGTAACTTTTCATGCAAGAACCTGATTGGTAAAGCCGGCATGACCGGCTGAACCGACACCCTCAATCTCGACGTTACTGACGGGGTCTCTGCAGGTTACGCCGTCTAATATACTATAAAGCAAGAACTTTTTCTTATGCTGATATGCTGCCTGTTATGGTATTTATGTCGTTTATGTCTATACCCCACATTATTGTAACAAAATCCCAAATTTAAGAAAAAATCAGCATAAAAACATAACCATAACTATAACAATATCTAAAATTGAATACAGAGAAAATAATAGTCGCTTTTGTCGCTATGCCGGAAACAAGACCAGATAGCGCAGCCAAATTAGGAACTTAATATCATAAATATGAATAGGAAGGGGCAGCATGAATTGGCAAAAAAGCTTACCATTAAATAGATTTTTTCTTGAAAGGTGAAAGCAACCACCATTTTGCCGCTTCAATCAGTTTTGATTATGTACGATCCATGCTCCTTCACTAGCATTAACGATAATTTGTGGCAAGATTCGTTGTTAGCATTGCCAGTCATGATTAAGAGAATATGATAATCACAATTTGGTGTAGAAGAATTGTGAAAGTGCATAAAATTGATTTCCTTTTTCCTACTGCTCACACAAGAGCCGGATGGGTGAAGACGGCTTGGCCGGTTAAACTGAAATACTAAACCCGGACATTACTTATGAATGGCCTCTGCCGGGCAACGCCGGCAAAGCCGGCAAGCATATCATAAATATGCGGTCAAATCCATTTCATTCAACTCAAGACGGGTAATTTCACTAACAGTTTTTGAAAACATACATTGAACTAAAAAGCGTTAACATAATTTTTGGCAAACATCCTCATTAAAGGTAGCCTTATTTGATTCTAAAATTAGAAGTTTATCAAAATGTTTTATTTGATTTTATGTTATAAGCGCTGTTATTTTGCTTTATGCTTCATATCATTTTTTTGTTTTCTATATTTAGAAAAACTTTGATGCTAAAATCCCTTTCTTCACGAATACAATTTCATATTGTTGAACTTTCCCTTTGTTGATATTGATCAAATTTTCTTTTCTTCTGCTCGTAAAACAGCTAAAAAGTCGATTCCAAAAGTTGGTTTACAAACAACAAAAGGTCTTTAACTTGCCACAAATTTTGTTCTACTTTTACTTAAGTAAATTAAGGGCAAAGTAACGCTATTTGGGAAGTTAGATCTTTTATCTTACTGGTAGGTACAAACTTAATATCTGTTAAACTTGAATGCAGTGCTCTGATATAAAAGACAGCTTTGAAATCCAGCATTTACTTTTTTCTAACCTTTATTTGAAGTGGGTAAACTTTGGTTTGAAGTTTCAAAACCAACTGCTGTTACGATTTAATGCTAACAGACTAAATGAAGTTATTATATTACTACCAGGGAACGACGTTGGTTTTTGGTATTAAAAAGTGTTTAGCTGTAGGAGCATAAATTCAAATGTTTTACTGTATTTAATTTTTGCAGAGTGCTTCATTTTCTCTGGCATAATATAGTTAGTTGAAAAAAACCAAGAGGGTCAAATGTTTATTGCTTCACTGATGCATACATAAAATTCCAATTTGTGATCTAAAAACAAAAAAAAGTTGATCTTTAAACAAGAAAAGGTCTTCAACTTGAAAGAGAGCATAACAAGGCTAACAAAACTTCTACCATAACAAAACTTCTACCAAACCTCATCTTTTCACTCATCCGACTTTGATTCTTAAAAATCCTGGTACTGGCCCGGGCTAGCCATTCAATTGCTCTGAAATAGACCTTATCTCAGACCTTATTGGTGACAGGTTTTTGCACATTTCCTTGCAGCAATAGGAGGCCAAGATAATCTCTTATTTGCTAATTTGCTAAATTAGTCAATGAGACATCCACACTATTGCATATCAATTATTGTAATGATGGGAGAGTAATCCATTGACAACTATTATCTAACCTCATTTACTACTTCACATAGTAATCAGCGCGCTTTGGTGACCAAGTATTACAACATTTTGTTATTAAAAGATCGGGATCACACGCCAGGATAACTTGTGTGTGTTGTGATTTCAAATCTTACTCATAGTCAGCTTATGCTGATGTTGTCGTATTATAGTGACGTATTGACTCATTTTCATTGGGGCTAACATCGTACTCGAGGGATAGATCTCGGTTCTCGATGGATTATTCTGCCATTATCCAATTAAGTAGTATAATCTTTGTGATGGTGTATGTTAAAATCCCTTATTCCTTTACTAAGGTATGATAGTCTCGCTGGCTAATCTGGCAAATTTCAGTAAAATCTCACATAGTTAATTTAACGTGTGAACATGAAAACTGTATGCTTTAAAACGAAATTTTTGAGCTGTTGCCACCGGAAATCTCTTAATTGTCGTTGAAGTGAATGAATTTTCCAAGAAGAAATCTCTCTCGTTTCATTGTTGCTGGAAAAAAAAGCAGTTTGAATTGATTTGTTTTTCACTGAAAAAAACAAATTGGTGACAGGTTTTTGCACATTTCCTTGCAGCAATAGGAGGCCAAGATAATCTCTTATTTTTTTTTCGTGAGTGTCAATCCATTACTTGGAGCGAGAACGTTTTCTCAACGTAGAACGTTGCAAATCTAAGTACTGCTTAGCATATAAGTTAGCTTGTTGCACTATTATGTTGATCAAAGTATCATCAAAAAAACAGCTCAAAATTAGCAAGAGGATCATCAGTATCTGCAATGTTCACTTTGATGCCAGGATCTCCGATAAAGGGAAACCTTGGACGTAATTGTCCCGGTGTTACCCAACCATCATTGCTTGCTGCAGCACCACCAAGAATCGCACTGAGAATAGAACCACCATCCTCATCACTATCATATGAAGTGTCACCATCATTTTCAAGGTAGCAAGGATCAAGGTCTCTATTATCGTCATTATCTTAGTCGTCTAAGCTACCCAGGAATAAATCAATATCATCATCTAACAGTTGTCTTCGTTTAGAGTTGGAAGCCACTGATAGACCTAATACCACATTGGATATTTCCAAATCGGGTGAAACTGCTAGAACATGCCATGAAAGTAGTTGTAAGTGTGCTAGAGAGGCGAATACGAACACTAGTCAATTTGAATGAAATGCAGTTTGGATTTATACCAGGAAAAGGAACAGTCGATGCGATATTCATTGTGAAGAGAATGCAGAGGAATATCAAAAGGAAGACAAGAAGTTGTAGATGTGTTTTGTTGACATGGAAATATTTTGGTAGAGTGCCAAGAAAAGTGATGGAGTGGGCCATGAGAAAGAAAGGTTTATTAGAAGTAATGGTTCGGGCAATTAGGAGTTTGTATGATGGTGCAAAGACAAGAGTGAGGGCAGTATCTGCAGATTCACAGGAATTCGAAGTCAAAGTTGGTGTACATCAAGGATCTGTACTGTCACCACTATTGTTTGCAATAGTGGTGAACGTTATTACAGAAAATGCAACAAGGGCTGTGGTTAATGAATTATTATATGCAGATGACCTTGTTCGCATGAGCGAAGACATGGAAGACTTGAAGGAAAGGTTTTGGAATTGGAAGGATACACTAGAAAGTAAAGGTTTAAAGGTCAACACCAGAAAAACAAAAGTGATGGTAAGCGGGTCGGAAAGAGAACTGTTCGAAAGCATAATAAAATCCATGTAGAGTTTGTGCCGATAGGCAGATACTTGCAATTTCAACAAGCAGTAATGGGTTTTACCATTTATGTTTGCTATCAAAATGATAGTGATAATTTTACTGCCTACTGCTGTTTTCACTAAAAAGCATTGCAATATCATTTAACATTATGACCTCACAATGTGGTTTGAGCCATGGTTATTAGGATTGCTACTTGCCACTTCTTCGTCATTGTAGGCGAATTAATATGAACTAACGTTTCTGACAGCGTGCATGTTCCTTGGCCCTGGCATAAACGCCGCCATGCAAAAAGCAAACCAACCCAAATGAAACACACACAGTTCAGTTATAGCAGTAGCGGGAGCTGCCATTAGTAATGTCGAGGTTAAGAACATCAAATCGGCTGGCTGCTGCGCCAGCCTCGCTTAAATGCAAAGCAAATTGCTTCATTCAACATTAAAATCATATGTAACTCGACCCCTACATTTTGTTGCAAACGATAAGAAAAGACCATCTTTACCCCATCGTCTTTTTCTTGGGTGATCACCAAGTATTTTGCTTGGAGTAGGCTACATATTAAAATTTGTAGACTTTGAGTCTTTTGAATAATTTGATTTATAATGCCAAGGATCCATGCTACTGAGAAAGAATAAACAAAATGTACCAAAGGACTTAGTTTTTCTAGAAATTGCAATTTTGTGAACTGTAGACACTACAATTTTGTGTGTTTTTAACCGGTAGACTACATTTCATAAACATTTCGAGACTTCAGTTTTTGATGGATCTATTTGATAACGTCGACAGATAATGCAAAATACTACGCTTGTGAGGAAAAGTAGTCAAAATGTACCAAAGAACTAACTTTGTTTAAGAATTGCAAGTTTGTTAGCTCCAGTAGGATAATTGTACAACTAAAAATGAAACATCATGTATGGCAACCAATTTTTGATCAGCCATTATAAACTAATCTTTATCCTTGAGTAATTGGAGTCACATATTGCTAGAACGCAAATTTCCTAAGCTTTCAAAGAACGATATTGTTAGTACTTTAATAAAACGTCTTTGTATTAAAGTCATCTGTTTTTACTAAGCTCACTAGTTTTGGGAAAGATATAAAGTTACACCACAGGTATCAAAGTTTAGTTTCTTCAGTATAAAAACTAATATTAATTGAACATATTACACGCTATCGGAATTGCTTTGAAATAACCTTTAATTTGTTCAATAAAGTTTGAAAATCAGTTTTTTAATAAACTGATTTTGCTAAAAGGTTGCAACTTCTGAAAACATCTTCATATTATGATCTGAGGTAGCGAACATTTGTGTTAATCGTACAAGACATACTATGACGTCATCGAGCCAGTTTAACCCTTTGAGGACCTGTGGCACACACATGTGCCATGATTGTTGATTGTTATATCATTATGACATGATAAACAATTATTTGAAATCCATTATATTTCCGTTGTTACTAAACAATTTCGGCAATGTTTCAAATTTTATGAATTAAATTCTTATCTTCCTCAAAAGGTAAAGCGTGCAAGCAAAGTAGAGAAATAAGAATGCTCAAAAGGCGGGGAGTACTTAAAAAAAGAATTCCTTGTGGCATAATCAAATAAACATTAATTGTTGTAAAGTTGTTTTTATCAAAAGCAGCTTATTAATATCTTATATAAGAACGTTTAATCGCGTTTCTGCGATGAGTAATTTTTTAAGAAAAAACAAAATACAGATTGTTCAATGAATCGTTGATTGTAACATCATTTTAGACCCAAAACAATAAAAAGTTTTTGAAATGTGGTAAGTCGGAAGCTGGTTTTTGTTTGAGCAAATAGCGGTTGTCCTCTGTCAAGTAATGCGAATTCTAAACAAATTATTTTTGGTGATGATGTCACGAACACTCTTATGACACTCACCACACAGTGGTGATCAATCGTGCCAAGTTTAATGCTTGTATCTTTAGCAGTTTCAGAGGAGTTAAAACAGGCAGACAGAATTTCGCTTTATATATTAGATTAATATATTAGCCTTATATATTCTGGAGGGGTTTGCTGTATCCAAACTTCAAAGAAAAGATAGCTGAAAATCATCTTTAATTTTTTGCGTCAGCAATTCAATCTAAACATTTTTACCCCAAAATGGCTCAGGATTGGGATTCGGTTGAGGACATCTGTTGAGTTTGGACATTGCTCTCCATTCCCTGGCTACGCATTTGGCCAGGGGATGGAGGAGAAGTGTCATTGCTATAGACCTGGCTTTAACCAATATATATCAACGATACGTATCATTTCTGCCATAGTACCCTAGTTAATGCTAAACTGATGCGCATTTTGTGTGATGGAAAACTATCAAAATTTGTTTGCATTCATCGCTACCTTCTGGCAGTTTCTAAATTATATACAGAAAATGCTTGGCTGTTTGGATTCCATTTATTGTTGGGCTTTGTAAGATAAGTTGGTAAGTTGGTAAAATAATCCCATATCCCTAATCCAATAACAATTTTCACAAAGCTTTGGGATTTGTCGCGATTAGAACTGGACATGAAATTTGTAGAGATGTTCAAAGCTAGCTGATTACAGTTCAGCCATGAAATGCAGTTTGCTTTACTCTATTCTATCTGTACGAGTTATCATGATGAGACGTTAAAATTTGTTTTATGCCATATTTAACGGCAAGTTGCTAACCCCATCGATCTCTTTGTTTTATTCTCAACGTACCCTATTGCGCAGATGAGTTAGCTTGTTTACAACATCAAGTTAGACCAGTTCAGTTAATGGGATGACGGGACAATAATGTATCGAGAATCGAGATCTAACTTCAGATTATAATGTATTCCTCAACAAAAACCAGTTAATGCCTCACCCACCATATGGCAGCATCAGTAAAACTAACTTTGGTGTTATCTGGACCCGCGATCCGCTCCAACTACTATTGGGTATGAGCCCAGATTTCAGCTAACGAGCATTTCTATCCAAGATCACTCTATAAATTATTCAGCCAACAAATCTCGTCAATTACCCGCGCCAATTTTGTTAATTAAATGGTGAAAACTCGTGATTGATGATTTATAGAGCTGGGATTGATTGCGTTTTGAAGTAGAGTGCAAGATTTAAGTGATAACCTGCCAGATCAGTCAAGGAGACAATCAAACTACTGCATATTAATTATTGTAATGATTCATTGACAACTATTATCTAACCTCATTTATTACTTCATCAATAAACATATAATAATCAGCCCGTTTTGGTGGGCGAGTGTTATAACATCTCGTTATTAAAAGCTTGAGATTACACGCCAGGATAACTGGTGCGCACTGTGATTTCAAATCTTACTCATAGCCAGCTTTTGCTGCTGTTATTGTATTGTAGTGACGCATTGACTAATTCTTATTGAGACTGACATCGTACTTGAGGGATAGATCTCGGTTCTCGATGGATTATTCTGCCATCACTCTATTAATTGTTATAATGTTTATGATAGTACATCAAAATCCCTTACTAGGGCTTGATGATCTCCCTGGCTGATCTGGCGAATTTCAATAAAATCTTACGCAGTTGAGTTAACAAGTAAACCTGAAAATCGTAAGCTTTGAAATGTGTTTCTTGAGCTGATGCCACCGCCAATCTCTCAAACGAACAAACAAGTATGGAAAATGAGTCATGGCTAGACTAGAGAATACTAGAAAAAATGACGTCAGGTTGTGAGTGGTGCGCGTAAATACTGGATAGTTTTCATCAGAACAAAACACGCGCGTGATATTATCCAGTTTAAATTTTATTGCAGATTAATATGCTGGATAGCTGATTGGACAAAACAGCATTTCTCAATCCATAAATCCGATGGATATTTTCAAGCATTTCTCCCAGCCAACTCTTTTCATGTCTCTAAAAATAAGTGAAAGTTTATGTACGTGATGCATGAAAATTTTGCAACTCAACGAATGTAGGAATGTTTCAATTTCCGGAAATAGATCAACATCGGACCGGCCAAATTTATGTTTCATCGAATAAAGCTTGGATTCAAACTCATTTATACTTTAAAATCTTGATGTCTGCTAAATCTTTTAGCCGAAGTATGGGCCAAAACAAAAACGTTGCCAGTCGCAAACAGAAAAGCAAAAGGGTCGGGACAATGTCTGTGATGTAATCGACATTATAATTGATAGCCAATAGGCTTCATCTTTATTCCAATGGATATGTCGATGGGAGAACAGTAAACCAATGGTAAAATATTCCCGAAAAATATCAAACTAGCCGAGTTTTGATCACTTGAATTCAAACTCATAAAATCATTCAGATAACAACGAAATGACACCTGTAAGAAAAAAAATGAGATAGTAAACTAGAGTTGTACATAAACTAATCCAATTTAATACCACATCAAATATAACAAAATATAATGGGGACACAAAAAATAACACCTCTCCCTATTTACATTAGAACTTGTCGGCTCAGCCGGTTGCACCCGCGGGCACTCCATTAGCAATGACGTGGTTATGAATATCAGTTTAGCCTGTAAAAGCTGGCTTTACTTAATGGTTAATTGTGAAAACAGTAAAAAAATTGATCTTGTTTTGAGATAGCCGAATTTCGTTCCAAAACAAGACTATCGTGTTTTGAAACGCAATTGATGAAAAAAACAATATGGGGAGTTACGCATAGCCATTACATGTCTACCAAGTTTGTCGAGTACCTGGCAACGTCTTATTTGCCGTGTTCTCAACATAAGCGTCATCAAATTCAACAAACTTTTATCCACTAATTTCAGCAATTGCTTGAAAGCGCATCACATTATAATCAGGATAATTTGATCAAACCCACAACTAACAAATATAACATATACTCGAGCCAAAGAAGTTTTATCCAAGGCTTATAATGTCATATCCATGACAAAATCATTCATCAAAAACAACAAACATTTGATGGGAACAGAATTGTAAGATCGATGCGGAAACAGTCCATTTTATCTTCTTTTGTTTGCAACTAATTAACAATGCACTTTTTTGCAACGTTTTGCGCGCGTTTTTGACAACAATCTTGCGGCAAGCGAGTCACGTGACGGAGCAAACTCTGCGTGATTTTCCTGTTTTTGAGCAAAAGGAGGAACAACCCTTGATTTATTCTAATTGCTTATTTACTCATCAAGCAGTGCATCTCGCGCATCTATAAGACAAACTGCTCCAGTTGAGGTTTTCAACATCGAGTCAGTAGTGATACTTAATAATGAACTGAGACTATTTATTCTCCAAACCTGCTTTCCTGCTTGGAACCTCGGGTTAATCTCTAATCACTTCAGTTCCGTTTTGAAAAAAAGGGATTGATTTGTATCAAATGAAAAGCAGCAAGCGTAAAGTGCGAGACGCGAACAGTATTGCTTGCTCTGTTACCATGGACAGACTTTTTTCGCAGATCAAAATAGCTTGAAAAATGCTATGCTATAACAAACTTGCGGCAATTGTTACATACGCCCATAGAAAAGCGCTCAATTAAATACTTTTGTTTAGTTTTTACAAAAATTCTTTTCACAGCATTTATTGAATTGTTAATCAGTTTGTTATTAATAATGAAGCATATCATTGCATTGGTTTTTCTTGGCTTGGTGGTGTGTGGAATGGCTGAAAGCGACCCGTGTTCCAGGTAATTTAAACTTTGCTTTACACATATTTTGTCAACTGGAAGGGAAAATTTCACTGCTTTTATTTTTCTTGAAAACAATCGAAAATGCATGAAGTATTTTTCTTTCAAATATTTTATATCCAATTTATCTTACCGCGTAAAATTTTGTCGGTATGCAAAATTGAACTAACTTACTTTGAAGAAACACAGTATTCGCCATGATCAATTACAATTCAGCCATGTGAGGATCATAAAAGGCCAGTAATGTAATCATGAAGTTTATTGTTCAAAAATTCGAGTGTCGTCACGCAGGAAAGAATTTTGTTTGGCACACATAAAAGCTATCAACCTACTTAGCAATTTGCAAAAACAACAGTATCACTTTATGGAAGAAGAAGACCTCATATATGATGTTTGTTTGCACAATTTGTTTTCTTAATTTTTTAAATAAAGCTGTGCGAGTAGACGCGGTTGCAAACTTGCACGGGAAATATTATAAAGCACAGTTCAAATGCAAGCTTTCACTGTAATTTGTTGAGCTATAGCTGCACTACAGCTGTAGCAGCAGCAGTTAAAAGTTTAATATGCTGTAGCGGTTTCACTATAATTATGCTGGTGCAGTTAAAAGTTTAAAAATGTTGAAAATGCTTTAGTGCCAAAAAACGCATTACATTTTATTGAAACAAATTATTTTTTAACCGACAACCTAATAGCGTAATTGAGTCCGAGTAATTTTAGTAGAGGAAGAAATGGCGCATTTCGAAGCCTTCTCCCACTGATACATCTCTAGAAAAAAATTGGATGAACAGACGTAATCAGAAGTTTTATGGCGTAAAAACATCTATCATTTTCTGGCATATTTTTGCATTTTTTTAAACAATCGATGTTTTGTCGCCTGTCTCGCTCTTTTACCATTGCGTCCCGGTATTTGTTGAAAAAAAATTCATTAAATAATAAGCTGTTTCTTGAGTAAGAGCAAACTTAAATTTTGGGAAGAGAAACCCGGATCAAAGCACAGAGGCGCACCCAGGATATGAGCTTTCACAAGTTTGTTGATCTGATTTTTGTTTAAATAAGCCTAGTTTGGGAATGAAAATTGGCAATGTTAAACAACTATAACCGCTATCTGGGTTAAGTAGCGATTATATGGATTTGCGCTCGCAGAGCCACGCCTGTACGCTGACGTGTCCTTCTCAAACTGACAAGTCCCATTAAATTCAAATTAAAAGTTGCAATAAGAAGTGATGCGTGGAAATTATTTGTGCGTAGAAACTAATTATGCGGAACAAAATAAAACGGAACGAAAAACCAAGAAAATCGAATTTTTATATTTCAGTGCTTTAACAACCACTATGATTTTGTCACAAATTTTCCATACTATTGTGACAGTTGTTTCTTGGGTTTTCCTCAAATCATACAATTGTTTTTTAATTCTTTCTTTAATGTTCAATTTTCTTTATTCCGTCATTTCTGACATATGCCCTGCAAATGACCACAGCAGAGCAAGGTAGTAATTTAAGGCTATAACAAGTTGTAATAGTGTTTCAAAAGTGGAAAGCTTTTAATTATTTAACAACATGTAAGAAACATTCTACAAGGCTGTGTAAGCGTTTGATCAAAATTCTGTGCCATGTCTTTGTGTGTTTCAGCTTTTATTAATAATGTCAACATCAACTAAATAATTATTCTTAACGTTAATCGAAAGCCAAGAAAATCTGCAAATACATTTTTTGCAGCTATATTTTTACAACAGATTTTTAGCCAGACCAACCACAATTATGCTATTTTATACACCGAGCATTTGGAAGCTTCCCGACCTAGAGTAACAATTACATTTACAGCAACGCCCATAGAGTTTGAAAATAAGTTTAGGAAATTTGTATTGAAGCCAGAAACAAGAATCAAGTCATTTTTAAGCCCTAATGAATTGTGTTTCAATCAAAGGATCCAATTTGTAAGTGCAACTATTGTACAATACGCAATTCGCTGAGTGTGCCTGTCTGTCTGTTTTAACTGCTCCGAAACTGCTCGGCGTACAAACATCAAACTTGGCAAATTGATTGCCTCTCCGGTGTCATTAAAAGGGTTCGCGACGCCATGATGGCATCATAATCAAAGATAATTTCTTTAAAATTTGCATTTCTTGACAAAGGAAAACGTTGTTTAGACGTTGCAAATTCCAATAGTTTTGTACAGTCGTGTTGTAAGCCTGATCGATCTGAACCTTGAACACATATTAATAAAATGCAGCAAAGTTGAACAAATCGACTTTTTTTCATATGAAATCTTACAGGAATCACAAAAACTATCAGCGATATCAGCTCAAAAACATGGTCGATTAATTGTACTCTTAAACCATAACCTAATCTTTTGTAATATCATAATTGTAATGGTTTGACTATGGATTAGTTTTCACTTCCTCTAGTGAGGATACAGCAATATGCGCTCAGCCAGAGATTTTAGGTCACGCAAAATGGCATAGGGTTACGAAAATCCCTAAGTAATATGCCAAATACTTACAAGCCTGTTTCGGAAATCACATATAAGAGAACGGCAATAATTAGTTTTGCTCTCTTCTCACCCACAGCTTTACATTTATGCGTACATGCAAGTGGTGAAATAAACAACAGTTTGTGCAGTTATTGGCTCGTTCAACAGTGAGAAAATCCACTCCCTTATTGTATGCTGTAAACAAGAGAAATAAAACGTTCCTAAGGACTTCAAAACTGAGGTAGAAACATAACGGTTATGTGCAGCACTCTCGTATTTTTCTGTTCGATTTCTATGTAAAAGCAATACTTTTGATTTTGAAACGAAAATTGGCTATATCAAAAATACTATTTGTTATTACTGTTCTCAAAACTACGCATTGAGTAAAGCCGGATCAATCGATATTCTTAACCTCGATATTGTTGATGGTGGCCCTGCAATTGCAAAAATTGAACTGCCGGTGCTTTACCTTGGGTTAGTTTGCTCTTATTTGGCTGCGTTTATGCCAGGACCAAACAATATGAGCGCAGTCACAAGCTTACAAATAGGAATACAGTTACGAAAAAGTCGTAAGTAGAGTTTCATACATTTAATAGTTTATTACCGAAAATACATATTAGTCACGATGGCATCTCCTCTTTGCCACAACTTTTAAATTATTCTTCCATGTACTGTGTAAAATGAACGAATAAAACGTTTTGAAATCTTTGGATGTTTCAATTGAGAGAATGCGCAACTCCTAAGAGCGCCTCTGCTGCATTGTTTCTTGGTTGTTTTGTTATTGCTTATCATGTTCACGAGGAGGTTACACCAAGTCGTAAAATATGCATATCATCAAATTATTGATTTGCGTAATCGTGAAACAAAAACCATTACGGCGCCCATTCCCAACTTGGCATTTGTTCTCCTACATTCATTTCAAAGAACAAGCAGAATTTGTGAAACGATAGAGTTTGTAAGACCTACTGGTACTGCAATCGGGATTAGTGGTATAGAGGCATGGCCCATTAGTACAAACTTATCACTTATGGTATTAAAAATACGATTTAGTTGAAACTGGAGCTGCAGGCTGAACCGGTGTTACCAAGCCGAAATAACTGAGCGGTAGCTCTGCTTGGTGACTCCGGCAGAGCCGGCTAGTCCAGAATATAAAGGGCAATTTGTGTGTTTTAATTCCTCCGAAACTACTGAACGCACAAAAATCAAAATTTGCACGATTGATTACCACTTTGGACCAAGTATCGAAAGTGCTTTGGTGACGTCATAATGGCGTCATAATCAAAAATAATTCTTTTAAAATTTGCTTATCTTAACAGAGGAAATGTGTTTCATGCTCAAACAAAAGCCAGACCCCAACTTACCAACTTCTATAAATTTCACTTGTTTAGCACACTACATGACGTCATTATCAGCCATTAATTGTAAAGTTTGTTTTCTTTATTTACCCAAAAAGCACTGGTCGTAGAAACGCAACTAAATGCTTTCGTGGGTAACATTATCAAGGTGCTTTCGATTAAAACACTGCTACTAAAGGTCAATTAATAATTTAACAACAGATGTTATTTTTGAACACTTTAAGCCTTCTAAGCATGCTTCTTCGCTATTTTTAAGCACGCATCACATTCGCTCTATGATGTTATAATATTGTTTGGCTTGATCAATCCTTTTGCAATCAAAGATCATCATATAGGTTGATTTTTTCAAAAATTGTACAAGTTTTGCAAAATCAGTTTATTTTGAACTGATCTGTGACTTCATTTCTCAACCAATATCCAAAATTCTTAACGAATTTAGGATTATTTCAAGGTAATTCCGATGATGTATAACTAGTACCTTAAATATTACCTTAAATTAAATAATACTAAAGCATTTGAATTATAAAACATTTAGTGTAAACTTTATACCCCTCTCCGAAAAGCAGTAAGACAAGTAATAACAAGTAAGTTCAATGTATAAAGATAATGATAAGGTGGTAACAATTGGTGCCGTTAAAAAGTTTAGGAAGTTGGTCTTTTCTGCAATATGTTAACTTTAATTACTCAGCGTTAAGGATTAGTTTATAATGACTAATCAATAATTGATTGGCATAGATCATTTTCAATTTGTAGTTGAAAAATTTTCCTACTGAACCTAACAAACTTGTAATTTATAAAAAAAGTTAGTTCATTGGTACATTTTGACTACAATTTTCAGAAGCATGGTTGTTTGGCATTATCTATATTTTTAAAAGATTCATCAGAAAATTGTCTCTAAAAACTGTACACTAAACAAAAATCGGTCATACTCCTTCAAAATGAGGAGGCAAAGATGGCCCTGTTTCATTTTTTGCAACGAAATATTGGTGTCGATCAACATAACATTCAAATGTTGGAACAATTTCCTTTTTAATTGGGTAAAGCCTGCACAGATCGCCGAATTGATATTTTCAATCTCGGCATTACTGATGGAGCCCTGATATAGTAACCACTTAACTGTGAGTGCGTCATTTTGGGTTAGTTTGCTCTTTGCATGGCTGTGTTTATGCCAAGACCAAACAGCATGAGCGCAGCCAGAGGCATTAGCTAATGCATTCGCTTGCAGTTACAAAACACTCGTAAGCATTGGACTTCATACTTAATGGCTTAATCCCGAAAATACACATCAATCACCTTGGCGCTAGTGCTGGGTTCAAGTAAGGTTTAAAAAATTACTTAAGTAACAAGTAGTTTTCGAAATATTACTTAAATAACTTAAGTAATTTAAGTAATTTTTAAGTAATTTTAAAAACAAGTTAAATAAAGACAATATACTATATTTAAATCACTTTATTTATAATTTTCACATTCTGATTCACAAAGAAGATTTATTTGCGCGAAAAGTATCTACGCGCAAAGATCAATAAATCAAACATTTCATCACTCAAAGATGATCTTAATTTTGAAATGAACAGTCCTGCAGCACTGAAGCACCTTTCAGCTTCGACAGAAGAGGGTGGAAGTGAGTTTAGACAAGACTTTATGATCTTCAAGATTTTGGGACATTCCGTTGTTGCTTCGTAAATCGTCTTTTCTTTCTTGATGTGGTTCAATATGTTTTCTTAAAAACGATTCAAATGTTGATCTTTTGTCTGGCACAAAATGTCATTAAGTTCTTCTGTTTTAGACTTTTTTGTAGAGGGCTCTTTAGTAATGTCATTTTCAAGATTCTCAGCACTATTGTCAATGAGTTCACAGGGGAAAAGTCGTGAAAAAACATCTTTTGCCACTTTCGCAAGCTCCCGTTTCTTTGGATATTTCAAAAGCGAAGATTGGACCACCTGATCTTAACTGTCTGGATTTTCTAGATACCTCACAAGGTCACAAATTCCTTTGTTTCTCCTTGATTCAATTCTATCTGTGATAATTGCCTATAATTTTTGCGAAGTATATCCAGTTTCTTCTGCCAGCTTCTTGAGAACATATTCAAAAATCTTTTCACTTTTTGAAACTGTAATATCACGTCGACAAAGAGCAGCTTCACCAACCTCAATTATTTCTAGACTTTCTGACAAATCTTTCCCAACTGCAACCTCATCCTCTGTCAAACATTTTGATCCCAGATCGAGCTCTTTCAATGTGTTATCAATAGGTGACCTGATTTCCAAGAATCGTGTGAGCATCTTAAGCAGCGAGTTTTATCTAGTTTTGGTATCCAAAACCAGAGAGAGTCTTTTTCCTAATTCTTTTTCACAGTTTCTTTACAAGCAGTCGCTTTTCAGGGGGCGCTTTCTGAACACCTTGACAATTGCTCTGACTTTTGAAATAAAATCACTCATTGTATCAACAAAATGGGCATTGTAATTATCTGGCAAGGTAACTTGCCAAGGTTCGTCATCATTTTCATCATCAGAGCTCGCGAAAATATCATAGTCATACTCATGAACGTTTGCTTCATTAGTGTTCTCTACATCACGACATTTCTTGTATAAATCATCGCATACTGCGAGATGCAGTCCATGAGAATGGCATACTTAGTGAGTGATACCAGAAAGTCTCCCTGTTTTGATCATTACTGAATCACCGTCTGTTACCATGCCAACAATGTGTTCCTGTAGGCTCAACCCAAAATCTTCCAATCGCTTCTTTATAAGATCAAGACAACATTCTGCTGCCATTGGTCCCTTGATTCTCACCATTTTAAGTGACTGTAATGTGACATCATCCAGGTGCAAATTTAGGCCCAGATACCTTTGGTTTTTGATTGACGTCCACTCATCTAACGAAATGGAAAATCTGTTTCTGTTTCTTATTTTTGCAGCCAATTCTTGTTTAAAGTTTGTCTTTACTTTGTCTGTGAATGAAAGAAACATCTTTTTCATCGCTTTTCTTGTCGTTGGAATGTTGAGTCCTTGAACAGCCCAACCATTTTGAATGTCCTTGCTTTTCTCAAGCTTGTACATTGGCAATAAATCTACAGCCAACAGTCTTGCAAGAACAACCTCTGCTGAATCTTTTTTTTGCATGCATGAAAGGATTGTCAGCTGTTTTTG
Source organism: Trididemnum clinides (assembly GCA_963675345.1). Taxonomy (NCBI): domain Eukaryota; kingdom Metazoa; phylum Chordata; class Ascidiacea; order Aplousobranchia; family Didemnidae; genus Trididemnum; species Trididemnum clinides. The sequence goes on along the minus strand of OY776289.1, from coordinate 31,328,800 downwards.
TTTTAAATTAGCATTGACTTCCTTAGGTTCAGAACTTTTTTCAAATTGATACCTTCTTTGTTCTGTAAATGATAGATTAAAGACGTAGTAGCTTGCTTTGAATTGAACCTAGCTGAGCAGTATTTGCATTTCACAACTGAATTATCGCCTGACTTAACAAGAACATGTTTCCAAACTTCCGACTTCTTGCCAGTAGGTTCTTTCCAATCACTTGAGTTCGACATAGTTGGGTTTAATTTTTAATAATGCTGAAAATTTGACTTAAAAATTACAATTACAACAAAACAAGCTAGTCTTGAGCTATTCCTGTAACTGAAATACGATTACGAATGAAAGTTCTGGGCGTTAATAATTACTCCTACGTTGAAAGTGTGTTGTCACAATACATTTTAACACAATAGGTTTTATTTTTTTACAATTACAAAGTTACTTAAAATTCTCGTCGTCACAATCATTACTTAAGTAAGGGATATATTACTTAAGCAAGTAATAAGCAAAAATTTTACTTAAGTACTTACTTACTTGAACCCAGCACTACTTGGCGCCCTTCCACAACTTTGATATGCTTTCAAACAATTGTTGAAATTGAGGGCGCTTATTTTGAGAACACGGCAAATAGGACGTTGCCAGGTACTCGACAAACTTGGCAGACATGTAATGGCTATGCGTAACTCGCCATATCGCTTAGTCAGTTGCGTTTCAAAAAACGATAGTCTTGTTTTGGAACGAGATTTGGCTATCTCAAAACAAGATTAACTTTTTTACTGTTTTCACAACTAACCATTAAGTAATGCCGGCTTTTACAGGCGAAACTGATATTCTTACACCCGTCATTGCTAATGGAGTGCCCACGGGCGCAATCGGATGAGCCGACTAGTTCCAATGCAAAAGGAGAGAGATCTCATCTTGTATGTCGCCACTACTTTTGATGTTTGCTGAAGTCAAATGAAAAGTTTATTACTATTTAATCCACAGCCATTAATAATATTTTCATTGATAGCTAATGTTCCATGTTGCCATTGGATATTGGTAAATCTTGTTAAAAGTGTTTATCATGTTTAGACACTGTTGGCCTGAATTGGGTATCGTATGTGGTAGTGATGGTAGATTCTATCGCGTCCCATGTCATTTTGAAGTAGCGCAATGCCGGAATCCGTAAGTATTCTCATGCTTTTAAAATAATCACAAAATCAATTATTAAGTGTTTCGATTCTGGGCGATCAAAAATTCAAAGAAAATTCTATTCTCCATGCTTAAATATGATCGATTGTTTGATCTCAAATAATTTAAAGGGTCAAAATACATAAAATTATTCTATTCAACCCAATTTTGTATCACATCTCAATACATATTGAGATGTGGTATTAAATGACACTGCCATTTAATACCAATTCGGCCGGGGGAAAGATGGCCGCCCATTTCGAACCAGTCATGAGTGACTGGTAGCCCAACCACCAACAAGGCGGAATGCCACTAGAAAGTACCCAATAGTCGCCTTTTACAACATGCTGGGTTAGCAACTTTACAATCGTAACCCGGTGAAGTACGGGTAGGCCACTTGTCTGCCACATAAATATGGAGGCGTCCCGTTAAGTGTCTTGCCCAAGGACATAACAAACAAGCTTTCCGGCTTGTTCTCCACACTAATCCTATTTTATGCTAAGCGCCAAGCAGGGAAGCTGTCAATACAATTATTTAAACGTTTTTTGGTATGACTCGACCTAAGGAATGAACTTCATGTCTACCGACTGCGAAGCGGACGCTCTAACCACTACACTATCGCGCCGGTAGTAATCAAACCTCGGCTAGTTTGATTCGTTTTGGGAATATTTTACCATTGGTTTACTGTTCTCCCATCGACATATCCATTGCAATAAAGATGAAGCCTATTGGCTATCAATTATAATGTCGATTGCATCACAGACATTGTCCCGACCCTTTTGCTTTTCTGTTTGCGACTGGCAACGTTTTTGTTTTGGCCCATACTTTGGCTAATAGATTTAGCAGACATCAAGATTTTAAAGTATAAATGAGATTGAATCCAAGCTTTATTCGATGAAATATAAATTTGGCCGGTCCGGTGTTGATCTTTTGCCAGAAATTAAAAAGTTCCTACATTGGTTGAGTTGCAAACTTTCTATGCATCACGTACATAAACTTTCACTTATTTTTAGAGACTTGAAAAGAGTTGGCTTTTGGAAATGCTGGAGATCCAGAGGATCTATGGATTGAGAAATGCTGTTTTGTTCAACCAGCTATCCAGCATATTAATCTGCAATAAAATATAAACTGGATAATATCACGCGCGTGTTTTGTTCTGATGAAAACTATCCAGTATTTATGCGTACCACTCACAACCTGACATCAATTTTCTCTAGTATTCTCTAGTCTAGCCATGACTCATTTTCCATACTTGTTTGTTCGTTTGAGAGATTGGCGGTGGCATCAGCTCAAGAAACACATTTCAAAGCTTACGATTTTCAGGTTTACTTGTTAACTCAACTGCGTAAGATTTAACTGAAATTCGCCAGATTAGCCAGGGAGATCATTAAGCCCTATTAAGGGATTTTGATGTACTATCATAAATATTATAATAACTAATAGGGTGATGGCAGAATAGTCCATCGAGAACCGAGATCTATCCCTCAAGTACAATGTCAGTCTCAACAAGAATTAGTCAATGCGTCACTACAATACAATAACAGCAGCAAAAGCTGGCTATGAGTAAGATTTGAAATAACAGTGCGCACCAGTTATCCTGGCGTGTAATCTCAAGCTTTTAACCCTATTCGGTTCAAGAGATTTGCGCCGTGCTACGTCCAACGTGGTGTAGTTTTTGCCCCGAAAGTTTAAAGCAAAATATCTTTTGAACTACACCACGTAGAAAAATGATTGAACCGGCATGCGGAAGAAGATTTTATTTTATTTTGTATTTGTGTTTAACATGTTTCTGAATTTATTGCTTGTAGAAGAGAAAACAATTAATCTGAAGGCAAGTCAAATTTTAATAGTTGCCGTTAGTTCTCATTTAAAAGAAACAAATATTTCTCATTCACTTCTGCACTCCGGACAGCAAGACAAATTGACTACTTTAGGCCAGTTGCGCTTGGCTGATCACGTAATGTCGGCGAACTCTTGTAACCTATGAAGTCCAAGAATAGATCGCCGCTAAACAAGTGATAACATTTTAGTAGGCATCGGTAACATTATTTACTGGTATAACAACTACGAAAGTTTAAATTTCGACCCGGGCAATATCATTTTTTTAGAACTAATTTTAAGTCTTTTTCACAAGAAAGCGTTTCGTTGTCAAGAAACGGATTTGACGCAATTGACATAACACCACAAAAGGCGCGAAAGTTCCCTTGCTTGTTTGAAGTCAACAACATGAAACTGGTGTGCTCAGCTATTTCAAAATTCCTTGCGAGTTATTGTTCGCCTGCCTGCGCTTGCCTCTACCCACTGGCTGATATCATTGAGATAAAGTTTATAAAACCGTTTCTATATTACGATGAGTATGACGTAGATTTCACAGCTTCTATTACGATATGTATCACATAGGCTTTGCATAATAATATGGCCGGCTGCACTAAGGTGAAGCGTGGATAATCCTTCTTTATAATGTTTGTTTATATCTAACCCTAGAAAGACCGAGATTTTTTTCTTCAAGAAAGACCATACGGGTCAATTGACCTCTTAGCGTTTAGAAGCGAAGAAAGACCTACTTAGTTCTGTTTTATTACTATAAGTAGAAGACAGCCCAGCAATTATTTATTTATTCTTACATTTCTACAGCTTTGATGTTATTACGGTTTTACTTTTATTTGGTGTCGTGATATTTTTTTCGCAACCTGGTTATTGCACAAATTGTAACCTATCAGTTAGAATAGCATGCTCTTTTGCTTGATGTACTGATAAATCGATTGCCAGACTGGCTACTTGTATCCGTCATTGTTACAAAATAATATAGCTATTTTGACCCTGTTTTATAACCTAACTGCAAATCTAGTCAGGAATGCGATTCACATTTCACTGTTTAGTGTAGTAGACAGAGTCAGAATTAGCTATTTACCTAAATGATAATTTTTTGGCAAACTGAATCTGCAATTTTCTCTTTATTTTTGCTTCATCTTTAGAAACTCAAATTCTTTTGCAGCTCAGGCTAAATGACAATGGCTAAAAAATCCGGTGAAGGCAAGGTGTATAATGTAAAGGAAGTGCTAGATATGCTCTGCGTTGATGAAGATTCTGGCGAAGAGGATTTTGAGGAATCACAGCCAAAATTACAAGAACAAGAATCAGACAGAGAAAATGATGAACAAGAATTAGAAGGTTATGACACTGAATAACCTTCTCTTCCTCCAAATGAAGATTTACAAAGATCAAGTGTGCCACAACAAAGTCAAGTATTTAGCAGATATGGTACAATATGGAACAAAAAACCTCCCTGTACAACAGGACGTCTGGGAAAAAAAATATTCTCAGTACCAAACCAGGCACTAAGCGATTTATACTTGCTCGTGTAAATGATAAAAAAGATGTGTTTCAAGAGCTTTGGGGACATCAGAATTTTGAAAATTTACTGCATTTTACTCTTGCTAAAGCGCGGAGGGAAGGAGATGAAGCATTTTTTTTGTCCAAGGATGAGTTTACCGCATTTTTTGGTCTGTACATACTCCGTGGTGTGTTGAAAGGGAGAGACGGATCCCTATTCAATTTCCGGGATGAAGGATATGGGCGTCTTATCTTTCAAAAAACTATGAGTAAAAATAAATTCCAATCTATACTACGCTACATTCGTTTTGATGATAAAAACTCACGAAGTTTTTGACGACAGACTGACAAGTTTGCTGCAATAAGGGAATTAGGGGATTCAGTCATGGATAACTGCCAAAAGTCATATATTCGTGGTGCAAATGTCACAATTAATGAGCAACTTTTCCGGTGTAGAGCAAGGTAATCCTAGCAGACACCTGATAATTTACTGTGGTGTTACACAGTAACAAACATATTTTTGTAATAAAAATATTCTTTGCTTTAGATGTCCATTCATACAATATATGACACAAAAATCGGCAAAATTTGGAATCAAGTTTTGGATGGTGTGTGATACCACAACCTCCTTCGTACTACGGGCTTTTCCTTATGTTGGTAAAGAACAAAGAGAAGTTGGACTCGGGGAGCATGTGACCTTGTCTTTGATGGAACCGTACTAGAATATGAGGCTCAATGTAATCACCGGCAACATTTGACATCATTGAGTTTAGCCAGAAGACTTTTGCAGAGCAACATTACGATGCTAGGTACCATGAGAGCACATCGACATAAAATTCCTCTTGAAGCAAAGCTAGGAAAAGGTGCAACTTTGTATTCATCTACATTTCTATTTACGCCACCAGAAGAAAATATTATGCTTCTTAGCTACAAAGCCAAGAAAAATGAAGTAGTATATTTACTTTCTTCCAGTCACAAAACAACAACTGTCTATTATGGAGAACAAAAAAGCCACAAGCCTTCTTAGATTACAATGCTACCAAAGGAGGAGTAGACACAGCTGATGAAATGCTTTGCACATACTCAACAAAAGCTGCACCCCGAAAATGGTCCCTTGCGGCTTTCTTCAATCTGGTGGATATCACGGCATTGGACACAAACATTATATGTGCAGATATATCAATATCAACCTGTTCAAGACGTGATTTTCTCATCAAACTTGGTGAAAGTTTTTGCTCCGCAGAGAGAAGTAGGCGGCAGAAAGCCCAATATATATTACGCTTGAAGCGGATACGCCAAGGAGAGGATGAGGATTTACGTCCTTCCAAACAAACCAAAGGTCGGATGTGCCAATCCAACAAAACGAAAGTCAAGTGTGCCAATTGCTTACTTTTTGTTTGTGGGAAATGCTCTGCTCCAGTCTGTCACACTTGCTGAAATGCAGAGGATTTTGAGGAGGGGGTCAATTGACCCGTATGGTCGTTTATAGTAAACTAGACCATAACATCTTGTTGCATGCAACTTTTTTCTGAGAATGTGATTTTGTATTCTTTTATGTGAAAAAATAAAACTCAAAAAAGATCAACTCACAGTCTGGAAAAAAATGGTAGTAATTAAAAAAACAAAAATCGAAAGGGGTCAATTGACCCGTTTGGTCTTTCTAGGGTTAATGAATACAACAAAGTAAAACAAGATTGAGGTTGAATAATTTATTTTGTTTGATGATTATACCAATACTAACTACAGAAATTATGAGTAAACTATAGTAACTGCCTTATGTATGACTTTGTTGCAGGAATTAAAGTTCTATGTACACTTTTGTAATTGCAATCCCCTCAACCAAATAGCCATTTAATTGCAGACATATTAATAGGAACTACTGTTGTTTTTTGTCAATGCAATAGCTAGTAATGCTGAAAAAGTTGCCGGTGCTGTGAACACTTCTAATGAACATGCAATAGTAACAAAAGTGGTAGCTGACTTATATATTAGTCGAATGCAACGGCTAAACGCCCCGAAGTGCCAGTGCAATAAGCCAGAACAAGCAGCGACATAACTACAAATTTGAGACAAAAGGCTTTACTTCCAGTCAGTGGCGACTCCGGCACTCGGGCTACTCGGGCTGAACCGGAGTTACGAGATAAGGGAAGGCTTTGTTAAATCTAAATTCTGCAAAACAAGTTTCAAACTTTTTAACTTAGTTTTTATTAAGTCCAAAAAAGAAGCCGGGCATCGTACAAACCACCGGTGTTTGTGGTGGCAGTTACTTTTTTGGGCTCAACGTTTTGTCTAGCTCGGGCTTGGGGAAAATAGCCACATACGCTGTGCAGAGAAATAACGAGACAAACGATTTTAAAGCATTTTTTTCGAATCAAATCCAACTCGGGCTTGATTGCAGCTGCCCGAGCTCTGACAATGCGAGCGTTCATTGCGTTGTTTCAGACACTTTTTTGTTTAATTTTTTTGTTGAACTCGGGCCCGCGAGAAATAGCCCGAGTTGCAATCAGAAAAAAGTAGATAAAAAAAGTAATTGAAAGAACGTGTAATGTAGTTTTGTCTAGCTCGGGCTTGGGGAAAATAGTCAGACACGCTGTATAGAGATATAACAAAGAAACAATTTTTCAAGCATTTTTTCGCATCAAATCCAACTCTGGCTTGATTGCAGTTGCCCGAGCTCTAACAAAGCGAGCGTTTATTGCAATTTTTCAGACGCTTTTTTGCTTGGGCACATTTGATAAAAGCACGCGTTTTATTAAACTGTATGAATAAAGGTGTTTTACAATAGTTAAATGGCTGGATAAACTGTTGCTATTTTTTGTCTTCTCGCTAGTTTTAGAGCTGTATTTATTGTTTTTGCAATATTTTGCGATACTATCAGCGACGAGCCCGAGTAGCCATGAAAAGCCGGAGTCGCCACTGCTTCCAGTTATCAGGTTGAATTTGTCCCCACTGATTTGTCGACAGTGAGCAAATATAATTGTCGGCAAGACCACTACGCGTGTGGGTTCCAAGCCAAAGTCGTTATTACACTTTATAATGGAGTTTAGAGTAGGAAATTACTTGCGTGTGGTTATATGTACACGAAAACCTTGTACAGTATTTCTACATGTTCGACGGAGGAAACTCTGACTTTTACAAATTAGCTGCGCAAGTTTAAAAAACATGTAGAGCTCTTTACTGGGACAAATGATAGAAAAACGCTTCAAAAAACTCTGTAGTATGAGCACACCATAGAACAAAAAGCGTAACACCAACCAGTTAGTGACAGGCGCCGCAGAATCCAAAGTAATGCCATTTGCATACAGCTTTACCACATCTTTGGCATTGGATAAAAACACGTCCCATGTTATCCCTCTCACGGCCGGTGGCTTCAGCTGCGCAAACTTCACACCTGCGTTGCTAGGTAGACTGCACTGGAAATGCACATAACTGCGACAAATCGTAAGATTCTTCTCTGGGTTCACTAAGAGTGATTTAAATTTTATCTTGAATGTTTTTCGACAAGCCCCATTTTGAACGTAGCGCAACAAATGAGTGTACTAATTGTAAAACCAAAGTTATCTCAAAATCGAATGAATTTGTATTGTGTGGTTCAATAGACTGATTTAGTGCGACGACCAACCCTAACTCTTAACTCTAACCGATGATTTGTGTCATTCTTAGAAGATGTACGAAGTGTGTATCGTTAGAATAAATTTACCTTTGTGTGTGGAATGTATGTGTGGTGTTTGGAATTATTATAGCTAAAGTGGTAAGTGTGTAGCTATCGAGGGGTGAGGGATAAATAATTCAGTGATAGACCTCACGCTATAGTAGTAACCGGAGGTAGATCTCACACTATAGTGTGGTAGACCTCACGCTATAGTAGCACCAAATTTTGTCTTTCAATTTGTAAACTAGCACTTAGTAAAGCGGTATTTATCAAAAAGTAATTCTTGATAATCGCCAAAAGTTTATTGTGCAAAACGAAAAAAATATAATGTAGCTCAAATACAACCAGTGGGCCACAGCACGTAAGTCGGGTGGGCCACAGACTTTTGCGTTACTTACTTTAATAATCAGTTTGCAAGTCGAATGAGGTTGAGTAATAGTGGTGCATATGAATCGCCATACGGACCAGCACCCATGAATGGGAGGCGCAATGACCTTATTTTCCTTTGTAAATCAACTCCGACCGCGGACTGGCCATTCTCGGCATTGGGAGGTAATAAATCATTTTTCTTTTTGGAGATCTATTTTCGTATGAATATGGGAAACATGAATTTCTTAACAATCAGCATAATTTTAATCTAGTTTCAAAATACAAATGCAACAATATTTGTTGTACCGATAAATCATCTATTATTTTTAGTTCTAGTCACACCTTGAAATTTAATTTGGGCGAAAGATATCAGGGGTTTGACGACCTTGAGTTGCGTTGGTTATTCATCGCGAAATTTTATTTTATTTGACAAAACGTCAATTCTAAATATCTATGAAACATTGAAAATGGCTCGTGAACTTGCGATTCAAGCTTCTTTTTAAATTTTTTTATTCTTTTCCCGTGAAACATTTTAGCAATAATTTTGCTTGCTTTGAAATATAGCGTAGTGGCTGAATTGTTTGATCATTATTTATTACACAGTTTACACTAAACATACGACTGACTTTGTTTTAGTTTTTTTGGGTAGTTTATGGTTTCGTAAAACCAGAATTAGAATGACAGTGGAGAAGCTTTTATGTTAATTTAGTCAAAATTGCAAACTAACATTTCTGTGATCTCGACCTAGAGAAAGCTTTGTGAAAAATATCCTTCGCTGTTTTAACACTTTGAATATTATTGCTTAATTAAGTCTGGGAAAATTATATGGAACCACCAATGTAGGTTACAATTTGAAAACTTTTTTTATGCTTTCAAATGACCGAACAGGCTTTTTTCTCATTTATTGTGTTTGCTGCGGTATATATTTACACGCGAGCATTTATTTATTGAAGCATCGTGCAAAACGAGTTTCCTAATATTTGACAATTCGTTACTGCGTGACGTTTTCCTGAAAATTACAAAAATATAATCATACTTTTATATCTGTCGAGCTGCGCGGTAGAAACAGTAACTGTAACAACACGTGTTATGGAATTATAATTATGTATGACAAAGATTTACTCTAAAGCTAGCAATGCGATGGAAAAGTGATATTGCTCATCACTCATCAACAGTCACTTTGATACAGATCAAGAACAAATGCGTTGTCTGTTCGCGCAAAACGCGTTTTCTCTATTTTCTCAAGTCACAGCCAGGCAATAAGTTGCTTTCTCTGGGGAATGTACATACTATATATGGCAATTGAACTAAAGTAGTTTTTAGTGAACTTTGATTAGCTCTTGTTTACGACTTGCCCGCTTCGCTCTCAGGCTGCTACGACGAGCGCAGAGTGAGGTTACTATCTTTTGAATCTTTCAGCTATATGTCTGCATATTTTTGCAGTCATGTGCATAAATTTGCTAATAACTTTCGATCTACAACCAACAGTCAACTCAAATTTTGTCAAAAACAATTTGAATTATTTTTAGGAAAAGTCATAAAATCTTGATATTGTAGGGTCATCGTGGACAAAGCTGTACTTAAGAGGAAATTGCTCGGGCATTGATTGCCCCGCTTGGGCCAAATAAGGTTAATAACGAGATGTTATAACACTCGCCCACCAAAACGGGCTGATTATTATATGTTTATTGATGATGTAATAAATGAGGTTAATAAATCTCACCGTTTAAGTAGTAAAAATAGAAATTAGTATTATTTCTTAGCAGTTTTGTCCAATGCCATTTCAAAGTAGCACGATGTAATAAAGATGCGTACAATGGCGTATTTAGGTGGGTGGCGTATTAACCGAGACAGAAATAAAATCTTTCAAAAAACAAAATTATAAGTTTTGTTCTTTATTTGACCACATTTAAACGTATTGTTTATTACTACGTTCAATAATTTTTTGAGTCAAATTGTCAAAGCTTTGGACATTTGGTTCTTGAGTGTAAAACAGTTTTTATCTCAATCCAGTCCAAGTAATTTCGGGGAACATAGCCATGGAAACGATTATATGGAAGAGTATTTGTTCTTTGTCTCACTCGCTTTTGGTGCTATGTGGGCCTTCTCAGGGCAGAATAGAACAATAAACGATAAAAATGAGTCAAAGAGCATTTACAGAATCTTATCAGCAAAAAACCAATGATAAGAAGAAGGTCATCATTATCAAATCAAACTAAAAATCTAACGTTACCCTTTCTCCTTTCAACAAACCTTCAGTTAATCACTGGGCACGTAGGAGGTTTACTAGTTGCTATTTTCATGTAGGGTATTTGATTTAATGTTGTAATCGTTGTGACATGGTTTTAATAGATTTCTGATTGCTAATAGACCGCCTAGTACAAAATCGTCAATGCACGAAGTCACTAGATGACACAATGGTGATTTTACTTCTACTTGTAGACAAACTTTAATCTTAATAGGGAAAAAAATCTACAATAATTGAAGTCAAAGACGTGGTCAGCTAAACATTTTCGAGAGCTGGATAGAAGAGAGGGAATTGTTTATGTTGTAAATCACATTGCTAGTAATGACCTATATTTATAGACCCCTTTAGGATAAAACGGTGGAAACATTAAACAAAATCCGTGATAAGATCTATTTTAGAGCAATTGAAGGACTAATCCGGGATTGGTACCGAGATTTTTAAGGATCTCAATAATGTCAAGTAGTCGAGACCAAAATGACTCAATGATCTCTTTGATTTCCCAAGCAAAAAGATTCTAGGAACCAGTACGGGCAAAATAGCTTCAAAAAAATCTTCATGTTCGTTTCGTGACCAAAAGTTTAAAAGCCTCATCATGAGGTCAGCAAAACAAAGATTTGCTAAACGTAGCCGTAATTGGTTTGGAGTTGCGCAGTCTTGTTGTATGTCATTCAAGTTCAAACTTAAATCACGATGTCCATTAAAAGTTGTTATCATTTGTATCTTTTTAAGCACAACTTGCTGATTGGTAAGTCAGCCTGCATAAGGTAAAATGTTGCTAAACGATTTTTAAAAGCATGAAATTATAAAATTACCAACTGCTATTAATCGCAAAAATCAGCTAACAGAAGCCAAATAGTGTATTGCACTCGTTGTTCCCACCATGCAAGGTTTAGAACAGGGGTCTCAAACTGAAATTGTTTTGGGGGCAAAATGAAAACTTGCAAGTTAACCCGCGGGCCGCAATACACAATTAAAGGTAAATAAACAAAACACTCATTAAAAACCCAATAAACAAAAATATGTCGTGAGTAACGTAAATTTACTTGGCATTACCGTTATATTTTGTTCTGGCTACTTAGCTGGCAGCGTTTCGCATCAGCAAGGAGCCCAATATTAGGTTTGAATTCATTAGAGGTAGCCACTCTCAACGTTGCCTGTAAATGTTCATCAGTGAGCCGTGATCTTACGAGACTTGTTAGCCTTCATGGACGAGAAAAATTGTTCACATACATTTGTGCTTCCAAACATTGCAATAATTCTTGCAGTAGCAGAGAGTAATCTCGGAAATCTTTCTCGAGAAAGAAAAGAGTGGAATTTTGGAATCCCTACATCTGCATGTTTTTGTTTTAAAATGGTATCACTCTGAAGTTTTGCTAACTCCATTTGTAATTCCTCTGCAACATCGTCAATTTGAACCGCAAACGGCGTTGAAAAAAGTTGAAATTGGGGCTGTAGTGCTTTAAATTTTGCAAAGCGTATATCAAACTGTTGAATTAAAGTTGACAACAAATCAGTATTTTCTTTCAAACATTTGGGTTCAACTTTTCCTAATGACTTCAGAGTTGAGAAATGAATCATATTTCCCTCGTGTAACTGCTTTATTTTATAAGCCGAGTTTAACTTTGAACGATTTTACATGATCGTACATCTGCGTGATAATCTGGTTTCTACCTTGAAGTTTCACTATCAATTCATTTACATGATGTGTAATATCTGTTAGAAAAGCAAGGGTGCATTCGAAAGTAGGATCATCCAACAAAGGAATTGCTTTATTTTTCATTTTCATGAATAAAGATATTTCATTTCTAAGTGCAAAGAAACGCTTCAAAACTTCTCCACGACTCAGCCATCTTACTTCAGCATGATAAAGCAGCTCACCATATTCGGAGTCCATATCTACCAGAAAAGATTTGAATTACCGATGATTCAGCCCGTGAGATCTTATAAAGTTGACTGTTTTAACTACTAAATCCATCACTTCCCTCATTTGTAGACTTTTACTGCAAAGAGCTTCTTGATGTAAAATGCAGTGAACACTAATGAAGTTAATTTCATTTGCTTAGAGACTGTTTAGTTTCTTTTTCATTAATCCAACAACGCCTACATTACTAAAACACATTGCTGGTGCACCGTCAGTGGCCAAACATACAAGCTTATCCCATGGCAAGCCATGTTTTTTCATGCAGTTTTCTAAGGCTAGAGAAATATCACGTCCAGTTGTAGTACTCTTCAGTGGTATTAATTCCAGAAATTCTTCTGTTATGTTTAAACTGCAGTCTACACCCCTGATGAACACAGCACATTGTGCTGTGCCTGACACATCTGTGCTTTCGTCGAGAGCAATTGAAAATGCATCAAAGTTTTTTGCCGTCGCAAGTAATTGTTTCTCAACATCGGCAGCTAATTCTGTAACCCTGGTTGCAACTGTATTAGGCGACAAGCTTATGCCTTCAAACAATTTCGTTTGATTAGAGCATAAAATGTCACTTGCTTTTAAAAGACATTCTTTTATGAACAAACCTTCCGCGAAAGCCCGTGATGACTTGGCTATCATTTCACCTAAAGCAAAACTTGCTCTTACAGCATTTTTGTTAGACAGATTAATGTTGGCAAGCATACTTCTTTGTTTGCACAGCGATGATTTCTTGCGCTTTAGTTTTTCTTTCCAAACTTCGCCCTTATACCCTTATACCCGTCATATTCATCTTTGTGCATTGTTTCGTAGTGCCGTCGTATGTTATACTCCTTCATAACAGCCATATTTTTCTGGCAAATAAGGCAATGACTTATATCACCGACCGCAGTGACAAAATACAACTCTTCCCACTTTTCTTGAAAAACTCTCCTTTCGTCTGCAATTTTCCTTCTTTTGGAACTGGAAGACATTATAGAAAGCTAAATTTTAGTTTTTTTAAAATATAGCTACAGTAATTACTTTTGCTTTGCAACTCAAATTGCCTCTTTCGCTTTGGTTCGGAAAGAACAAATATTTACTCTTCAACTACGGCAATTAACTTAACCCTTTGTCTACCATGGGGTCCAATGGACCCCAAAGTGAAATTTGCTCTTTTAATACTTACAATGTATAGCAGATACGGTCTTGAAATTCCTTGACTTTTCTTCAGTTATGTTGATCTGTAGCCAATTGAAATATTGTAAATCTAAGATAATGATATGTTGTATAAAAAAAAAAAAAAATAGCACCTTATACCAGTGGAGTCTATTGGACCCCACGCTTGTATCAGACATACATAGCGTAATTTGTAGCATCAATGTTGATCTTTACCTTTTGTTTTGAGAAATGTAATTTTTTTGTTTAGTGCCATAAACAAAAATATATTTGCTTTTATATAAATCCACCTGTTCAACTTCAATATTCAACCTGTATTGCGTTTCAAAACAGTTGTAAGAATTTGACGATATCATAAGAATTTAAGTAAATGAGTTATTTGGTTGAAAGGAAGGACTGGAAGACATCGTCAGTAGCAGTAAAGATCGAAGAAATGGATAAATATCTGGAAGATGATGAAATACTAAACATATTGGAACAGGGCGAAAGTGGTAGTTGGAGTGTATCATTTGATGACGGAGAGAGCAACCATCTCAGTGTTGAAGAATTGTCTTCATCTGAAGAGTCAGATACTGATGATGATAGCCAAAACCTGAATGCTTCTTCGACATGTTTTGTTTCACGAAATAAAAAGGAAAATTGGTCATCAACTCCCTGCACAAGTACTGCTGGCCGCACTGCTGCTTGCAACATTTTTCGCGAAAGAACAGGCCCTTCACGTTATGCAAAATCTCAATGCGAATCAGAATCTGATTCATTCAAACTATTCTTCAGAAATACACTGCTGGACAAGATTCGGAATTGGACAAATGCCGAAGGGTTGCTTGTATTGAAATAAAATTGGACTGCTATAGATCAATCTGAATTTGATAAATTTTTAGGTATAGTAATTCTTATTGGAGTATACAAATCAAATAGTGAAAATGTTGCTCAACTTTGGAGTAAAGAGGATGGGAGACTAATTTTCAATAAGCTTATGAGCCGAAATAGATATCATCAAATCCTGCAAGTACTTTGGTTTGACAATGCAAATGCACGGAGAAGCAACCGATCAGCTGACAAATTTCAGCCTATTAGATATGTTTTCGAAGAATGGGATCTCAATTTGCGGGATTCTTACACTCCAGAACCCCACATGACTGTTGATGAACAATTGGTTTGTTTCAGAGGAAGATGTCTGTTTAGGCAGTATATTCCTTCAAAGCCTGGCAAGTATGGAATAAAAGTATGGGTAATATGTAAAGCCAACACTTCTTATGCATGGAAGATGCAAATGTACACTGGAAAAGATCCTACGATTGGAAGAGAAGTTAACCAGGGAGCAAGGGTTGTCAAAGATTTGGTGAAAGAAATTGAAAATTCTGGAAAGAATGTTACTTGCGATAATTTTTTTAATAGCGTGTCACTTGCACGTGACCTGCTTCAAAAGAAGCTTACTCTTGTTGGAACCATTCGAAGAAACAAACCAGAACTCCCACCAAAATTCACACTTGCGAAAGGACGTGAGGTAACCTCAACTATTTTTGGATTTCAAAGTGATGCCATGATTGCATCATATTTCCCGAAAAAGGGATGTGTGGTAAATATGCTGCCCACGATGCACGCACTCCCTGACATATCTTCAACCTCTTGTGAAAAGAAGCCTGAAGTAATCTTGTATTACAACAACACCAAAAGTGGAGTGGACATTCTGGATAGAATGGTGCGGACCTACACTTCCAAAAGAATGACAAGAAGATAGCCAGTGGCATTATTTTACAATATGCTTGATTTAAGTGCTGTCAATGCGTATGTGATATGGCAGCAATTACAAGGTAAAAACAGCAGCTGCTTTAGCAAAACGAAGAGAAGAAAGTTTTTGATTCAGCTGGCAAAAGGGCTAGCTGGAATGTTACCGACATATGTAAATCATGCTGCTCTGCCACAAAACAAAAGGAAGAGAGCTGAAACTGAAGATCAGCAGCCGAAACCAAAGAAAGCAAGATATCATCTTTGTGACAGAAGCAAAGATAGAAAATTTAAGCAAACCTGCATTGCCTGCAAAAACAACGTTTGCCAAGAACATTCGGAAATCATATGTATTCAATGCAGGCGTGCATAAGCTGAACTCGTCGCAGCAGTTTTCTAAGTACTGGTACAGTGTTTATTGCTGTGCAATTGGTTTTATTGTTTGCCAATTTATGCATTTTTTACTTTCATGTGTCACACAGCGCAGTAAGCTTGAGTACACTCATTTGTGTTCCTGCGAACTGCTTATATGAATCCTGATATGCCGGTACCTCAACTTCTAGTGAAGGCTATGTGCATGTATATGCTCATAAACGTAGGAGAGAAAAACACTTTTGGGGCCCCACCAACCTGCTTGAAATTAGCATATTTTGCCCAATTTTATAAATTTGCCCGAAATCTTATGAATCTTGCTCAGATTTCAAATTTTCTAAATTTGATCAAATATGTCAGAACTTTATCAAACTTTTACAGTATAAACACTGCCCCCCCAAAAAAATTATTTCAAATTTTGCCCAATTTTCTAAATTCTGCTCATTTTTTAATTCGTAAAGGGGAGGAGTTTTGCACCTTTGTCTTCTACCCTCTATGAATAAGCTGACAAACATTTCATGGAATTGAAATAAACTTCTTAACATGTATAGACCATCCAAGACTGTTTTAGTAGGCTTATCAGTAAATTGCACCATATGCTTCTCTGTGACTGTCTGTGTATCAGTATTTTCGTTTTTATGTGTGCTTATTAGCAGATTTTTGAGTGTTAACTGCTTCATTTCCCGTTTAGCCAATAATTTTGAAGATTTCCATTGCATTGCTTGTCCTTAACATGCCTTTCGAAAATTGGGGTCCAACGGACCCCAATGGTATAAGTTGAATGAGTTTTTCTTGGTAGACAGAGGGTTACCCACATCAACTAGAGGCTAGACTAAAAACTTAGTCCTAGTAGAACTAACTGACTGACCATCTTTACTCAAAAAATGAAGAATCGAAAGTGTCCTTTCAAAGCGACAACAAAACACAAAATTGCGCCATCAATGTTGCACACAGGAAATTGTAAATTTAACCTTGCAACTAATTGGCAAAGCAGCATACCGGCGTAAGGGGCATTAACAATGCACTCGCCTCGAGCGTGATGGCACCACCTTGTGAATTGTCAACGCACTCGCCTCGAGCGTGATGGCATTGCAAAGACAAGGCGCTAGGCTATAAATGCAGCGTTTAATCTGCTTTTTCAGATCAGTGTGTAAACTGATCTCCCAATGGATATGCGACCAAGATCAACCAATTTGTCAACCCGCCCTGCTAAGCAAAGCAATACGTCGTGGGTTGAAGTCTCAGTGCTTCTGCATGTGTTGGATTTTTTTTTTTTTTTTTTTTTAAGGATAACGTTAATGAGTGGGTTACTTTTGCTTGTGACGGGACGGGCCCTGCTGATGAGTCCAAAAGGACGAAACGCGTCCAGGGATGGTCTCATCTAAATTGGTTGGGTGGTATACTCATTATTGTTTCCTGGCATATTCATTTTAATAAATTGTTAATGCCCCTTACGCCGGTATGCTGCTTTGCCAATTAGTTGCAAGGTTAAATTTATAATTTATGTTATTGTCTTACTGGGTAGTGCAATACATATGCTGGTACCTGTGCATTGTTGCGTTGTTTATATCGCTTTGGTATTTAAGATACTTCAGTTTTTCTCCAATGAGTTGTAGTTACTTTTTGCTTCTCAAATAAATAATCTGAAGTTGCTGAGAATTCGTTAAAATTAGAATTCTAGAACTAGTAGTTATTTTTAAGTTGTAAAACGCTTTATAAGGTGCCTGCCACATTTACTGCAACATAAAGCACACATACAGTACATACGAATGATAAAACGTGAAAAATAGTATATAGGTCTCAGAAAGCTGACTGCAAACTGTACTTTGTCGGCTACATCAGCAATCCGCTGTCGGTATGCAACAGCGGTCCGAGGTATTTTTTGTTTATCAGCTCTTCATCAGTCCGCCAGCAACAAACTTACAATTAAACAACAACAATACTCGAATGAAATCCAACCATTAAAAACTCTAAAGATCACTTTAAGAGCGTTAGAGTAAGATTTGAAAAGTGACTTTATTGTGAGATTTGGAATATTACTACCAGCATGGAAAAGGTACTAGAGATTTATAGCCTATTAGTCTCAACTTTAGTCTTCACAACTGATATGATTTTCCCTTGTTCATGCTTCCCTTTCTATCAAATGCTCCTTTCAATCATTCATCGTAATTTTTTCCACCTGGAAATCAGTGGGCTATGTTAAAAATCGGTGGATTAATGAGCAGTAAAGTAAGTGCAGAAAATCGCTAGTCTTTGGTATAAATATGTGCAAAAAAAGGCCACTTAATGATAAACATCGCTATCTAAATACCTAGAATTAAATTTTTTTATATTTAGGATGTGATATAAAGAAGCTCTGATTACAATTTTGATCCGTGAATCAGAAAGTTTGAAAACATCTGGATAGTGTGATTAACCAATGCATCGTCCCAAAAAAAATTATTGCTCAAAATATTCATTGGCTTTATTTCGATTTCAAATTTGATCGCGTACCCCCGCAGCACTAATACACAGTTCATAAAATCACGAAATATCGTGTTGGGGCACATAGGCTTAATGAAATCAAGGATGAAGAAGCATTTTTTGCAAGGTTTTGAATGCGTCGTTCTGCAAACAGCATTGTGGGAATTTAATTCACGTGACAGGGCAAAGATCCGCGTAATTTTCTCATTATTAAGCGATAGGTGGAACATCCTCCCAACCGATCGTTTTGTTTCATTTATCAGACAATGCGTCTCGTGCATCTACATGACGATTAATTTGAGTGGAATTTTTCACTTGCTGGTCGATTGAGACGTTTAACGATGAACAGAGACTATTTATTTCCCCAAACCCGTTTTCTTAAAAGGAAGCTTGGCGAAAATTTTATGACGTCACGTCCATTGTATCTTTTCGGTTTGTAAATGAAAAGTAATGTGGGTAAAGCGCGCAACCGCATTTATTTTTCGGTGACATTTTGTTCCTGTTTTACAAAATCTTGTTTTCAAAATTTCGATGTTACATTATGCGAGAAAGAATTGTTGTCACATGAGCGCAGTTTTTAAATAAATATCTTTATCAAGTCATGGGTCATCGAACTGTTGCTTTGCGAGCAAGAGTGTTATCAAAGTTTGTGGTTTGCTTCACTGCACTTCAGTGTCATTAGTTGATTTGCATCGTCTTGTACGAGGAAAGCGTGTCAAATGTGCAAAAATACCTTGCATATATAGTCCAGTCTTCCCGTGCTGATCAAAATCAAACTTAAATGATTGCTGAGAATTAGTATAAAGTCTTAACAAATCATACTCTTTTGGTAGTAAAAATAGAAATTAGTTATATTTCTTAGCAGTTTTGTCCAGTACAATTTCAAAGTAACACGATGTAATACAGACACGTACAATGACACATTTAGGTGGGTGGCGTATTAACCGAGACAGAAATAAGTTTATGTATTTCTACAAAGCCAGGATTACAAGAAAGATCTTCCACTTATACACCTATTTTTGAATGTTAATCGATTCAAAATTGGCCGAGCTGGGAATCTTTCGTGCAACGCCGGTGTTCACCCGATTCAAGAAACTTCTCATCACATTATATCTTGTCCTGCTACGGTCTCTTGGCGCCACGTCCTCTCAAGCGACTTTTCTACATTGTACGACCAACAGACCAACCCGTGAGGAGCTGCGGAGTTACTGGCTCCATGGTCTTTTATCATGCCTCGACACGGTGGAAGGCGGCGGGTAACCGCAAGAATATGTTTACCTCTTATAGGTTTTAGAGCTATAATGAAATAAGTTGCTAGTGCATATTAGGCCAGTTATATTCAAATAGTGTTTTAGGCAGCCCTAATTTAAACAAAACTTCAAGACACCAAGTATTTTCGATCCAGACTATAAAAATAATATTTTTTTGTCTGAAAACAAAGTTGAAAACCTTTTTTATTCTTTTTTTCCAGATCAAAATTTTTAAACTGAACTGTTTGCTATTTTCGGCTGCAAACAAATGCGAAATTCCTATTTATATTTTGAAGTTCAAGTGTTTAAGACTCAAGTTCATTAACACTAGAAAGGCCGTCTACTTGCATATACCTAGAACGGCCGAGGTGTCGTTTTCGACATCGATAATCTACTAGCAGGTATTTCTGAGATATCAATTGATATTTTGCAATAATTTTCATGTATTTACACAAATAACATGGTCTTTCAACAGCAATTAAGCCTAATTCAAAAAATTGTCTTGATATTTGGCCGACGTATTCAGTAAATGTGTGAATTGATGAAAGCATTTAAACGATTCCATATTTGTGTCCAAAGGTATGCTTTGATCACGAACTGCAGCTCGTGCAAACAACATGAACAACTCTACTTTTCTCTTTTGCACATTTACCACAGGTTGGTTTGCTACAGACTTTACATGTGGCTAAAGTGGCGTTGGTGCACTTCTTGCCATGACACTTCTTTCGCTTGTTGGTGAATAATTCTTGGTTGCTTTCGAAAACTATTGGTAGTGGTGCGTGCGTTGGATTTTGAGCTTGTGTGTGCTGCGATCTCAATTCCTCTACCAGCTCGAGTATGAACTGTTTTCGACTTATTTTCTTTCCGGTTGATTATTTATAAATTATCCAACTATTTTGAGCTGCCAAGTCCAAAACATTGCATCACACGCCGACAGACCAACGTCTTGTCCACCACCTTGTTGAATACATTCTAACCATCTGGTCAACAACGTCGACGGCGACCTCGTTTTGGTTATAAAATTGAACAACATCCGGTTTTTTCTTTTCTCCAGCTGAAACAGAAGGAGATGCATGCATGGTTGATAGAAGGCACACATACTTCTTGCCTTTACATTGATAATTTACAAACATAAATTTACATTGTTATTCATAGTAAAATTTGCTGCCGTATTTTCCACCTTTTGCAGGACCAGTAACTTCCTAGGGCAATTGTTTACTATTGGCGCGAACTGTCCAAACTATTGACGTTCCCTCCTTTTGAAGCTTTTTTGCTAGTTCAAATGAGGTGAAAAAATTGTCCGTCGTTACATTGTATCTTTTATTCTGGACTGGTTCCGTGATCTTCATCACCACACTTTCTGCTAAAGGACCGTCCCTGGATTGTTTTTCTTGGGCTCCCAAATATGGTATGATATTTACGACATATTTCGAATCGACTTCAGCTAGCATCCAGAACTTTACACCAAACTTATCTGATTTGTTTGGCATATACACAGTGAAAGGACAGCGACTCTTTATGGGCAAAAGCTGTTCATCAATAGTCAGGCTGAAAGATGGTGTGTACACTTTTCTGCAGTTTATCGCAAGTCTGTCAAAAATGTCTCGGATGTGGGTGAACCTGTCATTCTGAATACGACTAGACCGTGTGCTCTTGATATCGAATCGCAAAAACTTTCTAATTTCTTTATAAGCAAATCTAGACATTGTGTCTTTGAAAATCGTTGGGCCGTAGATCTTACTCCAAAGAAAGTCAGTGCTATGTCCTTTGCCATATATGCCCCGAGCATATTCTAAAGCTAAGTATGCTTCCAGCATTTCTATGGTGATGGACCAACCTGCTTTGTGAGTTTGGCCTTCAGTAACGGTGCAACTTAAAATTTTTCTAAGTATGGGCTTATCTATAAACATCTTCCATGCTGCATACGGAGAATCTGAAGCCCTGTTTTTCACAGCATTGGTAAGACCTGCAGACGCTTTAAAAACAGCAGCCTGTGGTGGCCGCCCAACTCTTGTGCTTGTGAGCAGCTTTCAGGTTACACCAGATCTGGTAACAATATCTAAAAATATTGGAAGACAAATAAGTTGAATTGAAATTTTACAGCACCATACATCACTAGCAATACCCGTAATTTAGTAATAAATATTATGAACAATAAACATGCCTGCGTTTGATGGCCCTTCGCTTTCCTCTGCGGCAGAATCCGAAGAATCAGTTTCATCAGATTCGGGTGTCATTGCAGGAGTGCAATCATCATTGTCTTCACTTTCACTGCTCATATCATTCCCCGAATATTCTGCGCGAGTCAAAGCAGCATCAACACTGTACAAATTTTGCCTTGTTGACATCTTATCCCCGCCTATTCAAGACTAGCAAAGTAATGATAACGCTACAGAGGCAACAACTGATCTTTAGTTACTAGCAACTGATCAGCAGTCAAAGCTTTTCTCACCTAAACAACGCTGTTGGAGATGACCTAAATTACGTGACACAATAGAATGAAAAAAATTGCAGATTTAGTTGATCAGCATTTGTGATATCTTCAATTGAAACGAAAGAATTCAATTCTGTAATACTGAAAAAATGTAACCTGTTTCAAACAAGATGTCGTTTTCGACACCGCGGCCGTTCTAGGCGAATTTAAATGTTTGCTTATAAACGACAATTTAAATGTTGTTTGCTTATAAGTATTTAAAAATATTTAATTTAATTTAAGAGTAAAAGTTTGTTCTCTTTTCTTTTATTTAGCCCTGATGAAGTCCCCGTGAGGGGACGAAAAGCTTCGGTGGATTTGTTTATGTTAATTATTGTTATGTTAATTTGATTATGTTTAATAAAGCATTATTTTGGATTTTTGTTTGGTTCCTTAAAACCTGGAAGAAAAGTTCCCCCCTATCCGAAATTTATTTAAAAATAATAACTGTCTAAAAATCACAGCAATTTATCTTAAGAATATTTTAGTGAAACTACGATTTGAATATTCTCCGGTGTCGTTTTCGACACCGCGGCCTTTCTGGTGTTAAAACCATAGGCTATCCCCATAGTATTATAGACGACTCACTGTTTGTGGACAACTTAGGGTCGCGACCCACATTTTTGAGGACCAAGGATTTAGGCAAGTTGGTCAGAGATGTTGTTAATTTACGACGTCTTTTTGTAAATTAACCAGCCATAAAATTTGCTTGAGTTTTCTGAAAGTGAGCTTGCATTGCCTGAAACATCTTTTAGTAACGTAGTCACATTTTAATTTTGATGCTAATCTAATCATAAGGCTTTTGACATGTTGGCAAACACTTGTGTCATTTGGGACTAAAATTGTTGATATTACCAGCCTGAAACCATTAGTTTTGACTATGTTTTTAATATCGGAATCGGCAATACTCTTCATTAGTTTGTAATACAAAATTCAATATCATCTAGAAAGTGATCTAACTTACTTATATTTTTGTTATTGGAAAAATATCAAACAATTCAGAGATTTCTCGAAAACTGAAAATTTTGCGAAAATGGAATGCAAGCAACATGACAGCAAATACAGAAAGCCAAATAGATTTGCTGAATGTGGAGTTTCTACAGGGAGTAATGGAGCTGGAAATTTGGAAGAATATTTGGGGAGAAATAAATTGACAAAGAGTTGTAAATCGGTGTTATTTTATCAAAAAAGTTGGAGCAATTGGTAAGCCTATTGTTACAATATATGCCGACTACAATATATTGCAAGATGTTGCAAAATTCTTGAGAAAAATTTGCATAAAATATGTTTCTCTTGATGTAATAATCCAAAATCATCAAACTTTTTTAATTTTATTTAGAGAATATAATCTAATCAGAACTTTGAAATCGAATGCAACGAGTCCAGATCGGTTAAGTGTAACAACAAAAACTTTTTTTCTCAATTTCAAAAACTAATTGTTATTGGGGAAACGAAGTACAAGATCGTGCAATCAGAAAAGTTAAATTCCTATTTTCGAGATAATTGGCAAAAAATCATATATTGGGCAGGAAAAAATCAATAAATTACATTTAAAAATTTAAAACTTTTTCCGTTATTGTTTAGTAAGTTTGTTGCACAAGAAATAATCAGTCACTTTTTGACAGAAAACAAATTTAATTTTGATTCGTTTTTTTTTAAGCATCAAGTAAGATCTTTTAAGATGTCAATTGTTTGGTCATGTAAGCAATGGCGTAACTAAAGATTTAAGCCTGGGAATAGAGTAGAAATAAGGGAAGCGTGAAAACATGCTAAAGAAGCCCACTGTTTGAAACAATTAATTGCCATCCGTACAAACATAAACTTACGTATATCATATCACAGTCGGGGTGGCTTTAATAGGTTGGCTTTACTGTTGTGTATTTTTGATAAGAGAACAACAAATTTACTATTTGCATGATCTGTGCCTTTGCGGTCGTTAAGTATTTTGGGATAATTTTATTGGGATATTGTCAATTTTATTGGGATAATGATAATTAATATTAAATTCAATTATTAATTATTAATAATTAAATTTTATTGGGATAATGTCAAAATACTGAAGTCAGAATCACATGCTTGCAGACGTCGCGTTGCGGAATGTTTTTTGATAAATCAAAAGGCTTGTTCATGTAATGTTATTAATCGTAATGATGGTGCAAATTATTCGACGGTTTATAGTGTGTTTGTCACCAATAAATAATGTCTTATGTATTTCACAACACTTTTCACTTGGCCACTCCTGTATCTGTGATGTAACAATGTTTTTGTTATTACGTGTTGCCTGCCCTGTTGATAAATAATTTTTTGTGTGTAGTAATACAGGTTGTCTTTATATTTTTATGTTGTACAGTTAATATGTTACATTATAACATCTACCGTTTTTCTGAAGAAGCTCCCCGGTAACTAAGGGGAGCGAAACGTGAAATTTGAATAAAAATTGTCGAAAGAACGTATTGATCTGGTTGAAATATCGTTACCCTCGACATACGAAGAAAGCCTGCTATATTTAACTAGTATAATTGTCACAGATGTTGGAATGTGAGCCTAAAGCGCCTTTAATGTGTCTTTGGCATTAATGGGGAAAACATTCAGAATTTTAATCTGCTGAATTGGTTAAAAAAAAAGTCTGTTTCGAAAAAAAACGTATAATGATCATCACTCAATGATATTCTGTAGTACGTACTTTCTAAACCTTGCAAGGTGGGAACAACGAGTGCAATACAGTATTTGGCTTCTGTTAGCTGATTTTTGCGATTAATAGCAGTTGGTAATTTTGTAATTTCATGCTTTTAAAAATCGTTTAACAGCATTTTACCTTATGCAGGCTGACTTACCAATTAGCAAATTGTGCTTAAAAAGATACAAATGATAACAACTTTTAATGGACATCGTGATTTAAGTTTGAACTTGAACGACATACAACAAGACTGCGCAACTCCAAATCATTTACGGCTACATTTAGCAAATTTTTGTTTTGCTGATCTCATGCTGAGGCTTTTAAACTTTTGGTCCTTTTTTTTCTGTAACGAGCTGCTTGCTCGAACTGTTTTACTATTTTGTTCCACTTTTACTTAAGTAAATTAAGAGCAAAATAACGCTACTTGAAAGTTAAATCTTTTATCTTACTGGTAGGTACAAACTTAATATCTGTTTAATTGGAATGCGGTGCTTTGATATAAAAGACAGCTTTGAAATCCAGCATTTACTTTCTTCTAACCTTTATTTGAAGTGGGCAATTTTTGGTTTGAAGTTTTAAAACCAACTGCTGTTACGATTAAATGCTAACAGACTAAATGAAGTTATTATATTACTACCAGAGAACGACATTGGTTTTTGGTATTAAAAAGTGTTTAGCTGTAGGAGTAAAATCAAATGTTTTACTGTATTTAATTTTTGCTGAGTGCTTCATTGTCTCTGGCATAAATTAGTTAGTTGACAAAAACCAGAAGGGTCAAATGTTTATTGCTTCACTGTTGGATACATAAAACTCCAATTTGAGGTTGAATTATAAGTGCGCAATAAAAATAGATTATTAAACATAGTAGTGTTGACAGGAAGGTTCAAAAAGCACATACTAAATCCGGCCCAGATGTTTAAGGATCTCCTGGTATCTTAATGTGTTCTCCCACCCATGTATACAATAAAGGACACGAAATACAATTTCATATTGTTGATCTTTTCCATTGTTGATATTAATCAACTTTTCTTTTCTTCGGCTCGAAAAACAGCTAAAATGTCGATTCAAAAAGTTGATCTATAAACAAGAAAAGGTCTTCAACTTGAAAAAGAGCATAACAAGCCACAAACTCCTACAAAACCTCATCTTTACACCCATCCGACTTTGATACTTAAAAATCTCTTAAAGCTTGTCACAGCGATTACAATCAGAAATCTATTAAAAGCATGTCACAACGATTACAACATTAAATCAAATACCCAACATGAAAATAGCAACTAGTAAACCAACTACGTGCCCAGTGATTAACTGAAGGAGAAAGGGTAACGTTAGATTTTTAGTTTGATTTGATAATGATGACCTTCTTCTTATCATTGGTTTTTTGTTGATAAGATTCTGAAAATGCTCTTTGACTCATTTTTATCGTTTATTGTTCTATTCTGCCCTGAGAAGGCCCACATAGCACCAGAGGCGAGTGAGACAAAGAACAAATACTCTTCCATATAATCGTTTCCATGGCTATGTCCCCCAAATTACTTGGACTGGATTGAGATAAAAAGTGTTTTGCACTCAAGAACCAAATGTCCAAAGGTTTGACGATCTGACCCAAAAACTATTGTACGTAGTATTAAACAATACGTTTAAATGTGGTCAAATAAAGAACAAAACTTAGATTTTAGTTTTGTGAAAGATTTTATTTCTGTCTCGGTTAATACGCCACCCACCTAAATGTGCCATTGTACGTGTCTGTATTACATCGTGCTACTTTGAAATTGTACTGGACAAAACTGCTAAGAAATATAACTAATTTCTATTTTTACTACCAAAAGAGTATGATTTGTTAAGACTTTATACTAATTCTCGGCAATCATTTAAGTTTGACTTTGATCAGCACGGGAAGACTGGACTATATATGCAAGGTATTTTTGCACGTTTGACACGCTTTCCTCGTACAAGACGAGGCAAATCAACTAATGACACTGAAGTGCAGTGAAGCAAACCACAAACTTTGATAACACTCTTGCTCGCAAAGCAAAAGTTACCGCTCATCAAGAGAAGGAGAAGAATGAGGAGACGACGAAGGGCAAGAGAGGGGCAGGAGAAAAGAAAAAGAGAAAACAGGCAACCGATTTGGAAGAAGCTGTATGCTGCCCTTCTGCGGTTGTTTAGGGGGCAGCATAGCAAAAAAATAAAGGGGAGTGCCCGAAGTAACTGGGACCCTTGGGAAGACCAACAGCCATTTCGACCCAACCCAAACGGTGTCGGGGACTGCACCACCACGTTGAGGCGGCTGTTGATTGGTGCAGACGTAGAGAGATCGTTCCTGACTTTAAACTGGCGAAACCATGAATAACTTGCAGCAATAAAAAACCTCTTGGCAGATGATCACAAGGAATTTCCAGCACTTGCATACTCTCGGCTTTTTCTTTCAATGTGGATATAATGCTACCTCGAGTTGTTTTGCGCCAGTAATGTCGTGGCATGTTCATTTTCCCTAGCAACTCATTAATTGTTGGCTAATTAAAACAAAACGCTGTTGATAATCTTAGTCGTGGGGTAAGTTGAACAAGGGACTTATCGTTGAACACAACGCATTGCTCAACTCATCCCGCACCACCGTTTAAACAAAAGCTTAGTATGACATGAAACTGCTCTAGCTTTTAAATTCTACTTCTCTGTTGACCAATTCTTTTCATTTTGTGCTAACACTTTAAACACCTCTACAGAAGTACCGGGGATAAGAATATTTCGGCTTACCAACCGAATATTTGTTCCGAGACACGACAAAAAGTTCAAGATACGAATGAGCAATTTTCTTAAATGCGCGCCTATTACCGTAGCTCCAGTATTTGAGCTCATGAGAAAACATAAAAAGAAGCTAAGAAAGCAAGCTGCCAATGCCTTGGCATGTAGCTTTGTTGACTATCATCCAACAAATCAATTTTGGAAAAATATTAACATTCAGTCGTCTACTAAAACAAATGTGCTGCCTGCAACGATCAATGGAGTCTCTGGCACACAAAATATTGTTGTTGGGCTTTGTAAGATAAGTTGGTAAGTTGGTAAAATAATCCCATATCCCTAATCCAATATCAATTTTCACAAAGCTTTGGGATTTGTCGCGAACAGAACTGGACATGAAATTTGTAAAAATGTTCAAAGCTAGCTGATTACAGTTCAGACATGAAATGCAGTTTGCTCTTCTCTTTTCTATCTGTAGGCTATCATTATGAGACGTTAAAATTTGTTTTATGCCATATTTAACGACAAGTTGCTAACCCCATCGATCTCTTTGTTTCACCCTCAACGCACCCTATTGCGCAGATGAGTTAGCTTGTTTACAACATCAAGTTAGACCAGTTGAGTTAATGGGATGACGGGACAATAATGTATCGGGAATCGAGATCTAACTTCAGATTATAATGTAATCCTCAACAAAAACCAGTTAATGCCTCACCCACCATATGGCAGCATCAGTAAAACTAACTTTGGTGTTATCTGGACCCGCGATCCGCTCCAACTACTATTGGGTATGAGCCCAGATTTCAGCTAACGAGCATTTCTATCCATGATCACTCTATAAATTATTCAGCCAACAAATCTCGTCAATTACCCGCGCCAATTTTGTTAATTAAACGGTGGGATCTCGTGATTGATGATTTATAGAGCTGGAATTGATTGCGTTTTGAAGTAAAGTGCAAGTTTTAAGTGATAACTTGCCAGATCAGTCAATGGGACAATCAAACTATTGCATATTAATTATTGTAATGATTCATTGACAACTATTATCTAGCCTCATTTATTACTTCATCAATAAACATACAATAATCAGCCCGTTTTGGTGGGCGAGTGTTATAACATCTCGTTATTAAAAGCTTGAGATTACACGCCAGGATAACTGGTGCGCACTGTGATTTCAAATCTTACTCATAGCCAGCTTTTGCTGCTGTTATTGTATTGTAGTGACGCATTGACTAATTCTTATTGAGACTGACATCGTACTTGAGGGATAGATCTCGGTTCTCGATGGATTATTCTGCCATTACCTTATTAGTTATTATAATATTTATGATAGTACATCAAAATCCCTTACTAGGGCTTAATGATCTCCCTGGCTGATCTGGCGAATTTCAGTTAAATCTTACGCAGTTGTGTTAACAAGTAAACCTGAAATTCGTACGCTTTGAAATGCGCTTCTTGAGCTGATGCCACCGCCAATCTCTCAAACGAACAAACAAGTATGGAAAATGAATCATGGCTAGACTAGAGAATACTAGAGAAAATTGACGTCAGGTTGTGAGTGGTACGCATAAATACTGGATAGTTTTCATCAGAACAAAACACGCGTGATATTATCCAGTTTATATTTTATTGCAGATTAATATGCTGGATAGCTGGTTGGACAAAACAGTATTTCTCAATCAATAGGTCCGCTGGATCTAAAGCATTTCCAAAAGCCAATTCTTTTCAAGTTTCCAAAAATAAATGAATGTTTATGTACGTGATGCATGAAAATTTTGCAACTCAACGAATGTAGGAACTTTTTAATTTCTGGCAAAAGATTAACATCGGACCGGCCAAATTTATATTTCATCGAATAAAGCTTGGATTCAATCTCATTTATACTTTAAAATCTTGATGTCTGCTAAATCTATTAGCGAAGTATGAGCCAAAACAAAAACGTAGCCAGTCGCAGACAGAAAAGCAAAAGGGACGGGCCAATGCCTGTGATGTAATCGACATTATAATTGATAGCCAATAGGCTTCATCTTTATTGCAATGGATATGTCGATGGGAGAACAGTAAACCAATGGTAAAATATTCCCGAAAAATATCAAACTAGCCGAGTTTTGATCACTTGAATTCAAACTCATAAAATCATTCAAATAACAACGAAATGACACCTGTAAGAAAAAAAATGAGATAGTAAACTAGAGTTGTACATAAACTAATCCAATTTAATACCACATCTCAATATGTATTGAGATAATATAACAAAATATAATGGGGACACACAAAATAACACCTCTTCTTATTTACAATGGAAATAGTCGGCTCAGCCGGTTGCACCCGCGGGCACTCCATTAGCAATGACGTGGTTGAGAATATCAGTTTCGCCTGTAAAAGCAGGCTTTACCCAATGGTTAGTTGTGAAAACAGTAAAACAGTTAATCTTGTTTTGAGATAGCCGAATCTCGTTCCAAAACAAGACTATCGTGTTTTGAAACGCAATTGGTTAAAAAACAGTATGGGGAGTTACGCATAGCCATTACATGTCTACCAAGTTTGTCGAGTACCTGGTAACGTCCTCTTTGTCGTGTTCTCAACATAAGCGTCATCAAATTCAACAAACTTTTATCCACTAATTTCAGGAATTACTTGAAAGCGTATCACATTATAATCAGGATAATTTGATCAAACCCATAACTATCAAATATAACATATACTCGAGCCAAAGAAGTTTTATCCAAGGCTTATAATGTCATATCCATGACAAAATCACTCATCTAAAACAACAGACATTTGACGGGAATACAATCGTTTTATGCCCTGCTTCGATGCCAACAAACAAACGAATGAATAGAACAACAAACCGATAAATCTGCTTTTTTCAGTTCCATCGAAGCGGACCGGCCATTTTATCTTTTTTTGTTTGCAACTAATTTACAATGCACTTTTTTTGCAACGTTTTGCGCGCGTTTTTGACAACAATCTTGCGGCAAGCGAGTCACGTGTCGAAGCAAACTCTGCGTGATTTTCCTGTTTTTGAGCGATAGGAGGAACAACTCTTGATTTATTCTTATTGTTTATTTACTCATCAAGCCGTGCATCTCGCGCATCTATAAGACAAACTGCTCCAGTTGAGGTTT
Organism: Trididemnum clinides; assembly: GCA_963675345.1. NCBI lineage: Eukaryota > Metazoa > Chordata > Ascidiacea > Aplousobranchia > Didemnidae > Trididemnum > Trididemnum clinides. Next base: position 31,298,134 of record OY776289.1, on the reverse strand, counting down.
TCAACATCGAGTCAATAGTGATACTTAATAATGAACTGAGACTATTTATTCTCCAAACCTGCTTTCCTGCTTGGAACCTCGGGTTAATCTCTAATCACTTCAGTTCCGTTTTGAGAAAAAGGGATTGATTTGTATAAAATGAAAAGCAGCAAGCGTAAAGTGCGAGACGCGAACGGTATTGCTTGCTCTGTTACCATGCTGCTCTGTTTCGCAGATCAAAATAGCTTGAAAAATGCTATGCTATAACAAACTTGCGGCAATTGTTACATACGCCCATAGAAAAGCGCTCAATTAAATACTTTTGTTTAGTTTTTACAAAAATTCTTTTCACAGCATTTATTGAATTGTTAATCAGTTTGTTATTAATAATGAAGCATATCATTGCATTGGTTTTTCTTGGCTTGGTGGTGTGTGGAATGGCTGAAAGCGACCCGTGTTCCAGGTAATTTAAACTTTGCTTTACACGTATTTTGTCAACTGGAAGGGAAAATTTCACTGCTTTTATTTTTCTTGAAAACAATCGAAAATGCATGAAATATTTTTCTTTCAAATCTTTTATATTTAATTTACCTTACCACGAAAAATTTTGTCGGTATGCAAAATTGAACTACTTTGAAGAAACACAGTATTCGCCACGATCGATTACAATTCAGCTATGTAAGGATCATAAAAGGCCAGTAATGTAATCATGAAGTTTATTGTTCAAAAATTCGAGTGTCGTCACGCAGGAAAGAGTTTTGTTTGGCACACATAAAATCTATCAACCTACTTAGCAATTTGCAAAAACAACAGTATCACTTTATGGAAGAAGAAGACCTCATTTATGATGTTTGTTTGCACAATTTGTTTTCTTAATTTTTTAAATAAAGCTGTGCGAGTAGACGCGGTTGCAAACTTGCACGGGAAATATTATAAAGCACAGTTCAAATGCAAGCTTTCACTGTAATTTGTTGAGCTATAGCTGCACTACAGCTGTAGCAGCAGCAGTTAAAAGTTTAATATGCTGTAGCGGTTTCACTATAATTATGCTGGTGCAGTTAAAAGTTTAAAAATGTTGAAAATGCTTTAGTGCCAAAAAACGCATTACATTTTATTGAAACAAATTATTTTTTAACCGACAACCTAATAGCGGAATTGAGTCCGAGTAATTTTAGTAGAGGAAGAAATGGCGCATTTCGAAGCCTTCTCCCACTGATACATCTCTAGAAAAAAATTGGATGAACAGACGTAATCAGAAATTTTATGGCGTACAAACATCTACCATTTTCTGGCATATTTTTGCATTTTTTTAAACAATCGATGTTTTGTTGCCTGTCTCGCTCTTTGCCATTGCGTTCCGGTATTTGTTGAAAAAAAATTCATTAAATAATAAGCTGTTTCTTGAGTAAGAGCAAACTTAAATTTTGGGAAGAGAAACCCGGATCAAAGCACAGAGACGCACCCAGGATATGAGCTTTCACAAGTTTGTTGATCTGATTTTTGTTTAAATAAGCCTAGTTTGGGAATGAAAATTGGCAATGTTAAACAACTATAACCGCTATTTGGTTTAAGTAGCGATTATATGGATTTGCGCTCGCAGAGCCACGCCTGTACGCTGACGTGTCCTTCTCAAACTGACACGTCCCATTAAATTCAAATTAAAAGTTGCAATAAGAAGTGATGCGTGGAAATTATTTGTGCGTAGAAACTAATCATGCGGAACAAAATAAAACAGAACGAAAAACCAAGAAAATCGAATTCTTATATTTCAGTGCTTTAACAACCACTATGATTTTGTCACAAATTTTCCATACTATTGTGACAGTTGTTTCTTGAGTTTTCCTCAAATCATACAATTGTTTTTTAATTTCTTTCTTTAATGTTCAATTTTCTTTATTCCGTCATTTCTGACATATGCCCTGCAAATGACCACAGCAGAGCAAGGTAGTAATTTAAGGCTATAACAAGTTGTAATAGTGTTTCAAAAGTGGAAAGCTTTTAATTATTTAACAACATGTAAGAAACATTCTACAAGGCTGTGTAAGCGTTTGATCAAAATTCTGTGCCATGTCTTTGTGTGTTTCAGCTTTTATTAATAATGTCAACATCAACTAAATAAATATTCTTAACGTTAATCGAAAGCCAAGAAAATCTGCAAATACATTTTTTGCAGCTATATTTTTACAACAGATTTTTAGCCAGACCAACCACAATTATGCTATTTTATACACCGAGCATTTGGAAGCTTCCCGACCTAGAGTAACAATCACATTTACAGCAACGCCCATAGAGTTTGAAAATAAGTTTAGGAAATTTGTATTGAAGCCAGAAACAAGAATCAAGTCATTTTTAAGCCCTAATGAATTGTGTTTCAATCAAAGGATCCAATTTGTAAGTGCAACTATTGTACAAAGCGCAATTCGCTGAGTGTGCCTGTCTGTCTGTTTTAACTGCTCCGAAACTGCTCGGCGTACAAACATCAAACTTGGCAAATTGATTGCCTCTCCGGTGTCATTAAAAGGGTTCGCGACGCCATGATGGCATCATAATCAAAGATAATTTCTTTAAAATTTGCATTTCTTGACAAAGGAAAACGTTGTTTAGACGTTGCAAATTCCAATAGTTTTGTACAGTCGTGTTGTAAGCCTGATCGATCTGAACCTTGAACACATATTAATAAAATACAGCAAAGTTGAACAAATCGACTATTTTTCATATGAAATCTTACAGGAATCACAAAAACTATCAGCGATATCAGCTCAAAAACATGGTCGATTAATTGTACTCTTAAACCATAACCTAATCTTTTGTAATATCATAATTGTAATGGTTTGACTATGGATTAGTTTTCACTTCCTCTAGTGAGGATACAGCAATATGCGCTCAGCCAGAGATTTTAGGTCACGCAAAATGGCATAGGGTTACGAAAATCCCTAAGTAATATGCCAAATACTTACAAGCCTGTTTCGGAAATCACATATAAGAGAACGGCAATAATTAGTTTTGCTCTCTTCTCACCCACAGCTTTACATTTATGCGTACATGCAAGTGGTGAAATAAACAACAGTTTGTGCAGTTATTGGCTCGTTCAACAGTGAGAAAATCCACTCCCTTATTGTATGCTGTAAACAAGGGAAATAAAACGTTCCTAAGGACTTCAAAACTGAGGCAGAAACATAACGGTTATGCACAGCACTCTCGTATTTTTCTGTTCGATTCCTATGTAAAAGCAATACTTTTGATTTTGAAACGAAAATTGGCTATATCAAAAATACTATTTGTTATTACTGTTCTCAAAACTACGCATTGAGTAAAGCCGGATCAATCGATATTCTTAACCTCGATATTGTTGATGGTGGCCCTGCAATTGCAAAAATTGAACTGCCGGTGCTTTACCTTGGGTTAGTTTGTTCTTATCTGGCTGCGTTTATGCCAGGACCAAACAATATGAGCGCAGTCACAAGCTTACAAATAGGAATACAGTTACAAAAAAGTCGTAAGTAGAGGTTCATACATTTAATAGTTTATTACCGAAAATACATATTAGTCACGATGGCATCTCCTCTTTGCCACAACATTTAAATTATTCTTCCATGTACTGTGTAAAATGAACGAATAAAACGTTTTGAAATCTTTGGATGTTTCAATTGAGAGAATGCGCAACTCCTAGGAGAGCGTCTCTGCTGCATTGTTTCTTCGTTGTTTTGTTATTGCTTATCATGTTCACGAGGAGGTTACACCAAGTCGTAAAATATGCATATCATCAAATTATTGATTTGCGTAATCGTGAAACAAAAACCATTACGGCGCCCATTCCCAACTTGGCATTTGTTCTCCTACATTCATTTCAAAGAACAAGCAGAATTTGTGAAACGATAGAGTTTGTAAGACCTACTCGTACTGCAATCGGGAGTAGTGGTATAGAAGCATGGCCCATTAGTACAAACTTATCACTTATGGTATTAAAAATACGATTTAGTTGAAACTGGAGCTGCAGGCTGAACCGGTGTTACCAAGTCGAAATAACTGAGCGGTAGCTCTGCTTGGTGACTCCGGCAGAGCCGGCTAGTCCAGAATATAAAGGGCAATTTGTGTGTTTTAATTCCTCCGAAACTACTGAACGCACAAAAATCAAAATTGGCACGATTGATTGCCACTTTGGACCAAGTATCGAAAGGGCTTTGGTGACGTCATAATGGCGTCATAATCAAAGATAATTCTTTTAAAATTTGCTTATCTTAACAGAGGAAATGTGTTTCATGCTCAAACAAAAGCCAGACCCCAACTTACCACCTTCTATAAATTTCACTTGTTTAGCACACTACATGACGTCATTATCAGCCATTAATTGTAAAGTTTGTTTGCTTTATTTACTCAAAAAGCACTGGTCGTAGAAACGCAACTAAATGCTTTCGTGGGTAACATTATCAAGGTGCTTTCGATTAAAACACTGCTACTAAAGGTCAATTAATAATTTAACAACAGATGCTTATTTTGAACACTATAAGCCTTCTAAGCATGCTTCTTCGCATTTTTTCTGCACGGCTCACATTTGCTCTATGATGTTATAATATTGTTTGGCTTGATCAATCCTTTTGCAATCAAAGATCATCATATAGGTTGATTTTTTCAAAAATTGTACAAGTTTTGCAAAATCAGTTTATTTTGAACTGATCTGTGACTTCATTTCTCAACCAATATCCAAAATTCTTAACGAATTGAGGATTATTTCAAGGTAATTCCGATGATGTATAACTAGTACCTTAAATATTACCTTAAATTAAATAATACTAAAACATTTGAATTATAAAACATTTAGTGTAAACTTTATACCCCTCTCCGAAAAGCAGTAAGACAAGTAATAACAATAAGTTCAATGTATAAAGATAATGATAAGGTGATAACAATTGGTGCCGTTAAAAAGTTTAGGAAGTTGGTCTTTTCTGCAATATGTTAACACTAACTACTCAGGCTAAGGATTAGTTTATAATGAATAATTGATTGGCATAGATCATTTTCAATTTGTAGTTGAAAAAGTTTCCTACTGAACCTAACAAACTTGTAATTTATAAAAAAAGTTAGTTCATTGGTACATTTTGACTACAATTTTCAGAAGCATGGTTGTTTGGCATTATCTATATTTTTAAAAGATTCATCAGAAAATTAAGTCTCTAAAAACTGTACACTAAACAAAAATCGGTCATACTCCTTCAAAATGAAGAGGCAAAGATGGCCCTAAGGTCTTACATGTATAGTAATGCAAGAGGCTAGCGATGCACATAGCAAAACTGCAGACAGTGACACTGTTTCGACCTATCAGATCTCTTCAGTGCAGTTGGTGACCGACAAGAAGCTAGAGGCTTTTGATAAAGCATAGCTTAGACCGCCACACTTGCGGGATCTATACTAGATCCACTTGGTGGAAGGTCTGTCAGTACTCTGTTTTGGCCCTGTTTCATTTTTTGCAACGAAATATTGGTGTTGACCAACATAACATTCAAATGTTGGAACAATTTCCTTTTCAATTGGGTAAAGCCTGCACAGATCGCCGAATTGATATTTTCAATCTCGGCATTACTGATGGAGCCCTGATATAGTAAACACTTAACTGTGAGTGCGTCATTTTGGGTTAGTTTGCTCTTTGCATGGCTGTGTTTATGCCAAGACCAAACAGCATGAGCGCAGCCAGAGGCATTAGCTAATGCATTCGCTTGCAGTTACGAAACACTCGTAAGCATTGGACTTCATACTTAATGGCTTAATCACGAAAATACACATCAATCACCTTGGCGCCCTTCCACAACTTTGATATGCTTTCAAACAATTGTTCAAATTAAGGGCGCTTATGTTGAGAACACGGCAAATAAGACGTTGCCAGCGATTCGACAAACTTGGTAGACATGTAATGGCTATGCGTAACTCGCCATATCGCTTAACCCATTAATGACCACTACCAGAAATACAAGTCACTTTTTTGTAAGTTTTTAGTATTTGGTTACTGTTGATCTAATTAGGAAAAAAATGTAAAAAAATTTTGCCACCCTTTTTTGGTTGCCTAGCAACGTAATGTTCTTCTAGAGGAACAATGGTCCAATACGGGTGCAAAGTTGCTGCAGATTTAGTGCAGCTGCTGCAGATTTGTAAGGCTGAAGGTGGCTTGCCTGTATTGGTTTACCGTGCGAAACTATTAGCAGGACATCTGTGCCGTAATACACAATCCTAAGAAGATAAAATAAATATTACCTTTTTGAAAGAAAAGTTACAGAATACATTTGATATAAAAGCTTCGTTACTGAGTACCAGTGTTTATTTTTCTGTAAAAACCCTGCGCGAAATTTATCTTTTGCGGAACAATTTCTTCGAATTGATGGTGAATTATTTCTCTGTTAGAGACGACCAGTAACCAGTTACACAGAAGACTCTGCAGGAAGCAGTTGACGACGTTTTAGGTCAACAGGAGGTGAAGAGAAAGATATTGTTATTTTGCCACCAGCGCAAGGTGATGCTTATGCTACGGATATAGAGGAAGGTGAGTGCCACAAAAATGATTTGCTTCCAAACGATGTTCCAGGAACTTTGAAGGTACATAACAGCAATGAATGCGAAGTCACTTCCAAGAATGCGAAGTCGCTATCAGCAGTTTTAAGTAAAGAAAACAAACCACCCCAAAGAAAAAGAGAAAGAATGCTGAAGCAGTGCTCTGGAAGAAGAAAAACAGCCTGAAGGAAACACCAGAAGAAAATGCTATGTACAGCTGACAGCCACCCTCATCACGCCCTGCTTGAGCCAGGTGCACTTTTTCGATTATTATTCAATGAGGAAATCTATAGCCTAATTGCTTGCGAAACGGAACGATATGCGTCCCATCGGAATGAGGTCATTCATCTTACACCCCAGCAAATCGAAGCTTTTGTTGGAATTCTTCTGTTGACAGAATACAACAGCCAACCGCGTTAGCGCTTGCACTGGAGCAAAGATGATGATATCAGCTGTCTACTGATATCACGATCAATGTCAAGAAAAAGGTTTGAAGATATAATAAAAGTTAATCCATTTTGCTGATAACAATAATCTTCCTGCTGGAGATAGCTTGCTAAAATTCGACCTCTACAGGATAGAGTTAATGCTTTACTTCAGCAGTTTGGAGTGTTTGCAAAAGATCTGGCCATTGATAAACAAATGGTACCATACTTTGGTAGGCACTTTGCAAAGATGTTCATTTGTGTCAAGCCGATCAGATTTGGCTACAAAAACTGGGTTTTAGCATCAAGTGATGGTTACCCTTACAAATTTGAGACTTACACAGGAGCGTGTGATACTTAGGACAGCAGCAAGCCTCCTGGACCACAAGTTGTGTGTGATTGTGCTCTTCTTCCGATAGTTGAAAGCCCTGCCTGTCATTGTGTTTATTTTAACAATTCTTTACGTATTATTTACTGCGAGATTTGCACGAAAAGATTTTTTGGGCTCTTGGGACTATACGTGAAGGATGTACAATGAAGTACATCAAAAAGTGTTGAAATAGAGGAGCGTGACTTTTTCGACCACCACTCGGACGATTACATGTCCATAGTGCAATGAAAGAACAACAAGGTCGTTTGCCTTGGTTCAAATTTCAGCAATATAGAGCCAACCAAAATGGTGAAAGGCTACAACCAGCGTGAAAAGAAAAATATCAGTTGTGTTCAACCGTTCTGGTTCTACCAATACAATCAAGGCATGGGAGGCGTTGATCTGCTTGATAGGTTCATAAGCCAATTCAGACCAACAATTCAAGCAAAGAAGTGGTATTGGCAGCTGTTTGTTAACTGTATAGAGACGCTGACAGCGGCTGTGTGGAGTCTCCATGTCACCTTGGAAACTTCCCCGCGTTTAGATTTTCTTGAATTTATCCAGTTAGTTGTAGGTGGCTGGTTGAAAACTACTAATTCTGTGTCCTCGAGCCTTATTGGAATAAGAGTAATAAACACCAGTGTTGGTCTGCACCACCCTGTCAACGTGGAAACTCAAGAATACTGCAATAAAAACACTGTAAAAATGTGGTGTTCGCTTGCATCCTATGTGCTTCTTGAAGCACCATAAGTAATAAAATTGTGCTTATTTCTGGTATTTTTGTCTTTTTTTCCTGTTATTTGGAGTGTTTCCTCAATAGAAAATGCTTACAGAAAAGACAGTTCAGCGAAATTTTTTTGCGCAATGTTAGCTGGTGATAGCGTTTTGGACCGTTATTCCTGTAGAGAAACAAAAAAAGTAAACGTAAAAATGATTACTTCAAAGACAAAATCGCGCAAAAACTGATAAATCATTACCTTTTGAAGGCTTTGTAGTTACATAAAATGTAAGTAAAATTTTTTTACACTTTTGTACAGAGTCAGTATTTTTACGCAAATCTAGGTCACTCCGACTTGAAAAAAATAGCTGTTTTCCGGAATTTAACGAGTTAAAGAAAAATTATTTTTGAATAATACTTGTAAGGTCATTAAACTAGGTCTCTGTCTAAAAATTACGTCAATACAAAACAATCGACTGATTTTTCAAGCTTCCGAATAATTTGTTCCTCTACAGGAACAATGGTCCAAAATGGGTTAATCAATTGCGTTTCAAAAAACGATAGTCTTGTTTTGGAACGAGATTTGGCTATCTCAAAACAAGATTAACTGTTTTACTGTTTTCACAACTAGCCATTAAGTAAAGCCGGCTTTTACAGGCGAAACTGATATTCTTACACTCGTCATTGCTAATGGAGTGCCCACGGGCGCAACCGGATGAGCCGACTAGTTCCAATGCAAAAGCAGAGAGGTCTCATCTTGTATGTTGCCACTACTTTTGATGTTTGCTGAAGTCGAATGAAAAGTTTATTACTATTTAATCCACAGCCATTAATAATATTTTTATTGATAGCTAATGTCCCATGTTGCCATTGGATATTGGTAAATCTTGTTAAAAGTGTTTATCATGTTTAGATTATGCCTACCTGAATTCGGTGTAGTATGTGGTAGTGATGGTAGATTCTATCGCGTCCCATGTCAATTTGAAGTAGCGCAATGCCGGAATCCGTAAGTATTCTCATGCTTTTAAAATAATCACAAAATCAATTATTAAGTGTTTCGATCCTGGGCGATCAAAAATTCAAAGAAAATTCTATTCTCCATGCTTAAATATGATTGATTGTTTGATCTCAAATAATTTAAAGGGTCAAAATACATAAAATTATTCTATTCAACCCAATTTTGTATCACATCTCAATACATATTGAGATGTGGTATTAAATGACACCGCCATTTAATACCAATTCAGCTAGGGGACAGATGGCCGCCCATTTCGAACCAGTCATGAGTGACTGGTAGCCCAACCACCAACAAGGCGGAATGCCACTAGAAAGTACCCAATAGTCGCCTTTTACAACATGCTGGGTTAGCAACTTTACAATCGTAACCCGGTGAAGTACGGGTAGGCCACTTGTCTGCCACATAAATATGGAGGCGTCCCGTTAAGTGTCTTGCCCAAGGACATAACAAACAAGCTTTCCGGCTTGTTCTCCACACTAATCCTATTTTATGCTAAGCGCCAAGCAGGGAAGCTGTCAATACAATTATTTAAACGTTTTTTGGTATGACTCGACCTAAGGAATGAACTTCATGTCTACCGACTGCGAAGCGGACGCTCTAACCACTACACTATCGCGCCGGTAGTAATCAAACCTCGGCTAGTTTGATTCGTTTTGGGAATATTTTACCATTGGTTTACTGTTCTCCCATCGACATATCCATTGCAATAAAGATGAAGCCTATTGGCTATCAATTATAATGTCGATTGCATCACAGACCTTGTCCCGACCCTTTTGCTTTTCTGTCTGCGACTGGCTACGTTTTTGTTTTGGCCCATACTTCGCTAATAGATTTAGCAGACATCAAGATTTTAACGTATAAATGAGATTGAATCCAAGCTTTATTCGATGAAATATAAATTTGGCCGGTCCGGTGTTGATCTTTTGCCAGAAATTAAAAAGTTCCTACATTGGTTGAGTTGCAAAATTTTCATGCATCACGTACATAAACATTCACTTATTTTTGGAAACTTGAAAAGAATTGGCTTTTGGAAATGCTTTAGATCCAGCGGACTTATTGATTGAGAAATACTGTTTTGTCCAACCAGCTATCCAGCATATTAATCTGCAATAAAATATAAACTGGATAATATCACGCGTGTTTTGTTCTGATGAAAACTATCCAGTATTTATGCGTACCACTCACAACCTGACGTCAATTTTCTCTAGTATTCTCTAGTCTAGCCATGACTCATTTTCCATACTTGTTTGTTCGTTTGAGAGATTGGCGGTGGCATCAGCTCAAGAAACACATTTCAAAGCGTACGATTTTCAGGTTTAATTGTTAACACAACTGCGTAAGATTTAACTGAAATTCGCCAGATCAGCCAGGGAGATCATCAAGCCCTAGTAAGGGATTTTAATGTACTATCATAAATATTATAATAACTAATAAGGTAATAGCAGAATAGTCCATCGAGAACCGAGATCTATCCCTCAAGTACGATGTCAGTCTCAATAAGAATTAGTCAATGCGTCACTACAATACGATAACAGCAGCAAAAGCTGGCAATGAGTAAGATTTGAAATCACAGTGCGCACCAGTTATCCTGGCGTGTAATCTCAAGCTTTTAATAACGAGATGTTATAACACTCGCCCACCAAAACGGGCTGATTATATGTTTATTGATGATGTAATAAATAAAGTTAATAAATCTCACCGTTTAAGTAGTAAAAATAGAAATTAGTATTATTTCTTAGCAGTTCTGTACAGTGCTGTTTCAAAGTAACACGATGTAATACAGACACGTACAATGGCGCCTTTAGGCGGGTGGCGTATTAATCGAGACAGAAATAAAGTCTTTCACAAAACTAAAATATAAGTTTTGTTTTTTATTTGACCACATTTAAACGTATTGTTTATTACTACGTACAATAGTTTTTGGGTCAGATCGTCAAACTATTGGACATTTGGTTCTTGAGTGCAAAACAGTTTTTGTCTCAATCCAGTCCAAGTAATTTGGGGGACAGCTATGGAAACGATTATATGGAAGAGTATTTGTTCTTTGTCTCACTCGCCTCTATTGCTATGTGGGCCTTCTCAGGGCAGAATAGAACAATAAACGATAAAAATGAGTTAAAGAGCATTTACAGAAACTTATCAACAAAAACCAATGATAAGAAGAAGGTCATCATTATCAAATCAAACTAAAAATCTAACATTACCTTTTCTCCTTTCAACAAACCTTCAGTTAATCACTGGGCACGTAGTTGGTTTACTAGTTGCTATTTTCATGTTGGGTATTTGATTTAATGTTGTAATCGTTGTGACATGGTTTTAATAGATTTCTGATTGCTAATAGACCGCCTAGTACAAAATCGTCAATGCACGAAGTCACTAGATGACACAATGGTGATTTTACTTCTACTTGTAGACAAACTTTAATCTAAATAGGGAAAAAATCTACAATATTTAAAGTCAAAGACGTGGTCCGCTAAACATTTTCGAGAGCTGGATAGAAGAGAGGGAATTGTTTATGTTGTAAATCACATTGCTAGTAATGACCTATATTGATAGACCCCTTCAGGATAAACGGGGAAAACATTAAACAAAATCCGTGATAAGATCTATTTTAGAGCAATTGAATGGCTAACCGGGAATTGGTACCGAGATTTTTAAGGATCTCGATAATGTCAAGTAGTCGAGACTCGATAATTGTCAAGTAGTCAAAACTCGATAAATGTCAAGTAGTCGAGACCAAAATGACTCAATGATCTCTTTGATTTCCCAAGCAAAAAGTCTTCATGTTTGTTTTGTGACCAAAAGTTTAAAAGCCTCAGCATGAGGTCAGCAAAACAAAAATTTGCTAAATGTAGCGGTAAATGGTTTGGAGTTGCGCAGTCTTGTTGTATGTCATTAAAGTTCAAACTTAAATCACGATGTTTATTAAAAGTTGTTATCATTTGTATCTTTTTAAGTACAACTTGCTAATTGGTAAGTCAGCCTGCGTAAGGTAAATTGCTGCTAAACGATTTTTAAAAGCATGAAACTATAAAATTACCAACTGCTATTAATCGCAAAAATCAGCTAACAGAAGCCAAATAGTGTATTGCACTCGTTGTTTCCACCTTGCAAGGTTTAGAAAGTACGTGTTACAGGAATTCATTCACTGATGATCATTATTCGTTCTTTTTCGAAACACTTTTTTTTAACCAATTCAGCAGATTAAAATTCTGAATGTTTTCCTCATCAATGCCAAAGGCAATTTAAAGGGGCTTTGGGCTCACATTCCAACATCTGTGACAATTATACTTGTTGTTTGTATGAGTCTGAAAGTGACTAGCGAATTAACTTAAGGAAATTTATGTTATTGTCTTACTGGGTAGTGCAATATATATATGCTGGTACCTGTGCATTGTTGCGTTGTTTATATCGCTTTGGTATTTAAGATACTTCAGTTTTTCTCCAATGAGTTGTAGTTACTTTTTGCATCTCAAATAAATAATCTAAAGTTGCTGAGAATTCGTTAAAATTAGATTTCTAGAACTAGTAGATATTTTTATGTTGTAAAACGCTTTATAGGGTGCCTGCCACATTTACTGCAACATAAAGCACACATACATACGAATGATAAAACGTGAAAAATAGTATATAGGTCTCAGAAAGCTGACTGCAAACTGTACTTTGTCGGCTAAATCAGCAATCCGCTGTCGGTATGCAACAGCGGTCCGAGGTATTTTTTGTTTATCAGCTCTTCATCAGTCCGCCAGCAGCAAACTTACAATTAAACAACAGCAATACTCGAATGAAATCCAACCATTAAAAACTCTAAAGGTCACTTTAAGAGCGTTAGAGTAAGATTGAAAAAGTGGCTTTATTGTGAGATTTGGAATATTACTACCGGCATTGGAAAAGGTACTAGAGATTTATAGCCTATTAGTCTCAACTTTAGTCTTCACAACTGATATGATTTTTCCCTGTTCATGCTTCCCTCTCTATCAAATGCTCCTTTCAACCATTCATTGTAATTTTTTCCACCTGAAAATCAGTGGGCTATGTTAAAAATCGGTGGATTAATGAGCAGTAAAGTAAGTGCAGAAAATCGCTAGTCTTTGGTATAAATATGTGCAAAAAAAGGCCACTTAATGATAAACATCGCTATCTAAATACCTAGAATTAAATGTTTTTATATTTAGGATGTGATATAAAGAAGCTCTGATTACAATTTTGATGCGTGGAATCAGAAAGTTTGAAAACATCTGGATAGTGTGATTAACCAATGCATCATCCCAAAAAATATTATTGCTCAAAATATTCATTGGCTTTATTTCGATTTCAGATTTGATTTTATCGGCAACAATGCGAACAAGCATGTCACGCTTTTGCAAGCAGTAATAAAAATGAGAGTGGCGAACCTCACTGTAATTTATATTGCAGTGGTGGTTTAATAGAGAGTTTAACGACCGCAAAGGCACAGATTATGCAAATAGTAAATTTGGTGTTCTCTATTCAAAAAAACACAACAGTAGAGCCAACTATTAAAGCCACCCCTACTGGGATATGATATACGTAAGTTTATGTTTGTACGGAAGGCAATTGATTGTTTCAAACAGTGGGCTTCTTTGGTATGTTTTTACGCTTCCCTTATTTCTACTCTATTCCCAGGCTTAAATCTTTAGTTACGTCATTGCTTCCACGACCAAACAATTGACATCTTAAAAGATCTTACTTGATGCTTAAAAAAAAACGAATCAAAATTAAATTTGTTTTCTGTCAAAAAGTGACTGATTATCTCTTGTGCAACAAACTTACTAAATAATAACGGAAAAAGTTTTAAATTTTTAAATGTAATTTATTGATTTTTTCCTGCCCAATATATATGTTTTTCTGCCAATTATCTCGAAAATAGGAATTTAACTTTTCTGATTGCACGATCTTGTACTTCGTTTCCCCAATAGCAATTAGTTTTTGAAATTGAGAAAAATAGTTTTGGTTGTTACACTTCGGGTTAAGTTAAAAAATTGTATACCATCAGTTGTCATGGGGCTTAGACCCGAAAACCTCTTAAGTGCGTACGCCACTGCTGATGATGTCATCCCCCCAAAAATGTCGAATTTGGTCTGTATATGTTTCCGGGTAGATTTTTTATCTTTTTTCAAGAAGAGTGAAGGTTATTGGCAGAAAAAAATTTTATTGAAGCGAGGAACAGATTTTTAAATTTCGGCTAGACATCTTTATAACTCGCAGTAATTCTCGACAGCAGCCCGCAACATCGCTTATCATCCCAACTATTGTTGTAACAATTGATGGTAACTTTTTTAATCTATCTAAAATGACAAGTTTTTACTGTTGTTACATGCCAGTATAATTTTTTACAGCAGGGATTCCCAAAGTTATCACGGTTTAAACCTTATTGTGTCATCTTAAATTTTGCTGAGCCACATAATCGCTAATATTTTGGAGTTTAACTGGTCTACGTCAATGTTGATTGACTACTCCCAAGGTGAAGACCCTTCTTGGAGATCTATATGGGGAAGGCAACTGCTTATAGCTTAAACGAGACCCAAGCCAATTTTGAGAATCTTATTTTGAAAGACAAGTTTTTTTGAAGATCAGCTTTTTCCGAGAACATATTTATTTGTTATTCTTTGTACGTGCCAAGTTGAAAACCATTGTTTTGGTTGGAATCAACATAATGAGTTAGAATTTTGTTGTAGAAAATTTTTTCGTGACTAATCGCGGTCCTCAAAAGCTTCTTACAATTTGTTCACATATTCGAGCGTTTCTTTATGTTAACTTTATCAAAATTGCCAAAATTAATGCACTGGCAAAATTGCTAGTGCATTAATTATCTTTTTATGTTTAATCTCTCCAAAGGATTTTTTTGGTTTACGGGAGTAATATTTAATTTTTCTGTTTGCGTACCATGTGAACGTTTTTTACTATGACTGCGTACTGCCAAAAGACGTGGCCAGGAGGGAGCATCTTGAAGTATCACCATTTTAGCCCTTTTTTGAAGCAATAGCCCAATGACTGGGCTTGAAAATCAAATAAAAATCCTTTTTAAGCATTTTCAATAAAATGTGCTTCTAAAAATTGTTTAGAAATATGTTTTAGAGATTCAAAATCGTGTTTAGATAAGTGCTTTCACTTTCCTTGTTAAAGTTTTAATTGCGTGCCTACACAGCATTTATTAATTAGTAATTTACTGTAGTTTAATGCAACAGCTGTTTGGTTTAACACTTACGACAAACAAAATGTATTTATTTGACAATAAACCTTGCATTGATTTGGACGGTGCTTAGCGTATCATCAGAAAAAAAGGTAGTAAACCACTATAGTTGCATCGCACCGCCAAATTACATCATTTTCAGTTTTGGCAAGCAAGGCAGCGTCAAGAGTATATTTCTACAAGCAATGCAATTTACAAAATTACAAAACAAATCAACTGAAGACCTCGCCCAAAATAAAACGTATCAACGTTTATCAAATCATAGCTGAACGGGAAAATATCAAGCCAATTGAAGTTTAGCATAAATGCTTGAAAACCTTGAGGATAAGATTTGTCAAGTTTTTACAAGAGCAGCCACTATGTTGGACAGCAATGAAAAAAGGACATTTGCGTTGCATGCTGTGTAATTGAAAAATTAGTTGGATTAATTTACCACTTTCAAAAATGTTTCAAAAAACAACTAGATACATTCTTAACGAATGAATTAATCAAAAATGTGCGATTAGCTCTTCACGATAATAGAAAGTATCGTGAAAACTCTTACAAACAAATTTACAAAAGTCAAAAACTTTAATCAAAAGTATGGGATTCCAATAATAATTAAGAGAAGAGTTAATCGTCAAAATCATTAAAAAACTATCCAATTCTTTATTTAGAAGGTTACTTTTTCCAATCCATTGTGTGCCATTTGCAGAATATTTGTTGCTGCAAATGTCTGAAATGTTTGAAGATCAAAAAATGAAATGCCAAAATCTTTGAAATTTGCTACCCAAATAAACTGTAACGCTGACATTACTTCGATAATAAAGAAGTAGTTGGAATAGCATCAACAAGATGTTGATAGCAAAATTTTCACTGTTCCAGAAATTATGTACTAGGAAAAAAATGGAAGAAATAGGATATCACCACTTTTTCAACAAACGCAATTGCTGCTTTCGAAGCTTGCAAAGTTGCAATGCAGACCTCTTCAATTGTTACGGAGGGTGATTTGTATGCGCGGGTCCTATCAGGAAACGTTAAATGCTATTTTCAGCAACAAAGTCCCCTGATATAGCACTGAGAATATTGATCTCAAAAAAGGTTTTTCCCGCGACTGTGCTGTGAAATTCCAAAAAGTCATTTTCGCGCACCCGCTAACAAAGTTCTGCGTGCGCCATGGACATTTTCCCAAATGCTGGCAAGTTGCTTATTTGTTTGACAGCCCTATTTGAAACAACTACTACAAGTGAACGTGGCTTTAAAAATCGTATCTAAAGTCCTCAATGGGAGAACAACAGTTGATCGGCCTTACTTTACTGTCTATTTACCGGGAACATTTAATTGACTAAGGCAATGTTTTACATAAATATACCGAAAGTTCTAATACTTTAGTGTCGCCGAATATTGTCAAGTCACCCGCCCTGTACCTTAGTGACCGGTAGATGACGATTCGACAACTAGAAAATTTGCTCGGTGGAGTTCAATGACTATCTTCTATGCCCTATCCTTCGGCCTAAGGACTTACCGTCAGGTGGGGATATTATGAACTCGGGGGCTATTTTGAACACTTTTTTAGAAAAATATTGTTTTCAAAATTTTGCATACTATTTTACTGTTTCGATGTCTTTTGCAGATTTAGTTGATATATGTTAGACCTGTAGATACAACCCATAGTATAGAATTGTTTTCATAAGGTGCGGTTAATCTGGCAGATTGCTTCAAAATCTTTTGCTGAAAACGTTAATCAAGATAAAGCTGTCAACTTTGGTTTCTGCACGAGGTAAGTTAGTCTTTTATTATAAAACATGATATTTTGCAGATTGCCCAATGCGTTGTGATGACTTTTCAGGCTAATTTAATTTGTTTCACGGTTCGATGCAAAAACCAAATTCATTTACATGTGAACACTTACTATTTTGATGTGTATGGGGCTATTGTGAACGGTGTTTGAAATAGCTCCATATCTATTTCATGTGACAAGATGCTATATTAATTGTCCTTTTTGTAGGTGTCAAAATGGTTCGAGAATACAAAAAGAAAAGGACCAAAGCTTATACCCCTGAAGACTTGCTAAATGCCGTGAAAGAAGTGAAAGAAGGTACTTTAATGCTAAGAAAGGCGCATCAGAAATACAAAATTCCTCTTGGCACCCTCTCCAACCAAGTGAAAGGCAAAGGGAAAGGATATTCAAATGCGGGCCATCCGACTGTTTTTTCTAAAGAAACAGAGCTTTTGATGGCACAGCACCTTGCTTGTCTCGGAGAATGGGGATATCCATTTGATATTCTTGACGTTAGAATGTTTGCCAAGCAAGTCCTCTGCGAAGCAGGCAGACATGTTCCACAGTTTAGCGACAATCTCCCAAGTAAGGAATGGGCAAGACTGTTTTTGAAGAGGAATAAGGACACAATTAAACTCAGAAAATGCCAAAACCTTACTCCTAGCAAAGCAGCACTTTCAGCAGAAGATGTCACTACATTTTTTAACAATTTACTGCAGTCTTTAGCTGAAAGCGATGAAAATGGAGTACCCCCACAAAACCTGTTCAATTACGACGAAATTAATTTGAGTGATGACTCCGGGACAAAAATGTGTGTTTTTAAAAGAAGCACCAAGTATCCAGAAAGAATACGAAGTAGCTCCAAAGCTGCAGTTTCTTTGATGTTTTGTGGATCTGCAAGTGGCCAAATTTTACCCCCATATGTGGTAAACAAGTCGGAGCACCTTTGGACAACTTGGACAGAAGGCGGTCCTCAAAATACTCGTTACAATTGCAGCAAGAGTGGTTGGTTTGATGCTAACACTTTTGCAGATTGGTTCGAATTCACTTTTATCCCGCATTGCCGGACTCTGGATGGACGCAAAGTCATACTGGGCGACAATTTAAGCAGTCATTTTTCCAAACGTGTGCTGGAGCTGAGTGAGCAAAACAACTTAACTTTCATTTGCCTACCACCTAATTCAACCCATTTACTCCAGCCTTTGAACTTGGCTTTTTTGCCCCCTTGAAAAGAAAGTGGAGAAAAATCTTGGATGCTTGGAAATCAAGCCAAAGAAAGCAATCACAGCTGCTTTCCAAAGATGCTTTTCCACGACTTTTGAAACAATTGTGTGATGAAGTATGTCCGTTTCATGAAACTAACGACAACTTAAAGTCTGGATTTAAGAAATGTGGAATTTATCCTTTGAATGCGCAACCTGTTATTGCAAGACTTCCAGGAGGACTTACCGGTCCGCAAACTACGGAGGAATCAGCATTTGCTGTCAGCAGTGCAATTGTTAACATGTTACACTCTATGAGAAGTCCTCCTGAAAATAACCGACGCCGAAAGAAACGAATAGATGTTGCCCCAGGCAAGGGTATTTCAACATCTGACCTCCATGATGATGTGGGGTCGAATGTTGGGAATGGAAATGCTAAATCGCATGATCAAACAAACGTTTCTAAACGATCACCTGATTGTGAAAGTACTGCAAATTCCCTAACTGGACCTCAACCAGCATCGTTAGAACCGGAGGAAGTAACTTAGTACAGCAAGTGCATATAAAACAAGATATTCCTGGACCGAGCGGACTGTTTACCAGAAGAAAAAGAAAAAATTCACGACGAAATGATTCATCGAAACGTGTCAGAAAAAGTAGACACACAGCTGTAGCTGCAGCTTTTTATGCCACCAGATCGTCAGATAGCGACTCTGATGATATTTGCATCACATATGATGACAGCAGAGATACTCCGCCTGATTTCTATGGGGAAGAATCTTCAAATAAAGAGCTGTAAAATGACTTTGTATTTCTTGCAGTGGTAATGGTTTGTTTGTGTCTTTTCGTTATTTTTATTTCTTTCGTTGTTGATGTTCCATTCAATCTGTTATTTTTTTTGATTACTTTTTGACCTGAGTTTGCTGGTTACTCTAATACAACTTGCCACAAAAATGAAGAAATGAGTAAGCAATTTATAAAAAATAATTAAAAGTTGTTTTAATGAGAACTGAACTGAGAGATAGCATTGAGTTTACAAAAAAACACCACTTCAAGATCAAAAAGTTTACTATCAATACGCGTTTATGAAAAGACAATTTCAAGCTAGATAAGATATATGAATGGTGTTTTCGTCGCGCTACATCGTTTATTTGATCATAATAACCCCAATCGCTTTGTTATTATGAACAGAAGCGAAAAATAAATTTGTGTTCATAATAGCCCCATCAACGGGGCTATTATGAACACTAAGAAATTCGGGCACAAACTCATGAAAAGCTACGCGCAGTAAACCAAAATTTACACCCTAGCTTCAATGAACCTCAGCTCATATTATGAACATAAAATTACAAAATAAAAACATAACCACACATTTGCATAAAGGATTTTGCAAAAAAAGTGTTCAGAATAGCCCCACTCGACGGTACGCTTGACAAGCTAGGTTGCCAGTCCACTCTTTAACAACACAACTCTATTAATGCATAAACTATTGCACGCAGATAACCACCAACATTACTCTTGTAGCAGCCGATAGTCCCCCTTTCTTCTAGTAGTGCTTGGCCCTTCCCTTCTAATTCTTCACACTCCTCGTTTAACTTTTCACCTCCCTTCTTTTTTTTTCTTCTCTGTTCTGTCGTTAGTTTGCTTTCGTCTCTGAGTTTTCAAAATGATCCACCCGTATATATACTTTTCATTCGTACGTAACCGAAATATAGTTTTCAAATATTTCAGCCAATCAAAATTACCAAAAACTAAAAATAACAAGAAAAGGTTTGAAAACGGGGGAATACCGGAAACTGCTACCCAAAGAACAACCAATAAAAACGCATAGAAAATAAATCAGAAAAGGTTTGTCTACAGGGGGAGTACAGGAAATAGCCACCAATAAAATTGCTTTGAAAATAAAATAAACATGCGACGGTTTGTAAACGGGAAAATATCGTAAATAATGATCAAAACACAAAAACTACGCCGACACGGGATAATGACATGAATATTCCCGAGATTATTATTGTTACATTTAGTTTGGCTGTTTTTCTGTTGTTTTAAGCTATGGATAATACTTATACTCGTGCATTTATGTCAAGTATCAAGTTATCCCTTAACAGTGATATAAATAACCTTGAGTAACATACAGTACAGCAAGAAGCTTTACTTGCAAAGTTAGGATTTGGTTTAAAACATGACCATGAGACTTTTGCAGTTTTTATCATGTTTGCTTGTCTTATGCCAAGGTAGCATCATTAGAAGCGGATATTAGATGAGCAAAAAAATACAAGTAGTGATATATATTATATGTAGACCCATTATCAATTAAAGTGGACTACATCAAACTGTGAGCTAATCAAAATTCATAACACCCGATTAGTGATTATTGTTAATTATTTTCCTAGGTTACTAAAACTTCCTATGTTTCTAAATTGCGTTTTTTCCCTCCCCCTATGGTGCCGCAGATCCGATGCCATAAATCACTTCTTAGTTACATTATTGTACCTTGCGTTTTATTTGCACTGTGAGCTAAAATTCAAATTGGAAACACCACTGCTTCGAGCCTAACCTAATTCACTACATAAGAAAGTTTACCGGTAGTTCGCCATTGTTTTGGATTTGTTTAACTGCGTCGAAGTGTCGCATTTTATTGGACTAACCATTAATTTTTTGTTATTTGGATTACTTGTAAAGAATCGTCGGTCAACAAAATTGGTACGTAATAAAATTATTATTGTTCATAGAAATAATTGTTGGTAAAGTTAAGTGTGGTGCAATAATGTTTCTAAGTGAAGTGTATAAATAGCTTGTTAATTTGTTTAATTCTTTGTGACATTTCTTTTTAACTTATATTAGTGTTGTTGTTTGTATTTCTCTATAGAAAAAACTGCTGCCTTTATTGCTGCCGTTGTCGCTGTAGATTGTGGCGCGTCTTCAATCAAAAAATAAAGAGCGGCAAGTGAATTCAACTACCGGCGTGTTATAATCCTTCGAAAGCAGTTACAGAAACAAACAACAAAGGTTTTTTCAATTTTGGCTATTGCGTTCTTAATACCGAGCACATACTATATCTGCCGTTGTATTGTTTATTAACTATTGTGATTCAGTTGCATGTTCTGGCTGAATCAAATTTGTCAAAAGAACTGTAGATTGTTGCCACTTAACTTTAGTGCTACTTGCCATCATCGCTAGATCACAGTTACTGAGTTTATTTATTGGTCTCTGGATTTTTAATGTTAATTCTGGTCGCCAAATTAATTGGTTGCTTAGGGCCAGAATTTCTTGATATCTTGTTGACTGCGAATATTAATTCTGTCTGAGTGATCGTGGCTGAGTTTTTTCAAGCGCCTTTTGATTGTTAATTTTCTGGTTGCCAAATTAATTGGCCATATAGCGCCAGAATTTGCTAATAACTTAGGCCATTGTTATTGATTCTGCCAGCGGACTGATAGACGAGCGGCATTATTGAATGCTTTCTACAATTCAGTGTTGGACGTAATCGTAAACTTTTAGTTACCTGTGATAGCCGTTTGAACGGAACCTGCAATTTGGTACAAGTTGTTTTGCCAAGCTGAAACTTTGCTTCCCATTGTTACTCGTTTGTGGGTGGCAATAAGACTTGCTTAGATCAAACGATCTGATCATTTGCTTTGAATTTTACTACATCGAACGTTCCAAGTTGGATACTCGCACAACACATAGCTAAAGTTAAAATTTATTTTTATTTCGCTTCAAAGCATAGATCTATTGCAATTGATTTTTACTTTGTTTATTTGAGCTGTGCTACTAATAGTGTTATTTTTTTGACTGTTAATTAATGAAACTAAGAAGTAGACGTGTTTACGGCATCGTGAACCACACGCCTACTAATCTTGCTGAGGCTGTGGCTCAACTTAATAATTTATATAAAATGGGTGAGACCTTGATGGCTACTACAGCCAATGCAGACAAAATGTCCGAGCTTTTAACTAAGGTTAATCTTGCATATGATTCTTTTACTTTTTTGTCTTCTAACTTGGCCCTTGGGGATGTCATCCAAGGAAGTTCTGCCACTAAGTTGGACTTCGATACTGGCTACGGGAAATTCAAACAACGGGTTCAGCAATGGTTTGATAGTTTGAATTTTCCTGACACCCAGGTGAGTAGTTGCGCTGCACATTACGTGCCCCCTCTGGTTTCTACAATTCAACCACTAGCCAGTTGCCCCTCTTATGCTTCTAGTGTTTCTGTCTCAAATAGTATCGGGCCTGCCAAATATATACCTTTAGTTGAGCTTGCTCACGCATCTCGTCAACTTTCTGGCGATCCCAACTGTAAGAAAGCATTGCATGTTAAACCTTGTGGGGATCAAGAGCCGTTGGCAGAGGTATCTCTAGGTATGCAATCAAGTGGCCATGTACCTCCGGGCTCTACCCCGTTTTCTTTCCAAACAATTGACATGAAAAGATCTACTTCAAGAAAATCTGAAAAATCGAAATCTAGTTCTTCAAGTTCAAGTAGATTAGAAAAGGCCCAGATCAAACTGCAATTAGCACGTTTAGAGAAGGAACAAAATGAACAACGACTTTTGGAGGAGCTAGAAGCCGTCGAGATTAAACGAAAGAATACTTTGGCGGAAGACAATCGTCGCATAAGGATGGCTGAGCTTGAAGCTTCCTTTTTCAGAGAAAGTCGAGATTCAGATGATGACCTTTCTTCGACCAGTAGTTACTGCCAATCCCGTCCAGCAGAGTCGAATGTTGATGTTTTACCTTCTACGACTCCGGCAACACAGGAGGCTAGTGGCATCTTAAAAAGGTCTTTTTCAAACATTCAACCCTTGAAACAAGTAAGGATTGACGCGCCTTTACAAATGATCGATTGCATAGGCTCTCAAGTTGGCACTTTTCGATCATGTGACCTACCTACGTCTGGTCAATTGTCTCGCCCTGGTAAGTATGCAGATTACCATTTCAATCAGTTTCAGGCCCCCTCTGTGCCCTCAACGACGCCATTTGATCAAGGTTATTATGGTAATTATTCAGGTTTCTCTTCTATGCTTCCACACCTTTCTTCGCCCAAGGCTAATCAGGAAGAAACCTACTCTCACTTGACTACACGCGTACAGAATCTTCCTACTGGTGATTGCCTTAATAAGCCTTTGCCTAGCTCGTGTGATGCCAACCAAAGACTTTACTCTACTGAAGAAAATAACCACTTGATACCAGGCCATTTTTCTAACATTTCGATTCCTGTTTCGAAGAATTATAACCCTTGTTCACAACCGGTCGCTGATGCCACAAAATCTAGCAGACCACCGACAGTCCATCGAGAATATGATAATCTTCGTTATTGTTCAGACCAATTGCTGCCAAAGCCAACAATCGAAAAATTTGATGGGGACCCCATGGATTATTGGGCTTTTCTCAATCGATTTACTTGCCACGTTGCTGACTGGCTACCATCCCAAAAGAAGTTTTCTTATCTGATGCAGCACTGTTCTGAGCGAGTGCGGCAACATATTCAACATTTTTCAGATCTTCATGATGGACGTTCACCCTATGATCTAGCATGGGAGGAACTGCATCGCAGGTACGGTCAACCCCACATAATTGCCCAAGCATGTGAAGAATGCTTGTTGGAATTTCCAAGAATAGATCGCGATATCGCTGAGCGGCTTAACAAACTCTCTATCTTGATGAAGAGAAGCAGTTATGCCCTTAACGATAAAAGGGTAGCCACGCACTTAGATTCTGTTCACTTGCTCTCTGCTCTAACGAACAAATTTCCAATTGACCTCAAACGCAAATGGGTTGAGAGTTCATCGAGAAAATTCGAGCAATTTGGTCGGGTGGCATCCTTTCTTGATTTGTCAGAATTTGTTGCAACTCAGGCAAAATTAGCTAATTCAGTGTTTGGACTTAAATTATTTACTTCTAGTGGGTCCCCAGCCAAGCCCAACACGCGAAACCCTTCGAAGACATCTAGTTTTCATCTTACTTCAACTTCTCATGCTAGTATTTAACAGACAAAGGTCTTCTCTACGGTGTTTACATTGTTCAGATTCTCACTTTATCTATCAATGTCATAAATTTCGCTCTTTGTCTCATTCTCAAAAAATTCAAATAGTGAAAAAATTTAATCTGTGCAATTCATGCTTGAATCCTGGGCACATAGCTTCCAAGTGTTCGCTTAAACTGAAATGCAAGGTCAAAGGCTGTGGTAGTTTATCCCACAATACCACCTTACATCCTTTAGAAGTTTCTAACAAAAATCACTCTCGACTTGATATTCTTTCCTTGTCTACATCTCCCGCACAAGGTAAGAACTCCGAGGAATCTTCTAATGTTAAAACCTTGGCTACATCTTGCATGAAACCTTCAACAAACTCATTGAATAAGCGAGGCATTTATTTAGATAAAGTCCCAGTCCAAGTTTTCGGGAAAGATGTTACAATACAGACTTATGCCTTACTTGATTCTGGATCCGATAGGACCTTTTGCGAGCGTCGTCTTGTTGATGAACTGTGTCCAAAGCTTCAAAAAGCTCCTATTAGAGTGTCAATACAAACTATGATTAGCAAAGGGGCCGAAACGCTAGATAGCTCAGTTGTATCCTTAAATGTTGGTTCATTGGATCGTGAATTTTCCTTAACGCTTTCTGAGGTCATTGTTGTCGATGAGATCCCTGTAGCTCCCTCAGTAACGCCATCCTCGAATCTTTTGTCTCTGTTTCCTCATCTCAACGACATCACCTTTCCTTCAGTTGATGGAGGCTCTGTGACTATGCTGATAGGAAACGATTTTGTAGAGGCACACAGATGTCTAGAAAGCCGTTTTTCTTCTGATCCCTACGAGAGCCCTGATGCGATACTCAATCCCTTTGGCTGGATGTTACGTGAATCACAACTCCAAGACAATTAGTTTTGCAAACCGTCCTCTAGTTTCTTTGTCCGAGGTCATGTATGGCCTACTGATACTTGTGATCTTGAAAATATGGTTTTAACGGACGAAGGAGAGTCGTTTCGTATGCATTCAGATACTGATTTGTGTGATAAAGAAGGCTTAAGGAAGCTTCTTCGTGATCACCAAGAGCTCCTTGAGTTCGGATTGAAGTACTCAATGGAGAACCCCATTGCATACGACTTAATGGTTCGCCGACTTGTTTACGATAATGGTCACTACCAACTGCCACTTCTATGGCGCAACGATGCTATACAACTGCCTGATAGTCGGGAAATGACACTAAAACGTTTAGAAGGCCTAAAGAAACGTCTAAACAACAACAGTGATTTAAAGCTCAAGTATAGTGAGCAAATGAATACCGTTATCAATTCCGGTTATGCTGAAATTGTTCCCAAAGCACAAATATGCGGAAAGAATAAAACCTGGTATATTCCGCACCATCCAGTCTTTAACTCTAACAAACCTAATAAGCTTCGAGTGGTTTATGATTGCGCCGCAGTGGCAGAAACCAAATGTCTTAATGATTATTTAATGAAAGAACCAGATCTAACAAATTCTTTGGTAGCAGTTCTGCTGCGATTTCGAAGATGGCTTGTGCCGATCATAGCAGACATAGAAGCCATGTTCTACCAAGTACACGTTTTTCCCCCAGATCGAGATGCGTTGAGATTTTTTTGGTGGACCGACGGCAATCTTGATTTAGAACCAAGCATTTATAGAATGACGGTTCATCTGTTTGGAGCTAAGAGTTCACCAAGTTGTGCAACATTTTATCTTCGTGAAACTGCAAGACACTTTGGAAGGCACTTCGATCCTGACGTAGTAGAAACCGTCATGAAGAGTTTTTATGTAGACGATTGTCTCACCGGAACCGATACTGAAGAAGCAGCAATCAAGATGATTACCGATCTTCGTTCCTTGCTGGCAATGGTTGGGTTTAAACTCACCAAATGGCTTTCTTCAAGCAGTAAGGTTATTCAAACTGTCCCTGAAAAAGAAAGATCAAAGTCTTTACAAAACTCCATGCCTTCAAATGGTCCTCGAGAACGGGTCTTGGGAATCAACTGGGACGTTTCTTCCGATCAATTTTTCTTCAAAGTGGATTTGCCAGACGCTCCGACAACAAAGCGAAGAATCTTAGCAGTTACCAATTCATTGTATGATCCTTTGGGGTTTGTGTCACCAGTTGTGCTTTTAGCAAGACTGATCTATAGCAAAATCTGTCAAGACAAACTTGGTTGGGATGAGCCAATCAAAGAGCCACATGTGAAAAGATGGCGAGCATGGATAGTTGGACTAGTCCACCTTAGGCATTTAAAAATTCCTCGATGTTACAAACCAAAATGTGATAACAAAATCCAGATGCAACTGCATTTATTTTCAGATGCATCCAACGTAGCTAGAGGAACTGTGTGCTACGTAAGAGTGGTATTTCCAAACTCCGCTGCCAAATGTAGTTTGGTGATGGCAAAAACCCGTGTCTCTGGAGCAGGAAGAACTACAATTCCTCGAGCAGAACTAGAAGCAGCTCTAGACGCTGTGAAGCTATCCAGGACGATTAAACGGGAATTGGATATACTTGACGGTATCAGGACAAATACCCACCGGACAAATACCCACCGGACATATACCCCCGGACAAATACCCACCGGACAATTACCCCCCTTGCAAAATACCCCCTGGACATATACCCACCAGTTTTTTTTGTTTTGGGTTAGGGTTAGGGTTAGGGTTAGGGTTAGGGTTAGGGTTAGGGTTAGGGTTACTATGTAATATGTTTATAAAATATGACTGTATGTAATTTATTGACAAAATAAAAATATTAAATAAATACACTTTACTTTTCCTCACATTTCATCTTGTGGTGGGTATATGTCCAGGGGGTATTTTGCAAGGGGGGTAATTGTCCGGTGGGTATATGTCCGGTGGGTATTTGTCCGGTGGGTATTTGTCCGGGGGTATTTGTCCTAGAATCATACCTGACTGCCCTGTCTTCTTTTGGACTGATTCTTTCATCGTACTGCACAGCCTTCACGCAAATTGCAAAAGATTTTCTTTGTTTCCCCGCAATCGCTTGCAACGAATTTTAACGCACAGCAAAGTATACGATTGGGGGTATGTCAGCTCAAGGGCGAATCCAGCGGACAAGATCACTCGGGGTTTGACAGCAAAGGTCTTAGTACGAGATGAGTTGTGGTTTAATGGGCCTCCGTTTCTTCAACTTCCACCTAACCAGTGGCCTACCGGATTCTCCATCAAGTCAACCTCGAATGAAATCTACAAGCAGTATGATCTTCAAAGTGCTACCGCAATGTTGACTGCCTTTCGAGGAGATCCTTCGGTCACTCAGGTAAGTTCTTGTTTGTCCGAAGAGTCTGATCATAGCATTCTTACAGAAAGCACGCCAACTGATTTGTTGATTTCCTATGACTCGACCTTGTACCGATTAAAGCTGGCGACAGCTTGGTTGATACGATTCAAAGAGTATCTTTTAGCAAAGGCCACAGTTAAGTCCGTGCCCAGTACAGGCCAAATAACAGTGCAAGAAATGCAGTTGGCTGAGATGAATTTGATAAAATACATACAGCGACAAAGATTGCCTGAAATTTCAGTTCTCAAGAGCAGCAAAATTTTGAAAAAGAGGTCATCTCTTTATAAGGTAGATCCTATATTAGTGGACAATATCCTGCGGGTCGGTGGTCGTCTTACCAATGGAGATTTAGCATTTGATTTGAAGCACCCTATTATCTTGCCCGAATCCTGTCATCTCACTTCCTTAATAATCTATGAAATTCACTCAACTGTTGTAGGTCATTGTGGTGTGAATTCAACGTTAAACCGTCTTTGCCAAAGATTTTGGATAATTAATGCCAGAGTAACTGTTCGGCGTATTATCTCTGAGTGCGCTGTGTGCAGAAGAATCAAGTCCAAGCCTTCAAACCAATTCATGGCAGATCTTCCACCAGCTAGACTGAAAGTTTATGACCCTCCCATTTCTCACGTAGGCGTAGACTATATTGGACCCTTTCTTACTAAAATGAAACGGTCAGAAGTGAAAAGATACGGATGCCTCTTCACATGTATGACTACTCGAGCTATACATTTGGAGATGGCACAAGATCTGACAATGTCCTCCTTTATTAATGCACTACGTAGGTTTGTGGCCAGAAGGGGACCAGTCAAACATGTGTATTCGGACAATGGTACCAACCTAGTTGGCGCTGCACATCTCCTGCGGGCTTCCATTGAATCTTGGAAGCAATCCCAGATGCCCAAATCTCTCCGACAGATGAAGATAGATTGGACGTTCAATTCACCATATGCTAGTCACACTGGAGGCGTCTGGGAACGGATGATTCGTTTGGTGAGACAAATTTTGCTAGCCGTAACCCCAACGCAAACTTTGCGTGACGACGATTTAGCGACGCTCTTTGCAGAAGTTGAAGCTATCGTGAGATCTAGGCCGCTTACAGACGTACCTTTGGAAGTACGTGAGCCCACTCCTCTTTCCCCGAATCATTTGCTTCGTGTGAATGCGGCCGTTGCCAAACCATTTATGCTCACTGACGAATCTGACAACTATGCACGGCAACGTTTCAGAATTGTCCAATATGCTGCCGACCAATTTTGGCAACGATGGTTGTTGGAATATCCTAAGACTATCCAAACCAGAAGTAAGTGGCATAAAACTCGTAGAAACTTTCTTGTTGGAGATATTGTCTTAGTAACTGACGATTGTACTCCACGGGGTTGCTGGCCTCTAGGAAGAGTGTCCAAAACATTCCCCGACAGAAATGGACTGGTTAGAAACGTTGTGGTAGAAACAAACGCCACAGAACGAAAGAGACCAAGTTGCAAGCTTTGTCTGATTGTTCCATCTAGCACGGAAGGAAATTTAGACGTTAAGTGCCGCGTGTATATCGCGCGCGCATACTGGCTGGTGCCGGCCATTTCTGTCTGCGGTTTTCCAGTGCGTTTTTTTCGTATGCATAAATCTTCTAGTTTTAGTTTTGACGAGAAAAGCAAGCAAAATTGATATACTCCATTTCATCATCCCCTCATCGATTGATATTTGCTCTATACCAACGTTAAATTACGTCGAATCCAGCGATTTGGCAGTTAACCGATGGCATTTACCGAACGACGTAGATTTACGTCATAAAGCACTCTGTGCAAAAAAACTCGACGACGTTAATCTACGTCATGCGGCACTCAACGTGTTTATAAAGGCTTAACCAACCACCACCTTTCTGTAATATAATTACACATGGCACCTGCCACTGTCATCAACTTTAGTTCGTTATCTTTATCCGTTTCATTCTCGCAAATTGAGTCTGCTACCCCTTCCTTCAATTTTGGGGGGGAGTGTTAATTATTTTCCTAGGTTACTAAAACTTCCTATGTTTCTAAATTGCGTTTTTTCCCTCCCCCTATGGTGCCGCAGATCCGATGCCATAAATCACTTCTTAGTTACATTATTGTACCTTGCGTTTTATTTGCACTGTGAGCTAAAATTCAAATTGGAAACACCACTGCTTCGAGCCTAATCTAATTCACTACATAAGAAAGTTTACCGGTAGTTCGCCATTGTTTTGGATTTGTTTAACTGCGTCGAAGTGTCGCATTTTATTGGACTAACCATTAATTTTTTGTCATTTGGATTACTTGTAAAGAATCGTCGGTCAACAAAATTGGTATGTAATAAAATTATTATTGTTCATAGAAATAATTGTTGGTAAAGTTAAGTGTGGTGCAATAATGTTTCTAAGTGAAGTGTATAAATAGCCTGTTAATTTGTTTAATTCTTTGTGACATTTCTTTTTAACTTATATTAGTGTTGCTGTTTGTATTTCTCTATAGAAAAAACTGCTGCCTTTATTGCTGCCGTTGTCGCTGTAGATTGTGGCGCGTCTTCATTGTAGAATGCCTTCTCTCAAAAACAGATCAAGACCCTCTTTTCACTTCGAGGATTAGCAATTACTTAAGAAAACTGGGTTAGCATACTGCTTCGCATTCGTCGTCTAGCTGGAATTAGACGTGTGAAGTATTCAATTCCACTTCTACAGGAAACACTTTCTTCATCCTCATGGTTGCTATCACTATCATCAGCATTTACCGTCTCCTCGTCTATTTCATTCTCTTCAGATATTTCTACATTACTTTTATCGTCAACGCCAGACGTTGCTTCTTCTCCTCTTCATAATCTTTGCAAGTCTTTTTCATCAGCAGCATCACTTTCATTGCTATACAGATTGCTTTCAGCGTCAGTGTCATCCTTGTAAAGATCGTTTTCTGCAATGCTAAAATGCAAAAAGCATCTCTAAAAGTCATTCGCTGACTCATATTTATTGAATTGACGTTATAGACCGATAAAAGAAAGTGCATTGTATCTAAGCGTAGTACCTATTTATTCTACAATTTTTTACCAAATTGGGTAAGTAACAAAAGGTAGTTTAATCGAAAGAAGCTAAATATTGTACTAACATTCAGTGTTAATCGCAGAAAATAATTCTTAATACTGTTTGATTAACTAGACCTAGTAATTACTCACAGCATCGGCATCTATTGCACAAGTGCTTGTACGTAGCTTTGCCCAGTGCGCCTGATATATGTTACTCGTTACTCAAGGACTAGCAGTGGCCGAAAATTCAAAGCTCCGGCCCGAAAATAATCAAAGCAGCGAGAAAAGATACTACCGTAAAAGAGGCTGTTTACAAAATGTAAACAGAAACGCGTCACCGCAAGTTTTTTGAATTAAATTAAAAATTGCGACTACAATTGAATTTCTTTCAAACTTCACAATCTACACCCATTATCCTTTATCACAGTTTACTGGGTGTTTTTATGACCGCACTGCAATAAATTTCTTGTGCTTGCAACAGTCCCGTAGCACTCCAACTTCGGGCCCCCCCAAAGTAAGCGCAAGAGCCCCTGCGCACAGGTCATATCACTTTAGAGGTGTAAAATTGAAAAGCTGCATTAAGAAAATACACCACAATTGTACATAAGTAAACAGGCTAATGTCAGAATAAAGCATGCCGATACCGAAGGTGCAAGTCATAAAAAATTCGGCACCGATGCCAGAGTTCAGTAGGACATTTATGCAGACACTGCGAAACGAAAGCAATGACACTGAAAAACATGAAAAAGTTATAAAAACACAGTATCATTTAAATAGTCTGGAGCGAACCTTTTTGTTCGCAAATGCTGTTATGACATTGTCATAATCAAGAGATCGGGCGCAGTCATTTTCGATTGACAACATGGCTAATGAAGATAGTCTACTGTCTGTCATAGACGTTCTATTAAAAGTTTTGATCAGTTTCAATTTGCTGAAGCTTCTTTCAGCGCTGGCAACAGTCACGGGGCAAGTTAGTAAGATTCGAAGTGCGATGTACACATTCGGATACAATTCAAATAAATGAGTCTTTAGAAGATAGTTCAGAAAGTCTTGAGCCGTTTTGAGAATGCGTTTTTTTTGTAAAATTAAAACAAACCGCTGTAGCTCAGCGCTCATTTCATCAGAATCAATGTCACCGAACTTTTTTTGGAACTCTTTACAGCAAGTAAGAGCATTTTCTTGTTGCACAAGCAAAAGTTTGTCTCGTGTGTACAAAAACGAAAGGGCGGAAGAAACCTCACGTAACAAATTAAAGCGCTCCTTTATTGACATAATAGCCTGGTCTACTAATGGATAGAAAAAGTTGCTTTTAAATTTCAGTTCGGGAGTAGCTCGTTGTTCCTCTTCACCTTGGTAATCAAACAATCTTCTTTTCTTTCCACTTCTTGACGGAGGAAAAGAAGGATCAATATCCAATTCCTGTGCTATTTCAACAGCAGATGTTGCGGCACTGTCATAACCCGTTGTGCGATAGTTTTGCAAAAACTTTTCAGTTGCCTGGATTTCCGTTTCCATTGTATGAAGGGAGACTCCATACGATTGAAGAATCTTGCTTGCTTTATTGACTTGGAATAGGATATCATACCAAATAAACACCGACAAAAGAAAACTCCATTTTGATAAATGAGCTATCAACGATTTTGTTTCTGAGGCAGCTCTTCCATCTTTTCTTTCTATGGAAATGGCTTCCAAGTCTTTCAGTGCCAGCAACACCTCTTTTAAATTGTATCGGAGAGGTTTGATGCAATTAATTCTGCTTTCCCAACGAGTATCAGATTGTGACTTTATGGACAGCTCCACATGTTTCTTCAAAATTTCCCAACGCTAAGCAGAGGAAGAAAACAGCACATACAACCTTGTAAGTACTCCAAAAAATGTCAATGCTTCCGTCGATGAATTAGCACTGTCAACAACAACTACGTTAAGGGTATGGTTTGCACAGGGCACGTAAACAGCTTTGGGATTGATGTCTAGCATTCTTGCTTGGACCCCAGAATGTTTTCCTTTCATGTTAGCACCATTATCATATGACTGACCTCGACAATCAGACAATTCGAGTTGCAGTTCGGTCGCTTTTTCTAAGAAAGCGTCCAACAAGCCTTTCCCAGTACTGTCACTTATTCTCAAGTAGCCAAAAAATGTTTCTTTAACAACAGCAGCTTCTTCATTACATAGTACATAACGGAGAATGACAGACATTTGTTCATGATGTGACATATCTGGAGTGCAGTCCAAAATTATAGAAAAATATTTTGCCAATTTCAATTGCTGTAAATTTTCTTTTTCAACTTCTGTCGCTAGCAATTCAATTAGTTCATTTTGTATGGTAGGACTCAAATAGTGATCTTTAGTGTTTTTATTCTTGATTCTGTCTTGAAGCTCTTTTAGGATCGGATCTCTTCTTGCCAAACGTTCAAATATACCCAGAAAATTTCCATTGTGAGGAGATCCTAAGACTTCTTCAGATCCTCTAAAAACAAGATTCCTTTCCGATAGAAACAAGGCAATGTCGATAAGTCTCTCTAAAACATTTCTCCAAAAACGTCTTTCATTGAAAAAAATATTCATCTCGCGTTTGTCGATAGTGGATGAATTTCTTATCCCTTCAGCTAGCAACATCCATTGACTGCAGCATTCTTGGTGGGAAATGCCGTTTTCATGGCCTTTCAGTTTTTTCGAAAAACCCTCCCATGTATTTATACCACTACAAAAGGGGCTTAGTGTTTTTCCAAATAGCTTACAACAAAAGCAAAAAACTTGATCTGATTTCCCAGAATAAACTAGCCACGACCGTGAAACACTTTCACCATTAGGTAACACACGTTTATAATGGTTGGAGGAAAAACGTCGCCTTGGAGTTGTGTTATTATATGGAAAATTCATTATTAGTTGATGTGGTCCACGCTTTACTATATCACATCGTTGAGCATCAGAAATACTTTCAGGCCATTTACATGGGTCATCAGGGATAGGGGTAAATTGAGATTCAGATATTTTTGATATTGAAGGTTGCGTATTGGCAGGTAAATCACAACTTACATTTTGTGGAAATTCACAATCACTTTGATGCTGATCGTCATAGTCTTCTTTTTCTTGTACACTATAGTTTTCTTCATCCCTCTCGGTACTAGTGCCAGGTCTACTCTGCTCAGTAATCTTGAAAAAATCTGTCATCTTGGGCAATTTCGCTACAGCATCTCGAGCAGTGGCTGCTTCTTTTCTCTTTTGAGCACCACTTTTTGAACGTTTCATTCTATACAATGTCAATAAAATACTTTATCTGCACTCTGCAGTGTATATATATATTGTCCCGGTATTTATAGCCAAACAGAATTCCAGACCATTCTATGATTGTTGCGTAACAACGGCATTGTTACGTCAATCGAATATTCAAGATTCTACCAGAAAATCAATCGAAATATTCTAGATTCTGCGAGATAAAATGACGTTGCATTCACTTATGATGTCACAAGCCAATTTCTTCTTAGAGTTTAAATCGGTTGTAAACAAGTTTGCTGAACTGAAAATAGTCACGTAGCCAAAAAGCAATTTCAGACTAACTTGGGCCCCCAAAGTTGGCCTGGGCCCCCCCCAATTGGGGGGTTTGGGGGGCGGCAGCTACGTCTCTGGCTTGCAAAGTTTATACAAAATCGCAAGAACATAAGATATTTTTTTGACACTTTTTCTTCCATGCTGAGCGTAAATATAGGGAAGTTGTCAATATCATTTTTAAAGTCTTTCATGTCATTCAGCGTGAAAATTGAACACAAGCCTACGGACTGCGAAGCGGACGCTCCATCTTCATTATTGCGCCGATTTCCAATGTCTCTCTGTAGTAGACGAGCGTGAAAAACGAATCTCTAGAAGTTGGTAATTTTTTTAGCAGCCAGATTATTGCTGATTTCGGTTATTATGTTTTGGAACGACGTACTTGTACTCGCTAACGCATTCTTTTTGCTAAATATTTAGTATCATAAGCCATTATAACTTGCTAGGTAAATAAAAATTCAGAATACACGAGATATGAAGAAATCAACCGAATATGATAAAGTGGTTAATTGATACTGTATTAAGTGCATACATCGGCTTTTCAATGTTTGAAAAGCTTGTGTCAATTTTCATGAAGTTATTTAGAAAAAAGTTTTAATATAGGGAGCAGATAAATCTTTTTGTTATTTAAGTCATACAAATTACTACATTTTTTATTCAAAAGAATATAGAATGGTTGGTGTTTTTGCTCGAATCCAAGAATATTTGGTAGGGCCATAATCATTTACAACTATAACCCTAGGCGTAGCTAAGGGAGGTGCTACAGGAATCATTTCCACCACATTTTCAAATCAGATCAGTAAACAAAGGTGTTTGCAGATATCATGGCTATAAAACCTGGATTGCCAAAAGAACGTTCATACCATCTTTAGGAACACCAAGAACAAATAGTATATTTTTACCCTCCCTAAATTTTGCTTTTTGCTACGCTAATGGCTATAACCAAAAGATTTTGGTATGACAAACTCTGTCTGTATGATTACCGGCATGCTGTGAATTGGTGGACGTTTTGCATTAAAATTATTTGTACTCACGGGCGTAGAGTTATAAAAGAAGTGGCGTGGAAGGCACAATTTTTAAATCATAGCCAAGTATGGGAGTCTCCAAAACAAGCAATTTTCAACAGTACTGCACATTATGACGTCACAGCAGTAATCAAACAATCATGTCGTTAGATTAGGACGCAAGAAATAATTTGGAATTTATTCATTTATGCTACGTCACATAGGAATTCATAGTAGAAATATGGATCTTCACGTCAGGTTAGAGCGAAACAGTGTGGGAAGGTCATTTCCACACCACCACACCCCTGACTACACTACAATATTTATTTAGTGTCATCGCACACCCAACAATAAACCTTCTAGCAAAAAACTGTAGTGATTCTATTAAACTTTTGCTGTAAAATCAAAACAACGCAGACACACTACGCGCTGAGCTAAATTTACCAGCAATATCAGATTTTTCTTGACGACAATTTTTTTCGCAAAGGTAATCAAAAGATATACTACGAATGCCTTGATGATTAGTTGTTTGAAGAGAAAAATTGTTGTTTGTAACAAGCTCTATCTATAGCAAACAATTCATTTGTTTATTTTGTTATGAAATTTTAGTCCAGTAATTTTGTTTCTGACGATGACAAACGATGCAAGCCAGCAAACTTGTATCCCGCTACCGCGCTGGCAGCAGTATCCTCGTAACCTGAATTCACGCTGACGTAATATTACTCATGCAGAAACGCGAATTCAAAAACTAGCATTTTTAATCAAAATACTTTGAAAAATCATTAATTTGTAAAAAAACATTTGGTATTCCCACATTATGTTTTCACAAAGTTGTGACCAATTTCTTATCAGGAAAAACAAAGAAATCTCAAAGCCCTGACCCTTGTAGTTTTTGAGAAATCAAGCCTTGTGATAGGGTGTGTGTATCGAATCAATCCACCCTTAGGGAGAACAGGGTTAAGTATTTGAGACGGGACTTAACAGTTGCAAATACATGTACTTCAGTTTTCGTTTGCAAATGAACTAGATCTCAAACAGCCCTCACTTTATTGCTAAAGGCCATCTTGTTTAGACTTGGATCATCGCAATTCGGGTACTGACTTTTGCTTGCGGGGCAAAACCATTTTTTATAACTAGTGGAGAAGAACTAAAAAACAGGTGCGAGAACAGTCCTGAATCCAAGTGGCTAGTTTGCACTCAGCTAGCTGCATGGTAAGTGATATCATAATGTATTTTTCTGATAAAAAGAAATCAACAATTGCTTCAAGATGAGCATTTGGTGGAGACAGTATCAATGTGTAAACTCATAGAAGGATGCACATCTCAAAAAAGTGAATCTTTTTTGCACAATATGGGCAAAAACTTCGCAACCAAGCCTTGTCATTTGAAGACTGCATCAAATGCTTAATTGTGATTGATTGTTAGAGCTTATATCTTTCTAGGATCGACATTTACGACGTCTATTCCAAAATAACTTTTCCATTTTTCTTCTTCATTCCCATCTTTTTTATCGCCATCCTTTCTTGCATCATAACCGTGATTATGATTTGAAATGGAAGAAACATCAAGTCTCATCTCCCGAGCAATGCGTCAAAAAGTAGAACAGAAAAGGAGAAAAACGCTGTGCTACAGCTCATTCTCATTGTGCTGTCATTCATAATAGGATATGTACCTTTCACAGGTGGGTGGATTTAAATTGAAGCACATTTCTGTTAGTCAGTAAGTCTGTACGTGTATTTAACTCCTTTAAAACGTTTCAACATTCACATAGAAATCTCAAAACGAATGATCACCACTGCGGATTGAGTATTCTTAGGAGTCCCTACTTGATGTTGACTTCGTTATCTGCGGTTTTTCCAGTTAGTATATCTTGATGAAGTGGGTAATTTTGGGTTGATATTATCATAAGTAGCTTCTGCTGAAACAAAAATTTTCCATGCTTTTTCCCTTGTTCATAAACACAAAACATGCGATTTCATTTTTTAACCTGCTCTTTCTTCGCCTTGCTTCGTCATCAAAAAATTTTTACTCTATGGTAAAAAATAAAAGGAATTTATACTATAAAGCATAACTCTTTTTGTGCATATGTGTATGAGAGCAGAATCCTTTAGACCTCCTGTGTGTAGAAATATAAAGTTGGCACAATTGGCTACCGCTCCTGGGTAGGCGTGATAGAAGACTTTGTGACGTCGTAATGGCGTAAACATTAAAAGTTACTTTTTTTCCGGCATCTTTACAAACAAAAAAGCGATTTCACGCTTAAACGAAAGACAGCATCCAACTCATCAGCTTGGGAAAGTTCATCTTTTAGAGCAATGGTCCGCAAATAGTGGGTCGCGACCCATATTTGGGCACGAGACCTTCCATTCTGGGTCGCGAAACAATTTAAACCTACTATAAATATAAGCTTCACATCTGTGTAATAATAAAGAACTTGACCATTCTAAACCTATAATTACTGTTGTTGAATTGTTACGTAATCGAGCAGAACACGTTTTAAGTACTCATCAAGCAATCATATTCTTTTGTTACTGTTGTGCAATGCGAGATGAGCAGCTGTGTGAAATTGCTTGATAAGACAAACAGTGAGATTTGTTGTTTTAATTTAAGAATATAGGTTACCGCCTTATTTGTTGTAGTTATTGTATGGCATTGTTGATTAACTTTTAAATTTAGCAAGGTTAAGGTTTTCAAGTTAGTTTTATTCACCAATAATGTTAAAAAGGTGATTGCTGAAAACTAACATGGGTAACAAAAAGCGTTCAATAGAAAATATGAAAAATTTAAGCGAGGAAAGAGCACAGAACGAACCAATACCTACAAAAATCTTTGCATTTTCAATCAGCGCCCTACCAAACAACCTTATAAACGGAATTACAGCGAAGAATTTATAAAGATTGGTTTTACATGTATTCTTATAAATGAGGATTTCCCAAATTTTTTGGGACACGGACCTCTATTTGTAAATATTTTTTTTCTCGGACCCCAATCTGATGTCGAATCAATTTTTCTGAGTAACCTACGAGGAAAGATAATATAAATCAAAAATAAATAACACCAAATTACGTTTACTACAAACACTGAGTCTTTAATGCGATGGATGAGGTTGCTTTTGACTGCACAATTTGTCTATTCTCGGAGCAATCTGTGACAAGCAAACTCGTAAATCAGACTTTACAGCAAGTCTGGACCTGTATTTTGTCTTCATATTGGTAAGAGCTGAAAATGCTGTCTCACAGATGTAGGTGGTGGCAAATGGCAATAAAATCTTTGTTGCATTTTGTGAGAGCAATGGATATTCGTCCACAACACCTAACCAAAAAGATGCAAGAGCTTTTTGATTGAAACTAATCATTAAAGTTTGATCAAACGACAGTTCGGCTCCAGAACGGTCCGTTTTTGCGACAACAAATGGGTTCAGAATCCAATCAAAATTGTCATATGTCTCTTTTAAAAAGTGCTTTTCAAATGTTCAAAAAGCAATTGCAAATGTGGTTGAATGCCAGAGAAAATCAATTGTTTATCAATTAAGGGTTTGTTAGCAATATATTCACACAGAACTGGGAACATATCCACCGCATTATCACTTATTCTAGCATTCCTTATATTGAGCTGCTTGATAAATGCTGTTATTTTGTTTTGACTAAGCAAAATGTTGGACTCTCTTCCCTAAAGTGACAAGTTTGGTTGGTTGATGAGGTTAAACATGTCTGCCAGGTAGGCAAGTTTCCCAAGCCAGATTTCATCAACTACTAATAAAGCTAAGTCTGCATTGTGTTCTTTGAAGAAAATTAAAAGCTCCTCTCGCAGTTCAAACACACGTTCTACAATTTTTGCTCGCGACAGCCATCGAACTTCTGTGTGGAGCAAAAGACTTGAATGTTCCGAACCTAGTTCATCGCAAAGTTTTGAAAACATTCGAGACTGGAGTGGGCGAGCTTTGATGGAGTTTACAATTTCGACACACGAAGACAAGACGTCACACAACGATTGTCCCCAATGTTTCGCAGCAAGCACTTCACGATGAATCATGCAGTGCGTTTGTATAACGTTTGGTGCTTTTTCTCTTATACGAGCTACAGCCCCCGAGTGCTTGCCAGTCATTGAAGCTGCACCGTCCGTACATATACCCACACATCGATCCCACGAGTGTCCTTATTGTAAAAAAAAATCACAAAGGACGTTGAAAACATCTAAACCGGTTGTTCTGCCTTGCATTTCATAACAAAACATGAAATTTTCTATCATTTCTCCACTCCAACAATACCGTACATAAACCAACAGTTGTGCTTTGCCGGCAATGTCCGTACTTTCATCCAGTTGGATTGCAAAATAAGTTTGTTTCAGTCTCTCAAGCAACTGTGCTTTTATGTCATTTGAAATCGCATCTATTCTTCTAGAAACCGTGTTGTTCGACAAAGGAATTTCCTTAAGCTTGGTTGAGCATTTGCCATTTAAAACTGCTTTGCACATGTCAATGGCTGCTGGAAGAATTAAATTTTCCACAATTGTGTGAGGTTTCTTGGCTTGAGCCACTCTTAACGCCACTAAATAAGATACTTTCATTAATTTTTCGTTTGACACCAAAGATTTTGAAAAAGCTTTTTTCTGTTTCAAATATTCTTTCTTTTTTTTTCGAAAAAACTCCATGGCTTTTCGGTTAACTCATGGTGTTGAGTCACCAAATGCCTCTTCAACTTAGCTGGTTTCATACTTTCATTTGACAATGTTTTGTAACATACTATACATTGAGGCTTAGTAATATCAGAGGGACAGTCAATAAAGCCTAGCTTGATGTACTCTTCATCGTATGTTCGTACTTTTTGTCTTTTCACCTTTTGAGAAAAAACATGCTAGGTTTCACATTCTGAATCCTTCGCCTTTTTCTTTCGTACGAAAAATTTATCCATAGGTTTTAAGCAAGGCCAAACTCTACAACATTAAAATTTAAGGTTGAGCTACCAGTACTGGTACCTCAGAACTAATTCAACAAATACTACTAAATTATTTAAATTTTAAACAAGCCTTCAACATAATCAGGTAATTAAATTCTCTGAAAACTTCACTTTGTTTCACGCCTCTTCCTCGTAACAAACTCTACACTTATTTATCGTTGCTTCACTAACTTTTGCATGTGTAAAACTGCTGGAATAATCTTTAAAGCTAACGTTCCCGACTGGAAATAAATTATTCAACAATTAATGTTATGTCACAAACGCTAAATTCAATACAGTTGTTAAAGTGACACAACAATGATTTGCTATTGCAAAAACATACGAATTCATCTTGGTTAAAACACTGCGGCAATTATCTGTGACAATAATGGATAGACGTACTGATGCTTGACCCTTTCTGTCATAACGTCGCGGACCCCTGTGCACCCATCGCGGACCCCAGTTTGGGAAACCCTGTTATAAATGATGAGCCACGTTCTCAATGTGTTGTTCGCTCCAAAGTTCTTGCCAACGAGAGCCTGAAAGCAGGGAAATTGAAACGCCATCTCACAGCAAAGCATTCGAAATACATTGACAAACCAATGTCTTTTATCTGCCGATTAGAAAAAGAATTGTCAAATCAAAAAAAAATTATGACAAAGCACCTCACAATCTTAGAAAAAGCTCAAAAGGCATGGCATGAAGTTGCATATTTAATTGCAAAAGATATAAAACCACACAGCATTGGAGAAACTCTCATCAAACCTGTTGCTATTGCAATCAGTCAAATTATGAACGGAGACAAGGTAACCGAGGAAATAAAAAGAGTACTATTTGCCGACGTATCAGTAAAATGAGTCAAGATATTGAGTGCCAACTGATTGATAGAGTTAAACAAGGAAAATACGCTTTGCAATTGGATGAGTATGCGGACAAGTATGGATTAGCGCAATTGATGGTGTTTGTTGGGTATATAGCCAACGGGAAGCTTGAAGAAGAACTACTCATTTGCGTAGCGCTATCTGGAAAATTTACAGGTAAACACATATTCTCAGCAGTGAATACAAGACTACACAATCATGGTTTATCATGGGAGTGTTGTATTAGCATTTGCACTGATGAGGCTGGGGCTATGGTAGGAAAACATACGGGCTTTTTAGCAAGAGTTGCACCCCATATCAATTTTACGCATTTCATTATTCATAAAGAAAACCTTGCTAGCAAAACACTGGACCAACAATTAAAATGTGTTCCCGATTCAGCAGTACAAATTGTTAATTATATTAAATCGAGACCGCTCCAAACAAGATTATTTACCATTTATTTACTTACTATTAAGTTATTTATTTACTATTCTCTGTGACGAAAAAGGCTCGGAGCATATAACTCTTCTTCCTCATTCAGAAGCGAGATGGTTATCGCGAAGAAAAGTTCTTACCCGTTTGTATGAGTTGCGAAATAAAGCTTATTTGTTTTTTGCGGAAAGAAGACACGAACTTGCTGCAAATCTCACCAGCCCTGACTGGTTGACAAAACTCCTGTACTTATCTTGTGTTTTTGACAAGATAAATAGTTTAAATTTGTCATTGCAAGGCAAAACAGTTAACATTTTAACAAGATCAAAGCTTTCAAAAAAAATTCGACATCGGGTTGGTCGAGTTAAAATTGGAAGAATGTGGATATGTTTTCTGAGCTTAACGACTATCTCGAAGAAATCAAGTTTAATGAGAAAAATGTGAAGCAATCCGTAATTAGTCATCTAGTCGTAATCTTTCTCAATGGTTTGATAAATATTTTCCCGAAGACACTACACCACAACAACACGACAGGATATTATCACCTTTCACAATATCAAATACTCACCATCTATCATCAGATTTGATTGAAGCACTGGATGGCCTATCAAGTGAACGCGACTTAAAAATTGCCTTTGATACTAAAAAAACTTTGACTAAATTTTGGCTTTCAGTTTAGAAAGAATATCCACAATTATCAGCGGCTACAGTGTACGTTCTTTTGCCATTTGGAACGACATACTTATGTGAAAGGATGTTTTCAATTTTATCTTACGTTGAAAACAAATACATATCAAAACTAGAAGTAGAAGACGTTTTTTCGGTTGCCGTCTCTCAAATTAAACCTCGAATTGATTTGTTGTGTTCTGATCAGAAAGCTCATTGCTCTCATTAGGTAGAATAAATGTATTCATTTTTATGTGATTTGCTTTACGCAATTGTGCAAGTTAACAGTAAACAATGTATTTTGTTATTTATTTTTACCCCTTTGCGGTCGTCTCGCGAATATAGCTCGCCAGACGAAATGACGTCATTCTGGTCGTAAGGCGAGTATAGCTCGCCCAACGTTAAAATCGCGTTTAATCTGGTCGTAGGGCGATGGTAAAGCACACGTGGTAAAGCACTAACACACGTGGTAAAGCACATGGCCTTTTTTGAAAACTATTATTCAGAGGATGATATAAATGTTAGAGCCTGTGTGGCAACTGACGACAAAATTTTATATCTAGTTTTGGATTAGAAAGCGCACAAATAAAATGAGAGCGTATGTGATCTATTTTGTTAGGTAGTAAGCCTTATATTAAGTATTTGGCAACATTTCAACTAAATTAGCGGAAGTTTGAGTTAGTCTTTCTGCTGGTAGGCCTATAATTGTTACATATGATTGCGATCATTGTATTACTGCGTAGCGATTTGTGAGCTTATAAACAGTACGGTACGATAATTGTAAGCGCAGAATATGGCTAAGCGAATGAGATTGACTGACGATGATATTCTCGATTTATTTGATTCAAGCGGTGATGAGATGGACGTAGAACAATCTGATGAAGATGTTGACTTTGATCCGGAGACGGCTGAAAATGAAAGTGACTGTTCAAATCTTCACGAACTAGCTTCTTCTAGTGACGAAGATATGGACGTTAGTGGAGTAGGAGGTGCAAACACTAGTGCAGGAGATATATCTGCTGATGCTGAAAGTGAAGCGGAAAGTGATGCCAGTATCGAAGACGATGATACGAATTCCGCTGCTGCAAACAGAGGGCCTATTTGGAGACCCTATGCACCAATGGATAGTGATTTATTGAAGCTACCGTTTACTGTCAGTAATCCTGGCCCCCGACTACCTACTAGTAGACAATATGAAAATGAACTTAGTTTTTTTCAGCTATTCTTTACGATCGATATTATTGCAGAGATTGTTCAGGAAACAAATAGGTATGCAAGAGAGAAAATTGCAAAAGCTCAACCACTTGGCAAACGTTCTATATGGAAAACTTGGAAAGACACAACCCTGGAGGAAATGAAGGCAATGCTTGGAGTTGTGCTAAATATGGGCATGCATGCCAAATCCGACATGAAAGAATATTTTTCAAAAAAATGGACAGAGAGGATGCCATTTTTTGTAGATGTATTTTCTCGGGAACGGTTCTTTCAACTTTATTGGATGCTACATTTGCAGCAATCAGTAGGACAAGGATTTCGTGGAGATAAGGTTCACAACCTTGTGACCCACATGAATGCTAAATGCCAAGAGTATTATTCGCCAAACGAATTT
Organism: Trididemnum clinides; assembly: GCA_963675345.1. Taxonomy (NCBI): domain Eukaryota; kingdom Metazoa; phylum Chordata; class Ascidiacea; order Aplousobranchia; family Didemnidae; genus Trididemnum; species Trididemnum clinides. The sequence goes on along the minus strand of OY776289.1, from coordinate 31,254,525 downwards.
ATTTCTGTTGATGAAAGTACAATCGGGTTCAAAGGGCGTGTAATATGGAAATGTTACAACCCAAACAAACTAACCAAGTGGGGACTCCGTGTGTATACCATGTGTGAGAGCGAATCGGCATATATCGTGGCGTTTGTTCCATATTATGGTAAATTTACAACGGATGGTTTAGTTAGGCCTGATTTGCCATTTACAAGCAGAATTGTGTTGCATTTATGCAATATGCTCTCTTCAAAGGGGTATGGGTCAGGGTACCATATTTTCACGGACCGGTTTTACACAAGCCCGATTTTGTGTGAAGAACTGAGAAAATTATCTTTTCATCTAACAGGTACGGTTATGCCAAGCAGGAAAGGCATGCCCAACGAACTGTCAAAGAAGAAGCGAAAGAGAAAAGTACATGAAGTAATTGCTTTCAAGAAAAGTAATGACACAATGGCACTTCAATGGAAGGACAAACGGGTGGGAACAATGTTATCTTCGGTATATAACACACAGTGCGAAAATGAAGAACGTATTTTAGGAAATCAACAACCAATAACCGTTGCAAAACCTGTCGTAATATCTCGATACACAAAGTATATGGGAGGAGTCGACAAGGCAGACCACTACTGTGGAAGTTACGCGTTTTTGAGGAAGACAGCAAAGTGGTGGCGAAAAATGTTCTTTTGGCTCTTTGAAGTTGCCATTGTCAACAGTTTTATATTATATAATATCCAGAGGAGAGGACAGGGATTGAAAAGTGTTACACACAAAAAGTATCGAAAAAACCTTGTCATACAGCTTGTAGAAAAAATTCGCAATAAAAACTCGAGAAAGCGTGGAAGAAATTCAGATGTAGAATCAATTGAACGCCTGTCTGGAAGACATTTTGTTGCAAAAATTCCCAATGGAAGATCAAAAGATTGTGCAGTATGTAGCGACAGAAGAGACAAACGACGAGAAACTGTCTATCAATGTGAAACATGCGTAAGAAAACCTGGACTACACCCCGATAAATGCTTCAAAAAATACCATACTGAAAAACACTACAGATAATTGTCGCAGATTTTATTAATTTTATCTTATGATGACTTCGTGATGACGTAATACACTTATTTCTCAATAATTGCACTTTTAAATTATTATTTCAAAACAACATAAGAAAAAGTACCGCTAAGCAGAAATACGCAGACAACGGTAGATAGCTAGTTAAGCTTAACGCGCTAAAGCGCCCACGCGTAAAATCAGCCATTTTTAAATACGACCAGCGACGGCGACTACGGGAACACTTAATCCGACCGCAAAAGGTTAAGTGCTTTGCTTTGAATTTTATCAGAAAAAATGACCACAGTTATAATCTGCTTTAGTAAATGTTATTTTACTATTAAAATTACTTAACTATTTCAAGTGACATGTCCGCATATCAATAGTAGCCTTAAAATTCCTAACTAATTGAAAATATTTTTCATATAATACTACCGCTCACGAAAAGTTTGGGTCACAAGAATTTAAGTCAAGATTTTTTGGTTCCGTCAAAAAGTATTTGCAGACCTTTGTTCCAAGCAATATTGGTGTTTCTGAAAGCTGCGTTGTCAAGAGCAAACCAATCAAATGCAGGTGAGATATGCAGATTGTATATGTTTTCTACAGCTGTAAAATCTTTCCCGTTTGATTGCTCGAATTATTATATGATTCAAAGTGTTTAAAGGAGCATCAATAAACCTCATTTTTTTGGCAAGTAATTTAGTTTCTCCTGTCAATTTCCTGTTTTTGACGTTGGCTCAGCAAGTTGAAAGTTTGGTTGTTTGAGAAAATCTGTTTTTGTTATTTTTCCCAGTGTCTCTCATTATATTATATGCGTTGTTAGAGGCAACGTATATAAAATGGTAATTGATAACCATTGGCTATCGATTTGTTTTCCTCAAGCAATTATATTGTTCACGATTTTCTTCAAGTGTGTTTTAACTTTACTTTTATGTTCATTATAATCTAGGATAAGTGTAGATCAGTGATTGAAAAGCAAGAGTGTGAAGAAGACATTGTGAAAGCATTTCTGTTTTACTGTGGTACTCATGACAACAGCAGAATTTTGTCCAAGTGGTTATACAATTATTCAATACTTTCCATCCTTCTTTCCCTTGCTGATTTCAGTTGCGATAATACTTTAAGTCGATTAGCCACAACTGTTCCAACCAATGTAATAAATTTGAAGCAAAAAATCGCAAACCAGACTAAGTCAAATAAATGTGTGGACAATCTACAGTACGTTGAATACGCAAAAATTTTTATTCACAAGCGTATCACCAGTTTATCAACATGTAATTTTGACATCGTTTGTTTGCTTACACGATAGCTCATTACAGAAAGTTTAAGTTGATTTTAAAATCTTTCACTACTATGAAAGTCTGTTACCAACGTTTATTCACCAATCATTTAATGTACAAATTCTGTTGCTGTTGCAGCTTACTCGGTGAATAAAAATTTTTCTATATCGTAAATACATGTCGTTGTCAATTACTTTAACGTATCTGATCCGGTTAGGGGTTGATTCAATCGTAACAAATTGAAGCTGCTTTACGTCATTAGCCATTCAAGCGAAGAGTTGAAAAGTTTTTGATTTTTCCTAAATTTTATGTGGCCTTGGGCTGATCTTAAATTGACAGAAAAGATCATCATAATTTTGAAGTAAGTGTAGCTATTTCAAATCTCAATTCAGCAAACTTTGCTTCATATTTAGATTTCATATGATAAAGAAAATGAAAGAGCGCAAACGTAAAGCTGGCGCCTTGGAAACGGATTGAAAGCCTTGAAAACGCTTCTGTTGAACTTGAATTTATGGACCACGCTGTTTGTTCTACATAAATATATTTATTTTGTTTACAGTGACAGTAAAGTCTTTTCGCGACTGAGCCGGAATTTTTGGTGTCGGAGTAGCCTTATGTGCTTTTCTGAAAAAGTATTCGATTGAGACTGACAGCGCTGTGGTGAGGGATCTCAATATTTCACATTTGCACTCGTTTCATCAAGTAGTTAATGGTAATTAACTTGTTCCAGGTGAAGATGGAAGCATTAAATAATTCGGTTTGTTTTAGTTAACATTTGCTTGGTTTTCATTTTGACACAAACTGTCCATCAACATAAAACTGCACCTCCGTATTTTATCAACTGAACACAATAATACCTTAACCCTTCTCGGTTTAACTGCCAACATTTTTTAAACACAAGGAATTTGTCGCAGTGTAATACTTTATGTTTTTGTGATTTTGTATACACTTTGCAAACACAATAAATTTTTGTAGTGTGGTCTTTAATACACCCGGATAATGGGGTTAGATTGCAATGTTTGAAAGAAATTTAATTTTAGTCACAATTTTAGATTTCATTCAAAAAACTTAAGGAGACGTGTTTCTATTTAACCCATTTCATTCCATAAGCCCCATTTGGGGATCACACTTTAAAGTGGAATTTCTTCTTTATTTGAAGGTTTTACGAAATATAAATTAATTTATATCATTGTACAGACATTATATTTTTATTTCGCATTGATAGACTTTTACATTGAATATATTTTTTGTTCTAAATTTCATCTCAAATTTGTACTATTTTCCAATTTTCGACTTCATAACTTCAAGGTAAGATTTTGTGTATTTGTTTTATTTGTAAATTTCAACATACCCATCAAATATAAAGTAAATGTATATATTTATCTTAGTGTACTGTATTTCGTCTCTTCATCTTACATTATTCATTTTTGGGCATGTTGAATGATGAAAGTCCCAATTGGGGATTGTGGTATTTTGCCTACATTTTTACCTTTTTTTCAGATGAGTAAACCTACAAAGTTTATGAACATATACAGGGCTGTGGAGTTTTTAGAAACCATGGAAGATGAAATACCAACAAATTTTCGACATGAGAGTGTTGATATCACAACACTTCCACCAGAAACGGTTGATGAAATGAGTGATGCCGAAGAATTTGATGATGAAGAAATAGGTGAAACTCAAATTGTGGTTGTGCCAGGAAATGTTGAAGTTTATGTAGGTACAGATGAGGAAAGTGAAGATGTGTGTGAAGATCAAGCATCAATAAGGAAATCTAAGCGTGCAAAATTAGTACTAAAGGAAATCCCTAAATGGAAGAATTTGCACCAAAGCCGACTGTACCCACAATTGACAACTACAATAACAAACCTGTCATGGAAGAACTGATTCGTGAATTTATTGACAAAAATCCATTTGAATTGTTTATGCTCATCATGAGTGGCATATTTGAAATCATACAACACCAAAGACAAATTTATGCTGCACAGAAGAATGACCCAAGTTTTCACTGCACCATTGAAGATTATATCGTATTTGTTGGCATTCTTTTGCCTTCTGGGCATCGCCCTTATCCGAGGCAAGAACTGTATTGGAGTCTGCATCCCAAATTTGACTGTCCAATTATTAGGGAAGCCATGTCCAAAAACAGGTTTATGGCATTAAAGAAATACTTTCATTTGAACAACAACCTAGAAATTCCTGAAAATTGTAAGAATCGTTGTTTCGAAATACGTCCTTTGATAAAAAAAATGAACAAAAACTTCTTGCAATTTGGGTATTTAGTGACAAATATTCCGTGGATGAGAAGACAGTAGGGTACTATGGTCGACACCCCATAAAACAGTTTATCAGGGGGAAGCCAGTACGATTTGGATTCAAGGAGTGGGCACTGAGCAGCACATCTGGCTATACCTACAAGTTTTTTGTGTATCAGGGAGCCAATGCACAACCGACACCAAAGGATGTTCTACTTGGCTCTGAGGTGGTTTTGAATCTTCTTGAGAAAATACCTTCTGGTGTCTTTGTTTTCTTTGACAATTTCTTTACCAACATGGATTTGATGAAGAGTCTTACAGAACTTGGTATTGAGGCTTCTGGTACTGTCAGACTCGACAGACTTCCTGGAAATCCTTTTGGAGCAAAGAAGAACTTGATGAAGAAAGAAAAGTGATCCTTAAAAACTGCTGTTGATGCAATTTCTGGGTTGTTTGCTTGCACTTGGATGGACAATAGCATTGTTAGTGTGTTGTCAAATGTTGATGGAGTAAATCCAATAAAACAGGAAAATCGTCGAGGCCAACTAGTTTAAGTACCCAAGTGCACGGAATGTAATGCTGGTATGCTCAGGGTAGATTTGGCTGATTGGAAGACTCAGAAGTGCGGAGTGGGCATAAATGGTATTTTTCATTGGTAACTCACTGTCTGGATGTGGCTGTTGTTAACAGTCATATATTGAACAGTCTTCTTCATCCGGAAGAAAAAATGGACCTCCTCGACTTCAGAGTGTACGTAACAACAGCATTGCTGAAGATTGACAGCGATTCAAAACCCAACAAGCCTGGTGTCAAGGTCCCGAGAGTGCCACAGCCACTCAACCTTATTGGCGAAAAGCATTTTTTAGAAACAACTAATGATGGGAAACAAAGAAAATGCAAGGTGTGCAAGAAAAATGCCAGGAAGCAACGTGGACAGTGCAGTCTTGGATTTCATGTACAGTGTTTTGAAGCATACCATTCTAACTAAAATTAACTCAAATATGTGGCTTTGTGTGGTAGTTTTGTAATTGTAATGATATTATTATCATAAAGTTTTGAATAAATGTCTTCTAATTTGAATATAACAATTTATAGGTAATGCGCCTACATTCCATGATCCCCAAATGGGACTAGTCCTAAAATCACAGTAAATGTTTTTTAATTTTTATGAAACTTATACATAGTCTTAGTAGGCCCTATATCAACTATTATACACTAAGTAAATCAAATTTTTTTGCCCTCCTGAATTCTGGAATGAAATGGGTTAAATTTAGTAAACAGCTTCTTTTGTTGCATTTGTTTAAGTTAATAGACCTGATCAACTAATACATTGTTGTGTTATCAATGCAAAGAATCCAAAAAAGAAATACAATTACTAAACAAAGTGGCGTGCAGACATGGTTTTGTCCATCTGTTAGTTTCATCAAACGGAATGTGAATCAACTAGCTCAGATAGATTTAGCTAAATTAAAACAAATTAGCAAACCAAAAACAACGTGCTAGTTGCATCACTGTACGTTAAGCCTAGAAGGTTTTTTCACAATGCTATTGATAAGAATGAGATACTTTACAAAAGCAAGAATACTATCATGTCTATTTACGATAGTATTTTTTTCTCGCTGCTTTGACTATAATTTAGATACTGCGCATCGCTAAAAATTAATTACTGGGTATAGGCAAATGTCACAAAGTTTCCTGCCAAAAAACACAACAGCTCATCTAAAGGTTTCGGGACCGAGGCTTCCGACCAGAAAATAGGAAACTTATCAATTGGCCACGCTTCCGATATATTGAGGTTGCACGAGCTATACGCAGGCTGATGAGTTAAGGTTTGAATTTGAGTAAAATTAGGGCAAGGCTTGGGGCACATTGCATACACTGACTTTGAATTTTCGGAGTCCTTGTGTAACATATAATAGGAGCACTGAGCAGGTTACATGAATGTACTGGTGCAATAGATACCGATGCTGTGGATAATTACTTGGTCAAGTTGAATAAACAGTATTAAGACTTATTTTCTGCCATTAGCAATGAGTGTTATTACAACGTTTAGCTTCTTTCAATTACACTACTTTTTGTTGCTTACCCAGTTTGGTATAAAAATTTGTAGAATAAATCGGTACTACGCTCAGATACAACACACTTTCTTTTATAGGTCTATAACGTCCATTCAATAAATATGAGTCAGGAAATGACTTTTAAAGATGCTTTTTGCATTTTAGCTTTGCAGTAAACGATCTTTACAAGAATGACACTGACGCTGAAAACGGTCTGTACAGTAACGAAAGTGATGCTACTGAATGAAGAAAGCTTGCAAAGATAATGAAGAATAGAAGAAACAGCGCCTGCTATTGACGATAAAAGTAATGTAGAATTATCTGAAGAGAATGAAACAAACGAGGAGACAGTAAATGTTGATGATGACAGTGATAGCAACCATGAATATGAAAATTGTGTTCCCTGAAGAAGTGGAATTGAATACTTCAAACGTTTAATTCCAGCTAGACGACGAATATGAAGCAGTATGATAACCCAGACTTTTAAAATAACTGCCAATCCTTGGATTGAAATAGAGTTTTAAACTGTTTTTGAGAGAAGACATTCTTTAGCTATTTTGTTTTCTATAAAAGGGAAGCAATCGATTAATGAAAAACTTTGAATTGGCTGCAGCTTGTCAAAACATTCTCAGTGGATGAGTCGAAAAAAGAACTGATAATATTTTGATGAATCAAATTTGACAAGACTAACTTTACAGAATTTGAAACCTTACGGTAATCAGACAATAACAAGCCGTGCTACCAAGCAGTCATGTCCTTGATCGGTTTCAAAGTTTTCTCTAACTGTATCCGGTTTAACAACTGGTGTATTCGAAAGGAAAAAATAATTAACAAAAAATCTGCTGCAATAGCGAAAACTTGGCACACTTTTGTATTGATTTGAAGCTTGTATGTATTCCAAATCTACAGCGATAATGAACAGCAGTGTTGTGTTGTCGTGGCAGAATTCCTGACAGAATCTACATTACATCAACGCCAGGAAAATACGGACTAAAAGAAATTGTTTGCCTTTGGATACAGTTTAGGATATGCACTCAATGGCATTCTACACGGTGGCAAAGAAGGTGACTAAGATGATTGCAATTTGACCCAGGATCTTATTATGCAATTGTTAAAAGTCAATTTTGGAACGGACAAGCATGTTTGGACAGACAACTTTTTTACTAGATGTAATTATAACCCCGAAAAGCAGTTACTACAGTAAAGTCCGATTTTGTTGGTAAGTTTAAGGCACCGCTGGGAAACACCTAGGTCATTAAATCGAACCATGAATATTATATTGTGGCAAGTTTTGCTCAAATATGCGAATGGTATCTGCCCGTTTGCTCACCAAAGAATAAAAACAACAATCGTGCCATTTCACATAGTTGCACTTATGCATATAATTTGGTAGCTGTCAATACTACAAAAAATTTAGTAATGATTCTGAGATATCAGGAGCGAAAGACAAACTCGTTTATGCAAGAAGTTTCTGGGCTTGTCCAAAAGTCATCGCTTAAGGTATTCCTAAGTGGACGTCGTCTCGAACTGTCCTTACACGCTCACTTTTAAATCAAATATTTTATTGAAGCAGCACAACGCTTGAAGTCCGGATGCTTTATCTAACAAATGCCAATGACGTTTTAAAGACTTTGGAGCTTCTGACGTGTTTTGAGAAATTTTAAACAACGATTATATTTTTACTGTTTTTATGAGTCTGGAAGTGACAAATTTATGTACTTACGTTTTTGCCCCTTACCAAAAACGCAATGCTTTTATTTTGCTGCTTTATGCGATATAGTTGCTGTATTGCCTTGCTGTTTGCGTGGATTTTTCTAACCTGCTATAGGGTTTTCCAATCAGTTGTAGTTAGTTTTTGTATCGTCAATAAGTGACCTAAAATTGCAATTAAGTATACAATAACTAATTTATATACAGGTATTTTTCGACATGTAACGCTAATATAGGAGGTTTACAGGATTAATACTTTGATTTAGATTAATTTATTTTGTGTTTAGGAAACTAATGAAACGGAAAATCAACAAAACCATATATAAGAAAATAAAAGCTTATCCATACTAAAACGCCTTGTCTGTTTTATCATTCCATTGGGAGGATGCAAAAAACCTTGACCAAGAGTGACCTGGAAGCAAACCCTTGTGACAGGTAGTAGTTTGTTTCGCATCAAACCAGGAAAAGTTAATCATATCTAATTCTATCATATATACATATACTCAAGCCAATCAAGTTCTATCCAAGGCATGTCATGCCATATCCATGGCAAAATTATTCATCAAAAACAACAGACATGTGACGGGAATATGATCGTTTTATGCGGTGCTTCCATGACACAAAGAAAGCGAATAAATACAACAAATCACTTTTTCCAGTCCAATTGGAGCAGACCGGCCATTTTATCTTCCTTTCTTTGCAAACAATTGATAATGCACATTTTGCAGCGTTTTTGACAATAATCTTGCGGCAATGCAGTCACGTGACGGAGCAAAACCTACGTAATTTCCCTGTTCTTGTGCGAAAGAAGGAACAACCCTTTAATTATTTTTATTGCTTATTTACTCATCAAACAATGCATCACGCACATCTATAAGACGAGCTACTCCAGTAACCGGCTGGATGGTGTAATGGTGAGAGCGTCCGCATCGCAGTCGGTAGGCCTGGGGTTCATTCTCTATTACGAGTCATACCAAAAGACTTTAAAAAATGGTATTCACAGCTTCCCCGCTTGGCGCTCAGCATAGAAAGAAATAGTGTGGAGAACAAGCCGGCAAGCTTGCTTGTTGTATCCTTGTCAAGGCACTTAACGGGACGCCTCCACCTTTATGTTGCAGACAGGTGGCCCATCCATACTTCACCGGATTACAATTTTGAAGTTGCTAATCCAGCATGTCGTAAAAGACCACTCTTGGGTATTCACCAGTGGCAGTCCGCCTTATTGGTAGTGGAGCTACCAGTTACTCAAGGCTGGTTCGAAATGGGCTGCCATCTTTCCCCTAACCTAATTCTAATTAGGTTGACGGCATGAACCTGAATAACCGTTCATGCGGTACCTCGATCCCGAGGAAGAGGAGGGATAACCACAAACAAACAAACAAACAAACAGCTACTCCAGTTGAGGTTTTCAACATAGAGTCATTAGTGATACTTAATGATGAACTGAGACTATTTATTCTCCAAACCCACTTTCCTGCTCGAAAGTTGAGGTTAATCTTTAATGACGTCAGGTCCGTTTTGTAAAAAGGGATTCTGATATCCTATTGGTTGTATAAAATAAATAGCAGCAAGCGTAAAGTGCAAAACACGAACAGTATAGTTCGTCCTGTTGCCATAGACAGATATTTTTTATAGATTAAAATTGCTTGAAAAATGCTATAATTGTTTTTATAACAAGTTTACAGCAGTTTTGACATGCGTTCATGAAAAAGTGCTCAATGAAATACTTTTTGTCTAGTTTTTGCAAATATCCTTTTTGTAGCATTTATTGAATTGTTAATCAGTTTGTTGTACATAATGAAGCAAATCATGGCATTGGTTTTTCTTGGCATGGTGGTGTGTGGAATGGCTGAGAGCGACCCCTGCGATAAGTAAGTTGAATTTTACTTTACATGTAGTTTGACAACTTGAAGGGAAAATTTTTCGGCTCTGTTTCTTGAAAACAGTCAAAAATGCATGAAGTGTTTTCCTTTCAAATCTTTTATACTCACTATACTTTGAGGTGTAAAGTTTTGTCGGTATGAAAATTGAACTCTATTGAAGAAACACAATATTTGCCACGATCGATTACAATTCTTCCATGTGCAGAAAATAAGGGGATAGTAGCGTTATCATCAAGTTTATTGTTCAAAAATTCGAGTGTCTTTACGTAGGAAAGAGTTTTGTTCGGCCCAAACAAAAGCTATCAACCTACTTAACAATTTAAAAAAGCCGTATTACTTTAAGGAAGAAGATGACCTCATATTTGATGTTTGTTCTCACAAGTTGTTTTCTTAATTTTTTCAAATGAGGATGAGCGAACAGATGAGGTGGAAAACTTGCAAGGAAAATATTACAAAGCAAAGTTCAAATAGAAAACTTTCCTGCAATTAGTTTTGCTGTAGCTGCACTACAGTTGTAGCAGCAGCAGTTAAAATTTTAATATGGTGTACCATTTTCACTACATTTATGCTGGAGCAGTTAATAGTTTAGAAATGTTGAAAATGCTTTTGTGCCAAAAAATGCATCACATTTTATTGATAGGAAGTTTGTGTTTTACTGACGATCTAATATTGGAATCGAGTCCGAGAAATTATAGTATAGAGGAAGGAATGGCGCCTTTGGCACCCTTCCCCCTTTTTATACATCTCTACAATATAAACTGAATGCACAGACGTAATCAGAAATTTTATGGCATAAAAATATCTACCACTTTGCAGAATATCTTTGCATCTTTTTGAACAATTGATGTTTTGTCATCTCTCCCGCTCTTTACCATTGCGTCCCAGTTTGTTGAAAAAAATTAATTAAATACTCATGAAACAATAAGCTGCTTCTGAATAAAAGCAGACTTAAATTTTGTGACAAAAAGCCTGGATCAAAGCACAGAGGCGTACCTAGGAAATGAGCTCTCACAATCTTTTTGATCTGATTTTTGTTTAAATAAAGCTAGTTTGGAATAAATAAATGTTATTTCATCACAAATTTTTCATGTTATTGTCACCGTTGTTTCTTGGGTTTTCTTCAATTCATACAATTGTTTTTAATTCTTTCTTTTATGTTCAATTTTCTTTATTCCGTCTGTCGCGTTTTCATAGAAATTTGATTCTATTTCAACTTTAATTTAGTTCTTAAAATTAAGGCGACTTGTAGTATTGCTCGAATTATTAAGTCTGGTTGCAACTTAATAGCTAGGAAAAGATTGGCTTCTACTAAGATACTTGACCCACGCACTATTCGATCAAGAACAAAAGAAATATATACATTGAACACTTTAAAACTCCAAATTCCTTCGCTTTTGCATATACAGAAATTAAAGTCTAGCTTCTTATTGGTCACCAACTGCACTGAAGAGACCTGATAGGTCGAAACAGTGTCACTGTCTAAAGTACTTTAATATACAAATATCAAGGACTAACCAAAACTAAAACCACCAAAATAATCGCTTGATTTCTGTCACAGCAATCACCACGGAACAAATCCTTTTTACTATCCTCCACCTCTCTACTGAACTACTCTCTCTCTCTCTCTCTCTCTCTTTCTCTAAATCGTAAAAAATCTTGCCGCCTTACAGTATATACAAAACAACGATCTTCTGGAAAATGCTAGAACATCACGTGACACAAAAAGCACCATCAATAAATCACTTAATCGGCAAAAAAAGAAAAAATATTCAGTAGAAACAAGATTCACTAGAATACACTGGAACTTTATCACGTGGTCAACCATTGTAACGTCAGAAGAGGCGTGTGAGTTACAAATCTATTGATAAATGCGAAAGAAAAAAAAGTCTTTTTCGAAAATAGTTCAGCAAATTTAGGGCTTCAGACAACTCAGATCAACAAATAAAATAATCACGGCAAAACAAAACGACAGATTACAGCAACTATACTTGTATAAAGACTGTTCTTTCAATGCAAATTTACTTATTCGTGACACCGTCGTTTCTGACAGATGCCACTCAGAGACCACAGCAGAGCTAGGTAGTATTTTAAGTCAGCAACAAGTTGCAATAGAGTTTTAAAAGTGGAAAGCTTTTGATTATTTAACAGCACGTAAGAAGGCCCTTCAAGGTTGTGCAATCGTTTGATCCAAAATCTATGTAATCTTTTTTGTGTGTTTCAGTTTCAATTTATAACGTCATCATCAACCAAATAAATCCTAATTTTAATAGAAATCCAAGAAAATCTGCAAATATATTTTTTGCAGCTATATTTTTGCAACGGATTTTAACCATAATTATGCAGTTTATTACACCGGACATTAGGAAGCCACCCGACTTGGAGTACCGTCCACATCCACAACAACGCCCATGGAGTTTGAAAATAAGTTTAGAAAATTTGTATTGAGGGCAGAATCAAGCATCAAATAGTTTTTAAGCCCTAATAAATTGTGTTCCAAGCAGAGAACCCAGTTTGTAAGTATAACTAATGTATAAAGTGGAATACGGCCAATGTGTCCGATTGTCTGTTTTAACTTCTCCGAAACTGCTAAGCGTACAAACATCAAACATGGCACGATTGATTACTTCTTCTGGATGAGTATCTTAAGAAAGTTGGTGAAGCGTTAATGACGTGTTAATCAAAGATAATTTCTTTAAAATTTGCATTTTTTCACGAAGGAAAGCGTGGTTTAGAGGCTGCTAGTTCCAACAGTTTTGTACAGTCGTTTCCTAACCCTGACCGATGTTAATCTCTAACATATATTAATGAAATGTAGCAAAGTTAAACAGATTGACTATTTTTCATGTGAAATTTTCCAGGAATCACAAAAATTATTAGCGTTATTAGCTCAAAAACCTGGTCGATGAATTCTACTCTTAAAACTTAACCTAATCTTTTGTAATAACATAACTGTAAGTGCTTGAGTTTAAATTAGGTTGCGCTTTCCCTAGCAGTGATTATGCTAGAATACAGCAATATGCGATCAGTTAGAGATTTTAGGTCCTGCTAAATGGTTAAAAAAATTTGTAGGTAATAAGCCAAATGCTGTAGAGCCTCTCACCCACAACTTTACATTTATGCTTACATGTGCTGTAACAGGTGAAATAAACAACAGTTTGGCTCCTTCAATAGTGAGCAAGTCAGCTCCCTCAATCTTTGCTGTAAACAAGGCAAATAATACGTTGCTAGGGACTTCAAAACTAAGGGGAAACGTAACGGCTATGCGCAGCCTCTCCTCATATTTTTCTATTCGATTCCTATGTAAAAAACGGTACCTTTGATTTTGAAACAAAAATTGGATATATCAAAAAATACTGTGTTATTACTGTTCTCAAAACTACTCATTGAATAAAGCCGGCTCAACTGATATTCTTAGCCTCAACATTATTAATAATGGCCCTGCGATTGTAAATATTGAAGAATGGTTGCTTCACCTTGGGTTAGTTTGCTCTTTCCTTGCTGCATGTATACTAGGACCAAACAATATGCGCGCAGCCACAAGCTTACAAATAGGCATACAAATACGAGAAAGTCGTAAATAAAGCTCCTAATATTTAAAAGGTTATTTCCGAAAGTACATATCAGTTACTGTGGCATCCCTCTCTTTTCCACGACTTTTAAATTATGCTTCCATGTACTTTCTAAAATGAACAAATAAAACGTTTTGAAATCTTCGACTGTTTCAATTGAGAGGAAGTGCAGTTTCTAAGCGTGCCTCTGCTGAAAACTGGGCAACCAGCACGTACCCATGGAAACTACAATGCAAATATATGTTTTTATCTTATTGGCTACGCCCAGGTCTCCGTATAATTATACTGTAAAACGTTGGCTACTTGCAAGAGCATGAATATTGTAATCAGTGGCTTATTTAGAAACAAATTCTTGTTTGAGAAGAAAGGGTGCGGACCTTTAAATGAATTCAATCACATCATCAAGCAAGCTCATTACATAAAAGAGCATTATGTTATTTTGAGGAGAGGGCAAAGCATTACAAGAAATCAACTTTTTATAAACGTAAAAATCTCGCTAATTTTGGTCTCCAAACAAGCATGAATAACTTTTGAACGTCCTATCATGCTTTTTGGGAACCTTTGACTTTTATTTTCCTCTAATTGCTCAAGGTATAAATTCAACTTGCCAATATTGATTATCTCCCTGGGCTGAGTGTCATAAAGGGGTTTGTAATGTTACGATGACGTCACGATGAAACAAAATTTTTTTAATTCGCATCTTTTCACGAATGAAAACGCTTTTGTGCTAAAAAAAATCAGCACCCGATTTACCAAATTTCAACCATTTCATTTCATTCAATTTCAATCATTTCTTGCTTGAGGTGAGATCACAATTGACGATTGATTGTAGTTTTTTTTTGTTTTATTTGCCATATTTATCCTCCATTCACGAGAAAGCGAATTGTATCGCTATATTTTGGACCTGACGTCCGCATTCGCTTGGGAGTTGCCATTTCCGAGGTGTCCGGACTACCTATTTTCCACATAAATGTGGCGGCGTCCCGTTAAGAGCCTTGCCCAAGGACACAACAAGCGAACCTGCCGGCTTGTTCTCCACAACCTCCCCTAAATGCCGATCGTCAGGCAGGGAAGCTGTGAATACCATTTTTTAAAGTCTTTTGGTGTGACTCGACAAGGGAATTGAACCCGAAGTCTATCGACTGCGAAGCGGACGCTCAAATCACTGCGCCATCGCGTCGGTTTTTGTCATTTTCTTAAAAGATACTCACTATAAAAACGCGAATCAATCCTTTTTTGAGAGATGAAACAATCTCTTTGTAAATGATGCCAGCTTTCATCACAAAGCATGAAGTATTTAAGAAAAAAATTTAATTCACTATTTCACTCGTTGCTTAATATTACAAGTGAATTATTCTTTTACCTTTATTTAGTCATTTTAGTGTTTGCTTTTGTGATGAAAGATCAAATCCTAGTGCATCAACTTTAAACACGTTACTAATTCAGTGAGACAGTTACGCTTTGACATAAAAACGTTATTATCTATTGTTAGTTCGATTGTCTTTTTACTGACTGACCTGAATTGCCACTGGACTCAATATTAGCTGTTTGACTGCGTCACCTTTATTTCGTGCTGTAGATAGGATAACTCAATGCACTTACCACTAGCAATTCCTTCGGAAACTTCAGGACTAGAAATATTGTTTAGTGCTAATAATTTCATTGTTTCTATATTGCTTATCATATTCACGAGAAGGTTGCACCAAGTCGTAAAATATGCATACAACCAAATCATTGATTTGTGTAATAGCAAAACAAAAACCATTACGGCGTCGATTTCCAACTTTGAGTTTGCTCTCCTACACTTAATTAATAGAACAAGCAGAATTTGTGATACAATACATTTTGCTAAACCATCTTAACCCTTTGTGACCTGGGTGTTCAGAATTACAAAGAAGACCGATGGGGTCCAAGCGGACTCCATTCTTTTCAGTTAGATAAATAAATAATATATGAACTCAAAATTATCAAACTTCGCATGTTTATTCTTTAGACCCTTTGTGGTGAAGCCTTATACTGTTCTTGAATATATTGCAGATATTTTGGTTATATGTGGGTTAGAACTGAAAAGTATTAAAAAAGACTTTATTTGAAAAAATACATCATATTTGCACAAGTTTATACAAAAAAACATACTAAACTACATCAGAAATAATTTTTTGTGAAAAGAATATTTGATATGTAGATTATGAAGAATGATCTAACATTGAAAAACAGAAAATGTTTAAAATTACACCAAAACAGATGAGAAATGAAGTAGGGACTTGGAGGTTTAATGGGGTCTCTGTGGACCCCAGAGGTATATTTGTTGACTGCAATTTTGCTGAAAGTAAAATATTCCTTGCTATTAACACTTCTGAATATTCATGAACCTCTAATGATAATATTCAGCGAATATAGACATTTTACTCTGTAAATAGAGAAAGATACATAATGCCAAGGTCTTACTGGGGTCCTCAGGGACCCCATCAGTCCACAAAGGGTTAATTCAAAGTATTCGTACTTCGATCAGGATTTAGAGTATAGAGGCGATGCCCCAGTAGTACAAACTTATCACTTACGGTATTAAAAATACGATTCAGTTGAAACCGCCACAGCCGGGTGAACCGATGTTACCAAGTCGACATACTTGAGTGGTAGCCCTGCCGGGCGATTTCGGCAAGGCGAGATTTCGGCTAGTGCATGTGTGTGTGTGTGTGTGTGTGTGTGTGTGTGTGCTTTATTGCTCCCAAACTACTGAGCATACAAACTTCAAACTTGGCAAGATTGATTATTACTTTAGCGTAAGCGTCCAAAGGGCTTTGTTGACGTCATAGTGAGGTCATAATTAAAGATAATTCATTTTAAATTTGTGTTTTTTAACAGAGCAAAAGCGTTTTATGCTCAAACGAAAACCAGTCCCACAACTTACCAGATTCCATAAATTTGACTTGTTTAGCATCTCACACGATGTCATTATCAACCATCAGTTGTAAAACTTGTTTTCTTTATTTACTCAAAAAGTACTGATTGTAGAAACGTAATTATACGCCTTTTTGTATAACATTATCAAGGTGCTCTCGATTAAAACACCACTACAACAATTAAAGCTCAAATGCCAATTTAATGACAGAATCTATAATTAAACACTTCAAGCCTTCTAAGCTTGCTTGCTTGTTGTTGTTGTTAATGTTGTGATTACCCCTCCTCTTCCTCGGGATCGAGGTACGGCATGAACGGCTATTCAGGTTCATGCCGTCAGCCTAATTGAAATTAGGATAGGGGAAAGATGGCAGCCCATTTCGAACCAGTTTTCAGTGACTGATAGCCCCACCACCAACAAGGCGAACTGCCACTGATGGGTACCCGAGAGTCGCCTTTTACGACGTGCTGGGTTAGCAACTTCACAACTGTAACCCGGTGAAGTACGGGTAGGCCACCTGTCTGCCACATAAAGATGGAGGCATCCCGTTAAGTGCCTTGCCCAAGGATACAAGAAGCAAGCTTGCCGGCTTGTTCTCCCCACTATCCTTTTTTTATGCTATCCTTTTTTTTATCCTTATAAGTCGCGTCATATCAAAAGATTTTAAAAAATCTTTTGATATGACGCAACTTAGGTAATGAACCCCAAGTCTACCGACTACAAAGCGGACGCTCTAACCACTACGCCATTGCGCTGGTAAGCTTGCTTCTTCGCATTTTTTCTACATGCTTCACACTCGCTCTATGATGTCACAATGCAGTTTGGCACGATCAATTCTTTTGCTACCTAATATCGTCATAAAAGTCAAATTTTATAAAAAATTGCAAAAGTTTTACAAAATCAGTTTATTTTAAAACTGATCTCAACCGATTTCAAAAACTTTTTAACGACTTGAAGTTTATTTTAAGACAATTCCGATGATGCCTAGCTTGCACCTTAAATATTTGTTTTATACTGTACTAAAACATTTAGTGTCAAATTTTTTACCTTTTCCAAAAAGTGATACGCTGATTAATAACAGATAAGTTCAATGTATAAACATAATGATAAGGCAGCAACAATTAATGCCGTTTAGGAAATTGATCACAAGTCGAAAGCTTAAGAAATTGGCTTTCCAGCAATATGTTAACGCTGATTAATCAGGGCTAAGGATTGGTTTATTATCGCTGATCAATAATTGGTTGGCATACATCCTTTTTAATTTCTTGTTGATCAATTTTCTTACTAGACCTAAGAAACTTGTAATTTTTAAAAATAGTTTGTTCATTAGTACATTTTGACTATTATTCTCAAAATTATGGTTATTTGACTATCTACATTTTAAAAGATTTATCGGAAAATGAAGTTTCTAAAAAGTGTTGAAGGAGACTACACCAAACAAAAATTGCTCATTCCCCAACAAATTGAGGAGGCCTATTTTATTTTTTGCAGCGAATTATTATTGTTGACACACATATCATTCAAATGTTGAAGCAATTTTCTTTTCAATAAGGTAAAACCAACTGATATTCTCAACCTCGACATTAGTGGTTGGACCCTGATATAGTAACCACTTAACTGTGAGTGCGTCATTTCGGACTAGTTTGCTTATTGCATGGCTGTGTTTATGTCAGGACCAAGTAACATCAGCGCAACTAGAGGCGTAAGCTTATGCAAATTCGCCTGTTTGTAAATATTCGTATTTAATAGCTTAATCCCGAAAATGCACATCAATCACATTAGCGCTCTTCCTCAATTTTGATAAGCTTCTAAGTAATTGTTGAAGTTAGTGGATAAAAGTTTGCTAAATTTGAGGAGGTTTATGCTGACAATAGGAGGGCAAATAAAACGTTGTCAGAGACTCGAGAAACTTGATAGACATGTAATGGCCATGCGCAACTTCCCTTTATTGTCTTTTTAGTCGATAGTTTTGTTTCGGAACGAGATTTGGCTATCTCAAAAAAAGATTAATTTGTTTTACTGTTTTGACGACTAATCATTGGGTAAAGCCGGCTTTTGCAAGCTGAACTGATATCCTTGACCTCAACATTGCTAATGAGGTGCCCACGGAGGCCACTGGCTGAGCTGGCTAGTTTCAATGTGAAAGAGGAGAGGTCTCATCTTGTGTTTCGCAACTACATTTTGGTTTTTGCTGAAGTCGAATAAAAATTGTATTAATAATATTGCTAATCATAGTAAATGTTCCATCTTGCCATTGGATATTGGCAAATCTTGTTGAAAGCGTTTTTGTGTTTAGATTATGTTTAAGTCTTTTTCCTTCAGTATGTGGTAGTGATGGCGTTACATATCTTAGCCCATGTAAATTTGAAATAATGCAATGCCGGAATCCGTAAGTATCCTACTGGTTTTAATGTGGTTACAAAATTAATTATTGAGTCGTTAGAATATTTCAAAGAGAACTTTGCTCTCCTTTCTTAAATATGATGTTAATCTCAAGTATTTTAAAGAGTCAAAATACATAAAATTATTCTGCTCAACACAATTTTTTATCACATCTCAACAAGATTTTTAATATTACCTTTATTGAATTGGATTAATTTATGAACAATTCTAGTTCACTATCTCATTTTCCTTCATGTCATTGTCATTGCTTTTTACCTAAATCATTTTATGGGTTTCATTTCAAGTGATTAAAACTCGGCCAGTTTTATTTTTTTTAAGTATATGTTGTCTCAGGTTTGCTTTTCTCTTGTTGACATATTCGTTGGAATAGGGATGAAGCCTATTGATTATCAAATGCAGTCTATCACATCACAAGTATTGTCCCCACCCTTATTCTTTTCTGGCTGCGTCTGGTTCCGTTTTTGTTTTGGCTCATACTTAAAGTAATTGATTAAGCAGACATATAGATTTTAAAATAAAAATGAGATCGAATCCAAGCTTTAATCAGTAAAATAAAAATTTGGCAGGTCCGGGTGTTGATGTTTTGCCAAAAATTTTACAAATTTTTACTTTCTTAACGTTGCAAAATTTTTAAGCATCACGTACATAAACTTTCACTTCTTTTTAGTGATTTGACTCTAGCTTACGAGGGACCGTGCAAATGAGAGCAAGCGGATTTAAGGATTGGAAAATATCGCTATCCAGCATATTAATCAGCCAAAAAAAATAAAGTCGAAAAAATCACGAGCGTGTTTTGTTGTGTTGTTGTTGTTTACCGGATCCCTTTCGAGGGATGGGGGCATGGCGGAAGACCACGGAGCCCCAGAAGCCGGGCAACTCTCCAGGGCCTGGACCAAAGGTTGTAGAGAGACAGAGTGTCGCCAAAGAGTAAGAGACGCAAAGAGTCCATAGCTGGACAGTGCAGAATGAGATGAGAGATGTCCTGGGACGAGTGTTCACAGGCGCTGCAGGAAGGATTCTCGATCCAGCCAATCCTAGAGAGATAAGAACCTAATAGAAGGCTGTGTCCGTTGCAGCGAAGACTAAAGAGAACACAGTGAGTATGGCGAGGGAGCACAAGTTCCTCGGTGGAAATCGACGAAACCTGTGTGTCAAAGGATTTTGATGAGACAGTACGCCTCCAATCCGAGAAAAGACAAGAGTGGATACGATAGACAAGAGGAGAGAGACTACAGGAGATTGCGGAGGGTGCATGTAGCACTCTCCGTCTGGCGGGCTCATCAGCCGCGTCGTTCCCCGGGAGAAACGAGTGTCCGTGGGCCCATTGTGGTCTGATAGAACGGGAGGAGAGAGAAGACAGTTCCTGCCAGATTTGCCACAGAGTTTGAGATAAAAAAAAGATGGAGTAGAGGACAGAACGAGAGTGAGGTAATAGGAGAAGAGAAGAGAAATGGCGGACTTTATGGTGCTGCAAAGACCAGCAAAGCGCGTGCAGAATGGCGCAGCCCTCAGCAGAAAAACTTGAGCATGCTGGGCCTGCCAAAAAGGAAAGAGTGGCCTCAGTGCCACAGAGAGAGCAGTTGGCAAGAACGCCGGAGCCGCCTTTGCCAAAATGAAAAAGAACAGAGCCGTCTGTTCAGAGCACCAGATCATGAGGGAGAAGAGAGTTAAAGTGGGCGAGAGCCGCACCTTGACGAGAGTGAGGGGATCAGAGCGAGAGCACGGAGTGGAAAGAGTGGACTCCACCATAATAGAAGGCAGATTCCAAGGAGGAAAAGAAGAGCAAGCAAGAAGAGCCTCCCTAGAACAAGTAGAAGGAAGCATGAGCGGGTGAGTGGACGCAAAAGCTCTCCAGGACGATCTGCAGAGTCTTGGTTTCACTCCAAGTCTGGCCAAACCTGAAATAGGAAAGTAGGATGGGAGACTAAGAGCCTGCTCATTAGATAAAATAGTGAAATGAGTCAGGTGATTCGCAGGGGAGGTAAAACAGCCTCGGAGAGAAGAAGTAGGTTAGGAGAGGACAAGAGGCAACCGGTGATGGTGCCACTGGCCGCTCAGTGGAGGC
The DNA here is from genome assembly GCA_963675345.1 of Trididemnum clinides. Lineage (NCBI taxonomy): Eukaryota > Metazoa > Chordata > Ascidiacea > Aplousobranchia > Didemnidae > Trididemnum > Trididemnum clinides. The sequence goes on along the minus strand of OY776289.1, from coordinate 31,233,375 downwards.
GTTCCAATTTGGTGAGATTGGTAGCACTTAGGAAAGGAAATCATCCGGGTGAAGCGTAAGTGAGAAGGGACCGAAGAAAGATTGTACAGAACAGAGAGGGACTCCTTAGAGGGGCCCCATGAGGAAGCAGACATACAACGTAAGGCCTTGAGATGTGGGAAGAACTTGGCCTTCAGCGAAGTTACATGTTTAGAAAAGGAAAGAGTGCAATCGAAGATGACCCCAAGAAAAGTTCGAGTGGGATTGAAATGGAGGCGGAGCCAAGTAGGAGGACGTTAGCTTAATGAGGATCCACTGAGCAACAGAAGGCCTCACATTTGCTCAAATTGAGAGGAAGACACCAGTACTCAGACCAGCGCTCCAATCGAAACAGAGCTGCTTGTATGGCCTCCACCGCAGTGGGGACTGAGAGGGAGGAGAAACCAATGGCCAGATCCTCAGCGTAAAGAAAGCAGCTGACGGAAGAAGGCAGAGAGGCAGGAAGATCATTAATGAAGAGAGAGAAAAGTACAGGGCCATGAATGGATCCTTGCGGAACACCTCGAAAGGAACGACTTTTGTGATTTTGATAAACCACACAAGCGCGCCTATCAGAAAGGAAAAATTGAGTCCAACAAGCAAAGCAAGGAGGGAGGCCAGTCGAAATGAGTTTGTGGAAGAGGGCGCGATGCCAGACAGAGTCAAAAGCTTTCGAGAAATCAATAGTAGACAGGATCGTCCGAGAGTCCGACCTGGGTTTGTTAAACCCATCCGAAATGGACTGAGAAAGGTACCGAATTTGATCTAGAGTAGACCATCCAGGGCGGAAACCGGCCTGGCGGGGAGAGAAAATGGAATTGGATTCCAGAAAGAAAAGTAGACGAGATAGAATGATGCGTTCAAACAGCTTTGAAACGCAGGAGGTGAGAGAGATAGGCCGGAAGGAAGCAGATGAGTCGAGAGGCTTTCCCATCTTGTGTATGGGAATAATAGAAGATGTATTCCAGATGGAAGGAAAATAATGCGAAGACCAGGAGAGATTGAAGATGTGAAGAAAAAAATCCATGCCAGAGCGAGGAAGATGGTTTAGCATTGGATAGGCAATTTTGTCTGGGAAAGTGGCGGTGGAGAGGGATAGGTTGGAGGCAGCCGCATGAAATTCAGAGAGAGAAAAAGGAGAGCAAAAAGACGAGTGAGACTCCTGCGGGCACGTGGCTCGGCGGAGCTCGGAGAGGTAGCCTTTGGCTGAGAAACGGGAAAGTGGGATCTCAGGTAAGCGGCATAGAGCAAAGCCGATTCCCTGGGAGAAGAACAGTTAGGGAAGTTACGAGAGGAGGAAGGAGAGCCAGCGATAGAGCGAAGGAAAGAGTGTACAGATTTAGGGTTAGATTTAGGTGAAAGAGAAGAACAAGTCGTCTGCCATGTCTCAGTCTTGGCCTTGGCGATGACTGACGAGGCGTGTCGAGAAGTAAAGATGTAAGCCTGGCGGTCTTCATCACTTCTGTGAGCGGCAGCGAAAGCCTTAGTCTTTTACTAACCGCTTGTTCCACCTCAGCAGTGGACCAGGCTTTAGGAGGGCGTTTGATACGGCCAAAAGGAATGGAAGATTTGGCCGCATTCAGTGCTGGAGAGGTAAAGAGAGCAGCGGCAGATGAAAGAGAAAGAGACGAGTATTCCTCTGCAGATGGACAGTGAGAGTCAAAGTAAGAGGCAAAGCCATCCCAGCGAGCTTTATGAAAATTGAAGGAAGGGGGACACTCGTTGGGGCGAAAGGCCGGAGAGAGAGGGACAGACAGAAGAATTTGGTAGATGGTCGGAACCCAGGTTCTGTAGCACCTCCCCGGAACAAGAAAAGGCAAGAGAAGACGGGGCAAACGAGATGTCAGGAGAGGAGCGACTGCCAGAGGAGCGATGGAGAAGGGTGGGTGTGTCAGGATCATTGAGGGGGAAGGAGGACAAAAGAGTTGACCCAATTGAATACTTCCACCCCGCGAGGGTAAGGGACGGTGGTGGGGAGGCAGAAGGATTGGGCAGATATATATTGGGCAGATAGGGATAAGAGGTTTGGAGACGAGGGTGGGGTGAGAGTGCAGCATTAGCAGAGGGGAAGCCAGATTGCACAGTGGAGATATACCTGTCGGAGGAGTCCGAGGAGGGAGTCACAGTGTTACGGCAGTGGGGGCAGCTCCAAGAGTGAGAGCTGCCAAGAGCTTTGATTTTGGATAGGAAAAGTTGTGAGCACCTTAGATGGACCCATTTCGAGCAAGCGCTGCATTGCACTGACTTGCCCCGCCAGGTCGCATTTCCAGTGCACACAGAGCAGGGAAAGACGGGGCAAGAGTTGGGATGAACGTTACCGCTCATCAAGAGAAGGAGGAGAATGAGGAGACGAAGAAGGGCAAGAGAGGGGAAGGAGAAGAGAAAAAGAGAAAACAAGCGACCGATTTTAAGGAAGCTGTGTGCTGCCCTTCTGCTGTCGTTCAGGGGGCAGCATAGCAAAAAAATGAAGGGAGTTCCCGGGGTAACTGGGACCCTCGGGAAGGCCAACAGCCATTTCGGCCCAGCCCAAACGGGGTCGCACCACCACGTTGAGGCGGCTGTTGATTGGTGCAGGTGTTTTGTTCTCGTGAGAGCTATTCAGTATTTACGCGTAACATTTACAACTTGACGTCAATTTTCTAAAGCATGGCAAAGTCTAGATTGATTTTCCTTATCTGCTTGTTCGTATAAGAAATTTGGGGTGGCAGCAGCCCCAGAAAATCATTTTAAAGTTTACAATCTTAATGTTCACCCGCAAAGTTAACTATGTGAGATTTTACTGAAATTTGCTTGATTAGTCTGCAAGACCATCAAGCCCTAGTAAAGGAGTAAGGGATTTTAACATACATAATCACAAAGATTATACTACATGCAATTAATTGGGTGATGGCAGAAAAATCCATCGAGAACCGAGATCTTTCCCTCGATTACGATGTCAGTCCCAATGAAAATGAGTCAATACATCACTATAATACGACAACATTAGCAAAAGCTGACTATGAGTGAGATTTGAAATCACAATGCACACAAGTTATCCTGGCGTGTGATCCCGAGCTTTTAATAACGGAATGTTTTAATACTTGGTCACCAAAGCGCGCTGATTAAATTATTATAGGTTAATTGATGAAGTAATAAATGAGGTTTGATAATAGTTGTCAATGGATTACTCTCCCATCATTATAATAATTGATATGCAATAGTGCGAATGTTATACAGTGATCTTGGTTAGAAATCTCCGTTTGCTGAAACCTGAACTTACACCCAAATGTAGTTCGAGCAGATCGTGAGTTCAAATAACACCGAAGTTAGCTTTTCTGATGCTGCCATATGATGGGTGAGGTATTATTTGGTTTTTGTTAAAGATTATATCATAATCTGAGGTTAGATCTGGGTTTCAGATATATTATTATCCCATCATCCCGTTAACTCAACTGGTAAAACTTGTTGTAGACAAGCTAATTCATGTGCGGAATAGGGTTTGTTGAGGGTAAAGCAAGGAAACCGATGTAGTTAGCAACATGCCATTAAATATAACATTAAACAAATTTTATAACTGGCTAGGCCTTCGCCTCATCATGATAGTCTATATTTAAGTAATAAAACGTTTGGGAATTACCGATGCCAAAGTAGCAAGGGTTCGAAAAAATTACGTTCCGTTTTGGAGAGCTATTATCTGAGCTTAAACGCCTTAAAGCAGTGAGGTATGTGTGGTTACTCTGATACGGGTCTCATTAGTGTTGCACCAGCACCTCTCTGTGTTGCGCTAGCAACTTCCGGATCACAAGCAAAATTTAGTGTGCCATCAATTTGTGTCCTCTATTGTGTTAACTATTTTTTGAGTTAAATTGCTGCTGTTTTAAACTAAATTGTAGTACAGTCTACGCTTTATTAACCAAAAACCAATCTCTTTATAAATTTTTAATGGAACGTAAATTTCATTCAAAGTCCATTTTCACTTTTCTACTCAAAATCGAAAAAATATAAAAAAAATGAAAAAATTGAATTCTACTCTTCTTCGAAATTTAGCAGTGAATATATTGCTAACATTTTTCAAGATTTTAAACAATATTTGTTTAAGTGTAAGTTCAGCAGAAACTTGACACTAGAAGGACCATGATTTTGAACTACCTAGAAGGACCAAGAGGCGTCAATTGACGCCCGCATGTTTAAAACCTGTAGTTTACGTCTGTTTCTTCCTAGGGTTACATACACATACTTAAAAAACACCGTGCATGTTGTTTTATTAAAAGAAATCACAAAAAATTACGAACATTTTCGCCTAAGTTCATGGTCATCGCGTCATGCAAGTTGCACAGAGTTTTTTTCCACATTTCCCACAGATCGGCTTTTTACAAAGAAAACACAGATCTGTTGTTCTATTTTTGCAACATCTTATAGAACATGTGCGACGCAATTTAGGCAGTGGTGATCCAAGGTGGTCAACTTCACTGGATTCATCTGTTTTTGCCGCTCGGTGACTACTGCCAGGGTTGCTACCAATGAGTTCTTCGCAGACCTTTTGTATAAAAGCTCTGCGACTAATTTTGGTTTTGCAAATGATTTTGTACAATATCCAGCCATTTATCAAGGCCATGTCAATTACGTTATAAAACACGTGTATTGGCCATCGTCTGCTTCCAGCTTTGACGGATTATTGACGGGACATTTGGTCTAATACATCCACCCCAACTTTAGTCTCATTACAAAAAAGGATAGTTTCAGGCTTTTGTTTAGGGTTATTCCGCTCCGGAATTGTCACATCTTTGTGCAAAGAGCTCAAAATGTTTACAGATTTAGATTTCTTGCATTGATATGATGTAATGGTTACCGCAGTAGCTCCCACATATTCCAGAATTGTGGATTCATGCAAAGGTTGAGTTTCTTTCAAAACTGTAGGAACTTCTCTACGATTTTGGCGAATTGTTCCTACTAGGCTGCAATGTTGCTCTGCAAGTCGAAGGGTAAGATCGAGTGACGTAAAATAGTTGTCACAGGTGACGTTGTAACCTTTTTTGAAAAGAGGTGACATCAGTTTCATCACCACATCTGTAGGCACACTCACATCCCCACTTCTAGTAGAATCTTTTCCAAGATATGGAAACCCGTTGTAGAGATATTTGCTTTCGACCTCAGCAGCCATTCAAAACTTCAGTCCAAATTTATCAGGTTTATTCGCCATGTATTGTATAAATTTACATCTTGCTTTGCAAGGCAACAGCTGTTCATCAATAGTAATATTTGAATTTGGGTTGTATGATTTTTGACAGTTTTCGATAAAAGGGTCCCAGATTGAAGATGCCAAGCGGAATTTGTCAGTCTCCAGCTGTCGTTTTCTTTCACTTTTTAGATCAAATCGGAGGTACTTCATTATTTCGAGAAACCTCCGGCGTGGCATTGTTTCATTGAAAAGGGGGCAACCCCACGATTGATCCCACAAAGATTTTATAGGCAAGTTTCTACCTGCAATTACACCTCGAGCTATGACAAGTCCGATAAACTTGTCCAATTTATCAAGTGTGACTGTCCATTTAGTATCATTTGTAACGCGTTGCGCCTCAGCAATGGTACACTTCTGGATATGTCTCAACATCGGTTCGTTGAAAAGCAATCGAAACGAAGATAGTGGACTCCCATCTATGACACGACATGTAGCGTAAGACGTAGGCCCTGCACGAACCTTGACTACATTTTGCTGTTGTCTACGTCCAACAGCTACTTGAGGAGTTGAGGTTTGCAAAAATGATCCATCTCTACTTTGAATTGCTGGCGTATTGTTGTCATCATCTACATGTGAAACAAGATTAGCCGGTTGATTGTCATCTACTGTGCTATCTTGAATATCCTCTTCTTCATCATCTGTCGATTTTTCTGAATCAGATACCTCTGCCTTACTTGCCGATGCAAAAGCATTATTTATTTTTTCATTATCACTGTCCGAAAACTCGCCATCGGATTCATCTGCAGCAATGTCTTGTAAAAACTCTAAAGCTTGTTCAGCAGTACGCCTACGATGCATTTTATCCTAAATCTAAAAGATACAATATGTTTCAATAAAATGTTATGAAAACCAACGCCCTTGAATGCTTCCACAATGTTTGTAGCAAACACATAACGTCTTTCTTCTGAGCTATTAGTTCTATCAGTCAAACCTAAACGTTAGGACTACCACTGATTCCACGAGACGAAACTCCTGTACTGCAGTACTGTATTGTTTTCCTTACCTGGCGTAAACTGATAATCTCTCTGTCTGCCAGAAGTAGGTCAATCAATTCACACTGCGCGAAATACTCTGCTGGAGATCAAGCAGAGGATTTATTATGTGACAAGATTTATATTGCGACAAAATAGTAAGTGTTATAGTAGTGATTTCACTGCGTCAACTCTCTACCCGTCAATTGACGGGCTTGGTCCTTCTAGGTAGTCACATATTTTTTTCGGTAACCGCTGGCTGAAAAATCCTGAAATTTTGAAAGAAGACATGTATTGATAAAAAAATAAAACTCAGAAAATATCGTGTCATAAGATTTAACAGAAGCCATTTTACAGGCGTTTCGAAATGAAAATACGTCAATTGACGTGCTTGGTCCTTCTAGTGTTAAATGAAAGGCTGTTTTAGATATATCAGTGACTAACCGGCTTCGCCCAACAAGGACTCTTCATCAGTAATGACGGCGTTTAGCATTTCGTTTCAACCGGCTGCCAAGCCGGCTTCACCAATCAGGCTCTTGTGTGAAGAGTTACCAAAAGCTTATGTGTTTTCTGCACATAAGCTTTTCACAACATTTTGTGCTTTTTTTTGATCCTCATAGAACTTCTCATTTCAAGGTCCTGGCTATGCCTTAGGTTTATGTGCTGTGTTCATTGCTGACACGAACCCAAAAGAGCCTTGCGTTTGTTCCGTAGTTTAGAGTACGGAACACATTTCTCATATTAGGGTATTTGGTGGCGTTGTTTTCTTTTTATTTCTCTTTACACTTTCTCGCTGGTTACGCATTATGTAGCATGTTCTTTTCTACCAGTTTGACGTGCCCTGGGGAGTTTAAAGTGTCCTTGTTTTTTCCCTAAGGTTGGGTTTGATCCCCGTAGCTCTGTAAAGCTATTATAAAGCAAATTACCAATGATGTTAGGTTCCATATTTGAGTTTCTTGTTAGGTATGCTTCGAGAAGTTAAAAGAGTCTTTGCTTTTCCCAAATTTTCAGGTTTGATTTCTATAGCCGATGCCTCAAAGAAGGTTTGCTTGCAGCCAACTCATATTTAAGTTTTCAACTTGCTAAGCTTTTGCAATGAACTCAAATTGTAGTTTATGAATACTTATACAAGTATCATCTTGCGTTGGATTCGCATATGAGTCTGCTTTGTGATTGGCTAATTTTGGAGACATACTTTGTTTTCATTGACTAATTTTGAGGTTGTGGTTTGACATGATTTTCTTTGACAGGTCTGAAACTTTTGTTTTAGCGTGCCCCAAGTGTTTTGTTAATTATTTTTGATCTTTTAAATTATATTCATGGCATCCAAATAACATGTACTAAATAAAGAAGATCTTCATTTATTAATATATGATGCTAAAAGTGAATTATCTAGTTTGCACCTTTCTCCTTCCGAGAGTTGCGAACGTGTGAAGTTAGTAATGCACATCGAAAAAGAACACAAGTTGGATACCTTTACAAGCAATGCCAAGTCCTATGCGTTACAAAATGCTTTGAGCTATACTACACTAAGAATAATTTTTGATATTAGTAAGTAGATACAAATATATATTTTGTTGTCCTTCACGTTTCATAGTAAATACTGTATTTCATAACTTATACAAACATTTACAACCTTTATCCGGTGACTTTAACAACTGATTGAAAGCATATCAAAGATGTAAAAGGGCGTCAAGGTTGATTGATATATTCTTTCGGGATTAAGCTATTAAATATTAGGCCCACTACTTACGACTGTTTCATCACTGCAGGCAAATTTTCATGAGCTGATGCCTCTGGATGGGCTCATGTTCCTTGGAACTGACATAAAGGCAAAGAGCAAACTAACCTATAATAAAGTACTCACAGTTAGGTAGTTGCAGTAGTACGACACCATCAGTAATGTCGAGGTTGAGATTATTAAATCCGCCGACTGTGCCGGCTTTACCCGATTGGCAAAGAAATTGCTTCAACATTAAGATGATATGTAGATTACTCTAATATTTCGCTGCAAAAAATAGTACAGGAACATCTTTGCGCTTCTCTTTTTGTAGGAAGATGACCACTTTTTGATTTGTGTAGTCCACCTTTAACAATTTTTAAAGACTTCGTTTTCTGATGAAGCTTTTCAAAATGCACATGTAGATAATGCCAAATATCCATGATTTTGATAATAGTAGTTAAAATGTATCAATGGACTAACTTTGAGGGGGAGTTGAGCATAGCCGTTATGTTTCTCCGTCACTTTTGAAGCCACTAGCAACGTTTTACTTTTCTTGTTTACAGCAGATACTTAGAAAGTGGAATTGTTCATTATTGAAGGAGCCAATAACTTCACAAGCTGTTTGTTATTTTATCACTTACATGTAAGCTTAAATGCAAGGCTGTGGGTGATAGGGGAGCCAAACTAATTGCTGTATAATTTCCGAAAATGGCTTTTAGATATTTGAAAAATACTAAAGACGTTTTGTAATTGTATGCCATTTTGTATGGACTGAAATCTTAGGCTGAGCGCATATTGCTGGCTGCTGGCATAAATGCAACTAACTAATTCAAAGTCAAACACTTACGGTTACGTTATTGCAAAAGATTAGGTTATGCCATAAGAGTACAATTTATCCACCGGCTTACGACACGATTGTACAAAAGTATTGTAACTAGCAACGTCAGAAAAACGTTTTCCATTGTCAAGAAACGCAACTTTTAAAAAAGTTATCTTTGATTATGACGTCGTCATGGTGTCACGAACCTACGACACTCATTCCGAAGAGGCAATCAATTGTGCCAAGTTTGATGTCTGTACGCCGAGCAGTTTCGAAGGATTTGATACAGACAGACACACACACTCACCGAATTGCACTTCGTATATTAGTTGTATTTACAAACTGAATCCTCTCATTGAAACACAATTTATTATGGCTTAAAAAATACTTTATTTTTGTTTCTCCTCTCCATACAACTTTCCTAAACTTATTTTCCTTTGCAAAAAACATATATGCAAATTTTCTTGGCTTTCAATGATAAACATTAGGAAGATTTATTTGGTTAATGATGACGTTATAAATTAAAACTCAAACACACAAAAAGATTGGACAAATTTCGGATCAAACGCTTACGCAGCCTTGTAGCTTGTTTCTTACATGTTGTGAAATAATCAAAAGCTTTCCTCTTTTAAAAGACTACTACAACTTGCTATAGCCTTAAATTACTACCTAACTCTTCTGGGGTCATCTGTTAGAAACGACGGCATAAAGAAAATTGAACATTAACGAAAGAATTAAAAACAATTATATGAATTGAGAAAAACCCGAGAAACAACTGCGACAACAGCATGGGAAATTTGTGATAAATTACAGTGGGTGCCAATTTAATGTTCAAACTAAGTTTATTTAAACAAAAATTAGATCAGGGATTTTGGGAGTTCATTTCCTGGGTACACCTCTGCGCTTAGATGCGAGTTTCTTTTCTCAAAATTTTGGTCTGCGCTTACTATGAGGCAGCTTATTATTTCATGAATATTTAATTAATTTTTTTCAACAAATCCTGGGACGCAATGTCAAAAAGCGGGATAGGCGACAAAGCATCAATTGTTTAAAAAGATGCAATAGCATGCCACAAATTGGTAGATGTTTTTATGTCAAAAAAATTCTGATTACGTTTGTGCATCCAGTTTATTGTGTAAAGATGTACGAGTATAAGCAGGGAAAGGGAGCCAAGTGTGCCATTTCTTCCTCTACACTAAAAATACTTGGGCTCGATTCCAGTAATAAGTAGGCAATTAAAAAAAATTTTGCTCTGGTAAAATGTAATTTGTTTTTTGGCACTAAAGCATTAACAGTTTTAAAATTTTTACTGCAACACCATAATTATAGTGACACTGGTACAGCATATTAAAATTTTAACTGCTACGCAAAGCTTTTGTGGATTTACAACTAAACAAATTGCAATGCAGATTTGCATTTAAACGGTGCTTTATAATATCTTTCGTGCAAGTTTTCCACCGCGTCACTTCGCTCAGCTTTATTTGTAAAAATTAAACAAAATATGCAAATAAACATCATTAGTAGGTAGTGATTAGAGCGTCCGCTTCGCAATCGGTAGACCTGAGGTTTATTCCCTACGTGGAGTCATACCAAAAGACTTTAAAAAATGGTATTTACAGCTTCCCTGTTTGGCGTTCAGCATATAAAAAGCATAGTATGGAGAACAAGCCAGCAAGCTTGCTTGCTGTGTCCTTGGGCAAGGCACTTAACGGGATGCCTCCACCTTTATGTGGCAGACAGGTGGCTTACCCGTACTTCATCGGGTTACAATTGTAAAGTTGCTAACCCAGCACGTCGTAAAAGGCAACTCATGGATACCTATCAGTGGCAGTCCGCCTTGTTGGTGGTTGGGCTACCAGTCACTCATGACTGGTTAGAAATGGGCCGCCATCTATCCCCTAACCTAATTTCAATTAGGTTGACGACATGAACCTGAATTGCCGCTCATGCCGTACCTCCATTTCGAGGAAGAGGAGGGGTAACCATAACAACAGCAACAGCAATAGACATCATATATAAAGTCATCTTCTTCCCTAAAGTCATACGGTTTCTTTTGGAAAATTGTTAATTAGGTTGACAGCTTTAGGCCAAAAATAATCTCTTTTCAAAGAGAAGACACTCAAATTTTTGAACACTAAACTTGATAAAATGTTTTCAAGAAAAACAGCCGCAAAGTTTTCTCTTTGCAGATGTAAAATACATCTAAAGTGAATTTTAACTTACTTATTGCAGATCTTAAAGCCATTCCACACACCACTAAGCCGAGAAAAACCAATGCCAAGATTTGCTGCATTGTTTATAACAAACTGATTAACAATTCAATGTATGCTATAAAAACGATTTATTTAAAAACTTGACAAAAAGTATTTATGGATTGCTTTTTTTGGGGTGCATGTCATAACTGCTGCAAATTCAATATTAAAACAACAATAGCATTTTTCAAGCTATTTAAATCTTCGAAAAAAATCTGTCCATTGCAACAGGACAGACAAAACTGTTCGTCAGTACTCTGCGAAGCCGTATCTTTCGTGAATGAGTGGCGGTTGTCGCAGGTACACTAAGTCTAGTAACTGCTAGAACAATAGTGCTGTCACAGCCGAGTGGTCACAAGCTCTTATGGTAATGCAAGACGCTAGCGATGCACTTAGCAAACTGCTGACAGTGACACTGTTTCGACCTATCAGGTCTCTTCAGTGCAGTTGGTGATCGACAAGAAGCTAGAAGCTTTTAATAAAGCATAGCTTAGACCGCCACACTTGTGGGACCTACACTTGATCCATTTGGTGGAAGGTCTGTCAACCTCTGCGATGCCGTATCACTCGTGAATGAGTGGCGGTTGTCGCAGGTGCGCTAAGTCTAAATCTTCTTGGCGACAGACTTGGACAATTAGATAATTGTAGTTGTCTAATTAGACTTATTAGAGCAAAATGGTGGTAATCTAATTCTAATCTAATTTGTGAAATTTTTCTGTGCTCTAATTTTAATTTTTATTTAATTTTCGGTTTTCCCGAAAATGTTACTATGTCCAACGGCGTTTTTCAGCAAGTTATACCTTATACAAGAATATCTCTTGTGCAGAGAAAATCAGTGCCAAGCCGCCAATAGCTTTGCTCACGCCGTATGGTCATAGTAGTTATTGTGACAAATAGTAGCCATAGTGATATAGTAGCTTGTAGTCAGTTACGATGTAATGCAGGCTGGCAACGTGGCAATGAATGGAGAGTAGGCCTACCCGTACACACACAGCGTGTCTGGCAGTTAATTTTGAAACTAGGTGTTTTGTATAGCTTAGTGGCGTGCATTAGCAACAATTTTCATTATCATCATATCACTGACAAAAAGATAAGATGAGATTTAACATTAGATAGGACTAACTGAGAAGAAATTCTTCAAGATTGCTGTAACATTAGTGCATTTAATATGGAGTCCATATAAAAATATAATTGTGAAAATATATTGTAAAAATATAATTTATTCAATAAAATTAATAAAAATGTTTGTTTGAAGAGTTTTTTCAGCAGCACAAGTTGGAATTGAAGGCTATGAGTATCCGTAGCCATACAATAGTAATAATTATTGTTATGTTGTTTTATATGCAATACTAGGCTGTTATATTACTAAAGTACATCACCTATATACCTACAGACTTACATTTAGACTGTAGCAATTACTGTCCTTGTACTAAAAATAAATACTCACTATTATAATATGGAGCTAAATATTAACATGAACATCTTCACAAGAAATGGAGTTTAACCTTGATTCAAGTTATTCAGCCGAAGATAAGAAGATTAGCTAGAAAATGAGAACCAACTCCCAGAATCACTTCGCCCTTACTTTAAGCTTGTCGATAAAGATCCAGATCATCCTATTGCGCAGTATCTTCTATGGGTAAAGAAGAAGGCAAAAAACTCCAAGTATGAGGGTTTCAAAAACTCCTTGTCCAACTGCGAGGCTCATCTATCTTGCAAGCACCCAAAGAAATGTAGAAAGTACAGGAAAGCCAAAGCTGAAGAAGCTGTGAAAAAGCAAAGGACCACGATCGTTTCTGTCCATCAACCTCAAAAAGTCGAGCCACGACAGGTAAGTCTCATCCGAACATAACTGAATATTTTCGGAGCGACAGAAAAAGGAAGTATTCCAAGCAGCATCCGAAGCAGAGGCAAATAACTCAGCTTCTACTTAAGAGCGTTGCTTGTGCACCACTACCGCTCTCAATTGTCGACAAACCAAGCTTTCGCGAGCTTATCGAGGAACTCAATGAGAACTACGCAATCCTTCATCGGCAAACGATCAAAGAGATCCACTTTCCATTTACATAAAAGCTCATTGTCAACAGCATCACAACTGAAATGAAAGACTTGACTAGTGTATATGTCACCGTTGACATTTGGACCAACCGCCAAACGCGTTCATTTATTGGATTTACGGCGCACTTCATTGACAACGAATTCGACTTGAAGTCTCGTCTTTTGTGCTGCGAACATTTTGCGGAAAGACACACTGCTGTCAATGAAGAAGCTGTCAATGAAGATATGAAGATGTGGTCATGAGATACCAAATCGACGGTAAAGTCAGACGCATTATAAGCGACAACGCTAATTCGATTGTAAAAGCCTTTGAATTGACGCTGAAAAATATAAAGACACTTGAGCAAGAAGCTGCTGAGATGAAGAGTGATAAAAACTTACACTTCAGTGATAAGGGAAATCTCCAAGATATCGAAGAAGACCTCAATACGCTTCTAGCACCGCTGCCGAAAAGGGTATCGTGTTTTGCTCACACAATGCAATTGTGTATCGTGCACGCTCTGGAAAGTATAAAAAGCAAGCTACCCGGTGAATCAAAAGATCAACTATTGAATTGACTGGTGATCCACTCTACGATTACCTAAGTATTGAAGGTAGCCAGAACATACGGTCCAGTACAACAGCAAGCGAATTTCTTCGTCAGAAGAATGCTTACGTATTTACAAAAAATTAGACGAGATGGAATTCGTCTCTGAAAATTCCCCGTCATTTGCAAAGGCAGGGAAAAATGTATTGAATGCGGCTGTTGGAGAATTGTCAATGTCTGAGAAGAAAAATAGCTCCTTAAAATTAAGCATTACAGAGCTGGTTGTTACCTCAGAACTGGTTGACGTGTTGAGTCCATTTGAAGCCGCAATGTCTCAAGTTGAAGGAGAGAGCAAAGTTACAATCTGCAATGTGTGTGCTGTTGTCATCGGCCTGAAAAAGTCGATGGAACAGATGATATTGAAACCGCACATCTACCAAATCTTGCTTCGTATCTTACTTGATCAGGTTAAACATGCTGTTGAACCTTTATCTCAATCAAGAGGATTTTCGACTTGCGACGTTTTTAGACCCACGGTTTAAAGCTGACTGGTTACAAACCGACGAAGAGAGAGCTTTACTGAAAGAAGCTTCAATACAGTCGACAAAAGAGCTCCTAAAGAGAAAAGCTGCCATTGAAGTCGATAGCCGCGAAAGACCTTCTAGTTCCGACCACAACAAGAACAGCAGCTCGTCCGACTCCGAAGAAAAAGATATGGCAAATACAGGCTTATTCTCTTTCATGCCGTCAACTACATCAAGAAAAAAGAGGAAGATTGCTTTAGGTCTAACCAAAGAAAATATTCTAAGGGATGAAGTTGAAAGATATTTCGCAGCAGAGCGAGAGAGCATGGACTGTGATGTTTCGAGTTACTGAAAAAGCGAAAATCGTTTTTCTCATCTCAAGGCTGCTGCTCGAAAACTCTTAGGCATGACTGCAACATCAGCTCCGTCGGAAAGAGTTTTCAGCGATGCAGGCGAAATGTGTAGTGCGAAACGAGCCAATCTTGGTATTCAGACATTTGCCATTCTCATGCTTATGAGAATGAACTCTGATTTGATATGAATTGGCTTGATTTTTATTATATTTCTTTCTAATTCCAAATTTAATTCAGTTTCCAAGTTTTTGCTAATTCAGTAATTCTACTTCTAATCTGATTTGGAAAAGCTGTGTACCTATAATTATAACTCTAATCTAATTTGTGAAATGTTTCCTTGCTCTAATTTTAGTTCTAATCTAATTTGGAAAAGTTGAAAATTTTTTAGTTGTCAAACTCTTCTTGTCGGTCACCAACTGCACTGAAGAGACCTGATAGGTCGAAACAGTGTCACTGTCAGCAGTTTGCTAAGTGCATCGCTAGCGTTTTGCATTACCATAAGAGCTTGTGACCACTCGGCTGTGACAGCACTATTGTTCTAGCAGTTACTAGACTTAGTGCACCTGCGAAAACCGCCACTCATTCACGAGTGATACGGCTTCGCAGAGTACTGACAGATCTTCAACCAAGTGGATCTAGTGTAGGTCACACAAGTGTGGCGGTCTAAGCTATGCTTTATTAAAAGCTCCTAGCTCAGGGTTTTTCACCCTTCTTCATCATATCGCCCCCATTTCCCACTTTTTAAAAATAATCGCCCATATTTATTTCAGTAAAGATAGAGCAAAATTAAAATATTTTGCTCATATTGTTTTAACCCTTTGATGATCAGAAGATTCTAGTTCATGAAATTTCAGACAATTCCTTTATTGTTTGGAAACAACAAAATTACAATGAATTCCAGAAAAATGGTTGTTACATCATAATAATAATAATTAACAATCATGTAAGATATTTGTTACCTTATTCCTCAAAGGGTTAATGAGATCCCTATGGTTAATGCTTGCCACTAAACCTTCAACATTTGGCTTGAAATTTGTAAGTTTTGGTCTGATATCTCCTCTAATGCATGTATCTATTTTATTGTTTTCCTTAGTCAAAATTTTATTGACTGCACTAAAGCCACATTCAACCCAATAAGAGGTTGGAAACTATAGCAGTATTTTAACCATTTCAGAAAACATTTTTGGATATAGCTATTTGTTGTATTTGATAGCCATAACTCAGTTATTTCACCTCTTTCAAAGTTGCAATTACATTCATCATTACATTTTGGTTCAATAAGTTCCTCTTGCATATTTTCATTAACACTTTCCATGTCACAACTAAAGGGATCCATCATTCACGGCTGACCCCAAATGAAAATAAATTTGAGAATCAGCTATTTAAATTTTCTCTCAATTTCATTAAATATTCTTCATATTTTTCTGAGAGCTGCTCACTTACTTCTGCTAACTCGGGCATGTCTTTGAAATTTTTCTTTTGTATGTTTATTCGTAACCAATGTAATTTTTCAGCTAAGGCTTTCATAACACGTTTACAATCCAGCAGTGTACATAATTTGTTGACACTTCGTTGAACTTACGAAAAATCTACGCTAAGAAGAAAATGTCGCACTTGTGGAGTTTAATTTCTTTTGCAGAGTTGTCTTTGTTCAGATTTTCCAAGAAATTAATAATTGTATCAAATAACTTTACAAATTTTGCCAGGCAGTTTGCTTGCAAATCCAGTGGACTTTTGTGTGTAGAGTAATACGTGCTCTTGTTCAGTGTCAATGCAAAACTTTCGAAAAAGTCTATCGTATTACTGTGCGACTTTATTTTATTCACAGTCTGGGTAACTACTCTCAATGATTCATGAAGGTCAGAACTGATTTTTTAGCTAATAAATCATGGGTTCTTAACCGAGGGTACCTGTACCTCTTGGGGGTACGAAGCACCAAAGCAGGGGGTACGAGATGAGGCGTCAGAATAATGGTTATTTTATACTATTTGCTAAAAATTTGTTTCAATCATATTTGAAATAAGAAAGCATTTTCCGAAGCCTTTTTTAACATCTGCATTTCTGAATGATTTTTGTCATAACAAAGAGATACTGTGACTTAATAAATAGCTCCTTGTTTGTTCCGACAGAATTGGTTTTGTCGTGAGCGATATTATGGCTAATAAATATACACCGGTAACATGCTACATTGTATTTTATTTCATTGTTTGATTGTATATTTACTGGTAATTTTGTAGGTGTTTGTTCGATAGGTTTAGTGATACAAAAACATTTCACCAAACTTTAAGAGGTACGAGCACCAAAAAGGTTAAAAAACACTGTACTAAATGATGGCGATGTACCACACAATGAACTGTAAGGATTGAGGGACTTAATTCCTTCATAGGAGCAATAAAACCATTCTTCTTACCAAGCATGGATGGAGCACCATCTGTTGCGCAGGATACCAAGTTTCCAAATGGCATTTAATTCTCGTCAAACCAAGATTTTGTACCTTCAAAAATGGATAATCCAACCGCATCAGTTTTTAATAATTTTGCAAACAACATCTCTTCACAAAGTTTGCAGCTATCATCAATAAAATAAACATACGCCACAAGAATAGCTCTACTATCACTTTCTGTTGACTGGTCAAGTTGAATTGAGAATTTACTGGTTTTTAATTTTTCAACTAGTTGGCTTTCTACATCTGATGACATTTCGTCGATTCTTCTGCGGATTCAACGGCAATGCTTTTAAAACATACACTGAATCTTGCTGTAACATAGTTTTCATGAAAATTTCAAAAGAAGGCTTAATAACATTTTCAGCAACTGTCTGTGCGCTCTCAGTTTTTGCTTTTATTCACGCTATTCCATAATAAGCAGTCAAGCCACTTTCATTTATCTGTGAGCTTTTTTTCAAATAAGCTGACAGAGTCTTACGTTGGTCGAAGGTCTTCTTCAAATTTTCAAAATAAGCTCTGGTTCTGTCCACTTTATCGGGATGTTTTCTTTTCAAATGCTCTGCAACCCTTGATGGTTTCATAGCTTCATTGGAAAACAAGTTGTTACAAATAAGACAAATTGGCTGTTTCTGATCATGCGGGCTTTTTACGAAGCAAAAAGCCAAACACTCCTCTCTATACTGTCTACACTTCTTTTTGCTCGCCATAATGGGAGGAAAAGAACTTTATAATGTCATAACCACACTTATCACAGTAAGTTGATATTCAGTAGTACTACTTCAAAAACATCACATTGCAATACTAAATTTTAACCTCAATACACAAAATCCATTAAACTACAAAATAAACTAATTGGTTAACACTTATAAATTAAGTGTAATCATTACAAAATACAATAATCTGAGGCTGAAAATGTTTGATAACTTTTACACAGCGTTGAGCGACTTACTGTAAGTAATGAATTGTTATGCAAACGAGAAAGCACAAAATTACACCAGCAAGAATACGGGTCAATCCTTTTTAACTCTTTCGCTTCCCCGATTATCGATTGATGATCTCGTGTTTTCAGTGTTTACCTCAAATTTTTCAAATTGAGTTACAAAATTAGTTTACTAAAAAACCAATTTGTGACTTTATTTTTCATCCGATTTTCATAAAATTTTCAAAAGATCACGCTTATTTCCTCACGCATCGAAAGATGTATAATTTGTGCCCTAATTCTTGGATTCTTATACCCAAAAAGGGTTAAAAAGACCAAGAGCCCAGTTGCAGACGACAAAATCTACCAAATTCTCAGCGATAGCCAACTACACTAAAATCAAATTGAGATTACATCTTTACCACGAAACCAAACTCTTTATCATTGACACAGTCTGAAAACTACTCTTTTGGGGCATCATTTGACAAAATTTCAAACGATAATAATAAATTTTACGTTTTTGAATTTCCAAATTTTTTAGGGGTCTCAAAACCCCCCAAACAAATTTGAATGGTTAGTAGATAAAAGTAAATTTAGTGCGTAAAAAATATGATATGTTGCTAAATACCAGTCTCATTTGAAAGCTTAAGAAATTTGCTTTCCAGCAATATAAAACTTTAAATAGTTTAGACCAGTGATTCTCAAAGTGGGCGAAATCGCCCCCTTGGGGGCGATTTCGAAAGATAAGGGGGCGAGAAAAACGAAGGGGGCGATAGGGGGGCGAAAAATTATGAAGGGGGCAAAAACGCTAATCGATCGCTAACTTTAGCTACTATTATAATACACACAATCAACTGCTTAGTTTCTTGCTAACTTCAATTCAATTTTTTAATCGTTGGAGATTGCTGCTAACGCGAGTGATTTTTTTACTGCCGATGGTCGACGCGCTCGGCGACAGTGTAGTTTACTGTCACAATAATTCCAAAACCTATTATCGGCTTCATAGTACGATTGTTTGGCTCAACTATGACGTAAAAGATTGCATTATTACGCTATGGTACCGCAAACTTGCATAATACAAATGGATAACTTATCGGAACTTTAATAGCGCAACTGTAAGGTAGTTAGTTCCACTGATACGACGACTTTTAGTGCATTATCTAATTTCTAAGATAGCGTGGTGGGAGTTTCTGCGAGCGAAAGCTGTTTTGATTAGAAACGAAGTAGCCTAAGTTGTT
The DNA here is from genome assembly GCA_963675345.1 of Trididemnum clinides. Taxonomy (NCBI): domain Eukaryota; kingdom Metazoa; phylum Chordata; class Ascidiacea; order Aplousobranchia; family Didemnidae; genus Trididemnum; species Trididemnum clinides. The sequence continues at coordinate 31,214,309 of OY776289.1, read as the reverse complement.
TTGATACAGCACAGTACAGTAAAGGCTAGCTAACTCGTGCAGATCGTATTGTTTTAGGCAAAACGCTGTTATGTTGTTAACTTGAGTGCTAGATCAGAAAGTGCTGAATTGTTCAGGTGCATTCTATTTTGTTCAAGTCTCGAAATATGTCATCAGCATCATCGGATGAAAGTAGCTCATCCCAACCTCCTGCAAAGTTGCGGAAGATCAAGAAAGTAAAAGTGCGGCATTATGACAGTAATTATTTGAAATTTGGCTTTGTTACTGCTCCGCATGATTCCAGTCGACCAATGTGCCTCGTGGGCGACTCCATCTTATCTAATGAGGCAATGAAACCGAGTCGGCTCAAAGATCACCTCAAGAGAAAACATCCAAACAAAATTGGCAGCGACTTCAAGAAGCTTCGAAATGAAAAAGCAAAGCAACTTACAATTCGAACTCTCTTTACCAAGACTGGCATGAGACAGGATAAAGGTCTTATTGCCTCGTATAACATCTCTTTGTTAATTGCAAAAACAGCAAAGGCACACACTATTGGCGAAGATCTTTTGCTACCAGCTGCAAAAGAAATCATTGAAACGGTTATGGAACAGAATGCTTCCTCAGTTTTGCGTGCTGTGCCTCTAAGCAACGATACAGTTCAGCGTCGCATTGATGAAATGAGTTCTGATGTGCTGAAACAACTTGTTGAGATTCTGTCCGTGACTAAACATTCACTACAAATAGATGAATCTACCTCGGATGACAATGTATCGCTGCTGCTGGGATATGTGCGATTTTTGCATAATATGCGACCTCAAGAAGAAATGATTTTTGTAATCAGTCTTCCTACAGACACTCAGGCATCAAGTATCTTTAATGCAGTGAAGAACTTCTATGAAGAACAGGGGATCCCAATGAGGAATATACTGCAATGTGCTACAGATGGTGCGCCGGCTATGGTTGGGAAGCATCGAGGATTTATCGCACTTATGAAAAGAGAAATTCCTGAGCTTATTGCAATTCATTGTGTAATCCACCGGCAGCATTTGGTCGCCCGTAACCTCAGTCCTGAACTGCATCATTCAATCAATATTGTGATAAAATGTGTGAACAAGATAAAAGCTCATGCTCTCAATGATAGACTATTCCGCTTACTTTGTTGTGAAAACGACGAAGATTTTCAACGTCTGTTATTGCATACTGCAGTACGATGGCTTTCAAAGGGTGTTTGTTTGAGTCGCTTTTATGCCCTTTATGATTCAGTTATCGAACTCCTCTCTAGCGTTGATGATCAATTGGCTGAAACAGTAAAACCATTAAAAAATGATATTGCTTATTTAGCTGATATTTTCAATGCCATGAATGAAGTAAACAAAAAGCTTCAGGGAGAAATGATCACTCTTATTAAGTGCAAGAGTGTGATAACTTCATTTATTTCAAAGCTTTCTCTCTACAAACAAAATTTGGGCAGAAACATTCTATATCAGTTTCCAAATCTCAGCGATAATGTTGTTACAGAAGAGGAACGACTAAAATACTGTTTGCATTTAGATACCCTTCTAGAAGATATGAAAATTCGCTTTGCAGATCTTGTTGACCTTCATGTTCCAAGTTGGGTACTTAAGCCATTTTGTGCAGAACCTACAGACATAGAACTTGAACTTCAAGAGCAGTTTATCGATTTGCAAAGTGATGATGAATCCAGGTTGAGCTTCAAAGAGGATCGATATGATTTATTTTGGTGCCAGGTAGCTAGCAAATATCCACTTCTATGGAAAGAAGCTATAATGTGGGTTATATCATTTCCCACATCATATTTGGTTGAAAAAGGGTTTTCGGCTGTGACCCTTATGCTCTCAAAACAAAGAAACCGCTTATCAATTACTAAGCGAGGTGATCTACGACTGTACCTCACTAAAATGTCTCCCAATGTTTCGAAGCTTTGTGAAGGTCACCAAGCACATCCATCACACTGAACTGGAGACCATACTATGTGTTGATTTTCTTTGAATAAAATTCTTTAAAAAACTATCTTTTGTTTGTTTAGCTGTACTTTATACGGCGTGGGGGGCGATAATGTTATGTCGGGAATGATAAGGGGGCGATGGGCCAAAACAGTTTGAGAAACACTGGTTTAGACTAAGTGGAATATGATATTTACTGATCAAAATGAGTACTGTACATCATGTCAGTTCAAAACCCCCCAAAAATTTTTGACTTACCTTCACTAAATTATAATTTTTAGAAAAACTACATCCTTTAAAAAGATAAAATAAATTGCCAATGTTTCACCTCTAAAGTCGTCATTTTGCATCAAATTTCCAAGGAGACAAGAAGCGAAATACAAGTTTAAAAGCTAGCAGAAATTTGGCTTCTCTAAATCAAAGTTTGCTGTATCCCCCTTGTTTCTCAAGAAATGGGAAGGGTGTAAAAAAGCTTCTGCTTCATTGTCAGTGACAGTATATTCTATTTAAACTTGATATTTTCTGAATCTTGAAGAAGTTCCCTGTTTAAAAATACCTAATGTTATATGGTTTAGGCTAACCTCTAGCAGATAATGACTGATCATATTTTAGGTACTAAATTTAAGTACCAAAATTTGGTACCGGTCGGTACCCGTCAAAAAAAAGGTCATGTGTCTAAGAAAATTGCAAATTGTAGAAAACCTAGGCTCTTAGGTAAGTTTTGAGTAATGTACCTTGAAAGCTTATTTCCTTAGCATCATCTTGCGACCATTTCTAAAGAAATTGGTAGAAAATAAAATCTGTAGTGATCTTTGAGGTGAGGGTACTACTTTAATTTTGAAGACATCTCAGCCCCAGTTGGGGGGTTATTTTGCATAAAATTTGCATATTCAAAAAAAAAAATTTTTGTTTTTATTATATTTGAAATCCTCAAGAAATGTAGATTTCAACGATATATAACACTTGATGTAGAAGTAAACAGATGAGTAATGATTTACAAACAAACTTAGTGTATTTTATGATGATTAATTATGATTGATTATGACAAATTATGACAGTTTTTCGCACTGCCACCTTACGGGCATTTTTTTTCGCTATTCACGCGGGAGCAAAAGAGTTAACTGAAAATGTTTGATAACTTTTATACAGCGTTGAGCGACTTACTGTAAGTAATGAATTGTTATGCAAACGAGAAAGCACGAAATTACACGAGCAAAAATACGGGTCGATCCTTTTTAGGTCCACTCCTATTAGCTGTTAGAAAGTAACGAGCAGCACTGATAAGCAGGGTCTTAAATCACTGCAAAGGTCTAACTAAATGACTTTATTAATGAAGTTTAGTGCATAAATAAATGAAATTACTTAGCATGCTCAGCACATCAGTCAAACAGCCTGCAACTGCTGTATGGTACCGTATGATGTTGGTGATCATTTTTCAGCAAAAATTTCTATTTTATCTTGATCAAGGTAACAAACTTATTTATACGAATAAGCCAACCTATCTAACAGGCATTAACTCTTTCCTCTCCATCAGAAAAGAAAAGCAAGATGATCAAATAGAGTGATTACCTCGCTGATATAATTTACAGACAGGCGCGAGATAATAAAACAAGGTTATGAGATCACGTGACTACCATGCTGGATTAATCTACAAGCTGGCGCGTATTAATATAATTAATTAATAAACAAAGCAATTGTTGTTTCTAACAACACCCTTACTTAAGTAACTGCAAAAACACAACTAATCTGCTACTTCAGGCTTACCGCTAGATTTTATGTTACAGTGCTCAATCTGTTCTTTCCAAAATGTACAAAACAATATGAAATTGCATCAATTTAGTATCAAGTAATGTCTTTTTCATGTCCAAAACGTACTTAATGTGTATGTAATGACTTGATCAGTGAACATCGAAAACACAGAAAAGTGAGGGATTAGGCGTTAAGCAGACAAAAGAGAGGAGGATGGAAGACAACAAACAACACCTCTTGTCATCGACGGTGGCAAAACAAACAAACCCAGCTATGTACACGTGCACATGTGACATGTGCGTGCAGAGTACTGCATAGTGGCGCTGGCTACGCAGTTCTCGGCTACTGAGAGCTGTTACAGACAAAATCCTTTTATAAAAGTTTTAATTTAAACTGTTTCTCGCCCAGATTAAACTGCGGAGCCTCTTTCTACTTGAATAAGCTGCTAGAGACCTACTGCTATAAATAGTGTCTTTTGTGTTGTAAACAATACTAAGAAAAAAGATCTATGATACCCATTCTCTATGAAGTTTTCTTTGTCGATTTCCACGTGCTCGCGTAAGAATTTCGTAAATTTGCAGCACTATAAAATTGCGGCACTCTAGTCATTTGGCATTTTTTTTCAAAATCAAAATGCGGATGAAATGTAATCTCTGCTATAAAGTTGAATCGTTTCGGAAAGTGGCATACAGTCAGCAAGTGTATATATTATAAGCTATCGTAGTATTAACAACGAGTTTTTCTCATAATTCTTTTATAATTATGAATATTTATCGTTCTACTTTAATGCCTTTGCTATTCGCTACTTGTTATTTCATCTTTCTATTCTTCTATGTTTTGTGCCCAATTTAAGTGTGAAGTTTGGCTATTTGCTTATAATTGTTAAATTATTCTAGAAAAATCGATCGGATTTTGTTGTCTCAGAATTACATTTGATTCAATCATCGAGAGTGCCTTTTGATACGCCGATTGAGTTTGTGCTGTGCACTAAAACCTTCCCCCAAAACCGTGTGACTGGGATAGCAGCAGTCACATGAGCTGTATTGCATGCAGCACTATAGAAACATATTTTGTGCAAATGATATTTGTTAACTAATTTTTGTTAAAATTTGTAGCCTTATCTGTGGCCATTTATTGCCCCCCACGGGTGAACATTCGCCCACAGGGAGTGATATCGCCCCCGGTTGAGAACCACTGATCTAGCGACCATTTCTAAAAAAGTTAGCAAAAACTAAAAGCTATGGTGATTCTTGAGGTAAGGGTATTACTTTAATTTTGAAGACAACTCAGCACCTATTTGGGGGGTAATTTGCATACTCAAAAAAATTGTTTTGTATTTGAAATCTTCAAGAAATGAAGATATCAACAACATATAACAACTGATGTAGAAGTAAACAGATGAGTAATGATTCACAAACAAACTTGGGGTATATAATTATGATTGATTATAACAAATTATGACAGTATTTTGCATGGCAAATTATGACACCTTGCGGAAATTTTTTTTCGCTATTCACGCGGGCACGAAAGAGCTAGTACATGTGTTTTCGATGGCTTAATTATAATTTAAATGATCAAAAGTAATTAACAAAACACTTGGGTCCGCTAAAACAAAAGTTTCAGACTTGTCAAAGAAAATCATATCAAACCACAACCTCAAAATTAGTCAATGAAAACAAAGTACAGTGTTTCCTCGCTCATCGCGGTTAATGTGTTCCAGGCACAACCGCGATAAGTGAAAAACGGTGAAGTGGCGGCACTATAGAACTTCCGGCGCCTTTGGGCTAATACAGGTATACAGTACGTAAACGCTTACTTTTCGACACATATTCATGCACATCAGTATTGATGAACGCTTACTCTTCTGAAAACTGAAGAATAAAGAACACGAAAAATTAGAAATGTTTTCTGTTTTGTTTATTCTGAACACAATCCGATGCTGTCATTGTAAGTTTTAACAGTACAGTACTGCAATCACAAATAATGTACTGTACAACACTTACAACCCTGAGATACACGAGACACAGCTAACAAGGTGAACGAGAATGACGTGATTATGCGCAGACAATCAGCGATGTGATACGCAGCCAATCAAAAAAAATTTTTTTAAATACTGCGATGCACTGAAGCCGCGAAACTTGAACCCCCAAAAAAGCAAGGCAACACTGTATGTCTCCAAAATTAGCCAATCACAAAGCAGGCTCATATGCGAGTCCAACTCAAGATGATACTTGTATAGATATTCAAAAACTACGACTTGAGTTCATTGCAAAAGCTTAGCAAGTTGAAAACTTAAATATGAGTTAGTTGCAAGCAATTGTTTTTTGAGGAAAACTCACATGTGAATTCACCGCAGCTAAGGGGTTAATTTTGAGGACGCTTACGTTGAGAACAGGGCAAATAAGGCGTTGCCAGGGACTCGAGAAACTTGAGAGAGATATATTGGCATGCGCAACTCCCCATATTGTCTTTTCAATTAATTGCGTTTCAAAAAACGATAGTTTGGTTTCACTACCTAAACAAATGTTAACTTTTTCTTAGTGTTTTCACAACTAATCATTGGGTAAAGCCGGGCGGGCGTCACCAGCTGAGCCGGCTAGTTCCATTGTAAAAGGGAGGAGGTCTCATCTTGTGTGTTGCCACTACATTTCGGGTTTTGCTAAAGTCGAATTAAAATTGTATTACTATTTAATGTACAGTCAATAGCAACATTTCTATTGATAGCAAATGCTCCATGCAACCATTTGTTATTGGCAAATCTTGTTAAAAGAGTTTTATTATACTTAGAAGCTGTTCATTCTAGTTTTATCCAGTATATACTAACATGTGTATATTTCAAGAGTTTCAATGTCGGAGACTGTAAGTATTCTACTGATTTCAAAATGGTTATAGTATTAATGATTGAGTCATTAGACTCTGCAGGATTGAACGAAAACTCTATTCTACCAGCCATGAATATGACTATTTGATCTCAAATATTTTATAAGAGCAAAATACATAAAATTGCTCTGTTCAATACAATTTTGTATTAACATCTCAATAAGATTTTCAACATTTAGTTTATTGAATTGGATTAATTCACCTACAAACAAAGTTCGGTATCTCACTTTTTTTCTTGCAGCTGCCATTTGGTTCTTATCTGAATCCTTTTAGGAGTTTGATTTCAATTGTTCAAAACTCCGCAAGTTTGATTTTTTTGGGGTAAACTTTACCATTGGTTTGCTGTTCTCCCAATCGCATATCCATTGGAAAAGGGATGAAGCCTATTGGTTATTCAATACAATGTCTATCATATCAGAGGTATTGTCTACTCTATACCCTTTGCCTTTCTGGCCGTGTCTGGCTTTGTTTTTTGTTTTGGCCCATACTTTGGCTAATTAATTTAGCCTTCATGTAGATTTTAAAATAACAATGAGATTGAATTCAAACTTTAATCAGTGAAACAAAATTTTGGCGGGTCCGGGTGTTGGTCTTTGGCCAGAAATTTTACCAATCCTCTCATTCGTAGAGTTGCAAAATTTTTTTAAGCACCACGTGCATAAATTTTTAATTCTTTTGAGAGGAACTTTGCCACCTTATTTTACTCTAGCCCACGAAGGACCGTGCGAATGAGATCATGCGGATTTATGAATTTGGAAAGACGTTTTTGTACGTCCAGCTATCCAGCATATTATTCTGACATAAAATATAAAATCGAAAAATCCCGCGCGTGTTTTATTTGTTTCGCGTAAATAAAATTTTGGTTCTATCTCAACTTTAACTTTTTCTTAAAATTGAGGCGACTTAAAATTAGTATCGCTCGAATAATTAATTGTGACTGCAACTTAACAGCTAGGTGAAGATTGGCTTTTACTAAATGCTCAACCACGATACTTTAATGCTTAATCTCGATCAAGAACAAAACAAAATACAGTAATAAAATACTTCGAGATTTTAAATTCTTTCGCTCGTCGATCGCATGTACGATACAAATATTAACTCAAAAGAAAAAAATTTGTTTTTGCAAAAACAACCTGGATATAAAACCAAGTTTAGATTCGCGATGCTTCTAAATTCACGAATAAAATTATTACATCAGATTGAAAGCAACAAATTACAGAAAGTATATACCAGTGGTTCCCAACCTTTTTGTCTTGGCGACCCCTTTTAAAAAATTTCGTAGATACCGCGACCCCCACTTATATTCCTTCCTAAATGCATAATTAGGAAGTAAGCACTAAAAATGTTTTTCTTGCATTTATTGACAAATCAATGCGATGGTTGACCTTGTACGTCTGCAGCTAACCGTGAAATTCGAGGTTGCGTGCTAGACAAAGCCAGTCTCATGTAGTCTTCCACATTCATTCTATTTCTTTCCTTCGTTTTCATATGCAGAAGAGCTGAAAAACCGCTCTCGCATAGATACGTCGTAGCGAAGAGCAGTAATACTTGAAAAGCCAGCTTAGATACCTGTGGGTATGAATCATACATTTCACACCAAAATTGAGAAAGTGACTTTTCATGGTAGAGAATGCGAGCAGATGAGTCATTCTTAAGATCAAAATATTGATCTTGGATTTCGTCAAGAATGCCGCTTGCATCCAGAGAAGCGGAAAAAGGATTTTGTACAAGTATAGCTTCTTGCTCTTCGAGTTCTGGAAAGTAACGTTGGAACTCGCACTCCATGGACTGCAGGTGTGCCACAATTGATTTTTTTAAATCTTCAAACTCTTCGCCCGTTTCTTCAATGCAAGAGACACTGGACAATCTGTCAAACATAGCAATGTTTACAATATACACATTTCGCTGTCAGTTTTTCAATTTTGAGACAAATGCCTTCACATTATCATTGAGTTGTATAATATTTGTGTCTTTCCTTTGAAGTTTCAAATTTAGGCAGTTCAATTTTTCAAATATATCCGCCAAATAAGCCAGGCTGTTCATCCACTTATCATCATTGAAGTACGACAAAAATTCCCTTTTATTTTTAAATTCTAAAAATGTCTGAATCTCATCCTTCATCTCATAAACGCCATTAAGAACGTTCCCTTTGGAAAGCCAGCGAACAGCTGTGTGGAAAAGCAACGATTCGTGTGTTGAGTTCATATCCTTGCAAAGTTCTTTGAACTGACGTGAGCTCAGACCTCCTGCATTGATAAAATTTACGATTTTCACCACCGAATTCAATATATCCTTTAGTTGAGCTGGTAATGTTTTGCTGGCAAGCGCATATCTATGAATGAAACAGTGCGTGCCCTTTGCTTCAGGTGCCAGCTCCTTAACTTGTTTTTGAAAGCCAGACTGCGATCCCAACATAGAAGGGGCGCCATCGGTACAAACTCCACAAACATTTGTCCATTCAAGTTGGGCAGATTCAAAAAAAGTTGTCATTTTCTTCATAACATCTGCACTTTTTGTAGTAGAGTCCAGCTCACTGCAGAAAAGAAACTCCTCTTTGAAGTCACCGGAATTGATATACCTGACAAAAACAAGAAGCTGAGCACATGAGCTAACATCTGTTGTCTCGTCTAGCTGAAATGAAAACATCGGAGAACCCTTGGTATCCTGTATCACTTGCACTGTTACATCTTTGGCCATATCCGATATGCGTCTCTTGATGGTATAGTTAGAAAGAGAAATTTGTTTAACTTTCGCCGCACTTGCATCCCCGAGAACCAGCTTTACCGTTTTTAACAAGCATGGCTTCACAAGTGTTTCCCCAATAGTGTGAGGTTTCTTTCCTTTGGCAATTTCCAATGCGACTTCATAGGCCGCTTGAAGTACAGCCACATTTTTCTGATGAAAGTTTCCAGTAGCGTCAAGCCGTTGCCGCTTGAAACCAGCTTCATATCGTTTAAAGAATGCTGCATCCTTTTTAGCATGTTGAGGGTGTTTGGCTTCTAAATGGCGTTTCAATTTTGATGGTTTCAATGATTCCGCGCTAAGAACAACGTGGCAGAGAACACACTGTGGCTTCTCTACACCATCGGTCAATAAAGAAGTAAAGCCAAGATTAATGTACTCTTCAATGTATTTTCGTTTTTTCTCCACGGCGTACGATGCTCCCCTTAATTATTTTTAGCAATCTCAAGTCTTGACTGATCTCTACTATAATATACTAGGCTACTTTGAAACTCTGTTAACTCAATAGAGTTTCAATTTGCAGCTACTGCACGCTTAATCCTATGGTCACGTGGTCATAGTTTATTACATCACAGTGGATGCATACTGATGCAATAAAGTTGTGCTACAAAGCTATCCGAATGAAATAGCTCAATGAAAAGTGACACACATCAAAGCACATACTACTAGCGGACCGGTACCTAGTCCTATCTACATTCACTTTTGCTGTTGCATTAGCAACAGCTTCGCGACCCCCTTTAAAATGCTCTGCTTCGCGACCCCCTTTAAAATGCTTCCCCAAGTTGGGAACCACTGGTATGTACTGTATATATCGATATATAAACTACTCCAACGAAGAAATTTTACTATATCGCGTGAAAGCTATTCAGTATATACGCGTACCATTTACAACTTGACGCCAATTTTCTTTAGTATGCCAAAGTTCTCATTTCGTCTTCTTTATCTGCTTTCTTCGTTTAAAAGGTTTGCAGGGTTAACAATCCGAGAAATGCATTATAAAGCTTACGATTTTCAGATTTGTCCGTACACTAAACTGTGTAAAATTATACTGAAATTCACCCGATCAGCTAGCGAGACCATCAAACCCTAGAAGGAATTTTAATGTACACTATCATAAAGCTTATATCAATAAATTGGATGATGGCAGAATAATCCATCGAGAACCAAGATCTATTCTACAATTACGGTGTCAGTCTCAATGAAAATTAAGTCAATACTTCACTACAATACGACAATAGCAGCAAAAACTGACTTGGAATGAGAGTTGAAATCAAAATGCGCACCAGTTATCCTGGTGTGTGATTTTAAGTTTTCAATAACGGAATGTTTTGATTGAGAACACAGTTTTAACACTCGGCCACCAAATCGCGCTGATTAATGTTAATTGATGAAGTTATAAATGAGGTTAGAAAATAATAACGTAATTCGAATAGATAATAATAGTTATCAATCGATTACTTTCCCATCATTAGAATAATTGATATGCTATAGTTTGAATGTCTTATTGACTGATTTAGCAAATTATGACTTAAATCTTGCACACTACATCAAAACGCAATCAGCCCCAGCTCTATAAATCGTCAACCAAGAGGTCTCACCGTTTAATTAACAAGATCCGCACGGCTAATTGACGAGATTTGTTATCTGAGTAGTTTATACAGTGATCTTGGTAAGAAATCCCCGTTATCTGAAACCTGGACTCTCGCCCCAAAAGTAGCTGGAGCGGTTTGTGGGTTTAATTAACACCCAAAGTCAAGTTTTACTGATGATATCATATGAAGGAAGAGGTACTAACTGTTTTATGTTGAGGATTACATTATAATCTAATGTTACATATCGATTCCCAATATATAAATATTCCGTTATCCGTTAAGTCAGTGGTTTTCAAACTTTTTGCTGGGGCGAAACCCCAAGGATACATTCCAGTGGCTCGATGAACCCCTGTGCAGTAATTCATTTGTATTATGCAAAAAACAGCATTTAATTTAATTATTAAAATAAAATGAAAATTTTTGTACCTTCTGGCGCAACCCCTGGACTGTACCGGCGGAACCCTGGTTGAAAACCATTGCGATAACTCAATAGGTTCAACTTGATATTGTGAACAAACTTGATATTTTCGGAATGGGCTTTGTTGAGGATAAAGCAAAGAGACCAATGGGGTTAGCAACATGCCATTAAATATAACATTAAACAAATTTTATAACTGGCTAGGCCTTCGCCTCATCATGATAGTCTATATTTAAGTAATAAAACGTTTGGGAATTACCGATGCCAAAGTAGCAAGGGTTCGAAAAAATTACGTTCCGTTTTGGAGAGCTATTATCTGAGCTTAAACGCCTTAAAGCAGTGAGGTATGTGTGGTTACTCTGATACGGGTCTCATTAGTGTTGCACCAGCACCTCTCTGTGTTGCGCTAGCAACTTCCGGATCACAAGCAAAATTTAGTGTGCCATCAATTTGTGTCCTCTATTGTGTTAACTATTTTTTGAGTTAAATTGCTGCTGTTTTAAACTAAATTGTAGTACAGTCTACGCTCTATTAACTAAAAACCACTCTTTTCATAAATTTTTAAAGGGAACTTAAAGTTCATTCAAAGTCCATTTTCACTTTTCTACTCAAAATCGAAAAAAAAATGAAAGTAGTGGTAAAATTAATCTTTGTTTTTACTTTCAATTTAACGGTAAATATATTTGATGGAATTCGCAAGCACTCAAACGAATAATAAATAAACAGTCCCGTAGCACTCCAACTTCGGCCCCCCCCCCAAAGTAAGCGCAAGAGCCCCTGCGCACAGGTCATATCACTTTAGAGGTGTAAAATTGAAAAGCTGCATAAAGAAAATACATCACATATTGTTCATAAGTAAACAGGCTAATGTCAGAATAAAGCATGCCGATACCGAAGGTGCAAGTCATAAAAAATTCGGCACCGATGCCAGAGTTCAGTAGGACATTTATGCAGACACTGCGAAACGAAAGCAATGACACTGAAAAACATGAAAAAGTTATAAAAACACAGTATCATTTAAATAGTCTGGAGCGAACCTTTTTGTTCGCAAATGCTGTTATGACATTGTCATAATCAAGAGATCGGGCGCAGTCATTTTCGATTGACAACATGGCTAATGAAGATAGTCTACTGTCTGTCATAGACGTTCTATTAAAAGTTTTGATCAGTTTCAATTTGCTGAAGCTTCTTTCAGCGCTGGCAACAGTCACGGGGCAAGTTAGTAAGATTCGAAGTGCGATGTACACATTCGGATACAATTCAAATAAATGAGTCTTTAGAAGATAGTTCAGAAAGTCTTGAGCCGTTTTGAGATTGCGTTATTTTTGTAAAATTAAAACAAACCGCTGTAGCTCAGCGCTCATTTCATCAGAATCAATGTCACCGAACTTTTTTTGGAACTCTTTACAGCAAGTAAGAAGAGCATTTTCTTGTTGCACAAGCAAAAGTTTGTCTCGTGTGTACAAAAACGAAAAGGCGGAAGAAACCTCACGTAACAAATTAAAGCGCTCCTTCATTGACATAATAGCCTGGTCTACTAATGGATAGAAAAAGTTGCTTTTAAATTTCAGTTCAGGAGTAGCTCGTTGTTCCTCTTCACCTTGGTAATCAAACAATCTTCTTTTCTTTCCACTTCTTGACGGAGGAAAAGAAGGATCAATATCCAATTTCTGTGCTATTTCAACAGCAGATGTTGCGGCACTGTCATAACCCGTTGTGCGATAGTTTTGCAAAAACTTTTCAGTTGCCTGGATTTCCGTTTCCATTGTATGAAGGGAGACTCCATACGATTGAAGAATCTTGCTTGCTTTATTGACTTGGAATAGGATATCATACCAAATAAACACCGACAAAAGAAAACTCCATTTTGATAAATGAGCTATCAACGATTTTGTTTCTGAGGCAGCTCTTCCATCTTTTCTTTCTATGGAAATGGCTTCCAAGTCTTTCAGTGCCAGCAACACCTCTTTTAAATTGTATCGAAGAGGTTTGATGCATTTAATTCTGCTTTCCCAACGAGTATCAGATTGTGACTTTATGGACAGCTCCACATGTTTCTTCAAAATTTCCCAACGCTGAGCAGAGGAAGAAAACAGCACATACAACCTTGTAAGTACTCCAAAAAATGTCAATGCTTCCGTCGATGAATTAGCACTGTCAACAACAACTACGTTAAGGGTATGGTTTGCACAGGGCACGTAAACAGCTTTGGGATTGATGTCTAGCATTCTTGCTTGGACCCCAGAATGTTTTCTTTTCATGTTAGCACCATTATCATATGACTGACCTCGACAATCAGACAATTCGAGTTGCAGTTCGATCGCTTTTTCTAAGAAAGCGTCCAACAAGCCTTTCCCAGTACTGTCACTTATTCTCAAGTAGCCAAAAAATGTTTCTTTAACAACAGCAGCTTCTTCATTACATAGTACATAACGGAGAATGACAGACATTTGTTCATGATGTGACATATCTGGAGTGCAATCCAAAATTATAGAAAAATATTTTGCCAATTTCAATTGCTGTAAATTTTCTTTTTCAACTTCTGTCGCTAGCAATTCAATTAGTTCATTTTGTATGGTAGGACTCAAATAGTGATCTTTAGTGTTTTGATTATTGATTCTGTCTTGAAGCTCTTTTAGGATCGGATCTCTTCTTGCCAAAAGCTCAAATATACCCAGAAAATTTCCATTGTGAGGAGATCCTAAGACTTCTTCAGATCCTCTAAAACCAAGATTCCTTTCCGATAGAAACAAGGCAATGTCGATAAGTCTCTCTAAAACATTTCTCCAAAAACGTCTTTCATTGAAAAAAATATTCATCTCGCGTTTGTCGATAGTGGATGAATTTCTTATCCCTTCAGCTAGCAACATCCATTGACTGCAGCATTCTTGGTGGGAAATGCCGTTTTCATGGTCTTTCAGTTTTTTCGAAAAACCCTCCCATGTATTTATACCACTACAAAAGGGGCTTAGTGTTTTTCCAAATAGCTTACAACAAAAGCAAAAACCTTGATCTGATTCCCCAGAATAAACTAGCCACGACCGTGAAACACTTTCACCATTAGGTAACACACGTTTATAATGGTTGGAGGAAAAACGTCGCTTTGGAGTTGTGTTATTATATGGAAAATTCATTATTAGTTGATGTGGTCCACGCTTTACTATATCACATCGTTGAGCATCAGAAATACTTTCAGGCCATTTACATGGGTCATCAGGGATAGGGGTAAATTGAGATTCAGATATTTTTGATATTGAAGGTTGCGTATTGGCAGGTAAATCACAACTTACATTTTCTGGAAATTCACAATCACTTTGATGCTGATCGTCATAGTCTTCTTTTTCTTGTACACTATAGTTTTCTTCATCCCTCTCGGTATTAGTGCCAGGTCTACTCTGCTCAGTAATCTTGAAAAAATCTGTCATCTTGGGCAATTTCGCTACAGCATCTCGAGCAGTGGCTGCTTCTTTTCTCTTTTGAGCACCACTTTTTGAACGTTTCATTTTATACAATGTCAATAAAATACTTTATCTGCATTCTGCAGTGTATATATATTGTCCCGGTATTTATAGCCAAACAGAATTCCAGATCATTCTATGATTGTTGCGTAACAACGGCATTGTTACGTCAATCGAATATTCAAGATTCTACCAGAAAATCAATCGAAATATTCTAGATTCTGCGAGATAAAATGACGTTTCATTCACTTATGATGTCACAAGCCAATTTCTTCTTAGAGTTTAAATCGGTTGTAAACAAGTTTGCTGAACTGAAAATAGTCACGTAGCCAAAAAGCAATTTCAGACTAACTTGGGCCCCCAAAGTTGGCCTGGGCCCCCCCCAATTGGGGGGTTTGGGGGGCGGCTGCTACGTCTCTGTAAATAAAATTTTATATAATATTCGTTTAACTATAGGTTTAGCACCAACTTCGATGACGAAAGACTGATTTACATATATTAAAGATTTAAAATTTTTGTTATAGTAAAAGCATGGACTTCTAAATAGTAACACCTGGACTGGAAACCCCGCTAAAACTGCTAGCGCGAGCGACCAAGATGAGGCCTGTATCTCGCGGCGTGACTGCTGCCTTGGTTAGTTGGAAAAAGAAAGTTTCGAATGAGTGTTGTTCATTTGATTAAAAAAAATTGCATCTCAATGCACAAACAGATACCGGTAGACGAAGCGTAGTTCGTGGATGTTATCAATGTACAGTTATGATGCTGGGTAATGTTTTCGTGGTGGCACTCTAAGAAAAACAGATGATTAGTGATTAAAGAATAGCATGACAGTGCATTGACACCAGTAGATAAAGCAAAGTACTTACATGTTAAAACTGTGTTGATGCTGAGAATGTGTTTATGCTGGCGCTAAAGTGAACAGATTACTATGGTTTGTACTATATTTTCTATTATCTACTGACAGGCTATAGCTGCCTCATTGGCCCTACTGTATTGGAGTAGGCTACGGTACACAACCATACGTACTTGCTGGTAAATAAGGTTGATTTATACCAGGCGAGTCAAATTAGTGACTGCTGTCATACAGTTACTATTCTACGAAAGCATAGGTCTATTTGGGAAATAGACCAATAGATTGAAGGTCAAAGATATGTGTGATTATGCTGCAGAGTTTATTTGCTTATGAGCCTCATTAGGTCTAAATGCACTGCAGGTTTAAAGATTCTGAAATGTACTCTTAAAAGATTGGGTGCAATTGCAGTCGCACTAAGATGCTGCTAACAAAGCAAGGCTAATATTTTTCTGATTTGGTTAGTAGGGTTGCTTTTTGCTACTGCATGTGAAATGCCTAATGGATTTATGGCAAGGCTAAATGTACCTGGGCAGCTGGGTCAAATCATGCACAGTGTGTTAAAGCAAATTTGATCTTTGTAGTTTACTATAGGTCTAATGTAGAATAAGCTGAGCGCTCTCAATTGGAAACACTGCCTACTTTCAGTTCTTAATTTGTTGGGGTAATGGGGGGAGAGTTAGGTTAAATTTAAACTTTAACTCTAAATCTAACCACAACCCTTTTTTTAAGCATACCCTTTCAGTGTGATGAAGTCCTGTAAATTGAAATTTTAGTGGTGTTTCCAATTAGAAGCGTACAGCTTATTCTAAAGTATATACATTCACTACTTAAAGTTTGATAAATTCAGATCTAGTTCTCTGACTGTTCCTTGTTTTAAATTGTAGTGTAGATATTTTGTTGACTTGAGTCTGTATGTATGCAATTACCTCCTAGTTAATAAAGCCTCTGATGTAGTTCTCTGACTGTTTGCTGTTTTAATTTGCAGTGTAGATGTTTTACTGACTTGACTCTGCATGAACCGGTACATCATACCTCCTTTTTAATATTATTAGTTGGTAGTTTAGTTATTATATCTGGTATTATTGTAAAACCTGTTAGATAGGGTCAACAAGTGTTGTGCAGATCAGGATACGCTAGTGAAAACAAAGACTCTAATATTACGTTTTATTTGTTTCCCCTACATGATAAACAGCTGCTTCAAGGTTGGCTTAAACGTATTGCAAGAAAAGACTTTACGCCAACTAAGTATTCAAGGTTGTGTTTACTTCACTTCAAACTTGAAGACTTTGTAATAGAATCAAATGATCAACAAATTAGGCGAAGAAAAAATCGATCAAGTGCCTTGCTAGTGAAGAAACATCTTAAAGGCAATGTTTTACCTTCAAATTTTAAGGATGTTCTTTCATACTATGCACTTAGAGATTCACCGTCTAGATCTGGTCTGTCTTTGGCATCATCACGACATGAAAATGATGCATCAAAATCGGAAAAGCAGTGTGAGCAATTATTGAAAGAGGATTGAGTTGAAAATTTAGCTAGGCGGATTGCAAAAATAGCTGATGACATGCAGTCGCATGGCTTTGTCTTGCATCAGTCAAAGTCAGAAACCAATTCGATTCTGTTTTCTGAAGAACACCCGCTATCTGTTCAGTCAACAATATCTATCAGCACAGATCTTGAAATTAGGATTTGTCATAATGGACAAATAGTGCCAGCATCTATATAGAAACATAACAAAGTCACGTTGCTGTCTCAAGTGACAAATTTAATGGCCTTTGCTTGAAATATACACATGAATAAATCAGCAATGAAGGATAAGTTGATATTTAATTTTTCTCGATTGATTGATCAGTATTTGGAGATTTGTGATAATGATCATAAAGTTTGTTTATTAAATTTCGAGTTAGAGGAGGTGGAATTGGTTCTACGCAGCAATCACGTAAGAAAATATTCGGTTAAATTGCTGATGATGTCGTACATTTTACATGCAACAAGCCCTCGTGCTTGTAAGCGGTTGTTAGAAGAAGAACTATTGGTACTGCCATCTGTGAAAACTAAGAAAAATTACAATGCGACTGGATCGCAAAAGTGGACTGAACGACACTCAGTATTTGAGAATGCGATATTCTCAATTAAATGCTTTCGACAGAAATGTTATCCTCATGATTGACGAAATTTATGTATCAAAGCGAATTGAAGCTGCTGGAGGTCAGATTTTTGGCTTAACTGAAGATTGTGAAGTTGCATCCACTGCTTTATGCTTCATGATTAAATCACTTAGCAGTAAGTATCGGGATATAGTCTGTATTCACCCCGTGAGAAATTTGAAGGCAAACACTC
Organism: Trididemnum clinides; assembly: GCA_963675345.1. Lineage (NCBI taxonomy): Eukaryota > Metazoa > Chordata > Ascidiacea > Aplousobranchia > Didemnidae > Trididemnum > Trididemnum clinides. The sequence continues at coordinate 31,196,331 of OY776289.1, read as the reverse complement.
AAAAACAATGCTTTGACAAAGTAATGCATTTAGTCCATGAGGTGGGTTTCAACGTTATTGAAATTTCGGTGGATAATGCTTTGCAAATCGAAAATTTTGTAAAGATTTCCATTGCGACGGTGCATGGAAAGAAGCAATAACGAATAATTTCACTGGTGGAAAAATTTTTTTTAATTTTTGATCCAACTCATGTGATAAAAACATTTTCAACAACTTTTTGGCAAAACGAGTTTTCAAATTTTCTTGCATGCACTGTTTTGTACTATCCCCCTTAACTGCCAGTTTTGCCAATGTGGAAACATTATACAATAATGAGTGCGAAAAACCATTGTAAATTGCTCATAAGTTATCAGAGACAGTGCTATGACCAAAGTCCATCGAAAAAGTAAACGTAAACCTTGCGTTTTCATTACTGCATGAATCGACAAATAATGCTTTCAAGCATTACGGATTTTACCCGAGTGCTGCTGTTTTATAACTGTTTGCAAAGTTATGGTCAATTTTAAATGTCTCTTTGCCAAATATTGAAAAGCGCAAGCAAGACATTTTACGAGATCCTGTGAAATCACCGCAGGATTGGAAAGTGGAATTTCTTTTGGACTTTGGAAAGCAAGCTACTTTTTACAGAGATTCCTCGGTAAGTGACTAGTAACAATTTTAGAAACCTTGTGATGGTTATAAATGTGATCATTATTTTTCATTTACATCAGGAAGTGCGCATAACACAACAGTAGGTTTTTACCAACTCTGCACAGATGCCCACTGTTTTAACAAAGCGCTTTTCTGGAAACCGCAAAAGTTTTTGGAATAGTTTTTGATGTGTGCATTGTTGCGTTAGTCTGTATTTAAGATGGTTACTACTCATACTACTGGTCTGTTATGGTGTAGTGTGCCAAATTGCTTTGGTATTTCACAGCAACTTCAATGCGTTTCTTTGTAGCCCAGACATTTAAAAAATGAGACAGCGCCCTGCGTGGCCAGAAAGTCGAAGCAGATCTGCCTGTTGTTGGTGCATGTGAAATAATGTGCAAACATCTTTTTGTTATTTTATTCTTTGCTTGACGTGATAAGCTGAGTGTTCGTTGAACCATAGACTTTTATTTAGAAGTCCATGGTTAAAAACTGATTGCAAGTCAGTTGCTGGCTTACTTGCACAATGTATTTTCTCCATTATTGCTGTTTGTGCACGACACAACGTTTGCTACAATAAGTTCACGTTATTGAGTTTAATATAAATGAAAAGCATTTTATTTTTTGTGCGCAGTTTCCGGGTTTGACAAAAGAGACATCTCTTGCTCTTTCCAGACATGTCAATCTATCACTGGATTGTCAAAGTACTTGATAAATGAGTGTGGATTCAAGTATGTATTGCTTTGACAAATCCAGTCGGATACCATTGAGGGACGATTTGGCCACATCCGTTAGTTAAGCGGGGCCAATTGTTTTATATCGATGAGACAGCTATGTGAAAGAGATCGACAACTTCGAACTCCTTCCTTGTTGAAGTATTCACAAATTTCTCTCAAAGAAATTGAAGATGCAGCAAAAGCAAAAGAAGAAAGGACTGCCATTCAAGAAGTCATTTTCAGAGCAGAATCTCTTTTTGCTGACATGTCTTTCAATATCATACCAACTGAAAATGATGTCTCTGTTACAGGTTATTGCTGTAGATTACTAGCAAAAAGCAATAGATGCGACTCTTGAGTACTTGGCACCTGAAGCAGAGCCAAACGTTCCAATAAATACCATAAACTTTTTTAACGATATTAATCGTCGCAGACTCTCCAAGCCAACAAAATGTTTGATGTTGGCCTGCTTTGCTGGGGGGCGTTTGCCGAACTCTCTGTCGAAAGGCTTAAAAAACGGTTTATGAGCAGCGCTGACCAGCGAAGTGTATTTAAAGAAATTGTAAATATTGCGTTCTTTAAAAGCGGTACAGTATCTCCTTGGTCTGCTCCAACAATCTGCAGCAAAGGACATAACTTGTTAGAGGGCAAATGTGCACGTTTTTTTAACTGCATGGCTACAAATCTTATGCGCAGTATGTGCGCTGAGGAGTCAAGCAGAATTTCTCGAAAAATTAATAAGATTACTTGAAAAAATTAAGGAGCTACGTCTTGCACTTTAAGCAAGTCAGATGTAGTTATACAATTTCGATAGTTTTAACATGTGTTTATTTTAAGCACTTAAGCTGGGTTTATGTCATAGTTAATTCAAGGGTGTTTTGTAGCTTCATTTTGCTTGGTGGTTCATAATTTATTTGCTGCTATATTTGGGAATTTTTGCGTTGCATCAATTTGTTAATTTTTCTGCTTACCTGCTTGCATAAAGAAAATAAATAAATCTATCGCTATCCTATATGAATAGAACAGTGTGGGATTTGAACATGATTCTTGCATAGCATTAAGCTTCAAGAAATAAAACTGCTCAATGTTCCAAAAAACAACAAGCTTTTTAAAATTTACACTTTATGTAAATGAGCAAGTTAATTTTACGTTGGCCTCAAGTTGTTCACGTCAAATTAGTTGTTTCCAGTCCAGATTCTACTATTTAGAAGTCCATGGTAAAGGCAACGCAGTAGACACCAATGTGTGTGTAGCTATAAAGTTTAAAGCACTCTCTGAGGGACAATAATTTAGTTTTAGATTGTTTTGCTTGTTTGTTTGATGGTGACATGTTTCAACAGTCAAGTCATAAAATAAAACTTACAAAGCAATTTGATTGCAATTATACTGCTGTAAGTGGGGTTGACTTTCTTTAGTAATGCCGGTGAAACTTAAATGCATCTAGTCTACATGTGCTACGAATATAAAAGACAAAAGGCAAACTGCTTTTCACAAGTGAACTGCAATTATCTAGCTTTAAACATTTCTACTAATTTCATGTCCAGTTCTGACAGCGACAAATCCCAACGCATTGAGAAATTTAAGGTTGGATTAGGGGTATATCTTTAGGGGATAATATTATATGAGCGTAACTCGTTGTTTAACTAATATTACGTTTTTAAGATCGGATATTTGTTCAATTTTCAAAAAAAGGAGTGAACTGTCAAAACATTGATTTTATATGGCAACACGGCAGATTTATTTTCTTAGGTCAAGTACACGGGGGATAATGCTGGTTTGTTGATGCTTGGGTTTGAAACTATGTTGCTGAATGTTTATTCAGTTATATTTTGACATTTTGAATAAAAAACTTTCAAAGGATCTTTGTGAAGTTAACTTAGCCCTAACAAGTTATCATCTAAATTTCAACTATGTCATTTTTCTGAGTTGCTAACACGTAATATATATGTAATTTGGATTGTTGGAGGTAAAATTATTGATTTTTGAAGGATTGGATTGAAGGAAAATTATTAATCAAAATTTGGTAGTGGATATTGCATTATAATAATAATCATGGCCTACTAGAAGAATACGGCCGAATTAGTCACATTCTGGCAGCGATATCTAAAAGGCGAACAACCACATCGCGCAGTGAGTGTGTGTAATGCGTCTAAGGCAAACTCATTTCGCACATCCACGTAATATAATTCAGTAGACACGCGCATGGAATTAACTGCATAGTTAGAAATGAAAGCAATTAGAGCAGTAGTTCTCAAACTTTTTGCGATGCGACGCATTTAAAAAAGCTTGCGAGACTTTGCGACGCACCAGACAGCATCCTACAGTTTAATTTGCCGTACTGCGAGATAAATGTGACCCATAATTTATATAAATAACTGCCCCTATGCTCCCGAGATTTTGGATTGGTCTGTCATCATCAATCGTAAAATTACGTTCTTCTAAGTTTGTAACTCATCTTTCCTGTTTTCGTCCAACATACAACTGAATGCTTTATTCTTTATATATTTTTCGCCAATTAAGTCAAACTTCTGCAATTTGATTCTTGAATAACAAGTCAACCGTTACAACAGTGTATTAAAAACACTATTGTGAAAATGTCAGAAGAAAGGAATCTACGATTAGAGTTCTTTTGACGCAATAAAACCTAGACTTAATGGCACAAAACCACAATATTCCGCGACGCCTTTGGAAAATCGAAACGACGCACCGGGGCGTCGCGACGCACAGTTTGAGAACCACTGAATTAGAGTATTCAGTTCTGTCAGCTTGAAGATAAAAGCTGCACTTTTCAGAGTACAACAGAATTGCTGTATTGAAAGTAATTAAAATCTTATTAAAACTATTATTCAAGTAAGAAGTAATGACAAACATTTTTGACCCACAAGCAGATATATTTCACAGCGCAACAGCAAAAGCATCTACAGTAATGTTAAAGAATTCGTACCAACACTGGTGTAAGTAAAATATATAAGCATAATAGAGCAAAGTTACAGCAGTATTGATAAAAATAATTGTAAACTTACAGTCACAATTATTCACAATGCAATGTGCACAATATCAATTGATTTAATATTGTTGTCGTTCCTTAAATGCAGCAAACAATTCTTTTCTGACTTGGTCAGATAAAAGTTTTTTGTTTATTATTGTAAAAAGCATTTACCATGATTTTGATAGCAAACTTTTTGCACCGTTCTACATAATGATGGTTACATCCAACATTGATTTCGTTTAAATATTCGCTGAGTACATATTCAGCAGCATATCTGGCTGGGACTTTTGGATGCTGCTGAATGACAAAGTCTGCTGCATCTAAAACAGCAAAACCATTACAAAAAATATTGGCCAAAGTTGGGGATGGTGTTATTTATCCTCCATGGGACAATAATTGAAAATACGGCATTTCTGTGTGAGTTCCTGTCAAGATCGACCTACATTCGCAACACTTTAATCGCTTCATGAACTTTTTTGCTGTGTAGCCAGCAATGATGTAGGCAACCTGTGCACTATCTTCTTTCAAAATTACAGACGATAGCTTAACATCTTTATATGCAATGTGTTGAAGAAAGTCCTGTGTTACAGACTTTTTGATTTGGATATCTTTATCCCAAAAGTTTATGTCTTCTTTAAACAAAGATCTGATTAGCAATATCTTTTTAGAAGATTCCACTTCCCGCAAACTGACCTGAAATCGACCTCCACTCATCTACCGATATTGAGCAAAGTGTTTTTCGAGTGGATCATTTTGAAACCTTCTGGGAATTACAAATGTAAATTCCTTGGCATGGAGTTCACTAACTAGGTTTGATTGAGCCTTCAAAGTTTGAATTAATGCATCTGAAGTTTGCTTCGAAAGAGAAAACAGACTGCAACTTGTTTGAGACCATGTTTTTTCGATTTTTGTAGATACATTTCATCTGCCATTACAAATATATCATCTGAAATCTTGCTAGAAATCATTAAAATCTCTTTGAAGAACTTTGACTCTAATCTCTTTGACTGCATCTAGATAATGGCGATTAGTATCTTTTTTCAATCTTATAGATAAAATTGTTTTGGACGCTTTTGGTATGGCAAAAGATCTCCGTATGTCAAGGGGCAGCAGGAGTAATTTTTTCATTAAACTGGGGTAGGATTTTTTTATCGGAGAGCAAAATACCAGAGCGCATTGATAACTAACTCTTCGAGTAGTGTGTCGGGGTGAAGCCACCTCCAAATCTACTTCATTACTGATGAAAAGAGAACAAAGTGCGTGATATGCGAAGCAAACCAAGCCAAGAACCCAATGTTGAACTGTGAAATTCGAGGCACGTATGCTGAAAAAGTCTGTCGTTGAGTATCTGCTGTCACGTGGCTAAATTGAAAAGATTATCAGTCTCCCATGATGAATGCGTTTTTGTATTTTGTTTTGTTGATATGGAGCATTTAAATGAATGCAAGTTTCCATAGCCTACATGTTTGCATTTTAAATCTAACTTTCCCACAGCTTATCTTCAATTACAGGTCCATTGACTATTTTGGTCCTTCTAGGAATATTGGCATTTTTTCTGAACCCAGCACCCGCCGAAAAAGCCAGTTCGGGAATATAACCTTTTTACTCAAAGTAAAGACTAAAAGGAATGCTAGAGCGCATTAGCGCAATTTTATCAAAACATTTCAAAAACATAACCTCTAAGCGATCAATTGACCGGCTTGATCCTTTGAGGATTTAAAATAAAGTCATCGACATTTTGAGATCGCTGCGTTGTGTGGTGCTGGGGACAGCAACTTGCAGCTCCGGATCCACATGCAACTATTTTTTTCTTTTCAACTGCTGCTCCTTGCTGTTTGGAAAATTTTATACTGCAACGCACAGGCGAAGAATGTGGCTATGGAATTAAATATGCGAAGAAAATAGCCCTAAAGAAAAAAAATAGCGCTACTACTAAAAAAGATATTCTCCGTTTTGAATGAGTTGATCTTCAAAAAAAGTAAGTCTTCAACCTAGTTTTTGGGCAGAAAAAAGCTGATTCTCAAAAAAAAAATCATTTGGAATTCTGTTGGTTTTATTTCAGTGAAAACCAGGCAAAATGGCTTTTCAGTTGTAAAAATTTTCCAATCCCTGGTGCAGTGGTAGGGGCGTCTGCTTTGCAGTTGGTAAACCTGGGTTCAATTTCCCGTCGTGCCATACCAAAACACTTAACTCTTTCGCTCCCGCGATCATCGATTGATGATCTCGTGTTTTCAGTGTTTCCCTCAAATTTTGTTAACCCTAGAAATACCGGATATTTTTTCTTTAAGAACTACCAAAGGGGTCAATTGACCCTAGCACTTAATATTGCTTGAAAACAATTTCCTGTACACTTTGTTTTTGAAATAATCATGATTTAATGGTATCTGAAATCTGTTTGTAACAAAGGAATTCAATTGCGTGATAAAACGGTATTTAATTAGCCCTTTAGACGGAATTGCTAGTTGACATCTTATTGAAAAAAAAGTTATTAAAAGAAGGTTTGTAAGCCGTGCTTTTGGCTATAGGTCGTACTCAGGGAAAAGAATTACTGAAAAACAGAATAAGATGCTTGCAATTACCTGCTGGAAGTGCTACAGATTGATTCTCAGATAACACAATTGATTCTCAGATAAAACAGGAAAGATAGTATTCAGGGTTGTCACAAAGTAGTAAACTCGCATCGACCATGTCAAAAGCTATTGTGTAGCATTGTGGCAGTATTCATTCATTTTAGGTTAGACCATGTTGGTAGAGATAGGCGTATAAGCTAAACAATAACCTTTGTAAAAATTGGCATAAAGAATAACCTAGTCTAATTTGAACATAAATTGATATTCTTTTAGCTTTTAGAAACTGTTGCAGCACAACCAAGGCCAGCATGTCGAATATATTTCAAGTTGGCAAAACTTATGACCCTAGAGAAGTTTTGACATTGCTTGCAGCAGATGTTGATTCTGACGAAGAAGATTTTGATGAAAGCAACTTTATTATAACAGAACAGGAGAACAGCTCTCAAGATGATGAGGATGAGTGTGCTGAAAATGAATCTCTGGAAAACGAAAATCTTCACCCACCAAACAGTAACAGCGAAAGTATATTGAGCAGGGACGGAACTATTTGGGAAAATCGACCGGCGAATGCCAATGGCAGAACCAGCAGGCGTAACATTATTCGAACCAGACCAGGAACAAAACAATTTATTCTTGATAGAGTTGATACGGCGCTGGATGTTTTCAAAGAGCTGTGGGGTCACCAAAACTTCAAATGCATTTTACGGTTCACAAAGGCTGAAGCTCTTAGGCAGGGAAATACTACATTTTCTATCTCTAAGCAAGAATTAGATGCATTTTTTGGGCTTTGTCTTCTTCGTGGGGTATTCAAAGGAAGAAACGAGCCACTATCAAGCTTTTGGGAATCAGATCATGGACGACCCATCTTTCGTGAAACAATGTCAAGAAATAAGTTTCAATCTATTCTTAGATACATTCGATTTGATGATAAAAATTCCAGACCAATTCGCCGAAGAATAGACAAGTTTGCTGCAATTCGACAATTATGGAATTCAGTGATGGATAATTGCCAGAAGTCGTATTTTCCTCATGCTGATGTAACAGTAGATGAGCAACTTTTTCCATGTCGATCGAGGTTAGTCCGTATTTTTGATAAACAATATTTATTATTATTATTATTATCATCTCCGCATAGTCATTCATTTTAATTTATTGACAAATACAACTTGAAATATCCAGTGACAATCTTTATACAAATGTCTTTTTTATATACGAAAACAATTTTTATGATGCTATTTGATTTTTAGGTGTCCGTTTATTCAGTATATACCCCAAAAACCAGCAAAATTTGGGATAAAATTCTGGATGCTCTGTGATGCCGCAACGTACTACGTTTTACGAGCTTTCCCTTACGTCGGCAAAGAAGAAGATCGAGCTTCGACTGGGCTTGGTGAATTTGTGACATTGTCGTTATTGGAGCCTTACCAAAATGCAGGTCTGAATGTAACTTGTGACAATTTTTTTACATCCTTGTCTCTTGCAAAAACACTTTTGCAACAACATACAACAATAGTGGGTACCATCAGAGGACATCGAAGAGAAATTCCGAATGAAATCCGCTTTGAAAAAGATGCTGCTCTTTATTCATCCAATTTTTTCTTTACATTGCCACCAGAGAGCATCATGATACTCAGCTACAAAGCAAAGAAAAACAAGGTAGTATTCTTGCTTTCCTCTGAACATAAGACAGTAGAAGTTCATGAGGGGGAGAAGAGAAAGCCAAAAGCAATTTTGGACTACAACAAAAACAAAGGTGGAGTTGACACTGCAGATGAAATGCTTCGGTCATATTCTAGTAAAGCTTCATCTAGGAGATGGCCTTTGGCAGCATTTTTCAATCTGCTGGATATTGTGTCACTAAATACGTATTTGATATGTAAGGATATTACCTTGTCTGCCCAAAACCGACGTCAATTTTTAATCAAGTTGGGAGAAGAGCTTTGTGCTTCAGAACGGAGTCGCCGGCATGAAATGCCCCATTTGCTTCGATTCAAACGAATTCGCGATAGAGCTGATGAAGATTTACCACCGACTAAAAGAACGAAGTGCAGTATTTGCAATTCTAACAAAACTCGCACGAAGTGTGGAAACTGCTCTCGCTATGTTTGCGGCACATGCTCAACACCAATGTGCAAAGACTGCATCAATCTGGAACAAGAATAAACTTTTTGGGAGTTTTGTGCAAGAAAGTAGCCGTGAGGGTCAATTGACCCCTTTGGTAGTTGGCGTAAAACTGGATATAAATGCACTGTTTTTTCGTCGAATTTTTGTGTTATTCAATTGGAGTGTGTAATAACCCAAATAAAGAAAAGTCAAAAAATCTCAACCTCCTATGTTATCTATGTTTTGTTTATTTTAGAAAAAATAAAGCAAAAAGGGTCAATTGACCCCTTTGGGAGTTCTAGGGTTAAATTGAGTTACAAAATTAGTTTACAAAAAAAACGATTTGTGACTTTATTTTTCATCCGATTTTCATAAAATTTTCAAAAGATCACGCTTATATCCTCACGCATCGGAAGATGCATAATTTGTGCCCTAATTCTTGGATTTTTATACCCAAACAAGGTTAAAAAGACCAAAAACCCAGTTGCAGACGACAAAATCGGCCAAGTTCTCAGCAATAGCCAACTACACTAAAATCAAATTGAGATTACATTTTTACCACATTACCAAACCCTTTATCATTGACACAGTCTGAAAACTACTCTTTTGGGGCATCATTTGACAAAATTTCAAGCGATAATGATAAATATTACGTTTTTGAATTTCCAAATTTTTTAGGGGTCTCAAAACCCCCCAAACAAATTTGAATGGTTAGTAGATAAAAGTAAATTTAGTGCGTAAAAAATATGATATGTTGCTAAATACCGGTCTCATTTGAAAGCTTAGAAAATTTGCTTTCCAGCAATATAAAACTTTAAATAGTTTAGACTAAGTGGTATATGATATTTACTGATCAAAATGAGTACTGTACATCATGTCAGTTCAAAACCCCCAAATATTTTTTGACTTACGTTCACAAATTATAATTTTTAGAAAAACTACACCCTATAAAAAGATAAAATAAATTGCAAATATTTTACTATTAAAGTCGTCGATTTGTATCAAGTTTCCAAGGAGACAAGAAGCGAAATACAAGTTTAAAAGCTAGCAGAAGTTTGGCTTCTCTAAATCAAAGTTTGCTGTAACCCCCTTGTTTCTCAAGAAATGGGAAGAGTGTAAACAAGCGCTGTTTCATTGTCAGTGACAGCATATTCTATTTGAACTTGATATTTTCTGAATCTTGAAGAAGTTCCCTGTTCAAAAATATCTAATGTTACATGCTTTGAGCTAACCTCTAGCAGATAATAACTGATCGTATTTTAGGTACTGAATTTAACTACCAAAATTTGGTACCGGTCGGTACCCGTCAAAAAAAGGTCATGTGCCTCAGAAAATTGCAAATTGTAGAAAACGTAGGCTTTTAGATAAGTTTTGAGTGATGTACCTTGAAAGCTTATTTCCTGAGCATCATTTTGCGACCATTTCTAAAAAAATTGGTAGAAAATTAAATCTGTAGTGATCTTTGAGGTGAGGGTACTACTTTAATTTTGAACACAACTACCCCCCAGTTGGGGGGGTTCATTTGCATAAAATTTGCATATTCAAAAAAAATGTCTTTTTTTCTATTTGAAATCCTCAAGAAATGTAGATTTCAACGATATATCACACTTAATGTAGAAGAAGACAGCTGAGTAATGATTTACAAACAAACTTGAGGTACATAATTATGATTAATTATGATTGATTATGACAGTTTTTCGCACTGCCACCTTACGGACATTTTTTTCGCTTTTCACGAGGGAGCGAAAGAGTTAAAAGATGTGTTCACGGCTACTCTAGTTGGCGCGCAGCATGAAAGAGACTAGGTGGAAGAAAGTCTGCATGTTGGCTGGTCGTGCCCTTGGAAAGGCGCTTAGTGGAATTTTACCCTCTTTATAAGGTAGATGGCTGGTGCAATAGTGGCTTACTCCAACTATAAACTTGTAAACAGAGCATAAATTCATGTTCATAATTGAATAAACATTTAGTGCGAAGACCATTATTTAGCTTCCGCTAGGCCTATACTTAATTAAAATAGTTGATTGTCCTTAAAAATGTTTATAAAATATTTTATCACCAAGTAGCGCTAAAGGACAAATTCAAATAGCCAGTATTTCCCATTTTTGTTGGATTCTGCGCAGATAAAAAAGAGATGGGATTTGCAAATCAAGAAGTTTCTGAATGATATTTTTTGCTAAAATTTCCCGGGGGACGGGTTTTGCTCAACAGCTCAGATCAAGTTTCATTCACAATTTTATAACTTATTTTATAACAATAGCTGCTTAATTTGGGAGACGGTTTCAATAATAGTCGACAAAAACTTATTTGACAATTAAGTCAACATGTGACCGGGAAGCATCTACGTACCACCCGGAAAAAGCCGCAATGCCGCTAGTAGTAGGCGTTCAACAGTTTATGAACCAGTTCTTCAAATCATTTTGTTTCCGATAATTTTCAAAAATAGGGAACATTTCTCCTGAATTGCTCTTGCATTTGTATACAATCGGTGTACGTTTTACAGTGCAATTCAGAAATACATCCATGATCAATACAACCAAACACTTCTTACATTCAGCTTGCTTGGGAGTATATCCTTCTGTTCACTCCCCGTTATAAAACCCCAGTCAATACATTCACTTACGATTCCTCATGCAAGTAAATTTTTGTGTATTGTGTATAAATAATGACCTACTCAGAACGACAGTATAGTAAACGTTATTGTTGTAAAGAATGAAAAACCGATTATATGTACTGCATCAACAGATAAGTACTGCATTTAATTATTAAATTCTCATCAAATCGGCTGTTTTAAAAGATCAGTCTGTGTTAAAGCAGTTTGTCGTTGCAGCTGAAGCATTTCTTTTTATTACAGGGAAAGTGTTTTAACCTACATTACATGAAGTAAAACAGGATAAAACTGTGGTTCTTAAACAGTGCGTCGCCGCGCCAAATGGTGTTGTTGTAATTTTCCAATAGCAGGGAACTCCGGATGTGTTGATGTGTCTCCACCATAAAAAAAAGGCACAAAAAGCAACTTTGTCAAAATGATCACCAAAAGATTTTAACATTAATGAAAGTTAAAAAACATCAACTTCAACAAGAAGTTACCAAACGATTTGCTGAGAAAAGACTGCGTAATCATTGCAATTGTTTGAAAAATTACCCTGCATCTCGTAAAAAAATTCTGCTCTAAATTTTGCAAACATCAATTTCAACTAGTTATTACCAAAAATTTTCTTTAGAAAAAGGATATGCCAGAAAAATGGTCAAAAATTACTATAAAAGGTTAATGTCCACAAAAAATCAGCAATATGACAAATAGATCAATATCATGAAAGAGCGAGCAAAATCCTTAAATTGTTTTACTTTCAAGTAGATCGCAATTGCAGCAAGTTTTTTTACATGCATCGAATCGAAAAAACTTGAAAATTTCAGATACTAAGCAAAAGCCATGAACTTCTAAATAGTAACACCTGGACTGGAAACGCCGCTAAAACTGCTAGTGCGAGCGACCAAGATGAGGCCTGTATCACGCGGCGTGACTGCTGCCTTGGTTAATTGGAAAAAGAAAATTTCGAATGAGTGTTGTTCATTTGATTAAAAAGTTGCATCACAATGCACAAACAGAGACCGGTAGACAAAGTGTAGTTCGTAGATGTTGTGAATGTATTGATGCTGGGTAATGCTTTCGTGGTGGCACTCAAGTAAAACAGATGATTAGTGATTAAAGAATGGCATGACAGCGCATTGACACCAGTAGATAAAGCAAAGTACTTACATGTTAAAACTGTATTGATGCTGGGAATGTGTTTGTGCTGGCGCTAAAGTGAAACTAGTATTTGGTCCCACAAGTGTGACGGTCTAATCTATGCTTTATTAAAAGCCTCTAGCTTCTTATTGGTCTCTAACTGCACTGAAGAGACCTGATAGGTCGAAACAGTGTCACTGTCTGCAGTTTGCTAAGTGCATCGCGTGCCTCTTGCATTACTATACATGTAAGACCTTGTGACCACTCGGCTGTGACAGCACTATTGTTCTAGCAGATGTTAGACTTAGTGCACCTGCGACAACTGCCACTCATTCACGAGTGATACGGCTTCGCAGAGGTTGACAGACCATCCACTACAGTGGACCTAGTATTTGGTCCCACAAGTGTGACGGTCTAAGCTATGCTTTATTAAAAGCTTCTAGCTTCTTATTGATCACCAACTGCACTGAAGAGACCTGATAGGTCGAAACAGTGTCACTGTCTGCAGTTTGCTAAGTGCATCGCTGGCCTCTAGCTTACTATAATTTGTACTATATTGTCTACTGAAAGGCTATAGCAGCCTCAGTAGCCCTACTATACTGCAGTAGATTACGGTACACAATCATACATAGTGGCAGGTAAATAAGGTTGGTTTATGCCAAGCGAGTCAAATTAGTGACTGCTGTCATACAGTTACTATTCTACGAAGGCATTGGTCTATTCGGAAAATAGACCAATAGATTGAAGGTTAAAGATTTGAGCGATATGCTGTAGAGTTTATTAGCTTATGAACCCCATTAGGTGTAAATGCACTGCAGGTTTAAAAATTCTGAAATGTACTCTTAAAAGATTGGGTGCAATTGCAGTCGCATTGAGATGCTGCTAGCAAAGCGAAGCCAACATTTTGCTGATTTGGTTAGTAGGGTAGCTTCTGCATGTAAAAAGCCTAATGGATTTATGGCAAGGCTAAATGTACCTGGGCCAAATTATGCATAGTGTTGTAAAGCAAATTTGATCTCTGTAGTTTGCTATGGGTCTAATGTAGAATAAGCTGAGCGTTTTCAGTTGGAAACACTGCCTACATTTAGTGCTTAATTTGTTTGGGTAAGGAGGTGGCCAGGTTGAATTTAAACTTTACCTCTAAACCCCACCCTAAATCTAATCACAACTCTTTTTCTAAGCATACCGTTTTGGTGTGAAGTTGTATAAATTGCGATTTTAATGGTGTTTCCAATTAGAAGCGTACAGCTTATTCTAAATTACATCCATTCACTACTTAAAATTTGATAACTTGAGATCTAGTTTTCTGAATTCCCTGTTTTAAATTGCAGTGTAGATACTTTGCTGACTTGAGTCGTATATACGCAATTACTTCCTAGTTAATAAAGCCTCAGATGTAGTTCTCTGATTGTTGGCTGTTTTAATATCCAATGTAGATATTTTGCTGACTTGACTCTGCATGTACATCATACCTCCTTTTTAATACTATTAGTTGGTAGTTTAGTTATTATTTCTGGTATTAGTATAAAACCTATTTGCTATGGTCAACAAGTGTTGTGCTATTAACTGCTGATCAGGATATACTGGTGAAAACGAAGACCCTGATGTTACTTTTCATTCGTTTCCCCTACATGATAAACAGCTGCTTCAAGGTTGGCTTAAACGTATTGCAAGAAAAGATTTTATGCCAACTAAGTATTCAAGGTTGTGTTTACTTCACTTCAAACCTGAAGACTTTGTAAAAGAATCAAATGATTAACAAACTAGGTGAAGAAAAAATCGATCAAGTGCCTTGCTAGTGAAGAAATGTCTTAAAGGCAATGTTTTACCTTCAAATTTTAAGGATGTTCTTTCATACTATACATGTGGAGATGCACCGCCTAGATCTGGTCTGTCTTTGGCATCATCACGACATGAAAATGATGCATCAAGATTGGAAATGCAGTTGGAGTAATTATTGAAAGATGATAAAATTGAAAATTTAGCTGGGCTAATCGCAAAAATAGCTGATGACATGCAGTTGCATGGCTTTGTCTTACACCAGACAAAGTCAGAAGGCAATTTGGTTCTGTTTTCTGAAGAACACCCGCTATCTGTTCAGTCAACAATATCTATCAGCACAGATCTTGAAATTAGGATTTATCATAATGGACAAATAGTTCCAGCATCAACACACAAACATCCAACAAAGTCACGTTGCTGTCTCAAGTGACAAATTTAATGGCCTTTGCGAAAAATATACACATGAATAAATCAGCAATGAAGGATAAGTTGATATTTAATTTTTCTCGATTGATTGATCAGTATTTGGAGATTTGTGATAATGATCATGAAGTTCGTTTATTAAAGTTTGTGTTAGAGGAGGTGGAATCGGTTCTACGCAGCAAGAACGTAAGGAGGTATTCAGTTGAATTGTTGATGATGTCGTATATTCTACATGCAACAAGCCCTGTATCTGTATCTGTATCTTTTTTTATTCATGACCACCACCATTACACACGACACTGAACAACAATAATAATGAGAGAAATGGAGTCAAGAAAAGGAAGAAGCGACACAACGTCAGACGTTAAAACATGCAAATGAAAACAGTGGATCCATAAAACTAGAGCAATAGTTGCATGGCCGCTAAACCCTAAATTCAAGCAATTAAAGGACAGTTTAATTGAATTGAAAAAAAACAAACAGAACAAAACAAAAACGCAGGAGTTTTTATAGTTGTAGATCATATTATTTTGTAAATAAGAAGTAAGAACATTCGAAATAGTAAGGATCAGAAAGATGACCAGTGAGAGACACGGCTACGTAGGTGGTCAATGGGTGGCGCAACCGGCCTATAAGGCTGTTTTTTAGCTCATCTGAGCATGGTGAGGAAAGAAAAACCACCCTGGAAATGAAACCTCACCGGGTCCGGAAACCCTTTCATTAAGTAACTGGTCGAAAGAAAGAAAAAAAAAATCTACGAAACACATGTACATTTTTAACTTACAAGACACGTAGCTTAGCTCACCTCAACACAAAGGTTTTAATGTGTTACCTGAGAGTAACAGTTCATCAATAAGTAGTTCGTCCTATAGCCCCAGTTCTTACGTTTGCGTGAATGTTAGTAGTTTGTTACTTGCAGAATTAAAAGAGTAAAATTTTGCTTTCACTTCGCGTACCTGTATTTTTGATGACAAAGCAGTGTTGAGAGGAGCCAAGCGTAAACATACGACACAACAACATAATCATTTAAACAGATGATAATCCTATTTTACATTAAGAGATGATATCTGCAATGCACATACTATACTTGATTATAATAATGTGGTTGTCATGTTTCAAGCACTAATTTCTCTGCCAAGTGGTGTTACATATAAAAATAGCACTGTTCCATAAATTGTGAATTTAACAACTGCCAACCGTTGTGTTAGAAATTGGCCTATTATGTTGTAACATATTAAAATGTGGGTAGTATTACTATTCTTTTACAGTCGATAGAATTAAGAAGGTGATTATGCTCACAATATAAGGTTAGAGTATACTAAAAATATTCAAGTTTAGGTAGTAGTAATTTGGTAACATGAGTTTCGATTGTTATCTTCTTCTTCTTCGTATGGAGGCGATGTTTGTTAGAATGTTATTATTATAATCTATTGCTGCCCAATGTCCAAAGTTACAAGAAGTTGTTGATGATTGGTTGTTGTATTTGGAAGCCTTAGAAGAATCGCCCCTGCATGATGATGATGATGTTTCCTTCGATCGCACCGCGTACATTATCTGTAAGCAAAAGAAGCGAACCAGCAATCTGTTCAAATACCAATGGAGTTTGTGCACAAGTAATTTCGCAACTTTGCGCTGAATGTGACAACAGATATTTTTTCATTTTTGAAAAAAATTGGCAATTTGCTCCAGATGGCGGGACCTTGGTACGAAATAGACTGCTGACATAAACTGCTAGAGCAAGGTTTTGGTATTAATTTAGATCTATTTCTGGTATTATATTGTGAAATGCTTTTTACAAATACATTTCGAAATACGTCAGGATTTTTTCCAGAGTTCTGTTTGAACATAAATACTGCAATCTCCTTAGTTAGTAACTGGTTTATAGTAAGTAGCTGGTGAGTTTTTCTTACATCAGTTACATCTCTGTAGTGCCTTAGGTTGCATGCCATCCTTATGAATTTGTTGCATGTTTTTTGTAGTTTATTTATCAATGTTTTATTTCCAATGCACCAATTAGTAATACAATATTGTAAGTGACTGTTGATTAGAGAGTGGTACAAAGTTAACATGGAGCCTTGCCTTAGAAAAGGTTTGATTCTGCTTACTACGCCAAGGGTGGACCTTAATTTATTTTGAAGATGTCTAATATGTTTTGTCCAAGTTAAGTGCTCATCAATATGTACACCTAGAAATTTCATTGTAGTAACCTGTTCAATTTTTATATTTCTAAGTGTAACAGTTAAGTTAGTAGGAGGTGGTTTAGATTTAGAGGATCTGAATAGAATGCATTTAGTTTTAGATACATTTATTGAAAGATTATTGGCTACCATCCATTTGTCAATATAGTGTAACTCTTCTTGAGCACGTTCATAAAGTGTTGCTATGTTTTTATTTTCTAAAAATATGCTTGTGTCATCTGCAAACATAACGGGATCGGAGAATTTTAAACAGTTTTGGAAATCATTAACATAAACTAGAAATAACAATGGGCCTAAATTTGAACCTTGAGGCACCCCTCTTGTCACTGGGTTGATTATGTTTGATAGAGTGCCGTTACATTCCACTTGCTGCGTTCTACCAGTCAGGTAACTCTTAAACCAGTCATAAGCTATGCCTCTGACACAATAATGTTGCAATTTGTGAAGCAGTATATCATGATCTATTGTGTCAAAAGCCTTAGACAGGTCAAGAAAAATACCGAGTGTGGGTACTTTATGGGAAAGGGATTCGGTTATTTTGTGTACCATAAACGTTATTGCATGTGAGGTGTTATGATGTTTTCTAAAGCCAAATTGATGGACAGAGAAAAAATTACTTTGGTCTAAAAATGTGCACAGACGCCTATACATAATTTTTTCCAATATCTTTGAAACATTTGATAACAAACTTATAGGCCTGTAGTTATTAATGTTGCTGCTGTCACCTTTTTTATAGATTGGACATACTTTAGCTAGTTTGAAATCATTAATGAATTCTCCTTTGCTGAGCGATAAGTTAAAGATGTGGCTTAGTGCAATTAATATGTTATGTGGTGACGACTTCAATAGCTTTGATGGTATTTGATCTATGCCAGCACTTAATTTGGATTTCATGCTATGCAATATATTTGAAATTTCCATGGGACAAGTAGGCCATACAAACATTGTCGAGCGTGAGGATGGTTTTAAATATTCACTGTATTTGGCTTCACTTGGTGGAAGTTCATCCATCAGTTTGGAGGCTATGGTGGAAAAGTGGTTGTTGAAATGATTTGCAAGAGCCTGTGGTTCATATATTTCTTTACCATCAATTTTGAGTTTTTTGCAATCAGATTTTCTTTGTTTTCCAAGCAAGTTGTTAATAAGACGCCATGTATTTTTTATATCACCCTTGAATATGTTAAATTTTGACTTATAATAAATCTGTTTTTTCTCTTTTATGATTCTGTAATAGTAATTTCTAGCCCTCGTGCTTATAGACAGTTGTTGGAGGAAGAACTATGGTACTGCCATCTTTGAAAACTTTAAAGTAAATTACAATGCGACTGGATCGCAAAAGTGGAAGTATTCACAAATTTCCCTCAAAGAAATTGAAGATGCAGCAAAAGCAAGAGAAGAAAGGACTGCCATTCAAGAAGTTATTTTCAGAGCAGAATCTCTTTATGTTGACATGTCTTTCAATATCATGCCAACTGAAAATGATGTCTCTGTGACTTTTTACGTGACAGGTTATTGTAGATCACTAGCAAAAAGCAATAGATGCGACTCTTGTAAAGAAATTACCATTGCTAGTGTTGAGTACTTGGCACCTGAAGCAGAGCCAAACGTTCCAGTAAATGCCATAAACTTTTTTAACGATATCAATCGTGGTGGACTCTCCAAGCCAATAAAAGAAATGTTTGATGTTGGCATGCTTTGCTGGGGGGCATTTGCCGAACCCTCTGTTGAAAAGCTTAAAAAACGGTTTTTAAGCAGCGTTGACCAGCGAAGTGTATTTAAAGAAATTGTAAATATTGCGTTTTGTGAAAGCGGTGTAGTATAACCTTGGTCAGTTCCAACAATGCGCAGCAAGGGGCATAACTTGTTAGAGGGCATATTTGCACGTTTTTTTAACTGCATGGCTAAAAATCTTATGCGTAGTATGCGCGCAGAGGAGTCTAGCAGAGTTACCGAAAAATTAATAAGATAACTTGAAAAAATTAAGGTGCTAGGTCTTGCATTTTGAGCAAGTCAGATGTAGTTGTACAATTTCGATAGTTTTGAAATGTGTTTATTTTAAACACTTAAGCTGGGTTTATATCGTAGTTAATTTAAAGGTGTTTTTGTACCTTAATTTTGCTTAATGGTTCATAAATTATTTGCTGCTATATTTGGAAATTTTTGTGTTGCACGAATTTGTTATTGTCAAAGCATTACAAAATTTTCTGCCTACCTGCTCCCATTTCTTGTTTGCATAAAGAAAATAGATAAATCTATCGCTAGCCTATATGAATAGACCAGTCTAGGATTTGAACATGGCTCCTGCACAGAATTAAATTTCAAGTAATAAAACTGCCCAAGTAATAAAACCGTTCAAAAAACAACAAGGTTTTAAAAATTTACGCTTCATGTAAATAAGCGAGTTAATTTTATGTCGGCCTCATGTTGGTCACGTCAAATTTGTTGTTTCCAGTCCAGATTCTACTATTTAGAAGTCCATGGCAAAAGTTGACAAGCTTTGTTTTAATTCCTTTCTGTGTTGAATAAATAGAGTAAAGACGTTAATTTCCTATTGTTTAGTTGAAGTTTTAGAAAACCGGCAACTATGACAACGGTTTATTACATCTAAAATCGGTTTGTCCTGAGGTGCATGCATTAGGCGAGTTCTACTCTATTATCAACTAGCTTGTTATGCCGTCGTAACCCGCAGGGTCCATGTCACTAACATCAGGTAACGGTATCGATAAAGCCAGCTGTAGCGGTTTCAACCG
Source organism: Trididemnum clinides (assembly GCA_963675345.1). NCBI lineage: Eukaryota > Metazoa > Chordata > Ascidiacea > Aplousobranchia > Didemnidae > Trididemnum > Trididemnum clinides. The sequence goes on along the minus strand of OY776289.1, from coordinate 31,176,443 downwards.
AGGGGAAGTTGCATGAACTGTAACAAAAGTTGTGCAGTTTTACTGTAAAAACCTTCGGTATAACCAATTCCCGTTTCAAAACCAAATGTACTTCAAAACGATATCGAGATAAAAAGTTGTGATGTGCAGGGGGATAAGCATGCCTCCTATTCCTTCATCTCCATCCATCCAAAGCTCCTCGAATTGAGTATAAATAATAGAAGCATAAATAAAAGAAATCAGTGGGCGTGCAAAAATAGTAATCGTTTTCTAAATTATCAGATTAAGATTTTAATGGTAGATTTGTTTTACGACTTGGCCCGCTACCTTTCTTTCTAATATTTGTGATCTCATGAAACTGGCTACGATTTGTGTGCTCTATTCCAAGCCAGGATTTAGCCAAGAGAGCAAACGGGCCAAGTTTCTTTGCAAACTTTTATTCTTAGCCCCGATAGTCCTATTAGGCCATTTTCAAGCAAAATAGCTATTCCCCGTATATAATGTCATTTTACATAAAGGTGCTTGTTTACCCCATGTTTTCTCATTTTCCTACATACGTCATATGTTCCCGAAGAGGACAATTCTTTTTTGAACTATGCAAAATTTTACCACAACCGGCGAGCTGTAGTTTGCCGACCCCTGGTCTAATTGACTTGCTCATATCATCACATATTCTAGTTTAATCAAAAGAGTTACTTTTATGTCTGCTTTCAGTAAACAATGTCCTTAAAGCATTTTTATAGTATAGCTTACAAAAATATTAAGGGCAACAAGCCAGCAATGCATCAAACTAGATGGCTGCACTTGCACAATTTCAGATACTCTTTCCAATAGAAAAAAATGGACAAATCTATCTCCTGTTATGCCTCACGAAGTTATATATATAATAGATCATTTTGGTGGGTATTTGATAGTTATTTGCATGCATAAACGCAAGGTCTTGTTCCTCAATGCATACCCTTTACCAGATGAGCTTTTCTTATGAATGTATGCCTTAGCCTTTAATTTACACATTAAAACAAAATATACTCTTTGAAATACTTTGGTTTAATTTTTCGAAATTTTTTTCTCAACACTACCTTTTACATATTTCAAGTGTCTGTCTTTGTCACATTCTTGAGTACTTGACAGTTTGTGAGGGGGGCATACAATCAGGCAGTTGGCCCCGTGCATCACCAGACCTGCAAGCCACTGACGGTCAGCACTTGAAATGATGAAAGAAAGAAATTTTACAATCAGTCGTTTGTTATAACATCATTTTACCCTCTAAATGGGAATATCTCTGCGAGCTTTAAAGTCGGGAAAGGACTTGACTTTAAGCAATAATTCGTTTCCCTCGGTCAAAAACGCAAAATATAAAAATACTTGCAATTGTGATCTCATCTTGACGTCACCAATCACCTCATTAAATTACCCAAGGGTGGTGGTTGAGCATGCCGAGTTTCATGTTTGTATGACCAGTATATTCGAAGATGTTAAAACAGTAACACATATAAAGAAAAACTTGTGCTTCATAGCTGAAATATTTGGGCTACTTTTGGGCGGGGGCGTAGCTATCCAAAATTTGGGAAAAACATACTCGTTCTTTGCTAGATTAGCGGTGGATATAGATAATTTCATTGATGTTCAGGCTATACTTCCTCCTCTCTTCAAGTCTTCGCTGGTTTAAGTTGTTGAAATGAACTAGTTGAATGAAGAAGTGCACCAAAAGATCGTGAGATTTTACATACACATTTATTTGTAGTGTTCCAGCAACCTATTAAACAGGCAAGGGGGTTAGAAAGATGAATGCACACCTACATAGCTTTCGGCATAAAACAGTGACGTCTAGTTGTAAAACTTATCAACAACATGTATACCCAAATACTACATAGCTTTCATCAGAACAAAAGACGTGTGTGAATTTTCGGATCACATATTTATTACACGTAAATAAGATAGCAATGGCTTCAAGTAAAAGTATCCACAAATTCACAGGACACATTTTCCATCGTGGACCTTTGTCAAAGCTCTGAAAAGAAATAAAATTGTTGTGTGTACTGACGAAAATTGATAGAAATCAACAACATTATGATCTTAAATATTCCTGCGATATGGTTTGATTTCTAGGCTCTATCAGTTTTGCTTTTTTCTTATTTAAAGTTTAGTTCCATTGTTTCTGTAAGACCTACAATTAAATCCGTCAAAGTTTTTGACCAAGATTTGAGATAGAATAGACAAAAATAGGTGATAAATATTGAGGCAGGGGAGACGATCCTTGTCATAATAAGGCCATCATTTTTATATATGTTTTTACCCCTCCTTTCATCCCATATGACTACACGACTGGCAAAGATGTAAGTCAGTGAGAGAAAATTTAATTCAATAAAAGAGACAGCAGCACTTTGAGCAGGCTTGATAAAAAATCTTTAAATGCGATTAAGATTGGGTGCGATACCAAAGTTTGTTAAGGGGTTGGAGGAGAGTAAACTAAGTTAGTAACAAAATAAATTTTATTTGAATAAACTAATGATAAATGGTAATGTAAGAGGCTAGCCATAAACTTAGCAAACTGCAGACAGTGCCACTATTTCGACCTATCAGGTCTCCTCAGTGCAGTTGAAAAGACCTGATAGGTCGAAATAGTGTCACTCTCTGCAGTGATGATAAATAATTTTTCAAATTTGAGGTGTGCCTCAAAGAGGATGATGTGGGCTTCAGTTTCTTTTGCCCTCACCTACACTGGATGCTTGATAAGGTACCTCTATTAATTCCTGCAACCACTGTCAAGCCAGAAGAATACTTACGTATTACGGCATTGGCCAATTTCAGACTCACACTGGTTAGTGTATGTCACGTCATCACTGCCACATATTGGATTATAATCTTTTGTACAAGCCCTAAACAATAATCAACTAAATAATATGTTTTTACATCCACTGGCCCATTTCACGTTGCTGAAATCTCCTTTACTCGCGTTTTGATAGAAACAAAATAAAATGGCAACAACAAAACCCTCTCTCAATCTATTAATATATACCTACGAGTAAACGCAAATTGTGGTGGTTCCAACTAAACACAATTTAATGAAGCTCTAAAACAATACTTGATGATAACTGCTTCCCAAAGCACAGATCTCCTAAATTTTTCCAACCAATGCTCTGGGCATTACTGTGGATAGTTGGGAAAAAGTTTTATGCTAGTCCATAACTAATAGGGCTCCCGATGGTACGTTAGGTTCGAAGCTTTTGTCAATTAGTCTCCAGGGAATGTATAGGTTCTTTTTCTTGGCACTCGTTTGGTGTTCAGTTCATATTGCTGTTGACGAAAAATCGACAAACTCTAAGAAATTTAACAGGTTTTAATTTAGACTCTTTCAAAATTTTATAAACTTGTTCTTTACGAATTGCTTAATTAGAGGCTCTATCTTTTACCTTTATAACCAAAACTTCCAAGCTGGCGGTAGGACAGCTGTCAATTACGTCAGGCTAAAATTGTTGGGCTTCACTCAACAACGGTTGTGAGAATAGCAACAAAAAGCTTCTGTAAATTAAAGCTTTTTTGACATACTTTATTACAGTTCCAAGACAAAATCGTAAAATCGTACAATCAAGATATTTGGGAACATAGTACCCAGAGAGGTAGCAGCCGCCCCCCAAACCCCCCAATTGGGGGGGGCCCAGGCCAACTTTGGGGGCCCAAGTTAGTCTGAAATTGCTTTTTGGCTACGTGACTATTTTCAGTTCAGCAAACTTGTTTACAACCGATTTAAACTCTAAGAAGAAATTGGCTTGTGACATCATAAGTGAATGAAACGTCATTTTATCTCGCAGAATCTAGAATATTTCGATTGATTTTCTGGTAGAATCTTGAATATTCGATTGACGTAACAATGCCGTTGTTACGCAACAATCATAGAATGGTCTGGAATTCTATTTGGCTATAAATACCGGGACAATATATACATACACTGCAGAGTGCAGATAAAGTATTTTATTGACATTGTATAGAATGAAACGTTCAAAAAGTGGTGCTCAAAAGAGAAAAGAAGCAGCCACTGCTCGAGATGCTGTAGCGAAATTGCCCAAGATGACAGATTTTTTCAAGATTACTGAGCAGAGTAGACCTGGCACTAGTACCGAGAGGGATGAAGAAAACTATAGTGTACAAGAAAAAGAAGACTATGACGATCAGCATCAAAGTGATTGTGAATTTCCAGAAAATGTAAGTTGTGATTTACCTGCCAATACGCAACCTTCAATATCAAAAATATCTGAATCTCAATTTACCCCTATCCCTGATGACCCATGTAAATGGCCTGAAAGTATTTCTGATGCTCAACGATGTGATATAGTAAAGCGTGGACCACATCAACTAATAATGAATTTTCCATATAATAACACAACTCCAAGGCGACGTTTTTCCTCCAACCATTATAAACGTGTGTTACCTAATGGTGAAAGTGTTTCACGGTCGTGGCTAGTTTATTCTGGGGAATCAGATCAAGGTTTTTGCTTTTGTTGTAAGCTATTTGGAAAAACACTAAGCCCCTTTTGTAGTGGTATAAATACATGGGAGGGTTTTTCGAAAAAACTGAAAGACCATGAAAACGGCATTTCCCACCAAGAATGCTGCAGTCAATGGATGTTGCTAGCTGAAGGGATAAGAAATTCATCCACTATCGACAAACGCGAGATGAATATTTTTTTCAATGAAAGACGTTTTTGGAGAAATGTTTTAGAGAGACTTATCGACATTGCCTTGTTTCTATCGGAAAGGAATCTTGCTTTTAGAGGATCTGAAGAAGTCTTAGGATCTCCTCACAATGGAAATTTTCTGGGTATATTTGAACGTTTGGCAAGAAGAGATCCGATCCTAAAAGAGCTTCAAGACAGAATCAATAATCAAAACACTAAAGATCACTATTTGAGTCCTACCATACAAAATGAACTAATTGAATTGCTAGCGACAGAAGTTGAAAAAGAAAATTTACAGCAATTGAAATTGGCAAAATATTTTTCTATAATTTTGGATTGCACTCCAGATATGTCACATCATGAACAAATGTCTGTCATTCTCCGTTATGTACTATGTAATGAAGAAGCTGCTGTTGTTAAAGAAACATTTTTTGGCTACTTGAGAATAAGTGACAGTACTGGGAAAGGCTTGTTGGACGCTTTCTTAGAAAAAGCGACCGAACTGCAACTCGAATTGTCTGATTGTCGAGGTCAGTCATATGATAATGGTGCTAACATGAAAGGAAAACATTCTGGGGTCCAAGCAAGAATGCTAGACATCAATCCCAAAGCTGTTTACGTGCCCTGTGCAAACCATACCCTTAACTTAGTTGTTGTTGACAGTGCTAATTGATCGACGGAAGCATTGACATTTTTTGGAGTACTTACAAGGTTGTATGTGCTGTTTTCTTCCTCTGCTCAGCGTTGGGAAATTTTGAAGAAACATGTGGAGCTGTCCATAAAGTCACAATCTGATACTCGTTGGGAAAGCAGAATTAAATGCATCAAACCTCTTCGATACAATTTAAAAGAGGTGTTGCTGGCACTGAAAGACTTGGAAGCCATTTCCATAGAAAGAAAAGATGGAAGAGCTGCCTCAGAAACAAAATCGTTGATAGCTCATTTATCAAAATGGAGTTTTCTTTTGTCGGTGTTTATTTGGTATGATATCCTATTCCAAGTCAATAAAGCAAGCAAGATTCTTCAATCGTATGGAGTCTCCCTTCATACAATGGAAACGGAAATCCAGGCAACTGAAAAGTTTTTGCAAAACTATCGCACAACGGGTTATGACAGTGCCGCAACATCTGCTGTTGAAATAGCACAGAAATTGGATATTGATCCTTCTTTTCCTCCGTCAAGAAGTGGAAAGAAAAGAAGATTGTTTGATTACCAAGGTGAAGAGGAACAACGAGCTACTCCTAAACTGAAATTTAAAAGCAACTTTTTCTATCCATTAGTAGACCAGGCTATTATGTCAATAAAGGAGCGCTTTAATTTGTTTCGTGAGGTTTCTTCCGCCTTTTCGTTTTTGTACACACGAGACAAACTTTTGCTTGTGCAACAAGAAAATGCTCTTCTTACTTGCTGTAAAGAGTTCCAAAAAAAGTTCGGTGACATTGATTCTGATGAAATGAGCGCTGAGCTACAGCGGTTTGTTTTAATTTTACAAAAATAACGCAATCTCAAAACGGCTCAAGACTTTCTGAACTATCTTCTAAAGACTCATTTATTTGAATTGTATCCGAATGTGTACATCGCACTTCGAATCTTACTAACTTGCCCCGTGACTGTTGCCAGCGCTGAAAGAAGCTTCAGCAAATTGAAACTGATCAAAACTTTTAATAGAACGTCTATGACAGACAGTAGACTATCTTCATTAGCCATGTTGTCAATCGAAAATGACTGCGCCCGATCTCTTGATTATGACAATGTCATAACAGCATTTGCGAACAAAAAGGTTCGCTCCAGACTATTTAAATGATACTGTGTTTTTATAACTTTTTCATGTTTTTCAGTGTCATTGCTTTCGTTTCGCAGTGTCTGCATAAATGTCCTACTGAACTCTGGCATCGGTGCCGAATTTTTTATGACTTGCACCTTCGGTATCGGCATGCTTTATTCTGACATTAGCCTGTTTACTTATGTACAAATTGTGGTGTATTTTCTTAATGCAGCTTTTCAATTTTACACCTCTAAAGTGATATGACCTGTGCGCAGGGGCTCTTGCGCTTACTTTGGGGGGGGCCCGAAGTTGGAGTGCTACGGGACTGATAGTACCTATTCATTCATCTTTAAATACCTATACATTTGCCAAGATGTCAATTTCTACGCTCAGTAGTTTAATTTCACAAGCCGACAAGCACAAGCATACAGAGAAAGAACTGCGTTTTATACATCAGATCAGGAATGGGTTAAACTACTGCCCAGATGAGATTCGTTTTTCAGATTGATTGAATTCACCAAGCAATTCAATAACACTTGTAAAGGTTATTTTGTACACAGTTTTTTGTCGTTCTGCGGACTGTATATTAGTAGTTGAGATCACCTACGATTCACAAAGTCGATTCTTTTGTGTCGCCATTTAAATGCATAGTTTAACATGCCTCCCGCCAATCATAAAAAAATTAGCCTTATCCACACAAACCCAAAACTCAAAAAGAATTCTGCATAACTGTCATGGAACCTGATTAATTTTCAGTGTGACTCGAATTTAAAGAAAAAAACTTCAGTCACCTAGAGTGGATAATATTCATTCTACTTCACTAAGTAAAACCTACTACAAAAAAAAAACGGAAATGGCATAAAAGAAGCTTGTGTCATATGAAGAAGAATGAGAGTAGACACCCAGTGAGATCAAAATAAACAAGACTTGTCACGGTTTAGTTGATTGATTCTCATTACAATTTTGTTGCAACAATTGTCACGAGCTACTTCCATACTGACATCTAACTTTGTTAAACTGTCCAATGATGCCACCCAATAACAACGTTTCCATTTAGTTACAGACTGATTTCATGTGCCTTTTTTTTCATGTATATACACATCATGTATTATCATGAATTGCGGTTTTGCGTTTATTCGAACCGCTTGTCAATTTTCAAAAAAGTTTTGGCACGAAACCTTAAAAGATTGTCTACACCTACGTGGGACGTTTAATATTTCAAAATTTAATTCAACCTTTCTTTAGATTATAAAAAAGCTAAATTTTTTTTTGGCTTATTGAAATAAGATTAATTTCAACCTACTTTTCACAGCCATCATCTTCTTGAGTCGAACCACACACCAACAAGCCAAAAGGAACAAATGCCAAGAAATTTTTCATAATTTATCACAAATCAATTGAAAATTTGGTAATTGCTATAAAAACAGTTTATGATTATTCAACAAAAATTATTGCATAGCGCAGTCTTTCAACAGCAGTTGTAATTCATTGAATGTGAATTTATTTATAATAATATAATTTCGCTTCAGAAAATCCCATAGATTTCGAAGTCTGGTACTTTTTCATTCCTCAGACATGTTTTAATTGTTGCAATTACGTGAAGAAATAGCCTTTGTCTAGCTAACCTTATTGTTAAGGCATGAATTTGTGTGTTTAGTTTATGGACCTGAACTTAAGACCTTGAGATTCACCAAATATTGCCTCCTCTATTCTTTTTTGTTGTTAATTGCTTTGCAGCAAAAAAGCCTTGCTTCAAAAGATTGCGTAATTACGCAAGCGTAATCTTGTAAGCTGCTGTATTTTGTGCACCTCGTGCCATTATACCTTGACTGTTAGAAGATACAAGGCCATTTGACAAATTGTTAGAAGAATTTTTACTGGCGATGGCGGTTCTATGAGAAAGTTGCGGCCTTGGCATTGAAGCTATTTGTGCAAAAACTGTTGGTAAGTGTGTTCATCATTTCTTTGATGCAGCTCGTTATTTACGTTTATTTATTGTAGAAAACCGCTCCACACTGTATACTGAAGTTTGAGTGAGTTTCTTGCCATATGGTCAGCTATGAATACCCTGCGTTCGGTTTTTTACCGTAACACCAATAAAAATCTGTCGAGAAAGCCTGAACAAACAGAACAGATTGTCCGTGCTTCGCACTCTACGCTTGATGCTTTTCAATCAACACTAACCAAAAGAACACAACTTTCTCTTTATTTTACCACGGACGTGATGTCATAAAAGCTTAATTCAAGCGTGCAAAGAAGAAGGCTGGTGAGGAGAATCAATGGTATCTGTTCATTGTTGAACGTCACTATCCATAGGAGTTAAATAACCAAACTTATTGATTGCTATATACGTGCGAGCGATGCATTGTTTGAAGGATAAAATAAAAAACATTTAAAGGATGATGCTTTTCCATTCGCTGAATAACAGGAAAACTACACGGAACTTTGCCACGTCACGTGACTTACATAGCCAAGAGGGCATTATGTCGCAGGTCCTTTTGAAGCGCTGAAAATTCTGCAAAGTGCTTCTATGATTAGCTAATTGACTGCAAACAAAACACAAAATTGCCCACCGGCTTGAATCAGATCGCCTTTCAGCTTGTAATGTTGTTTATCCCTCTTGCAAATTACCCTTTACACTTAAATGGGCTATGATAAGTTATGTTGTTCTGGATACGATTAGGTTGTCTTGCTAATACCTCGATTGTTTTTGCAATGTCTTGGTTGTTTGGAAAGTGGCTTAATTGTTCTGGGTACAACGTAAAACTACAATTGACAACAAGGTTATACATTGAGAGAGCCAAAAAAAGCTGAAGTTTTGTGGCTTTACAGTGAATCTTGAAATTATGTTTCGGTTTTTAAAAATGCGAATATCATATTGTAAAAATCTATATTTTGTGAGTAGTTTTTGTCTCCGCTGCAAAACAAGGAATAAGAATAAGCAACCCCAATCTTTTGCTAAAGTCTCAAAGATTTGAATAATGCTGAAACTGTTCGAGCGTTAAAAAAACACTTAAAAGCAATAAAAATAAATTATTGTAGTTTTTGCGAGCAAAATCTTTTTATTTAGATTTTTTCTTTCAAAACTGTATAATTTTTAGTGACAGCAACATTAAGCTTTACCCAATGCTTCGACACTTTGGCGTCATCAAATTTGCTTGTGCTGTATACAAAAACTTATGTCTGGTAATAAATCTCTGGTCGCTGCTCCTCACTTGTTTTTTGATGCCAGTATTTGAAGAGCATTTTTCTACAGCCTAATCAAGGACTTTGTCATTTTCCTAATTTTCTTCGCTTGCCATGCCCCTGACAAATATAAGCTTATATACATCGATCGCCCGAAAATTGTGTTTTCTTACCGGTATTTTCCATGACTTATTGAAAAAGTCATTTCACCATGTACACTGCAAATATTAGCCAAGTTGGCATTGGTGAAAAAATATATCAATAAGCTAATTTTAGATCATACCGCACACAGTGTTTTAGAAAGCTGCATATTTATTCGATCGTTTGCACTTTGAATCAAGCTGTTATATCGCTGTAGTTATAAATTCATTGTTCGCTGTTTGACTTCTTAACTGGTTTCTTGGATTAGTTTACTTTTTCATGTTGTATGAGAGAGAAGTGAAAATAGATTTTTCTAATTTAAAAGAACTGTTCTTCCTAAAACCTAACAAATAGGCCAAAACTTGAAAAAGGCTGTTTTTGAGCCTTAGTAGTGACAGGGGCCAAGCTACACTCTCAAATGTGGGATCTAAGTTGACAAAATGGTTGAAATTCATTAGCCGCTGCGCTAGAGACATTTTCTTGTTCAGGGCAAATGTAGTTTCTCTAATTAGTAACATTTTAAAAATCGCAACAGCAAGTCTCTTATGTTTACATTTCAGACACTTTAGTAGTTCAGATGATGCTGCTGAGTACAATAATCGAAAACAAAAAGTGATGGATTTTAGTGATAAATTCAGCCTCAGAAATATTTCTTAAAAGATCTATGGTTTTTGTGATCGTAGGAAGGTATTGCCTTAGTGTTGCAGGGTACTGCTAAATAGTATTTACTTCGACATTTCACTACAGCCAGTCCCGTAGCACTCCAACTTCGGGCCCCCCCCAAAGTAAGCGCAAGAGCCCCTGCGCACAGGCCATATCACTTTAGAGGTGTAAAATTGAAAAGCTGCATTAAGAAAATACACCACAATTTGTACATAAGTAAACAGGCTAATGTCAGAATAAAGCATGCCGATACCGAAGGTGCAAGTCATAAAAAATTCGGCACCGATGCCAGAGTTCAGTAGGACATTTATGCAGACACTGCGAAACGAAAGCAATGACACTGAAAAACATGAAAAAGTTATAAAAACACAGTATCATTTAAATAGTCTGGAGCGAACCTTTTTGTTCGCAAATGCTGTTATGACATTGTCATAATCAAGAGATCGGGCGCAGTCATTTTCGATTGACAACATGGCTAATGAAGATAGTCTACTGTCTGTCATAGACGTTCTATTAAAAGTTTTGATCAGTTTCAATTTGCTGAAGCTTCTTTCAGCGCTGGCAACAGTCACGGGGCAAGTTAGTAAGATTCGAAGTGCGATGTACACATTCGGATACAATTCAAATAAATGAGTCTTTAGAAGATAGTTCAGAAAGTCTTGAGCCGTTTTGAGATTGCGTTATTTTTGTAAAATTAAAACAAACCGCTGTAGCTCAGCGCTCATTTCATCAGAATCAATGTCACCGAACTTTTTTTGGAACTCTTTACAGCAAGTAAGAAGAGCATTTTCTTGTTGCACAAGCAAAAGTTTGTCTCGTGTGTACAAAAACGAAAAGGCGGAAGAAACCTCACGAAACAAATTAAAGCGCTCCTTTATTGACATAATAGCCTGGTCTACTAATGGATAGAAAAAGTTGCTTTTAAATTTCAGTTCAGGAGTAGCTCGTTGTTCCTCTTCACCTTGGTAATCAAACAATCTTCTTTTCTTTCCACTTCTTGACGGAGGAAAAGAAGGATCAATATCCAATTTCTGTGCTATTTCAACAGCAGATGTTGCGGCACTGTCATAACCCGTTGTGCGATAGTTTTGCAAAAACTTTTCAGTTGCCTGGATTTCCGTTTCCATTGTATGAAGGGAGACTCCATACGATTGAAGAATCTTGCTTGCTTTATTGACTTGGAATAGGATATCATACCAAATAAACACCGACAAAAGAAAACTCCATTTTGATAAATGAGCTATCAACGATTTTGTTTCTGAGGCAGCTCTTCCATCTTTTCTTTCTATGGAAATGGCTTCCAAGTCTTTCAGTGCCAGCAACACCTCTTTTAAATTGTATCGAAGAGGTTTGATGCATTTAATTCTGCTTTCCCAACGAGTATCAGATTGTGACTTTATGGACAGCTCCACATGTTTCTTCAAAATTTCCCAACGCTGAGCAGAGGAAGAAAACAGCACATACAACCTTGTAAGTACTCCAAAAAATGTCAATGCTTCCGTCGATGAATTAGCACTGTCAACAACAACTAAGTTAAGGGTATGGTTTGCACAGGGCACGTAAACAGCTTTGGGATTGATGTCTAGCATTCTTGCTTGGACCCCAGAATGTTTTCCTTTCATGTTAGCACCATTATCATATGACTGACCTCGACAATCAGACAATTCGAGTTGCAGTTCGGTCGCTTTTTCTAAGAAAGCGTCCAACAAGCCTTTCCCAGTACTGTCACTTATTCTCAAGTAGCCAAAAAATGTTTCTTTAACAACAGCAGCTTCTTCATTACATAGTACATAACGGAGAATGACAGACATTTGTTCATGATGTGACATATCTGGAGTGCAGTCCAAAATTATAGAAAAATATTTTGCCAATTTCAATTGCTGTAAATTTTCTTTTTCAACTTCTGTCGCTAGCAATTCAATTAGTTCATTTTGTATGGTAGGACTCAAATAGTGATCTTTAGTGTTTTGATTATTGATTCTGTCTTGAAGCTCTTTTAGGATCGGATCTCTTCTTGCCAAACGTTCAAATATACCCAGAAAATTTCCATTGTGAGGAGATCCTAAGACTTCTTCAGATCCTCTAAAAGCAAGATTCCTTTCCGATAGAAACAAGGCAATGTCGATAAGTCTCTCTAAAACATTTCTCCAAAAACGTCTTTCATTGAAAAAAATATTCATCTCGCGTTTGTCGATAGTGGATGAATTTCTTATCCCTTCAGCTAGCAACATCCATTGACTGCAGCATTCTTGGTGGGAAATGCCGTTTTCATGGTCTTTCAGTTTTTTCGAAAAACCCTCCCATGTATTTATACCACTACAAAAGGGGCTTAGTGTTTTTCCAAATAGCTTACAACAAAAGCAAAAACCTTGATCTGATTCCCCAGAATAAACAAGCCACGACCGTGAAACACTTTCACCATTAGGTAACACACGTTTATAATGGTTGGAGGAAAAACGTCGCCTTGGAGTTGTGTTATTATATGGAAAATTCATTATTAGTTGATGTGGTCCACGCTTTACTATATCACATCGTTGAGCATCAGAAATACTTTCAGGCCATTTACATGGGTCATCAGGGATAGGGGTAAATTGAGATTCAGATATTTTTGATATTGAAGGTTGCGTATTGGCAGGTAAATCACAACTTACATTTTGTGGAAATTCACAATCACTTTGATGCTGATCGTCATAGTCTTCTTTTTCTTGTACACTATAGTTTTCTTCATCCCTCTCGGTACTAGTGCCAGGTCTACTCTGCTCAGTAATCTTGAAAAAATCTGTCATCTTGGGCAATTTCGCTACAGCATCTCGAGCAGTGGCTGCTTCTTTTCTCTTTTGAGCACCACTTTTTGAACGTTTCATTCTATACAATGTCAATAAAATACTTTATCTGCACTCTGCAGTGTATGTATATATTGTCCCGGTATTTATAGCCAAATAGAATTCCAGACCATTCTATGATTGTTGCGTAACAACGGCATTGTTACGTCAATCGAATATTCAAGATTCTACCAGAAAATCAATCGAAATATTCTAGATTCTGCGAGATAAAATGACGTAGCATTCACTTAGATGTCACAAGCCAATTTCTTCCTACAGTTTAAATCGGTTGTAAACAAGTCTGCTGAACTGAAAATAGTCACGTAGCCAAAAAGCAATTTCAGACTAACTTGGGCCCCCAAAGTTGGCCTGGGCCCCCCCCCAATTGGGGGGTTTGGGGGGCGGCTGCTACGTCTCTGACTACAGCTACAATACGTTTATATAGCTGACGGTGAAATTATGACAAGATTTTGTTTTCTGTTATGTAATACTGTGATTTGGAGTTGTGAACGCGACATGACGCAGCGGAGAATGATGTCTGACCAAGTTGCTGATATAATCACTACTTGGGACACTGATGACGAGTTGTCGAGTGATGAAGAGAATGCAGTTCCGGAGTTATTACCTTCCAATTCACCTGCTGCAAGTTTAGCAACCATTGGCAGAGAGAGTATTGATGAAGATGAATCAGATGATGAAAGCACCACAAGCAAGCAAGGTGCAACTGCTGGTAATATAGCTGGCAGAAACGGAACAATTTGGACATCTTGCCAACCTGTACTAACAGGTAGAACTCCTGTGCACAACATCTTCACTGCAACTCCAGGAGTACCCCGCTGTGTTTCATCCAGTATCAGTACATCATACAGCGTTTAGAAGATGTTTATTCCTGAATCAATACTGAGGTCAATAGCTAAGTTCACAACAGAAGAAGCCGTACGCCGTGGTGACATAGACTTTTCTCTGAGCTTAGATGAACTTGAAAGTTTCATTGCACTGCAATATGCCAGGGGGCTGTATTTTTGTGGAATAAGAGGTACTGTATTCCCATTTTCCACGAAACAATGCCACGGAACAAATTTACAAAAATATTAAAGTATCCGCGATTTGACGACAAGCCAAACAGAATAAGAAGTGATGCTGGAGCTGACGGGTTTGCACCAATACGGGATGTTTTCAATACTTTCACTTTCATGTGTCAATCTAAGTACACATGCGATTTCTCCCTCACGGTTGACGAGCAGCTCTTGCCTCTAAAATCACGTTGTTTCTTTATCACCTTTATGCCCAACAAGCCGACAAGTAGGGTATAAAATTTTGGATTTTGGTTGATTTCAAATCCAAGTATGTCGCAAATATTACTCCGTACTTTGGTGCACAAAAAAAAGGAACACCGTGGTAATGTACCACTTGGAGAATCAGTTGTGGTGAAAATTACAGAACATATCTAGGACAAAGGGTACAACATCTGCTGCGATAAGAATTTTACATCATTACCATCGGCTGAAAAACTGCAACACACAAAATTTTCTTTGGTTGGTACTATAAGGAAGAACCGAGGTGATGATCTGTGACAGTAAATAACTGAACCACAGAAAAGATGTGTAAATTCCAGCAACTTTTTCTGACACAAAAAAGTGGCGCAATGTTTGCAAAGTACCAACCAAAAACAAGAAAACAGTCTGTCTTTTATCCATCATGCATTCTACGCCAGATGTTGACATCACCATGGCTGTCAAAAAGCAATGTGCAATCGGTTTCTACAACGAGAACAAAGTCGGCGTCGACTGTTTTGATCAAATGGCTCGTTTGTACAGTACGCGATCAGCTTCTAGGAGGTGACCATTAACTGTATGGGGTAACATCATCGATTTAGCGGCAATCAACGCATGTGCCATTTTTATAAAGGCGACTGGTATTCATATGTCACGACGAGACTTTATACTCGAGCTCCTTGAAAGTTTGCGCTACCGACAACAAAACACAGCTACTGCCCTGAAAACTGTGTCAAAAAAACGCGAGAAATGCTATACAAGTGGCTTTAACAATGCAACGACATTTACATGCTCCCAATGTGAAAGTCCTACCTGCGGAAAGTGTTCGCAAGATGATTCAAAAGTTGTGTTTGTGAAATGTAGCTGATGTTACAAATGATACTGTGATACACTCTATTTTTGAATGGCCGCAAGGGTGTTCAATTGGGTTTCTTCGAAATCTACAGACTAGTCTAAAATTGCGAAGCCGCGTGCCATGAAGTACTAATTTTTTATTCGTTTTTTGTTCGAAATCGGTTTTCTACAATACAAATCGCAAGCAAATGTGTTCTTTGGAAACTGCCTTCATGTAGAATGCATAATAATAGTTAAAGCACTGGGAGTTACATAGAAAAATGCCGCATTACCAATGGTGTCCTATAGGGCATCGTGGTAATTCTAGGCAGAGTTAGAAATGGGCCCAATTGTAAGGCCCGAACCCGACATTTATTTTGTAGCCCGACTTAGGCCCGAAATTTAAGTTCCCTAAACGATTTGAAAATGCGTGCAACTTAGGAGTAGGCTGTATAGGTGAAGCAACAAAATAAACATCACTCAGCGGTTGCCAATCTCAAATAAATCATTACTTTAATAAGCCTACTGTGAAAAAATTTTGCATATGGGCCGGAAATCGGCCCGAAAATTTTTTAGAACCTTAGCCCGAACCCGGCCCGACCCGACACGAAAAGCCTGGCCCGTTTCCAACTCTGGTTCTAGGTATAAAAAATCCTGAAAAAAGGCAAACAAAAGATTGCCAGGAGCTCCATAAACTTGAAAACTTGAAGTGGATTTGCGCAACTCCAGCAAATATTTATTCTTATCATTTGCATTTCAAAAAAACGATTGTTTTCTGTTGGAACGAAATTTGGCAATCAGAGAAAACATAAACTTTTTTAGTAATGCAAGAGGCTAGCGATGCACATAGCAAACTGCAGACAGTGACGCTGTTTTGACCTATTAGGTCTTTTCAGTGCAGTTGGTGACCGACAAGGAGCTAGAAGTTTTTAATAAAGCATAGCTTAGACCGCCACACTTGTGGGATCTACACTAGATCCATTTGGTGGAATGTCTGTCAGTACCTTGCGAAGCCGTATCACTCGTGAATGAGTGGCGGTTGTCGCAGGTGCACTAAGTCTAGCAACTGCTAGAACAATAGTGCTGTCACAGCCTAGTGCTTACAAGCTGTTATAGTAATGCAAAAGGATAGCGATGCACTTAGCTATGCTATATTAAAAGAATTTGGCTTCCTTTCGGTCACCAACTGCATTGAAAAGACCTAAAAGGTCGAAACAGTGTCACTGCCTACAGTTTGCTAAGTGCATCGCAAGTCTCTTGCATTACTATAAGAGCTTGTAAGCCGCTAACTTTTAAGCTGTTTTTCGAACGGAAGGAAAGTAAAGTTGATTAATATCAACAATGGGAAAGATCAACAATATGAAATTGTATTTCGTGCCCTCTTGAAACCTTAATCTTGCTAAATTCAAAAGTTAATCAAGAATGCCATACAATAACTATAACAAATACGGCAGTAACTTACATTCTTAAATTAGAATAACAGATCTCACTGTTTGTCTTATCAAGCAATTTCGCACAGCTGCATATCTCGCATTGCGCAACAATAACAAACAAAACATGATTGCTTGATGACAACTTAACACGTGTTCTGCTCGATTACGTAACAATTTAATAATAATAATCATAGGTTTAGAATGGTCAAGTTCTTTATTTTTACACAGATGTGAAGCTTATATTTATTGTAGGTTTAAATTGTTTCACGACCCACTATTTGCAGACCCTTGGTCTAAAGCATAGATTAATAGGTATGTGAAACAAGACATTAAAAAATGAAGCTTGAAGCAGTAAGAAATCAATAAAGGTAAATGGGCTGATCTGCGGTTGCTATTGATAATGGGAAAATTTGATAAAAGAAAAAGAATACTTTTTGAACAATCTGTACGCAATCATTCCTTTACTACAGTTAAACTTTGTCCTTTTAGATACCGTAAATACTTTACGGCTTAAAATCTTTTTGTAGGCATATTTGAAAAACTCATTTAAACTTCTAAATTTTAGTTAAAAAATCACTTCCACAAAAGTTTTATGTCAAAAAAAGTTTAGAAACATTCTTGCGTATGGTAAATGACAAAGCATGGATCACATAATGCTACTTTACACTCTGCAATTTGACCAAAGGCAATTTGATTGAAATTAGGTTTTTCTTAGGCGAGTCTAAACTTAGTACTGTGTGCCAATTTTAAAAAAATGCCTCTAAGAAAAGTGCCATCCAAATACCATTTGCTCCTGAGTTGAAAGTAAACTCCTTACCAATTAGATACTAGTCGGTGCATTAGCAAAAACAACAATCATTTGATCATTACTACCGGTACCGTAAGCTTGCCGGCAAGCTTTCTTGTTGTGTCCTTGGTCAAGGCACTGTTCATTTTTGTAACTAAAGAAACAGAAAATTGTTTATTTTAAGCGATAACATTTACAAACTATAATAAGGGAGAGTTTAAAGCCATTACTTTTTTCAGTCAAATTGAACGGTTTCACTAAAACAGGGACTTTTTTAGATAATGCCGGAAAGAAGAAGGAGCGCCCTAAGGGTTAAACTTGATAAAAGCTTCTCAACTTATCAAAAAACTACAATGTTACTTTGATCTTTTTCTAAAATTGAAATTTGTCGCAAACCATTTGAGTCTAAATTATCTTTTGAAACTGCTGTAGCTTTTTATAAGTTGTTAAATTTCAAATTTTTTCACAAGTATCATACCCAGTTAACAGACGCTGTGTGATGTGAATTTGTCTAAGCGATAGGTTACTAAAGATCTGAACTCGCTTTAGTGACGCAAAGAAGAAAAACACTTGTTCTTGCTGTGGATTTGTCGAATCGCTACATGACGTAGTGCAATTTTATGTTGTCCCCAAAATAAAACGATACAACGTTCAGAAACCCACCTGTCCTCACATTAGATTGCAAAAGTTTATATGAGGCTATCTGTCGAGTAGAAACTTGCTTACATATTTTGTTCAATCCTTAAACTACATCGTAATGTCAATGAAATAAGCATTAACCCATTACTGCATGATGGTAGGTTTTCCTACCAGGGACCTTTTTGATGTGTCAGTCGTATAGTAAAACAATTTATTTGTTATTTTTTACGCGAATGATTTGTTTATATTATCTTAAATAAGTTTGGATGACATTGTAAGCTCTATGCATAAAATCGAATGTGCCAGACAACATGGCCGCTTGCATTTTATCTCATTGCATTTTACAGTGTTTTTTTGTGAGTGTTGAGAGTGCTATACAAACTTTGCTTTAAATGCTATTAATGTTAACATTATCCCTGATTTCAAAGTTTTTTAATTAATGTATATATTATATGAATCATTAAAATGGTTTATATGTTAAGGATCACCCAAATTTTAGAGTAAATAACCTTCAAAATGTGCCGGTAGGAATTCCTACCACTATGTAGTATCAATATCACAATTTATAATTATTGCATTTTTTATTGCAGATGCGCCCCTTGAAGTTAAATGATATTGTTGATATTTTGAATGAACTTGATAGTGACTTAGATTTGTCTGATGATGAAGATTCATACATAAACATTGCTATAGCTGGACCAAATGAAGAAAAGGCAAAAGAAAGTGATGCAGATTCAGATAAAAGTGACGACGAAACTGCAGCTAATACTTTGCATCACCCTCGAAGGTTGCTTGAATCAGACGTTCAAATAACTACAAGGCAAAAAGTCATAAACGTGAAGAAAAACGTGGACGCAAGCAAAAATAATATTCCAGTGAGAGCAGTAGTACTGAAGGAGAGGACACTGGGGCTGCTCCCCCAAGGAAACGCTCAAAATTACAAACTAAAAAGAAATCAAAGAAACCAGTGAAGCAAAAGAGAAAATGGGCAACAGGCGAGCATATGCCTGAACAGGAAATGTTGCCATTGGCAATTGCAAAAGATGATGTGGCATGGGAGAATCTGCAAAAAACACTTCATATTCCCATGAATGCATTCGAGGCTGTCATGACTGCAGACATTTTTCAATTGATTGCAGATCAGACAAACTTATATGCGCAAAAGAAAGGACATTCATTTGCAAAAGTCACAGTAAACGAAATAAAGACATTTGTCTTTATTGTCATGCCCTCTGGCTACCTTCCTGTGCCTCAAAGACGTCTCCTTTGGAGTGACGGACTGAACTGCCACAACACGTCAGTGACTGGTAGTATGAGAGTAAACAGATTTGAAGAAATCATGAGAAACTTGCATGTTGCTAACAATGCACATATTGATGATGACCGCTTGTGTGAGGTGAGGCCAATTATCAATGCCATTAAGGCAGCTGGAAAAATTATTACCTTCAGCAGCAATCGTAGTGTTGATAAAAGTATGCTACCATACTATGGCCGCCACAGTACAAAACAATTTATAAGAGGGAAACCTGTGCGATTTGGATTCAAAATGTGGTGTTTGTGTGGCCAGGACGGCTTTCTTTATCACACTCAACTCTATGCTGGCAGTGATACCTACTTGCCTGAACCTGGACTTGGCCATGGACCGGATGTTGTCCTAGGTCTGTTAGAACAGGCAAATGTTCAGGCTGGACATACTGTTGGCTTCGATAACCTGTTCACGTTTTTGGATCTTGGGGATGAACTAAATAATCGAAGAATCGGATTTGTGGCAACCATTCGAGAAAACAAGTGTGGCGGAATTCCACTCACATCAAAAACAGAAATGGAGAAAAAAGCTGCAAGGGAGGATTCTTGCAGTGTATGTGATGGTTGCCTATTGGTTGACAGATGGAAAGACAATAAAGTGGTCACAGTCGTTTCCAACTGTATTCCCGAGAATGAGCATGGAAGCACAAAACGGTGCAACAGAAAAGAGCACAAGGCTGTACCGTTCCCATTCCAAAGTTCATTGAAACTTACAATGTGATAATGGATCAGAATATGACTTGCTACCGATCTACGATCAGAAGCAAGAAATGGTGGTGGCCTTTCTTTTCCTGGATGATCAGAGCGTTTACCACCAATGCATGGGTGTTGTGGCGGAAAGCTAGCCACAACGATTCCCAGCTGATGTTTATGAGGGCAATTGTCCAACACGGACTAGCCAAGCATGGTCAACCAAGATTGAGGGTCGGCAGGCCATCACGTAACTTGGCTTCAGTGGAGAAAACCCTTCGATATGATGGTGTGAATCATTGGCCAACAAAGATTAGAGCTAGTCAGTGATGTGCAGCTTGTGGAGGCCGCACATGCTATGAGTGCTCCAAATGTGACAAGGCATTGCATTCTGATTGCTTTATGGGCTACCATGTTGGTTGAGATACCTTTTAATCATGTCATACTTAATATCCAGGAAAGTTTGTTTTTGTTTTTTCTGTTTTCTTTTTGTTTTTTTCTTACTATGCAGCTTGCTACTACATCAATAAACACATATACTTGAAAATGTAAATTTTATTGTCACCAACGCATGGTGGTAGGAGTTTCTACCACCAAATATCTCCTATTTTTATTGACCAAATCAAATTTAAATGGCAGGATCATATTATACACATAGAAATGCCTTAAATGTATAAAATTTATAAAATTTTGTTTAAAAAAAAAATCATGCAGTAATGGGCTAAGTTGAAGGGTTTATTTCAAGATGAGGGGGGCAAAACATGTTGACAAGCTATGATGTAGATTGCATGACACTGATCGAATTTTTAAAGTATGACGTAACTTCATTAAACAATCAAGCAGATAAATAAATATTTTAACAGCAAGGATAATAAGACGAGGCAACGGGCAACTGCAAGTTTAATCGAAAAGTCAACAGCAAGCAAAACTTGCCAGGGTTAGAGGAGAAGCCGCAAAGTTTAAAAAAAAATCCAAAAATCCAATCGAAGAAATAAATAAATAAACATTTCAACCGTAGGGTATGAGGGAATAACCGCAAGGGTGTACGCAAAAACCCGTAGTAACTAAAAAAAGAAACTGCAAATGACATAAGGACAACTGCAACGGTTACAAGGAAACTGCAACATCATCTGCAATAAACATTCAAACAAACAAACAAATTACATTTCAATCGCAAAAGTTAAGCAAGAACTGCAAGCATAAAAGTTCAAGAATAATCACAAAGGGAAGTCATAATGGCAATCGCACAAGAAAGCGCAAGATCAAACTTTTACTTTACTCCTTGAGGCGCGCCTCATATAAGAGGTTCAGAATGATACACCATACTACTCATTGCTTGATGAACGAAACAAACAGCAAATAGAAGAATGTTCCTCTATTTGCTGAAAAATAGGAAAGTCATGCAGAACTTTACCTCATAACGTGATTCCCACCCTCACAATTTCGTTGTCTGAACAACAATTTAACACTAAAAGTCCGGACCGGTCATTTTTGACCGGTTTTGAATTTTGATGTTTCGTATTTCTGGCATTATTGCTATTTAATTTTTCATACTCCTTGACTTTTACTAAGTTTGGATGATGTTTTGGTAAGTCAATCAATTTTTTTTATGGCTTTTGTAAATGGAGCAGTTTGCACATCTACCTATAAGCCCGAACCGGTCAAAAATGACCGGTTCTTAAAACGGTTATAATTTGTCTTTGAGCTGATTAATTAAAGCATAATAGAAGGGTGAGAAAAGTTTGTTTTTCTACAAGCAATGCCTCACGTGACAATAAGATTACGATTGACCACTGCTGCAATGGATAACTGATAAGCAGTAACTAAAATAATTACTATTCCTCCTGGCTTTATCAAAGTAAAGTTGAATTTTATTTGCTGTCTCAAACAATGGCTGGTCATTGAAAGTTCTAATGTCTTCTTAGTAGCGTAGAGTTCATCAGTGCTGTGTGCAGATAAAATAGATAGTTTATTACAACGTATTGACAACCTCCTAAAATCTCTCAAGTTTGTCTTACAGATTTGAAGAAATGCATATTGTGTAAATAATGTCTTAGGCATAGGAATTGTGTTACGAGTTTTTTCATCGTTTTTGACAAACTGGTATTTCTAATCATGAATCGTGGCAACAGTTATACTGTCCAGCAAGTACTTCAGCGGTTACAAACCGATCAGCTTGATGACTTCTGTGATGAGAAAGAAGAAACTAAATTGCAAGATAAAGAATTTGTTCCTAATTGTTGTGCTGGTGTAGAAAGTTGTGACAGTGATACCGACAGTGGTGAAGACGAACAAAGCTCTGCTGCTCTTTCTATAGATTTTCTTTCTGAAAGTGATCAATCAGTATCTCAAAATACTGCCGGACAGGTGAACGCACGAAACGAAACTGTGTGGAAAAACATAACAGGTGCTCCAGGCCTGGGAAGAGCATCTTCGTCCAATGTGTTTTCGGAGCGTCCTGGCCCAACGTCTTATTGTCACAAATCTTTAGTAACGGTAGCCCTTACAGTGCTTTTCATTTATTTATAGATGAACATATGCTCAGGTGTATTCAGAAACACTCTATGAACCACGGAAAGAAAAATAATGATTTTAATTTACATCTTGATGAGCTGGAAAGTTTTATAGGTCTTCAAATCGCTCGAGGGGTGTTGGTCGGGAAGAATACGTCAGTAAAGCAACTTTGGAGCAAGGAATGGGGACAACTAATCTTTCGAAATACAATGAGCCGTGATAGGTACCAGGAAATCATGAAACATTTGAGGTTCGATGACTTGTTTAGTCGGAGGCAAAGTAGAGAAACTGACAAATTTTACTTAATTTCTTAGGTGTGGAATTGCTTCATAGAAAACTGTAAGAAATGCTATGTACCAAACTGCGATTTGACTATTGATGAACAACTTTTCCCATGCAAAACCAGGTGTCCTTTTATACAACATATGGCTAACAAGCCAGAAAAAATTAGTATTAAGTTCTGGCTTTTGACTGATGCTCAATCAAAATGCTTGTGCAATGGCAAACCATATTTAGGAAGAGATCCTAGCCGAAGCAGATGTAGTGACCTTCCGGGTGATGTGTGCTTGACCCTTTTACAACCTTATTATAAAAAGGGCTACAATGTCACCACCGACAACTACTTTACCAGCCTAAAGCTAGCGGAAGAACTTAAGCAGAAAAAAACAACAATCCTTGGCACTACACGGAAACAACGACGAGAAGTGCCAAGCACTGAGCTGATAATGAAAGACAAGGAATTATATGCTTCTGAAATATTTTCTTCGCCATCCGGTTGCAGCTTGACAATATACAAAGCAAAGAAAAAGAAAGTTGTTTGCATCCTGAGTTCAATGCACAAAAACGTAAATATTGATCAATGCCACAAGAAAAAACTGCCAAAGACAATACAGTATTACAACAAGTCCAAGGTGAACATGGATGTACTGGACCAGATGGCTCGATACCATACCGGCAAGAGTTCCACTAGAAGATGGCCTGTGGCTGTAATTTATCTGCATAAACGCTTAGATTATTTACTGCCTTACAACGAAATTGAAATTATCAAGAAGACAGTTTATGCTTGAGCTTATAAAAGAACTTTGCAAACCAAAAGATGGAGTGGGCTCAATACCTCCTTCTCCAGCAGTGGATCACATAGTCAGCATTGCATTGCCGGGAACCTGTGGTTTAGCACACCAAGCTCGGAAAAGAAAAGAGTGCCAGTTTGTAGCATGTAGAAACAAATCTAGCTCTTTTTGCCAAAACTGTGGAAAAGTATGCTGTGGCAAACACACATCCGAAAAAGTAACAATTGTAAAATGCAAAAATTGTGATGATTGAGTGTCAATAAATTTGTATACCTTGTATTTCTACTTAATTAATTATAATCAGAAAAATGTC
Source organism: Trididemnum clinides (assembly GCA_963675345.1). Taxonomy (NCBI): domain Eukaryota; kingdom Metazoa; phylum Chordata; class Ascidiacea; order Aplousobranchia; family Didemnidae; genus Trididemnum; species Trididemnum clinides. The sequence goes on along the minus strand of OY776289.1, from coordinate 31,152,352 downwards.
AAAAACTTAATCAAAAAAATGTCAAAAACTTAATCAAAAAAATGTCAAATACGCAAGAATGGTTTCTTTGTGCTTTTTATACAGTATATGTCGAAATTAGTAAAAGAGAGAACCTATTAAAACCGATTTACAGATAACCGGTCAAAAATGACCGCATCCGTCCTTATAGATAAGGAAATAATTCAGGGCTTCTAGTCTTAAAGACGCTGGAAAAATTCAAAATCTGTTTTGTTGATGAAAAATTGGTTGCTAACAAAACACTATAAAATTATCGGCGGCTTTGATTAGAATGACAATAACACGTTTATCAGTTTTTTGTTTGCATATGTGTTTATCTCGGTTTTTCTTTTGAATGAAGGCACAGCAATATTCCAATCACACGTCTAGTGCATGAAATTCACTTGATTGCCTAAGCATAATCATGGATAGCACATAAGGCCATGCTATTACGTAAATCTTTTAACTATAATCAAGGAATGCAAGCATTTTTGGGTGCAACAGCAACAAAACATCAAAAATACCAAGTTTAGAATTAGGGTCGTTAAACAAAATTGAGAAGCACATAGACCGAATAATGTACGCTTACCCTCTATTCATACGGCCCAGCGATAAAATTTGCTTTTGGCTACAGTGATGTTTGATTTTACTGGCCGAACAAATCGATTGCCATAGGTAAGCCTATGTGATGATTGTCTGTGATATCATATCTGCCTACAATCGGTAACAGAAGTTTCCTTCATGACATTTTTTTTGGAACCAGTAAGCCTCTTATGTCAGAGTTACAATTTGACCACAAAAATAGATTTATCACTGATTTTCGATATTTTGTGTTTTTTGTTGCTACGTAAGTGGCAGCTAGGTTATAAATCATTTTACAAAAATACCAAAGAGTTCGTAGATTGCAACATCTCAGCGACTTTACATCATTACACTGAGACATACAAGTACCCGTAGGTCATTTGCATATTTTGGCCCCAAAGTATACAGGAAGCTTTTGTTGCAAATAAATACTTGCAAAGGTGTTGTGCCTATTATTGCACAATTTCTATTAAGCCTGTCAAGCAGTATATTGCACAGGCCTGACATATAAAGCTTTGGAAGTTATCTTAAACTTATTGTTTAGGAGATTTTGAAACAGAGACATCTTTCGAAATAATCCCGGTACTTTACACGTCGAAACTTTGTTTTATTTATCTTGAAAAATACACACCTAGACAGTGATAAACTTTAACTCTAATTATCAATGCCGGACCTAGGTCGCGGTACCGCCTACAATACAACTCGGTAAATAAAGAAAATCAAACCAATAATATGCTGGTTCCTTAATGGAAAACATAGTTTAGATATAGGTCTAACCAAGTAAAATTTTGTTTAGGCTAGGTTGTAGTTATAACAAACTCAGAACAAGCCACTAACTACAACTGAGTTTATGTATCGAAAATCAAGATTTTTAATGATGTTATTGGTTATTGTGTTCAACAATCCATATTTGATTGTTCAACATTTCTATTCATATGGACCACAAAAATTTAAAGTAATTTTGTGGATTGATAAACTGAATACAAACAATGAATTACTGCAAAAAATGACTGCTGTGCTCAAGGTTTTGGCCACAACCTAAGCCCGCAAGTTGCCACAAAGTGCACCATGTTTTCTTAGTTTTTCCGCAGTAACCCAAAATGCGAGAAAGACGAGAGTGTCTTGTCCAAATTTACATCAAGATAGTTTAGGGCACAGCGAACTACGAAGAGTGTCAATTGATCTTGAGTTTTTGTTCGTGTTTCCTGCCTCAGTTATTTAAGTGAAAAACCACCGGTTCTCATTTTTGTTGTGCAGAGCTTCTACCTCTACTTCTGGAGATACACTGATAATAGAGTCTTGACTTAGAGCGTTTTTTGTACGGCCAATTTCCAGCAGTTTTCATCGGTTCCAAATCATCAGTAAAAGTATGTTTGCTCGAGTTAGATCAGATAAATCGTGGTTTTGAGCAGAATTGAAAAAGATATTTAAAAATTTGTGTATTCAGCTTAATAGAAAAATCTTAGGTATTTGATTAGCAGCGCTTTCGTTAATTCCATTGTGATAGGTCACATTTTTTATTAATACAAGGTTTTGTTTGGCTGGCCTCAATTTTTTTTAAGCTTTGCACTGTCAGTGATGAAATTTGACGTATGAATTGGAAGGGCTATGAGTAGTGCAAAGATGGTTTTCAATATTTGGTAATAGTTTTCTGCTCGTTGTATCTTCTTTATCTTTACTTTCTTTTTACGAGTTGATTTTTATGAACCATTGCAATGATTTAGTAACTCGTCGTCCTTCCATTGTTACTTCTAATGATGAACTAACTCTTAAAAAATATGACGATAAATTAACTCGTCATCCTTCCATTCTTATCTTTTTATGATGAGCTAGTTCCTACAAAATTCTTATTATTTATTGCTCTTGTCGTCCAATTCCGTCCTTACTTTATTGTGATGAACTAGTTCCTGTAAAAGTCTTATTATTTATTGACTAGTCGTCCTTTCCATCCTTGCTTTCTTATGATGAGCTAGTTTCTGTAAAATTCTTATTATTTATTGACTCGTCATTCACCAGATCCATCCTTCCCTTCTCATGACGAATTCTTATGATAAATTCCATCCTTACCTTCTTATGATCAGCTAGTTCCTATAACATTCTTATTATTTATTGCACTTGTCGTCCAATTCCACCCTTACTTTATTGTCATGAACTAGTTCCTGTAAAATTCTTATTATTTATTGACTAGTCGTCCTTCCATTCTTGCTTTCTTATGACGAACTAGTTCCTGTGACATTCTTATTGTACGTTGACTCGTCCACCAATTCCATCTTATTTTCTTATAATGTACCAGTTCCTACAACATTCCTATCATTTATTTCACTCGTCATCCTATTCTGTGCTTTCATCCCTACTTTATTGTGACGAACTAGTTCCTGTAGATTCCATAAAATTTCCATTCTTATCTTCCATAAAAGTCATTAACTCGTCGTCCTTCCATTCTTACTTTCTTATGATGAACTAGTTCCTGTGACATTCTTATTGTACATTGGCTTGTCCTCCAATTCCATCCTTACTTTCTAATAATGAAGTAGTTCCCATAAAGTTCTTATTATTTATTGACTCGTCGTCCTTCCATCCTTACTTTCTTATGATGAACTAATTCCTATAAAATTCTTATTACATGTATTTATTGACTTGTCGTCCAATTCTATTCTTCCTTTCTGATGATAAACTAATTCCTACGACATTCCTATCATTTACTGACTCGTCCTCCAATTTTGTCCTTACTTTTTTATGATAAACTAGTTCTCATAACATTCTGATTATTTATTGATTTGTCGTCCAATTCCGTCCCTACTTTCTTATGATGAATTCGTTCCTATAAAATTCTCATTATGAATTAATTCGTCGTCATTCCATCCTTGCTTCTTTGCGACGAATTAATTGGTTGCAAAAACGAGAAGAACACTTGTTTGTCGGCTTCCATTAAAATAGCAATCTATCATACAGATGAAAAGCTGAGTTCTAAAAGTATCTAAGTCATATCTTGACCCAGATGCAGCTGTCTTTTACCTAAATGTAGGGCGGTAAACGTGTTTGTATTAAGCATCTGACCAAATATTAGCCAGAGAAATGGCATCAAAGTTCTGTTTTACAGACATATTTATCTTTTGATGATCAAAAGTTCTATGTTAAAAGTACTTAAATCAACCAATTTTGTGTCAACTGCATTTAGGTTAAAATATGGCTTGCATACTCAGAATTCAGGTTTTCAGATTGAGGCAGATAAACCAACCACAATTAAAATTGTTAAATGGTGACAACGCTCTTGCAGTTAGAGTGGTGACTAAAATCAAATCATGCAACAAATAACACGCCATTTTGTTTTTCAGAAAACTGTTATTCTCAAAGCTCTTCTACAAGATGAATTTCCCTGATCATTGCCTAAGAAGATGGTTTGTGTTAACAAGTTCATTGTTCCGTGAAGCACTCCAGCATGTCGCTCTCAAGGTGCGTGAGATTAAGAGTGATATTGTGCATTGTATTGGCAGCCAACGCCGCCAAAGCACCGCGTGGAGGAATCTTGCTGCTGCACGCGACTAACCAAGAGTAGCCAAACCGCTTCACAAGAGATGTTTAGTGGTAGACATATACCCAATGACGTGGTTAGCGGTAAACATTCAGCCCATGAAGACATACTTGTAGACATACGCCACACGAGGTTTTTATTGCAGACATATATCACATTAGACCTGCCTAAACATTGCAACATTGAAAAACAAAATTAATGTTGTCTCCAAGTAATTATAATTCCACTAATTTATTTACTTTTAAATAGGGCAATTTTTTTGACCTAAAAATATCTTTTTGGCTTTATTTTGACCTAACCGCTTTCGCCTATTATTTATGTCTTGTTGCATTTTTTTGATTAAAAATGTTTTATAATCCGCAATTTACATAAGTTTTTAAAGAAGAAGGTAGTCTACTTTAAACATTTTCTTAATCACTCAGTCTTGAAGTTAATGCAACAAAGCGACGCATGACATCAAAACCTTGGATAACCAGCCATTGTGTGTACCGGTATCAATTAGTGTGTAATACAAAAAATGCGTTGTTATCGCAACTGTACTGTACATTAACAGTCTGTCTATGATGTTATTAACGAAAGCCACACAGTATAATTACCAGGCCTTTTTATTGTAATACAACATCATATATTTTTTTACTTTCTTAGCATCAAAGTTTCTGTCTTTTCTCAGTAATTTACTGAGCATAGTAAACGACCTCTCAACAGCAGCAGAGGTTGGCTGGGCTTTTTGCAATAGCGCGTAGCTTGTTGGGTCAATTGTCAAGTTGGTACAGTTTATTATTGTTTCTAAATCAGAGTTGGATAGTCGTTTTTTAATATAATTTTTAATTGCGCATGGATCATCATCGAATTGCATATTCTTCAGCAGTCCGTATGCTTGGGTTATCGTGCAGGCACTTCCTTCTAACAACTCTACGTTGGCTGCTAGAGTCCGGTATTGATTTATTTTAACCAAGTCCGGCATTAAATCTTCTACATTGATAGCGTCTTTTGCTCTGCTGACTAAGAGGCCTGCATTTGTCCAATTGTTAAATTGCCCATCTTGTAATTACAGGGTCAGGAGGAGATGGCAGACCTGCATCATGAAAATCTTTCTTGCGATCTTGGTTTTTGATTGCTGCTGCCTTGATCGTTGCTATTATTTCATCAATATTTTTAAAATGAGCACGCACACGCATAGCGCAATTATGTAGTAAATGCGCAACGCAGGTGACATGCATCAAAGAAGGATATAATTCCCTTAATGTCTTTCCAGCCAAAGACATGTACCGAGCAGCATCAGTCAAGAACAATGAAAAATTCTCGCGTTTTATTTCAAGTTGATGGCAATCAACGAAGAATGTCTGATTTGGGGCATCTAAGCTGCCCACAAGCACACTCATATACTTTTGTTCAGTAATCTCTGCTTTATTAACAATTAAAATATTTTTTTTGTCACGAAGTAATTCTTGAATTTGTTCTTCTTGTTGGGGTGATAATTTAGCAACACATGCCCGGGGTGCAGTCTCCGAAGGCAATACTTTTCCCATTGTAGCAAACAGAGACTTTAAAGAAGGATGGTTGAGTTTATGAAGTGGGATATCTGCAGCTAAGAATGAAGATACACCTGTTCCTTGAAGTATATTTGATCGAGTTGTAAAAAGGTTTGCTTACTTTGGGATTTGCTCTTTGTCTCCAATTTTCTTTGGTGTTGCTTACTTTTTCGGTGGCTTTCCACAAAAAACTTTTTGTAGCATTTAACTAACACGTTGCAAAGTTTGCATCGCAAGTCGCAAGCAGGAGTTGCCGAAAACTCATCCGGATATTCCTGGCAAATTTGCCTAACTTTCGCTGTAGAAGATTTGGCTTGTTTAGGCATTCTTTGCTTTGCAAGCTACAACTTAAAAAGACCACGTGTAAAGAGCGTAAAGATTTTATAGGAATAGATTAATTGTCTAACAATTATGTGTTTATGCATCAACACAGAGTTGTAAGTCGGGCCGGGCTTTTCGAGTCGGGTTCGGGTTCGGGCCGAAGTTTGAAAAATAAATCGGGCTTAGTTCGGGCCTGAACTTGGTCTCACACTTTAAAGGAAAAAAATTGTTAAAACTACCTAGAACGACTATGTGGCTTTTTGATGCATAGCAGTTTTGTACAGCAATTCGTAGCATTGCGATGAATAGACGTTGACATTGTTGTGTAATGACGTAATAAGACAAAAGAAAATATAGAATCAACAAACATCTTTGTTGTGTATGTGCGCTGCAACTGGCAGTTGTAGCTTGACTTTACTTTAAAGCAGTTGTAATTTGCAGGCTAGTCAGTTAGTTATAGATTTTCCATTGCATAATGCATATACGTGTTTAAAATGTCTAAGCATTTAATCAGTGAAGTGCAAAATCATCCTGAAAGATTTAATTTCTTGCCAGCCCCAGGCCGTTCTGATTTCTGGAAAACGATTAGAATTGTCACTCGTCGTGTTCAATCCGAAGATGCTGGTGCCTCTGACGTCCAGGCTACTGAAAGTCCTTTACCTGGGATTGTATCTTGCAGTATTTGCAAATGCATCTTAAAGTATGATAGCAAATCGACAGGATCTTCACACGTAAAGCGTCACACTGAACATTGCAAGCCTTCTAAGGGAAAGCAAGAGCTCCTAACTTCCCTGTTGAACAAAAAGACGCTGAAGCTGAATGAGTCAGAAAAGGTGAACATCAAAAACGCCGAGTTACCGTTTTGTTTGCGTGGTTACCATAGCTTTAATTCTTTAGAAAATGATGGACTCGTCACTCTGTTGCAAACGTTTGCTAACACTGCTGCTAAACATGAACGTTTTGATGTTAAACATGCTTTGTATGGCAGAAACACTATCTCCTCATTTTGCAAAGAAAAGGTTGTAGAAGTGAAAGATTCTTTGCGCTTAAAACTCCGAGAGCCGCAAGAAGCAGAATCGATCTCTGTTACCCTGGATTTGTGGACTTCCAACTTTAATAACAAGTCTTATCTTGATGTCCACGCGTTTTGGGCAGACGATCTCTTTCAACTAAAGCATCAGTGTTTGGCGGTTAGTCATTTCGGAACTGAGCGTCATACCGAGGAAAACATATCGAAAGCGGTACAGGCGGTATTGGACGACTATAACATCGATGTATCCAGAATAACTGCAACCACTGATCATGGTGCTAATGTTGTTGCTGCGTTTGGTGTCGGGCTTTTGGATTCATATGCACGACTGGACTGCATGGCACATAGGCTGCACACGTGTTTTTCAAGTATGTGGGCTCGAGGGTGCAGTTCGGAGCCAGAGTTGCAGCAATACGACAACCATGCAGCAGCCCTAGCCAAGTACTATAATCAGGCCGCTGGATTGCAAGAGCAACTTCCTGCATCTCTAAAAAAAAGCTCAACAACAAGAAGATGGGAAGGCCTGATTGACAGGGCACATTCCATAAACGAAAGTTACGACACCTTAGTACGTATTCTTTCTGAACCGCACCGAGATCGAGCTCTTCTGACTGCATCAGTAAATCGTACTTTAAATGCAGACATTCTTCAGTTTATGCAGCCTTTCAGAAAATTATTTGAGGTTTTGCAGTTCAACTCGAAACCGACAATTAATTTTGCTGTTTTGACATACTCGTATTATAAGGCAGATGCACTAGCCAAGCCCTGCGTCGGCGACAATCCCATCGTCGCCACGCTGAAAAAAGAATTTACGCTGCTCTGCATCTTTAAAAGCTCATCACTGGTTGGCCACGTTCTTGGACCCTCATTTCAAAAGGTTCGAATTTCTGCCAATCATTACTGGGGATGAAATTTCGTTCCAGCAAACATTGCTTTCTGATGTAGATAAGTGGGCATTGCAAAATATGGCAGAAGTCGCTGCAAAAGTTCCACAAACTGAAGAGTCTAATCCCCCCGAAAAGAGAGCAAAGTTGGTAAGGTCACAAGATCCGTTTAGTGATTTCCGCGATGGGGCCTCCAGCAGTGTTAATTCCAACCGTCTGTCAACCAGTTTCCATGACGAAAACATTCTACGTCAGGTGCGTTGCTGTTTGTTTTGTTTCTATACTACATAGGCTTTTTAAGCTGCCAGAACAACTACTTGTTTGAGTCTTGACTGTCAATTAAAGCAGGTAATTTTAAATAGGAACTTCAAGCCTACAAAGATTGCTTGGACACCGCAAGTGATGGAAATCCTTTAACTTTCTGGCGCTCTCACCAAGGGCAGTTTCCGGTTCTGGCTAAAGTTGATAGAAAAATATTTGCAACTCAGTGTTCCAGTGCTCAATCAGAGCGAGACTTCTCGTCGTGCGGACTAATTGTATCTGACAGACGGGCCCTCCTGTCGCCGACAACTGTTGAGGCCATAGAATTAATTAACTCTGCCGTAAAATATGATCAATGATTTTTGTTGTTTTTATATCTCTTACTTTTTCTATGTCTCTGTAGCTGCTTAAGCGCAGAAACATAGAAAAAGTAATAGTAATAAACGTTAAGTTACAATATTGTTTTTGTCCTTTTTGTTACCTTTTTGTCCTTTTTGTTACCTGTCCTTTTTGTTAATTGTTTACTGTCCTTTTTGCTGTCCTTTCGGACTTAACTTTTTGTTACTTTATTGGAGAATTGTTAGATTTCGGGCTTTATTCGGGCCCAAATCGGGCTTGAAACAATTTTTCGGGTTCGGGTCGGGTTCGGGCTTGTATTTTCGGGTTCGGGCCTAAAATTTCGGCCCGTTTACAACTCTGCATCAACAATGACGATTTCATGCTTAATAAGTGCTATTTCCTTCTCAATTACGCATTTTTCCATTGCAACTATTTGAGAAGTTTAAAATCAAATAAAACTGCGCATAAAATTTTAATAGCAGCTCAAAAATTCAAACAAATATAAATTTATTCGTTTTTGTGAGGGAATTTTTGATGAAGAGAATTTTGACAAGTTTTGGCTTTATGCAAAATTTTGACTTATAAAATCTACCAAACCAGGCTGCTGAACACCTGAAACGAACGTTAGTACACCTTTGATCATGTAACAAGGTCGTGAAAAAATTTTGACTTTATTGATTTTAGCGAGCCCTACTTATAAATATTACTTGAGATTACGAGCTAATCAATCGCAAGCACGCAATTTTGATACTTGATAATAAACTTGATCAAGATCGTTGTGCTTGAAAATGATCTTGGAGTTATCACAGAGCCAGTCATTTAAATCGCGAATAATTTCATAGATCAAAAATCCAAGTCAAAACCGATTTTTAAATCCTTTTTTCCTAGTAAATCTAATACTTCAAACAAAAAGTAAAAAGTTATTATGCTTTAACAATCAATCATAAGCTGGAATTGAACAGACAAACTTTATTATGTCGTGTAATTCTGACTTGCCATTGTAAATCAGTGCATTGCTGCATCTTGAGATATTTCTAATGCAGGTCCATCTTCCACTATATTATCTTAAGCTTGTGCATCTCCGACAACCACCTCAGCTCTCATCAGCTGGATCAACTTGTACCGAAGGACCTGGGGATTTGATGATTTCTAGTTGGGCAACTTTGTTTGTTCGGTGAGGGATTTTTAATGTTGTAAATGATCATGCACCTCGTCACTAAATAGTTTCCAGTTTACATCTTTTTGTTTGCTGACGGTAGGATCTTACAAAACTTGGGCAAGATGCTTGGTAGAAGGGGATAACGATGTGAGCATTCAGATTCACAGAGTGATTGATTGAGGTGAGGAAGCTACCTCGGCTATCGCATCTTATGGGTCCCCTGTTTTGAAGAAAGAGGGGTACCCGTTTTCAGACACTCCAAAAAGCAATTTTAGTTCTTCAAAATAGTAATAATTTCCAAAAAAATTCTTCATCAATAACTTGGGCATTTAGGGGGCCTTTTATGTATTCTTGCCTGAGGTGCCCACAATTGTTAAACCACCACTGGTTGTGCATTGGTGTAATGATATTTACATTAAAAATTTTAATGAAGCAACCGGTTAATAACGGATTATGCCAGTCGTTTGTTTCCTTTTTTATTTGATGTCATAAATATTATCTAATGCTACCACCATAATATTGAAAGTACAAAAAAAGTGCGGTTGAACAAAAATACCATCATCATTTGTTGTGATTTGTTATTTATTTGTTTTCCGAAGTAATATTTTCTTGTGCTGATAAGTCACTAAAAGCGTTTAAAATGTTTCGTTTTGTTTCGTTGCAAATAATTGTTTACAAACATTTTACTTTTGTTTACATTTACAAAAGGTCACGATTCGAACAACGTTAGAATAGCGAAATAGAAGGGATCATACCTGGACCCAGGTTTTGGCCTTTTGGCCTCATCAGCCAGGGCACGTCCCACCCAACCCAGCGCCCCCCACGGAAGGAGCGTTGTGAGCATAAAATTAGAAATTAATGTAGTTTCTGCATTGTAGATGGAGGCGATGGGTAACTAGAAAATGAGTAGCTACGGTATCGGGGTGAAGCGATGTGGCGTCACGAACGATAACAGCGCATAGGCCAACGTTACAGTGTTAAAAGTGCAAATCGCGGCGCTAGCGAAAAAAAAACCATGTTGTCAGAATCTACGTAGCCCAGAACAGTCATAAAGCGAGCAGTCGGGTGCGTAGTGTTAAACATTTAGGCGACTGGGCGAAACAAAATGATTTTGCCCCACTCGAAAACGAGGATCGGATGCCACGCCCCTATCCCTCCGTTTTTATCGGTTATGCGGGTTCAATCTAGGATGAGTGGTAAGGGTTTGGCTACTCTTGGTTAGTCGCGTGCAGCAGCAAGATTCCTCCACGCGGTGCTTTGGCGGCGTTGGCTGCCAATACAATGCACAATATCACTCTTAATCTCACGCACCTTGAGAGCGACATGCCGGAGTGCTTCACGGAACAATGAACTTGTTAACACAAACCGTCTTCTTAGGCAATGATCAGGGAAATTCATCTTGTAGAAGAGCTTTGAGAATAACAGTTTTCTGAAAAACAAAATGGCGTGTTATTAGTTGCATGATTTGATTTTAGTCACCACTCTAACTGCAAGAGCGTTGTCACCATTTAACAATTTTAATTGTGGTTGGTTTATCTGCCTCAATCTGAAAACCTGAATTCTGAGTATGCAAGCCATATTTTAACCTAAATGCAGTTGACACAAAATTGGTTGATTTAAGTACTTTTAACATAGAACTTTTGATCATCAAAAGATAAATATGTCTGTAAAACAGAACTTTGATGCCATTTCTCTGGCTAATATTTGGTCAGATGCTTAATACAAACACGTTTACCGCCCTACATTTAGGTAAAAGACAGCTGCATCTGGGTCAAGATATGACTTAGATACTTTTAGAACTCAGCTTTTCATCTGTATGATAGATTGCTATTTTAATGGAAGCCGACAAACAAGTGTTCTTCTCGTTTTTGCAACCAATTAATTCGTCGCAAAGAAGCAAGGATGGAATGACGACGAATTAATTCATAATGAGAATTTTATAGGAACGAATTCATCATAAGAAAGTAGGGACGGAATTGGACGACAAATCAATAAATGATCAGAATGTTATGAGAACTAGTTTATCATAAAAAAGTAAGGACAAAATTGGAGGACGAGCCAGTAAATGATAGGAATGTCGTAGGAATTAGTTTATCATCAGAAAGGAAGAATAGAATTGGACGACAAGTCAATAAATACATGTAATAAGAATTTTATAGGAATTAGTTCATCATAAGAAAGTAAGGATGGAAGGACGACGAGTCAATAAATAATAAGAACTTTATGGGAACTACTTCATTATTAGAAAGTAAGGATGGAATTGGAGGACAAGCCAATGTACAATAAGAATGTCACAGGAACTAGTTCATCATAAGAAAGTAAGAATGGAAGGACGACGAGTTAATGACTTTTATGGAAGATAAGAATGGAAATTTTATGGAATCTACAGGAACTAGTTCATGACCATAAAGTAAGGGTGGAATTGGACAAGTGCAATAAATAATAAGAATGTTGTAGGAACTAGCTCATCACAATAAAGTAAGGATGGAATTTATCATAAGAATTCGTCATGAGAAGGGAAGGATGGATCTGGTGAATGACGAGTCAATAAATAATAAGAATTTTACAGGAACTAGTTCATCATAAGAAAGCAAGGATGGAAAGACAATTAGTCAATAAATAATAAGAATTTTACAGGAACTACCTCATTACAATAAAGTAAGGACGGAATTGGACGACAAGAGCAATAAATAATAAGAATTTTGTAGGAACTAGCTCATCATAAAAAGATAAGAATGGAAGGATGACGAGTTAATTTATCGTCATATTTTTTAAGAGTTAGTTCATCATTAGAAGTAACAATGGAAGGACGACGAGTTACTAAATCATTGCAATGGTTCATAAAAATCAACTCGTAAAAAGAAAGTAAAGATAAAGAAGATACAACGAGCAGAAAACTATTACCAAATATTGAAAACCATCTTTGCACTACTCATAGCCCTTCCAATTCATACGTCAAATTTCATCACTGACAGTGCAAAGCTTAAAAAAAATTGAGGCCAGCCAAACAAAACCTTGTATTAAAAAAAATGTGACGCTATCACAATGGAATTAACGAAAGCGCTGCTAATCAAATACCTAAGATTTTTCTATTAAGTTGAATACACAAATTTTTAAATATCTTTTTCAATTCTGCTCAAAACCACGATTTATCTGATCTAACTCGAGCAAACATACTTTTACTGATGATTTGGAACCGATGAAAACTGCTGGAAATTGGCCGTACAAAAAAACGCTCTAAGTCAAGACTCTATTATCAGTGTATCTCCAGAAGTGGAGGTAGAAGCTCTGCACAACAAAAATGAGAACCGGTGGTTTTTCACTTAAATAACTGAGGCAGGAAACACGAACAAAAACTCAAGATCAATTGACACTCTTCGTAGTTCGCTGTGCCCTAAACTATCTTGATGTAAATTTGGACAAGACACTCTCGTCTTTCTCGCATTTTGGGTTACTGCGGAAAAACTAAGAAAACATGGTGCACTTTGTGGCAACTTGCGGGCTTAGGTTGTGGCCAAAACCTTGAGCACAGCAGTCATTTTTTGCAGTAATTCATTGTTTGTATTCAGTTTATCAATCCACAAAATTACTTTAAATTTTTGTGGTCCATATGAATAGAAATGTTGAACAATCAAATATGGATTGTTGAACACAATAACCAATAACATCATTAAAAATCTTGATTTTCGATACATAAACTCAGTTGTAGTTAGTGGCTTGTTCTGAGTTTGTTATAACTACAACCTAGCCTAAACAAAATTTTACTTGGTTAGACCTATATCTAAACTATGTTTTCCATTAAGGAACCAGCATATTATTGGTTTGATTTTCTTTATTTACCGAGTTGTATTGTAGGCGGTACCGCGACCTAGGTCCGCCATTGATAATTAGAGTTAAAGTTTATCACTGTCTAGGTGTGTATTTTTCAAGATAAATAAAACAAAGTTTCGACGTGTTAAGTACCGGGATTATTTCGAAAGATGTCTCTGTTTCAAAATCTCCTAAACAATAAGTTTAAGATAACTTCCAAAGCTTTATATGTCAGGCCTGTGCAATATACTGCTTGACAGGCTTAATAGAAATTGTGCAATAATAGGCACCACACCTTTGCAAGTATTTATTTGCAACAAAAGCTTCCTGTATACTTTGGGGCCAAAATATGCAAATGACCTACGGGTACTTGTATGTCTCAGTGTAATGATGTAAAGTCACTGAGATGTTGCAATCTACGAACTCTTTGGTATTTTTGTAAAATGATTTATAACCTAACTGCCACTTACGTAGCAACAAAAAACACAAAATATCGAAAATCAGTGATAAATCTATTTTTGTGGTCAAATTGTAACTCTGACATAAGAGGCTTGCTGGTTCCAAAAAAAATGTCATGAAGGAAACTTCTGTTACCGATTGTAGGCAGATATGATATCACAGACAATCATCACATAGGCTTACCTATGGCAATCGATTTGTTCGGCCAGTAAAATCAAACATCACTGTAGCCAAAAGTAAATTTTATCGCTGGGCCGAATGAATAGAGGGTAAGCGTACATTATTCGGTCTATGTGCTTCTCACTTTGGTTAACCCTCAGCTTACCGAAAAAAATGCTTGCATCTTTTACCGCTGGGGTCCATTGGACCCCAATTACGTAGTCTTTGAAAAGTCACTAGATTACTTACAAATTTATTTTTCCCTAGTTCAAATGCCTTAAAATACACCAATCTGTGTTTTCCAATTGTTGGTTGCTGTAATTGCTACGATTTCAGTGAACGAAAATCAACTCAACACGAAACGTAGGCCTAAAGAACACGGCAATAATTCACTTCAGTTCATTTTACTGCTTACAGTTGAAAGCAATGCCTGCAAACAATGTTGGAATGCTCTCCACAGACATTCTTCTGACATTTACAGCAGATAGTTTTGGTTTTTCGGTCTTTACATCTGTCACACATCCAGCATCTTCCTTTTTTAGGTGGCAGAGCACTAGCATCTCCACTCTCTGGCGGTACATGTCGTTTTCTGCTACTTTGTTGGGGATTGTTTGCAGAACTTGTTCCAGTGTGAATTTCTGATACCAGCTCGGCTAACTCCGAAGAAAGCTGTAGTAAAAAAGCCCTTCTTTGTTTTACTGTGACTCGACTGTTCTTGCCGTTCAGTTCCTGCCACACAATGAAAGCATTGAGAGCTGATACGTCAACCATGTTGTAAAAAAGTGTTAGAGGCCACCGTCTACTCATTCTCTTGGTGCTGTATGTTTTCACCATCTTGTCAACAATGTCGACTCCGCTTTTAGTTTCGTTGTAACACAAAATAACATCCGGCTTCTTTTTTTCTGAATTTTCATCAACATCGGGTTGATTGTGCATGGTGGAAAGCATATTCACAACAGCCTTCTTTTTCGGACAATACGAAGCAATCATCGCATTTTTTTGAAATCCAAATAGTGTGCTCATTACCTCTCTTCCTCTTGTTTTTGTAAACTCTGGTGGCAGTTCTGGCTTATTTTTTCTCATTGTGCCAACAAGCGTTAGTTTTTTGCTCAGAAGCTGTCTTGCGAGTGAGAGACTAGTAAAAAAGTTATCACACGTAATATTTCGACCAGTCTTTTCAATTTCTTTTACCATATCTAGAACAACTCTAGTTCCCTGGTTGACTTCTCTTCCAATTCTTTCGTCTTTTCCCGTGTAAACTTGCATCTTCCAGGTATAATATGATGCAGCATCACATATTGTCCAGATCTTCATCCCGTACTTGCCCGGCTTTGATGGAATGTATTGTCTAAAAGGACAACGTCCTCTAAAAGGTACCAGTTGCTCATCAACAGTCATACAAGTTCCAGGGGTGTAAGAATCCTGCAAGTAAGACACCCACGATTCAAATACCTCTCTTATGGGCTGGAGCTTGTCCAAAGACCTGTGTGCTCTACGCCTCTGCGCATTGTCAAAGCGCAAGACTTGAAGTATTGTTAGATACCGATTTCGGCTCATGATCTGGTTGAAAATAGGTCTACCATAATCTTTATTCCACAGTTGCAGAATGCTTTCATTTTTGGACTTGTAAACGCCGATGAGGATCATGATTCCAATAAATTTTTTGAACTCTGTATCTTCTATTTCTTTCCATCTGTCTTCATATACCAACTGTCCTTCTTGATTTGTCCACTTTCGAATCGTATCCAGCAAATTTTGCCGTAGATATAACATAAAAGAATCGATCACAGAAGAGCAACATGATCTAGCATATCTAGTAGGTCCTGGTCTCGTTGTAACGATGTTGTGATTGGCAGTTCTTCCTGCAGGGGAGGTGGGAGGATGAACATTCCAATTTTCCAGTTTGTTTTTGGAAAGCAAGTTGGTTGGGGTTGATATTGTTGGTGTCACCTGGGCAACGCCCGCACCAACATCATCTACAGATAACTCTGAATCCGACATAGAAGCGTCACTAACATGATCTATCTCTCCTTCATCGTCGGATGACTCGCAGTCACTTACGTCCATGTCATTATCTTCTTCCAGCAGCTCAAGGATCTCTTCATTAGACAAAGTTTGATTAGCCATTTTGTTTACCTCAAAGATTAATTTTACTCTTGAAATCTAAGCACGTCTACAGACAAAAAGACCAATATCATTGCGGTTGAATCACCACCCCAACTAAACTATATTTGATAGAATGTGGTCTCTTGTTTTTGATCACAGTGATCTATAGGTGGCCTATACTATAGCAGGATTTACATCCAGTAGAAGACAGTTGAGTAAACAATAGCCTAGACTGTCAGTTGCTTCCTTTTTCTTTTTCTCTATGTTGATTATTATTTTTCATTGCTTTTTGCAAGAATCTTGAATGCTTTTGGTTTCAAGTCTACAGCTGGCGTAAACTGTGTTGCAGTTGTTGACTTTCTGCAATCAAAAATTCCTATGCCTACAAGCTTATGCTCAAAAGTGTGACTTGTATCTTGGCCCTATACCTCAATTCTAGCAAAACTTAGCTCTTGACAAAACAATAGCAAGTTCAACATGTGGTCAAACTGTGCGCAGCATCTTTCAAACATTACTACATGGCATAGAAACCATTACCTCAAAAGCTAAGATAATTACCTCCAAGTACAAATTGTCTAAAATGGTATGAAGACGTTAACCAGGTCTGACAAACAAATTTGTTCAGTTGCAACCTTTGACTGATAATCTAGTTACAACCTTTGTTTACTTTATGATGTCACACAGTTCAAGAAGAATCCCCTGTGTGATGTCACATTACTACTGCAAGTAAAAAATAACTGTGTGCATTGAGTTTCAATCAAAATCAGATTGGGGTCCAATAGACCCCAGTGGTAAAAGGTGCTGCTTTTTTTCTGAGAGCATCTTAGGGTCGAGCTAGGGCAATGGGCTTATACTATCATAAACACCTCATATATACACTAAAAGTCAAGGAGTACCATACCCGGCCGATAGCAGATGTAGAAGATCCATCAAATTAAAAATGGTTTTGGGGTCCATTGGACACCATGGCAATCCAAGGGTTAACGACCCTAAGTCTAAACTTGGTATTTTTGATGTTTTGTTGCTGTTGCACCCAAAAATGCTTGCATTCCTTGATTATAGTTAAAAGATTTACGTAATAGCATGGCCTTATGTGCTATCCATGGTTATGCTTAGGCAATCAAGTGAATTTCATGCACTAGACGTGTGATTGGAATATTGCTGTGCCTTCATTCAAAAGAAAAACCGAGATAAACACATATACAAACAAAAAACTGATAAACGTGTTATTGTCATTCTGATCAAAGCCGCCGATAATTTTATAGTGTTTTGTTAGCAACCAATTTTTCATCAACAAAACAGGTTTTGAATTTTTCCAGCGTCTTTAAAATGTCGTTCAGACAACGAAATTGTGAGGGTGGGAATCACGTTATGAGGTAAAGTTCTGCATGACTTTCCTATTTTTCAGCAAATAGAGGAACATTCTTCTATTTGTTTTTTGTTTCGTTCATCAAGCAATGAGTAGTATGGTGTATCATTCTGAACCTCTTATATGAGGCGCGCCTCAAGGAGTAAAGTAAAAGTTTGATCTTGCGCTTTCTTGTGCGATTGCCATTATGACTTCCCTTTGTGATTATTCTTGAACTTTTATGCTTGCAGTTCTTGCTTAACTTTTGCGATTGAAATGTAATTTGTTTGTTTGTTTGAATGTTTATTGCAGATGATGTTGCAGTTTCCTTGTAACCGTTGCAGTTGTCCTTATGTCATTTGCAGTTTCTTTTTTTTGGTTACTACTGGTTTTTGTGTACACCCTTGCGGTTATTCCCACATACCCTACGGTTGAAATGTTTATTTATTTTTTTCTTCGATTGGATTTTTGGATTTTGTTTAACACTAGAAGCTCGGACCGGTCATTTTTGACCGGTTTTGAATTTTGATGTTTCGTATTTCTGGCATTATTGCTATTTGATTTTTCATACTCCTTGACTTTTACTAAGTTTGGATGATGTTTTGGTAAGTCAATCATTTTTTTTTATGGCTTTTGTAAATGGAGCAGTTTGCACATCTACCTATAAGCCCGAACCGGTCAAAAATGACCGGTTCTTAAAACGGTTATAATTTGTCTTTGAGCTGATTAATTAAAGCATAATAGAAGGGTGAGAAAAGTTTGTTTTTCTACAAGCAATGCCTCACGTGACAATAAGATTACGATTGACCACTACTGCAATGGATAACTGATAAGCAGTAACTAAAATAATTACTATTCCTCCTGGCTTTATCAAAGTAAAGTTGAATTTTATTTGCTGTCTCAAACAATGGCTGGTCATTGAAAGTTCTAATATCTTTCTTAGTAGCATAGAGTTCATCAGTGCTGTGTGCAGATAAAATAGATAGTTTATTACAACGTATTGACAACCTCGTAAAATCTCTCAAGTTTGTTTTACAGATTTGAAGAAATGCATATTGTGTAAATAATGTCTTAGGTATAGGAATTGTGTTACGAGTTTTTTCATCGTTTTTGACAAACTGGTATTTCTAATCATGAATCGTGGCAACAATTATACTGTCCAGCAAGTACTTCAGCGGTTACAAACCGATCAACTTGATGACTTCTGTGATGAGAAAGAAGAAACTAAATTGCAAGATAAAGAATTTGTTCCTAATTGTTGTGCTGGTGTAGAAAGTTGTGACAGTGATACCGACAGTGGTGAAGACGAACAAAGCTCTGCTGCTCTTTCTATAGATTTTCTTTCTGAAAGTGATCAATCAGTATCTCAAAATACTGCCGGACAGGTGAACGCACGAAACGAAACTGTGTGGAAAAACATAACAGGTGCTCCAGGCCTGGGAAGAGCATCTTCGTCCAATGTGTTTTCGGAGCGTCCTGGCCCAACGTCTTATTGTCACAGATCTTTAGTAACGGTAGCCCTTAGAGTGCTTTTCATTTATTTATAGATGAACATATGCTCAGGTGTATTCAGAAACACTCTATCAACCACGGAAAGAAAAATCATAATGATTTTGATTTACATCTTGATGAGCTGGAAAGTTTTATAGGTCTTCAAATCGCTCGAGGGGTGTTGGTCGGGAAGAATACGTCAGTAAAGCAACTTTGGAGCAAGGAATGGGGACAACTAATCTTTCGAAATACAATGAGCCGTGATAGGTACCAGGAAATCATGAAACATTTGAGGTTCGATGACTTGTTTAGTCGGAGGCAAAGTAGAGAAACTGACAAATTTTACTTAATTTCTTAGGTGTGGAATTGCTTCATAGAAAACTGTAAGAAATGCTATGTACCAAACTGCGATTTGACTATTGATGAACAACTTTTCCCATGCAAAACCAGGTGTCCTTTTATACAACATATGGCTAACAAGCCAGAAAAAATTAGTATTAAGTTCTGGCTTTTGACTGATGCTCAATCAAAATGCTTGTGCAATGGCAAACCATATTTAGGAAGAGATCCTAGCCGAAGCAGATGTAGTGACCTTCCGGGTGATGTGTGCTTGACCCTTTTACAACATTATTATAAAAAGGGCTACAATGTCACCACCGACAACTACTTTACCAGCCTAAAGCTAGCGGAAGAACTTAAGCAGAAAAAAACAACAATCCTTGGCACTACACGGAAACAACGACGAGAAGTGCCAAGCACTGAGCTGATAATGAAAGACAAGGAATTATATGCTTCTGAAATATTTTCTTCGCCATCCGGTTGCAGCTTGACAATATACAAAGCAAAGAAAAAGAAAGTTGTTTGCATCCTGAGTTCAATGCACAAAAACGTAAATATTGATCAATGCCACAAGAAAAAACTGCCAAAGACAATACAGTATTACAACAAGTCCAAGGTGAACATGGATGTACTGGACCAGATGGCTCGATACCATACCGGCAAGAGTTCCACTAGAAGATGGCCTGTGGCTGTAATTTATCTGCATAAACGCTTAGATTATTTACTGCCTTACAACGAAATTGAAATTATCAAGAAGACAGTTTATGCTTGAGCTTATAAAAGAACTTTGCAAACCAAAAGATGGAGTGGGCTCAATACCTCCTTCTCCAGCAGTGGATCACATAGTCAGCATTGCATTGCCGGGAACCTGTGGTTTAACACACCAAGCTCGGAAAAGAAAAGAGTGCCAGTTTGTAGCATGTAGAAACAAATCTAGCTCTTTTTGCCAAAACTGTGGAAAAGTATGCTGTGGCAAACACACATCCGAAAAAGTAACAATTGTAAAATGCAAAAATTGTGATGATTGAGTGTCAATAAATTTGTATACCTTGTATTTCTACTTAATTAATTATAATCAGAAAAATGTCAAAAACTTAATCAAAAAAATGTCAAATACGCAAGAATGGTTTCTTTGTGCTTTTTATACAGTATATGTCGAAATTAGTGAAAGAGAGAACCTATTAAAACCGATTTACAGATAACCGGTCAAAAATGACCGCATCCGTCCTTATAGGTAGGGAAATAATTCAGGGCTTCTAGTGTTAAACCTTTGCGGCTTCTCCTCTAACCCTGGCAAGTTTTGCGTGCTGTTGACTTTTCGATTAAACTTGCAGTTGCCCGTTGCCTCGTCTTATTATCCTTGCTGTTAAAATATTTATTTATCTGCTTGATTGTTTAATGAAGTTACGTCATACTTTAAAAATTTGATCAGTGTCATGCAATCTACATCATAGCTTGTCAACATATTTTGTCCCCCTCATCTTGAAATAAACCCTTCAACTTAGCCCATTACTGCATGATTTTTTTTAAACAAAATTTTATATATTTAAGACATTTCTATGCGTATAATATGATCCTGCCATTTAAATTTGATTTGGTCAATAAAAATAGGAGATATTTGGTGGTAGAAACTCCTACCACCATGCGTTGGTGACAATAAAATTTACATTTTCAAGTATATGTGTTTATTGATGTAGTAGCAAGCTGCATAGTAAGAAAAACACAAAAAGAAAACAGAAAAAACAAAAACAAACTTTTCTGGATACAAACTTTTCTGGATATTTCCTGGAAGAAGACGAAGAAGGAGAACCAGCGATAGAGCGAAGAAGAGTGTGCACAGATTTAGGATTAGATTTAGGTGAAAGAGAAGTGCAGGTCGTCTGCCATGCCTCAGCAATGACCGATGAGGCACGTCGAGAAGCGGAGATGTAAGCCTGGCAATCTTCATCACTTCTGTGAGCAGTAGCGAAAGCCCTGCATCTTTCACCAACCGCTTGTTCCACCTCAGCAGACCACCAGGCTTCAGGAGGGCGTTTGATGCGGCCGAAAAGAATAAAAGATTTGGCCGCATTCATTGCCAGAGAGGTAAAGAGAGCAGCTGCAGAGGAAACAGAAAGAGACGAGTATTCCTCTGCAGAAGGACAGTGAGAGTCAAAGTAGGAGGCAAAGCAATCCCAGCGAGCTTTCTGAAAATTGAAGGAAGGGGGACGCTCGTTGGGGCGAAAGACCGGAGAGAGAGGGATAGATAGAAAAATTGGTCGGTGGTCAGAACCCAGGTCCTGTAGCACCTCCCACGAGCAAGAAAAAGCAAGAGTAGAAGGAAAAAAAGGAGATGTCAGGAGAGGAGCGACTGCCAGAGGAGCGATGGAGAAGGGTGGGTGTGTCAGGGTCATTGAGTGGGAGGAGGTCGGAGGAGATGACCCAGTCGAATACTTTCTCCCCACGGGGGTCGGAAGTACCTCCTGACTCCCAAAGCGGGTGATGGCAATTGAAGTCCCCCAGAATGAAGAGATTTCTGGAGGAGGGATGAATGGAGGGAGAGAAGGAATCGGTTCTGCCATCCGTTGGGGAGGAGCAAATAGGGGGGGCATACACATCAAGAAATGACATCGAGGAGGATTTGTTTAGAGAGATGTTGACCCCTACATAATCAGAGTAGGGATCGAGCGAAGAAAGAGAGGTGGTAGAAAGTTCAAAAAAGGAAAGGTCCTACCTGACAAAAATGACAACGCCGCCACTGGCATGCGAGGCATCAGAAGAGAAAATGCCAGACCGGGAGTGGGTGCGATCAGAACGCAGAACAGAGAATCCAGGAATCCGGAAAGAGGAAGATGAGTTAAGATTGGATTCCTGAATGCAGATAAGGTCGACTGGATGGGATGAAAGAATGTGAAGTACTTCAGTGCTCCTGGCTCGAAGACCTCCAGCATTCCATTGAAGAACCCTGAGAGAGTCAGGGGGAGGAGAGGAGGCAGGAGGTGCAGAAGTATAGCCAGGAGCAAGGGACGGTGGTGGGAGGGCAGGGGAAGGAGATATAAGATGGGCAGATGGGGGATAAGAAGTTTGGAGACGAGGGTG
This sequence comes from Trididemnum clinides, assembly GCA_963675345.1. Taxonomy (NCBI): domain Eukaryota; kingdom Metazoa; phylum Chordata; class Ascidiacea; order Aplousobranchia; family Didemnidae; genus Trididemnum; species Trididemnum clinides. The sequence continues at coordinate 31,129,925 of OY776289.1, read as the reverse complement.
GGGCAAGAGTGCAGCATTAGCAGAGGGGGGCCGGGTTCCACAGTGGAGGTATACGTGCCGGAGGATTCCGAGGAGGGGGAGTCACAGTGTTACGGCAGGGGGGGCAGCTCCAAGAGCGAGAGCTGCCAAGAGCTCTGAAGTTGGATAAAGAAAGTTGTGAGCACCTTAGATGGACCCATTTGGAGCAAGCGCAGCATTGCACTGACTTGCCCCGCCAGGTCACATTTCCAGCGCACACAGAGCAAGGAAAGATGGGGCCAGGGTTAGGATGAACGTTACCTCTCATCAGGAGAAGAAGAAGAATGAGGAGACGAAGGAAGGCAAGAGTAAGGCAGGAGAGAAGAAAAAGTGAGAACAGGCGACCGATTTTAAAGATGCTGTGTGCTGCCCTTCTGCGGTCGTTCAGGGGGCAGCATAGTGAAAAAATAAATGGGGAGTGCCCGGGGTAACTGGGACCCTCGGGAAGGCCAACAGCCATTTCAACCCAACCAAAACGGGGCCGGGGACCGCACCACCACGTTGAGGCGGCTGTTGATTGGTGCAGTGCAGTTTCGTCGTCACTTTTATCTGAATCTGCATCACTTTCTTTTGCCTTTTCTTCATTTGGTCCAGCTATAGCAATGTTTATGTATGAATCTTCATCATCAGACAAATCTAAGTCACTATCAAGTTCATTCAAAATATCAACAATATCATTTAACTTTAAGGGGCGCATCTGCAATAATTATAAATTGTGATATTGATACTACATAGTGGTAGGAATTCCTACCGGCACATTTTGAAGGTTATTTACTCTAAAATTTGGGTGATCCTTAACATATAAACCATTTTAATGATTCATATAATATATACATTAATTAAAAAACTTTGAAATCAGGGATAATGTTAACATTAATAGCATTTAAAGCAAAGTTTGTATAGCACTCTCAACACTCACAAAAAAACACTGTAAAATGCAATGAGATAAAATGCAAGCGGCCATGTTGTCTGGCACATTCGATTTTATGCATAGAGCTTACAATGTCATCCAAACTTATTTAAGATAATATAAACAAATCATTCGCGTAAAAAATAACAAATAAATTGTTTTACTATACGACTGACACATCAAAAAGGTCCCTGGTAGGAAAACCTACCATTATGCAGTAATGGGTTAATGCTTATTTCATTGACATTACGATGTAGTTTAAGGATTGAACAAAATATGTAAGCTAGTTTCTACTCGACAGATAGCCTCATATAAACTTTTGCAATCTAATGTGAGGACAGGTGGGTTTCTGAACGTTGTATCGTTTTATTTTGGGGACAACATAAAATTGCACTACGTCAGGTAGCGATTCGACAAATTCACAACAAGAACAAGTGTTTTTCTTCTTTGCGTCACTAAAGCGAGTTCAGATCTTTAGTAACCTATCGCTTAGACAAATTCACATCACACAGCGTCTGTTAACTGGGTATGAAACTTGTGAAAAAATTTGAAATTTAACAACTTATAAAAAGCTACAGCAGTTTCAAAAGATAATTTAGACTCAAATGGTTTGCGGCAAATTTCAATTTTAGAAAAAGATCAAAGTAACATCGTAGTTTTTTGATAAGTTGAGAAGCTTTTATCAAGTTTAACCCTTAGGGCGCTCCTTCTTCTTTCCGGCATTATCTAGAAATGTCCCTGTTTTAGTGAAACCGTTCAATTTGACTGAAAAAAGTAATGGCTTTAAACTCTCCTTTATTATAGTTTGTAAATGTTATCGCTTGAAATAAACAATTTTCTGTTGTTACAAAAATGAACAGTGCCTTGCCCAAAGACACAACAAGAAAGCTTGCCGGCAAGCTTACGGTACCGGTAGTAATGATCAGATGACTGTTGTTTTTGCTAATGTACCGACTAGTATCTAATTGGTAAGGAGTTTACTTTCAACTCAGGAGCAAATGGTATTTAGATGGCACTTTTCTTAGAGGCATTTTTTAAAAATTGACACACAGTACCAAGTTTAGACTCGCCTAAGAAAAACCTAATTTCAATCAAATTGCCTTTGGTCAAATTGCAGAGTGTAAAGTAGCATTATGTGATCCATGCTTTGTCATTTACCATACGCAAGAATGTTTCTAAACTTTTTTTGAAATAAAACTTTTGTGGAAGTGATTTTTTAACTAAAATTTAGAAGTTTAAATGAGTTTTTCAAATATGCCTACAAAAAGATTTTAAGTCGTAAAGTATTTACAGTATCTAAAAAGACAAAGTTTAACTGTAGTAAAGGAATGATTGCGTACAGATTGTTCAAAAAGTATTCTTTTTCTTTTATCAAATTTTCCCATTATCAATAGCAACCGCAGATCAGCCCATCTACTTTTATTGATTTCTTACTGGTGCAAGCTTCATTTTTTAATGTCTTGTTTCACATAACTATTAATCTATGCTTTAGACCAGTGTTTCCCAACCTTTTTTATTATAGCGCCCCCTTGTTCTTAAAAAAAATTCATACCGCCCCCCAACTTTCAAATGTTATGCACAAATTACTACGCACGTTTTGAAAATAAAATTACTTACTAATCGTCACTAATATCTTATGAATGTATATTTAGTAAGCTAGCAGCTAGCAATATGTTGATTGCACGAATTAAGGAGAAACAAAAGAATGTCAATAAAATATACATATTGTATTTCCATCAAAAATAAAAAAATGCCCATTCAAAACGCTTAACACTAAAAGCAACAAACGAATCAAAAACACAACCTCAATCAGTAATAACTAAAAAGCGGAAGTTCCAACTAATTTAAAACAACGAACGAATAAATAAAATAACATAAAATTATGCCTTGAAAAAAAAAATTTACTAAAAACTAAGTTTCACTGAAAAAAATTGATTCTTTAACTTTATCCTATCTAATCTCAGTTGCTATATTTAATGTGACGGCTGAATTTGGTGTTTGCATGCTAATTCTCTTATTCTCGGTTCAATATTACTCAAAATCAACCTTAAGTCTCCTCTTTCAGCGATTTGCAATCGATTTCTTTGTTTCGTCAGTAGCTGAGTGACAACACTAAATCCTTGTTCAGCCAAGTATGTAGTTGGAAATGCTATGAAATAAATTTTAACTTCTTCCCACAACTTAGGATATCTTTTAGGGATTTCTTTTTGTAACCAAAATTGTTGATATGATTGCTTGAAGAGAGGTTTCAATTCGAAGTCATTTTTTAAAGCAATCAACTCTTCTTGTATTTCAATATCTGTTTCATTCATACAGCTATCTGTAAATGGTTGTAGAAACCAGTCCGGTACCTTCATGTTTATAATATCTTGGTATCTACAGCTCATATCCTTGTGCAGCGTTTCTAAATGATCGCAATAGATCAAGAGGTGATCATCCGACAGATTTGAGCCATCACAATTATCATTTTCTATCGATTCTAGTTCATTAAGTGTCTGAAATTGAGTTAGATTCCGGCGGCCAATATTATTCTTGAATAAGATTAGCTTATTTATAAATGTACAAATCTTAGAACTTGCTTGAATAAGATTTAAATTACTACCTTGCAATTGCAAATTAAGGTCGTTGAATATGGTGAATAAATCTACCAAATAGGCAATGTCTCTTTTGTGTGCTAAGAGATAATCGCTCAATTCATCACAATTATTTTCATTGAGAAACTGCACCACGCTCTTGAAAAGAGAGTAGAATCGTTTTAAACAATTTCCTTTTGACAGCCACCTCACTTCAGTGTGCAATAAAAGACGATCAAATTCTTCATCGTTGCTGTTACAAAGTTGTCCAAACATCCGGGAATTTAGGGGTTGAGACTTTATTCTATTTACTGATTTAATAACAGCATTAAGAGATTTATGAAGCTGTTCACTCAAGTTTCGGGCATCGAGATGTTGCCGATGAATTACGCAATGTACTGTAAAAACGCATGGTACAGCTTTCTTTAAGCATGCAAGGAAACCTTTGTATTTACCTGTTAATGCAGGAGCACCGTCTGTTGCACAAGCAACAATATTGTTCATGGGGATATTTTTGTCTTTAAAGAACTGATTAACTACATTAAAAATAGATACACCTCTAGTATCCGTTTCGAGTTCTTTCGCAAACAGCAGTTCCTGTGCAACATTCTCATCTTTAATAAAACGAGCATATGCCAAAAGAAGTGCCTCATTACCTGGTAGTGTAGACTCATCAAGCTGTAAACCAAATTTTTGAGTTTTAAGTATGCCACACAATGTTTCTTCTGATTCTAGGACAAATACCCCCGGACAATTACCCACCGGACAAATACCCACCGGACAAATACCCACCGGACAATTACCCCCCTTGCCAAATACCCACCGGACAAATACCCCCTGGACATATACCCACCACAAGATGAAATGTGAGGAAAAACCCTAACCCTAACCCTAACCCTAACCCTAACCCTAACCCTAACCCTAACCCTAACCCTAATCCTAACCCTAACCCTAACCCTAACCCTAACCTTAACCCTAACCCTAACCCTAACCCTAACCCTAACCCTAACCCTAACCCTAATCCTAACCCTAACCCTAACCCTAACCCTAACCTTAACCCTAACCCTAACCCTAACCCTAACCCTTAAACAAAACAAAAAAAACTGGTGGGTAATTGTCCGGTGGGTATTTGGCAAGGGGGGTAATTGTCCGGTGGGTATTTGTCCGGGGGTATATGTCCGGTGGGTATTTGTCCGGTGGGTATTTGTCATGATACCGTTTATTCTATATTCGACGCCATTTCGTCAATCCTTCTCTGTACAGTATTATTACTAAGTGGAATTGCTTTCGTTATTGTACTGGGTGAAGCATGATGCACTACTGTACGCAAAACTTCCTCTATCGCTGGCAAAATAAGTTGCTCTCCAATTATGTGAGGTTTTCCTGACTTAGCTATCATTTTGGAGATATTGTAGGAACAAATAAGTCCATCGTCATTTTTTTGTGACTGCTTCGTCGCAAAAAAAGATATGGTATTTCTGTTCTCAAATTTATTTCGCAATGTTTGAAAGTATGACAAAGGTTTTTTCTCATTGCCAGGATGGATCTTTTTAAAGTGCTCAGAAAGTCTGGATGGCTTCATTGCCTCATTGGTGAACACTTTTTGACATAGAAGACACATCGGCAGTTGTTTATTATTAGGAGAACTGATAAATCCATACTTAAGATATTCCACGTTATATTGTCTGCACTTTTTTTTGAGCGTGTTATCTGTCATTATTATGGTTAAATATATTTACTGAAAATAAGTTTAACAGTTATACAAAACATTGATAAAATACGTGACCGTAGTGATAGCGACATAATTAGATACATAACCAATAGTAACATTATTACTAATAATGTTATTTAAATTGTCTATAAATAATAGCTGTTTGATTTTTAAAATATGAAAAAGATCTTTTTTGAACAAGTTAATAGTATTCAATATATTGAAAATATATTAATTCTGTGTGAATATCACAAGATCAATTTAAAATTTAAATTTACGTCTGTGAATAGTATTTTAAAAATGGAAAAGTCCTCGAAATAAATAAATTGAAAAATTATTTATTATTTTTGAACAATTATTCTTGTAGTATTAATAATATTTATGCATTAATTTTAAAAAGATACACAAAATTTGGTTAAATAGCACCAAAATTTGTAAATTTACTAATGCCGTAGCTCAGTTAAAATTTGCTTATTCATGTATATTCCTTGGTTAAAATTCTCATTAACTAAATGTAAAAATGATATATTGAAAATGTTCACAAATGTTCGATAGGTTCTATAATGTTTGTAAATATTATTTAAGTCCAAAACTAATTTACTAATTCTATGTGAATAAAAGCGCGAGCAACATATTTGTCACAAACCTTAACAGGGGGTGGTTAGGGCGTGTGTGACGTCTTATTTATTTTGGCTAAAAATATATTACTCTTAGATTGTGTCTGAAATACGCTTCACGTAGGCTTCAAGGTAAGTCGAAATTCTATGCGTAGCTTTACTTAAAACTCTCAATTTATTAAGGACAAACTCTTTTGCCCTATTGCTTCTTTTAATTTAAGTAATTCTTTAACAATCTAACGTCTCTTCCAGTTAGATTAATTACGCTTCTTTTTAAATTCAACAATGTTATATTACAGCTTTAACAGTTTTTGACTTTTCACAACAAAAATATTTCACTTCAGTATCGATTTCAATGTACAAGCACTATTGCTTAAAATAACCGCTTCAAATTCTTCAACAACGATAGGCTATTAACAAATGCGATAATACTTTTCCATTTTTCACCTCTTTTCACTTCCCATCCCTCTCTATGTGTTTTTTTTCATGCGCAGCTACGATATTTATAGAAAATTATCACATGACCCAAGAAACTTCCAGATTTCCAAATAAAACTAAAGCAAAAATGCTAGAACAAAAGAAAGCTCTAGTAAATTAGTTATAGCGAATGACTATAAATAGCGTCAAAATTTAGAGGTTACTCGAACAAGCGAACAAGCTGGATTGTTACGTCATAAAAGCGTACATGTTTTTGCAAAGAAAAAAGGCAGCTGTAGTAGGCTAAGACTAATCTTGCTAGCAATGCATTTAACAATACGAAATATACAAAAACAAAAGCATCAGCAGAAAAGCGAGCAATGACAAGAAATCTAACGAATTAATATGATATTTTGTGACAATATTACACACATATGCCACCGTCACGAACACACGGGGTCTAACTAAGAGTGTAAGCAACTGAACTGTAATGAACTGATTGGTGCCTATTGCCTACATACAGCAGACGCAGCAAAACGAGGTAGAAATTGGAAAAATACAGTAGATTATATATTCTTCTGTACAATTGTTTATTGTGATAACACGTAGAATTGTAGTATGTAATGTATTTTATATATTATTATTTTATTTTTTATAAGCATTTTTATAACGCCGACCTTATGTGTGTTCAGCGCCCCCTCAAATAAGAAATTGCTCACAGCGCCCCCTTGCAAGTCTCCAACGCCCCCAAGGGGGCGATACCGCCCACGTTGGGAAACACTGCTTTAGACCAAGGGTCCGCAAATAGTGGGTCGTGAAACAATTTAAACCTACAATAAATATAAGCTTCACATCTGTGTAAAAATAAAGAACTTGACCATTCTAAACCTATAATTATTATTATTAAATTGTTACGTAATCGAGCAGAACACGTGTTAAGTAGTCATCAAGCAATCATGCTTTTTTGTTATTGTTGCGCAATGCGAGATAAGCAGCTGTGCGAAATTGCTTGATAAGACAAACAGTGAGATCTGTTATTCTAATTTAAGAATGTAAGTTACTGCCGTATTTGTTATAGTTATTGTATGGCATTCTTGATTAACTTTTAAATTTAGCAAGATTAAGGTTTTCAAGTCAGTTTTATTCACCAATAATGTTAAAAAGGTGGCTGCTGAAAACTACCATGGGTACCAAAAAGCGCTCAATAGAAAATATGGAAAATTTAAGCGAGGAAAGAGCACAGAACGAACCAGTACCTACAAAAATCTTTGCATCTTCAAGTAGTGGGGATCAGCGCCCTACCAAACAGCCTTATAAACGAAATTGCAGCGAAGAATTTACAAAGATTGGTTTTACATGTATTTTTATGAATGATGAGCCACGTCCTCAATGTGTTGTTTGCTCCGAGGTTCTTGCCAGCGAGAGCCTGAAAGCAGGGAAATCGAAACGCCATCTTACAGCAAAGCATTCGAAATTCATTGACAAACCAATGTCTTTTATCTGCCGATTAGAAAAAGAATTCTTAAGTCAAAAAAAATTAGGACAAAGAACCTCACAATCTTAGAAAAAGCTCAAAAGGCATCGTATGAAGTTGCATATTTAATTCCAAAAAATACAAAAACCACACAGCATTGGAGAAACTCTCATCAAACCTGCTGCTATTGCAATCAGTCAAATTATGAACGGAGACAAGGTAACCGAGGAAATAAAAGAAATACCATTGTCTGCTGATACCATTTGCCGACGTATCAGTGAAATGAGTCAAGATATTGAGTGCCAACTGATTGATAGAGTTAAACAAGGAAAATACGCTTTGCAATTGGATGAGTATACGGATAAGTCTGGATTAGCGCAATTGATGGTGTTTGTTAGGTATATAGCCAACAGGAAGCTTGAAGAAGAATTACTCATTTGCGTAGCACTATCTTGATCATTTACAGATGAAGGCATTATCTCATCAGTGGATACAAGACTACACAATTATGGATTATCATGGAAGTGTTGTATTAGCATTTGCACTGATCGGGCTGGGGCTATGGTAGGAAAACATACGGGCTTTTTTGCAAGAGTGTCACAAATTGCACCCCATATCAATTTTACGCATTGCATTATTCATAAAGAAAATCTTGTTAGCAAAACACTGGATCAACAATTAAAATGTGTTCTCGATTCAGCAGTACAAATTGTTAATTATATTAAATCGAGACCGCTCCAAACAAGATTATTTACCATTCTTTGTGATGAAAAAGACTCGGAGCATATAACTCTTCTTCCTCATTCAGAAGTGAGATGGTTATCGCAAAGAAGAGTTCTTACCCGTTTGTATGAGTTTCGAAATGAAGCTTATTTGTTTGTTACGGAAAGAAGACACGAACTTGCTACAAATCTCACCAACCCCGACTGGTTGACAAAACTCCTGTACTTATCTTGTGTTTTTGACAAGATAAATGGTTTAAATTTGTCATTGCAAGGCAAAACAGTTGACATTTTAACAGCTTATCACAAGATCAAAGCTTTCAAAAAGAAAAAACAACATTGGGTTGGCCGAGTTAAAATTGGAAGAACGTGGATATGTTTTCTGAGCTTAACGACTATCTCGAAGCAATCAAGTTTAATGAGATAAATGTGAAGTAATCCTTATTAATCATCTACTCGTAATCTTTCTCAATGGTTTGATAAATATCTTCCCGAAGACACTACACCACAGCAACACGACGGGATATTATCGCTTTTCACAATATCAAATACTCACCATCTATCATCAGATTTGATTGAAACACTGGATGACCTGTCAAGTGACCGCAGCTTAAAAATTGCCTTTGATACTAAAAAAACTTTGACTGAATTTTGGCTTACAGTTGCAAATGAATATCCACAATTATCAACGGCTGCAGTGTATGTTCTTTTGCCATTTGGAACGACATACTTATGTGAAAGGATGTTTTCAATTTTATCTTACGTTAAAAACAAATACAGCTCAAAACTAAAATCCGAAGACGATCTTCCGGTTGCCGTCTCTCAAATTAAACCTCGAGTTGATTTGTTGTGTTTTGAACAGAAAGTGCATTGCTCTCATTAGGTGGAATAATTGTATTCATTTTTATGTGATTTGCTTTACGCAATTGTGCAAGTTAACGAAAAATGATGTATTCTGTTATCCATTTTTAAGTGCTTTGCTTTGAATTTTGATAGAAAAAATGACCACAGTTATAATCTGCTTTGGTAAATGTTATTTTACTATTAAAATTACTTAACTATTTAAAGAGACATGTCCGCATATCAATAGTAGCCCTAAAATTCCTAACTAATTGAAAATATTTTTCATGTAATACTACCGCTCACGAAAAGTTTGGGTCACAAGAATTTAAGTCAAGATTTTTTGGTTCCGTCAAAAAGTATTTGCAGACCTTTGTTCCAAGCAATATTGGTGTTTCTGAAAGCTGCGTTGTCAAGAGCAAACCAATCAAATGCAGGTGAAATATGCAGATTGTATATGTTTTCTACATCTGTAAAATCTTTCCTGTTTGATTGCTTGATTTATTATATGATTCAAAGTGTTTAAAGGAGCATCGATAAACCCCATTTTTTTGGCAAGTAATTTAGTTTCTCCTGTCAATTTCCTGCTTTTGACGTATGGCTCAGCAAGTTGAAAGTTTGGTTGTTTGAGAAAATCTGTTTTTGTTATTTTTCCAGGTGTCTCTCATTATATTATATACGTTGTTGGAGGCAAAGTATATGAAATGGTAATTGATAACCATTGGCCATCGATTTGTTTTCCTCAAGCAATTATATTGTTCACGATTTTCTTCAAGTGTGTTTTAACTTTACTTTTATGCTCATTATAACCTACGATAAGTGTAGATCAGTGATTGAAAAGCAAGAGTGTGAAGAAGACATTGTGAGAACATTTCTGTTTTACTGTGGTACTCATGACAGCAACAGAATTTTGTTCAAGTAGTTATACAATTATTCAGCACTTTCCATCCTTCTTCCCCTTGCTGATTTGAGTTGCGATAATACTTTAAATCGATTAGCCACAACTGTTCCAACCAAAGTAGGAGATTGAAGCAAAAATCGCAAACCAGACTAAGTCAAATAAATATGCGGACAACCTACGTTGAATACGCAAAAATTTTTATTCACAAGCATATCACCTGTTCATTAACATGTAATTTTGACATCGTTTGTTTGCGTATACGATAGCTCATAACAGAAAGTATAAGTTGATTTTAAAATCTTTCACTACTATGAAAATCTGTTATCAACGTTTATTCACCAATCATTTAACACTAGGATTACCGACATTTTTCTACCTCTATACTGTTATTCTGGCTACCAGGTATTTTTGATAAATTCATTTTATTTAGCTCTTCTGGTAATGTAACGTTTATTTAAGTTGATACAAGTTCTTATCGAGCATGCAAAAAACTTTAATATCCGTCAACGTTTCGAACAGCTATACAGCTGTTCTTCATCAGGACTAATAATAAGCGAAAGCACGAGTGAGGCAATATAAATAGTTTGCTACGCAATCGAAAGAAAAAGGCAAAACAAAAGGTTTGAAGGCGAATAATAAACAACTGTAGATTACGACAAATTATCATAAATTTCAGAATAAAAACAATTTTCTTTATCATTGATTGAATTTTCAGAATTATGAATAAAAAAAGATTCAAGAAATCGGCGTTTGGTAAAATCTGTTTCAAAGGTTAAAATTTTGCTATGATCCCAGTCAACTCGGTGATCTTTGGTGATGACATGCTTGACCAATGCCGTTTTTTTATTAAAATTGTTGTCATCAACTTTTGCCAGATTTGCTGGCTTTAAATCCCTTTTATGTTCAGCCAATCTTGTTTTGTAAGCCCGTCCAGTTTCCCCAATGTAGATACCAGTGCAATCTCGACAAGGAATCTGGTAAACTACACCAGGTCTAGACGACCTTTCAACCGAGTCTTTTGCCTTTGGTAACATGTCTTTTAAAGTTAAATGCGGTTTGCTACTAACCAAAATTCCCACGTTTCTTAAAATTTTTGACAAAGCCTCAAAGTATCTAGGAACATAAGGCAGCACAACAAGTGTTTTAATTTCCTTTTTATCCGCTAAAGATAAATTTGCTTTTGTTTTCAAACTTCTAACTGTGCGTTTTAGAAACCATTTGGGATAATCATTCTTTTTCAAAGCTTCCATAATTTTTGAAGTTTCTAATGTTTTATTTGCCCGCTTGGAATTTAATTGTGATTGAGCTCTTTTTAAAAGACACTTTACCAGTCCTTGCTTCTGACTCATAGAATGCGCTGAGTTGAAATTTAGATATCTGTTAGTGTGCGTTGGCTTTTTATAAATCTTTGTCATTAACCCCCACTAGCTTCTCGAGTAACACAGACATCCAAAAAAGGTATGGAATTGTTGGTCTCATGTTCTGTGGTAAATTTTATACTGGCTTCAATGTTATTAATATGATTGTGAAATTCACCAGAGAACATGAGACCAACAATACCACAAATACCACAGAACATGAGACCAACAATTTCATACCTTTTTTGGATGTCTGTGTTACTCGAGAAGCTAGTGGGGGGTTAATGACAAAGATTTATAAAAAGCCAACGCACACTAACAGATATCTAAATTTCAACTCAGCGCATTCTATGAGTCAGAAGCAAGGACTGGTAAAGTGTCTTTTAAAAAGAGCTCAATCACAATTAAATTCCAAGCGGGCAAATAAAACATTAGAAACTTCAAAAATTATGGAAGCTTTGAAAAAGAATGATTATCCCAAATGGTTTCTAAAACGCACAGTTAGAAGTTTGAAAACAAAAGCAAATTTATCTTTAGCGGATAAAAAGGAAATTAAAACACGTGTTGTGCTGCCTTATGTTCCTAGATACTTTGAGGCTTTGTCAAAAATTTTAAGAAACGTGGGAATTTTGGTTAGTAGCAAACCGCATTTAACTTTAAAAGACATGTTACCAAAGGCAAAAGACTCGGTTGAAAGGTCGTCTAGACCTGGTGTAGTTTACCAGATTCCTTGTCGAGATTGCACTGGTATCTACATTGGGGAAACTGGACGGGCTTACAAAACAAGATTGGCTGAACATAAAAGGGATTTAAAGCCAGCAAATCTGGCAAAAGTTGATGACAACAATTTTAATAAAAAAAACGGCATTGGTCAAGCATGTCATCACCAAAGATCACCGAGTTGACTGGGATCATAGCAAAATTTTAACCTTTGAAACAGATTTTACCAAACGCCGATTTCTTGAATCTTTTTTTATTCATAATTCTGAAAATTCAATCAATGATAAAGAAAATTGTTTTTATTCTGAAATTTATGATAATTTGTCGTAATCTACAGTTGTTTATTATTCGCCTTCAAACCTTTTGTTTTGCCTTTTTCTTTCGATTGCGTAGCAAACTATTTATATTGCCTCACTCGTGCTTTCGCTTATTATTAGTCCTGATGAAGAACAGCTGTATAGCTGTTCGAAACGTTGACGGATATTAAAGTTTTTTGCATGCTCGATAAGAACTTGTATCAACTTAAATAAACGTTACATTACCAGAAGAGCTAAATAAAATGAATTTTTCTACCTCTCCGTTTACGGCCGTGTCGATTTCGAAACGTGTTACTTCGTGGCACAATTCTTCACATTTTTTACAACCTAACCCTTCCGAAGTTATCAAAAAAGTAACAAACACTCATTTCAAAGTAAGGTTTATTTGAAAATGTGCTTGCAAAGACGTGTTTGTTAATGCTCAAGCAAGAGATTGCATACACTTGTTGCATTTTACATATATGATCCTGGAGCCATCTTGCGAACATTTTCCACATGTTGGCTGATCACAAAGCATGCACAATGATACTGTTGCATTCTCGCAACCATATACACTGCATCTTCTTCGCTTTCTGGTTGAATTTACGGAACATATTGGCCTATCAGAAGACTCCCTGCTTTGCATTGTTGTTTGCTTTGCAGTCAGTTCTTCGATGAGCTTGAGCAGAAAGTTTCGACGGCTTATCTGCGTTCCTGTTGATTTCATAAAAATAACTCTAGCATTTATGCCAGCGATGTCCAGAATGTTTCCCCACACTGTCAGTGGCCATCTTCGAGAAGCAGATCAAGTTGAATATAGGCGGGCCATCTGATCAAAGCAATCCACTCCGACTTTGTTCTTGTTGTAAAACAATATCACTTGCGGTTTTTGCTTCACACTACTCTGATCTATGTCAGGTGAATGATGCATGGAGAAAAGCAGGCAAACAGTTTTCTTGGCTTTGGCCTGGTATTTCACAAACAGCATATTATTATTTTTGTGCCAATAAAACTGGCTGCAATGCAAGTTTCCTTTGACGGCATCAGTAATTTTCTTGGCGATTTCGCGACGATTTTTTCTAATAGTTCCAACAATTGAGATTTTTTCTTTCTGCAATTTTAGAGCAAGTGGCAAAGATGTAAAAAAGTTGTCGCATGTGATATTGTACCCTTTTTCCCGGACTCTTTCTGTCAACCTCATCACAACCGACTCTGCCAGAGGTGTATCACCACGCTGCTCTTTCTCCTGGACACCAAGATATGGAAAAATGTTCGAAACATATTTGCTTTTTACATCAACCAAAACACAGAATTTTATTCCATACTTATCTGGTTTGTTTGGCATGTACGTTACAAACAAACAGCGTAACTTACAGGGCATTAGCTGCTCGTCAATAGTCAGTGAATAGTCACATACGAACTTACTCCTGCATAATGAGGAAAATTTTTCAAAGGCTTCTCGAATAGGTGCGAACTTGTCGGCCCCAGGACCTCGTCGTATCCTGTTAGGTTTGTCGTCAAACCTCAAGTATTTCAGTATTTTTATAAATGAGTCACGGCTCATTGCTTCAGAAAAAATAGACATGCCATACTTCTTACTCCAAAGAAAACAGGCGGGATGGCCTTTCCCGTAAAGTCCACGAGCATATTGTAGTCCAATAAAAGTCTCAAGATGATGCAAATCTAGGACAAACTCATTGTCACCCCTACGTGCTGCTTCTTCAGTTGTGAATTTTGCAATCATTCTCAGGAGAGATTCATCAATGAAATGCTTCCAGGCGTCATATGGAGTTGACACGCCTCTTGCAGTTGCTCTAGGAACGCCTGTAGCTGCCTTGAAAACATTATGTGCCCCGGTACGTCCAGTGTTAGTTGATGGAGTACAGGTCCATTCTGTTCTATCTCTTACAAAAACAGATGTGGATGTAGGTTGGCTTTGTTGTGACATAACATTGTCATCTTCATCAGACTCATCTTCACAGTTATCAGGGCACTCGTCGCTGTCACTCACATGCGCATTTGGGCTTTCTCCTCCGCCACTAGCATCTCCATATCCCTCTTCATCAGAGCATTCGTCATCGGTATCCCAGGTAGTAATTACATCAGCTAGTTCATTTGCAGTTATCGCTTGTTGCGTCATTTTGCTTATTTTGAACTATAGTGTATTACAAAATCATGAAACTCAACTTGCAAATGGCCTCAAATAATAAAATAGACACATAAGAAACAAATAAATTAGAAGAACTGATTTCAAAACTTCAGCCTAACCAGAAAATTCTGCTAATATTGCCTTGGTTTACTATGCACGCTTGCTTGCAAAACGGTACGTCCTTCAGTTAGAGATCTGCCCTCCGAAACAGTGGAAATCATATACCAGAAAAACTGGTCAGGAGCGGGACTCCAAAACCTAGCACAAAACATTCCACGCCTCAGACGCAAATGAATGCCAAGGCCAGACAGAAAACGCTTACAAAGTCCTTCAGTTAGCTTTCTAAATTGTGAACGTAAAATGAAATGCCGGATAAATCTATTTTGTGTTGAATCACATCTGTGTCTTCTTTTGGTCGGTCAACAATAAAAACTACAAAAGCAGCCAGACAGAAGTAATTTTCTAACAAAAGCCGTTAGTGTCGAAATCGACACGTCCGTAATTGAAGGGGTTCTAATTTTCAAGCCGCGAAAAGTCGTATTGTCTGATGAATGTAAACTAAATCCTTTTAATATGGAGAACTAGGGAAAATTCTAGGAAAAGTCAGAGAAAAGTAGATATGTACGAACTCGCAGTTCAGAGAAGCGAAGCGCCAATTATTTTTTCGTGTCGATTTCGACACGCAGTAATCCTAGTGTTAATGTACAAATTTTGTTGCTGTTGCAGCCTACTCGGTGAATAAAAAATTTCTCTATCGTAAATGTATGTCGTTGTCAATTATTTTAACGTATCTGGTTCGGTTGGGGGTTGATTCAATCGTAACAGATTGAAGCTGCTTTACATCATTGGCCATTCAAGCGAAGGGTTGAAAAGTTTTGGATTTTTCCAAAATTTTATGTGGCCTTGGGCTGATCATAAATTGACAGAAAAGATCATCATAATTTTGAAGCAAACATAGTTATTTTAACCCCTTCCACACGATTCTGCATTCAACGAGTGAAATGCTGTATACGAATTTTTTGCATAACTTTAGATTAAATTTCGAACAAAAAAAAACCCTTCGAGAAATAATATACGAGCACAGGAGCTGTTTCGAATATCACTGGTTGAGAAATGGAAATATTTAAGTTCATGGCATAGGCAGTTATGCCATCGGTGCTAGCATGGACCTATCATTGGGCATAAGCATTTATGCCATCGTGTGGAAGGGGTTAAATCCCATTTCAACAAAATTCTTCATATTTAGATTTCATACAATAAAGAAAATAAAAGACCGCAAACGTGAAGCTGGCGCCTTGAAAACAGATTGGGGGCCTTGAAAACGCTTCTATTGCACTTGAATTTCTGGACCAAGTTGTTTGTTCTACATAAATATATTCATTTTGTTTAGTGTGACAGCAAAGTCTTTTCACGACTGAGCCGGAAGTTTTTGTGTCGGAGTAGCCTTACGTGCTCTTCTGGAAAAGTATTCGATTGAGACTGACAGCGCTGTGGTGAGGAATCTCAATGTTTCACATTTGCACACGTCTTGTTTCATGAAGTAGTTAATGGTAGTTGACTTGTTCCAAGTGAAGATGGAAGCATTAAATAATTCGGTTTGTTTCACTTAACATTTGCTTGCTTTTCATTTTGACACAAACTGTGCATCAACGTAAAACTGTACCTCCGTATTTTATCAATTTTACACAATAATACCTTAACCCTTGTCGGTTTAACTGCCTATATTTTCTAACCACAAAGACTTTGTCGCAGTGTAATATTTTATGTTTTTGTGATTTTGTACACACTTTGCAAACACAAGAAATTTTTGCAGTGTGGTCTTAAAAACACCCAGTAAATTGTGATGAAGGATAATGGATGTAGACTGTGGAGTTTGAAAGAAATTCGATTGTAGTCGCAATTTTCAATTTAATTCAAAAAACTTGCGGTGACGTGTTTCTGTTTACATTTAGTAAACTACCTATACTGCTGCATTTGTTCTAGTGACAGTCCCGATTAACTAATACATTGCTGTATTACCAATGCAAAGAATCCAAACAAAAACGAAAGAAAATTACTAAACAAAATATCATGTGGAGAGAGTAATATTTATTTGTCAATTCCATCAACGGAATGTGAATCAACTACTAGGTCAGATAGATTTAGCTAGAATAGCAAAAAATTGGCAAACCAAAAACAGCGTGTTAGTTGCATCACTCTACGATAGGCCTAGAAGGCTTTTTCACAAAGCTATTGATAAGAGTGAGATACTTTACGAAAGCAGGAAAACTATACAGTCTGTTTTCGGTAGTAATTTTTTCTCGCTGCTTTGATTATTTTTGGGCCGGAGCTTTGAATTTTCAGCCATTGCTAGTCCTTGGGTAACGAGTAACATGTATTAGGAGCACTGGGCAAAGCTACGTGCATGCACTTGTGCAATAGATGGCAGTGCTGTGGGTAATTACCAGGTCTAGATGATCAAACAGTGTTAAGACTTATTTTGTGCGAATAACACTGAGTATTACTACAATGTTTAGCATCTGTCGTTTACGCTACTTTTAGTTGCTTACCCAATTTTGGTATAAAATTGTAGAATAAATACAGTAGGTACTACGCTTAGATACAACACACTTTCTTTTATGGTTCTATAACGTCAATTCATTAAATATGAGTCAGCAAATGACTTTTAAAGATGCTGTTTGCAGTTTGGCATTACAGAAAACGATCTTTACAAGAATGACACTGACGCTGAGGACCATCTGTACAGCAACGAAAGTGATGCTGCTGATGAGGAAGACATGCAAATATGAAGAGAGGAAGCAACGCCTGGTATTGACGTTAAAAGTAATGTAGAAATATCTGAAGAGAATGAAACAGACGATGAGACGGTGAATGCTGATGATAGTGATAGCAACCATGAGGATGAAAATTGTGTTCCCTGAAGAAGTGCAATTGAATACTTTACGCGTCTAATTCCAGCTAGACGACGAATACGAAGCAGTATGCTAACCCAGACTTTTAAAGTAACTGCCAATCCTTGGATTGAAATAGAGTTTTAAACTGTTTTTGAGAGAAGACATTTTTCAACTATTTTGTTTTCTATAAAAAGGGAAGCGATCAATTAATAAAAATTTCGAATTGGCTGCAGCTTGTCAAAACATTCTCAATGGATGAGTCAAAAAAGAATTGATAATATTTTGATGAATCAAATTTGACAAGGCTAACTTTACAGAATTTGAAACCTTACGACGGTAATCAAACGATAACAAGCCGTGTTACCGAGCAGTCATGTCCTTGATCCGTTTCAAAGTTTTCTCTAACTGTATCCGGTTTAACAACTGGCGTATTCGAGAGGAAAAATAAATTCAAAAATAATTTGCTGCAATAGCGGAAATTTGGCACACTTTTGTATTGTTGAAGCTTGGATGTATTCCATATCTACAGCGATAATGAAGAACAGTGTTGTGTTGTCGTGGCAGAATTCCTGACAGAATCTACATTACATCAACGCCTCGAAAATATGGACTAAAAAATTGTTTGCCTTTGGATACAGTTCAGGATATGCACTCAATGGCATTTCAGACGGTGGCAAAGAAGACGACCAAGGTGATTGCAATTTGACCCAGGATCTTATTATGCAATTGTTAGAAGTCAACTTTGGAACGGGCAAGCACGTGTAGACAGACAACTTTTTTACTACATGTAATTACAACCCCGAAAAAGAGTTACTACAGAAAAGTCTGATCCTGTTGGGAAGTTTAAGGCACCGCTGAGAAATACCTGGGTCATTAAATCGAACCATGAATATTTTATTGTAGCAAGTTTTGCTCAAATATGCGAATGGTATCTGCCCGTTTGCTTACCAAACAATGAAAAACAACAATTGTGCCATTTTACATAGTTGCACTTATGCATATAATTTGGTAGCTGTCAATACTACAAAAAATTTAGTAATGATCCTGAGATATCAGAAGCGAAAGACAAACTCGTTTATGCAAGAAGTTTTGGGCTCGTCCAAAAGTCATCGCTTAAGGTATGCCTAAGTAAACGTCGTCTCAAACTGTCCTTACGCGCTCACTTTTAAGTCAAATATTTTATTGAAGCAGCACAACGCTTGAAGTCCGGATGTTTTATCTAACAAATGCCAATGACGTTTTAAAGACTTTCGAGCTTCTGACGTGTTTTGAGAAATTTTAAACAACGATTATATTTTTACTGCTTGTATGAGTCTGGAAGTGACAAATTTATGTACTTACGTTTTTGCCCCTTACCAAAAACGTAATGCTTTTATTTTGCTGCTTTATGCGATATAGTTGCTGTATTGCTGCTTTGCTTGCGTGGATTTTTCTAACCTGCTGCAGGGTTTTTCAATCAGTTGCAGTTAGTTTTCGTATCGTCAATAATTGACTTAAAATTGCAATTAAGTAAACAATAACTAATTTATATACATTTATATTTTGAGATGTAAAGCCAATATGGAAGGTTTACAAGATCAATACTTTGATTAAAATTGATTTATTTTGTGTTTAGGAAACTAATGAAACGGAAAATCACCAAAACCATTGATAAGAAAATAAAGGCTTATCCATACTAAAACGCCTTGTCTGTTTTATTTTTCCATTGGAAGGATGCAGAAAACCTTGACCAAGAGTGACCTGGAAGCAAACCCTTGTGACAGGTAGTGGCTTGTTTCACATCATAACCAGGACAAGTTAATCATATCTAATTCTATCATATATACATATACTCGAGTCAATCAAGTTCTATCCGAGGCATGTCATGCTATATCCATAACAAAATCATTCATCAGAAACAACAGACATGTGACGAGAATACAACCGTTTTATGCCGTGCTTCGATGACACAATGAAAACCAATAAATACAACGACAAATCGCTTTTGTCAGTCCGATTGGAGCGGACCGGCCATTTTATCTTCCTTTGTTTGCAACCAATTGATAATGCACTTTTTTGCAGCGTTTTTGACAATAATCTTGCGGCAATGGAGTCACGTGACGGAGCAAAACCTACGTAATTTCCCTATTCTCGTGCGAAAGGAGGAACAACCCTTCAATTATTTTTATTGCTTATTTACTCATCAAATAATGCATCACGCACGTCTATAAAACGAGCTACTCCAGTAACTGGCGCGATGGTGTAGTGGTGAGAGCGTCCGCATCGCAGTCGGTAGGCCTGGGCTCATTCCATATGTCGAGTCATACTAAAAGACTTTAAAAAATGGTATTCACAGCTTCCTTGTTTGGCGCTCAGCATAGAAAGAGATAGTATGGAGAACAAGCCGGCAAGCTTGCTTGTTGTGTCCTTGGGCAAGGCACTTAACGAGATGCCTCTACTTTTGTATGGCAGACAGGTGGCCCATCCGTACTTCACCCGGTTACAATTGTGAAGTTGCAAATCCAGCATGTCGTAAAAAACGACTCTTGGATGCCCATCAGTGGCAGTCCGCTTTGTTGGTGGTGGGGCTACCAGTCAGTGAAGACTGGTTTAAAATGGGCTGCCATCTACCTCCTAGCCTAATTTCAATTACGGTCACGACATGAGCCTGAATTGCCGTTCGTGCCGTACCTCCATCCAGGGGAAGGGGAGGTGTAACCACAAACAAACAGCTACTCCTGGTGAGGTTTTCAACATAGAGCCATTAGTGATACTTAATGATGAACTGAGACTATTCATTCTCCAAACCCGCTTTCCTGCTCGAAAGTTCCGGTTAATCTCTAATGACGTCAGGTCCGTTTTGAAAAAAGGGATTCTGATATCCTATTGGTGGTATAAAATAAATAGCAGTAAGCGTAAAGTGCAGAACACGAACAGTATTGTTCGCCCTGTTGCCATGGACATATATTTTTTATAGATTAAAATAGCTTGAAAGATGCTATAATTGTTTTTATAACAACTTTACAGCAGTTTTGACATGCGTTTATTAATACTTCTTGTCTAGTTTTTGAAAATATCCTTTTTGTAGCATTTATTGAATTGTTAATCAGTTTGTTATAAATAATGAAGCAAATCATGGCATTGGTTTTTCTTGGCTTGGTGGTGTGTGGAATGGCTGATAGCGACCCCTGCGATAAGTAAGTTGAATTTTACTTTACATGTAGTTTGACAACTTGAAGTGATAATTTTTCGGCTCTTTTTTTGAAAACAGTCAAAAATGTATGAAGTGTTTTCCTTTCAAATCTTTTATATTCAATATACTTTAAGGTGTAAAATTTTGTCGGTATGCAAAATTGAACTCTATTCCAGAAACACAATATTTGCCACGCTCGATTACAATTCTTCCATGTGCGGATAATAGGGTGATAGTAACGTTATCATCAAGTATATTCTTCGAAAATTCGAGTGTCTTTACGTAGGAAAGAGTTTTGTTCGGCCTAAATAAAAGCTATCAATCTATTTAACAATTTTTAAAAAAACCGTATCACTTAAAGGAAAAAGATGATGTTTGTTCTCACAAGTTGTTTTCTTGATTTTCTCAAATGAAGTTGAGCGAACAGATGAGGTGGAAAAATTGCAAGGAAAATAATACAAAGCAAACTTCAAATGCAAAACTTCCCTGCAATTTGTTTTGCTGTAGCTGCACTACAGTTGTAGCAGCAGCAGTTAAAATTTTAATATGGTGTATGTCACGAATGAGGAAATTTGCCTCGTAAGCGTAGTTTCATATGTGTGTAAAGTGCTGTGTGATTTGTTCGCTCGGCTAATAATTGAAAAAAAGGACCTTTTTTCCTCGCAATTGAATTTGCTGTAGTACGCCTTTATTACGTCACAATCGTTATTACGACATAATAAGATTCCAGATTGTTCTAGTGATTCTAGCTTTATCGAAGAATTTCGATTACCGATTACATAATTTGAAATGCTTTTTTCTTTTTCACGTGATTTCGTTCTAGAGTTTTCTAGATTATTTTCCGTCGCATATACAACGCGGCGAGATTTTATTCATTCAGTAGTGGTGGAGTAGTAGTTAGAGTGTAGAGAAACATTGCTGTGGGAAAAAGAAGATTGATTGACGGAATAAAGAAGGGCTATTGTTTTTTTGTGATAGTTTACTGTATATTCTGTGGACGTGATGAGTATTCAGTAGTTATTGGTGAAATTAGTTTTGGTGGTTTCCTGATTGTGTGGTAAAGTGAATAGTTCTGAGATTGTTGAGCCAAGAAGTTTGAGGTCGTGAAGTACTATTTCTGTGAATGCATTATTCTGTTATCAAAGTGGTTTAAGGTGTTTTTAGTGGAAGCCAATCTTTTTCAAGTTTTATTAAGTTGCAGTCAGACCTAATTATCCGAGCGATTATCATACGTCGCCTCAATTTTTAAAAAAATTTAAGATTGAAATAGAACCGAAAAGTTTTATATTATATCAAAACGCGACAGTGTACCATTTTCATTACATTTATGCTGGAGCAGTTTGTCGCGTTTTAATATAATAAAAATAGAATATTCGGTTCTATCTCAATCTTAAATTTTTTTTAAAATTGAGGCGACGTATGATAATCGCTCGGATAATTAGGTCTGACTGCAACTTAATAAAACTTGGGAAAGATTGGCTTCCACTAAAAACAGCTTATACCACGTTAAGAACAGAATAATGTATTCACAGAAATAGTACTTCACGACTTCAAGCTTCTTCGCTGAACAATCTCAGAACTAATCACTTTACCACACAATCAGAAAACCGCCAAAATTAATTTCACCAACAACTGCTTAATACTCGTCACGTCCTCAGCATCCACAATAAATTATCACAAAAAAACAATAGCCCTTCTTTACTCTGTCAATCAATCTCCCGCTCTCCACTACGCACTTTTTTACCCTCTATCTACTACTACCCTCTCTGAATGAATAAAATCTTGCCGCGTTATATATGCGACGGAAAATAATCTAGAAAACGCTAGAACAAAATCACGTGAAAAAAAGAAAAAAGCATTTCAAATTATGTAATCGATTAACGAAATTCTTCGAAGCTAGAATTACTAGAACAATCTGGAATCTTTCCATGTCATACACGATTGTGACGTAATAAAGGCGTACTTACATCAAACTCAATTGAGAGGAAAAAAGGTCCTTTTTTTCTCAATCATTAGCCCAGCGAACAGATGACACAGCACTTTACACAATATGAAAACAATTCCTACAAGGCAAATGTCCTTATTCGTGACACAGTTAATAGTTTAAAAATGTTGAAAATGCTTTTGTACCAAAAAATGCATCACGTTTTGTTAATAGGAAGTTTGTGTTTTATTGACGATCTAATATTGGAATCGAGTCCGAGCAATTACAATATATAGGAAGGAATGGCGCATTTGGCACCCTTCCCCATTTTTATGCATCTCTACAATACAAACTGGATGCACAGACGTATTCAGAAATTTTATGGCATAAAAATATCTACCACTTTGCAGTATATCTTTGCATCTTTTTGAACAATCGATGTTTTGTCACCTCCCCCGCTCTTTACCATTGCGTCCCAGTATTTGTTGAAAAAAATTAATTAAATACTCATGAAATAATAAGCTGCTGCTGAATAAAAGCAGACTTAAACTTTGTGAAGAAAAACTTGGATCAAAGCACAGAGGCGTACCTAGGAAATGAGCTCTCACAATCTTTTAGATCTGATTTTTGTTTAAACAACGTTGATTTGGAATAAATAAATGTTATTTTATCACAAATTTTCCCTAACATTGTCACAGTTGTTTCTTGGGTTTTCTTCGATTTATACCATTGTTTTTAATTCTTTCTTTAATGTTCAATTTTCTTTATTCCGTCTGTCGCGTTTTTATAAAAGTTTGATTCTATTTCAACTTTAATTTACTTCCTAAAATTGAGGCGACTTGTAGTATTGCTTGAATAATTAAGTCTGGTTGCAACTTAATAGCTAGGAAAAGATTGGCTTCTACTAAGATACTTGACCCACGCACTATTCGATCAAGAACAAAAGAAATATATTCAACGAACACATAAAACTCCAAATTCCTTTGCTTTTGCATATACAGAAACTAAAGTACTTTAATATACAAATATCAAGGACTAACCAAAACTAAAACCACCAAAATAATCGCTTGAATCCTGTTACAACAATTACCACGGAACAAATCCTTTTTACTATACTCCACCTGTCCACTGAACTACTCTCTCTCTCTCTCTATCTCTCTAAATCGTAAAAAATCTCGCCGCATTATATACAAAACAAAGATCTTCTGGAAAATGCTAGAACATCACGTGACACAGAAAAACACCCTTAATAAATTACACAATCGGCAAAAAAAGAAAAAATATTCAGAAGAAACAAGATTCACTAGAATACACTGGAATTTTATCACGGGGTCAACCATTGTGACGTCAGAAGAGGCGTGTGAGTTACAAATCTATTGATAAATGCGAAAGAAAAAAAAGTCTTTTTCGAAAGTAGTTCAGCAAGTTTAGGGCTTCAGACAATTCAGATAAACAAATAAAATAATCACGGTAAAACAAAACGATAGATTACAGCAACTGTACATATATAAAGACTGTTCTTTCAACGCAAATTTACTTATTTGTGACACCGTCGTTTCTGACAGATGCCGTTTAGAGACCACAGCAGAGATAGATAGTATTTCAAGTCAGCAACAACTTGCAATAGAGTTTTAAAAGTGGAAAGCTTTTGATTATTTAACAGCACGTAAGAAGGCCCTTCAAGGTTGTGCAATCGTTTGATCCAAAATCTATGTAATCTTTTTTGTGTGTTTCAGTTTTAATTTATAACGTCATCATCAACCAAATAAATCCTAATTTTAATAGAAATCCAAGAAAATCTGCAGATATATTTTTTGCAGCTATATTTTTGCAACGGATTTTAACCATAATTATGCAGTTTATTACACCGGACATTAGGAAGCCACCCGACTTGGAGTACCGTCCACATCCACAACAACGCCCATGGAGTTTGAAAATAAGTTTAGAAAATTTGTATTGAGGGCAGAATCAAGCATCAAATAGTTTTTAAGCCCTAATAAATTGTGTTCCAAGCAGAGAACCCAGTTTGTAAGTACAACTAATATATAAAGTGGAATACGGCCAATGTATCTGATTGTCGGTTTTAACTTCTCCGAAACTGCTAAGCGTACAAAAATCAAACATGGCATGATTGATTACTTCTTCTGAATGAGTGTCGTAAGAAAGTTGGTGACGCCTTAATGACGTGTTAATCAAAGATAATTTCTTTGAAATTTGCATTTCTTGACTAAGGAAAACGTTGATTAGAGGTTGCTAGTTTCAACAGTTTTGTACAGTCGTTTCGTAAGACTGACCGATGTTAATCTCTAACACATATTAATGAAATGTAGCAAAGTTAAACAGATTGACTATTTTTCATGTGAAATTTTCCAGGAATCACAAAAATTATTAGCGCTATTAGCTCAAAAACCTGGTCGATGAATTCTACTCTTAAAGCTTAACCTAATCTTTTGTAATAACTTAACTGTAAGTGCTTGAGTTTGAATTAGGTTGCGCTTTCCCTAGCAGTAATTGTGCCAGAATACAGCAATACGCGATCAGCTAGAGATTTTTGGCCTCCCAAAAATTTGTAGGTAATAAGCCAAATGCTGTAGAGCCTCTCACCCACAACTTTACATTTATGCTTACATGTACTGTAAGTGGTGAAATAAACAACAGTTTGGCTCCTTCAATAGTGAGCAAGTCAACTCCCTCAATCTTTTCTGTAAACAAGGCAAATAATACGTTGCTAGGGACTTCAAAACTAAGGGGAAACGTAACGGCTATGCGCAGCCCCTTCTCATATTTTTCTGTTCGATTCCTATGTAAAAAACGGTACCATTGATTTTGAAACGAGAATTGGATGTATCAAAAAATACTGTGTTATTATTGTTCTCAAAACTACTCATTGAGTAAAGCCGGCTCAACTGATATTCTTAGCCTCAACATTACTGATAATGGCCCTGCGATTGTAAACATTGAACTATGGTTGCTTCACCTTGGGTTGGTTTGCTCTTTCCTTGCTTCATGTATGCTAGGACCAAACAATATGCGCGCAGCCACAAGCATACAAATAGGCATACAAATACGAAAAAGTCGTAAATAGAGCTCCTAACATATAAAAGGTTATTTCCAAAAGTACATAACAGTTACTGTGGCGTCCCTCTCTTTCCACGACTTTCAGTCCCGTAGCACTCCAACTTCGGGCCCCTCCCCAAAGTAAGCGCAAGAGCCCCTGCGCACAGGTCATATCACTTTAGAGGTGTAAAATTGAAAAGCTGCATTAGGAAAATACACCACATATTGTACATAAGTAAACAGGCTAATGTCAGAATAAAGCATGCCGATACCGAAGGTGCAAGTCATAAAAAATTCGGCACCGATGCCGGAGTTCAGTAGGACATTTATGCAGACACTGCGAAACGAAAGCAATGACACTGAAAAACATGAAAAACTTATAAAAACGCAGTATCATTTAAATAGTCTGGAGCGAACCTTTTTGTTCGCAAATGCTGTTATGGCATTGTCATAATCAAGAGATCGGGCGCAGTCATTTTCGATTGACAACATGGCTAATGAAGATAGTCTACTGTCTGTCATAGACGTTCAATTAAAAGTTTTGATCAGTTTCAATTTGCTGAAGCTTCTTTCAGCGCTGGCAACAGTCACGGAGCAAGTTAGTAAGATTCGAAGTGCGATGTACACATTCGGATACAATTCAAATAAACGAGTCTTTAGAAGATAGTTTAGAAAGTCTTGAGCCGTTTTGAGATTGCGTTTTTTTTGTAAAATTAAAACAAACCGCTGTAGCTCAGCGCTCATTTCATCAGAATCAATGTCACCGAACATTTTTTGGAACTCTTTACAGCAAGTAAGAAGAGCATTTTTTTTGTTGCACAAGCAAAAGTTTGTCTCGTGTGTACAAAAACGAAAAGGCGGAAGAAACCTCACGTAACAAATTAAAGCGCTCCTTTATTGACATAATAGCCTGGTCTACTAATGGATAGAAAAAGTTGCTTTTAAATTTCAGTTCAGGAGTAGCTCGTTGTTCCTCTTCACCTTGGTAATCAAACAATCTTCTTTTCTTTCCACTTCTTGACGGAGGAAAAGAAGGATCAATATCCAATTCCTGTGCCATTTCAACAGCAGATGTTGCGGCACTATCATAACCCGTTGTGCGATAGTTTTGCAAAAACTTTTCAGTTGCCTGGATTTCCGTTTCCATTGTATGAAGGGAGACTCCATACGATTGAAGAATCTTGCTTGCTTTATTGACTTGGAATAGGATATCATACCAAATAAACACCGACAAAAGAAAACTCCATTTTGATAAATGAGCTATCAACGATTTTGTTTCTGAGGCAGCTCTTCCATCTTTTCTTTCTATGGAAATGGCTTCCAAGTCTTTCAGTGCCAGCAACACCTCTTTTAAATTGTATCGAAGAGGTTTGATGCAATTAATTCTGCTTTCCCAACGAGTATCAGATTGTGACTTTATGGACAGCTCCACATGTTTCTTCAAAATTTCCCAACGCTGAGCAGAGGAAGAAAACAGCACATACAACCTTGTAAGTACTCCAAAAAATGTCAATGCTTTCGTCGATGAATTAGCACTGTCAACAACAACTAAGTTAAGGGTATGGTTTGCACAGGGCACGTAAACAGCTTTGGGATTGATGTCTAGCATTCTTGCTTGGACCCCAGAATGTTTTCCTTTCATGTTAGCACCATTATCATATGACTGACCTCGACAATCAGACAATTCGAGTTGCAGTTCGGTCGCTTTTTCTAAGAAAGCGTCCAACAAGTCACTTATTCTCAAGTAGCCAAAAAATGTTTCTTTAACAACAGCAGCTTCTTCATTACATAGTACATAACGGAGAATGACAGACATTTGTTCATGATGTGACATATCTGGAGTGCAGTCCAAAATTATAGAAAAATATTTTGCCAATTTCAATTGCTGTAAATTTTCTTTTTCAATTTCTGTCGCTAGCAATTCAATTAGTTCATTTTGTATGGTAGGACTCAAATAGTGATCTTTAGTGTTTTGATTATTGATTCTGTCTTGAAGCTCTTTTAGGATCGGATCTCTTCTTGCCAAAAGCTCAAATATACCCAGAAAATTTCCATTGTGAGGAGATCCTAAGACTTCTTCAGATCCTCTAAAAGCAAGATTCCTTTCCGATAGAAACAAGGCAATGTCGATAAGTCTCTCTAAAACATTTCTCCAAAAACGTCTTTCATTGAAAAAAATATTCATCTCGCTTTTGTCGAAAGTGGATGAATTTCTTATCCCTTCAGCTAGCAACATCCATTGACTGCAGCATTCTTGGTGGAAAATGCCGTTTTCATGGTCTTTCAGTTTTTTCGAAAAACCCTCCCATGTATTTATACCACTACAAAAGGGGCTTAGTGTTTTTCCAAATAGCTTACAACAAAAGCAAAAAACTTGATCTGATTTCTCAGAATAAACTAGCCACGACCGTGAAACACTTTCACCATTAGGTAACACACGTTTATAATGGTTGGAGGAAAAACGTCGCCTTGGAGTTGTGTTATTATATGGAAAATTCATTATTAGTTGATGTGGTCCACGCTTTACTATATCACATCGTTGAGCATCAGAAATACTTTCAGGCCATTTACATGGGTCATCAGGGATAGGGGTAAATTGAGATTCAGATATTTTTGATATTGAAGGTTGCGTATTGGCAGGTAAATCACAACTTACATTTTCTGGAAATTCACAATCACTTTGATGCTGATCGTCATAGTCTTCTTTTTCTTGTACACTATAGTTTTCTTCATCCCTCTCGGTACTAGTGCCAGGTCTACTCTGCTCAGTAATCTTGAAAAAATCTGTCATCTTGGGCAATTTCGCTACAGCATCTCGAGCAGTGGCTGCTTCTTTTCTCTTTTGAGCACCACTTTTTGAACGTTTCATTCTATACAATGTCAATAAAATACTTTATCTTCACTCTGCAGTGTATATATATTGTCCCGGTATTTATAGCCAAACAGAATTCCAGACCATTCTATGATTGTTGCGTAACAACGGCATTGTTACGTCAATCGAATATTCAAGATTCTACCAGAAAATTAATCGAAATATTCTAGATTCTGCGAGATAAAATGACGTTGCATTCACTTATGATGTCACAAGCCAATTTCTTCTTAGAGTTTAAATTGGTTGTAAACAAGTCTGCTGAACTGAAAATAGTCACGTAGCCAAAAAGCAATTTCAGACTAACTTGGGCCCCCCCCAATTGGGGGATTTGGGGGGCGGCTGCTACGTCTCTGGCGACTTTTAAATTATGCTTCCATGTACTTTCTAAAATGAACGAATAAAACGTTTTGAAATCTTCGACTGTTTCAATTGAGAAGTAGTGCAGTTTCTAAGCGCGCCTCTGCTGAAAACTGGGCAGCCAACACGTAGCCATGGATACTACAACGTAAATATATGTCTTTATCTTATTGGCTACGCCCAGGTCTCTGTATAATTATACTGTAAAACGTTGGCTATTTACAAGAGCATGAATATTGTAATCAGTGGCTTATTTAGAAACAAATTCTTATTTGAGAAGAAAGGGCGCGGACCTTTAAGTAAATTCAATCACATCATCAAGCAAGCTCATAGCATAAAAGAGCATTATGTTATTTTGAGGAGAGAGCAGAGCATTAAAAGAGATCAACTTTTTATAAACGTGAAAATTTTGCCAATTATGGTCTCTAAACAAGCGTGAATAACTTTTTTTTGAAGACCAACGTTTTGAAAGTAAAAAATTTGCCCATATTTGGGTTCAAATACATACGACTACTTTTTCTATTTATAGGCTAAGGTTTTGAACGCCCTGTCATGCCTTTTGGGGGCCTTAGTCTTTTATTTTCCACTAATTGCTCAAGGTATAAATTTAACTTGGCAAAATTAATTATCTCCCCGGGGTGAGTGTCATTAAGGGGTTTGTAATGTTACGATGACGTCACGATGAAACAAAATTTTTTTTAATTCGCATCTCTTCACGAATGAAAACGCTTTTTGTGCTAAAAAACCAGCACCCTATTTACCAAATTTCATTTCTTTGTTGCTTAAAATGAGGTCACATTTGACGATTGATTGTAAAGTTGTTTTTTCTGTTTTTTCTTTTATTTGCCATATTTATCCTCCATTCACGAGAAAGCGAATTGTATTGCTGTATTTTGGGCCTGACGTCCGCACTCGCTAGGGAGTTGCCAATTCCGAGGTGTCTGGGCCACCTGTCTTCCACATAAAGGCGGAGGCGTCCCGTTAAAAACCTTGCCCAAGCACACAACAAGCGAACTTGCCGGCTTGTTCTTCACAACCCAACATAAATGTCGAACGTCAAGCAAGGAAGCTGTGAAATACCATCTTTTAAAGTCTTTTGGTATGACTCGACAAGGGAATTGAACCCCAAGTTTACCGACTGCGAAGCGGAAGCTCAAATCACTACGCCATTGCGTCGGTTTTCGTCATTTTCTTAAAAAATACTAACTATAAAAACGCGATTCAAACCTTTTTTGAGAGATGAAACAATCTCTTTGTAAATGATGCCAGCTTTCATCAAAAAGTATGTAGTATTTAAGTAAAAAATTTAATTTACTATTTCACTCGTTGCTTTATATTACAAGTAAATTATCCTTTTACCTTTATTTAGTCATTTTAGTGTTCGCTTTTGTGATGAAAGATCAAATCCTAGTGCATCAACTTTAAATACGTTACTAATTCAGTGAGACAGCTACGCTTTGACATAAAAACGTTATTGTCTATTGTTAGTTTGATTGTCTTTTTACTGACTGACCTGAATTGCTACTTGATTCAATATTAACTCTCTGACTACGTCCACTTTATTTCGTGCTGTAGATAGGATAACCCAATGCACTTACCACTAGCAATTCCTTCGGAAGCTTCAGAACTAGAAATATCGTATATTGCTAATAATTTTATTGTTTCGATATTGCATATCATATTCACGAGAAGGTTGCATCAAGTCGTAAAATATGCATACAACCAAATCATTGATTTGTGTAATAGCAAAAAAAAAGCCATTACGCGGTCGATTTCCAACTTTGAGTTTGCTCTCCTACACTTAATTGATAGAACAGGCAGAATTTGTGATACGATAGATTTTGCAAAACCATCTTAATTCAAAGTATTCGTACTGCGATCAGGATTTGGGGTATAGGGGCGATGCCCCAGTAGTACAAGCTTATCACTTACGGTATTAAAAATACGATTCAGTTGAAACCGCCACAGCCGGGTGAACTGACGTTACCAAGTCGACATACCTGAGTGGTAGCCCTGCCGGGCGATTCCAGCTAGGCTATACTATAAAGTGCAATTCTGAGAGTGTGTGTGTGTGCTTTATTGCTCCCAAACTACTGAGCATACAAACTTCAAACTTGGCAAGATTGATTATTACTTTGGCGTAAGCGTCCAAAGGGCTTTGTTGATGTCATAGTGAGGTCGCAATTAAAGATAATTCATTTTAAATTTGTGTTTTTTAACAGAGGGAAAGTGTTTTATTCTTAAACGAAAACCAGTCCCACAACTTACCAGATTCCGTAAATTTCACTTGTTTAGCATCTCACATGATGTCATTATCAACCATCAGTTCTAAAACTTGTTTTCTTTATTTACTCAAAAAGTACTGATTCTAGAAAGGTAATTACACGTCTTTTTGTATAACATTATCAAGGTGCAATCGATTAAAACACCACTACAACAATTAAAGCTCAATTGCCAATTTAACGACAGATTCTGTATTTAAACACTTCAAGCCTTCTAAGCTTGCTTCTTCGCATTTTTTCTGCACGCTTCACGTTCACTCTATGATGTCACAAAGCAGTTTGGCACGATCAATTCTTTTGCTATCTAAAATCGTCATAAAAGTCAATTTTTTTAAATATTACAAAAGTTTACAAAATTAGTTTAATTTAAAACTGATCTCAACCGATTTCAAAAACTTTTTAACGACTTCGAGTTTATTTCAAGTCAATTCCAATGGTGCCTAACTTGCTCCTGAAATATTTGTTTCATACTGTACTAAAACATTTAGTGTCAAATTTTTACCGTTTCCAAAAAGTGATACGCTGATTAATTACAGATGAGTTCAATGTATAAAGGTAATGATACAGCAGTAACAATTAGTGTCGTTTAGGAAATTGATCACAAGTCGAAAGCTTAAGAAATTGGCTTTCCAGCAATATGTTAACTCTGATTGATCAGGGCTAAGGATTAGTTTATTATCGCTAATCAATAATTGGTTGGCATACATCATTTTTAATTTCTAGTTGATCAATTTTCCTACTAGACCTAAGAAACTTGTAATTTTCAGAAATAGTTTGTTCATTAGTACATTTTGACTATTATTCTCATAAGCATGGTTATTTGATATTTTCTACATTTTAAAAGATTTATCGGAAAATGAAGTCTCTAAAAAGTGTTGAAGGAGACTACACCAAACAAAAATGCTCATCTCAAAACAAAATAAGGAGGCAAAGGTGGTCCTATTTTATTTTTTGCAGCGAATTATTATTGTTGACATACATATCATTCAAATGTTGAAGCAATTTTCTTTTCAATAAGGTAAAACCAACTGATATTCTCAACCTCGACATTAGTGGTGGGACCCTGATATAGTAACCGCTTAACTGTGAGTGCGTCATTTCGGGCTAGTTTGCTGTTTGCATGGCTGTGTTTATGCCTGGATCAAGCAACATGAGCGCAACCAGAGGTGTTAGCTCATGCAAATTCGCCTGTAATTACGAAACAATCGTAAGTATTCGTATTTAATCGCTTAATCCCGAAAACACACATCAATCACATTAGCGCTCTTCCTCAATTTTAATAAGCTTCTAAGTAATTGTTGAAGTTAGTGGATAAAAGTTTGCTAAATTTGAGGAGGTTTATGCTGACAACAGGTCAAATAAACGTTGTCAGAGACTCGAGAAACTTGATAGACATGTAATGGCCATGCGCAACTTTTCTTTATTGTCTTTTTAGTCGATAGTTTTGTTTCGGAACGAAATTTGGCTATCTCAAAAAAAGATTAATTTGTTTTACTGTTTTGACGACTAATCATTGGGTAAAGCCGGCTTTTGCAAGCTGAACTGATATTCTTGACGTCGACATTGCTAATGAGGTGCCCGCGGAGGCCACTGGCTGAGCTGGCTAGTTCCAATGTAAAAGAGGAGAAATCTCATCTTGTGTTTCGCAGCTACATTTTGGTTTTTGCTGAAGTCGGATAAAAATTGTATTAATAATATTGCTATTGATAGTAAATGTTTCATGTTGCCATTGGATAATGGCAAATCTTGTTAAAAGTGTTTTTGTGCTTAGAGATTGTCCACCTTATCTTCTTGAAGTATGTGGTAGTGATGGCATTACATATGCTAACCCATGTGTATTTGAAATATGGCAATGCCGGAAACCGTAAGTATCCTACTGGTTTTAATGTGATTACAAAATCAATTATTGAGTCGTTAGAATGTTTCAAAGAGAACTGTGCTCTCTTTTCTTAAATCTCAAGTATTTTAAAGGGTCAAAATACATAAAATTATTGTGCTCAACACAATTTTTACCACATCTCAATAAGATTTTTAATATTACCTTTATTGAATTGAATTAATTTATGAACAATTCTAGTTCACTAGCTCCTTTTCCTTCTTACCGTTGTCATTTGCTTTTTATCTAAATCATTTTATGGGTTTCATTTCAAGTGATCAAAACTC
Source organism: Trididemnum clinides (assembly GCA_963675345.1). Classification (NCBI taxonomy): domain Eukaryota; kingdom Metazoa; phylum Chordata; class Ascidiacea; order Aplousobranchia; family Didemnidae; genus Trididemnum; species Trididemnum clinides. The sequence continues at coordinate 31,096,498 of OY776289.1, read as the reverse complement.
GGCCAGTTTTATTTTTTCAAGGATATGTTGTCTTTGGTTTGCTTTTCTCTTGTTGACATATGCGTTGGAATAGGGATGAAGCCTATTGGTTATCAAATGCAATGTCTATCACGTCACAAGTATTGTCCCCACCCTTTTCCTTTTCTGGCTGCGTCTGGTTCCATTTTTGTTTTGGCTCATACTTAAGATAATTGATTTAGCAGACATATAGATTTTAAAATAAAAATGAGATTAAATCCAAGCTTTAATCAGTAAAATAAAAATTTGGCAGGTCCGGGTGTTGATGTTTTGCCAGAAATTTCACAAATTTTTACTTTCTTAACGTTGCAAAATTTTTAAGCATCACGTACGTAAACTTTCACTTCTTTTTAGTGGTTTGACTCTAGCTCACGAGGGACCTTGCAATTGAGAGCAAGCGGATTCAGGAATTGAGGAATATCAGCTATCCAGCATATTAATCTGCAATAAAAAATAAAATCGAAAAAATCACGAGAGTGTTTTGTTGTGTTGTTGTTGTTGTTGTTTACCCGACGTCTTCCGAGGGATGGGGGCATGGCGGAGGACAACGGAGTCCCAGAAGCCGGCCAACTCTCCAGTTTCTGGACCACAGTTTGTTCAGAGACAGAGAGTCGCCAAAGAGTAAGAGTCGCAAAGAGTCCGTAGCTGGACAGTGCAGAATGAGTTGAGAGATGTCCTGGGACGAGTGTCCACAGGCGCTGCAGGTAGGATTCTCGATTCTGCCAATCCTAGAGAGATAAGAACCTAAAAGAAGGCTGTGTCCATTGCAGCGAAGACGAGAGAGAACACAGCGAGCATGACGAGGGAGCACAAGTTACTCGGTGGAAATCAACGAAACCTATGTGTCAAAGAATTTTCATGAAACAGTACGCCTCCAGTCCGAGAAAAGACGAGAGTGGATAAGAGAGATAAAAAGAGAGAGACTACAAGGGATTGCGGAGTGCGCAAGTAGTGCTCCCCATTTGGCCAGCTTATCAGCCGCGTCAATCTCCGAGAGAAACGAATGTCCGGGTACCCATTGTAGTCTGATAGAACAGAAAGAGAGAGAAGACAGTTCCTGCCAGATCTGACACAGAGTTTGAGATAAGAGGAAAGGTAGAGGAGAGGACAGGGCGGCGAGGACAGAACGACAGTCAGATATTAGGAGAAGAGAAGAGAAATGGCAGAATTTATGGTGCTGCAAAGACCAGCAAAGAGCGTGCAGAATGGCGCAGACCTCAGCAGAAAAACTTGAGCATGCTGGGCCTGCCGAAAACGAAAGAGTGGCCTCAGTGTCACAGAGAGAGCAGTTGGCAAGAACGCCGGAGCCGCCCTTGCCAAACGGAAAAGAACTGAGCCGTCTGTCCAGAGTACCACATCATGAGGGAGAAGAGAGTCAAAGTGGGCGAGAGCCGCACCTTGACGAGAGTGAGGGGGATCAGAGCGAGAGCACGGAGAGGAAAGAGTGGACTCCACCGTAATAGAAGGCAGATTCCAAGGAGGACAGGGAGGGCAAGAAACAAGAGCCTCCCTAGAACAAGTAGAAGGAAGCATGAGCGGGTGAGTGGACGCAAAAGCTCTCCAGGACGATCTGCAGAGTCTTGGTTTCACTCCAAGTCTGGCCAAACCTGAAATAGGAAAGAAAGTTGGGGGACGAAGGGTCATAAGATAAGAGAGTGAAATGAGTCAGGGTGACTCGTAGGAGAGGTAAAGAACCCTCGGAGAGAAGTTGGATAGAGGAGGACAAGAGGCAACCGGTGATGGCGCGACTGGCCGCTCGGCGGAGGCGTTCCAATTTGGTGAGATTGGTAGCGCTTAGGAAAGGAAACCATCCGGGTGAAGCGTAAGTGAGAAGGGACCGAAGGAAATGATTTATACAGAACAGAGAGGGACTCCTTAGAGGGGCCCCATGAGGAAGCAGAGACACAGCGTAAGGCCTTGAGACATCAAAAAAAACTGGCCTTCAGGAAGATATATGTTTAGAAAAGGAAAGAGTGCGATCGAAGGTGACCCCAAGAAAAGTTCGAGTGGGATTGAAACAGAGGCGGGAGCCGAGTAGGAGGACGTTAGCTTGGTGAGGATCCATTGAGAAGAAGGAGGCCTCACATTTGCTCGGATTGAGAGGAAGACACCAGTACTCAGACCAGCGCTCCAATCGAAACATAGCTCCTTGTGTCGCCTCCAATGCAGTGGGGATCGAGGGGAAGGAGGGCCAAATGGCCAAATTGTCAGCGTAAAGAGAGCAGATGACGGAAGAAGGCAGAGAGGCAGGAAGATCATTGATGAAGACAGGGAAAAGTACAGGGCCAAGAACGGATCCTTGCGGAACACCTCGACGGATTCGAAAGGAACGACTTTTGTGATTTTGATAAACCACACAAGCGCGCCTATCAGAAAGGAAAAATTGAGTCCAACAAGCAAAGCAAGGAGGGATGCCAGCCAAAATGAGTTTGTGGAAAAGGGCGGGATGCCAGACAGAATCAAAAACTTTCGAGAAATCGATAGTAGACGGGATCGTCCGAGAGCCCGGCCTGAGTTTGTTAAACCCATCCGAAATAGACTGAGAAAGATACCAAATTTGATCTAGAGTAGACCGTCCAGGGCGGAAACCGGCCTGACGGGGAGAAAGAATGGAATTGGATTCCAGAAAGAAAAGTAGACTAGATAGATTGAATCGTTCAAACAGCTTTGAAACGCAGGAGGTGAGAGAGATAGGCCGGAAGGAAGCAGGTGAGTCGAGAGGCTTTCCCATCTTGTGTATGGGAATAATAGAAGATGTCTTCCAGATGGAAGGAAAAGAATGCGAAGACCAGGAGAGATTGAAGATGTGAAGAAAAAAATCCATGCCAGAGCGAGGAAGATGCTTTAGCATTGGATAGGCAACTTTTCTGGGCAAGTGGCGGTGGAGGGGAAAGGTTGGAGGCAGCCACAACAAATTCAGAGAGAGAGAAAGGAAAGCAAAAAGACGAATGAGACTCCTGCGGGCACGTGGCTCGGCGGAGCTCGGAGAGGTTGCCTCTGGCTCTGCTACGCAGGGTCTTTGGCTGAGAAACAGAAAAGTGGAATCTCAGGTAATCGGCATAGACCAAAGCCGATTCCCTGGGAGAAGAACAGTTAGGAAAGTTAGGAGAGGAAGAAGACGAGGAAGGAGAGCCAGCGATAGAGCGAAGAAGAGAGTGTACAGATTTAGGGTTAGATTTAGGTGAAAGAGAAGAGCAAGTCGTCTGCCATGCCTCAGCCTTGGCCTTGGCGATGACTGACGAGGCGCGTCTAGAAGCGGAGATGTAAGCCTGGCGGTCTTCATCACTTCTGTGAGCGGCAGCGAAAGCCTTAGTCTTTCACTAACCGCTTGTTCCACCTCAGCAGACCACCAGGCTTTAGGAGGGCGTTTGATGCGGCCGAAGGGAATGGAAGATTTGGCCGCATTCAGTGCCAGAGTGGTAAAAAGAGCAGCGGCAGAGGAAAGAGAAAGAGACGAGTATTTTACTGCAGTAGGATAGTGAGTATCAAAGTGTGAGGCAAAGCAATCCCAGCGAGCTTTCTGAAAATTGAAGAAAGGGGGACGCTCGTTGGGGCGAAAAGCCGGAGAGAGAGGGACAGATAGAAGAATTGGTAAATGGTCAGAACCAAGGTCCTGAAGCACCTCCCACGAGCAAGAAAAGACACAAGAAGACGGGGCAAACGAGATGTCAGGAGAGGAGTGACTGCCAGAGGAGCGATGGAGAAGGGTAGGTGTGTCAGGATCATTGAGGGGGAGGAGGTCAGAGAAAATGATCCAATCGAATACTTCCTCCTGCGGGGGTAAGGGACGGTGGTAGGGAGGCAGAGGGATTGGGCAAATGGGGATAAGAGGTTTGGAGACGAGGGTGGGGCGAGAGTGCAGCATTAGCAGAGGGGGGCCAAGTTGCACAGTGGAGGTATACATGTCGGAGGGGTCCGAGGAGGGAGTCATAAGGTTACGGCAGGGGAGGGGGCAGCTTCAAGAGCGAGAGCTTCCAAGAGCTCTGAATTGAAGAAGGAAAGGTGTGAGCATCTTAGATGGACCCATTTTGAGCAAGCGCTGCATTGCACTGACTTGCCCCGCCAGGTCACATTTCCAGCGCACACAGAGCAGGGAAAGACGGGGCAAGGGTTGGGATGATTGTTATCGCTCATCAAGAGAAGGAGGAGAATGAGGAAACAAAGAAGGGCAAGAGAGGGGCAGGAGAAGAGAAAAAGAGAAAACAAGCGACCGATTTTAAGGAAGCTGTGTACTGCCCTTCTGCGGTAGTTCAGGGGGCAACATAGCGAAAAAATGAAGGGGAGTGCCCGGGTTAACTGGGACCCTCGGGAAGGCCAACAGCCATATCGACCCAACCCAAAAAGGGTCGCATCACCACGTTCAGGCGGCTGTTGATTGGTGCAGGTGTTTTGTTCTCGTGAGAGCTATTCAGTATTTACGCGTAATATTTACAACTTGACGTCAATTTTCTGAAGCATGTCAAAGTCTAGATTGATTTTCCTTATCTGCTTGTTCGTATAAGAAATTTGCGGTGGCAGCAGCCCCAGAAATTCATTTTCAAGCTTACAATCTTAATGTTCACCCGTTAAGTTAACTATGTGAGATTTTACTAAAATTTTCCAGATTAGCCTGCAAGACCATCAAGCCCTAATAAAGGAGTAAGGAATTTTAACATACATAATCACAAAGATTATACTACATGCAATTAATTGGGTGATGGCAGAAAAATCCATCGAGAACCGAGATCTTTCCCTCGATTACGATGTCAGTCCCAATGAAAATGAGTCAATACATCACTATAATACGACAACATTAGCAAAAGCTGACTATGAGTGAGATTTGAAATCACAATGCACACAAGTTATCCTGGCGTGTGATCCCGAGCTTTTAATAACGGAATGTTTTAATACTTGGTCACCAAAGCGCGCTGATTAAATTATTATAGGTTAATTGATGAAGTAATAAATGAGGTTTGATAATAGTTGTCAATGGATTACTCTCCCATCATTATAATAATTGATATGCAATAGTGCGAATGTTATACAGTGATCTTGGTTAGAAATCTCCGTTAGCTGAAACCTGGACCTACACCCAAATGTAGTTGGAGCAGATCGTGAGTTCAAATAACACCGAAGTTAGCTTTTCTGATGCTGCCATATGATGGGTGAGGTATTATTTGGTTTTTGTTAAGGATTATATTATAATCTGAGGTTAGATCTTGGTTCCAGATATATTATTATCCCATCATCCCGTTAACTCAACCGGTAAAACTTGTTGTAAACAAGCTAATTCATGTGCGGAATAGGGTTTGTTGAGGGTAAGGCAAGGAAACCGATGTAGTTAGCAACATGCCATTAAATATAACATTAAACAAATTTTATAACTGGCTAGGCCTTCGCCTCATCATGATAGTCTATATTTAAGTAATAAAACGTTTGGGAATTACCGATGCCAAAGTAGCAAGGGTTCGAGAAAATTACGTTCCGTTTTGGAGAGCTATTATCTGAGCTTAAACGTCTTAAAGCAGTGAGGTATGTGTGGTTACTCTGATACGGGTCTCATTAGTGTTGCGCCAGCACCTCTCTGTGTTGCGCTAGCAACTTCCGGATCACAAGCAAAATTTAGTGTGCCATCAATTTGTGTCCTCTATTGTGGTAACTATTTCTTGATAAACAAAATTGTAGTACAGTCTACGCGCTATTAACCAAAAACCACTCTTTTCATAAATTTTTAAAGGGAGCTTAAAGTTCATTCGAAGCCCATTTTCACTTTCCTACTCAAAATCGAAAAAAGATGAAAAAAGTGGGGAGTTTAAAGTTTGACGTGCCCTGGGGAGTTTAAAGTGTCCTTGTTTTTTCCCAAAGGTTGGGTTTGATCCCCGTAGCTCTGTAAAGCTATTATAAAGCAAATTACCAATGATATATTTCATGTGGTGCGATTTGACACAGTGACGTTGTTAATTTTGACTTCCCCTCAAACATTCTGAAGTCCCTGCTGGTTACGTATTAGGTTCCATATTTGAGTTTCTTGCTTAGGTATGCTTGGAGAAGTTAAAAGAGTCTTTGCTTTTCCCAAATTTTCAGGTTTGATTTCTATAGCCGATGCGTCAAAGGACGTTTGCTTGCAGCCAACTCATATTTAAGTTTTCAACTTGCTAAGCTTTTGCAATGAACTCAAATTGTAGTTTTTGAACACTTATACAAGTATCATCTTGCGTTGGACTCGCATATGAGTCTGCTTTGTGATTGGCTAATTTTGGAGACACACTTTGTTTTCATTGACTAATTTTGAGGTTGTGGTTTGACATGATTTTCTTTGACAGGTCTGAAACTTTTTTTTAGCGTGCCCCAAGTGTTTTGTTAATTATTTTTGATCTTTTAAATTATAATCATGGCATCCAAAAGACATGTACTAGATAAAGAAGATCTTTATTTATTAATAAATGATGCTGAAAGTGAATTATCTAGTTTGCACCTTTCTCCTTCCGAGAGTTGCGAACGTGTGAAGTTAGTAATGCACATAGAAAAAGAACACAAGTTGGATACCTTTACAAGCAATGCCAAGTCCTATGCGTTACAAAATGCTTTGAGCTATGCTACACTAAGAATAATTTTTGATATCAGTAAGTAGATACAAATATATATTTATATTTCGTTGTCCTTCACGTTTCATAGTAAATACTGTATTTCATAACTTATACAAACATTTACAACCTTTATCCGGTGACTTTAACAACTGATTGAAAGCATATCAAAGATGTGAAAGGGCGTCAAGGGTGATTGATATATTCTTTGGGGATTAAGCTATTAAATATTAGGCCCACTACTTACGACTGTTTCATAACTGCAGGCAAATTTTCATGAGCTGATGCCTCTGGATGGGCTCATGTTCCTTGGACCTGACATAAAGGCAAAGAGCAAACTAACCTATAATAAAGTACTCACAGTTAGGTGGTTGCAGCAGTACGACACCATCAGTAATGTCGAGGTTGAGATTATTAAATCCGCCGACTATGCCGGCTTTACCCAATTGACAAAGAAATTGCTTCAACATTAAGATTACATGTAGATTACTCTAATATTTCGCTGCAAAAAATAGTACAGGAACATCTTTGCGCTTCTCTTTTTGTAGGAGGATGACCAGTTTTTGATTTGTGTAGTCTACCTTTAACAATTTTTAGAGACTTCGTTTTCTGATGAAGCTTTTCAAAATGCACATGTAGATAATGCCAAATATCCATGTTTTTGATTATAGTAGTTAAAATGTAACAATGGACTAACTTTGAGGAGGAGTTGCGCATAGCCGTTATGTTTCTCGGTCACTTTTACAGATACTAGCAACGTTTTACTTCTCTTGTTTACAGCAGATACTTAGAGAGTGGAATTGTTCATTATCGAAGAAGCCAATAACTTCACAAGCTGTTTGTTATTTTATCACTTACATGTAAGCTTAAATGCAAAGCTGTGGGTGATAGGGGAGCCAAACTAATTGCTGTATAATTTCCGAAAATGGCTTTTAGATATTTGAAGAATACTAAAAACGTTTTGTAATTGTATGCCATTTTGTATGGACTGAAATCTTAGGCTGAGCGCATATTGCTGGCTCCTGGCATAAATGCAGCTAACTAATTCAAAGTCACAACACTTACGGTTACGTTATTGCAAAAGATTAGGTTATGCCATAAGAGTACAATTTATCCACCGGCTTACGACACGATTGCACAAAAGTATTGTAACTAGCAACGTCAGAAAAACGTTTTCCATTGTCAAGAAACGCAACTTTTAAAAAAGTTATCTTTGATTATGACGTCGTCATGGTGTCACGCACCTACGATACTCATCCCGAAGAGGCAATCAATTGTGCCAAGTTTGATGTCTGTACGCCGAGCAGTTTCGAAGGAGTTGATGCAGACAGACACACACACTCACCGAATTGCACTTTGTATATTAGTTGTATTTACAAACTGAATGCTCTCATTGGAACACAATTTATTATGGCTTAAAAAATACTTTATTTTTGTTTCTGCTCTCCATACAAATTTCCTAAACTTATTTTCCTTTGCAAAAAACATATATGCAAATTTTCTTGGCTTTCAATGATAAACATTAGGAAGATTTATTTGGTTAATGATGACGTTATAAATTAAAACTCAAACACACAAAAAGATTGGACAAATATCGGATCAAACGCTTACGCAGCCTTGTAGCTTGTTTCTTACATGTGGTAAAATAATCAAAAGCTTTCCTCTTTTAAAAGACTACTACAACTTGCTATAGCCTTAAATTACTACCTAACTCTGCTGGGGTCATCTGTTAGAAACGACGGCATAAAGAAAATTGAACATTAACGAAAGAATTAAAAACAATTATATGAATTGAGGAAAACTCGAGAAACAACTGCGACAACAGCACGGGAAATTTGTGATAAATTGCAGTGGGTGCCAATTTAATTCTCAAACTAGGTTTATTTAAACAAAAATTAGATCAGGGATTTTGGGAGTTCATTTCCTGGGTACACCTCTGTGCTTAGATGCGAGTTTCTTTTCTCAAAATTTTGGTCTGCGCTTACTCAGAGGCAGCTTATTATTTCATAAATATTAAATTAATTTTTTTCAACAAATCCTGGGACGCAATGGCAAAAAGCGGGATAGGCGACAAAGCATCAATTGTTTAAAAAGATGCAATAGCATGCCACAAATTGGTAGATGTTTTTACGTCAAAAAAATTTTGATTACGTTTGTGCATCCAGTTTATTGTGTAAAGATGTACGAGTATAAGCAGGGAAAGGGAGCCAAGTGTGCCATTTCTTCCTCTACACTAAAAATACTGGGGCTCGATTCCAGTAACAAGTTGTCAATTAAAAAAAATTTTGCTCTGGTAAAATGTAATTTGTTTTTTGCACTAAAGCATTAACAGTTTTAAAATTTTTAATGCAACAGCATAATTAGAGTGACACTGGTACAGCATATTAAAATTTTAACTGCTACGCAAAGCTTTTGTGGATTTACAACTAAACAAATTGCAATGCAGTTTTGCATTTAAACGGTGCTTTATAATATCTTTCGTGCAAGTTTTCCACCGCGTCACTTCGCTCAGCTTTATTTGAAAAAATTAAACAAAATATGCAAATAAACATCATTAGTAGGTAGTGACTAGAGCGTCCGCTTCGCAATCGGTAGACCTGAGGTTCATTCCCTACGTGGAGTCATACCAAAAGACTTTAAAAATGGTATTCACAGCTTTCCTGCTTGGCGTTTAGCCAAGGACATCTAAAACAAGGACGCGCATTGCCTATGTCCAGCCTTTGCTAGCGAAGGCCATCACCCTCACTGTAAAATTGCTATTGTACTACTGAAATCAATTAATGATTGGCTCATAATTGCTTCAAACAAAAACATTACAACGTTAAAATACATATTTAAGGGGGTAAATATCTAAATATGTGATAACATGCCCACAGAACGACCCGAGCGTGAAATATCTGAAATATGCCATATAGCGCTAAATAGACATAAGAATTTAAAATGACATAAAAATTTATACACGTTATCAAATTACATTCACGAGTTGGTTATAAACTTAATTTGACAAGCGCGCCTTCTTGATTGATGTCTGGAGGAGGACGGAGTTCTTTTGCTGGTCCTTCTCCAAGTTATGCAGACCTTTCAAAAGTACATTTGCCAAGTGTCGTCGGAGCTTGTCACAGGTGTTCAGGTTATTGTAGTCCTCCATCACTTGCAGAATCATCATGAGTCTCCTGCAGCAGCAGGCCCTGTGTCTGGCTTTGGTGATGAAGGCAAGTCCACACCGCACAAGGTCAAAAGTGGTTTGATGGGGAATTTTCAGGGAGCCTCGTGAAACTTCGGAGATGAAGGCACTGATTTCTAATGACACCAGTTCATCCTCCTCATTGAAGATCAGGTGTTCCTCACACTTTTTTTCCAGCCACCCTGCCACATAGGCTGCACTGCTTTCCTCATGTATGGAGAGTGAAGGCTCAGTGCAGTCCTCAATGAAGGTGGCGTCCTCAACATCAATGGCAGTGGTAACACACGTGTGAGCCTTGGTCTCCCCATTCACGTCCAAGGTCTCCAGGTAAGAAGCGGCATGACTAGCCAGGCGTTTTTTGCATGCAGTCAAAACATCCCCAGAAGTCATAAAAGCATTTGCACCCGTCGACTGCCTGGACACGGAAAATTCACCCTCTATCCTGTCACTTTGCAGCTCCCGAAGAAGTACATACTGGAAGCCAGCATGGTTCAGGAGGTGTGCACAAATGGAAGTCAGGCCTTGCATGGTCTGCACAAGTGCTTTCTTAGTGTCATGGGTTACACACTGCTTTCTGCCTCTTCCGTGCCCAGAAGGAGCTCTCTGAAAGATTCGTTGATAGTCGGACAGGTTGGTAGAGGTGTGGTCCTGAACGCGCCGATGCGGATCATTGAGCCTCGCTTCTTGATGTTTTGACGACACATTCACAACATTCCACCAATTAAGCACAAATTGAATAAAGTCGGCTGTGTCGCCACACTTCTGGAGTCTGAGGGAAGCTTCAACTTTGTCGTTGAAAACTTTCAACAAGTGCTGGACATTCTGCAGTTGAAGCTTTGAAGGTCGAACAGCAGCATCTGTTAGGGGAGAAGTTTTCAAGAGGTTTGCCTTCTCAGCATCATATAGCTTTCTGACATCGCTGAAGGAACCAGTGACTTGATTGTCGAAAGTCATCTTCTGACAGGCCTCTGAAAAAAAAGGACAAACAGTAAAATCATCTCATGCTAACATTTTTGTTATGGTGCTGCAGTATTCAGTTTTTTTTCTGTCACTGGGTAAACAAAAACTTTTTCACGTATCAACTACATCTAGAAATAATTTGTAAGAGCTTTTCCTCCGTTATCTTAAGTAAAATCAGGAGTAGGCTAATAATTGTTTGCTGTTGATACTTAATTGTTTATAAATCATAATAGTATAATAGCTACAAGGACCTCTAAACCCAAATAGATAAAAGGTTTTAGATGTCCTTGAATAGATAATAATAATTAAATATCTTATCAAGAGCAATCAAAATTATAAAAACTACTCATTGCGTAAAAAAAAAACTCTCACATACAGACATGCCTATATACAGCAAAACGCAGTCCAAGGCGTGAATACCAACACAATTAAAGATTAAAGAAAAAAATAACCGAATTGTTATTATTGTTACTTGTCAATTAAGTTATAACTAAAGATTGTTCTTTCAAATAAAAAAATTTTTTGCCAAATTTTTTTTCAAGATTTGTATGAATATGTTACAAACCACAAATCAAGAATAATACATGTAGACTCACCTGATATCCAGTTGTTTCTTATGCACTTCAGTAGATGCACTGTGCCCAACAGTAGGTACCAACTCCGTGTGCCATTTAAAGGATGAGTAGCAGTGGCAGGGTAATCAGACTCTGATGAACGATCAAACATCTTACAGTAGAGATGGTTGATCTTGTGGTTGTCTGTGATGGACCCAAGGACAGTGCCTCCAGCCTGTTTTACAACCATGGCAGCCTGCTTCACCACCTCAAACTGAAAGGAAGCGGTCAATTTATGGACAGGTGTGACAGATACCATGATGCTGGGGCCTCGATGAAGGCACTTGGACATGACGCAAAGCATTAAAGTGGCCTTTGCGTCGTGGTCATTCTTGGCCATGCCACTGAGGACTCCTCCGGAGAAGGCTACTGTTGGCCGAATCTTTATCTCGTCAACTAAGAGAACGACATTTTTCTGTTGAGGTTTTTGAAGTTTGGCAAACGTCTTTGATAAAATGTCCCTCACATTCACTGAAGAAACGACGGCTTGCACTTTTCTCCTACTCGGCAAAACTAGATACTCACGGAGAACTTCATAATTGCAGTGTGGAAACGATCCCACAGCAAAGCAGTAGTCTTTGACAGTAAAATTTTTGTTAACTAGAAGCTTCAGGTTATTGACGATAAAATCCAATTTTTTGCCTTATTTTTGTCTTCGGTTTCTTGAGCCTGAAGTACAGTAACTACTTTCATCAACACTTTATCCAGGGGCATTTTGTAGTTTAAGCAAGTATGTACAACAGCATAAAACTGCGAATAGGAACTGAGGCCATTATTGGGGTTCAATATAGTCCCTAGTGGCACGCGAACTCCACTCTTGTATGCAAAACACGTAAGGGGAGAACACAGTGTTGATTTGTTTTCAACAAGAACAGTCATTTCGCATTCACGAAAGTCAGGCGACATGAAAAGAAAAGCACACCTGTCAGATCTTCTGGTAATCACAACATTGTCATAGTCCTTGTTAATTTTCTTGTCTGGTACGAAGTCACTAAACGACTTGATCCTGTCTCTGGCCATGAAAACCTCAAGTTGCTTGTTTACTTGTTTTGCTGGGCGAGGAGGGGCTTGGGGAGTCGGCACGCATGCAGCAGGTACATCAAAAATGCTTGGTGCAACAGCTGGTCTTGTTGTTCCACCTGGCAGTTTCTTCATTGGAGGATTTTGGGGCCAATGCTTCTCACAAACGAAAAAAGATTTGGCATTTGCAATATCAAAGTCTTTGCGAGGAGGAATCACAGCAAGCCACCTCTGCCTCTCAGGATCAAGGCTGGGAAGTTTGAATATTCTACGTTTTGACAAAAGGTTGTAGTTTCCTCTACAATTCACAATTCCACATTTGTTCGGCATAATTACGAAAATAAATGCTCTTCGAAAAAAGAAAAAATTATTTATCGATATATTTCTCACAAAGCTACATGCAGCCTAAACTGTTGTCAGTACATTGCCCCAACTCCCGGTTACAAGGTGCAAAATAGTATGAATTGAAGATCAACAAAAATTTTATTCAATCATTTTGTTGACTGCTAAGATTTGGCCTCTGAGATGAAAACCGGTCGGGTCGAGCGGCACCGGTTGCCAGTAGGATCGGGAACTTTAACCGGTCCTGACCGACCGGTCGAAACCTTTTGTTTTTTGACAGTATAAAGCATATCATTTAAAGCCATTTTATGCAATGTTTTGTTTCAAAAGTTATTTAACAGTGCGATTTCTTAGTGTGAGCAAGTTTGTAAAAATTGAAGGAAGTGGTCAATATGCATTGCAAGTTCAATTGTCATTATTCAATTCCGAGAATGATGGGAAAAAAGTTCAGTTGTCGACAGTTGAAGACCTTTTTTTGGAGGTCACCTAGATTTTCTGTGAAATTTTGATAGCTTTGAAGTAACACTACGTTTTACGACCCCTCGTAGCGACGCCGTTGCTTTGACACCCCCTAAAAAAAAACGGTCGATTACCGGTCCAAACATTGCTTTTATCTGCCGGTCAACCGGCCGGTCGGAGAATGGCGTTGCCGGTTGCGTTCATGTCACGAAAATCCCGACCGGTTCCAACCACAACAAAAATTAAAAAAATAAGTTTAAGCTCAGCAAAATAATACCGGTAGGTACGGCATACGGCTTTCTCTTTACGAGCCCCAGTAAATAGGCCTACCTGAAACTTGCCTATCCCTTTGAGATCGCCAACCAGTTTTGACACTCCACCTAACTTTGCTCAGTTTGCAGTAAATTTAATGCTGTTCTCATGTAATTTACAAAATCATTAAACTGTATTTCTTATTAATCTTTTTACATATAATAAAACTAGAACTAGACTAGATACATCAGGCTAGGATTCACCTTTCTCGGTACAATACACGCTTATAAAATTTAAATGAACCTACCAGCATAGTTTGCATTGTAGATCAGACAAGGTCTGCTCTATGATGTAACAATAAGCTTTTATTGGCTCTGCGCATAAATAGAAAATACAGTAGCCTTCGCTAGGTTGATCTGAAACTAGCGCCTGCATGTCCTTGGTTTAGAAGTCTTTGCGTTCAGCATAAAAAAAGCATAGTATGGAGAACAAGCCGGCAAGCTTGCTTGCTGTGTCCTTGGGCAAGGCACATAACGGGACGCCTCCACCTTTATGTGGCAGACAGGTGGCCTTACCCGTACTTCACCGGGTCACAATTGTAAAGTTGCTAACCCAGCACGTCGTAAAAGGCGACTCATGGATACCTGTCAGTGGAAGTCCGCCTTGTTGGTGGTGGGGCTACCAGTCATTCATGACTGGTTAGAAATGGGCCGCCATCTATCCCCTAACCTAATTTCAATTAGGTTGACGACATGAACCTGAATAGCCGTTCATGCCGTACCTCCATTTCGAGGAAGAGGAGGGGTAACCACAACAACAGCAACAGCAATAGACATCATATATAAAGTCATCTTCTTTCCTAAAATGATACGGTTTCTTTTTGAAAATTGTTAATTAGGTTGACAGCTTTAGGCCAAAAATAATCTCTTTTCAACCAGAAGACACTCAAATTTTTGAACACTAAACTTGATGAATTGTTTTCAAGAAAAACAGCCGCAAAGTTTTCTCTTTGCAGATGTAAATTACATCTAAATTAAACTTACTTATTGCAGATCTTAAAAGCCATTCCACACACCACTAAGCCAAGAAAAACCAATGCCAAGATTTGCTGCATTGTTTATAACAAACTGATTAACAATTCAATGTATGCTATAAAAACAATTTGTTTAAAACCTTGACAAAAAGTATTTATGGATTGCTTTTTTTTGGGTGCATGTCATAACTGCTGCAAATTTATTATCAAAACAACAATAGCATTTTTCAAGCTATTTAAATCTTCGAAAAAAATCTGTCCATTGCAACAGGACAGACACAACTGTTCGTCAGTACTCTGCGAAGCCGTATCACTCGTGAATGAGTGGCGGTTGTCGCAGGTACACTAAGTCTAGTAACTGCTAGAACAATAGTGCTGTCACAGCCTAGTGGTCACAAGCTCTTATGGTAATGCAAAACGCTAGCGATGCACTTAGCAAACTGCTGACAGTGACACTGTTTCGACCTATCAGGTCTCTTCAGTGCAGTTGGTGACCTACAAGAAGCTAGAAGCTTTTAACAAGGCATAGCTTGGACCGCCACACTTGTGAGACCTACACTAGATCCACTTGGTGGAAGGTCGGTCAGTACTCTGCGAAGCCGTATCACTTGTGAATGAGTGGCGGTTGTCGCAGGTGCACTAAGTCTAAATCTTCTTGGCGGCAGACTTGGACAATTAGATAATTGTAGTTGTTCAATTAGACTTATTAGAGCAAAATGGTGGTAATCTAATTCGTGAAATTTTTCTATGCTCTAATTTTAATTCTTATCTAATTTCCGGTTTTCCCGAAAATGTTACTATGTTCAACGGCGTTTTCAGCAAGGTATACCTTATACAAGAATATCCCTTGTGCAGAGAAAATCAGTGCCAAGCCGCCAATAGCTTTGCTCACGCCGTACGGTCATAGTAGTTATTGTGACAAATAGTAGCCATAGTGACATAGTAGCTTGTAGTCAGTTACGATGTAATGCAGGCTGGCAACGTGGCAATGAAGGGAGAGTAGGCCTACCGGTACACACACAATGTGTCTGGCAGTTGATTTTGAAACTAGATGTTTTGTATAGCTTAGTGGCGTGCATTAGCAACAATTTTCATTATCATCATATCACTGACAAAAAAATACAATGAGATTTAACATTAGATAGGACTGACTGAGAAGAAATTCTTCAAGATTGCTGTAACATTAGTGTGTAGCATCAGGTCAAAGACCATGCTACTTATCGTGATATTGTAAGTATTGTGACGTCACAGTAGACTGGATCACGCGATGTTCCAGCCAACATGTGACGGCAGAGAGAGAAAAAGGACGAAGTAGAATAAGAAGGTGTCAGTACATTGCAACTGTTTTTAGACATTAAGTCATTTTGAATAGCAATAATTCTTTTGGATATTTCTCAAGACACTTCGCTGTGAAGAGAGAAATCTATTCGGCCACAACTGGACGGGGAGGTGAGAGAACTTTTATATACGTGTAGCGCGAATGCTTCTCTGGCAACAGTAATCTCTGACCAGAAGCAAACAAAGACCAACCAATCCGCTACATTTTGGTGACCCCCGACAACGAACTAGTTCTGAAACGGACTTTTAGCAATTGCTTTCTGTTTACAATTGTTAAGAATTTAAAGACTTTGAGCATTGAAATATCGCGTCTAAGTTTGTACAAGCCTGCTGCTGCCAGTAAAAGCGGCCATTTTAAAAGTCTCATCGATCACGCGAGCATTACCTCACAATCAATACGATCAAAGACGCAATCCAGCAATTTACTCTTGGCTAGCGCAAAAGTAGTGCGAACATTAAAACTAATATTTCAAATTCGGCGTCTCATTTTAGAAGTGATTAGTTTGAGTATAAGCAATTTTATTATGTCGGAGAATGGAAACGTAACGCCTATTTGGGTTATCAACTTATTGTTTGAATATTCATGGTATGTGTTTATACTTTTGCTATCTATTGCAGTTATTGTAGTTTTAGCGTTTGTTTTGACATTTAAGGCACATTTGGGGCCAGCACGAACGGTACCCACACCACTAGATAGTTTGCCACACACTTCTGATAGCTGCGACTTAGTTCAGAACACAACACCTAACTCGTCTTTTGCTTGCTTACACAATACAGGTGTTTCATCCCCAGACACAACGCCAATAGGCTCACCACGCACCTTACCGTATAATTCTACAGACGCCAATCAAATGCAACACACTAGTATTATTAGAAAACACGAACCACCACAACTACCCAAATTTTGGTTGAACAATCCTCAAGGATACTTTCACATCATCGAACTGTTATGTACAGAATCACATATTACTTCAGAACACACAAAATTTGCCTTGCTTGCCACAGCTTTAAGTCATGACAATAAAGTTATGCAGATGATTTCGGATGCATGGCCTCAAATTAGCTCAAATAAACCTTTTACAACATTAAAGAATGTGCTGCTGAAGCGATTTTCACCGAAGAATCAGGACTGTCTTGAGTCACTCTTTTCAGAAACTCAAAGACAAGGGGACACAGTCACGGAATATTTGATTCGTTTACAAGCTTTATTATCTTCCCAATTCCCAACCAATTCGGAAATAGGTCAAGCTTTAATTCGGCGGAAACTGTTAGAATCTGTTGATGCTCAGACTCGTCTCACGTTATATCCTTATGAAAAAGAACCATTGGAGATTTTAGCCCAACACGCCGATAGTATCTTGGCACGTAAACAATCGTTTGTTACAGGTGAAGATGTTGACCATAATGCTCAAAACCCAACAAACCAGGCTATTATAAACCAAATGTTAGAATCTCGGCTTCATAAGTTGGATCGCACTCTTTCTAGTTTGCACCAAACCTCACCACCATCACCACATAAATATACTCACACACCTTCACAACCTCACAAACATGTACCTCAACACACTACAAATTCCAGTTCTTTCCCACCAAACCAAAGTCCAACTCGACCCGTAAACAACGTTTGCAGTTACCATCGTCGATTCGGTGACCGCGCCTTAAAATGCTGGGGTCCATCTTGTCCAATGTACCAACAGAAACAGGCAACAAAACGCCAGGTTGACCTCCATGAACTAGGGGCCCGTAGGTTATATGCCTCAGAGTCAAGTTCTCTACTCTTTGTACGCGACACTTGCTACAATATTGAATTCTTGATAGACACGGGGGCTGTTTATTCATTTTTGCCACTGTGGGCAGTCGACACATCGCTCCTTCAACCAGTCAATGGTCACACTATTTCGACCATTGGTGGTGGCTCTGTGCTAATCGAAGGTCACCTTAAAACCCAAATTAATCTTGGATTTTCCCAACTTTTTGAGTTTGATTTTTATGCAGCTAAATTGCCATACGGAATTCTAGGAGCAAATTTCCTACGACGTTTCAACTTGTGCATTGATCTTACCGCTCGTAGACTTTTCCAATCACCAGAGATAGAAAAATTTTCTTTGCCGATTGAAGAAGGTATTGAAACGGACTTTATTGTACAATCTTTACAGCAGTCAAATTCGAGCCTCTTACAATATTTAAAATCGCACTACCCTCAAGTTTTTAATGCCTCCACGCGATCACGAGAGATAAAACATTCTATTACTGCTCATGTTGAAACTACTACAGAAGTACCTGTTTGGTCTCGTGCACGACGACTAGCACCAGATAAATTCGTAGCCTTGAAACAGGAGGTGAAGCATTTAGTAAATCAAGGCATTTTAGCCGAAAGCCAGAGTGCTTGGGCTAGTCCAATTGTTATGGTAAAGAAGCCTTCAGGTAAATATCGATTGTGCGCCGACTTTGTGGCTTTGAACAAAATCTTGAAGGTTACTCGCTACGCCCTTCCTAACATTAATGATTTTTCGTCCATGGCTCACGGATGTTCTTGGTTCAGTTCAGTGAATATTAAAGACGCATATTACCACATTCCTGTCGACCCTGCTGATTCTCACAAGCTGACCATAACCACTCCTCTTGGAAATTACAAATATCTCTATCTCCCCATGGGTCTGGCCACCTCTAGCGGGTACTTTCAAAAACTGATGAATGAAGTTCTCTCAGGTCTTCCCAGAGTATTTGTTTATTTGGACGACATTATCATTATGTCGCCAGATTTGGATGATCATCGCAAACTGCTAAGCTTGGTTTTCGAAAGGTTACAACAACATGGTTTGGTGGTAAACGATGCCAAATGTGTTTTTGCCGTAAAAGAGCTCTTCTTTTTGGGTCATTTGGTATCTGCGGAAGGAGTTAAGCCTACAACAAAAAATGTCAAAGCAATAACGGATTATGTCCGCCCGCGAACCAAGAGACAGTTAAGACGATTTCTTGGCATGATTCAATTTTATTGTAGATTCATTCCCGACTGTGCGGAAATTCTCTCGCCGCTATATTCGTTACTTAGCACAGGGGAAAGAATGACCAACCTTTTATGGTCGCCAGAAACAGAAAACTGCTTTTTAAAAGCAAAACAAGCAGTGGAAAAAGCGACAGTTTTAGCTCATCCTAATCATGAAGCCAATTTAGAGCTGATTACGGACGCGAGCGACAGTGCGGTAGGTGCAGTACTGCAACAAGTTTCAAATGGATTGCGGCAACCCCTCGCCTTTTGGTCCAAGGCACTCACACACTCACAACGTTCATGGTCTTGCTTCGAGCGAGAGCTATTTGCTTGTTATGCGGCAATCAAACATTTTCAATACTTTCTGGAAGGACGTGATTTCCTTCTAAAAACTGATCACAAGCCAATCGTCAGAAAGTTCCAACATAACTCTCCAGCTGCGTCACCACGCCAAGCTCGCTTCATCGACTACATATTGCAATTCACATCTCGAGTGGAACACGTATCAGGACGAGAGAATGTGGCCGATGCTTTGTCCAGGCCGCTTGAGCCACCGTTGCTGAACCTCATCACTCCACCTTCTGCTCCACTGGATTACTTACAACTGGCTATCGCGCAGCGAACAGATCCAGAAATCACAGATTTGCGCCGCAACAACAGCACGGCCCTGGTCCTCAAAGATATACCATTAGCTGAGCATGGCATTAACATATTATGCGATGTATCGACGGGTAGGCTGCGACCAGTAATTCCTGTCTCTTTGCGTGCATCTATCTTCAAACACTTCCATTCACTAGCGCACCCCGGCATAAGGGGAAGCATAGCCTTATTGACAGAAAAAGTAGTTTGGATAGGGATCAAGAAACATGTCGCCCAATGGACAAGAGAATGTTTGCAATGCAACCGCTCCAAAATACAGCGGCATAACAGAGCTCCTCTAGAAGCGGTGATTCCTCCTCCTAACGAAAGGTTTACTCATGTCTATGTGGACATTACCGGGCCACTTCCGTTAAGCAAAGGCTACTCGTACTTATTAGTAATTATAGATAGGTACTCACGTTTCATGCAGGCTGTTCCTCTCCAGGGAATCTCAGCTGAGGAGTGCTCCTCAGCATTTGTTCAGTCATGGGTGTCTTTATTTGGTACCCCATCTCACATATATTGTGATCGCGGAGCCCAGTTTACAAGTGCTTTGTGGAGAAAATTAGCTCTATTTCTCGGTGCACAACTACATCATAGCACTGCATACCATCCTCAAGCGCAGGGCTTGGTGGAACGGGTTAACAGAACTCTCAAAACTGCCTTGAAGTGTGCGCAATCTCCAACTGATTGGTACGACAACTTACCATGGGCACTGTTGAGCTTAAGAA
Source organism: Trididemnum clinides (assembly GCA_963675345.1). NCBI lineage: Eukaryota > Metazoa > Chordata > Ascidiacea > Aplousobranchia > Didemnidae > Trididemnum > Trididemnum clinides. The sequence goes on along the minus strand of OY776289.1, from coordinate 31,076,356 downwards.
ATCAGCCTAAGGAAGATCTAGACAACCATTCACCTAACGATTTCTTGTTTGGAGGAAAACTATGTTTGCCCGGAGAATTCTTTGTCGTTCAGGAAAGGGAAGATGAAACTTTGCCTACTAGAGAATTTGTGAAGTCATTGGCACAGCGAGTGGCATCTTTTCGCTATCATCCTCCTAGAAAAACGAATAGATCATCACATTTCGATTCGGCTTTATTCAATCCCCAGCTCACTCGTGTGTTTGTGAAAGATGATGTGCGACGCCATTCATTGCAACCAGCATGTCGAGGTCCATACCTCATCCTAGAGCGATGCCGCAAGTTTTTCGTTCTAGACTATGGAACTCATCAAGATAGGGTATCCATCGACAGAGTCCAGCCCGCTATTTTTAGCATGACGTCACTCAATGAAGAATTTGAGAATGCGTGCACACACACGGCACATCTTGATGAAGAAAGTATTCATTCGCTCTCACTCCGGTCTGAAATGTTTGATGATCTTGATGACACTTGCTCGCGAACATCACTTGAAAGACATGCAGAACAACACACACTACACGACAACCTACATAACAATAGCACAAGAAACATACTTCCAAAGAGCGACCTATTCACGCTCCAAAGCGCTTTAGAGATTGCGAGATGTTGTAATGCCGAAACTTAAACCACTTGAAAATTGACCTTGTTTTGAATGCCATTGTTTTATAGAAAAGAATATCTGTAGTATATTTCGAATACCGATGACTTCTTATGTATAATTTCTATTGTGCATCGGTCTCAATGATTTATTTTGGCTTGGTCGTTTCGTCTGGTTACATACCAGGCCTATCAAGTGACTCATTTCAGTGATAATTGCCTGTTAAAGCAAGAGTGCAACTTATTAATAGCTTGTAAATTTTTCATTGACATGTGTTCAGTTATTTCAGCTTGAGCTTCCTATTTTGGACTTTGTTACTGTGTTAAGTTGTTGCTTTAGTTCTAGTTTTGAGTGTAACTTTGTGTGGGGTTGATCGACGTACGAGTTGCTTTATGTTTAGTTCGGCAGTGTCTTCTCTTTGCTTGACATTTTTTCCTCTTGTCTCCTTCTTTCTCTTTTCTTTTCCTTCTTTCATCTTGCGCTGCTTGAACTTTTCTCATTGCTAACTGTTATCGTTCGTATTTTCACATAGCATAGCATTTTTTGCATTGTAGTTCTGTACATACGCTTGTTTTTGTTTTTGCATAAGGGGGAACATATGTAGCATCAGGTCAAAGACCATGCTACTTATCGTGATATTGTAAGTATTGTGACGTCACAGTAGACTGGATCACGCGATGTTCCAGCCAACATGTGACGGCAGAGAGAGAAAAAGGACGAAGTAGAATAAGAAGGTGTCAGTACATTGCAACTGTTTTTAGACATTAAGTCATTTTGAATAGCAATAATTCTTTTGGATATTTCTCAAGACACTTCGCTGTAAAGAGAGAAATCTATTCGGCCACAACTGGACGGGGAGGTGAGAGAACTTTTATATACGTGTAGCGCGAATGCTTCTCTGGCAACAGTAATCTCTGACCAGAAGCAAACAAAGACCAACCAATCCGCTACAAGTGCATTTAATACGGAGTCCATATAAAAATATAATTGTGAAAATATATGAAGATTTTTTTCAGCAGCACCAGTTGGAATTGAAGGCTATGAGTATCCGTAGCCATACAATAGTAATAATACCGTTATGTTGTTTTATATGCCATACTAGGCTGTTATATTACTAAAGTACATCACCTATATACCTACAGACTTACATTTAGACTGTAGCAATTACTGTCCTTGTACTAAAAATAAATACTCACTATTATACTATGGAGCTAAATATTAACATGAACATCTTCACAAGAAATGGAGTTTAACCTTGATTCAAGTTATTCAGCCGAAGATAAGAAGATTAGCTAGAAAATGAGAACCAACTCCCAGAATCACTTCGCCCTTACTTTAAGCTTGTCGATAAAGATCCAGATCATCCTATTGCGCAGTGTCTTCTTTGGGTAAAGAAGAAGGAAAAAAACTCCAAGTATAAGGGTTTCAAAAACTCCTTGTCCAACTGCGAGGCTCATCTATCTTGCAAGCACCAAAAGAAATGTAGAAAGTACAGGAAAGCCAAAGCTGAAGAAGCTGTGAAAAAGCAAAGGACCACGATCGTTTCTGTCCATCAACCTCAAAAAGTCGAGCCACAACAGGTAAGTCTCATCCGAACATAACTGAACATTTTCGCAGCGACAGAAAAAGGAAGTATTCCAAGCAGCATCCGAAGCAGAGGCAAATAACTCAGCTTCTACTTAAGAGCGTTGCTTGTGCATCACTACCGCTCTCAATTGTCGACAAACCAAGCTTTCGCGAGCTTATCGAGGAACTCAATGAGAACTACGCAATCCTTCATCGGCAAACGATCAAAGAGATCCACTTTCCATTTACATAAAAGCTCATCGTCAACAGCATCACAACTGAAATGAAAGACTTGACTAGTGTATATGTCACCGTTGACATTTGGACCAACCGCCAAACGCGTTCATTTATTGGATTTACGGTGCACTTCATTGACAACGAATTCGACTTGAAGTCTCGTCTTTTGTGCTGCGAACATTTTGCGGAAAGACACACTGCTGTCAACATAGCCAATAGATATGAAGATGTGGTCATGAGATACCAAATCGACCGTAAAGTCAGACGCATTATAAGCGACAACGCTAATTCGATGGAAAAAGCCTTTGAATTGACGCTGAAAAATATAAAGACACTTGAGCAAGAAGCTGCTGAGATGAAGAGTGATAAAAACTTACACTTCAGTGATAAGGGAAATCTCCAAGATATCGAAGTAGACGTCAATACGCTTCTAGCACTGCTGCCGAAAAGGGTATCGTGTTTTGCTCACACAATGCAACTGTGTATCGTGCACGCTCTGGAAAATATAAAAAGCAAGCTACCCGGTGAATCAAAAGATCAACTATTGAATTGACTGGTGATCCACTCTACGATTACCAAAGTATTGAAGGTAGCCAGAACACTACGGTCCAGTACAACAGCAAGCGAATTTCTTCGTCAGGAGAATGTTTACGTATTTACAAAAAACCAGACGTGATGGAATTCGTCTCTGAAAATTCCCCTGTCATTTGCAAAGGCAGGGAAAGATGTATTGAATGCGGCTGTTGGAGAATTGTCAATGTCTGAGAAGAAAAATAGCCCTTTAAAATTAAGCATTACAGAGCTGGTTGTTACCTCAGAACTGGTTGACGTGTTGAGTCCATTTGCAGCCGCAATGTCTCAAGTTGAAGGAGAGAGCAAAGTTACAATCAGCAATATGTGTGCTGTTGTCATCGGCCTGAAAAAGTCGATGGAACAGATGATATTGAAACCGCACATCTGCCAAATCTTGCCTCGTATTTTACTTGATCAGGTTAACATGCTGTTGAACCTTTATCTCAATCAAGAGGATTTTTGACTTGCGACGTTTTTAGACCCACGGTTTAAAGCTGACTGGTTACAAACCGACAAAGAGAGAGCTTTACTGAAAGAAGCTTCAATACAGTCGACGAAAGAGCTCCTAAAGAGAAAAGCTGCCATTGAAGTCGATAGCCGCGAAAGACCTTCTAGTTCCGACCACAACAAGAACAGCAGCTCGTCCGACTCCGAAGAAAAAAATATGGCAAACACTGGCTTATTCTCTTTCGTGCCGTCAACTACATCAAGAAAAAAGGGGAAAATTGCTTTAGGTCTAACCAAAAAAAATATTCTAAGGGATGAAGTAGAAAGATATTTCGCAGCGGAGCGAGAGAGCATGGACTGTGATGTTTTGAGTTACTGGAAAAGCGAAAATCGTTTTTCTCATCTCAAGGCTGCTGCTCGAAAACTCTTAGGCATGACTGCAACATCAGCTCCGTCGGAAAGAGTTTTCAGCGATGCAGGCGAAATGTGTAGTGCGAAACGAGCCAATCTTGGTATTCAGACATTTGCCATTCTCATGCTTATGAGAATGAACTCTGATTTGATATGAATTGGCTTGATTTTTATTATATTTCTTTCTAATTCGAAATTTAATTCAGTTTCCAAGTTTTTGCTAATTCAGTAATTCTACTTCCAATCTAATTTGGAAAAGCTGCGTAGCTATAATTCTAACTCTAATCTAATTTGTGAAATGTTTCCATGCTCTAATTTTAGTTCTAATCTAATTTGGAAACGCTGAAAATTTTCTAGTTGTCAAACTCTTCTTGTCGGTCACCAACTGCACTGAAGAGACCTGATAGGTCGAAACAGTGTCACTGTCAGCAGTTTGCTAAGTGCATCGCTGGCCTCTTGCATTACCATAAGAGCTTGTGACCACTAGGCTGTGACAGCACTATTGTTCTAGCAGTTGCTAGGCTCAGTGTACCTGCGACAACCGCCACTCATTCACGAGTGATACGGCTTCGCAAAGTACTGACCGACCTTCAACCAAGTGGATCTAGTGTAGGTCACACAAGTGTGGCGGTCTAAGCTATGCTTTATTAAAAGCTTCTAGCTCAGGGTTTTTCACCCTTTTTCATTATATCGCCCCCCTTTTCCCACTTTTTAAAAATAATCGCCCATATTTATTTCAGTAAAGATAGAGCAAAATTAAAATATTTTGCTCACGTTGTTTTAACCCTTTGATGATCAGAAGATTCTAGTTCATGAAATTTCAGACAATTCCTTTATTGTTTGGAAACAACAAACTTACAATGAATTTCACAAAAATGGTTGTTACATCATAATAATACAACAGTTAACAATGATGTAAGATATTTGTTACCTTATTCCTCAAAGGGTTAATGAGATCCCTATGGTTAATGCTTGCCACTAAACCTTCAACATTTGGCTTGAAATTTGTAAGTTTTGGTCTGATATCTCCTCTAATGCATGTATCTATTTTATTGTTTTCCTTAGTCAAAATTTTATTGACTGCACTAAAGCCACATTCAACCCAATAAGAGGTTGGAAACTATAGCAGTATTTTAACCATTTCAGAAAACATTTTTGGATATAGCTATTTGTTGTATTTGATAGCCATAACTCAGTTATTTCACCTCTTTCAAAGTTGCAATTACATTCATCATTACATTTTGGTTCAATAAGTTCCTCTTGCATATTTTCATTGACACTTTCCATGTCACAACCAAAGGGATCCATCATTCACGGCTGACCTCAAATAAAAATAAATTTGAGAATCAGCTATTTAAATTTTCTCTCAATTTCATTAAATATTCTTCATATTTTTCTGAGAGCTGCTCACTTACTTCTGCTAACTCGGGCATGTCTTTGAAATTTTTCTTTTGTATGTTTATTTGTAACCAATGTAATTTTTCAGCTAAGGCTTTCAAAACACGTTTACAATCCAGCAGTGTACATAATTTACCTGGAAGCTGAAGTGACGCTTCATTGAACTTACGAAAAATCTACGCTAAGAAGAAAATGTCGCACTTGTGGAGTTTAATTTCTTTTGCAGAGTTGTCTTTGTTCAAATTTTCCAAGAAATTAATAATTTAGTTGTATCAAATAACTTCACAAATTTTGCCAGGCAGTTTGCTTGCAAATCCAGTGGACTTTTGTGTGTAGAGTAATACGTGCTCTTGTTCAGTATCAATGCAAAACTTTCGAAAAAGTCTATCGTATTACTGTGCGACTTTATTTTATTCACAGTCTGGGTAACTACTCTCAATGATTCATAAAGGTCAGAACTGATTTTTTAGCTACTAAATCATGGGTTCTTAACCGAGGGTACCTGTACCTCTTGGGGGTACGAAGCACCAAAGCAGGGGGTACGAGATGAGGCGTCAGAGTAATGGTTATTTTATACTATTTGCTAAAAATTTGTTTCAATCATATTTGAAATAAGAAAGCATTTTCCGAAGCCTTTTTTAACATCTGCATTTCTGAATGATTTTTGTCATAACAAAGAGATACTGTGACTTAATAAATAGCTTCTTGTTTGTTCCGACAGAATTGGTTTTGTCGTGAGCGATATTATGGCTAATAAATATACAGCGGTAACATGCTACATTGTATTTTATTTCATTGTTTGATTGTATATTTACTGGTAATTTTGTAGGTGTTTGTTCGATAGGTTTAGTGATACAAAAACATTTCACAAAACTTTAAGAGGTACGAGCACCAAAAAGGTTAAGAAACACTGCACTAAATGATGGCGATGTACCACACAATGAACTGTAAGGATTGAGAGACTTAATTCCTTCATAGGAGCAATAAAGCCATTCTTCTTACCAAGCATGGATGGGGCACTATCTGTTGCGCAGAATACCAGGTTTCCAAATGGCATTTGATTCTCGTCAAACCAAGATTTTGTACCTTCAAAAATGGATAATCCAATCGCATCAGTTTTTAATAATTTTGCAAACAACATCTCTTCACAAAGTTTGCAGCTATCATCAATAAAATAAACATACGCCACAAGAATAGCTCTACTATCACTTTCTGTTGACTGGTCAAGTTGAATTGAGAATTTACTGGTTTTTAATTTTTCAACTAGTTGGCTTTCTACATCTGATGACATTTCGTCGATTCTTCTGCGGATTCAACGGCAATTCTTTTAAAACATACACTGAATCTTGCTGTAACATAGTTTTCATGAAAATTTCAAAAGAAGGCTTAATAACATTTTCAGCAACTGTCTGTGCGCTCTCAGTTTTTGCTATTATTTGCGCTATCGCATAATAAGCAGTCGAGCCACTTTCATTTATCTGTGAGCTTTTTTTCAAATAAGCTGACAGAGTCTTACGTTGGTCGAAGGTCTTATTCAAATTTTCAAAATAAGCTCTGGTTCTGTCCACTTTATCGGGATGTTTTCTTTTCAAATGCTCTGCAACCCTTGATGGTTTCATAGCTTCATTGGAAAACAAGTTCTTACAAATAAGACAAATTGGCTGTTTCTGATCATGCGGGCTTTCTACGAAGCAAAAAGCCAAATACTCCTCTCTATACTGTCTACACTTCTTTTTGCTCGCCATAACGAGAGGAAAAGAACTTTATAATATTATAACCACACTTATCACAGTAAGTTGATATTCAGTGGTACTACTTCAAAAACATCACATTGCAATACTAAATTTTAACCTCAATACACAAAATCCATTAAACTACAAAATAAACTAATTGGTTAACAGTTATAAATTATGTGTAATCATTACAAAATACACTAATCTGAGGCTGAAAATGTTTGATAACTTTTACACAGCGTTGAGCGACTTACTGTAAGTAATGAATTGTTATGCAAACGAGAAAGCACGAAATTACACCAGCAAGAATACGGGTCGATCCTTTTTAACTCTTTCGCTCCCCCGATTATCAATTGATGATCTCGAGTTTTCAGTGTTTCCCTCAAATTTTTCAAATTGAGTTACAAAATTAGTTTACTAAAAAAACGATTTGTGACTTTATTTTTTATCCGATTTTCATAAAATTTTCAAAAGATCACGCTTATTTCCTCACGCATTGCAAGATGTATAATTTGTGCCCTAATTCTTGGATTTTTATACCCAAAAAGGGTAAAAAGACCAAGTGCCCAGTTGCAGACGACAAAATCGGCCAAATTCTCAGCAATAGCCAACCACGCTAAAATCAAATTGAGATTACATCTTTACCACAAAACTAAACCCTTTATCATTAAATGCAGTCTGAAAACTACTCTTTTGGGGCATCATTGACAAAATTTCAAGCGATAATAATAAATTTTCTTTTTGAATTTCCAAATTCTTTAGGGGTCTCAAAACCCCTCCAAACAAATTTGAATGATAAGTAGATAAAAGTAAATTTAGTGCGTAAAAAATATGATATGTTGCTAAATATTGGTTTCATTTGAAAGCTTAGGAAATTTGCTTTTCAGCAATATATAACTTTAAATAGTTTAGACTAAGTGTTATATGATATTTACTAATCAAAAACGAGTACTGTACATCATATCCGTTCAAACCCCCCCAAAAGTATTTTGAATTACCTTCACTAAATTATAATGTTTAGAAAAACTACACCCTATAAAAAGATAAAATAAATTGCAAATATTTCACCAATAAAGTCGTCATTTTGTATTAAGTTTCCAAGGAGACAAAGACTGAAATACAAGTTTAAAAGCTAGCAGAAGTTTTGCTTCTCTAAATCAAAGTTTGCTGTATCCCCCTTGTTTCTCAAGAAATGGGAAGGGTGTAAAAAAGCTTCTGCTTCATTGTCAGTGACAGCATATTCTATTTAAACTTGATATTTTCTGAATCTTGAAGAAATTCCCTGTTCAAAAATACCTAATGTTACATGGTTTAGGCTAACCTCTAGCAGATAATAACTGATCATATTTTAGGTACTAAATTTAACTACCAAAATTTAGTACCGGTCGGTACCGGTCAAAAAAAAAGGTCATGTGCCTCAGAAAATTGCAAATTGTAGAAAACCTAGGCTCTTAGGTAAGTTTTGAGTGATGTACCTTGAAAGCTTATTTCCTTAGCATCATCTTGCGACCATTTCTAAAGAAATTGGTAGAAAATAAAATCTGTAGTGATCTTTGAGGTGAGGGTACCTCTTTAATTTTGAAGACAACTCAGCCCCAGTTGGGAGGTTACTTTGCATAAAATTTGCATATTCAAAAAACAAATTTTTTTGTTTTTATTATATCTGAAATCTTTAAGAAATGTAGATTTCAACGATATATAACACTTAATGTAGAAGTAAACAGATGAGTAATGATTTACAAACAAACTTAGGGTATTTTATGATGATTAATTATGATTGATTATGACAGTTTTTCGCACTGCCACCTTACGGGCATATTTTTTCGCTATTCACGCGGGAGCAAAAGAGTTAAGTCCACTCCTATTAGCCATTAGAAAGTAACGAGCAGCACTGATAAGCAGGGTCTTAAATCACTGCAAAGGTCTAACTAAATGACTTTATTAATGAAGTTTAGTGCATAAATAAATGAAATTACTTAGCATGCTCAGCACATCAGTCAAACAGCCTGCAACTGCTGTATGGTACCGTATGATGTTGGTAATCATTTTTCAGCAAGATTTTCTATTTTACCTTGATCAAGGTAACAAACTTATTTATACGAATAACCCCATCTATCTAACAGGCATTAACTCTTTCCTCTCCATCAGACAAGAAAAGCAAGATGATCAAATAGAGTAATTACCTCACTGAATTAATTTACAGACAGGCGCGAGATAATAAAACAAGGTTATGAGATCACGTGACTACCATGCTGGATTAATCTACAAGCAGGCGCGTATTAATATAATTAATTAATAAACAAAGCAATTGTTGTTTCTAACAACACCCTTACTTAAGTAACTGCAAAAACACAACTAATCTGCTACTTCAGGCTTACCGCTAGAGTTTATGTTACAGTGCTCAATCTGTTCTTTCCAAAATGTACAAAACAATATGAAACTGCATCAATTTAGTATCAAGTAATGTCTTTTTCATGTCCAAAACGTACTTAATGTGTATGTAATGACTTGATCAGTGAACATCGAAAACACAGAAAAGTGAGGGATTAGGCGTTAAGCAGACAAAAGAGAGGAGGATGGAAGACAACAAACAACACCTCTTGTCATCGACGGTGGCAAAACAAACAAACCCAGCTATGTACACGTGCACATGTGACATGTGCGTGCAGAGTACTGCATAGTGGCGCTGGCTACGCAGTTCTCGGCTACTGAGAGCTGTTACGGACAAAATCCTTTTATAAAAGTTTTAATTCAAACTGTTTCTCGCCCAGATTAAACTGCAGAGCCTCTTTCTATTTGAATAAGCTGCTAGAGACCTACTGTTATAAATAGTGTCTTTTGTGTTGTAAACAATACTAAGAAAAAAGATCTATGATACCCATTCTCTATGAAGTTTTCTTTGTCGATTTCCACGTGCTCGCGTGAGAATTTCGTAAATTTGCAGCACTATAAAATTGCGGCACTCTAGTCATTTGGCATTTTTTTCAAAATCAAAATGCGGATGAAATGTAATCTCTGCTATAAAGTTGAATCGTTTCGGAAAGTGGCATACAGTCAGCAAGTGTATATATTATAAGCTATCGTAGTATTAACAACGAGTTTTTCTCATAATTCTTTTATAATTATTTTATAATTATATTATTTTATAATTATTTATCGTTCTACTTTAATGCCTTTGCTATTCGCTACTTGCTATTTCATCTTTCTATTCTTCTATGTTTTGTGCCCAATTTAAGTGTGAGGTTTGGCTATTTGCTTATAATTGTTAAATTATTCTAGAAAAATCGATCGGATTTTGTTGTCTCAGAATTACATTTGATTCAATCATCGAGAGTGCCTTTTGATACGCCGATTGAGTTTGTGCTGTGCACTAAAACCTTCCCCCAAAACCGTGTGACTGGGATAGCAGCAGTCACATGAGCTGTATTGCATGCAGCACTATAGAAACATATTTTGTGCAATTGATGTTTGTTAACTAATTTTTGTTAAAATTTGTAGCCTTATCTGTGGCCATTTATTGCCCCCCACGGGTGAACATTCGCCCACAGGGAGTGATATCGCCCCCGGTTGAGAACCACTGATCTAGCGACCATTTCTAAAAAAGTTAGCAAAAACTAAAAGCTATGGTGATTCGTGAGTTAAGGGTATTACTTTAATTTTGAAGACAACTCAGCACCTATTTGGGGGGTAATTTGCATACTCAAAAAATTATTTTGTATTTGAAATCTTCAAGAAATGAAGATATCAACAACATACAGGGTGGGCCATAAATAACGCACCAAAGCATATAAAACAATTCAGATAATAATAACAAACGTTTTGGGCCATAAATAACGCACCAAAGCATATAAAACAATTCAGATAATAATAACAAACGTTTTGGGCCATAAATAACGCACCAAAGCATATAAAACAATTCAGATAATAATAACAAACGTTTTTATTAAAACAAAACTTAACAAATGAACAGAGAAACACGTACACGCTGGTACAATCACAAATGCTCAAAATGCTCGTCATTTGCGTTGGTGCGTTATTTACGGCCCACCCTGTATAACAACTGATGTAGAAGTAAACAGATGAGTCATGATTCACAAACAAACTTGGGGTATATAATTATGATTGATTATAACAAATTATGACAGTTTTTTGCATGGCAAATTATGACACCTTGCGGAAATTTTTTTTCGCTATTCACGCGGGCACGAAAGAGCTAGTACATGTGTTTTCGATGGCATAATTATAATTTAAAAGATCAAAAGTAATTAACAAAACACTTGGGTCCACTAAAACAAAAGTTTCAGACTTGTCAAAGAAAATCATATCAAACCACAACTTCAAAATTAGTCAATGAAAACAAAGTACAGTGTTCCCTCGCTTATCGCGGTTAATGTGTTCCAGACACAACTGCGATAAGTGAAAAACGGTGAAGTGGCGGCACTACAGAACTTCCGGCGCCTTTGGGCTAATACAGGTATACAGTACATAAACGCTTACTTTTCGACACATATTCATGCACATCAGTATTGATGAACGCTTACTCCTCTGAAAACTGAAGAATAAAGAACACGAAAAATTAGAAATGTTTTCTGTTTTGTTTATTCTGAACACAATCCGATACTGTCATTGTAAGGTTTAACAGTACAGTACTGCAATCACAAATAATGTACTGTACAACACTTACAACCCTAAGATACACGAGACACAGCTAACAAGGTGAACGAGAATGACGTGATTATGCGCAGACAATCAGCGATGTGATACGCAGCCAATCAAAAAAAATTTTTTTTAAATACTGCGATGCACTGAAGCCGCGAAACTTGAACCCCCAAAAGAAGGCAACACTGTATGTCTCCAAAATTAGCCAATCACAAAGCAGACTCATATGCGAGTCCAACGCAAGATGATACTTGTATAAATATTCAAAAACTACGACTTGAGTTCATCGCAAAAGCTTAGCAAGTTGAAAACTTAAATATGAGTTAGCTGCAAGCAATTGTTTTTTGAGGAAAACTCACATGTGAGTTCACCGCAGCTAAGGGGTTAAGTTTGAGGACGCTTACGTTGAGAACAGGGCAAATAGGGCGTTGCCAGGGACTCGAGAAACTTGAGAGAGATATATTGGCATGCGCAACTCCCCATATAGTCTTTTCAAATAATTGCGTTTCAAAAAACGATAGTTTGGTTTCACTACCTAAACAAATGTTAACTTTTTCTTAGTGTTTTCACAACTAATCATTGGTTAAAGCCGGGCGGGCGTCACCAGCTGAGCTGGCTAGTTCCATTGTAAAAGGGGGGAGGTCTCATCTTGTGTGTCGCCACTACATTTCGGGTTTTGCTAAAGTCAAATGAAAATTGTATTACTATTTAAAGTACAGTCAATAGCAACATTTCTATTGATAGCAAATGCTCCATGTAACCATCTGTTATTGGCAAATCTCGTTAAAAGAGTTTTATTATACCTAGAAGCTGTTCATTCTAGTTTTATCCAGTATGTGGTAGTGATAGCCTCACATATACTAACATGTGTATATTTCAAGAGTTTCAATGTCGGAGACTGTAAGTATTCTACTGATTTCAAAAAGGTTATAGTATTAATGATTGAGTCATTAGACTCTGCAGGATTGAAAATTCAACAAAAACTCTATTCTACCAGCCATGAATATGACTATTTGATCTCAAATATTTTATAAGAGCAAAATACATAAAATTGCTCTGTTCAATACAATTTTGTATTAACATCTCAATAAGATTTTCAACATTTAGTTTATTGAATTGGATTAATTCACCTACAAACAAAGTTCGGTTTCTCACTTTTTTTCTTGCAGCTGCCATTTGGTTCTTATCTGAATCATTTTAGGAGTTTGATTTCAACTGTTCAAAACTCCGCAAGTTTGATTTTTTTGGGGTAAACTTTACCATTGGTTTGCTTTTCTCCCAATAGCATATCCATTGGAAAAGGGATGAAGCCTATTGGTTATTCAATACAATGTCTATCATATCAGAGGTATTGTCTACTCTATACCCTTTGCCTTTCTGGCCGTGTCTGGCTTTGTTTTTTGTTTTGGCCAATACTTTTGCTAATTAATTTAGCCTTCATGTAGATTTTAAAATAACAATGAGATTAAATCCAAGCTTTAATCAGTGAAACAAAAATTTGGCGGGTCCGGGTGTTGGTCTTTGGCCAGAAATTTTACCAATTCTCTCATTCGTAGAGTTGCAAAATTTTTTTAAGCACCACGTGCATAAATTTTTAATTCTTTTGAGAGGAACTTCGCCACCTTATTTTACTCTAGCCTACGAAGGACCGTGCGAATGAGATCATGCGGATTCATGAATATGGAAAGATGTTTTTGTACGTCCAGCTATCCAGCATATTATTCTGAAACAAAATATAAAATCGAAAAATCCCGCGCGTGTTTTATTTGTTTCGCGTAAATAAAATTTTGGTTCTATCTCAACTTTAACTTTTTCTTAAAATTGAGGCAACTTATAGTATCGCTCGAATAATTAATTGTGACTGCAACTTAACAGCTATGTGAAGATTGGCTTTTACTAAATGCTTAACTACAATACTTTAATGCTTAATCTCGATCAAGAACAAAACAAAATACAGTAATAAAATACTTCGAGATTTTAAATTCTTTCGCTCGTCGATCGCATGTACGACACAAATATTACTCAAAAGAAAAAAATTTGTTTTTGCAAAAACAACCTGGATATAAAACCAAGTTTAGATACGAGACACTTCTAAATTCACGAATAAAATTATTACATCAGATTGAAAGCAACAAATTACATAAAGTATATACTGTATATATCGATATACATGTATAAACTATTCCAACGAAGAAATTTTACTTATTCGTGACAGTTCGCGTGAAAGCTATTCAGTATATACGCGTACCATTTACAACTTGACGCCAATTTTCTTTAGCATGCCAAAGTTCTCATTTCGTCTTCCTTATCTGCTTTCTTCGTTTAAGAGGTTTGCGGGGTTAACAACCCGAGAAATGCATCATAAAGCTTACGATTTTCAGATTTGTCCGTACACTAAACTGTGTAAAATTACACTAAAATTCACCCGATCAGCTAGCGAGACCATCAAACCCTAGTAAGGAATTTTAATGTACACTATCATAAAGCTGAAATTAATAAATTGGATGAGGGCAGAATAATCCATCGAGAACCAAGATCTATTCTACAATTACGGTGTCAGCCTCAATGAAAATTAAGTCAATACATTACTACAATACGACAACAGCAGTAAAAACTGACTTTGAATGAGAGTTGAAATCATAATTCGCACCAGTTATCCTGGTGTGTGATTTTAAGTTTTTAATAACGGGATGTTTTGATTGAGAACACAGTTTTAACACTCGGCCACCAAATCGCGCTGATTAATGTTAATTGATGAAGTTATAAATGAGGTTAGATAATAATAATAACGTAATTCGAATAGATAATAATAGTTATCAATCGATTACTCTCCCATCATTAGAATAATTGATATGCTATAGTTTGAATGTCTTATTGACTGATCTAGCAAATTATGACTTAAATCTTGCACACTACATCAAAACGCAATCAATCCCAGCTCTATAAATCGTCAACCAAGAGGTCTCATCGTTTAATTAACAAGATTCGCACGGCTAATTGACGAGATTTGTTATCTGAGTAGTTTATACAGTGATCTTGGTAAGAAATCCCCGTTATCTGAAACCTGGACTCTCGCCCCAAAAGTAGCTGGAGCGGTTTGTGGGTTTAATTAACACCCAAAGTCAAGTTTTACTGATGATATCATATGAAGGAAGAGGTACTAACTGTTTTATGTTGAGGATTACATTATAATCTAATGTTACATATCGATTCCCAATATATAAATATTCCGTTATCCGTTAAGTCAGTGGTTTTCAAACTTTTTGCTGGGGCGAAACCCCAAGGATACATTCCAGTGGCTCGATGAACCCCTGTGCAATAATTCATTTGTATTATGCAAAAAACAGCATTTAATTTAATTATTAAAATAAAATAAAAATTTTTGTACCTTCTGGCGCAACCCCTGGACTGTACCGGCGGAACCCTGGTTGAAAACCATTGCGATAACTCAATAGGTTCAACTTGATATTGTGAACAAACTTGATATTTTCGGAATGGGCTTTGTTGAGGATAAAGCAAAGAGACCAATGGGGTTAGCAACATGCCATTAAATATAACATTAAACAAATTTTATAACTGGCTAGGCCTTCGCCTCATCATGATAGTCTATATTTAAGTAATAAAACGTTTGGGAATTACCGATGCCAAAGTAGCAAGGGTTCGAGAAAATTACGTTCCGTTTTGGAGAGCTATTATCTGAGTTTAAACGCCTTAAAGCAGTAAGGTTCGTGTGGTCACTCTGATACGGGTCTCATTAGTGTTGCGCCAGCACCTCTCTGTGTTGCGCTAGCAACTTCCGGATCACAAGCAAAATTTAGTGTGCCATCAATTTGTGTCCTCTAATGTGGTATCCATTTCTTGAGTTAAATTAGTGCTGTTTTAAACAAAATTGTAGTACAGTCTACGCGCTATTAACTAAAAACCACTCTTCATAAATTTTTAAAGGGAGCTTAAAGTTCATTCGAAGCCCATTTTCACTTTTCTACTCAAAATCAAATAAAAGATGAAAGGAGTGGGAAAATCAATCTCTGTCTTTACTTTCAATGTAACGGTAAATACATTTGATGGAATTTGCAAGCACTCAAACAAATAATATATAAAATTTTATATAATATTTGTTTAAGTATAGGTTTAGCACCAACTTCGATGACAAAAGACTGATTTATATATATTAAAGATTTAAAATTTTTGTTATAGTAAAAGCATGGACTTCTAAATAGTAACACCTGGACTGGAAACGCCGCTAAAACTGCTAGCGCGAGCGACCAAGATGAGGCCTGTATCACGCGGCGTGACTGCTGCCTTGGTTAGTTGGAAAAAGAAAGTTTCGAATGAGTGTTGTTCATTTGATTAAAAAAAGTTGCATCACAATGCACAAACAGAGACCGGTAGACAAAGCGTAGTTCGTGGATGTTATCAATGTATTGATGCTGGGTAATGTTTTCGTGCAGGCACTCAAGTAAAACAGATAATTAGTGATTAAAGAATGGCATGACAGTGCATTGACACCAGTAGATAAAGCAAAGTACTTACACGTTAAAACTGTGTTGATGCTGGGAATGTGTTTGTGCTGGCGCTAAAGTGAAACAGATTACTCTGATTTGTACTATATTTTCTATTGTCTACTGACAGGCTATAGCAACCTCAGTGGCCCTACTGTACTGGAGTAGGCTACGGTACACAACCATACATACTTGCTGGTAAATAAGGTTGATTTATGCCATGTGAGTCAAATTAGTGACTGCTGTCATACAGTTACTATTCTACGAAGGCATAGGTCTGTTTGGGAAATAGACCAATAGATTGAAGGTCAAAGATTTGTGTGATTATGCTGTAGAGTTTATTTGCTTATAAACCTCATTAGGTCTAAATGCACTGCAGGTTTAAAGATTCTGAAATGTACTCTTAAAAGATTGGGTGCAATTGCAGTCGCACTAAGATGCTGCTAGCAAAGCAAGGCTAATATTTTTCTGATTTGGTTAGTAGGGTTGCTTTTTGCTACTGCATGTGAAATGCCTAATGGATTTATGGTAAGGCTAACTGTACCTGGGCAGCTGGGTCAAATCATGCACAGTGTTGTAAAGCAAATTTGATCTTTGTAGTTTACTAAAGGTCTAATGTAGAATAAGCTGAGCGTTTTCAATTGGAAACACTGCCTACTTTCAGTGCTTAATTTGTTGGGGTAATGGGGGGAGAGTTAGGTTGAATTTAAACTTTAACTCTAAATCTAACCACAACCCTTTTTTTAAGCATACCCTTTCAGTGTGATGAAGTCCTGTAAATTGAAATTTTAGTGGTGTTTTCAATTAGAAGCGTACAGCTTATTCTATGTTATATCCATTCACTACTTAAAGTTTGATAACTTCAGATCTAGTTCTCTGACTGTTCCTTGTTTTAAATTGCAGTGTAGATACTTTGTTGACTTGAGTCTGTATATATGCAATTACCTCCTAGTTAATAGACCCTCTGATGTAGTTCTCTGACTGTTTGCTGTTTTAATTTGCAGTGTAGATGTTTTGCTGACTTGACTCTGCATGTACATCATACCTCCATTTTAACATTATTAGTTGGTAGTTTAGTTATTATTTCTGGTATTATTATAAAACCTGTCAGATAGGGTCAACAAGTGTTGTGCAGATCAGGATACGCTAGTGAAAACAAAGACTCTGATATTACGTTTTATTTGTTTCCCCTACATGATAAACAGCTGCTTCAAGGTTGGCTTAAACGTATTGCAAGAAAAGACTTTACGCCAACTAAGTATTAAAGGTTGTGTTTACTTCACTTTAAACTTGAAGACTTTGTAATAGAATCAAATGATCAACAAATTAGGCGAAGAAAAAATCGATCAAGTGCCTTGCTAGTGAAGAAACATCTTAAAGGCAATGTTTTACCTTCAATTTTTAAGGATGTTCTTTCATACTATGCATGTGGAGATGCACCGTCTAGATCTGGTCTGTCTTTGGCATCATCACGACATGAAAATGATGCATCAAAATCGGAAATGCAGTGTGAGCAATTTTTGAAAGATGATGGAGTTGAAAATTTAGCTGGGCTAATCGCAAAAATAGCTGATGACATGCAGTCGCATGGCTTTGTCTTGCATCAGTCAAAGTCAGAAGCCAATTTGATTCTGTTTTCTGAAGAACTCCCGCTATCTGTTCAGTCAACAATATCTATCAGCACATATCTTGAAATTAGGATTTGTCCTAATGGACAATTAGTGCCAGCATCTATATAGAAACATAACAAAGTCACGTTGCTGTCTCAAGTGACAAATTTAATGGCTTTTGCGAAAAATATACATATGAATAAATTCGCAATGAAGGATAAGTTGATTTTTAATTTTTCTCGATTGACTGATCAGTATTTGGAGATTTGTGATAATGATAGTAAAGTTTGTTTATTAAAGTTCGAGTTAGAGGAGATGGAATTGGTTCTACACAGCAATCACGTAAGAAAATATTCGGTTGAATTGCTGATGATGTCGTACATTTTACATGCAACAAGCCCTCGTGCTTGTAAACGGTTGTTAGAAGAAGAACTATTGGTACTGCCATCTGTGAAAACTAAGAAAAATTACAATGCGACTGGATCGCACTCAGTATTTGAGAATGCGATATTCTCAATTACAGTCTCGTAGCACTCCAACTTCGGGCCCCCCCCCAAAGTAAACGCAAGAGCCCCTGCGCACAGGTCATATCACTTTAGAGGTGTAAAATTGAAAAGCTGCATTAAGAAAATACACCACAATTTGTACATAAGTAAACAGGCTAATGTCAGAATAAAGCATGCCGATACCGAAGGTGCAAGTCATAAAAAATTCGGCCCCCGATGCCAGAGTTCAGTAGGACATTTATGCAGACACTGCAAAACGAAAGCAATGACACTGAAAAACATGAAAAAGTTATAAAAACACAGTATCATTTAAATAGTCTGGAGCGAACCTTTTTGTTCACAAATGCTGTTATGACATTGTCATAATCAAGAGATCGGGCGCAGTCATTTTCGATTGACAACATGGCTAATGAAGATAGTCTACTGTCTGTCATAGACGTTCTATTAAAAGTTTTGATCAGTTTCAATTTGCTGAAGCTTCTTTCAGCGCTGGCAACAGTCACGGGGCAAGTTAGTAAGATTCGAAGTGCGATGTACACATTCGGATACAATTCAAATAAATGAGTCTTTAGAAGATAGTTCAGAAAGTCTTGAGCCGTTTTGAGATTGCGTTATTTTTGTAAAATTAAAACAAACCGCTGTAGCTCAGCGCTCATTTCATCAGAATCAATGTCACCGAACTTTTTTTGGAACTCTTTACAGCAAGTAAGAAGAGCATTTTCTTGTTGCACAAGCAAAAGTTTGTCTCGTGTGTACAAAAACGAAAAGCCGGAAGAAACCTCACGTAACAAGTTAAAGCGCTCCTTTATTGACATAATAGCCTGGTCTACTAATGGATAGAAAAAGTTGCTTTTAAATTTCAGTTCAGGAGTAGCTCGTTGTTCCTCTTCACCTTGGTAATCAAACAATCTTCTTTTCTTTCCACTTCTTGACGGAGGAAAAGAAGGATCAATATCCAATTCCTGTGCTATTTCAACAGCAGATGTTGCGGCACTGTCATAACCCGTTGTGCGATAGTTTTGCAAAAACTTTTCAGTTGCCTGGATTTCCGTTTCCATTGTATGAAGGGAGACTCCATACGATTGAAGAATCTTGCTTGCTTTATTGACTTGGAATAGGATATCATACCAAATAAACACCGACAAAAGAAAACTCCATTTTGATAAATGAGCTATCAACGATTTTGTTTCTGAGGCAGCTCTTCCATCTTTTCTTTCTATGGAAATGGCTTCCAAGTCTTTCAGTGCCAGCAACACCTCTTTTAAATTGTATCGAAGAGGTTTGATGCATTTAATTCTGCTTTCCCAACGAGTATCAGATTGTGACTTTATGGACAGCTCTACATGTTTCTTCAAAATTTCCCAACGCTGAGCAGAGGAAGAAAACAGCACATACAACCTTGTAAGTACTCCAAAAAATGTCAATGCTTTCGTCGATGAATTAGCACTGTCAACAACAACTAAGTTAAGGGTATGGTTTGCACAGGGCACGTAAACAGCTTTGGGATTGATGTCTAGCATTCTTGCTTGGACCCCAGAATGTTTTCCTTTCATGTTAGCACCATTATCATATGACTGACCTCGACAATCAGACAATTCGAGTTGCAGTTCGGTCGCTTTTTCTAAGAAAGCGTCCAACAAGCCTTTCCCAGTACTGTCACTTATTCTCAAGTAGCCAAAAAATGTTTCTTTAACAACAGCAGCTTCTTCATTACATAGTACATAACGGAGAATGACAGACATTTGTTCATGATGTGACATATCTGGAGTGCAGTCCAAAATTATAGAAAAATATTTTGCCAATTTCAATTGCTGTAAATTTTCTTTTTCAACTTCTGTTGCTAGCAATTCAATTAGTTCATTTTGTATGGTAGGACTCAAATAGTGATCTTTAGTGTTTTTATTCTTGGTTCTGTCTTGAAGCTCTTTTAGGATCGGATCTCTTCTTGCCAAAAGCTCAAATATACCCAGAAAATTTCCATTGTGATGAGATCCTAAGACTTCTTCAGATCCTCTAAAAACAAGATTCCTTTCCGATAGAAACAAGGCAATGTCGATAAGTCTCTCTAAAACATTTCTCCAAAAACGTCTTTCATTGAAAAAAATATTCATCTCGCTTTTGTCGATAGTGGATGAATTTCTTATCCCTTCAGCTAGCAACATCCTTTGACTGCAGCATTCTTGGTGGGAAATGCCGTTTTCATGGTCTTTCAGTTTTTTCGGAAAACTCTCCCATGTATTTATACCACTACAAAAGTGGCTTAGTGTTTTTCCAAATAGCTTACAACAAAAGCAAAAAACTTGATCTGATTTCCCAGAATAAACTAGCCACGACCGTGAAACACTTTCACCATTAGGTAACACACGTTTATAATGGTTGGAGGAAAAACGTCGCCTTGGAGTTGTGTTATTATATGGAAAATTCATTATTAGTTGATGTGGTCCACGCTTTACTATATCACATCGTTGAGCATCAGAAATACTTTCAGGCCATTTACATGGGTCATCAGGGATAGGGGTAAATTGAGATTCAGTTATTTTTGATATTGAAGGTTGCGTATTGGCAGGTAAATCACAACTTACATTTTCTGGAAATTCACAATCACTTTGATGCTGATCGTCATAGTCTTCTTTTTCTTGTACACTATAGTTTTCTTCATCCCTCTCGGTACTAGTGCCAGGTCTACTCTGCTCAGTAATCTTGAAAAAATCTGTCATCTTGGGCAATTTCGCTACAGCATCTCGAGCAGTGGCTGCTTCTTTTCTCTTTTGAGCACCACTTTTTGAACGTTTCATTCTATACAATGTCAATAAAGTACTTTATCTGCACTCTGCAGTGTAGATATATTGTCCCGGTATTTATAGCCAAACAGAATTCCAGACCATTCTATGATTGTTGCGTAACAACGGCATTGTTACGTCAATCGAATATTCAAGATTCTACCAGAAAATCAATCGAAATATTCTAGATTCTGCGAGATAAAATGACGTTGCATTCACTTATGATGTCACAAGCCAATTTCTTCCTACAGTTTAAATCGGTTGTAAACAAGTCTGCTGAACTGAAAAGAGTCACGTAGCCAAAAAGCAATTTCAGACTAACTTGGGCCCCCAAAGTTGGCCTGGGCCCCCCCCCCAATTGGGGGGTTTGGGGGGCGGCTGCTACGTCTCTGCTCAATTAAATGCTTTCGACAGAAATGTTATCCTGATGATTGACGAAATTTATGTATCAAAGCGAATTGAAGCTGGTGGAGGTCAGATTTTTGGCTTAACTGAAGATTGTGAAGTTGCATCCACTGCTTTATGCTTCATGATTAAATCACTTAGCAGTAAGTATCGGGATATAGGCTGTATTCACCCCGTGAGAAATTTGAAGGCAAACACCCAAAAACAATGCTTTGACAAAGTAATGTACGTATTTAGTCCATGAGGTGGGTTTCAACGTTATTGAAATTTCGTTGGATAATGCTTTGCAAATCGAAAATTTTGCAATGATTTCCATTGCAACGGTGCATGGAAAGAAGCAATAACGAATGATTTCACTGGTGGAAAAATTTTTGATCCAACTCATCTGATAAAAAACATTTACAACAACTTTTTGGCAAAACGAGTTTTCAAACTTTCTTGCATGCACTGTTTTGTACTATCCCCCTTGTGGTAATTAGGTGCTTATTTGATTTTGCTTTGCTTTGTGTTGACTAATTTAATTTGTATTTGGCTTCATTTTAAATATAGCATTTCTAATAATAGAAATCAGTATTTCCTATACCTGATGTTAAATATCAATGTTTGCATTTGGTATGGGAAATTGCATTGCTTTCACACCAACCTTATCTAAACTTCATTGCTTTATCGTGTCACGTGGTTCGTGTGCATATATGTTCGTATCGCCCGATTTAACTATTCTGCTATAATTCTGTTCTGTTGATACATTTATTGGCTGTCATACTGTGTTACGTTGCAACACGCGTGTCTGCCTCACGCTGCGGCGAACAAGAGAAGGACGAGATGTCGTCGTTGAAACGCAGTTTATTCAGTGAAAATTCGAGAAGAAATCAATGAACCGAACGAAATAAATGCCACAAATTTACAGCGAACTGGTTTCGGTAACAAAAATAACAGATACAATATAATTGTTACTTGCATAAATGAGCGATATACGAAACTTACCAACTTGTTTTTCGACAGAACATCCAACAACTTTTATTAATTTAATTACAAATTCTCACAGCTGAAAAATGGTACAATATTAGATGCTAGTTGATTTGATAATTGATATTGCCTTACACTAACGAACTTTAGTTGTTGCTGCTGCTGCTGTTGCTACTACAGTAAACAATGCAATGATGAAAGGTTTTGAGTAGAAATTTCAACTGATATCAATCAATTAGAGCAATGCAGCGGAATTGAATTCTGTTAACGAGCTTAGCTAAAAATAACAATACGCCAGAACAAAGCATAGCCCTGCGGTTACCATAATTGAAAAGATACACAAACGAAAATACGCTAATTAGGGTGTTTGGCCTTGTCAGACAGGTCAGCTACGCAAAATTTCATAGCAAAAGGGTCGCAAGCTCAAAACTCGCGCACATCGAAATGCAATTCCAACAAAAAAAACGATTTATGACGTAACATACCGAGTGAGGAATTTATCAAGGAATAATAGATTAACGAAATCACGACCATTGAAGAATTTACCCAATAGCAATAACGAACTCACAACACCCTTAACTGCCAGTTTTGCCAATGTGGAAACAGTATACAATAATGAGTGCGAAAAACCATTGTAAATTGCTCATACGTTATCAGAGACAGTGCTATGACCAAAGTCCATTGAAAAAGTAAACGTAAACCTTGCGTTTTCATTTCTGCATGAATCGACAATTAATGCTTTCAAGCATTACGGATTTTACCCAACTGCTGCTGTTTTAAAACTGTTTGCAAAGTTATGGTCAATTTTAAATGTCTTTTTACCAAATATTGAAAAGCGCAAGCAAGACATTTTAGAAGATCCTGTGAAATCACCACAGGATTGGAAAGTGGAATTTCTTTTGGACTTTGGAAAGTAAGCTACTTTTTATAGAGATTCCTCGGTAAGTGACTAGTAACAATTTTAGAAACCTTGTGATGGTTATAAATGTGATCATTTTTTTTTCATTTGCATCAGGAAGTGCGCATAACACAACAGTAGGTTTTTACCACCCCTGCACAGATGCCTACGGTTTAAACAAAGCGCTTTTCTGGAAACCGCAAAAGTTTTTGGAGTAGTTTTTGATGTGTGCATTGTTGCGTTAGTCTGTATTTAAAATGGTTACTCATACTACTGGTCTGTTATTGGTGTAGTGTGCCAAATTGCTTTGGTATTTCATAGCAACTTCAATGCATTTCTTTCTAGCCCAGACGTTTAAAAAAATGAGACAGCGCCCTGCGTGGCCAGAAAGTCGAAGCAGATCTGCCTGTTGTTGGTGCATGTGAAATAATGTGCAAACATCTTTTTGTTATTTTATTCTTTGCTTGACGTGATAAGCTGAGTGTTTGTTGAACCATAGACTTTTATTTAGAAGTCCATGGCTAAACACTGATTGCAAGTCAGTTGCTGGCTTACTTGCACAATGTATTTTCTCCATTATTGCTGTTTGTGCACGACACAACGTTTGCTACAATAAGTTCACGTGATTGAGTTTAATATAAATGAAAAGCATTTTATTTTTTGTGCGCAGTTTCCGGGTTTGACAAAAGAGACATCTCTTGCTCTTTCCAGACATGTCAATCTATCACTGGATTGTCAAAGTACTTGATGAATGAGTGTGGATTCAAGTATGTATTGCTTGGACAAATCCAGTCGGATACCATTGAGGGACGATTTGGCCACATCCGTTAGTTAAGCGGGGCCAATTGTTTTATATCGATGAGACAGCTATGTGAAAGAGATCGACAACTTCGAACTCTTTCCTTGTTGAAGTATTCACAAATTTCTCTCAAAGAAATTGAAGATGCAGCAAAAGCAAAAGAAGAATAGACTGCCATTCAAGAAGTCATTTTCAGAGCAGAATCTCTTTTTGCTGACATGTCTTTCAACATTATACCAACTGAAAATGATGTCTCTGTGGCTTTCTACGTGACAGGTTATTGCTGTAGATCACTAGCAAAAAGCAATAGATGCGACTCTTGAGTACTTGGCACCTGAAGCAGAGCCAAACGTTCCAATAAATACCATAAACTTTTTTAACGATATCAATCGTCGCAGACTCTCCAAGCCAACAAAATGTTTGATGTTGGCCTGCTTTGCTCGGGGGCGTTTGCCGAACTCTCTGTCGAAAAGCTTTAAAAACAATTTTTGAGCAGCGCTGACCAGCGAAGTGTATTTAAAGAAATCGTAAATATTACGTTCTTTGAAAGCGGTACAGTGTCTCCTTGGTCTGCTCCAACAATGTGCAGCAAAGGACATAACTTGTTAGAGGGCATATGTGCACGTTTTTTTGACTGCATGGCTAAAAATCTTATGCCTAGTATGTGCGCTGAGGAGTCAAGCAGAATTTCTCGAAAAATTAATAAGATTACTTGAAAAAATTAAGGAGCTACGTCTTGCACTTTAAGCAAGTCAGATGTAGTTATACAATTTCGATAGTTTTAACATGTGTTTATTTTAAGCACTTAAGCTGGGTTTATGTCATAGTTAATTCAAGGGTGTTTTGTAGCTTCATTTTGCTTGGTGGTTCATAATTTATTTGCTGCTATATTTGCGATTTTTTGTGTAGCATCAATTTGTTAATTTTTCTGCTTACCTGCTTGCATAAAGAAAATAGATAAATCTATCGCTATCCTATATGAATAGAACAGTGTGGGATTTGAACATGATTCCTGCATAGAATTAAGCTTCAAGAAATAAAACTGCCCAATGTTCCAAAAAACAACAAGCTTTTTGAAATATACACTTTATGTAAATGAGCAAGTTAATTTTTCGTTGGCCTCAAGTTGGTCACGTCAAATTAGTTGTTTCCAGTCCAGATTCTACTATTTAGAGTAAAGTCCATGGTAAAGCCAACGGAGTAGACACCAATGTGTGTGTAGCTATAAAGTTTAAAGCACTCCCTGAGGGACAATAATTTAGTTATAGATTGCTTTGCTTGTTTGTTTGATGGTGACATGTTTCAACAGTCAAGTCATAAAATAAAACTTACAAAGCAATTTGATTGCAATTATACTGCTGTAAGTGGGGTTGACTTTCTTTAGTAATGCCGGTGAAACTTAAATGCATCTAGTCTACATGTGCTACGAATATAAAAAACAAAAGGCAAACTGCTTTTCACAAGTGAACTGCAATCCCTAGCTTTAAACATTTCTACTAATTTGATCTCCAGTTCTGACCACGACAAATCCCAACGCATTGAGAAATTTAATGTTGGATTAGGGGTATATCTTTAAGGGATAATATTATATAAGCGTAACTCGTAGATTAACTAATATTACGTTTTTAAGATCGGATATTTGTTCAATTTTCAAAAAAATGAGTGAACTGTCAAAACATTGATTTTATATGGCAACACTGCAAATATATTTTCTTAGGTCAAATACACGGGGGATAATGCTGGTTTGTTGATGCTTGGGTTTGAAATTGTGTTGCTGAATGTTTATTCAGTTATATTTTGACATTTTGAATAAAAAACTTTCAAAGGATCTTTGTGAAGTTAACTTAGCCCTAACAAGTTATCATCTAAATTTCAACTATGTCATTTTTCTGAGTTGCTAAAACGTAATATATATATAATTTGGATTGTTAGTGGTAAAATTATTCATTTTTGAAGGATTGGATTGAAGGAAAATCATTAATCAAAATTTGGTAGTGGATATTGCATTATAATAATAATCATGGCCTACTAGAAGAATACGGCCGAATCAGTCACATTCTGGCAGCGATATCTAAAAGGCGAACAACCACATCGCGCAGTGAGTGTGTGTAATGCGTCTAAGGCAAACTCATTTCGCACATCCACGTAATATAATTCAGTAGACACGCGCATGGAATTAACTGCAAAGTTAGAAATGAAAGCAATTAGAGTATTCAGTTCTGTCAGCTTGAAGATAAAAGCTGCACTTTTCAGAGTACAAACGAATTGCTGTATTGAAAGTAATCAAAATCTTATTAAAAGTCTTATTCAAGTAAGAAGTAATGACAAATATTTTTGACCCCCAAGCTAATATATTTCACAGCAAAAGCATCTACAGTAATGTTAAAGAATTCGTACCAACATTTGTGTAAGTAAAATATAAGCATAATAGAGCAAAATTACAGCAATGTTGATAAAAAAATTGTAAACTTACAGTCACAATTACTCACAATGCAATGTGCACAATATCAATTGATTTAATATTGTTGTCGTTTCTTAAATGCAGCTAACATTTCTTTTCTGACTTGGTCAGATGAAAGTTTTTTGTTTATTATTGTAAAAAGCATTTACCATGATTCTGATAGCAAACTTTTTGCACCGTTCTACATGATGATCGTTACACCCAACATTGATTTCGTTTAAATATTCGCTGAGTACATATTCAGCAGCATATCTGGCTGGGACTCTTGGATGCTGCTGAATGGCAAAGTCTGCTGCATCTAAAACAGCAAAACCTTTACAGAAAATATTGGCCAAAGTTGGGGATGGTGTTATTTATCTTCCATGGGACAATCGCTTCATGAACTTTTTTGCTGCGTAGCCAGCAATGATGTAGGCAATCTCTGCACTATCTTCTTTCAAAATTACAGACGATAGCTCAACATCTTTATATGCAATGTGTTAAAGAAAGTCCTGTGTTACTGACTTTTTGATTTGGATATCTTCATCCCAAAAGTTTATGTCTTCTTTAAACAAAGATCAGATTAGCAAAATCTTTTCAGAAGATTTCACCTCCCGCAAACTGACCTGAAATCGATCTCCACTCATCTACCGATATTGAGCAAAGTGTTTTTCGAGTGGATCATTTTGAAACCTGGGAATTACAAATGTAAATTCCGAGACTCCACTTCAGCTTCTTTTGTTTTCCTTTAACATGGAATATAAACTTGTCTTCAAAATGCTTTATGCATATTACTGAATATTTCGTTGGTGTCCAATTCGATTGATTTACAAATTTAATTTAATTTGATAAGAAATCTGGTTTCTCAAATGGAAAAGTAAAAGAAGAAACTTTTTCTTCATCAGATACAGACAATAAATAGCCTGATTTACATTCATACACTACACATTTATTTTCCATGACTACACAAAATACGCTGAAAATATTTTTTATCAAGTTTGTAGTGGCTTAGTCTAAACACAAACGCAATTTCTTTACTGAAATAACAATCAATTGAGTCCGATTGCAAGTCACAGTCTGTCTCACAGATTACCAATAACATCTTTGCAATGAAGTTTTGCTTGAAGAAGTTAACTGCACTTATTTAGAAGCAAGCTTTACACCCGATTTTCGTGGAATTAATAGGTACTTTTACCCTGTTTATTCAGGGTGTCCTCTAAGTCTTAAGACAATTTTATAAATTCATTAAAAACTTTTTAAAAATGCTGTCAAAATAATTCTTTGTGCATATTAATTAGTTTTTATTAAAGTTTTTTATAATATCACTTTTTTGTATTTCAGAGATGAATTAGCTATATAAAATAATTGATTTCCAACCCTTGTTTAAAATGACTACTCCACAAGAAAAAGCACAATGTGTTTCTTGGTTTATCAAAACGAAACCTGATATTGCAGCATAAAGAAATTTCATAGCTAAATATGTAAAACGAGCCCCTGCACGTTAGTTGATTTGCAATTGGCATAAGCAGTTTGTTGGAACGGGAACGTTGCAACTAAAATCGTGGAGTGGATGGCCAAAAACTTCTGAAAAAGGCATCGAGCGTATTCGTCAGTCATTTAGTCGTAGCCCAACAAAGTCCATCCGCTCTGCTCTTGTTCGGGCTACGTGAAAGATGTTGCGTACCGCACCAAGGTAAAAGACATAAGTGACCTTAACCCCTTAACTGCGGAATTAATTTTTCGCTTCTCGAGTTACAGTGCGTATTTAATCGCGCGTTTCGCATTTTTTTCCGTCTCGGTTATTACAGTTACAGCGAAGTTTTTCGGGAAAGTCCCTAGCGGGGCAGTTTCAATTTGCGAGTGCGAAATTTTGCGTGAAAGTCATTGAAGTAGTATATATTTGTTGCAGTTTCTGTAGCCGCTATGTTGTTATGGTTAAGGTTAAGACGCATGACTTTGAATCCTTCCTTTTTGGAGGTAAAGTTCGATCCTGCTTGAAAGCACCATTGGCAATTGGCAGGAAAGGAATAACACTATTACTGAGTGTTTTCTTCACTGTCAAAGAAAATTTCCAACCAAATAGTTTATTCTGAAAACATTAGATGGCTCATCGCACACTAATACTGAAAGTTGGGAATACACGAGTACAATAAAGTGAAAAAAAGCAAGCAAAACACCGATCCACAAAATAGACAAAGAGGAGAAATCAAACAAATTCGGGAAATCAATATTTTGATACGGTATGATAAATTTCGAAACAAGGTACTACACATAGTGGCATGTCACATTCCCTGCAAAAATATATGCTTTCTTTTCTCATACCCTTTGCAGCACAAACTTGGCATCGTCTTCCAGGGTGTTTTCTTTTCGGTGTGGATGGAAGGTATGATGGAAAATGGCGGGCAGTTAAACGCAACGGTGTATCAGTATGTGATCTTCTCCCTTTTCGAATTCGAGCTTTTTCGTGGTTATATTTCTCAACGACACGATCGACAAGATTCAAAATAAAATTTAGCCTTGATTGCCTTCCGCCACTTTTTTTGTACAAAATGTATGCGTTCAATACTGCCATGTCCAGGATATGTCTAAATTGTTTTTGGTAATATTTTTTTAGTCGTTTTCTGGCGCTAGGATAAGACGATAAAAAACAATCGCTGAGGTCTACACCACCCATCGTGTCGTTGTAATCACAACAAACAACGGGTTTTATTTTTCGGGCATTGTGACGACCAACCTCTTTCGTGCTGTCGTCGTGATAAGTACTTATCATATGCACATCTTTTTTGTCCTTCCATTTCAAAACCATCAGACGTCGGCAGTACATTGCTTCGATTTCACCTTTTTTCAATTTTTTATTTGTAAGTTCTTTCGGAACTCCTTTTCTATTAGCTCGCAGAGTTCCAACAGCGTCGGTATTGTTTTGGCACAGTACCTCATAGAGCTGCGGTGAGCTAAAAAAGTTGTCCATGTATATACAATATCCCTTATCAAAAAGGGGCTTCACTAGGGTGTAAATTACTTTACTCCCCATTGGTTGATCAACAGCTATTTCTGGATTGTAAATGGTGTCTTTGCCAATGTACAAAAAGAAGTCCCATATATAGCCTGTAGACGACTCACAAATTTCAAAGGACTTGATTCCAAATCTGGCTCTTTTTGTGGGGATGTATTGTTTCCATCCCAGTCGGCCCTTCCAGAGTAGAAGAGACTCATCAACGGCCATGTCTCTTTCTGGCTGGTAAACGCCAGAAAATTTTGCTTTCATGTGTGCCAGAATGGGCCACAATTTGAACAATTTTTTAGGGATATTTCCATTTGGGTCATACTGCTGATTATTGTTAAAATGGAGAAATTTGCTCAACAGAATAAAGCGGTTTTTATCCATGACCTCAGCAAAAAATGGGCTATACAATGATGTTCTTTTGCTGAAGTAGTGCTGCATGTCGGGCTTGTGATTAACACCTTGCATAAGCAGCAATGCTAAAAAAACCCTTATTTCATTGCTGTCGGTATCAATCCACTCTTTCGAACGTGAACGCGCCATCAAGTTGACCAAGCGTTCCTCCAAGAATTGCCTGGCGTATCGATTTGTTTCTGTAGCAATTTGGTCTACAATTTCATTGTCGAAAAAAAGTTCAAAAAATTCCAGTGGGTCAGTTACATCGTTTAGAGCTACCTGTATGCCTGGGTTGCCGGTAAATGAAAACCTGCTTCGTACTTGGCCGTTAACGGTCCACTGCAAAATATCGTTGTTAGGAGCGCTGTTACTAGCTTGATCAGTGTCGCTATCAAGTACGTCAGCATTTTGCAAATACCCTCTGTCAGCACTGTCACTTTCTGAGTCATCTAGAGAAGATAAATCATCACTAGCATTAAGAATATGCAACAAAAGATCATCGTCTGAGACTTGAAAAACTTTGCTTGGCGTCGCCATTTGTATCAGCTAAAATACTCTTATAAATATATTCGAAAAACTAAAAAATAAAAATAAAATAAAATATCCTAAATATTTATCCTACAAAACTTAAACTCTCGTACTGATTATTACGTTAGAAGTTGTCTAAATGCTATTACAGCATTGTACCTTTAGAGCATTTGATAAATTGGTTTGAACTCAATGAGTAGATCTAGCTAAGAAAGCATTTTACGCAATGACACTTTTTTATTAGTACAAAATGCTTACATAGGATTTTCTCACCCTGGCGCGCGAAAGACGCCACGCGAAAGCGAAAGCGAAATAAAACGCGTGGTTAAAAGCGGTGGCGAGTCGGACGGATATACACGTCTTACGCAGTGAGAAAGCGACATGCTTTGACGGATATACACGTCTTACGCAGTGAACGGGTTAAGGAAAGAATAACTGCCGCTCTGGAGACAACTGATGAAGAAATGTTAAGGAGGACGTGGGTTGAAATTTAATATCGTTTAGATGTTCTCCGTGCTACAAATGGGGCTCATATAGAAATTTATTAATGCTTTGAATAAAAACTTAAGTATTTACTTGATATTATTTGATCATTTCAAAGATAGCGTTCATTAATGTTTTAAATAAAAACTTTACCATTTAATTGATATTATTTAAACATTTCAGACATTTCCAACGTCGGTTGTAATATCAATAAATTTTTTAAATTGTCTAAAGACTTTGTGGTGGCTTAAAGCGGTTCTTTATGGTGGCTTCAAAAATGAAAGTTATAAACCATTCTAAAGACCCTGTATTATTCCAATCCCGATTGTTCAAACGTTGAAAACAGTTTGAACATAATTTCAAACCAGCACAATTACTTATATTAATTATTTTTGACAGTTTACCCCAAGCAAAAAAAGCTAGAATAATTCTGGGTCGTGCAAACTCGTGTTAAGTTTAAATAAAAATACTCTTCTCAATGTCACTGCCTTCACATTAGTAGCCCTAGACCTAAACGTAACTTTCTCTTAGTTTGTGACAATTCTGCACCTTTACTTGCACTGACTAAAAACTATTTCATAAATATTGAAAGCTACATGCTACTAACTTTAACATGCAGCAAACCAATCGATAAAACTGAATACCCTAATTGTTTAATTTCTAACTTTGCAGTTAATTCCATGCGCGTGTCTACTGAATTATATTACGTGGATGTGCGAAATGAGTTTGCCTTAGACGCATTACACACACTCACTGCGCGATGTGGTTGTTCGCCTTTTAGATATCGCTGCTAGAATGTGACTGAATCGGCCGTATTCTTCTAGTAAGCCATGTAGTAATTAATTATTTGAAAGTTACTTCAGGTAATCTATACGCCTACCTCAACTTACAGCCATGCAGCCATGGGCTTACTACCACCCTTGGCTTG
The DNA here is from genome assembly GCA_963675345.1 of Trididemnum clinides. NCBI lineage: Eukaryota > Metazoa > Chordata > Ascidiacea > Aplousobranchia > Didemnidae > Trididemnum > Trididemnum clinides. The sequence goes on along the minus strand of OY776289.1, from coordinate 31,044,455 downwards.
GTTTACTCTGCTATTGAGTATCGTGCACCCATTTGGTGTCCCAGCCCTCACACTCGTCCCATCGACATGCCGATTACTTACGCCCTGCGCCTAGTGACTGGATGCCTGCTTCCCACTCTAACGGACAGCCAGTTTATTTTTGCAGGCATTCAACAAATCGAGTTTTGCCGCCAAAAAGCCATACTGTCTCGCGCTTGCGGCGCTCAGAAAACAGATCAACTGTTCCACGAAAGGTTTGTTTCTTCCATTTAGTGGGCATCTGCAGCAACTCAAATCGAGACACCCATTTATGCCTGCAGCACTGGAATTGCCAAACAATCTCGCTCAGTCAGGCACCGGTGTAGCACAATGGACCGATTACCAATAGAATATGGAGTGGCAGGAATACATTTCCTGACTTCATTCACTCACTGCCGATGTCAATTTAGTACCATTGCACATGTCCTTTCCCGAACCTGCATGGATCAGGCTTAATCGCCTTCCAATTGGCGTTGCGCTATGCTGTTTAACAACGCTCAAATGGAGTATGGCTCCCACTACGGCTTGTAAGTCTGGGGTAAAAGAGTAAACAGCTGAGATAACATCCTGCTCCATCTACCACCATCCAAATGAAACTCCTTTTCTTTCAGCTGTTGACAAGAGCTTAGTGTCTTAGCTAACAGACACATGTCCGGCTATGGAGTGGACTGCCTTCTAAACATCTTCCCGAAACGAAGAAGTTTATTTTGGCGCTCTTTGTCACACAATAGAGCACCATGAACTCATCGTTTCTAAAAAGTGTGAAAAAGATGCACAAATGAATAAGTTTGTTTTTTAGCATTTCTTATGATGATGAGATTTTACTAATTTTGTAACCATCTGTGACCTTGTCGCAAAACAAATAAATTTCTCGATATCAACATAGTTGTTTCTAATTGTGTTGTACACAGCTGGTTCACCTAGACCAGGCTGGGTCGACCAATAATTTTGCTCTAGAGGTAAAGAGTGATAGCCAGATAACAGGAGGGTTTCCCAAAACTTGCGCATATTTTCATCGGATGCAAAAAATTGAAATTGTTTTTATCCCGCTTTGCGGGATACTAGGCAGCAAAACAATATGGTGCTCCGAGTTGCATAAATACATCTTTTTGCTAATTTGATACTGTGGAAAACCATCCCCCAGGAAAACGTTTGCAGTCTCTTGCTGTTACCGAGTGAAAAACTTTTATCTAAATCAAAGCTATTTTAGTATATCTTGGTTTTTCTTATTTTGCGGTAAAATTTGCACTTCTGCCTCGTCATGTTGTCATATTTTTTTCCATTTTGATTTCTCCTGCAAGTTCAAACATCTCTACTGTGTCATTGGTGACGTGACATTTTCACAGCCACTTTCCTGACTTTTTGAAGCACCGACAATTAACGGAAGCACAACAGTGTTTACTACATTTTTATTATTGTCGACAGCGTCGTGTGCTTCAGCAATAGGCTACTAGTTGTCGTTTTGTTTTTCTTGTACCACAGAAAATTCTCAGATCCATCTAATGTAACTTTGGAAAGATAGTTACGGTACACTAAAAATATCCAGCACCAATCTACACTCCAAAGAGTGCTGTATGGCGAAAGAAACGATTTGTCAGATAATTGCTAAACTTGCAAGAGTAGCACAATTGCACAACTAAAAAAAGGTCAAATAGGTGTCAAAGAGAAATTTAGACAGCGTGTGTTGAAACTATGTCGAGCAAAATGCGTGTATGCTCATTTGACAAAAAATGTATTCTTCTAGAGCTCTCATATCAACATACGGTTGACTACAGTTGTTTGACAAATGGAACAAATTTAAATGGTATCATTTTTCATAGCCTAGAACAATAGAAACCCTAGCGGCGTTATTATAAAATTATCCCTTTGTTTTTCACCCACTTGCAATCAGTAATGATATTTTTTTGAAAATTAGTAGACCTACTGCGTTTTTCGGCGTTGCAAAAACAGCGGTTGGGAACAATCGATTTTTTGCCAGAATTCATTCCAGCATCATTCTACCCCAAAGTGACTACGGCTAACCATATATTTGTGTGTGTCAAAAAACTCTTTTTAGCATCATATTTACTCGAAATTTTAATATATCTCTGTTCTAATATGCATTAATATCGTCTTCAGCAAAAGCAAGATCTCGAAATATTCTTTACAAAAGATCTGATGCAAAGCGATTTATTCGTGCAAGATGTATTTTTGAAATCATTTAGGCAGCAGTCTTTTATAGTAATTCTGTAGCGAACCAAGGTAGACGAAAGGTCGCAAGAAGATAACAACATCAGCTTTCAACTGAAGCGCTCCAAGCTGTCATTTGGCTTTGCATTATTGAAGCTGTCAGTGCAGGAATAAATTAATTAGAAGTTTTTGAAATGCAGATTGTGGAAGGTCTATTTTGGATAAACAATGTCAAGAAACAAGTTGTTGTGCCTACTACGTTACATTACATCAGGTTTGATGACAAAAATACAAGACCAAAAAAACACCTACGGGACAAGTTTTCCCGTTCAAGAAAACTCAGGAAAAGCGAGATGGGTAATATTCAAAACTTTTTTTTCCGCATGATGAAGTCACACTCGATGATTTATAATTTCCCTTAGCATGGAGATTCAATTTTACTCAACACATCACTGAAAAGTCTTTCAAACTTGGCCTACCACATTGAATTGGCCTACCACAAGTATTGGCGACAACTCGACCGCGATTCGTTCTCCTTTATTGACGATACAAACAATTTTATTCCGGGATTCCTCACGAGAAGCAGGGCTCCGTCCACAAATCCTTGTTACCACCACAGGTCAGATTATTAATCACTATCAAAATTTTTCTTATTCAAATGGAATTACACATGCAAAACAAAAAACAAATATTAGCACTTGTATAGAAACCAATCGGAGTTATCTCTATATAAAGCGCCTAGTTTTACAATATCGATAGCTCAACCATTGGGTATTATAGACTGAATTTTGTAACCTTGTTTTTCACATATTGACTCTATTTAATTTTTTATAACAATGATAGTAGGGGGTTAACACAGATAGTTACATTAGTGGTCTATGTTGATCTTTATCTATCATGGCAATACTTATTTCTATTAGAGTGAAGATATACAAAAGGAGTGAAGTATAACCGGACTTTTCATATGATACATAATTCATCTAACGATGATAACTCCATCACAGCTATACAACACATTTACAACATTCTTGGTAATTTTAGCCATACCCGTTTCATTCTTACTTATACGTTCGCACACATGAATAGGACAACATATAATTGATAGCTAGCGAGTAGTCGAATAACGTGATACATACAGAAGTGAATCAAGGTATATTTCATAAGGCGAGGGAGAGTCTGTGTTTGTCATTGAGCAATCAAGAGAGGGAACATTTCGCACTCATTTCATATCGGCTTTCGGCGGACATTACTGGTGATACTACTAAACATCCACTCTCGGGGTGTCACGTTCTCTGTATCTCCCAACTTCTTGCATTATGAAAGTACAACTTTTGTGGCTTATACGTATAACGTTAAATAAAATGATGAATTTAGTAAGAGTGTTGAGCCAAGATCCCCTATTTTTTAAAGCAAGGTTTTAATAGAGGCATTATAGTGGTATTCCAATTTGGATTACAGTCCTCTATTGCCCACATTTTCAATGTTAACATGTTCATAACAGCAATCGGGGTAGTAAGATCCTTTCGAAAATCTTCTCTCATATTATACAATGTACACCATTTTAGAATGGCTTGATCCGCGAAAGGAGGCATATTCATTTTGATTATTTATACTTTTCCTAATATAGCTTCCCAATCACTACAATAAACAAGCATAAACTGATTATAATTAACATTATTTCCATTACTATATTGTCGATCAATTTTCTGATCTTAGGTAGGTAGCAGCGGAGGGTATTAATAATTTGATTATGCCAGACAAAGGGGCAAAGTTTTGTAACATAACTTTTAAATGCGCGATATCAAGGGATGTTTCAATCATTCTTCCATTTTTGTTTTAGTCTAAGAAAAATGAATTACTCTCCCAAAGGAGAGATCTTTGTGCCAAAGCGTGAACAAAATGCATGACTCCAGGCGAACATCAGCACTGGTACATATGTTCTTCTTGAAGCACAAAGTATCCATTATTCTTTCTCTAATCTAGCACTGTTTCTAAATTATTCTTAAAATCTTTTGGAGTATCCCTTAACATTTCACATTATTTCTCCACTGATTACGATCTCAAACTTCACATATCTTTACAAGATTTCATTCATTTGAAGCACACCATACAAAGGCTTCCCATATGTAGTTATTCAAAATTCCTTTTTTTATCAAATGAGAGGTTCAAGTATCCCCTTTTTAGAAATCAGGAAATCATATGTCCACTACATGTCTAGTATTGATAAGGCATGGGAGTACAGTGTCTGGTGTTTTTCCATTTACAAAGTGCAATCAAATTATTATCTTTACAAGTTTGCAGCAATCAAATAAAGAGTGTATGCTGCAAGTTGCAAGCTGCATTCCGCAATAAATATTTTGTATTGCATTTTGCAATTTGTTAGCAGCCTTTTAAAGTCTTTTACTTTTATGACATTTCAGTACAGTTTAGTTCAGAGATTTCTTGTAGAATGTCCTTTCTTCTTGTCATTTTTCAGAGGAACCTTCTTCTTTTGAGGGGGTTTCATCATGTCTTCTATGTTCATCTTTTCTTTTTCTTCATTCTTCTTTTGCCAAGAAAGGGCAAGCCTTTTTCTATTCCCTGCACATTTAGGGTGAAATTGGAGAATGCAACAGAAAGAGATTATAGCATTTGCGATGACAGCAGTAGGAATAAGAATAGGCAACAGAGGTTTTAATAAATGCTCTATCCCACTGCCAGTGATGTTTGCAATTTCATCAACGCCAGTTTTTATTAATCCTCCCACTGTTCGGGGTACCACTCTTAGCCCATTTAGTAGATTGTCTGCTAATTGTTTAGGTGTAATGTCTGTTTGTGTAAAATTTATAGAGATATTAGGAGGGTTCCATCTAGCTTCAGAGAAATTTATAGGTACAGGGACGAGGGAGTCTGCGTGCTTTACCATTTTTATAATATCTTTCGTTTCATTAGTCAAGGAAGTTAGATTTTGTCGCAGATTTCTTACTTTTTCTTTATCGGTGACGGTGATATTATAAAGGTGGGAGTGCAAGATTCGTGTTTCTTGTGCATATTCTTTTAGGTATAGGTTTCCTTGTGTGATTTTTGTTAGATAGGTGGTGGTATTATTGAATAGATCTATACCACTTCTTCCAGTTACTTCACTGATAATTAAGCGATCAAGTTCTAGTTCCGCCAAGGATATACTGTCAAGAGTTTGGGTTTGCCTTAGATAAGTATCTAGGTGTTGTAATAAAAGACTTCGGTTACTGTCAATTTCTTTTTGTAGAAAGTCGTCAGTAGAGGATTGTATGGCTTGTAAGGTTAATGTTTGGGTAAGTGCTCGGGTAATGGCTTGATCTTGTACCACGTTAACAGTTTCCAAAGAATTTATTTGGTCAGAGAGGGTTCTTATATTTTCTTCATCTTGGGCAAATCTTTCATTTATTTTGCTTTCCAATTCGTTAAGTTTTTCATCAAATTCTTGTTGTAATGTAAGTCCTGTAGCCGTACCAGTTATTGCGTTTCCAACAAGTGATGTGAAAAAGGTTAAAAGAACCACTCCACCTGTGATTTGTCTTTTCTTGCGTTTTGGATCATCAGGGGGTTTAGATATTTCGCCGTTTGATCCATATAATCGAACGGGGGAGCTTGGAAATTTTGGTTTATTTTGTGCGGGATCAAAATGAACATGATCATAGAAAGCAAGTTTCTGGAGTACTCCTCCCATAAGATTATTTCAGGTTGCGTCGTTCCTGACACGATGGAGACAGTTTTTATCCCTTTTAACCATTGACGGGTAAGTTAGATATTGATTATGATAATCACTCATTTTGATAGGACCGTCTCGATAATTATAAGAATTTTGACGAGTGGTAGGGGCAATAACTTTGACACGTGTTGGCATTTTGATTTGATAATTTTTGTTCCATCCTTTTAAAAAACTTTAAACTTGGTTTAAAGATTCAACGGTATCGAATTCTTCCTGAATTACTATATCCGTTGGTACTGGCTCAAATGCCATTTCTAGTCCATATATAGTGCAGGTAATGGTGTCTCGGTACCACATATATTGTATGTCAAGGTTATAACACGAATAATCATACGGGCAAAATGGAGAGTGATATGCAGCTCTATAAGCTCCAGAATTTTTGCCATACCATAGTGCCGCCGTTATGTCGCAACATTGTAGTTTTTCCTCTACAATGTTTGAGGCTGTACATGGGGATTTACATACCGATACCCATCTGTGATTTGAAGATGTTGTGCAAGGTTTTTTATGGAAATGACATTGCCAGAAAGTTCCCTTGGCTTTATCACAATGTATGGGAGTATCAGGAGTTGTGCCTTCACTGTAGACACAGGCATAAGACCTGACCTCACAGTTGACTAGGTTTCGCCTAAAAGAGCAATTAGATTGCACTGCTGCATAATCTGCCAGTAGGGATAGGGTTCTTTCCTTTTAAATACTCAATAAGGGATATGCAACTTCCTTTGGTATAGGAGAAGGGGAACGGAATTGGTCAGGCGAAATTTGCAATGTCTATTTCCATCGGTGTCTAATCTTATTTTTAGTATTTCGGACAATTGGAGTATTGATAAGAAGCATGTCGGTACTCAAGGAAGGGTGTAGGTCCATAATTTTTCGTTCACAGAGGCAGGACCTTTCCATTTCAGTTACATCGTTCCAGTATCGTGATCCGGGAAAATATTTTTCGGAAAATGTTTTTCCTTCAGTTATAGCATATCCGAATATTTTAGAGTACATTGGTATAGGGTTTTTCCATACATGATCATCTTGGGGTCGTTCCCAAAGATGGTCAAAGGATATATGTTTCCAAGTCGTATTTGGTGTATAATGCCATTTTTCAGGAATCGGAGTGGAGGGAGATACGAACGTGCCTTTTGGTATTGGGACAAGGGAAGCCTTTGCGTTTGAACCACAAGACAAAAGTGTAATTAAGGATATTTGAGATAGTCGTTTACGAAGAGTAGGTGGTGTTGAGCATGTCATCGACGAGTTGGACGAAGGCGATCTCCCCCCGCTGTTTGAAGAGAGGAGGAGATAAAATACAATCAAGAATATAGAAATGACGAAGACAAAGATCGTATATTCAAAGAATGATTCCGAGGGGCGGTACTGTAGGAAAGGGAGAAAAATACCATTGTCGCTTTCCCACTGTGCATGGTTCCATAATTCAAGAAGTAAGTTATCTGGAGGCAACGGTTTTGCATAAGCTGGGAAAATCATTGCAAGCATGAGACATTGTTGTATTGTACGTACATATTTGCCAGGTCGATATGTTGATGTTTTTCGAGTAGGAGTTTTGGGTCGGTCTTTGTCGAAGACGAGATAAAAGTGATATAGTCGCTGTGAAAGACAACAGGTAAGAAGGAAGAAAAAGGCGGAAAAAAGGATAGATATAGCGGATAAAGAAAGCATAACATATTCGTAGTAAGAAAAAGGAGGGGCATAGGCTGCAAAACTGTGATTCACAGACGAACGAGATGTGTTGGAAATATTTTGTACATGAGTACCCAGTTGGTAAGAAAGCTCCTCCAGTCGGTCATTAAGTTGCGTCTGGACGTATTCGAGTTGATTTGCTGTGAGTAAATTTCCAGCTATAAGAGCATCTAATTGATGGAGCACCGCCGAGAAAAAGGTATTATTAGTAGACGGCATTAAGGGAGTCTGAAATTCAGTGTTAGAAGGCGATGACAGTTGTGTAGGCGCAGAGGTGTGTTCGCGGTACACAATTTAAAAACCCTGTTCGACCGTAAGGTTGTGTGTGACGAATCGTAAGTAGACTATCGGGCAAAAAAGAGGGAGTATGATGGGGAGAATATAATTAGTTCCATTGAAAATTTGTGGAGTTTGACCTTCACTTTCTATTATAAGGTTATCCTGGATCGTAGTACGGAATTTTACGATTGTTGCATATATGCAATATTCTCGTCGTGCGGCTATTGTCCATGTGCATGCTATGTTATTAGGATATATATAGGGAGCAAATGGAGAATAGAGGTTTTGATTTTGAGAGGTGGCCACTTGTTGGTAACCACAACGTCCCAATGGATAATATGGAGCTTCTGAGGTTTGCTCAAAGGTCAACTGAAATCCGAGGAAATTATCTTCCGAATTTGTGCGAAAGATTAAAAGCAAACGTCGAGATGTAAAAAAAAAGGTGTTCTGAAAGACATAATACCGCAGAAAGTATATATTGGTCGATTAAATTCGATAATTTGGAGGTAATCATCACATTTTGATCCAAGATGTAGACTTACAATAGTAAGTTTAAGAGTGTAAGAGATAGGTTCAACTGTAGCAATATCATAATGTCTGTTTAGATTCGAGGGATATCTATGGGTGGGGAAACCAGGAGAAGTAAGATTAATGGGCTGGTTTCCAACCTCGATATGTATCAGGGTCGGGTCAGGCGCCTTGGCGTGTACAGAATATCCAAGGGTCAAAAGGAGCAAAATCCACATCCTGCAAACAAAGACAGAATTCAATCGATGGGAGTAAACAGATAATATGGAATAGTAGTTGACACAAGATATATATTCATAGATAGTGTTTGAAAAACATTAATATTGTGTTCAAGCAAAAAGCGTGCACTGATAGATAGTACTTTGGGAATTCCTTTGCGAAGCGCTCGTTGATATATATGCGTGTCATAAAGCTGTGGAGGGGCAATGGAGGTAAAATAAATGTACCAGCGTGTCATGGGAGAGAGACCTCGTAATTTAATAGAAGGCAATGCTTCAAGTGTAGTAACGTGATAGAGAATGAGAGAAGGACCATCTCAAAGGTCCGGGGGAAGAGGATCTCCACCATGACTATGGCCATATTTAGCCATTATCCATTGTCCAGAGAAATTCAATCGTGGTTCAGTGTGTAGTTCTCGGAGAAGAAGCTGAAATTGTGGATTGCTTAAGCCAGCACACAGAGGACGCAAGCATTTATCAATGGGGTGTTTGCCTTGCTTGCTGTATTTACATTTGGAATGGCGCAGATGGCGCGTGATTTGCCGAGAAATTGCCTCCATTAAGGAGGGGGCAATGAATAAAGTGGGCCATGCAATAGGGTCATCAGAGGAGATGGCCAACTGTTGCCATGCCATTCGTGACAGGGCATCTGAAGTGAACACTTGTCGTGAGGGTTTGTGTATTATTCCCAAAATGGGATGAAGACAGATTGATTGCAAATATCGGACCAAAATAAGGTCAGTGGGGGGCTTACCCTAGTGCGAAATTTTGCACCAAATGGAAGACGCCCATGTTATCCGTTATTATCATGAAGGGATAAATGCGCAAAAGATAGTGATATTTGAGAATCACACGTTTAAAAGCATCAAGTTCTTTGCGGCAAGGGTGTGCTGCACGTTCGGATGTAGTTTTCCATGCCTGTGAAGAATAGGCCAAAGGAAAAACTTGAGCCGTTTCCAAGGGTTCTTTATTTATCTGGAAGAGAACTGCTCCGTAACCGGTATTGGATGCATCCATTTCCAAGTATAGGGGTCGTGTGGGCACAAAATGCGAAAGCACAGAGGGATTATGCAGAATTTGTTTTACAGCATTGAATGTTTGCAACAACGTAGGTGTCCATTTGATATATACATGGGGGGCTTGGGAGGCTGAAACACCTCCAGTATGAGCATCAAAAGGATGCAGGAGTTCATTAAGTCTTGGGATATGTTCGGCAACATAGCGCAAGGCTCCTAAAAAGGAGCGAACCTGGAAGACTGTCTGTGGGGGAGCCAGAAGGGTTAAGGCTCGTAGTCTCTCGGGTTGAATGAGGCGTTGATGGGGTGAAATCACCTCTCCCAACAAAAAAACAGATCGTTTGCCGATATAGCTTTTTCCAATCGAAAGAGTCAAGAAGTATTGGGTGAGATGCTCAAAGAGGATACGAAGAAGGTACAAATGCTGTTCCACCGTCTTCGTGGCGAGGAAAATATCATCCACATAAATGGCCAAATGGGAGGAGGATTTTTCATCAGGGTACTGTTTGTGAAAAAACTGCTGTACAGGTTCCCAAATGGCTGCATTCATGTTTTTCTGCCAGATAGAGGGGAAGTTGATAAATCCCATTGGCATACATCGCATGCGAATTTCCTTAGTCGGATGCGATATACCGAAGAACTGTCAATCGTCTTCGGCTACTTTGCAGTGAAAGAACGCCTTACTCAAATCTAGAAGAGAAAAGATCTCTTTTTCAGAGGCGATCTGGAAAACGTCGGCAATTAATGGTAGAGTGTTTTCAATTTTTTGTACCTTTGTGTTTAAAGGAATGAAGTCTTGGACTACTCGCCATTGCTGTGAAGGGTGATAAGTGGGTAGTTGTCGCTGTTCCTCATTAATTTTCTGAGGGACAACGAAAAGTGAAGTTTTCCACAAAGATGGGCCATATTTAATGATGCCCATATCAAGATATTTGGCAATGTTATCCTCCAACGCTTTTTTCTGTTCAGGATGACGCATAGGATATGCGGGACAAGTAAATGGAGGGGTCTTAGGATCCACAAGGTTGACTGTACAAAGATAAGGAAGGGTCTGCGGCCCGCGCAGATGGCCTTTCAAATCGGTAAGTTGAGAGTGAAAGGGTTCGTAAACAGCATACCACTGTTCACGGGGAATAATTGTATTAGTCGGGGAGTGTAAATCCACTCTAGAGGGCTCTTGAGTCGATGAAATCTCAACGTTCTTCTTTTGTGAGATTAAATCGCGTAATAGGGTTTCAGCTTGAGATGCTGAGAGTTTGTCATTGGTTGCAAAGGAGTATCGTTCATCACATTCATCACACTTTGTCCTACCCCCCTGCTCGCATTTGGAGACTTGTGCGTCTTGGACGCAGGATGGACTGACTACAACAATTCCATCCTCTTCGGAGGGGATATACTCCGGAAATTGCGTGCGTACGTTACAAACCGGCACGTCTTTTACCCCATCGGAGGGTTGTCCGGCTCCCACCGGTTCCTCCGAAATATGCCTATCTTCAGGAGGCGGTATACTCCTGGTAACAACTTTCCCTGGTTCACAACATTCACACATCACATTCATACATTTTGAAGAAAAGGGAGGAGTGATCAGATCCATCCCGTGTAGTACAGTCAAAGCCGTGGAAACTTCAGAAGGTCGTTGGTAGGAAACAACAAAATTAGGTAAATTAGCAATTACCGGAATCCAATCAATTCCGACAATATTAAAAGGTACATCTTCACTTACGCAAAACGGTACAGCTACGTCACAAAACGATATGTAGACAAAAGATGACAATGTTTTCTTGCCACCTACCATCTGTATAGGGAGAGAGATGGTAGTTTTGTCAGCGAGGGCGCGAGGCCAAAACTTCTTGAGGGTTTTTAACTTGATAAGATTGGGTACGCTGCCGGTATCAGCAAGAAATGTTACTCCAGTCGGCGTTTGTGTAAAGTAACAAAGTTTTCCCGAAAAAGCATCATAAAAAAGATGTCGTGTGATTTTATTTACATATGTGGAGACTAGAGTATGTGTAGGGGTGAGGAATTGGGTTACCGGATTATCCAATTCCTCCTCTAGTTTTCCGGAGAAAGTTCTGGAGAAGGATCGGGATTTGCCATGTGCCTTGGAAATGAGTAGGGATATTGAGGCACTTGATGAAAGATTGGGGCAGAGGTTTCTGTTGAATTTGAAGACAGGGAAGTGTTAGAAGTTTGGGGAGTCAAGGAGTGAGAATCATCGGTGTGATTTGTCACCTGGGCATTGCGGCTTTGGCCAGGAACAACCCATGTATGGTCTCTAGCTTTTTGTTTCGTTCTCTGCCACGAGTTATTATTGGGTCGTTGATAAGGTTGGCGTTTTTCACGGTAGGATCTCTCGTTGTATTGTCTCATTAAAATATCTAGGTCTCGTAAGGTCATGATCCTTTTTTTCAAAGCATTTTGTCCACGTAGGAAAGGAAGCCATTTATTATCGTGTCTTAGTTTATAGGTCGCGGTCATAGGAAGCCGATCTATGAGTGTCATATAACCAGTGTCAGGGTCAACTTCCAATCTCTTACCACATTGGTCATTGGTCGAGGACGGCCTTTACTAGGCATTCTGAACTCTTGTGTCCGTGTCTACCACAAGCATAGCATTGATACATCTGTCCCGTAGGCAACTGCAAGGCTTTTTCCATTGCGGTTTCATTGTTTTGGAGGGTAGATTGAAAAGAGGGGGAACGCGAAAAGCTGTTGTTTAATCGAAAAATAGATGTAGGTGGATTTTTCGATTGTCGTGAGTGGCTATATCCCACGTTTTGGCCATATCTATTAGGTGGTTGAGCATTACGTGTGCTTTTTCTTATTTGGGGCTGAACAGGTAAGGAAATAGGTGGAGGAGTTGGATCTTGGAGATAGCGTTGCTTATCGCCGCGCATCATGTTTTGATATCTCTGGAGTTTGTTAAAGAAGTCACTCCAAGAGCTCTGTTCCGCTCCCAAGAGGTTCACTTGTATAGCTTCTGGTAATCGTCTGCGTATTCGAGACAGATAATCAAGGCCGTGATCTGTCCGCGAGATAAGTTTGTCTTTCATAGGAATGCCTGCTTCCATAAAAAACAGGTGTAAAGTGAAGAGTGGCATTATCTCTTTCCCAATCAAACTTGTGTATACAAGAGATAATCTGGTCAGACAATTCAACTATCCCGCTAGGGAAAGATTGCGAAATCATTTCAAGGACGCCTTGCAATGAGGGGTTGTCTGTTTGTAAGAGGGTGGCCAAAGCATCTGCCACTTCTTTTCCTCGGGGCAAGCCTGATTTCTTTAAGAGTTGAATCATTTTATTGCAAAGCAATCGGTCATGGGGGGTGCTTCCATCACCGTGTGGAATCATTTGCAGAATACGGTTGATCCACTTCGTGACAGTGGTGCCCTTCGAAAAAGGAGGGAGGGCGGCCAAATATTCAGAATATTCTCGTAAGGGGGCAAGTTTTTGGTTTGTTTCTCTAGGTGGTATCACTGTCATTGGGGGTTCCGAAAAGAAACTTAGGTTGTCTATATCTTCTGGAAGGGAGTCGTCAAATAGGGTTAGTCGTTGTTTTTCGATTGGTGGCGTTTTCTTTGATGAAGATGTATGATGTAAGAAAGGTGATGCGGCAAAAGGGCTTGACGATGCGGCCTCTGATGCACGCGGTACGTCTCCCAATATCGTCGAAAGTTGTTGTAGTTTTTTTGTTGCTTTTGTAAGGGCTTGATTTGTTTCGAGCGAGTACGGGCAGCAGGTCCCACGCTTTTGGGTCGTATTGGTGTTGTGTTTTCTTCTTCCTCGTCGGCTTCGACGACAAAGAAAGGGACAGGTACAATCTCTTCCTGTCCTATGCCATCCATAATCACAAAAGAAGAGGTGGGTTGTGAAAGAGAGGGATAAAGAGAGGTTGCCTTCTCATAAGGGGGCAAGGAAGACGTATCATCAATATTCAGTGGTGCTGTCGGTTCAGTATCATGGTATGCTTGATGTATTTCTTCTAATTCGGGAGGTGTTACCTTAGTGTAAGTTTATCGAAGGTCTTTTCTAAGGCCTTTTGATCTCGTTCCAGCTGTTTTGAACCTTTTTCCAGAATTTTAAGATCGGTTTGTAACTTAGGTTTCAACTCTTGAATTACATCTTCATCATGCCGCATTTGTTCTATTTGATTTCTGAGAGTGTTGCGTAATTCAGTGTGCTCTTTAAGACTATCGGTCAATTCTCGATTATCGTCTAGAATTTTAGCAATCAAATTGGCACGTTTTGCCTTTTCTTTATCCGTATTTTTCTTTTTAAACAAAGGCATAATAACAATCTGACCTGCGTTGACAGTTAGTAATGGCCAATGGACCTTTTTTTTTCGGGTTTGGAAAATAAGTTCGTTCGGCAGGAAATCCCGGGTCTGGGCACCAGTTTGGAAATTGCACCACACAAAAGTAAGATAATTTTTTCACGTCCACCAAGACGGCAGAAAAACACCTCAAAGAAACATAACAACGGTATGAACTCTACGTTCCAATAAAAAAGAGATACCGAAGGAACTGTTGCATGAAAGTATTTATTCATTTCTTTAGATTTTAGATTTAGATCCATTTCATGCACTGCATGAAAGTGCATGAAACTATGCTACGTACTTATCCATTTCCTTAGATTTTTGTTTGATGGAGATCATGGAATAATGATTGCCTTTTACAAAGCTAATCAGAAAAAAATAATCTCTCATTTTGATTTATGCATACATCAACATCAGTGGATGAAACATTTCCAAAAAATGACCACCGGTCATCTTGTTCTACAGCTCAGCTAAAAGTGAAGTTGGTATTGCTGATGAGATTCTTTGCCATTATAGCACTATAACTGCATCTAGATAATGGCGATTAGTATTTTTTTCAATCTCATAGATAAAATTGTTTTGGACGCTTTTGGTAAGGCAAAAGATCTCCGTATGACAAGGGGCAGCAGGAGAAATTTTTTCATTAAATTGGGGGAGGATTTTTTTATCGGAGAGCAAAATACCAGAGCGCATTGATAACTAACTCTTCGAGTAGTGTGTCGGGGTGAAGCCACCTCCAAATCTACTTCATTACTGATGAAAAGAGAACAAAGTGCGTGATATGCGAAGCAAACCAAGCCAAGAACCCAATGTTGAACTGTGAAATTGGAGGCACGTATGCTGAAAAAGTCTGCCATTGAGTATCTGCTGTCACGTGGCTAAATTGAAAAGATGAGCAGTCTCCCGTGATGAATGCGTTTTTGTACTTTATTTTGTTGATATGCAACATTTAAATGAATGCAAGTTTCCATAGCCTACATGTTTGCATTTTAAATCTAACTTTCCCACAGCTTATCTTCAATTACAGGTCCATTGACTATCTTAGTTCTTCTAGGAATATTGGCGTTTTTTCTGAACCCAGCACCCACCGAAGAAGCCAGTTCGGCATTATAACCTTTTTACTCAAAGTAAAGACTAAAAGGAATGCTAGAGCGCATTAGCGCAATTTTATCAAAACATTTCAAAAACAAAACCTCTAAGCGATCAATTGACCGGCTTGATCCTTTAAGGATTAAAAGTAAAGTCATCGACATTTTGAGATCGCTGCGTTGTGTGGTGCTGGGGACAGCAACTTGCGGCTCCGAATCCACATGCAACTATTTTTTTCTTTTCAACTCTTGCACCCTGCTGTTTGGTAAAAGTTATACTGCAACGCACAGGCGAAGAAAGTGGCCTTGGAATTAAATATGCGAAGAAAATAGCCTTAAAGACAAAAATAGCGCTACTACTAAAAAAGATATTCTCCGTTTTAAATGAGTTGATCTTCAAAAAAAGTAGGTCTTCAACCTAGTTTTTGGGCAGAAAAAAGCTGATTCTCAAAAAAAGATCATTTGGAATTCTGTTGGTTTTATTTCAGTGAAAACCAGGCAAAATGGCTTTTCAGTTGTAAAAATTTTCCAATCCCTGGTGCAGTGGTAGGGGCGTCTGCTTTGCAGTTGGTAAACCTGGGCTCAATTTCCCGTCATGTCATACCAAGACACTTAAAAGATGTGTTCACGGCTACTCTAGTTGGCGCGCAGTATGAAAGAGACTAGGTGGAAGAAAGTCTGCATGTTGGCTGGTCGTGCCCTTGGAAAGGCGCTTAATGGAATTTTACCCTCTATATAAGGTAGATGGCTGGTGCAATAGTGGCTTACTCCAACTATAAACTTATAAACAGAGCATAAATTCATGTTCATAATTGAATAAACATTTAGTGCGAAGACCATTATTTAGCTTCCGCTAGGCCTATACTTAATTAAAATAGTTAATTGTCCTTAAAAATGTTTATAAAATATTTCATCACTAAGTAGCGGTAAAGGACAAATTCAAATAGCCAGTATTTCCCATTTTTGTTGGATTCTGCGCAGATAAAAAAGAGATGGGATTTACAAATCAAGAAGTTTCTGAATGATATTTTTTGCAAAAATTTCCCGGGGGACGGGTTTTGCTCAACAGCTCAGATCAAGGTTCATTCACAATTTTATAACTTATTTTATAACAATAGCTGCTTAATTTGGGAGACGGTTTCAATAATAATCGATAAACTTATTTGACAATTAACTCAACATGTGACCGGGAAGCATCTACGAACCACCCGGAAAAAGCCGCAATGCCGCTAGTAGTAGGCGTTCAACAGTTTATGAACCAGTTCTTCAAATCATTTTGTTTCCGATAATTTTCAAAAATAGGGAACATTTCTCCTGAATTGCTCTTGCATTTGTATACAATCGGCGTACGTTTTACAGTACAATTCAGAAATACATACATGATCAATACAACCAAACACTTCTTACATTCAGCTTGCTTGGGAGTATATCCTTCTGTTCACTCCCCGTTATAAAACCCCAGTCAATACATTCACTTACGATTCCTCATGCAAGTAAATTTTTGTGTATTGTGCATAAATAATGACCTACTCAGAACGACAGTATAGTAAACGTTATTGTTGTAAAGAATGAAAAACCGATTATATGTACTGCATCAACAGATAAGTACTGCATTTAATTATTAAATTCTCATCAAATTGGCTGTTTTAAAAGATCAGTCTGTGTTAAAGCAGCATGTCGTTGCAGCTGAAGCATTTCTTTTTATTACAGGGAAAGTGTTTTAACCTACATTACAGGAAGTAAAACAGGATGGAAACAGTGGTTCTTAAACAGTGCGTCGCCGCGCCAAATGGCGTTGTTGTAATTTTCCAATAGCAGGGAACTCCGGATATGTTGATGTGTCTCCACCATAAAAAAAAGGCATAAAAAACAACTTTGTCAAAATGATCACCAAAAGATTTTAACATTAATGAAAGTTAAAAAACATCAACTTCAACAAGAAGTTACCAAACGTTTTGCTGAGAAAAGGCTGCGTAATCATTGCAATTGTTTGAAAAATTACCCTGCATCTCGGAAAAAAATTCTGCTCTAAATTTTGCAAACATCAATTTCAACTAGTTATTACCAAAAATTTTCTTTAGAAAAAGGATAAGCCAGAAAAATGGTTAAAAATTATTATAAAAGGTTAATGTCCACAAAAAAATCAGCAATATGACAAATAGACCAATATCATGAAAGAGCGAGCAAAATCCTTAAATTGTTTTACTTTCAAGTAGATCGCAATTGCAGCAAGTTTTTTTAAATGCATCGAATCGAAAAAACTTGAAAATCTCAGATACTAAGCAAAAGCCATGGACATCTATATAGTAATACCTGGACTGGAGACGCCGCTAAAACTGCTAGCGCGAGCGACCAAGATGAGGCCTGTATCACGCGGCGTGACTGCTGCCTTGGTTAGTTGGAAAAAGAAAGTTTCGAATGAGTGTTGTTTATTTGATTAAAAAGTTGCATCACAATGCACAAACAGAGACCGGTAGACAAAGTGTAGTTCGTAGATGTTGAGAATGTATTGAAGCTGGGTAATGCTTTCGTGGTGGCACTCAAGTAAAATAGATGATTAGTGATTAAAGAATGGCATGACAGCGCATTGACACCAGTAGATAAAGCAAAGTACTTACACGTTAAAACTGTATTGATGCTGGGAATGTGTTTGTGCTGGCGCTAAAGTTAAACTAGTATTTGGTCCCACAAGTGTGACGGTCTAATCTATGCTTTATTAAAAGCCTCTAGCTTCTTATTGGTCACCAACTGCACTGAAGAGACCTGATAGGTCGAAACAGTGTCACTGTCTGCAGTTTGCTAAGTGCATCGCTGGCCTCTTGCATTACTATACTTGTAAGACCTTGTGACCACTCGGCTGTGACAGCACTATTGTTCTAGCAGATGTTAAACTTAGTGCACCTGCGACAACCGCCACTCATTCACGAGTGATACGGCTTCGCAGAGGTTGACAGACCATCCACTACAGAGGACCTAGTATTTGGTCCCACAAGTGTGATGGTCTAAGCTATGCTTTATTAAAAGCCTCTATTTTCTTATTGGTCACCAACTGCACTGAAGAGACCTGATAGGTCGAAACAGTGTCACTGTCTGCAGTTTGCTAAGTGCATCGCTGGCTTCTAGCTTACTATAATTTGTACTATATTGTCTACTGAAAGGCTATAGCAGCCTCAGTAGCCCTGCTGTACTGCAGTAGATTACGGTACACAATCATACATAGTGGCAGGTAAATAAGGTTGGTTTATGCCAAGCGAGTCAAATTAGTGACTGCTGTCATACAGTTACTATTCTACGAAGGCATTGGTCTATTCGGAAAATAGACCAATAGATTGAAGGTTAAAGATTTGAGCGATTATGCTGTAGAGTTTATTAGCTTATGAACCCCATTAGGTGTAAATGCACTGCAGGTTTAAAAATTCTGAAATGTACTCTTAAATGACTGGGTGCAATTGCAGTCGCACTGAGATGCTGCTAGCAAAGCGAAGCCAACATTTTGCTGATTTGGTTAGTAGGGTAGCTTCTGCATGTGAAAAGCCTAATGGATTTATGGCAAGGCTAAATGTACCTGGGCCAAATTATGCATAGTGTTGTAAAGCAAATTTGATCTCTGTAGTTTGCTATGGGTCTAATGTAGAATAAGCTGAGCGTTTTCAATTGGAAACACTGCCTACATTCAGTGCTTAATTTGTTGGGGTAAGGGGGGGGGGGGGTGGCTAGGTTGAATTTAAACTTTAACTCTAAACCCCACCCTAAATCTAGTCACAACTCTTTTTCTAAGCATACCGTTTTGGTGTGAAGTTGTATAAATTGCGATTTTAATGGTGTATCCAATTAGAAGCGTACAGCTTATTCTAAATTACATCCAATCACTACTTAAAATTTGATAACTTGAGATCCAGTTCTCTGAATTCCCTGTTTTAAATTGCAGTGTAGATACTTTGCTGACTTGAGTCGTATATACGCAATTACCTCCTAGTTAATAGAGCCTCAGATGTAGTTCTCTGATTGTTGGCTGTTTTAATATGCAATGTAGATATTTTGCTGACTTGACTCTGCATGTACATCATACCTCCTTTTTAATACTATTAGTTGGTAGTTTAGTTATTATTTCTGGTATTAGTATAAAACCTATTTGCTAAGGTCAACAAGTGTTGTGCTATTAACTGCTGATCAGGATATACTGGTGAAAACGAAGACCCTGATGTTACTTTTCATTCGTTTCCCCTTAATGATAAACAGCTGCTTCAAGGTTGGCTTAAACGTATTGCAAGAAAAGATTTTATGCCAACTAAGTATTCAAAGTTGTGTTTACTTCACTTCAAACCTGAAGATTTTGTAAAAGAATCAAATGATTAACAAACTAGGTGAAGAAAAAATCGATCAAGTGCCTTGCTAGTGAAGAAATGTCTTAATAGCAATGTTTTACCTTCAATTTTTAAGGATGTTCTTTCATACTATGCATGTGGAGATGCACCGCCTAGATCTGGTCTGTCTTTGGCATCATCACGACATGAAAATGATGCATCAAGATTGGAAATGCAGTGTGAGCAATTTTTGAAAGATGATAAAATTGAAAATTTAGCTGGGCTAATCGCAAAAATAGCTGATGACATGCAGTCGCATGGCTTTGTCTTACACCAGACAAAGCCAGAAGCCAATTCGATTCTATTTTCTGAAGAACACCCGCTATCTGTTCAGTCAACAATATCTATCAGCACAGATCTTGAAATTAGGATTTATCATAATGGACAATTAGTGCCAGCATCAACATACAAACATCCAACAAAGTCACGTTGCTGTCTCAAGTGACAAATTTAATGGCCTTTGCGAAAAATATACACATGAATAAATCAGCAATGAAGGATAAGTCGATATTTAATTTTTCTCGATTGATTGATCAGTATTTTGGAGATTTGTGATAATGATCATGAAGTGCGTTTATTAAAGTTTGTGTTAGAGGAGGTGGAATTGGTTCTACGCAGCAAGCACATAAGGAGGTATTCAGTTGAATTGTTGATGATGTCGTACATTTTACATGCAACAAGCCCTCGTGCTTATAAACGGTTGTTGGACGAAGAACTATGGTACTGCCATCTTTGAAAACTTTAAAGAAAATTACAGTGCGACTGGATCGCAAAAGTGGAAGTATTCACAAATTTCCCTCAAAGAAATTGAAGATGCAGCAAAAGCAAGAGAAGAAATGACTGCCGTTCAAGAAGTTATTTTCAGAGCAGAATCTCTTTATGCTGACATGTCTTTCAATATCATGCCAACTGAAAATGATGTCTCTGTGACTTTTTACGTGACAGGTTATTGTAGATCACTAGCAAAAAGCAATAGATGCGACTCTTGTAAAGAAATTACCATTGCTAGTGTTGAGTACTTGGCACCTGAAGCAGAGCCAAACGTTCCAGTAAATGCCGTAATCTTTTTTAACGATATCAATCGTGGTGGACTCTCCAAGCCAACAAAAGAAATGTTTAATGTTGGCATGCTTTGCTGGGGGGCATTTGCCGAACCCTCTGTTGAAAAGCTTAAAAAACGGTTTTTAAGCAGCGTTGACCAGCGAAGTGTATTTAAAGAAATTGTAAATATTGCGTTTTGTGAAAGCGGTGTAGTATCTCCTTGGTCAGTTCCAACAATGTGCAGCAAGGGGCATTAACTTGTTAGAGGGCATATTTGCACGTTTATTTAACTGCATGGCTAAAAATCTTATGCGTAGTATGCGCGCAGAGTAGTCTAGCAGAGTTCCCGAAAAATTAATAAGATAACTGGAAAAAATTAAGGTGCTAGGTCTTGCATTTTGAGCAAGTCAGATGTAGTTGTACAATTTCCCTAGCTTTGAAATGTGTTCATTTTAAACACTTAAGCTGGGTTTATATCGTAGGTAATTTAAAGGTGTTTTTGTACCTTAATTTTGCTTAATGGTTCATAATTTATTTGCTGCTATATTTGCGAGTTTTGTGTTGCACGAATTTGTTATTGTCAAAGCATTACAAAATTTTCTGCCTACCTGCTCCCATTTCTTGTTTGCATAAAGAAAATAGATAAATCTATCGCTAGCCTATATGAATAGACCAGTCTAGGATTTGAACATAGTTCCTGCACAGAATTAAATTTCAAGTAATAAAACTGCCCAAGTAATAAAACCGTTCAAAAAACAACAAGGTTTTAAAAATTTACGCTTCATGTAAATAAGCGAGTTAATTTTATGTCGGCCTCATGTTGGTCACGTCAAATTTGTTGTTTCCAGTCCAGATTCTACTAGTTAGAAGTCCATGGCAAAAGCTGACAAACTTTGTTTTAATTCCTTTCTGTGTTGAATAAATAGAGTAAAGACGTTGATTTCCTATTGTTTAGTTGAAGTTTAAGAAAACCGGCAACTATGACAACGGTTTATTACATCTAAAATCGGTTTGTTCTCAGGTGCATGTATTAGCCGAGTTCTACTGTATTATCAATTAGCTTGTTATGCCGTCGTAACCCGCAGGGTCCATGTCACTAACATCAGGTAACGGTATCGATAAAGCCAGCTGTGGCGGTTTCAACCGAGGGGAAGTTGCATGAACTGTAACAAAAGTTGTGCAGTTTTACTGTAAAAACCTTCGATATAACCAATTCCCGTTTCAAAACCAAATGTACTTCAAAACGATACCGAGATAAAAAAAGTTGTGATGTGCAGGGGGATAAGCATGCCTCCTACTCCTTCATCTCCATCCATCCAAAGCTCCTCGAATTGAGTATAAATAATAGAAGCATAAATAAAAGAAATCAGTGGGCGTGCAAAAATAGTAATCGTTTTCTAAATTATCAGATTAAGATTTTAATGGTAGATTTGTTTTACGAATTAGCCCGCTACCTTTCTTGCTAATATTTGTGATCTCATGAAACTGGCTACGATTTGTGTGCTCTATTCCAAGCCAGGATTTAGCCAAGAGAGCAAACGGGCCAAGTTTCTTTGCAAACTTTTATTCTTAGCCCCGATAGTCCTATTAGGCTATTTTCAAGCAAAATAGCAATTCCCCGTATATAATGTCATTTTACATAAAGGTGCTTGTTTACCTCATGTTTTCTCATTTTCCTACATACGTCATATGTGCCCGAAGAGGACAATTCTTTTTTGAACTATGCAAAATTTTACCACAACCGGCGAGCTGTAGTTTGCCGACCCCTGGTCTAATTGACTTGTTCATATCATCACATATTCTAGTTTAATAAAAAGAATTACATTTATGAGTGCTTTCAGTAAACAATGTCCTTAAAGCATTTTTATAGTATAGCTCACAAAAATATTAAGGGCAACAAGCCAGCAATGCATCAAACTCGATGGTTGCACTTGTACGATTTCAGATACTCTTTCCAATAGAAAAAAAGGGACAAATCTATCTCCTGTTTTGCCTCACGAAGTTATATATATAATAGATCATTTTGGTGAGCCCATTTGATAGTTATTTGCATGCATAAACGCAAGGTCTTGTTCCTCAATGCATACCCTTTACCAGATGAACTTTTCTTATGAATGTATGCCTTAGCCTTTAATTTACACATTAAAACAAAATATACTCTTTGAAATACTTTGGTTTAATTTTTCGAAATTTTTTTCTCAACACTAGCCTTTACATATTTCAAGTGTCTGTCTTTGTCACATTCTTGAGTACTTGACAGTTTGTGAGGGGGGCATACAATCAGGCAGTTGGCCCCGTGCATCACCAGACCTGCAAGCCACTGACGGTCAGCACTTGAAATGATGAAAGAAACAAATTTTACAATCAGTCGTTTGTTATAACATCATTTTACCCTCTAAATGGGAAAATCTCTGCGAGTTTTTAAGTCGGGAAAGGACTTGACTTTAAGCAATAATTCGTTTCCCTCGGTCAAAAATGCAAATTAAAAAAATATTTGCAATTGTGATCTCATCTTGACGTCACCAATCACCTCATTAAATTACCCAAGGGTGGTGGTTGAGCATGCCGAGTTTCATGTTTGTATGACCAGTATATTCGAAGATGTTAAAACAGTAACACATATAAAGAAAGACTTGTGCTTCATAGCTGAAATATTTGGGCTACTTTTGGGCGGGGGCGTAGCTATCCAAAATTTGGGAAAAACATACTCGTTCTTTGCTAGATTAGCGGTGGATATAGATAATTTCATTGATGTTCAGGCTATACTTCCTCCTCTCTTCAAGTCTTCGCTGGTTTAAGTTGTTGAAATGAACTAGTTGAATGAAGAAGTGCACCAAAAGATCGTGAGATTTTACATACACATTTATTTGTAGTGTTCCAGCAACCTATTAAACAGCCAAGGGGGTTAGAAAGATGAATGCACACGTACATAGCCTTTGGCATAAAACAGTGACGTCTAGTTGTAAAACTTATCAATAACATGTATACCCAAATACTACATAGCTTTCATCAGAACAAAAGACGTGTGTGAATTTTCGGATCACATATTTATTACACGTAAATAAGATAGCAATGGCTTCAAGTAAAAGTACCCACAAATTCACAGGACACATTTTCCATCGTGGACCTTTGTCAAAGCTCTGAAAGGAAATAAAATTGTTGTGTGTACTGACGAAAATTGATAGAAATCAACAACATTATGATCTTAAATATTCCTGCGGTATGGATGATTTCTAGGCTCTATCAGTTTTGCTTTTTTCTTATTTAAAGTTTAGTTCCATTGTTTCTGTAAGACCTACAATTAAATCCGTCAAAGTTTTTGACTAAGATTTGGGATAGAATAGACGAAAATAGATGATAAATATTGAGGCAGGGGAGACGATCCTTGTCATAATGAGGCCATCATTTTTATATATGTTTTTTACCCCTCCTTTCATCCCATATGACTACACGACTGGCAAAGATGTAAGTCAGTGAGAGAAAATTTAATTTAATAAAAAAGACAGCAGTACTTTGAGCAGGCTTGATAAAAAATCTTTAAATGCGATTAAGATCGGGTGCGATACCAAAGTTTGTTAAGGGGTTGGAGGAGAGTAAACTAAGTTAGTAACAAAATAAATTTTATTTGAAAGAACTAATGATAAATGGTAATGTAAGAGGCTAGCCATGAACTTAGCAAACTGCAGACAGTGCCACTATTTCGACCTATCAGGCCTCCTCAGTGCAGTTGAAAAGACCTGATAGGTCGAAATAGTGTCACTCTCTGCAGTGATGATAAATAATTTTTCAAATTTGAGGTGTGCCTCAAAGAGGATGATGTGGGCTTCAGTTTCTTTTGCCCTCACCTACACTGGATGCTTGATAAGGTACCTCTATTAATTCCTGCAACCACTGTCAAGCCAGAAGAATACTTACGTATTACGGCATTGGCCAATTTCAAACTCACACTGGTTAGAGTATGTCACGTCATCACTGCCACATATTGGATTATAATCTTTTGTACAAGCCCTAAACAATAATCAACTAAATAATATGTTTTTACATCCACTGGCCCATTGTTGCTGAAATCTCCGTTACTCGCGTTTTAATAGAAACAAAATAAAATGGCAACAACAAAACCCTCTCTCAATCTATTAATATATACCTACGAGTAAACGCAAATTGTGGTGGTTCCAACTAAACACAATTTAATGAAGCTCTAAAACAATGCTTGATGATAACTGCTTCCCAAAGCACAGATTTCCTAAATTTTTCCAACCAATGCTCTGGGCATTACTGTGGATAGTTGGAAAAAAGTTTTATGCTAGTCCATAACTAATAGGGCTCCCGATGGTACGTTAGGTTAGAAGCTTTTGTCAATTAGTCTCCAGGGAAAGTATAGGTTCTTTTTCTTGGCACTCGTTTGGTGTTCAGTTCATATTGCCGATGACGAAAAATCGACAAACTCTAAGAAATTTAACAGGTTTTAATCTAGACTCTTTCAAAATTTTATAAACTTGTTCTTTACGAATTGCTTAATTAGAGGCTCTATCTTTTACCTTTATAACCAAAACTTCCAAGCTGGCGGTAGGACAGCTGTCAATTACGTCAGGCTAAAAGTGTTGGGCTTCACTCAACAACGGTTGTGAGAATAGTAACAAAAAGCTGCTGTAAATTAAAGCTTTTTTGACATACTTTATTACAGTTCCAAAACCAAATCGTAAAATCGTACAATCAAGATATTTGGGAACATAGTACCTATTCATTCATCTTTAAATGCGTATACATTTGCCAAGATGCCAATTTCTACGCTCAGTAGTTTAATCTCACAAGCCGACAAACACAAGCATACAGAGAAAGAACTGCGTTTTATACAACAGATTAGGAATGGGTTAAACTACTGCCCAGATGAGATTCGTTTATGAGATTGATTGAATTCACCAAGCAATTCAATAACACTTGTAAAGGTTATTTTGTACACAGTTTTTTGTCGTTCTGCGGACTGTATATTAGTAGTTGAGATCACCTACGATTCACAAAGTCGATTCTTTTGTGTCGCCATTTAAATGCATAGTTTAACATGCCTCCCGCCAATTATAAAAAAAATTAGCCTTTTCCACACAAACCCAAAACTCAAAAAGAATTCTGGATAACTGTCATGGAACCTGATTAATTTTCAGTGTGACTCGAATTTAAAGAAAAAAACTTCAGTCACCTAGAGTGGGTAAATTTCATTCTACTTCACTAAGTAAAACCTACTTCAAAAAAAACGGAAATGGCATAAAGGAAGCTTGTGTCATATGAAGAAGAATGAGAGTAGACACCCAGTGAGATCAAAATAAACAAGACTTGTCACGGCCTAGTTGATTGATTCTCATTACAATTTTGTTGCAACATTTGTCACGAGCTACTTCCATCTAACTTTGTTAAACTGTCCAATGATGCGACCCAATAACAACGTTTCCATTTAGTTACAGACTGATTTCATGTGCCATTTTTTTCATGTATATATACATCATGTATTATCATGAAGAATTGCGGTTTTGCGTTTATTCGAACCGCTTGTCAATTTTCAAAAAAGTTTTGGCACGAAACCTTAAAAGATTGTCTACCCCTACGTGGAACGTTTAATATTTGAAAACTTAATTCAACCTTTCTTTAGATTACAAAAAAGCTAATTTTTTTTTGCCTTATTGAAATAAGATTAATTTCAACCTACTTTTCACAGCCATCATCTTCTTGGGTCGAACCACACACCAACAAGCCAAAAGGAACAAATGCCAAGAAATTTTTCATAATTTATCACAAATCTATTGAAAATTTGGTAATTGCTATAAAAACAGTTTATAATTATTCAACAAAAATTATTGCATAGCGCAGTCTTTCAACAGCAGTTGTAATTCATTGAATGTAAATTTATTTATAATAATATAATTTCGCTTCAGAAAATCCCATAGATTTTGAAGTCTGGTACTTTTTCATTCCTCAGACATGTTTTAATTGTTGCAATTACGTGAAGAAAATAGCCTTTGTCTAGCTAACCTTATTGTTAAGGCATGAATTTGTGTGTTTAGTTTATGGACCTGAACTTAAGACCTTGAGATTCACCAAATATTGCCTCCTCTATTCTTTTTTGTTGTTAATTGCTTTGCAACAAAAAAGCCTTGCTTCAAAAGATTACGTAATTACGCAAGCGTAATCTTGTAAGCTGCTGTATTTTGTGCACCTCGTGCCATTATACCTTGACTGTTAGAAGGTACAAGGCCATTTGACAAATTGTTAGAA
Source organism: Trididemnum clinides (assembly GCA_963675345.1). Lineage (NCBI taxonomy): Eukaryota > Metazoa > Chordata > Ascidiacea > Aplousobranchia > Didemnidae > Trididemnum > Trididemnum clinides. The sequence continues at coordinate 31,017,734 of OY776289.1, read as the reverse complement.
GAATTGTTACTGGCGATGGCGGTTCTATGAGAAAGCTGCAGCCTTGGCATTGAAGCTATTTGTGCAAAAACTGTTGGTAAGTGTGTCCATCATTTCTTTGATGCACCTCGTTATTTACGTTTATTTATTGTAGAAAACCGCTCCACTCTGTATACTGAAGTTTGAGTGAGTTTCTTGCCATATGGTCAGCTATGAATGCCCTGCGTTTGGTTTTTTACCGTAACACCAATAAAAATCTGTCGAGAAAGCCTGAACAAACAGAACAGATTGTCCGCGCTTCGCACTCTACGCTAACCAAAAGAACACAACTTTCTCTTTATTTTACCACGGACGTGATGTCATAAAAGCTTGATTCAAGCGTGCAAAGAAGAAGACTGGTGAAAAGAATCAATGGTATCTGTTCATTGTTGAACGTCACTATCCATAGGAGTTAAATAACCAAACTTATTGATTGCCATATACGTGCGAGCGATGCATTGTTTGAAGGATAAAATAAAAAACATTTAAAGGATGATGCTTTTCCATTCCCTGAATAACAGGAAAACTACACGGAACTTTGCCACGTCACGTGACTTACATAGCCAAGAAAGCATTATGTCGCAGGTCCTTTTAAAGCGCTGAAAATTCTGCAAAGTGCTTCTATGATTAGCTAATTGACTGCAAACAAAACACAAAATTGCCCACCGGCTTGAATCAGATCGCCTTTCAGCTTGTAATGTTGTTTATCCCTCTTGCAAATTACCCTTTACACTTAAATGGGCTATGATAAGTTATGTTGTTTTGGATACGATTAGGTTGTCTTGCAAATACCTTGATTGTTTTTGCAATGTCTTGGTTGTTTGGAAAGTGGCTTAATTGTTCTGGGTACAACGTAAAACTACAATTGACAACAAGGTTATACATTGAGAGAGCCAAAAAAAGCCGAAGTTTTGTGGCTTTACAGTAAATCTTGAAATTATGTTTCGGTTTTTAAAAATGCGAATATCATATTGTAAAAATCTATATTTTGTGAGTAGTTTTTGTCTGCGCTGCAAAACAAGGAATAAGAATAAGCAACCCCAATCTTTTGCTAAAGTTTCAAAGATTTGAATAATGCTGAAATTGTTCGGGCGTTAAAAAAAACACTTAAAAGCGATAAAAATAAATTATTGTAGTTTTTGCGAGCAAAATCTTTTTATTTAGATTTTTTCTTTCAAAACTGTATAATTTTTAGTGACAGCAACATTAAGCTTTACCCAATGCTTCGACACTTTGGCGTCATCAAATTTGCTTGTGCTGTATACAAAAACTTATGTCTGGTAAGAAATCTCGGGTCGCTGCTCCTCACTTGTTTTTTGATGCCAGTATTTGAAGAGCAATTTTCTACAGCCTAATCAAGGACTTTGTCATTTCCCTAATTTTCTTCGCTTGCCATGCCCCTGACAAATATATATGCATCGATCGCCCGAAAATTGTGTTTTCTTACCGGTATTTTCCATGACTTACTGAAAAAGTCATTTCACCATGTACACTGCAAATATTAGCCAAGTTGGCATTGGTGAAAAATATATCAATAAGCTAATTTTAGATCATACCGCACACAGTGTTTTAGAAAGCTGCATATTTATTCGATCGTTTGCACTTTGAATCAAGCTGTTGTATCGCTGTAGTTATAAATTCATTGTTCGCTGTTTGACTTCTTAACTGGTTTCTTGGATCAGTTTACTTTTTTCATGTTGTATGAGAGTGGAGTGAAAATAGATTTTTCTAATTTAAAAGAACTGTTCTTCCTAAAACCTAACAAATAGGCCAAAACTTGAAAAAGGCTGTTTTTGAGCCTTAGTAGTGACAGGGGCCAAGCTACACTCTCAAATGTGGGATCTAAATTGACAAAATGGTTGCAATTCATTAGCCGCTGCGCTAGAGACATTTTCTTGTTCAAGGCAAATGTAGTTTCTCTAATTAGTAACATTTTAAAAATCGCAACAGCAAGTCTCTTATGTTTACATTTCAGACACTTTAGTAGTTCAGATGATGCTGCTGAGTACAATATTCGAAAACAAAAAGTGATGGATTGTAGTGATAAATTCAGCCTCAGGAATATTTCTTAAAAGATCTATGGTTTTTCTGATCGTAGGAAGGTATTGCCTTAGTGTTGCAGGGTACTGTTAAATAGTATTTACTTCGACATTTCACTACAGCTACAATACGTTTATATAGCTGACGGTGAAATTATAACAAGATTTTGTTTTCTGTTTTGTATTACTGTGATTGGGAGTTGTGAACGCGACATGACGCAGCGGAGAATGATGTCTGACCAAGTTGCTGATATAATCACTACTTGGGACACTGATGACGAGTTGTCGAGTGATGAAGAGGATGCAGTTCCGGAGTTATTACCTTCCAATTCACCTGCTGCAAGTTTAGCAACCATTGGCAGAGAGAGTATTGATGAAGATGAATCAGATGATGAAAGCACCACAAGCAAGCAAGGTGCAACTGCTGGTAATATAGCTGGCAGAAACGGAACAATTTGGACATCTTGCCAACCTGTACTAACAGGTAGAACTCCTGTGCACAACATCTTCACTGCAACTCCAGGAGTACCCCGCTGTGTTTCATCCAGTATCAGTACATCATACAGCGTTTAGAAGATGTTTATACCTGAATCAATACTGAGGTCAATAGCTAAGTTCACAACAGAAGAAGCCGTACGCCGTGGTGACATAGACTTTTCTCTGAGCTTAGATGAACTTGAAAGTTTCATTGCACTGCAATATGCCAGGGGGCTGAATTTTTGTGGAATAAGAGGTACTTTATTCCCATTTTCCACGAAACAATGCCACGGAATAAATTTACAAAAATATTAAAGTATCCGCGATTTGACCACAAGCCAAACAGAATAAGAAGTGATGCTGGAGCTGACGGGTTTGCACCAATACGGGATGTTTTCAATACTTTCACTTTCATGTGTCAATCTAAGTACACATGCGATTTCTCCCTCACGGTTGACGAGCAGCTCTTGCCTCTAAAATCACGTTGTTTCTTTATCACCTTTATGCCCAACAAGCCGACAAGTAGGGTATAAAATTTTGGATTTTGGTTGATTTCAAATCAAAGTATGTCGCAAATATTACTCCGTACTTTGGTGCACAAAAAAAGGAACAACGTGGTAATGTACCACTTGGAGAATCAGTTGTGGTGAAAATTACAGAACATATCTAGGACAAAGGGTACAACATCTGCTGCGATAACAATTTTACATCATTACCATCGGCTGAAAAACTGCAACACACAAAATTTTCTTTGGTTGGTACTATAAGGAAGAACCGAAGTGATCTGTGACAGGAAATGACTGAACAACAGAAAAGATGTGTAAATTCCAGCAACTTTTTCTGACACAAAAAAAGTGGCGCAATGTTTGCAAAGTACCAACCAAAAACAAGAAAACAGTCTGTCTTTTATCCATCATGCATTCTACGCCAGATGTTGACATCACCATGGCTGTCAAAAAGCAATGTGTAATCGGTTTCTACAACGAGAACAAAGTCGGCGTCGACTGTTTTGATCAAATGGCTCGTTTGTACAATACGCGATCAGCTTCTAGGAGGTGACCATTAACTGTATGGGGTAACATCATCGATTTAGCGGCAATCAACGCATGTGCCATTTTTATAAAGGCGACTGGTATTCATATGTCACGACGAGACTTTATACTCGAGCTCCTTGAAAGTTTGCGCTACCGACAACAAAACACAGCTACTGCCCTGAAAACTGTGTCAAAAAAACGCGAGAAATGCTATACAAGTGGCTTTAACAATGCAACGACATTTACATGCTCCCAATGTGAAAGTCCTACCTGCGGAAAGTGTTCGCAAGATGATTCAAAAGTTGTGTTTGTGAAATGTAGCTGATGTTACAAATGATACTGTGATACACTTTATTTTTGAATGGCCGCAAGGGTGTTCAATTGGGTTTCTTCGAAATCTACAGACTAGTCTAAAATTGCGAAGCCGCGTGCCATGAAGTACTAATTTTTTATTCGTTTTTTGTTCGAAATCGGTTTTTTACAATACAAATCGCTAGCAAATGTGTTTTTTGGAAACTGCCTTCATGTAGAATGCATAATAATAGCTAAAGCACTATGAGTTACATAGAAAAATGCCGCATTACCAATGGTGTCCTATAGGACATCGTGGTAATTCTAGGCAGAGTTGGAAATGGGCCCAATTGTAAGGCCCGAACTCGACATTTATTTTGTAGCCCGACTTAGGCCCGAAATTTAAGTTTCCTAAACGACTTGAAAATGCATGCAACTTCGGAGTAGGCTGTATAGGTGAAGCAACAAAATAAACATCACTCAGCGGTTGCCAATTTCAAATAAATCCTTACTTTAATAAGCCCACTGTGAAAAGATTTTGCATATGGGCCGGAAATCGGCCCGAAAATTTTTTAGAACCTTAGCCCGAACCCGGCCCGACCCGACCAGAAAAGCCTGGCCCGTTTCCAACTCTGATTCTAGGTATAAAAAATCCTGAAAAAAGGCAAACAAAAGATTGCCAGGAGCTCCATAAACTTGAAAACTTGAAGTGGATTTGCGCAACTCCAGCAAATATTTATTCTTATCATTTGCATTTCAAAACAACGATTGTTTTCTGTTGGAACGAGATTTGGCAATGAGAGGAAACATAAACTTTTTTAGTAATGCAAGAGGCTAGCGATGCACATAGCAAACTGCAGACAGTGACGCTGTTTCGACCTATTAGGTTTCTTCAGTGCGGTTGGTGACCGACGAGAAGCTAGAGGCATTTAATAAAGCATAGCTTAGACCGCCACACTTGTGGGATCTATACTAGATCCATTTGGTGGAATGTCTGTCAGTACCCTGCGAAGCCGTATCACTCGTGAATGAGTGGCGGTTTTCGCAGGTGCACTAAGTCTAGCAACTGCTAGAACAATAGTACTGTCACAGCCTAGTGGTCACAAGCTCTTATAGTAATGCAAGAGGATAGCGATGCACTTAGCTATGCTATATTAAAAGAATTTGGCTTCCTTTCGGTCACCAACTGCACTGAAGAGACCGGATAGGGTGAAGCAGTGTCGCTGCCTACAGTTTGCTAAGTGCATCGCAAGTCTCTTGCATTGCTATAAGAGCTTGTAAGCCTCCAACTTTTAAGCTGTTTTTCGAACGGAAGGGAAAAAAAGTTGATTAATATCAACTATGAAAAAGATCAACAATATGAAATTGTATTTCGTGCCCTCTTGAAACCTTAATCTTGCTAAATTTAAAAGTTAATCAAGAATGCCATACAATAACTATAACAAATACGGCAGTAACTTACATTCTTAAATTAGAATAACAGATCTCACTGTTTGTCTTATCAAGCAATTTCGCACAGCTGCTTATCTCGCATTGCGCAACAATAACAAAAAAACATGATTGCTTGATGACTACTTAACACGTGTTCTGCTCGATTACGTAACAATTTAATAATAATAATTATAGGTTTAGAATGGTCAAGTTCTTTATTTTTACACAGATGTGAAGCTTATATTTATTGTAGGTTTAAACTGTTTCACGACCCACTATTTGCGGACCCTTGGTCTAAAGCATAGATTAATGGGTATGTGAAACAAGACATTAAAAAATGAAGCTTGCAGCAGTAAGAAATCAATAAAGGTAGATGGGCTGATCTGCTGTTGCTATTGATAATGGGAAAATTTGATGAAAGAAAAAGAATACTTTTTGAACAATCTGTATGCAATCATTCCTTTACTACAGATAAACTTTGTCTTTTTAGATACTGTAAAGACTTTACGACTTAAAATCTTTTTGTGGGCATATTTGAAAAACTCATTTAAACTTCTAAATTTTAGTTAAAAAATTACTTCCACAAAAGCTTTATTTCAAAAAAAGTTTAGAAACATTCTTGCGTATGGTAAAATGACAAAGCATGGATCACATAATGCAACTTTACACTCTGCAATTTGACCAAAGGCAATTTGATTAAAATTAGGTCTTTCTTAGGCGAGTCTAAACTTAGTACTGTGTGCCAATTTTTGAAAAATGCCTCTAAGAAAAGTGCCATCTAAATACCATTTGCTCCTGAGGTAAAAGTAAACTCCTTACCAATTAGATACTAGTCGGTACATTATCAAAAACAACAATCATTTGATCATTACTACCAGTACCGTAAGCTTGCCGGCAAGCTTTCTTGTTGTGTCCTTGGGCAAGGCACTGTTCATTTTTGTAACTAAAGAAACAGAAAATTGTTTATTTCAAGCGATAACATTTACAAACTATAATAAAGGAGAGTTTAAAGCCATTACTTTTTTCAGTCAAATTGAACGGTTTCACTAAAACAGGGACATTTCTAGATAATGCCGGAAAGAAGAAGGAGCGCCCTAAGGGTTAAACTTGATAAAAGCTTCTCAACTTATCAAAAAACTACAATGTTATTTTGATCTTGACGTGGCCATGGACCGGATGTTGTCCTAGGTCTGTTAAAACAGGCAAATGTTCAGGCTGGACATACTGTTGGCTTCGATAACCTGTTCACGTTTTTGGATCTTGGGGATGAACTAAATAATCGAAGAATCGGATTTGTGGCAACCATTCGAGAAAACAAGTGTGGTGGAGTTCCACTCACATTAAAAACAGAAATGGAGAAAAAAGCTGCAAGGGAGGATTCTTGCAGTGTATGTGATGGTTGCCTATTGGTTGACAGATGGAAAGACAATAAAGTGGTCACAGTCGCTTCCAACTGTATTCCCGAGCATGAGCATGGAAGCATAAAACGGTGCAACAGAAAAGAGCACAAGGCTGTTACCGTTCCCATTCCAAAGTTCATTGAAACTTACAATGTGATAATGGATCAGAATATGACTTGCTACCGATCTACGATTAGAAGCAAGAAATGGTGGTGGCCTTTCTTTTCCTGGATGATCAGAGCGTTTACCACCAATGCATGGGTGTTATGGCGGAAAGCTGGCCACAACGATTCCCAGCTGATGTTTATGAGGGCAATTGTCCAACACGGACTAGCCAAGCATGGTCAACCAAGATTGAGGGTAGGCAGGCCATCACGTAACCTGGCTTCAGTGCAGAAAACCCTTCGATATGATGGAGTGAATCATTGGCCAACAAAGATTAGAGCTAGTCAGAGATGTGCAGCTTGTGGAGGCCGCACATGCTATAAGTGCTCCAAATGTGACAAGGCATTGCATCCTGATTGCTTTATGGGCTACCATGTTGGTTGAGATACCTTTTAATCATGTCATACTTAATATCCAGGAAAGTTTGTTTTTGTTTTTTCTGTTTTCTTTTTGTTTTTTTCTTACTATGCAGCTTGCTACTACATCAATAAACACATATAATTGAAAATGTAAATTTTATTGTCACCAACGCATGGTGGTAGGAATTCCTGCCACCAAATATCTCCTATTTTCATTGACCAAATCAAATTTAAATGGCAGGATCATATTATACGCATAGAAATGTCTTAAATATATAAAATTTTGTTTAAAAAAAAATCATGCAGTAATGGGCTTAGTTGAAGGGTTTATTTCAAGATGAGGGGGCAAAATATGTTGACAAGCTATGAGGTAGATTGCATGACACTGATCGAATTTTTAAAGTATGACGTAACTTCATTAAACAATCAAACAGATAAATAAACATTTTAAGAGCAAGGATAATAAGACGAGGCAACGGGCAACTGCAAGTTTAATCGAAAGGTCAACCGCAAGCAAAACTCGTCAGGGTTAGAGGAGAAGCCGCAAAGTTTAAAAAAATCCAAAAATCCAATCGAAGAAATAAATAAATAAACATTTCAACCGCAGGGTATGTGGGAATAACCGCAAGGTTGTACGCAAAAACCAGTAGTAACCAAAGTAAAGAAACAGCAAATGACATAAGGCCAACTGCAACGGTTACTAGGAAACTGCAACATCATCTGCAATAAACATTCAAACAAACAAACAAATTACATTTCAATCGCAAAAGTTAAGCAATAACTGCAAACATAAAAGTTCAAGAATAATCACAAAGGGAAGTCATAATGGCAATCGCACAAGAAAACGCAAGGTCAAACTTTTACTTTACTCCTTGAGGCGCGCCTCATATAAGAGGTTCAGAATGATACACCATGCTACTCATTGCTTAATGAACGAAACAAACAACAAATAGAAGAATGTTTCATTATTTGCTGAAAAATAGGAAAGTCATGCAGAACTTTACATCATTACGTGATTCCCACCCTCACAATTTCGTTGTCTGAACAACAATTTAACACTAAAAGTCCGGACCGGTCATTTTTGACCAGTGTTGAATTTTGACGCTTCGTATTTCTGGCATTTTCGCTATTTGATTTTTCATACTCCTTGACTTTTCCTAACTTTGGATAATGTTTTGGTAAGTCAATCAATTTTTTTTATGGCTTTTGTAAATGGAGCAGTTTGCACATCTACCTATAAGCCCGAACCGGTCAAAAATGACCGGTTCTTAAAACGGTTATAATTTGTCTTTGAGCTGATGAATCAAAGCATAATAGAAGGATGAGAAAAGTTTGTTTTTCTACAAGCAATGCCTCACGTGACAATAAGATTACGATTGACCACTGCTGCAATGGATAACTGATAAGCAGTAACTAAAATAATTACTATTCCTCCTGGCTTCATCGAAGTAAAAATGAATTTTATTTGCTGTCTCAAACAATGGCTGGTCATTGAAAGTTCTAATGTCTTTCTTAGTAGCGTAGAGTTCATCAGTGCTGTGTGCAGATAAAATAGATAGTTTATTACAGCGTATTGACAACCTCGTAAAATCTCTCAAGTTTGTTTTACAGATTTGAAGAAATGCATATTGTATAAATAATGTCTTAGGTATAGGAATTGTGTTACGAGTTTTTTCATCGTTTTTGTCAAACTAGTTTTTCTAATCATGAATCGTGGCAACAATTATACTGTCCAGCAAGTACTTCAGCGGTTACAAACCGATCATCTTAATGACTCCTGTGATGAGAATGAAGAAACTAAATTACAAGATAAAGAATTTGTTCCTAATTGTTGTGCTGGTGTAGAAAGTTGTGACAGTGATACCGACAGCGGTGAAGACGAACAAAGCTCTGCTGCTCTTTCTATAGATTTTTTTCTGAAAGTGATCAATCAGTATCTCAAAATACTGCTCGACAGGTGAACGCACGAAACGGGACTGGGTGGAAAAACATATCAGGTGCTCCAGGCCTGGGAAGAGCATCTTCGTCCAATGTGTTTTCGGAGCGTCCTGGCCCAACGTTTTATTGTTACAGATCTGTAGTAAACGGTAGCCCTTACAGTGCTTTTCATTTATTTATAGATGAACATATGCTCAGGTGTATTCAGAAACACTCTATGAACCACGGAAAGAAAAATCATAATGATTTTGATTTACATCTTGATGAGCTGGAAAGTTTTATAGGTCTTCAAATCGCTCGAGGGGTATTGGTCGGGAAGAATACGTCAGTAAAGCAACTTTGGAGCAAGGAATGGGGACAACTAATCTTTCGAAATACAATGAGCCGTGATAGGTACCAGGAAATCATGAAACATTTGAGGTTCGATGACTTGTTTAGTCGGAGGCAAAGTAGAAAAACTGACAAATTTTACTTAATTTCTTAGGTGTGGAATCGCTTCATAGAAAATTGTAAGAAATGCTATATACCAAACTGCGAATAGACTATTCATGAACAACTTTTCCCATGCAAAACCAGCTGTCCTTTTATACAACATATGGCTAACAAGCCAGACAAATTTGGAGTTAAGTTCTGGCTTTTGGCTGATGCTCAATCAAAATGCTTGTGCAATGGCAAACCATATTTAGGAAGAGATCCTAGCCGAAGCAGATGTAGTGACCTTCCGGGTGATGTGTGCTTGACCCTTTTACAACCTTATTATAAAAAGGGTTACAATGTCACCACCGACAACTACTTTACCAGCCTAAAGCTAGCGGAAGAACTTAAGCAGAAAAAAACAACAATCCTTGGCACTATACGGAAACAACGACGAGAAGTGCCAAGCACTGAGCTGATAATGAAAGACAAGGAATTATATGCTTCTGAAATATTTTCTTCGCCATCCGGTTGCAGCTTGACAATATACAAATCAAAGAAAAAGAAAGTTGTTTGCATCCTGAGTTCAATGCACAAAAACGTAAATATTGATCAATGCCACAAGAAAAAGCTGCCAGAGACAATACAGTATTACAACAAGTCCAAAGTGGGCGTGGATGTACTGGACCAGATGGCTCGATACCATACCAGCAAGAGTTACACTAGAAGATGGCCTGTGGCTGTAATTTATAATATTTTCGACTGTGCCTACATAAATGCTTACATTATTTACTGCCTTACAACGAAATTGAAATTATCAAGAAGACAGTTTTTGCTTGAGCTTATAAAAGAACTTTGCAAACCAAAAGATGGAGTGGGCTCAATACCTCCTTCTCCAGCAGTGGATCACAGTCAGCATTGCATTGCCGGAAACCTGTGGTTTAGCACACCAAGCTCGGAAAAGAAAAGAGTGCCAGTTTGTAGCATGTAGAAACAAATCTAGCTCTTTTTGCCAAAACTGTGGAAAAGTATGCTGTGGCAAACACACATTCGAATAAGTAACAATTGTAAAATGCAAAAAGTATGATGATTGAGTGTCAATAAATTTGTATACCTTGTATTTCTACTTAATTAATTATAATCAGAAAAATGTCAAAAACTTAATCAAAAAAATGTCAAATACGCAAGAATGGTTTCTTTGTGCTTTTCATACAGTATATGTCGAAATTAGTGAAAGAGAGAACCTATTAAAACCGATTTACAGATAACCGGTCAAAAATGACCACATCCGTCCTTATAGATAAGGAAATAATTCAGGGCTTCTAGTCTTAAAGACGCTGGAAAAATTCAAAACCTGTTTTGTTGATGAAAAATTGGTTGCTAACAAAACACTATAAACTTATCGGCGGCTTTGATCAGAATGACAATAACACGTTTATCAGTTTTTTGTTTGTATATGTGTTTATCTCGTTTTTTCTTTTAAATGAAGGCACAGCATTATTCCAATCACACGTCTAGTGCATGAAATTCACTTGATTGCCTAAGCATAACCATGGATAGCACATAAGGCCATGCTATTACGTAAATCTTTTAACTATAATCAAGGAATGCAAGCATTTTTGGGTGCAACAGCAACAAAACATCAAAAATACCAAGTTTAGAATTAGGGTCGTTAAACAAAATTGAGGAGCACATAGATCGAAAAATGTACGCTTACCCTCTATTCATTCGGCCCAGCGATAAAATTTGCTTTTGGCTACAGTGATGTTTGATTTTACTGGCCAAACAAATCGATTGCCATAGGTAAGCCTATGTGATGATTGTCTGTGATATCATATCTGCCTACAATCGGTAACAGAAGTTTCCTTCATGACATTTATTTTGGAACCAGTAAGCCTCTTATGTCAGAGTTACAATTTGACCACAAAAATAGATTTATCACTGATTTTCGATATTTTGTGTTTTTTGTTGCTACGTAAGTGGCAGCTAGGTTATAAATCATTTTACAAAAATACCAAAGAGTTTGTAGATTGCAACAACATCTCAGCGACTTTACATCATTAATTTGAGACATACAAGTACCCGTAGGTCATTTGCATATTTTGGCCCCAAAGTATACAGGAAGCTTTTGTTGCAAATAAATACTTGCAAAGGTGTTGTGCCTATTATTGCACAACTTCTATTAAGCCTATCAAGCAGTATACTGCACAGGCCTGACATATAAAGCTTTGGAAGTTATCTTAAATTTATTATTTAGGAGATTTTGAAACAGAGACATCTTTCGAAATAATCCCGGTACTTTACACGTCGTAACTTTGTTTTATTTATCTTGAAAAATACACACCTAGACAGTGATAAACTTTTACTCTAATTATCAATGGCGGACCTAGGTCGCGGTACCGCCTACAATACAACTCGGTAAATAAAAAAAATCAAACCAATAATATGCTGATTCCTTAATGGAAAACATAGTTTAGATATAGGTCTAACCAAGTAAAATTTTGTTTAGGCTAGGTTGTAGTTATAACAAACTCAGAACAAGCCACTAACTACAACTGAGTTTATGTATCGAAAATCAAGATTATTTAATGATGTTATTGGTTATTGTGTTCAACAATCCATATTTGACTGTTCAACATTTCTATTCATATGTACAACAAAAATTTAAAGTAATTTTGTGGATTGATAAACTGAATACAAACAATGAATTACTGCAAAAAATGACTGCTGTGCTCAAGGTTTTGGCCACAACCTAAGCCCGCAAGTTGCCACAAAGTGCACCATGTTTTCTTAGTTTTTCCGCAGTAACCCAAAATGCGAGAAAGGCGAGAGTGTCTTGTCCAAATTTACATCAAGATAGTTTAGGGCACAGCGAACTACGAAGAGTGTCAATTGATCTTGAGTTTTTGTTCGTGTTTCCTGCCTCAGTTATTTAAGTGAAAAACCACCGGTTCTCATTTTTGTTGTGCAGAGCTTCTACCTCTACTTCTGGAGATACACTGATAATAGAGTCTTGACTTAGAGCGTTTTTTTGTACGGCCAATTTCCAGCAGTTTTCATCGGTTCCAAATCATCAGTAAAAGTATGTTTGCTTGAGTTAGATCAGATAAATCGTGGTTTTGAGCAGAATTGAAAAAGATATTTAAAAATTTGTGTATTCAGCTTAATAGAAAAATCTTAGGTATTTGATTAGCAGCGCTTTCGTTAATTCCATTGTGATAGCGTCACATTTTTTATTAATACAAGGTTTTGTTTGGCTGGCCTCAATTTTTTTTAAGCTTTGCACTGTCAGTGATGAAATTTGACGTATGAATCGGAAGGGCTATGAGTAGTGCAAAGATGGTTTT